>LR991052.1:54927735-57427735 GCA_905163555.1 Notocelia uddmanniana
AGAACCGTGGCACTGAGTACAGCTGAGGCGGAGTACATGGCTCTAACGGAAGCTTCAAAAGAAGCCATATACCAAAAGAACCTGTTAAAGGAGCTGAATGTTGAAACAGGAGTAATAGATATCTATAATGACAATCAAGCGGCTCAAAAGTTGGTAAAAAACCCAATCATTAGCACGAAGTCAAAACATATCAGCATACGGGAACATTTCATAAGAGATGCAATGAGAGTTGGACATGTAGATGTGAAATACCGTCCAACTGAAATTATGGAAGCTGATCTTATGACCAAAGCTTTACCTGCCCTGAAGCTTAATAGACTGAGGACTATTATAAACGTAATCTCGTGAGGCGGAGTGTTGAAGAACCTTTTACACGAGATACCACTGCGCGGCTGAAACTGGCCGATAATAAATTATGTCACATGAACATCGTGATTGATTCTATTGTCTGTCAAAATAATAAAATAAATGTTTTAAGTTGTTTTTTCAACATTAATATTTCACTAAATAAAATATAGTAATAAATAAACTAATATAACCTGTGAAGTTTTGTTTTTTCGCGCCTATAATGAGATGTCATAACGTGTCAAACGTCAACTTGACGTTTGCGCTCAAGGTGCTTACGGCTAGGAGTGTGAGCACCGTGAGCGCCGACCATGACGTCATCAATGACGTCACGAAATCTCGTGTAAGCGCTGTGAGCGTGAATCGGTCCGACAGTGAGCGCGCTCTGAGCGCTGTGAGCGTGATTCGGAACACAGCCGTTATGACATCTCATTAAAGGCGCGAAAAATTAAAACTTCACAAGTCATATTCGTTTATTTATTACTATAATAATCATTTATTTCACTATCTCCCATGCTCTTCGATTTGGTTCTGGAACATGTCGTTCGGAAACTGCTTTCACAGGATTCCGGAATGGAACTAAACGGAAAACAGGCTGATAGGGTTAACTCTATCAGCCTATGCTTTCTACGCGTCTACGCAGACGACTTTGGTTTGCTAGGTGAAAACCGAGAAGGGGTGGAAATTTCGGCGAGAATGCTGGAACAAGAAGCAGCAAAAGTGGGGCACAGGGTTAATCATCGAAAACGGAATACCTCCACATGCGTTTTAGAAACAGTCGTGCCAAACGAGAAGTCCAATTGTAGGAGAAAGAAATCTCTTACAAGGGAGTGTCCAAATTAGAAGAAGAAGAAAAAAGTTTACTAGCGCAAAAAAAAAACAAACAAACTACATACAAGCGAAACAAACAAAATAAAATGACAGAAATATTAATTGTTGGCGTCCAAGCTCCTCAGTAAACGATCTAAACTTCGGATATATAAGACCGCAATCCTATATTAACTGTTAGCGTCCAGGCCTCACACCCATATACATTAAGATATCTTAATGTATATGGGTGTGAGGCCTGGACGCTAACAGTTAGGGAGGAGCACAGCCTGTTAGGAGGAGAACGTAAGGTGTTCCGAAAAATCCTGGGACCAGTGAAAAGAGACGATGGGAGTTGAATGATACGTTAAAATGCCGAAATAGAAGAGCTGGTGGCCGAACCAAATATTATAGGTGAAACCAAAGCGCATCGTCTTCGCTGACTTGGTCACTTCGAGAGGATAAGAGAAGATCGACAGGTGAAGAGAGCAAACTTGGGCCGACCGACCGGACGGCGTCCTGTGGATCGCCCCAAGTATCGCTGCAAGGATTTGGAGGACGAGGACCTGTGTGAGCTTGGAGCCGGTGCAAGCTGGCGAAAAATAGCGCAGGACCGAGAAAAGTGGCGTGCTCTTGTCTCGGAAGCCAATACTCATTTTGGGTCGTTGTGTCAG
This sequence comes from Notocelia uddmanniana, assembly GCA_905163555.1. NCBI lineage: Eukaryota > Metazoa > Arthropoda > Insecta > Lepidoptera > Tortricidae > Notocelia > Notocelia uddmanniana. Next base: position 54,929,562 of record LR991052.1, read on the forward strand.
CCTAGTTAGTTAGTTTTTATATTAGTTAGTTGCAGATTGCGATTAATTTCAATTTTCTAGAAATCAAAAACCCAGCCCAGAATTTTCTACTACGATTAATTGACGAACTCAAAATTTAAATTCAGTTGACGTTGACATGAACATGACAGAAAACACGCTCATGACTGGTCCGAAACAAAACACCACTTACGCGGCCTTGAGCGCGCTTACTGATTCGGACCGGCCGCCAGCACTGTAAGCGTTGTGAGCGTTGTAAGCGTGATTCGGAACACAGCCTAGTAAGGCAGTGGCACGGATCTATATCTAAACCGGATTGAGTACTGTGACGAAAAAGTGTGACCGACAGAGAAGCCAAACTCGAGGATTGCATCTCGTTTTAATTAGGGTGACCAAGTACATCTGTGGATATGAGGATTATTTCTAATATAGGTTCTATGTACAATGAAATTTAAACTAAATTAGGTAGTAAATAAAATAAGAATATTTTTCAAAGAAATATTTATTTTCGCTAATCACAAGTTTGTGTATCCAATTATCCATACATTGTTAAACAATATAGTCTTGTGTAATTTTTGCCTAAGCCCTACTTTATTTTCCAAATCTCTTAACAAATGTGTTCTCCCGTGATGGGCCATGCGTAAATTTAAAAAAGACGAGGACGAGTTTTAATTCACCATCAACAGATCAGCACGGTGGTGCCATGATACACGAGATCGGTAGGTAACAATACAATATAACTGTTACCGAACTTGCCGGTATCCAATTGAGCTGAAATGTAGCATACTTATGTACAGTATGCGTGAAAATTAGCATACTGTACATAAGTATGCTAAATTTCAGCTCAATTGGATACCGGAAAGTAGCTGTAAAATGGTTAAAAAATTGGAACGACAACTTAAGTCTTTGCACAGTTTAATCACATACAGTCCAAGTTAAACAAAAGCTCATAATGATAACAAAATTGTTAAAAGATTGAATTTCAACTGACCTTTAGAAAAGGTTTTCTCACTAAACACTTAATAACGAATATTTCTGCAAAACCAGCCCAAGTCATAGTCACCCTAATCAGTTTGACATTTGTCTTGTCGTTTTATCGTAAAATATAACAAATTGTTCCTTACCTGTGAAATGATATTTCACAATTAATAAACCTTTCACTTTTACAACCCTTTACACAACATGTTTTCACTATTTTCAACTAATTTCATCAGCCGCTTATTTTCATAATTTCAAATTTGACACCATTAACGTTGGGGATACCAATTAATATTTGAAAAATACTACTATATTTATTGCAATACAAGGTTTTAGTCAGTTAATAATGTTGATATTTTATACAATTACGAATGAGGTCAAATGTAAATTATGCCTGATAAATATGCAGTACTAGTTAGTACAAGCAAGTAATTGTTTTCAGTATTCTAAAATACCACAACATATTTTTTTTTACACTGGCAAGTTGTGCGAGTGGGACACCGCCCTCCGGTTGGTTGCTCTCGCTCGGACCGCTTTCTCTAGTCTGTCTGTCATAACAGGATATTAACTGTATTACGCGAGAATAAGGTTCAAGTTTGACTAGCTCATAAAAGTTTGTACTCAATCCGGTTTAGGTATAGATCCGTGGGCAGTGGTTACGTATAAATGACAAGTATTCAAATTCAATTTGACTGCCAACGCAAACTGCAATATCTTCAAACAAAGGAAATGCCCGCCGATATTTTTACAAAGGGCTTAGTAGCCAGTAAACATAATAAATTTGTAAAAATGCTGGGGCTATTAATGTGCTGATATACTTAGTATAGTTTTATCTTGCATACTGAATTTTTAGTTTAGTTAATGTTGTTTTGTTAAGTGGGTGTGTTGAACAAAACTGTCTAGTGTTTATTTAAGTTTGTCATTGTCTATGACCTAAAATCCCTTAAAAAAACAATAAATGTCTGTCGTTGCCCGTTATCCGGTTGTATCATTTATTAAAAGTTTTAAGTTAAATTTCATGGCACGCCGTTATACTCCCAATTAGCTGTATCTTAAAGCCTAGAATGGCGTATGAGGATTTAAATCACTCCGTTTCATAGACCATATTTGCACCCCTGCCCGGCTAGTATGATAGCTTATACCGTCACGTTATATGGCCAAAATGTACTGAAACGTCACATAAAATGTGACGGTATAAGCTATCATACTAGCCGGGCTGATTTCATCCCTTTTGTTGATGGTGATTATCGGGACAAAAAGTATACTATACTATAAGAGAATCCAGATTATACATATACTTAGTCTCAGCTGTTAGTGTACAAAAAATCATCTTGATCTGTTTAGCCGTTTTATATTATAAACTTTCGCATTTATAATATTAGTGGGATGCATGGAATTAAGACCTACTTAAATGAGAGTTAAGCCGGGTCCGCAGCGCCATATTTTTTTAATGTTTGCAAACATTTAACATGTTTTTCGAACAGAAAATAGGCGTGGCGTCAATGTTTTTTGTTCACGAACACTCAAAGAAACGCTTAGAGCTAGTAGATAACATTCCCCGCGGTCGTCAGTGGGGGGGGGGGGGGCGGTTCATTTAGTGATGATATCTGTGGTTTTGACTCTGTGATTCTTTTGACACTCATCCCGGTACAATAAACGCAATGACGCAAACGCAAAACTCTGGACGCAAACTGTCAACATTACGACGAGCGCGTCCATTTTGCGGCCATATTGGAACTAAACATGGCGGATATAGCGCTATCCCGATAATCAACATTTCTATCGATATTAATTACATGCAGTCAATAACGGCATGTAGCATAAATAGATCTGCCCGTCACCAATAATAAAAACCCCGAGACACCCTCAAGTATGCTGGATGTATCCCATTAGTTTAGTTTTGGAATATGCTAATAATACTATATACTTTGTATAGATGTTCTTTCGTCTTATCATTTCACCACCACCACAGATTAAGGGAGAACTAACCAAGAGATAACAACAAATTAGGTATATTCAAAGGTTACTATTGAAACAACGTGAGATCAGGATATTTTTATATTAATAATTTACACAGGTCTTTATTTTTCAATTCAAACAACTACCACTAGTTTCATTCTCAGTTCCAATATCGTCTAACAATTTTTTTTCTGAAATTCACTTCTTGGCAACCTTTAAAAATATAAATCACCGAATCAATGAGTAGGTATGGTAAGTCATCATAATTCATTATCGATATATTCAGTAACAGCTACTGCTTCAGGGTAACTTTTAGTACGAAAATATTGAAAATAAAGCTAAATCCCACTACAAAATATAAATTATCTTAATCTGTACACTAATTATGCTATGATACATGTGCCTTGTTCTCGACAATGTTCAAATCATCCAATATTTCAATAGAAAAACATAACAAAGCTATGCAACGACAAACTTTTATGTTTCTGGCTTTGTCTTAAGCCACATCCTGCCCGACTAGTATAATAACTTATACCGTCACGTTATATGGCCAAAATGTACTAAAACGTCACATAAAACATGACGGTATAAGCTATCATACTAGCCAGGCTGTTATGCTACACTAAGGCATGATCGCAGCATTTAACTTCACATTCATTTAAAGTCTTGTGCGGTTTTTATTTTTATAACACTGTTTATTTTATAACTTTTCAATTTTTATTCCAATCACTGACAGGTCGTGTACTGCTCAATTGACGTATGATTGACGTACCAGTGGGGCTAGTATGATCGCTTATATGTCGGACATATAGCATTCGTCCCTCTCGCACTTACATACTTAACAGTACGGGACGAATGCTATATGTCCGACATATAAGCGATCATACTAGCCCTGCAGGGAACATAACATGGCGATTTTGAGCCTCAGTAGGTTTGGTACAAATAGAACAATACGCCCGGTCCATTGAATTCCTTAGTCAAAGAATAAACGTCAAAGATGACATAAATAGTACTGGAATGACAGCTGTCAAATGACGATATGATAAACCTCGTAGACCGCAAAATGCTTAGCAAACAAAAACATTATCCACTCGAAAGTCGCAATGGACGGGCAGTTGGAACAAACATGTTTTGTTAGATTTTTGATGCTGCGGACTCGTCTTTACAAAAAGAGATCAAGGGCTTCTATGAGGCTGGCATTGTCACCGTGCAAAAGCCTCTTTAAAAACATTGAATAAAAAAAGTAAATGTACACGGGAATTTGCTACAAATGTTGTATGTCAATTCATGTTATTAGACCGTCGACATAAAATTTAAACGACGGCTTGGGCCTTCGTGCAATGGGGTGTAAAAGTGGTGTAAAATAAATAATTAATCAAAAATTTGACATTGACGAAGTTTTTACGTGGTTCGTTAACTTATATTATTTCATATGGCAACTACTTGTGTCATGTAGTAGTACTACGTAGGTTAAAATTTGTTAAAAACACGAAAAAAAAAACGTAAAGACTGTCTATGGTTGACGCCTTATTGACGCTAGTTGAAGATTTTTCTTAGGATTTACGGTTTTATATCGGTTTAGTAACAATTTTAACTAATTATGATTGATGTTTCGACTATTTTAATTTATTTCTGAATTACTTGTACAAATGTTTTACCTCATAACCAATTTAGAGCTTAGATATCGTGATCGGAACAGTTGCATACCAATTATGTGCGTCTTTTATAATTTTACATGTGCGTGAATGATATGTCAGAAATAATACGCATTTACGTAGATTTCTCACTGCTTTGACGATGTAATGCCGTGTGAACGTGAGTATTACGTTTTGTACTATTGCAAAACAAATGTACAATTCAGTTGTAATGAAACGAACAAAAGTGTAGTGTCGGTAGGTAGGATTTGACAGCCGGCAGGCTCGTCGAGTGACTTACGGTTGGCTTCCTATAAAAATGAACAGTCGTAGTAGTGTAAATGAAACTAATGTGGTGAATTTCTCGGCGGATCTTTCAACATTAAATCAATTGGAAACAAAAGACGGCCTGCTGAGTTTCCCTTTCGACCATATTTATGCTTGTCACTCTGAGAGCTCAGATCGCAGACCTGCCCTCACGCTCGATAAGGAGGTAGAGATCACTACTCACTGTGTAGTTACTGAAGACAAGGAACTAGTCAGTAGAAGCCCAGATGTGACCAGACTCACTGAGCAGCTGTCAGCTTCAGAGAACCAAAACAAAAGGTTGAAGGATCTTCTTGTTTATCACTTGGACCTTATCCAACAGCAGAATGAATTGATAACTAAAAGGGACAAGTTGTATCAAGCCTTGAAACATGAGAATGAGACTGTGAGTATACTATCACTGCTGCTATTCTACTTATCTTGAGGTCATGCTGTGTACAACATTGAATATAAGTATTCTGTTCAGAATTCAATACTATGCTCTTAATTAATGTGTGTTAAAATATGAGTTGGTGTGAATTGTAATTTAGAATGTGCTTTGCGACTGACTGTATTTGCCCAGCTTGCATAGAACCTGCCCGTCAATGATTTAAATAGGTATGTTTGCCAAGTACCTATCAAAGCTTTTTAGGTGAGTGACGTGAAAACATTTTTTAGAAATTGTATCTTTATTTATCCATTACTTCTTGCTGTCATATAACTTCAGTGAAAAGTGATCAATTGTGTGTGTCTAGTGTGAAAGGTTATTTTAATAATAAAACCTATAATTTTACTCCCATTAGTAAATATAAGCAAGCTACATCCAGACTTGAGAAAATGTAAGAATGATTGTATGTATTTACATTAAATTTCATGTATTATTGACATTATATAATGGCAAGAATAAGAATGTCAAAAGAAAAATTTCACAGCATTGAACTTGTTTGCAAACAAACTTCAGTATGTAGTTTTAAGTTTAATAAATAGATGGCGCTGTCACCACACTATTGATTAAATCCCTATCTATTTGTGTATGATAAAACACTTATTACACTACACAGGTTTTAAGGGCCTGATATTTACGCGTGCCCTTTACACTGGATAAGGAATCCAGTGTATTGTCATAACTACAACATTTTCAGTCAATTGAAACATACATAATGCCTATACATTAATACATTATATATTTTCTAACCTTAAATGTATTTTGGTTTGTATTAATAGTAATCTGCATATTTGCATTTCTTTTCACAATGTTTGACATGACATGACAGGCTGCATACTGTTGAATGAATAAGTCACCAAAAAATAGGTGGCAAATGCGTTTCGTAGATCAAATGCTTATTGCATTAGTAAACATGAACATGTTAATATTATGTAGCATGGTCTCATAAAACAATTACACCAAATTTTCATATACATATTTCTAAAATGTGTTTGAGCATCCACTTTAACATAGGCTGCGAATGCAAGGTTTTGATTATTTAATATATCTGTATCAGCACTTTCGAATACAACTTGTTGTGTATGAACATTATGGATTAATTGCGTACATTTGTTTCACAATTAATTCCTCATTGCCACTATTAATTCACAGTTTAGGGACCCTAGCACTTATGCTAGCCTGGAATTGTGATGACAGACTGCTTCTTCAATCTATCTTGCATATCTTGATGCTTGACACCAATCTACCCATAATCACTGTCCATAATGGATATACACAACCTTACTTGTAACATGAAACCTTGTTAGATTTGTGAAAATTTAATATACTGTTGCAGGATTTCTCAAACACTACTTAATTTTAAATATTTTTTCAGGGGTTCACATACCTCACTTAGAGAAACCCTGTACCAGAGTATAGATTGTTAACAACTTAATATTTCTAATAGGTTCTATGGTTCTAGCAAATAATCAAAATGACCTTTGAACTAGAGATGCGCCGAATATTCGGTTATTATTCGGTTTTCGGCATATCCAGCATATTTTTGAATGTTTTGTCTTTGGCCAAATTGTTCCGTTCAACAGTTGAATATTTACTGAACAATTTTAATGGTTTTTGTTAACAAGTTTGCACAATGGAATATAATCACTGAGTTGTGAACTTTATATTTTCATTATTATTAAAATTCTTTATTATCCACATTTCACTTTGATAATGATCAAGAGCGTTTCCGCTAAATTAGTATGTTTTAGAATAATTGATGAAGGAATTCCATTAAACCGAATACTTCAGCCAAATATTCGGTTCGGCAAAGGCTGAACCAAATGTTCGTATTCGGCGCATCACTACTTTAAACTATTTTTGCAGACGGAGCATTATTAAATTTATTACCATTATCATATTATGAATAATCAAGTGCGGTACACAAATATAAATGGTGAATATTTTTATGTCGTTGATTAAATTCAATTGATGTATAAAGCATATTGTGTGCCTATTGTAAGTGCAGTGCATATGTTCACAATATTGCAAATTATTGCACATGATTGCTTCATAGTAAGGAAAAATGTAGACTTATCTTCAATGTAGACTATATTTATAATAAATACAAAAATTAAAAAAAAAATGTTGACTATTATTGAACATTAGGATATCAATTGAGTAAAAGTCAATGTTATATTTGATTATGCTAGACATTCAAATTCCACTTACCATAGCCAGCTTAAAAAAAAATGGATTATCCCTTTGGCTCAGTTTAACCAAACCTGAATGTCATTTTACCAAACTTGAATTAATAACATATTTGAACAGTCTTTGTATTTTAGATCTATTGTTTTTTAAATCTATACTATACCATTACAATTTCTACTTATACTACTGTATATGAATAGTAGAGTAGATGTTAGAAATGGTATGTCAATCAATCGCAACAACTGCATAGCGATTCAGGTTCACAATATACATACAAAGTAAACAGTGCTATGTTTTAAATACTAACCGGATATGTTAGCTATTGCATATAAAATCTTTACAATAATTGTTTAGTTTAAAGCCTTGGCTGTAACTATTGATCAGATCAATTATGACAAGTGAAGCTTTTATTAAAGTAGCATTTCCCAGTAAGCTGCAAGCGAATATCTCCGTCTGTCCTTTATACATTTTTGCAGTCTCTCATCATGTTCCATATTTTCTTTGAGACAGCCAATGCTCTCTTGCTAGATGAGATTCAGCTCAGTGGATTTAGGAACCAAAACATCAAAGAGCTTAGTTAAATGTGACTGTTGGATGAAAAACCTTAACAAGATAAGCTGTGTTTCATATGAATTAAAAACAAGAACACTTGTAAAATATGTTACATATACACATTTCGTATGAAGTCTTAAAACAAGCTGAGGTAACAGCACCAGTAAAGGACAAGGACCGATGATGATGATTACTCTTAATTAAAAGAAATTAAGAGTTTTTAATTTTTTATATAATTAACCATATATTATTATGATCTTAGGAATGAAGTGTCCATAACTGGGGTACTTGTCAGCTTAAAGTGTCCAACACTGGTGATGATGCTGTCACCCTACTTAGGGCAAAAGGTTATGTACTCAAATTGGTGATATCATCATAATGGTGACTGAACAGTCTTTTAAGTGAACATATATTTGATTCCCTAGATTTAGCAAAAATATGGGTTATAGTTACCAGATAATAATAAAAGAATAAACCTGGATTATTTTGTTCCAGGCTGGTATATTGTGGCAATGGAACCAAGATATTCATTATGATTTGTGTTACTTGTTTAAAACTTAAAAGTTATTGCAAGTTTCTTTTATACTTATGTAAAATCGCTACCTATACAAATGGCTCATTAAACATTTTCAGCTTAAGTGTAAGCTGAGTCGCATGGACAGGCGGCTGACGGTAAACCAGAGGCACTTCACAAACCCCCCGCCGCTGGTGCATGTACCCTCCTCCAGCGTCACTTCTACCATTGTCAAAAGTGAACCAAGCCCACCATCACAGGTATTTCATTCAAGCATTTCCAGTGAGTAGCGGTGGTACAGTCAAGAGCAGATGTGTTGAAAGTTTTTCGCCTTATCCGAATTGCGTAAGGGGTAAACATATTTTCACCTTATCAGAATGGCATCAGGGGCAAACATATTTTTAACATTTGCTCTTGACTGTAGAAATGAATGGCTGAGAGGCTAACGGCTGAAACTATCATAAGTAGTGCTATTTTAATATTTGTTTGCTGTGTATCTCAGGCAAATGGTATAATTTAGTTCTTTGTATGATAATATATTATATAATCCAATTGCTGATTAAGAAATTTACGACGAGGCTGAGATTCTCATTCTATCTTCTTCTCATTCTAGCTTTGTTATGCATTTGCTCCTCGCAAGTCAGGACCTATAATTGACTTTTCATTGTTGTCATAACAAAATTCCAGTTTTTCGTATGATACAATATATATCCTATTTTATGCATGGAGTCATTATTTGTATATTTTCAGATAATGCTCAATAGTTTCACAGAGCTCCTGTTGACAGATAACAGAACAAATTCATTTATATTCGAAAGTGATATCAACAAAACAAAACCCTTTGGCCAGGATTCTTTTGAAATTGGCAGGCCTTCGGAAGCCGGTAAGGTATTTGATAAACAATATACAACTATTAGAAAACAATCAATGACTTTTGCTGCATATGTAAGCAAAAAGATTTGCTAAATTATTTCGTACTAACTTACATTTCAAATTGAGGGTGGTATACTATTCTTGGTCACAAGGTTTGATCATCAGCTTGCCTACTGACCCTGACTTAACCCGGCGTCAGTGTGGCAGAAAATTGATACAACTTCTGCATGGTGGGTCACAGTAACCCCGATTTTCAATGACATCTGAAACTTACTGTTTTAATGTAATGTAAATTAAATATATAGAAATAGCATTGCCTTTCCTTATTTTACCAAAGCTTGGTGAAAATTAATAAAAACTCGGGTCATATTAGGAACTATTACATATTTACCAACATTCTACAAAATCATTAACAAAACAACCTTCGTATTAGTAGTAAAAGAACAAATAGCAATTTTATTTCATACACTTTTTTATTTATTTTTGGACTCCCTTAAGTAAGCGTTTTTCAAATTTAATCGATATTTTGAACTGGTGCTTGAATTCAGTCAGTATTAGCCAGTATCTAAGACATTGATATTGGTACCTCATGATCTAATATTTCGTCATCAGAAACCTACTCTTGGGTAGGTACAGGGGAATGTATTTGACGCTGAATAACACTTAAAAGTATAACTAAATCACTATCTAATACATCATGTTTCGTATTACTTTTTTAGACTACGTATCTGGCACATTAATCTGGCAATTTTCTTCGCTGCCTGTCGAATTTCTCCCTTCATCCTCGTCACTTTCCTCTAAAATCGCTAATATTAGGTGCAAAACAATTATTGAACGTACATAACACTAGCACATACTTAAATAAGTGTAATATACAAAAAAAATACCACAATTGGCACGAAATGACGACGTTAAATACAGGGGTGGGTCATATTTACCTTTTGGTCGTTTAACCACTGTTAATTTACTACACATATGCACTTCCTCTTGAAACTTACTATTAACGAATAAACTACAGCTGCTGAGAACCGCAGTGACGTCAGGCTTTTACTCACAAAACTACCCACTTTTGAAACCATCACGGGTCATTATGACCCAACCCAAATGACGCCGGGTTAAGAGTCCGCAGTAAGCTCGGTGTTCTGTAAAAACGTACTTTCGCTCTCATTTTAAAATGGCACGCTGGAATAAAATGAAACTTTGTATAAACAATGGGCATATCTAATCCGAAATTAGTTTATGTTTGCTTGAAAATGGAGAAAAAATACAGCTATCATACAAGACCTATAATTTCAGGCCTCTCACAAAACTACCCACTTTTGAAACCATCACGGGTCATTATGACCCAACCCAAATGACGCCGGGTTAAGAGTCCGCAGTAAGCTCGGTGTTCTGTAAAAACGTACTTTCGCTCTCATTTTAAAATTGCACGCTGGAATAAAATGAAACTTTGTATAAACAATGGGCATATGTAATCCGAAATTAGTTTATGTTTGCTTGAAAATGGAGAAAAAATACAGCTATCATACAAGACCTATAATTTCAGGCCTAGATATGGCGGATACCGTTGTGTATACAAAGTTTCATGTTATTTCAGCATGGCGTTTTAAAATGAGAACGAATTTACTTTTGAATAGAGAATATAGTTTCGTTTAGCGTGCGGGGGCCCTTAATTATTGTGTCAAAACTTTATGCAAATATAAATGATTCATTTAAGATTAATTAGCAAAAAAGTTTTGAGTACTAGTACATAGTAAACACTTTATTATACAAATCACGTACATAGCCGTAAATAAATTTGATTGTAGATATTAAATTAATATCAAGCGTATAATTTGTTCCAACATAATTTCTTAGGTTAACTAACACTTTTTACAGATGTAATTAGCTATTTACCAGATAATTTAGGCGTGCCGACACTCTTGGACACTAATCTTAGCTGTGAAAACTTCACGATGATTGAGAGTAAGCGTTCATTTGTGAAAAAAGAAATTAAGACTGAGAATCGGCCTGAACCGCTGTATACGGTGACATCAAACAGGTGAGTCTCATATATTTTTAAATGTAGCACAGCTTGTATACAATCAGCTTAATGGGACTTGGGATCCTCTGCTTCATTTTGAAAGTAAAGACCAATTATATACATTTGACTAGCATAGATTTATTAGATGTATGTCAAGCTTATGTAAAATGTTGCTGACGTCTTTAATATGGTTAGTTACGGTACAGACGAGTTTGAAAATAAAATGTACAGATAAAGAGTTCAAAAATATGAAAACATAACTTTATTGTGAAGGGTTGCTAAGATATTTCTTAACCTTCTTTATTTTATTTATTTATTTGGAGAAACAAATATTTATTGTGTTCCATAGTGGGAATCCGGTTATACAAAGAATACAAAGAAATAGAAGAAGAACTACTTCCGGAATTAGCAGCTTAAATCGGATGAAAAGCCCTGGAACTAAAGTAGAACCGTTAGAGAATGGTAATTATCTCTGACCTTGTGTATTTTTGTAATGGACACTTGGCATTGCTTAACTTTCTGTATTTTTCAGCAAAAGTCTTGGACGAAGATAAGTCATACGAGCGTTCTTTTAGTGTAAATAGGAAGTCTAAAATGATTAACACGTATGGGAAATCGAAGAGTAATTTCAAGAGAACTAACCAATTCGGGTCGTTGTCGGACCGGCTGCAACTGATCGACACGACGCCTACGGGCGAGGATCCCTATCAGCTCGGCGAGGCAGACATGCGCGAGCAGTCGCCCATACCCAAGCTCATGCTCCAAAAAACCAATCACGGCCGCATCAAAATCTGCACCGAGACCATGGGGACAAGTCCGGCCACCTCCGCTCCCTCTCGCCGTATCTACGATGCTCCCCCCGCCGAAAACAAGCTCTCCAACAGAGTCAAACTCGACCGGTATAACCTCACCAACACCAACTACATGCACCCTTCCGAATTAAAAAGAGAACCCTCTCCGAAAACACTCATCGTAGTCGAGCCAGATTTAGATATAGTCAAAACAGAGCCAGAGATCGACTGGCGGATGTACAATCCGAACAAACCAGGAAACGAAACCAGCCTCTGTGACTTTTCCTATGGCGAGAATCCTGATAATTTAGCATCCAATCTCCTACCTTCCCTGGACGCCGTTGAATTTCAAGATTTATTTTCATCTGAATCATCCTTGAATTTGGACAGTCTAAATGCTATAGACTATTGCCCTACGACTTCTTCTGACAAGGGTGCCGCAGAAAAGTCTAAAAGACGAGCAGCTCGCACCACCAGTCTCGTGGGGCCTAATTCTTCAGGGGTGTGTATTAATCACATTATTAAAATTTCACTATTTCTTGTAGTGTTTATTGCCCTAGAGTTATGCTGAGCAAAACATGTAACAGTAAGATACGCTCCGCGTTGCGATTCATGCCCGCGTTGCCACCACTATTCAAGGCTCCCTTCGCGAATCTGTTGCGAAAATATAATAGCCCCGCGAATTCTAATTGTACTGGCTCTTAGTTTTAATATTTAAATTGATAACATAATGTAATTATATAAATGAATTGTAGGAAGAAGTACCGACGAGTAAACGTGGAAGTGACTGTAAACGCGGTAGAAAACGAGCTCTCTCCACGGGATTATTGAAAACCAAACGAGAAAATCCTCCGAAAGGACCTGCCGTACTCCCGCCAACCACTACAGTGACCAAACCAAAGTTAGTTAAGGGAAAATGTAAGTAAATCGTTCCTGGTTTTAAGTTTTAAAAATGTTATTAGTTGCTCGATACATTTAGTTCCAATGTTTTCGTAGCACTGCGCTCGTAGCAGATATCATGGTTTTCCCGAAATGTAGAGGAATGCGTCTACGTGAAGAGCCACCACCAATCAATGAATAGGATTTTTCGGCAAATGATTAATTTCTGATCATATTTGCTTCCCTCCTCATTAAGTTTAATGTTGTAAATTATAATAAATATGTTTACTTTAGTAATGATGAAATATGTCAAATATGTATATAGTCTGAGGATGTAAAAAGAGCTGAAGCGTGTTAGTAAAGCGTCAGAAAAGTCAACTGACGATCGAAGTCTTATTAGACGTTTGTAAGACTATACAAGTAATACCTTCGCAAATTAAATCCCTTCCAGTTTAATCATAACTAACATTCTGTCTCAGGTGCATTTGTTTCTAGCTGTCAATACACCACGTGCTTAAATAAAAAAAGTAGGCAGTGCGCTCTAGTTGGCCACCATCATAGTATATAGAAATGCTTTTGTTCTTCCAGCTGCTTGTCGTGGTAAGAAATCACCATTGCCTGGTATGGTGACGAAGAAGCCGTATCACACGCTGGTAGGCGACCCGGATGTCTCATGGTACCTGGGCTTGGACCCTGAGGTGAAGCCGGAAGACGTGGATCCTCCGACTGACAGCAAAGTCTCCACTGTAGAGGTCAGTTTTTACAAACTTTTGATGAAAATTAAACTAATTATACGAGTGATATGTTTAGAGAACTCTTCGAGTGTAATTCTTCAGGTATCGACGCGCGCAGGTTTCGTTTAGCTTGCAATATTCGTGTGTTAGTAAATAGCATGGTCGCGATAGGTACATATACCAATCACATTTTTTATTATCATTAATTTGATTGTCGGATTTTGATACCAAGAGGTCTAGGTGTCAAAAATTTGCGAGCGAGTTAGTTTGTATATTGAAACTATGTTGTGTTTGTGTATGTTATTCCGCAAAGAAACGCCTGATTCCATCAATTACTTATTTTTTATTATAGGTACCTCGGTGGAGAGAGAAACCATACACAAGCTGCTACACTTTAGAGGGCACAGAAAATTTAGATGATAAAGTTTTTGAAAAACGGCACCAGAAATTAGAAGCCGAGGAGAGGCGGCAGCTTAGGTAACCAATCTCCTCATTGCGTTATTATTAGTCATACTTAACTAGCTTTTGCCTGCGACTTCATCCGCGTAATCTTCTACTCCGTATCCCATATATGTTAATCCATTCTACAGACTATTTGTATAAGAAGTTTCATAATAATCCGTTAAGCCGTTTTTGCACGATTGAGCATCAAACTTTCAAACATCTACTAACTTTCGCATTTATAATATACAATACAATACAAAAATTATTTCTTGTTCACCAAAACAAAATAAACAAGCAGTAATTAAATAATAGTAGTATATTTAATATTAGTAGGATGTAGGTAAGAGTGCGACACGTCTTTGAGGATTGAACGAGACCTTCCCCCGCACCTTTTACTGCTAAGCTACGCGTTTGTCTTCGTGCGGAGCGATCACATGTAGAAGTTTGACGCGTATTTTTGTGTAGAAAATATTAATGATGAGAGATGACTGGGGGAGTCAAATCGCTTGTGTATGAGAGTGCGATAGAGTTGTACGAAAATGAACCTTGGAATGATGTGTTTATATCTCGTTTTGGTTTGTATTGTAGATGGCACATGCGACGTATCCGCGAGCAGCGGCACGTCGAGCGACTGCGGCAGAGGCAGCGCGACCCTTGGGGGCACTCGGTTAATCAGCCCCCAGCCACCTTCACTATATGGCCGCACACGCAGCGGGACGCGCGCTTCATTGAGATCACTGACACTTTGCCCGTCATGGCGTTCGGCGAGATACTGCCCGCTATACCCGCCGCGTAAGTACACTAAGTCCCCGTTCCCACTTGTCGGCTGTCGGCCCCGGATTTTAATCGGATGTTCCAGTGGCAGAACATTTCATATGAAGCTATTCACACTTGCCGGACACCAATTTATATGAGGCGTCGACACCCGATAAAAATCCGGGTCCATCATCCGACAAGTGGGAACGAGCTCTCAATCTGATCAGTCGCATTCGCTTATCTGATGGAAAATATCTAGCGGCTTGGCCACGACTAAGAACGCTCGCGGCACAGCGATTTGGTATGCGTGGCATGGCGTATGAGGCACTATTGCCAAAGGCTCCAGAGTTCAAATTTATTATGCAAGTGGGCCTCAAAGGCTCTTCATGCAAATAGAATAATCTTTTAGACTCATTAAGTGCTCGTAATTATTCCGGGATTTAATAGTTGTGTGACTACCGACTATAATGAAGTCCACAATCAGGCGACCTAAATTGACAGATAAGATGTTGCCAGGAGTAGCAAACAGAAAATAGTGGTATGTCTAACACATATATGCGATCGCAGTATCTCCACCGCACTCCAAGGATGCTGCTCATCTCCCTCTGCGCATCCCCTAGTGGTGGTACATGCGTATACTTATTTCGTCATTTACATTTATGACATGACAATGCATTTTATGTTAGCGGTAAGCATAAATTAGGCGGACAGTTCGGGAAGGCCTTAAATAATATCAATATGAACAGCACTGGTCGAACTGTGGCAAAATCAGGTCAAACTGCATTTCCACTTTTCTAACAAGTTCGCCTAATGGTGGATTTCATTTTAGCACAACTGGCTGTCAAGTTGGGTGTCGCTACTTCTAAACTCTGGTCTCTATCCCGCTACGCTTATTAGAAAGAGGAAGGTAGATTCACCCATTTGGTTGCGCATGCATTTCGCTAGGTGGTTCTTTCTCTTAGTTTATATATTAAAGTATAAAATCTTTTTTTACGTTTCAGGGACTTCGTATTACCTTGGGTGAGAACTTCAAAAGCTTTGAAAAGATCTAAAAGATCCAAAACATTGCATTGAAGTATCAGACTTGTATAGGCTGTTGAAGAATGTTTCTTTAATACAATATGAATGTATAACAAAGAGTCCTACTTAGGCTTACAATGTATCATGTTATGATTTAGTCAGAGCTCGGAATGGGTCATTGGAAAAGATAACAGCGAAGTTCGACTTGTGTGAGTTCTCTAAATCTAAATGATAACGACTGGCTTATATCACTCATTTTGTAAGTTTGCATTGTTTGCCGTTGAATATTGCCTTTTATTCAAATTGCGCTATGACATCATTTTGAGTGACACATTTGCACATGCAATGTTTGTGTTTTAAGCCATAAAAAAGGTCTGGGTACAATAATTTTCTATATAATTGCTTCCTATTAGCTTCGCAGTGGGCTCGGTACTTGGCCAGCACAGCTACGTAAAGTATTCAATTAAGTGTTTGCATGTAGTTATTTTAAACGGAAATCGGTCGTGACAATTATTGTACCGAAACAGTTCACAGTGCTTTAATTTTGGTACGGACTGAATATAATATGGATGTTAGTTAAAAACTTGAGGTCTAAATATTTTCCTGAGTACCTAAAGTAAGCACCAGTTGAAAACGAACAGAATGTAAGCAAACAATGTATTGAATTTGACATTTTTTTCGTTTTCAACTGGTGCTTACTTTACATGTTTAATGTGATAGGAATATCGCCGTATTATCACATTTACTGTATTCTTGTTAACATGTGTGTAAACCATCAATGGTAGGTATTCAAAGTTGGGTCGTTACTTTTTTGTTTAGAACCGTACAATAGGGTACCAGGTCAATTTAACCATAAAAACTTATATGAATTATTACTATTCTTACCGTGCTATTATTGCATTAATTGTTTGAAGTAATATAATCATCTGACAGGAAGTACCCTATTGAGATGAGTTCTTTCACAGTATTATTGCGACAACCTGTTCATGTCATATACCTCAATGTTCATGTTATTATAATCTTATATTGTATACGTATCAAGCAAATAATTAGGCATGGATTCTAGGATCAATGTAACTTAGTATAAAACGAGTGATAAATTTATAATAACTACTTGAAAACATTCGGAATAACAAAATAATCATGTACCGTGTATGTAAAGTGCTAGGATGTCATTAACGCTCACTGTCAGATCGCTTATCCTGATGCCAGTGTTCGTGAAACATAACTTTATATATGATAATATTTATGATAATTCGATTACTAAGAAAGCACGTGTCTCCAAAAGATCAGCTTTCTTTACCTAATTAAGACATCGGGATGAAGGCGGTAAGCGTCATGTCTGCTAGTACAAAGCCCCGTTTACACGTGCGAGAATCGCATGAAAGTTTGATTTTGGTTATCGATGTGTAATGAATTCAATCGATATATCAAATCGTGTAAAGTACTTAAACTCGCATGCGACCTTGTTGTGTATTTGGGCTTAACACGAGCTTACACGTTTTGCGCGCCTCGCAACTGTTCTTAAGAGGCCGCGCATACAAAGTGGTCACCCGATAGAACTTGAGCGGAGAGCTCCGGAGACCGCTCTCTATCTGCGCGGGATCTCAGCTGTAACCTAAAAGCAACATTCGCTGAATCTTACTATGATTATCCACACGTGATACTTCTCTGTCTATGGGACGAGGATCCTTTTGGCTATTCCCAGTGCTTAAAGCTCTACAACTCGAGGTAATATTCGACATGTACCGTAAGTGTCTTTCTTCTGCAATAAATATCTAAAATTAGGTTTAGTACACAATTATGGATCGTCTGCAGAGTCACGTTATGTAAAGTCATTATCTTTTAGGTTTTTTTATACTGGGAAACAAGCCTACGAGTTGCCTTATATACCAATATTCCCTTTCAAATCCAAGGGGCTCGTACGTGAGTCGCCGGCCCTTTAAAAAGCTCTGAAGCTGGAGCTTTCGCAGGCGGATATTCTTCAGTAATCGTACCATATTTACACGCTTGCGGTGGCTTCGAGCCTTGACAAACGCTTGGATGACATTTACACGTTTGCGAGTCCGTTAGTGTGTTCCGGATAGGCAAACATGGCAGAAGTGAACGCCAGAGTTGTGTACATAAATTATACATTATACGCATTTAAAAAAAAACTGTGTTCAAAAACCGACACTGCTTGTGGACACTTGTCGAGCCTCCGAAAACGTTTAATGTAGCATTATAGGTCCCAACTTGTAAGGATGAACGGTTTCTGATAATAGCCCATCGGGATTTCTAAAAACCTATTCCTAAAAACACTAGTGATTCACAGGTCGAAATATAATTAACGAAATACTTGGGATTTTTAGTCTATACCTATGTGACGCGGAATTAGTAGTCCTTGCAATTTATACTCGCATCAATAATATCCATTTATAAGCACAATTCAGATTATCCATTTCTTTATAAAATATATTAAACAATGTGATTGTGCAATTGCATTGTATATCCCTGAAACCAGATAAAAAGTAGAATAATTGCATTTTATAACTAAATTTTAATAAAATTCGCTTACGCAATAATAGTTAAGTATCGTTGAGTTTGACTGTTGCATGTCCATAGATAGAATAGGGTGCCTGGTTTCTGATATAGTTTTTAGAAAATGAAATGTGTTAAATTTTAATAACTGGATTTTAATTTCAATTCATTTATTTTGCCAAAAATACTGGTCAATGAGCATGAAAAAATCGATCAATGTTTATGTGTGTATATAGTAAAATAATGTATTGTTTTCCCTTTGTTATACTATTACTTTTGTTTTAAACATGACAAGCATCATTCTAAGATATTAGTAATTGTATATAGTACTTTTTAATATGATATAATTTAGTAATGCAAGACTAGGTCAAGAGTACCCTATATCGGCGCGCATGCATGATGAATGTTATGAGAGTTTATGAAGCGAAAGTTGTGTCAAGATCGTAGCAAATGGAAATCCGTGATCTCTGCCTACACCTCTGGGAAACAGGCGTGATTATAATTATTATGTATGTATGTAGTTATAGCAAAATACATGAAATTATAGTTTTGTTTACATAAATGAAAAACTTGGTGGCGCGAATATTTAGGGACACAATAAGTTTTCATTCGAAAGTTAGGTACGTACAATAATACACGCCATGATACCGAGAGATCACAATCCCTATTTAGCAGTATTTTCCGCCTCCAGTGTCACAATCACATAAGGTAAATGTACGTTTCATTCCGCCAATTATTTTAAGCGCCCACTGATTATTCCCATCAAACACCTCGCATCGTATCGGATAGCAACGGATCTTACAATATTTATCGATATTAAATCATGTAAGTGTTTTTTTAAAGTCTATGCGATGCGAGCCGTTAGGTGGAAATTATCCTCAAGTCGAGAACCTGCTGATGTTCAGTTGTGTTTTTTTTTACTGCTAGAACCCTATCCCTTCCACTCCGCGGTAAAGAAGGCCATTAAAGTCTCAGTTGGGATAGAATTATTAATTATCGGGTGACAGATAATCGCTAAGACATTAATAGTCCCCGGACCGAGAACAAATGTATGTCGTCAGCATTTCCTCCCGGGTGATGCCTTGTAAGACGTCAGTTGGCGCTCCGTAGGAGGGTTCCTATCAAACGTGTAAATAAAATATATATTTTTTTGTCATTTCCTCCCGATTGCTAATATTATCATTAGTTGATTACAGAGTATACACGGGCGAAGTCGCGTGAAAAAATAATATATACCTACATGACTAGAGCAGGTAACTGCGTTTAAATACAAACAAGAGCCAGAGCGAATATACATTAGAAAAAAAAACCTTCCAAAAATTTAACCCATTTACTAGTTTGCTCTGGCTTGTGTTTGTAATTAAGTGTAGGTTGACTAGTTACATTTATAATAAACTTTTGCCCGTAACTTGACGCGCAAATACTCGTTAGGACTCCGCAGGACGCTCAGTTCTCCATACTAACGCAGTTTCGCTCTCATTTTATAAAGGCATGCTGGAATGACATGTTATTCCAGCACGGCGTTTTAAAATGAGAACGAAACTACGTTTGTATGGAGAATCAAGTTCAGTCGAGCGCGCGGGGGACCCTTAATCACCTTTGAGAGTCTGAATAAAAACTATTCTTAAAATATTCGTATACGGGTCTATCGCGAAATTTATTTATTTACCTTAATTACCGACGTTTCGACACGGGTTGTCAACGGAGAAATGGATACACAACATTTAACTACCTCACAATTGTCGAAACGTCGGTAATTAAGGTAAATAAATAAATTTATTTATTTACCTTAATTACCGACGTTTCGACACGGGTTGTCAACGGAGAAATGGATACACAACATTTAACTACCTCACAATTGTCGAAACGTCGGTAATTAAGGTAAATAAATAAATTTATTTATTTACCTTAATTACCGACGTTTCGACACGGGTTGTCAACGGAGAAATGGATACACAACATTTAACTACCTCACAATTGTCGAAACGTCGGTAATTAAGGTAAATAAATAAATTTATTTATTTACCTTAATTACCGACGTTTCGACACGGGTTGTCAACGGAGAAATGGATACACAACATTTAACTACCTCACAATTGTCGAAACGTCGGTAATTAAGGTAAATAAATAAATTTCGCGTTAGACCCATATACGAATATTTTAAGAATGTGTACAAAGCACGAGAGTTAAAAAGTGAATAAAAACTCATGGTAAATTCACTAATAAGCTTCACCTCCCAGAGCTGCAGGTATTAATAACCACATTTGTGAGCAGCAAACGTATGTTTCACCACTTTATAGTCAGCTGGCGTTTTTTCCCTTAAAAAATTGGATTAGCTGTCATTCGATAATAATTATCATTCATCAATCAAAAGGAAATGAGAAAAAAACAATATTTTTTGCATGCTAGAGAAGGTCAAACTGCCAAATCAAAAAAATTGTCAAAGCGTATGCTGTTTTAATGTAGGGTTAACCGGGTTTTATTTATTTAATTATACTGTGTTCTGGTCATATACAGTATTTCGCTTTTAAAATATTTACAAGTATTATCAATTTAATGATTAATTATAATTACCGAACACAAATATGTAAACTAGAAGAGTTTTAAACTGCGGTAAAGTATATGACTTTTAAGACGTCAAGATAAGCTTTTAGGCAAGGCGACTTTCGTAATTCGATTGTATTTATTATCCATCGATAGATAAAGCCTAATGCATTTTATTTTATGTTTTTATAATATTTCTGATTTGTAGTGAGAAAAATTGTAATGTACCTTTACCATGATTATAATTTTTTTAACACTTAACAAAAATATATATGTGTGATAATTACCGAATTGCTTGCCTCAACCATGTTACTAATTGAAATATCTTCCTAATTCAATTCCCAGCTAAGTGGATAGTAAAATGTATAATTTTTCGTACATTTTTGAAAAGGCCAGCGCTTCGAAACATTGAAATCATCAACAGGTTCAATACATTATTGAACTGTTTTAAAATCTTTTAACGAATTTTAATTACCAGTAGACAGAGTTTTGGAAGTGCTAGAGCAATTTAAATATATTAAAACCACACAACAGTTTAGCGACTAAAATATAGTATAATATGGGTAATACTGTTTTGAATTGCTCAAAGATAGGAGTGTAATTGTTTTACGGTTCGGTAATGAGCAACTCACCCGGGATGTCACATGAGGGAGGTTGGTGAATTACAAACTTCCATAGGCTATAGTTACGCGTATAATCAGGTGGGCCGTATATCACGTTT
Organism: Notocelia uddmanniana; assembly: GCA_905163555.1. Taxonomy (NCBI): domain Eukaryota; kingdom Metazoa; phylum Arthropoda; class Insecta; order Lepidoptera; family Tortricidae; genus Notocelia; species Notocelia uddmanniana. Next base: position 54,951,442 of record LR991052.1, read on the forward strand.
CTTAGTTCGGTAAAAGGCACAAATCGCTGTAAACACACCAAAAAACTTAACTTTTATTTATTTATCTTAATTTATATCCAGATACATTTAAATGGTATTTCTTTTATATCGTACCATTGTACTATATACCATGTATATAAAAAATATTAACGTGCATCTAGGTCTTAATCGTTAGGCGCAACGTACATTTACTTTATAGTATAGGTGAAAAGCTTAAGATGTTCTGCCCGGTTAGTATGATAGCTTATACCGTCACGTTATATGTGACGTTTCAGTACATTTTGGCCATATAACGTGACGGTATAAGCTATCATACTAGCCGGGCTGTTGTTACGTGTACGAATAGGCGTTTGTTTTGTTTGTGTTGCACATTTTAATATTATGTAATGTGAAATGTCTATTTGAACACGCTACAGCTACATACAACAGGTCATCTTAAGTTTTTTACCTATACACGCTAGAAATTGAAGCCCTCATAAAAATATGATGAATTAGTAATGTGTTGTACAAATAAGTGTGTTTATAAAAAAGCTACATTACACTAACGCGTTCTTTAGTTTGAATTCGTGTTTAAAAGTAGAAAGACTGGCGTATTTTGCATACATATTTATGAATACTTTGCACCCACGGTATGAAGTGATAGTTATGCCAGTTACACCAGTATAATGTGGCGCACTTTCGACGATGGGGAAAGCAATAGTTGTGATCTGTTATTGTAATATATGTGCATAAAGGTGGGTAAAAGTTATTGTTAAAAATGTATCTAGGGCATTCTAGGGCATCATTGGAATTTATTAGTCATCAATTCATAAATGTTCAAACTGCGTTATTTGGTCAGCTGAGCTTTTTCGAAATAAAGTGATATTTTATTCATCTAATAGGACAGGCAGCACTAGAAATTGTTTAACGCCATGAATGAGACCTTTAATATCCATAACTTCCATAAGTTGTACAGAAGGGGCTAAATGTGTGACATTTTTGTTCCTTCCCTTCCAAAGTCGTTGCAAGGATCGCTTCTAATATGGGTTCTGGGTCTGTTGTTGGATTATTTGACAGTGTTTATCTGCTCTTATTATTATTAATTCCATTGGTGTTCATTATGCAATGTAATGTCGCGTCCGCTATTAATAATGAATTTCATTACGTATTTTTGTAAATTTTGCAAATCTGTAAGATTTCCGGTGAATATTTTAGGCGTTTGTATATAAAATTGGTTTTGAGTTTGCGAGATCTTATTGATGGACATGTAATATTTTTTTATGTAACTAGGGATTTAAAAGGATAGTGATGTAATTAAATTATAGACTTTATTTTGTTTTTGATTGTCTAATCTTAGTATTATATTTTTGTAATTATAACATGGATCATTAAGGCCACAAGTAACACTTACTAGTTATTAGTTATGCCTAGCGTTTTGAGGACTGTAATTCCGCATATAATTTAAATAATGATGATTTTGATATATTCTTAGATTCTTATATATAGGTAATATTATCCCATGATTATACATCTCAACTAATTATGCCATTCTACTGTGAAGGATTTGTAAGTAGGGTAAACAGCTCCATTTTAGCCCCCCTATAATATTGACATATCCCCTTCCATGAGGTATTCTGTAAATAAGCGGGGTGTCAATGTTAGGTGTTGAAGTGCCAATAACTGAGTAGTTTACCTCACCCCTGAATATCTATAGTTCATTTGACCATACAATGTGGTAGTAACTTATTCAACTAAGGGTGCGTCACTGGCAAGTAACTGAGGTAAAACATTTATTAAAGTGCGGCAAGCAAGTACGGAATGTAAAACTTAAACGTATCACCGATCACTAAAGCCAAAATAAATTATTAAGGTAAACACTCGCTACCCTCTTTAATATGGCAATCTGTATTGAGTTTCTCGGAATAAATATATTAAATTCTTAGAACAGACTAGTACGAGATTTATTATATTTTCTATCCGATGCGAAAGTCAATACAAAGAGCATTAGAAGACAGAAAAAAAGAAAATAATAGTGAAGTTAATGAATGCCTTTGAAAATTATTTTCGTTTGGCGGCATAAAATCCAGAAGCTGCCTTTGTGGAGCCAGTTCCACTTTTCACTTTATCACAATTAGTACAAATTCAACTAGATCGACGTAAAGTCCTGGCCGTGTCTCGGGAACAGAACTACGTTTGTAGTGCAAGGTTCATCCATACAATTGAAATACATAATTTTATTGCACTACAAACCTTGTATATTTATGAACAATGGTTGTAAATTTTGTAGCATTTTCGGTTAGTGGTGTTCACGGAATTGGGATAAATGATTTAAATTCTTATGATTCATTAGCGTTAATAACGTTAATATTAACCTTAATTATAGGTTTAAACTGTATTTGTCCATACCAACTCCGTTAAGACCACTACGCTGCACCGAAAATGCTACAAAAGTGACGATCACTGTTTATGAAACATCGCCCATTTTCATTTAAAACGTTACATTACTTCCGCAAATATGAACTGGAGTGATTTTATGATTTGTTACGAACCATATTGCCATGCTTTACAGTTGGATAGGAAATAGGAATCGCATAATTCTGGAATAACATAATTATGTACCTACATAGTTAAGAAATAAATGTCGCTCGTGTAAAAGCATAGCGATGCAATAAATAGCTGTAAATATTTATTTAGTAAATAAGATAATGTAGTGAGTTGTGTATTAGTGGCTTACGGAATTTACTACCAACACTCTAGTCTGTTTTAATCTGACGATCGCAACTCGAATTATTGCGTAATTATACGTCTTCAACCACGTCGCGTGTCGCTTTGACATTTATGCGAATAATTCGTAAAAGTCAACTTTTAAAATGATGCTAATAAAATTTTGTAAAATCTGTTTTAGTTTTGATTGGTTTTATTGAAAAGACATTTTATCACCGAGTGTAAGATTGTCGGTAGAAACTTCTGTCCCAGCCACAGTTAATAGGTTAAGCCCCCGCGTTAATAAACTGCACTCAAGTGAGATAGCGCACAACTCAAGTCAAGATTTAAATAATGTTCGACCTACTCGAGCGCGGTATCAGCCTTGAGCGCTGTTTATTAATGTGAAAATAAGTGCATTGGCACAGTTAAATTATTCCATTTGAGCTAAGTCAAAATGAAAATGCTTAGGTACCGCTACGAACTGGCTTGTCAACACTGATTCGTCAGGCGAATTCGTTTGCCGTTCGCTTGCCGATCCAGTAAACATGCCTAAGCTGAGGGCGTGTGTCAACCCGCTACGTGACGCAACATTTTTTTTTTGGTTAGTAGTTGTTTCCATGGTACCCGGTTGTTGCGTTGCTTAGCCGGTGGGCAGTCCACGATTTCACCAATGAACTGGCCACTGGTTTTATAAATAATAAGGATCTCATTATTCTTAACAATTGAATACTATAATGAAACTGTAGTAATAGTCATTTTGTGTACTTTCAAGCGCCACACCCAAGTTAAGGTACAATAACAACATTTTAATGCAACGTGTCGGGACCGCGACGTAGGGCAGCGTAGCAGGACAGAAGAACATTGCATATCATATATAACCAATAAACATATTGGAGGCCCGTTCATTTTAAGATTGGTTTTATTTTTGTTTTAGTAGTTCTCAACAATATTGGGAAATTATTAATGAACTCTCGCATGCTCGTATGATCAAGTGACTTAACTAAATATCATTTAATAGTAGTAAGGAATCATTTTAGAAGTCACTAAATGTTAGTTTTCGTTCCTCTTAATATTATGTATCTTTATTTAAGACACTTCATCATTGCTACATTTTTATACAATTAGGTGGAAATTAATGGGGTACCTTATAATTGTGTTAATCGTTGATTTTTGCGTTGCAAGATGTGTAAACAAAAATAACCTAGTGTAGAGAATAACAGTATGGCATTTATAAAATCTCAAAGAATGTGCTATGTTTAAATGTACAACTTAGCAGTTTGTTTGTAATACTATTGCATTAGGTAGCTTAAATATTTATCTTTCCCTAATCTTACGAATTCATGTGATACTTCAGACTAAGTTGTATAAGTACATGAAATTAAAGAACCTTCACTCTTTGAAGTATTCATTATTTTAATGAACATTCCGAATCTATATATATATTACGCGAAGCCGATCTTTATAATGCCCATCAGATCTACAGTTATGGACCGATTTTGATAAATTATATACCATAGGATTCGTCCCATCCTGCAGATGTGCAATAAGGTCTTAGTTTTTTTTATTTTTGTCCTGGAAAATTAATAAAATGATATTTACGAAAAATCCTGGATGCCCCGACAAATATAAGCCTCAAAATAGTGTTCGATGACGCCGCATACATGCGAGGGGTCAGCTTACCTTGGTTAAATTGTACGAGGTGTCAAAATTTAGTTTGGTTAACACGTGACCTCCACGTGACTTGGGAACTGGCTATGGTATGTTTCCGGATGATATAAAATTAAATATGAACTAAAATGTTCCTGTAAGAAATATCTGGTACAGCATTACAATATAAAACTTTCGAGTCGAGAAATACTCAATATTATTAACAATAAACGAAAGTAAAATTACTAATTTGTTTACAAGACAATACATAATATTCGATCTAAGTATTTACAGTTTACATAAATGACAGACGTATTGTGTCAACTTTTTTTTTATCATGCTCTAATTATGTCAATATTCAATTGTCATGGTTTATACTTCAAAGAAGTTGATATACAAACCAATGACGTTTCAAATATACGTTCCGTATATCTTGACTGATATTGATATCTGCCAAAACAATGACAAACCAAATTAAACTTTACGTTGTGAGTTACAGAACTGTTTCTGAGTTAATCATAGATAAGCTGCAAAACATTTTGAAAGAGAAGAGGCTAGCTTTGTCTAAGTGTGTCTCTCTTCCACCTATTGCCATACCAGTAGGATGATCATAAGCAAAGAAGTTCAATCAGTAGACGTTACTTATTGGTGGATTCATATCAAACCGACGAGAAAACAATGTTGCACTAATTAACCTTTACGACGCCAATAACGTATTCGACGTATATACATATATGCGCACCATTGATTCGACAAAACGACGAATATATCCGTCATGGTGACGGCGTCCAATGCGATATCAACCTAGATGCATTTCTATTGATAGTGCGCTTAAAAGGTTAAATACTTTAACAAAATTAAGACGTCAGAAAACTAATTAAACCCTTTAATTGTCGACTACATGGGAGTTATAACGTAAGTTGTCAAAATCACCTTCGTTCTTTAGTTGACGTGTAAGTGTCACTGCCGTTCATAAAGTATAGCGTTCAAGGGGTTAATTTGCTATTCATCAATGTTTGTCTGAGGATGTCAAACGCAAAGTTGAACCCTATAGAAATGCATGTAGGTTGATATCTCATTAGAGGCCATGACGGATATATACGTCGTTGGCTTCGGACCGTTGGTGCGCAATATAGGTACGTTGTTAGCGTCGAAAAGGTTAATAATACTCGAAAAGTTAGAGGACATGTATATTTCTCTTTGTTACGTTTCAGTAAACATGTCCAAAATAAGGGGGATAATGGTCACGTTAAACTGCCACGTTCTAAAAGGGTGTAGGTACATTGAAATGATGAATAAGATTACCACTATTGGTAACATGTTCAATTAAAAGTTAAAATTATACTGTATCAGTGTCACCTGCAACAGTGACAGTGCCGGTTTTCAGGGGGTCTACCCGAAACACCCGAAGATCGAAGTTCATTATATTTCCTTCTCTATCACACCAATAAGCAAGTGTTATAGAGATAGATATAACGAAAGATTTTAACCCAGTTACTTCACTTGACAAAATAGACCTCACAACTGTCATGCCAAAACCAGACGATGGGCCATGATGGGCCACGTACAAGACGCAGTTATGCGGTGGAACGAGATGCAAATATGTTTTTTTATGATTGACTGACTGGCGATTGGCCTTAGTCTCACCTGATGGAAAGCGATAGCCTTTAATGCATAACTGCGATCTATACGTTGGCCCATAATGGCCCATTGCGTGGTTCCAGCATCAAATGTTAATATAAATATTGCCAATGTCGCATGCATTGTTTTTTTTTCTAGATTAGATAGAATAGGTTATGAGGATACTTGGAGTATTTCTAAAGAGATCCTATACGAGTACTCAGTACGAGTTCCACCAAGGGGGACGGAAAAGCTCTTACCCACCTAAATTGAGAATTTGTCTTAAACAGCTGGCGCCTTATCATAAGCAACCTCTTTAATTTGGGCGGGTATGACGTGGACATGATAATGTGCCAAATAAAAAAGTGGAACTATGACTAAGACTACAAATGATGTATCTCTCTCTGTCGCTCTTATTCCATTTAGTACATGACCTCGGTAGTGGTATTATTATTTGAAAATTTCTCAGGGGTACTCTAAGGGAGGGTAGGATAGGAGTCATATCACAGAACATTCTTAATTGCGGAACTATGACAAAGACAACAAATGATATATCCCTCACAGTCGCTCTTATTCAATTTAGTAAGTATATGATATGGTCATATCGCTCGCTAACGGTATTATTATTAGACGTCTTCTCTGGGGTACTCTGAGTTTGCGTACCTTATTTAGACAAGAGACGCCATCAGCGCACATTACCGAACAAAATATTTTGTAAATTGGGGGAGGTAACACACACATAAAAAACCACACATACACAATATTATCCTATTACTACGCACCATTACACTGAAACAATCAACGCACACACATTCAAAACACTAAAATTATCTGATTATTATCAGATGGCCAAATTGACTGAAGTTGCTAAGATGCATATTTTTCATAGAAATTCTCATATTTCTTGAAATAAGGCTGACATTTACTGTAAATTTGACGACTAGCCGTGATGATCAAGCACGAATGTTTTTAAATCGACTTTGTAATCGACCTTCCGAATACGCATATTCTATCCCATGGCTTCGCTTGCATTCTTCGTAGTACGTCGACGCGGCGAAGCCGCGCGGGTAACTAGTAATTTTAATCCTTTATGATAATCGTTACCTACTTACCCCGATTAGCGGAAGCCCGACAGGGGTGGATCATCAAAATCATCAGTTTTGCGCGAACCGATAATGGGTAGTTACGGAATTTATGACCCATTTAAGGTTGACAGTCCTATTAAACTGTACCTATAGAAACTTTTCGAAATGGGTAGGGAATTCCTTGACTACGCGCTACATTGCCTATGGTATTGCTGCTTGAGTCGCTACCGCGAACCGAAAACGAAGTGTCTCCCTCTGTCGACCGAATACGCTAATACGACAGAGAGGTGGGGTTGACTTGTGGGTACTAAAATAAAACTAAAATAGTTTTTCGCTTTAAGCTTTATTCAAATGCTTAAGTATTCATAATTTTTATTATGTAAGGAATCTATCATTCATGATAACATTTACCTACTATTGACATCGAGATCGTTGAAAAACATTTGACTATCATATGAAGATAAATTACATTAATCTGTATAAATATTAACGTATATATAATAGTATGCTTATTAATATTTAAAATTTCCATGAGTACATTGAAATTCCCAACTCTCCCCGGCCCCAACCAGCTCCCTTTTTTTAACAGACTTAAAAACGAGTTTTTATGTTCCACTGTATGTATTTTTTTATGTTCACCGAACTCTAATAAACCGACTTCGAAAAGAAACATTTTTTAAATTGAATGTGAAATACATAGTTGTAGTATGTTCTCATGGTCACTGAAAACTCAGGCTCCTGTATCTACAACAAAGTTACAAGGAGGGGAACTGTGAATTTCAATGTGTATAGGTATAGGACAGCAGCGATAAAACATAAATATATTTTTCAGTAATAAATAAAACAATAACAAATTGTAACTATGTTACTTGCAAATATTTCTAAAGCTAATTTTTGGTTTGTTTTACGTTTCTTTGTTTGGCACTTATATTAATTCTAATACTAAACCTGCATTCTTTACGCTTCAATTCTATTCGTTTTCAGTGTCTACAATGTAAAGTTTGACTTCCTTCATGACATAGTCCTCCATCAGATTGTCAATGTTGAGATTTTCTCCTGCATCATAGTGACGCAGAGTTGACTCCACTCGGTGGATACTTTCCGCCTCCATAATTTGCAATTGGTTGACCAATTCCTGGCTTTTGGTGCCTCGAACGACGTGACGTGCGTGCAACTTGTACAAGCGAGTTTCATGTTTAGGCTTAAATAAAATAATATGTTTAATACACACCGCGGGGCCCAATATACCATAGTCATCATACAAGTACAATGTTTGTAAACAAATCGGATTACAATACTTTTTAAGGGAGAAACACGACTTCGGGAATTGGTCACGTTATAAAATTGTCCATTTATTGTAGACTATTCAGAGCAGCTACTCCGAACTCGAAAATCGAGCTTCGTGTCGTGCCGTCCCTTTCACTCTCGTATTATAATAAATGACTGAAAGGGGCGGCACGATACGAAGTTCGATTTTCGAAGTTTGGAGTGGCTCTCAGAGTTGTTATCGCGAAACGTACTTGCATATTCGAGCAACAGAGATGGAGATATTCGAACTTCGTTCGTTTTCGTTTCGCGATTGCAGCCCAGCTGCTCTTTTATAAAAAAACACCTATATAACGAATGTGGTTCAGGTATACTCAACAGCAAAACTAGATCACTATTTTAGTACTTTGTCGCTTTCACAACTTCGACGCATACCAAATGTCGCAGTATTGTTACGTTAGTGCGACAAAGTACTAAAATGATCATCTACATTTACTGTTGACTGTATTACATATAAAAAAAAAACAGTTTATGGTATTGTTGGGTTCAGAACATGCAAGTATTTTTTCAGTTTGTAAGAACACAATATAAATTAACTGTAAAATCTTTATTTATCAAGTAACGACGAGTTTCTGAAGTTATATATAAGTGACTTTAAATATTGAGACCAAACTATGTTAAGACTCCTTGTAGGCCTTTCCTTTATCAGAGTAATGAAGAAATCATTTACATAAGAATATAATAATTCTAAAATTACCTGCATCAAACAAAATTTGTATGGCATTCTAGTCTCCAAATATGGTCAGGAATACACCATTAAAATCGGCTAGGTGGTCCTTTGGGGTTATTTATTTATGCGCATATTTAATTTTTTCCTTTGTTAGAAAATATTCTTTAGCTATGAATGAACATGAAACCCTGACATCCTTACTCACAGGGTTTAATATTGACTCGGCAGTAACTAGACCGCAGTACTCACCTCTGGTAGGCTTTCCGTGTAGCATGAAGTTTCACAATTCGGAGTGAAAACGAATGGTTTGAAAATAGAAATGCTAGGGTCCGGTGTAGCCGTGAACCAATGGACACATCTGCCATTCTCCACTAGGATAGAAACCTGAAAACGGAAAATACAATCATGTACATTACCATGATACTTGTTTACATTACTAATAGTACCTGGGCGATCGAGCTCTGCTTGTTTTTTCCCGGAGACTACGAGTTTCCCAAAGAAAGACCTAGTTAGATATTTTTTCACTCCCGGACATTATGCACAGCCCAGTAATCCATGTACATTGAATGCGGATTACTGGGCCGGTTATTCTTGTGGCCGTACAATATAGGGACTCGACGAAAAAACTGTAGGTAGGTAGTTAAGGCAAATTTACCTGACTTCCTTGGGTAGGAAAGCCATCATCGCATCCACGGCATATGCGGCTTTTCTTGTGGCGCAGGACATAAAACATGTCATTTATAGTGAATTCTGAATCCTTGCAGCCATTCCTGAGTAGTGCTTCACCGTCCAGCTGACGGTGGAGATCACCGCCAGAGGAAAAACACTCCGTGAAGTTAAATTCACCCTAAGATAAAGAAAAATGCAAATTAGATAAACTACTCCTACGTTGCAAGTATGTAAGTCAAGAAGTTCTTCTATTGGAGTTTCTACACTTTTTTGAGATGTGAGAGATATGAGATAAATATCAGTGGAAATGTGCTCTTGTTAATGTTAAATGCGTTATTTTTATACAGTTATCCATAAACTAGGCTATTTAAAAATCAAGAAACCTTCAGAAAATATATTTGTACGGAACGGGATCCACGGCGCGCGAGTCAGGCCCACACTTGAGCGGTTTTATTTAGACCTGTAGTATATGGTCAGCCAACCTTATTAGTAAAAATAAATATTGGGGGACAATCTTACACAAATCGACCTAGTCCCAAACTAAGCAAAGCTTGTACTATGGGTACTAGACGACGATATACACACTTATAAAGATAAATACATACAAAACATCCAAGACCCAAGAACAAATATCCGTGATAAATGCACAAATAAATGCCCTGGCCGGGATTCGAACCCGGGACCTCTAGCTTCGGAGGCAGAGTCACTACCAACTAGGCTAAACAGGCCGTCAGGCGTATTAGTAGGTACTTATTCCTTTCTTCAAGCTGATAGTTTAGTTGGCCATGAAAGTGGTCAACCAAATTTGAACTTTAATTAATATACAAAAAAATCGGCCTGTCGGGCCATGCTTAGTGAAGAGTTCCATAGTTGCCCAATGAACATACTTTTAAAAAATAAATAATAAGCAAAAGGGAATACTTTCACAGCGTTTCATACGTCTTTTACTAAGAAGGGAAGACTTTTTACGATAACTCAAAAACGGCTTAACCCTTTAGTGGGTAACGGCAAGCAATTTGCCGTCATAGGCCTCAACACATTTTAATTATTTTCTCAGTGAACGCATTGTTAATTAATATAAATTGTAGTTAGTATTAGAGAATATACTCGTACCAATCTATAAAAAAATCTGTTCCCTTAAAAGTTGATCCATCTCTTGTAAAATGGTAATTCTTTGGCTAGATCTATTTTTTTTTGTATTAGGTACATTTGAACAAAAATATCTTCCTAAAAAAATTGTTACGCCTTATTTTGTTGATAATATTAATTCTCATATTTCAAACGTCAAACTAATGCTTTTAAACATTATAATAACTTATTTTAGAAAAATATTATAATTGCCTACAAACTAATGAAAATGGGTAATTTATGTCATTCATTGACCGATAGTGGCAAACATTTTGCCGTCTAATAACTTTGAAATGACAATAGAAGAAAAAGATAAAAAAAATACGTAGATTGTACGTGCTTGCAAACTATTAAATAGTTGCCTCAAAGGGTTAACTGATCATGGCCGCTTTAGTTTTAACTGAAATTCTTTATTAAGTTTTACTTTCATGATATTTTTTTCATATTTATTGGACCCATAGTTCAAAAGTTAGAGGGGACACACAATTATTTTTTTCTTTTGGAGTGAATATTACCGAAACTATTCAGTTTATCAAAAAACTTGGGGGGGGGGGGGGGGGGGGGGTACTTGTACCTTTTTTTTAGATTTTATTTTACGACTGTCAGGTTTATTGATTTGTACAGGGTGTTCGGCAGATGCGATGGCCATACGTGTATTGGGGATAGATGAGATCGTGCGCTACGTGGTTAAACACAAAAAATGAATTGTGAACAAAAATTTAATTTTGAATTTTTTATTTTTAAAATACTGTTATTAAATAACTGAATTCGTAAGATCCTGGAATTAGCCTAGATTATTATTTTTTTATCTATTTTATAATTTATTATAAATAATTGAGGTTTTAAATATTGACAACAGATTATTAAAAATGATAAGGGACAAATTTCTTATTTTATTTAAATCTAGACTAATTTCTGAATTTTACGAGTCCGGTTATTAGAAAACAGAGTATTTAAAAAATACAAAAATCCAAAAAAAAACTGTTCCCAATCCTTTTTGTTTTTTTGACCGCATAGCGGATGATCTCATCTATCCCCAATATACGTATGTCCATCCATCTGCCGAACACCAATGATATTTTAAGTATAGATAGGTTATGCTCGAACATTACAAGCGTAAAAAGTGCTTCCAACATCGCGGCATCACACATTCGCATTTTGTTTTATTGTTTACAATACGCACACTTCATCGAAAGCGTAAAAGAGATAGCTTTATCAAAATAATACATAAGAAAGAGACAGCCTTCACCCGGAACACCAATCACCGCACGTTTGACACAGATTAAAGAAACTAACACTAGGCAGAAGGTGCAAACTGTTTCTACCTATTAATCGACGGATGATAGCGAATGTAAGTAATGGTAATACCGCTATCGGGTTGTCGTTTGCGTAGCAGGCACGTCAAAGAATTACAAAATAATTGACTCGGACACGGATTTTTGAATAAATGTACAGACAGCAAAACTAATCTTGTCAAAAAATGTTTCATGCCTGTTGATGTCAATCGATTATATTTCTATCAAGCAACAAAAACTTCTTACAGACCGACCTCGTGTAGGATACAAGAAAGGACACTTTTTCACTTTTCGTCACTGGTACTCAGAGATATACTTTAAAAATTAACATTTAATAGTTACAGCATTATTTTCTTCTAAATAAATCCGAAGAAATAAATAGGGCAGTAAGTTGAAGTTGACTATGTAACCCATATAATCTAGAATTGAATGTGATTTAGTATGACGCATCTGTTACATTAATCTATGTTCGCAGTCTGTTTGTCTTTATCACTCTCATTGCAAACGACACTAGGTAGTCTCTTTCTCTGAGACAGCGTCTTCGTGGCGTCATATTTGGTAAATTGAAGGATAAAATTGAAAAAATAACATAATTTCAGCTTACTTACTTGTGGTATGTGACGCCTGTTGCCTTAGTACGTTTGGATGTATAATTAGTGCACTTTCGCAAACGCATGACGGCATTTTTAAGGTCACTTACGTCGTTGGCGGGAACTCGTGTCAACATTCCCCTCTCTCGCTTGCCCGAGAGCGACTGAAGCCAATAGGCGATGTTTAGCGTCTTTATAACGGCACACTTTAGGTACGCGGGTAACGTATCTATACTTAAAATATCATTGCCGAACACCCTGTATATTCATACCAAATTGCAGCTTTCTTGCACTAACACAGCGCAAAGCCTCGGACAGGCAGACAGACGGACATGGTGAAACTATAAGGAGTTGACTATGGAACTCTAAAAAGAGAGTAGAAATGTTGCAGTCAAATTATTTAGCTTACTAATAATAAGAAAGAGATGTGCTTTCACACAAAAATATACCATGGTCTTGAGGTTGAGGTGTGCAATGATTTCAGTACGGCATTTATCAGGTTAATGAGGATGAAATTTAAAATTAGGGCATACACTACCGCTCATAAGTATTTAGGCACCCATACCTTTTTCCATGCATCTGTATACAAAAATTACTTTCAGAAATACACTGCCAAGTCAGAGTCCCATGACAGTTTAGCGTGCATTTTGCATTTTTTATTTAGCTAACTTATTGAGCCTTAAATCGGTGCCAAAGACCCCCTCTTAAAATCCCACTAATATTATAAATGCGAAATGGCTATGTGCGAAGTAGGTGGTGGGAGTAAGCTAGGCGATCGTAGCGCACACCATGGCAGAAATGTGTACTTACCGGGGACCACTGTCAAATTTACTTTCACGTTTTCTATTGGTTTCTTAACGGTTTCCTACGATTCGTTTCGTTTGTATGTATTTATTTATTCTCTTATTTATTTCAGTAAAATTTCCAATACGGGGTCTTTCTCGTTTACTAAAGTAAATAAAATATTCATGTGTCATTATTTGACATCTCTGAGTTTTGACATTGTCTCGGGACCTTTGACGTTTGACGTTTCAGACGTGCACATAGCCACTTATAGGATACTTTTTGATAATCACCCTCAAAGCGCAAAATCGGGGGTGCAAATATGGTCTATGAAACGGGGTGATTTAAATACTCATACGCCATTCTAGGTTTTAAGTATCAGACAATTGGGAGTATAACGGCCTGTCAAGAAATTGACCTTAATGCATAGCAGAATTTGAGGTATTGTAAACACGCTGACATTTCGATATGTCAAAGCCGAAGTATCATAAATCCTTCTTATTGTTGACGCTATTTTTGAGCATAACCTTTTAGCAATAATTGTGTGTAAATCAAAATGAATTTGCGATACTTTGTAATTGTTATTATTCATATGCTTAAATACAAAAACAGCTCTTTCAGTGCACACTTTGTATCGCCGGTGTACCATTTAATTTTTTTACGTATTTGTTGACCCTTCAGACCATAATAACTGTTTGATATAACAGCTCACTTGGGCTGGGCACTCTGGGCAGCCCAATCGTCAACATTGACAGTTGAAGCACCTTAGATCTATGCTTATCCGTACATATGATAAAGCTGTAGAGGGTCGAAAATCTGTACATTGAAGATATTGGATAAATCAATGGAGGGATTGGAGGGCCTTTGGCATCGAAACAGAACACATTTCAACAGTTTTGAGAATTCGTGTCTGTTTGTCTCTGTTCTGTTTATATGTCCAGGCATTGTAACTCTCGGACTTCAGCCTCGCGTGCATTGCAGCCTCTCAGACCACACTGCTGAGTGGCTGCAATGCACACACCAAAGAGCAATGGAGAGGGCTATGCTGTGGGGGTAGGCTGCGGATGGCCTCATTTCTGATGAGATCACGCAGAGGATCTCATCAGAAATGAGGCCATCCGCAGTAGAACCAAAGTAATCGACATAGCCCTCCGAATCGCTTAACTTAAGTGGCAGACTGGCAGTGGGCGGGGCACATTGCACGTAGTACCGTTGGTCGTTGGGGAGGAAAGATTATCGAGTGGCGACCACGTACCGGAAGACGCAGCGTGGGTGGCCACAAGGTGCACTGTCATCAGGCAGCTGTACCAGGTCATTGGTAAAGGTCGCAGGAGTCCGCTGAATGCGGATGGCGAAGGATCGGTCATTGTGTTACTCTTTGAGGGAGGCTTATGTCCAGCAGTGGACGTCTTTCGGCTGATATGATGATGATGATTCGTTTTGAAAATAGCGTTTCTATTAAAATTTTGTCCGTGCGAGGTAAAGACCATGTCATATTGAATGTAATCATTTCATAAGGGGGTGGAAAGGGTGGAAGATGTATGGGAAAACAAATAATTCTAAAGCGAGAATGAGTTATACGCAGACGAAGTCGCGGGCAAAAGCTAGTAGGTAGATAAGTGTAGTATGTTTGTATGAACCAGCAATTAGTAGTTATTTAAGGCATTGCAAAAAGAAAACTACAATTTTAAAAGGGGGTCTCTGGCAAGGTCTTTAAGGCTCAATAAGTCAGCTAAATAAAAAATGCAAAATGCACGCAAAACTGTCAAGGGACTCTGAATTTAAAGTGTATTTCCGAAAGTCATTTTTGTATACAGATCTATTGGAAAAGGTATGGGTGCCTAAATACTTATGACGGTAGTGTATTAATTTTAAGTTTGGTGTCAACCTGTCCATTCCAGAGTCCCAACTCCTTGGCTTTTTCTTTCAATCCCTCAGACATTTTGTCTATCTTTGTGGTGATAGTAAGCCCGTTAGAAATGTTCCTGTAAGACAACACTTTCTCTGCGGCCCATACGTCACCACTTGTCTCAAGCACCCAGGCTTCGCTGGTATCCGCAATAAGGAATGAGTTATGGTAGTAGAGATTTTCATCATCTTCGCTGCATGGACCACCTTGTCCATATTGCTCAAGAAGAGATGTTATAACACCTATAGCTTCTTCTGCGGTGTTACCACGTTCTAGACCCAAGCTGTAAATTAGGGGTATTTTATATTATACAGGTGTTTATTACAAAGAAAACTGTTAAATCATATAAGTTTCAAATCTCTTACTCTTACTTACTTATGGATCTGAATAAATTATTTTTTATCATCAGTATGCAGATTGTTAACTTAATCAGTGTACAGTTGACTTCATTAGAAATCCATTTCGTTGATTCCCAGTCATACAACTCTAAAATTTTTTTTTCTCCAAATATAATAAATGGATTTACTGATAACTCTAGCTGTGGGAGCTTTGGAAATTGGCATCCATAGAAATAGGAATCTGTTGAGTTGTGCAATGATTGATAGAAAGTAGGAAACACTAATTTACTATTACCGAACAAGGTCCATTCCCAACAAGCGTTTTTCTTTAGCATTCCCAGGGCCATGATTATACTTTGTCCAGACAGCTTCGTTACCGATGACCACATTCTTGTCATTAGCCCCCATCTCTGCGCCCCACATCCAGCCTGGCTTACTCAGTATAACTGCATTTAGCGGCTTGGAACTCTCCTCAATTTGAATGTAAGTACACTGTTAACATGAAGCGTATTTTTATTTATAAATAACTATATTATAATGCTGAAGAGTTTGTTTGTTTGAACGCACTAATCTAAGGAACTGCTGGTTCGAATTGAAAAATTCTTTATGTGTTGGATAGTCCATTTATCGAGGAAGACTTTAGGTTATATAACATCACGCTGCGACCAATAGGAGCGAAGACGCGGACGAAGTCGCGGGCAACAGCTAGTATATAATAATAGTTCTATAAAAAAGGGCTACACGCTTTTGTGCCACTAAAATACAACCATTGCTAGCTGTTATCTATATCTATGTACCTTTATTTTCTAAATGGTTATCGTCGTTTGTTTTGTGAGTAACGAATGTTTCTATTGTTTTATGAATGTTATGATAGTGTTTTGTTACCTTCAAAGGCCCCTGTCGGACACCGCTCGGGAAATGCACGACCTCCTGCACCTCATGCCGGGGACGATCAGAATTCTTACCAAATATTACTTGATTTTCATTTGTATGTGGCGGCAAAACGACAAAAGTATCACACGATTGAGGAGGCGGCATCTTTGTGCTAGCAAACAGTTTTTATATCGGAATGCGATTGCACAGGAAAAAAATTACTAAACGGTATTGATTTTTCCAGTTATTGATTTTAATAAAGATACGATAACAAAGCAATCTATGTTCAAAATACGCCTTTCGTATCTCTGCCTACAACATCCCATCCCCGTTAAACGTCTTAAACGATTGATAACTCATACATAGCCCGACGTCTAGCCCTGGGTCTGCACTACAATGTTTGTTTATGGATATTTGTGCTTATGCTTATCTACAGTGGAAATAGTGTTACCCACTTAAATCATTTTGGTGGGGATGGATGTATGAGATACTTAGAATTCTAAAAATAAAAGATAACTAAGAATCTCACTTTATATGCATCTTATTTTAACGTATCCGCTTGTTGGGTTGATAGCAGCTTATACTGTTATGTTTTATGTGGCGTTTTAGTTCATTTCGTACGTAAAACGAGACTATAAAACTAGACAGGGATTTTATGCCGGAACCGCACAATGGGGCCCTTTACTCGTTTATCAAGTGATAAAACATATCGCGATCCGTATCACGTGAATATTGACGCAAAATGTAAACAATTGTGAGAACGGCGATAACTCAGAGTAATGATTTCTATAGAGATCCCATACGAGTTTCACCAAGGGAACAGAAAAGCTCTTATGCAGCTAAATTGAGAACAAGTCTTTAACGTCTGGCGGCTTACAAAAAACCACCTCTTTAATTTGGTCGGGTAATCGTTTATTTGTCTCAATCTATTTGACTTGACGTTTTGATGACGTTGAGGCAAATAAAGAAAAGCGGAACTATGACAAGGACAACAAATGATATATCCCTTTCTGTCGCTCTTATTCAATTTAGTATATGATCTTCTCGCTCTTAGCGGTATTATTATTTGACGTCTACTCTGGGTACTGAGGGCGATAATATTAACACCATGGGTATTGTGATAAAATAAAATTAATCATGTAATGGCCCATGATGGGCTAACGTTCAGGATGCAGTTATGCGATAAAGCGAGAAAGATATGGCCTGAATCACACTGGGCGCGGCCTGCGCTGGCGGTCAATAGTAAATTGGTCAGCTAATGACAAGTTTACTATTGACCGCCGCGGCCAGGCCGCGCCAGTCTGTGAGAGGCTTAACTTCGTACGCTGAAGCCGAGTCCACAGCGCCATGTTTTTCGTGTTTGCAAAAATCAAACATGTTTTTCGAACACAAAATAGGCGTGGCCTCAATGTTAAGGCCGGTCCACTGCACCAAAAATCCAACAAAACATATTTGTAAAACATGTTTGATGTTTGCAAACACGAAAAACATGGCGCTGTGGACCCGGCTTGAGAGTAAGGATTTCTATAGAGCTCCTATACGGGTTCCACCAAGGGGGACAGAAAAGCTTTTATGCAGCTAAATTGAAAACTTGTCTTAAACGTCTGGCTGCTTACCATAAACAACCTTTTTAATCTGGGCGGGTAATCGTTTATTTGCCTCAAACTATTTGACATGACGTTGAGATGACATTGAGGCAAATTAAGAAAATCGGAACTGTGACAAGGACGACAAATATTATATTTCTCTAGGTCGCTCTTATTGAATTTGATAATGTGACTATCTCACTCGTAGCGGTATTATTATTTGAACGTTTTTCGTACGCTTGGCTTACAGACGAGAAAGGGTTCAGACCGCCAACTCAAGAACTAAAAATATAGACCGTTGCAAGTATACTTAGGCTGGGTTGCACAAAAACCGTCTGTAAGCTGTGTTCGTTAAAATTTGAATGTATGGAAAGATAGACCAGTGTGGTGTGTGTGGGATGACAGCTGCCGGCGCCATATTTAACGTTGATCAGTCTATGATCGTAAAGGATTCTGCTTCGAGCCGTCTAGTGGAGCACGTGTGCGAAATATTTACGATACATTCTCAACGGATCTCCCTCCAATGTGACAAATTCTTCTACAAGTCCTAACAATGAGATCACTTCAAGTAAGAAACTGAAAAAAGGTACATTTAACAATTATGAAAGAGCTTGATAGCTTAACTCACAAGAAAGATGCTCCTAAAATCCCCCGCTTTGATGAACCTTCCCCGTCTCCTCAAGCATCAATAGACGATAGTGCCCCCATCCCTCTGTCTCAGTTCCGAGCCACAGAAGAACCCCTTAGCCCGCCAAAGTTATATATATATATTATATAGTCTGTGCTTTGGGCAAATTATTAACAAAAAATGACATAAAATTGTAGTAGTTAGTGTCTTCGTACTCATCCTGCATATACAGTGGCCTGTAATAGGAAGAAAAAATTAAACGGTAGGTACACTATTGAGCTCTTGAACAATTATTTCCAAATAATTTTAATTGAAAAAATTTACTTGTGTGTATTTTTTTACTACTGGAGTGATATTAATAACAATTTATTCTAAAAACACTAAAAAAATATAATAAAAATAAAAAAAAAATCCCAAAAACATTCTTTTAAACCAAAAATGCGACAACGATTATGAGTCATGCATAACTTGAAGCAACCTCAAAATCAGCATTGACTGCCACGCTATAATCTCTGGGTGCCAAGATCCATTACTTGGAGGTCATAACTTTAGATAAAAAATTTCACCCAATTGAAATAAGATAATTTTTTTTTGGACCGAAGATGTTACTGCGGATGCTCTAAGGAAGCGTCCTTTAAATTTATTGCTCCTATTACAGGCCACACCCTGTATATTAATATAGTACTCTTATGTTCTAATTTATACTGGGTATGGTTATTGTCATATGTGTGTGTTTTATGTTTGTTTTCAGGAATCACCCGAGTTTGCGTTCTTCACTAATCTTACGTCTCCCCCAGACGTAAGATTAGTGAACGTCCCTTTCACTCTCATGTCATACACTATATGAGTGAAAGAGACGGCACCGTACGAATTTCGGATTTCGAATTTCAGAGTAGACCACCTGCCCCAAATCATACCGTGCAAAGCTTCACACTTGATACTGGCAGAATTGTGCGTAAGTTGCACAGTAGCCATAAACAATAGAGTGAAGTGAAGTGAAGTGGATGGATGATGATCGTAAAGTCAGTGCCAAATCAATGGTATTTTAATATCATTGGCCTTACTGTACTCTGTTGGTAGCGTTGGTTGATTTTTGAAGTTTCTTTTATTGTAATTTTTTTATAGCACTGTGGCAATGGAATTTATTGTGTACCTACACCCAACGATATATAATATTCGAGGACAATATTAAAAACGTTGAGTGTAAGTGTAAGGCAGCTACATCATGTACGCTGCAAACAAAGAAGTATTTACTTCAAAGTAATTACTTAACTCCTTACCGATTTTCTTCAAACTAATTAGTAGGGAGAAATCCGAATGCAAGTTGGCACGGGTGGAGTAATCTGAAATTTATTTTGAGAGTATGTCGGGGTAAAACGAATATATTTTGAGGGTATGTGTAACAAAAAAATATATAAATATATGTCCCCCTAACGTGAGTAACCGCGGCGCGGCAGCTGGTGGGACACATTGCTATCACGCGTCGCATGCGATGAACCTGTTCTGAAAAACTGCTTTTCACTAAAATTCGTAGAACACCCTCTCGGAAAAGGAAACTACTAATTAGTATATTAGTATTTTTTATTAGAATATAGAGGTAGAAGCAATGCCGAATCTTGTTACGAGTATAACTAAATCACTTTGTTTTCGTCTTCTAACGGTTCAACTTCCATATCACTGGCTCAGACAATGCATTAACCGAAAGGCACAAATTAGGTGCTTGTATATTAGGGGTAGGTAAAACCTCTCGCTGGTAAAGTTTATCCGTGTCCCGCCGGCCCTCCATGTGGCCTGCTGGTAAACATCCTAACCGCTCATATGACCCTGGGTACAAATATTACCCAATTAGAAAATTCACTTGCCTGCCCTGGTGTTCTGAGGAAAAAACCCTTGTCTGCCCCGACATTTTGGATCAATGGCGGCCGGGCGGGGGGTGCTTTTCATCCACAAAACAAACCAGGAAGACTTGGTTTTAGGTATTTCTAATGTTTAGCTATTTTGTCAATAACATAATCAACTTAATCACGGTATTTAATTATTTAAAAAAAAATGGTTGTTTGTAACGCTTAGTATAAACACAAACGACAATGTATAAATGTCCACCCACTTTTCACTTCACTCTTCACATAAAACATTCACAGATTTATTTTAAGATGCTCTCACTATTACATATTTGATGTTAAAATCACTATTTCCGCAGAAATACAGTAATTTACGCACTAGTAAGCGAACCAGTGGATACCTGGTTTGAAAACTGTAAACATTCATGCGTGCGCGCGTGCGCGTGCGCGTGCGTGTGCGTGTGCGTGTGCGTGTGCGTGTGCGTGTGCGCGCGTGTGTGTGTGTGTGTGTGTGTGTGTGTGTGTGTAAGAAGTAGGGCCTCCGTGTCATTATATGATAGAGAGACAAGCCACTAGTAACTGACTAGTAATCAAAAACCTAACCCACTTTCAGGTGACCTACAAAGGTGAAATTTGGCATCCAGCTTGGTAATTGTGACCAGACAAAATCTGAAAACAGTGATGTTTTAGTTTTATTATTCAATTTATTTATCTTTGATCTTAAGTTAGGTTTTCTACAAAAACATTTATAAAAGGAAAATATAAAAATATACATACAAAATATATAAGCATTATAAAAGTAAAAAAGTAAAAGTAGTTTATTCTTCAAAGTAGGCATATTACATGCAGCTATAAAATACCTAACCTAGAGTGCTGCCGGCAGCGAGGCGGGGCCTAAGCTACCGGTGGTTAGGGCGACAGAGTGAGGAACCTCCTGACTATCCGCGCCGTGTCCAAGAGCACCGCCTTCTGCATCTGACCCTTGACCCAGCCATCTAGCGAGAGTCTCTTAAGATGTTGGTCGAGACTCTTCGCAATTAGACCGTTTGCAGAGACGACTATCGGGACGATGATCGTCGAATCAACATCCCACATGGCGGTTACCTCGTGTGCCAGGTCTAGGTACTTACTGGCCTTCACGAGGTTCTCATCATGGGGGATGGTGATGTCGACGAGCACTGCCTGGCGCTTCAATCGATCTGTCAGCACGATATCAGGTTTGTTGGCTATAATAGTCCTGTCCGTGATGACAGATCGATCCCAATAAAGCGTGGCACGACTATTTTCGAGAACTGGCGCAGGTGTGTACTTATAGTATAGTACGCCACTTCGAAGTCCACAAGACCGTACAGAAGAGCAAGCTGCTGGTGAATAATCTTGGCTAACAAGTTATGTCTGTGCAAATACTCGCCGTTAGCAAGATGACCACAACCAGAAATGATATGCCTGAGCGACTCTCCGGGACGGCGGCATGCCCGGCAAATGTCGACCGTACCGTCCTTCAGGATATATTTCCGGTGGTTGTTCGACATGATAACTTCGTCCGCAATTGCACAGACAAAACCTTCGGTTTCCGCAAAGAGATCCCCGATACGTAACCAGTTCACCGACGCGAGCAGGTCTACGTCGGGCCCCGTAAGAGCCTTGTAGAACCGCCCATGTAGCTCCTTACTCTTCCATACCGCCTTGCGGTCCTCGGTGCTTAGTACTTTAAGTCTGCACCAGTTCTCGTTTGCCATGGAGAGCGGGGTGAAAGATGCGTCTACTGCTACTACGTCACGATGCATCCCACACTCACTGTTTAGGAAGTAATCCCTGAGACTGGCACACCTCGCGGTTGAGGAGCATTTAAGAAGCCGCGACCTCCAAACTTCCGCGGGATGTACAGTCTCGTAACAGAAGATCGTGGGTGTAACATACGGTATACTTTTATTATTATTATTTATGCTTGTTACCTTAGAACTCCGTCATTTATTAACCAATTTGGAAAATTTTTATTTGTTCGAAACGGATTAATTCAGGGGTGGTTCCAAAGTTATCAGGTAAGAACCTGATCATAGTGTCCTGGAGAAATCGCGGAAACTCTTCAAATATTTATACCTACAGCGATTTGGGTATTTTATATGGTAACTCCTGCATTCGCTCTTGAAGAGTACCATTTGGTGAAGTTTAACAAAAAGTAATGATAACCCATCAAAGCAGCCAACTTCAATATTCGATGCGTGGTTGTTGTCTTAACTGACAACAGATTTGAGATCTAAGTGGGTGCCAAATTCCGTAGATTATCTGAAAAGGTGCCAAGTCTGGCACTAGATTGTTTATACAGTAAAACTAATTTGTTGTGGCTTAATGCATTTTGAGCCTTAACTTGGCAGTTTTCTATGCAGTATGATATAACACCATGAAAGCTGTTGGATATTTAAGAAAACTGCTTAGATCTCAATTCTTTTGTCGGTGAAGACAACAACCACGCATCGCATATTAAACTTGGCTGCCATTTTCATATTTATGTTTTTGATGGGATTTTAATTTCATCTTCCCAACTGGTGTGCTGTCTTCCTCGTCTTCTTTTGCCATCTCTTGGGTACCATTCCGTAACTATCTTGCTCCACTTCCCTGTATAATAAAATCGGCCAAGAGCATGTCGGGCCATGCTCAGTGTAGTAGGGTTCCGTAGTTTCCCTATGAACTTACTCTAAATTAATAACAATCAAACCAAGCAAAAGGGAATACTTTCGCAGTGTTTCATACGTCTTTTACTAAGAAGGGAAGGCTTTTTACGATAACTAAAATATTTCACTTTATCAAAAAATGTTTGATGAAGACCTCTATTCATTTGGAAAGACCTATCCAACAACATACCACACCATAGGGTTGAGGAAAAAAAAACAAGGAGGTACTCTTAATTTTTTTTTAGATTTTATTTTTCGCCTCTTAGTTATACTGATTTATATATCCATACCAAATTGTACCAACAATCACAGAGCAAAGCAACGGACAGACAGACGGACATGGCGAAACTATAAGGGTTCCTAGTTGACTACGGAGCCCTAAAAATTGACTCGGCACTACCCCCCTAAGGAATTTTTTTCTTAAAAAAATACTCCTCTTCTTTCTGCAGTACAGTTCCGTATGTCTCGTAGAATAGGTACTGATTAGTAATATTGAAAATTTAAAAAATACCGGCCAATTGCGAGTCAGAGTCGTAAACGAAGGGTTCCCTACCATTATCTAAAAAAACCGGCCAAGAGCGTGTCGGGCCACGCTCAGTGTAGGGTTCCGTAGTTTTCCGTCCGTCACATTAAGTTGACATATTAAGTACAGAAACACAAAACCTTTGAAAGCACGTCATTTCATTGTGATTTTGTAGAAATGACAGGTACAATAAACACCTGTTTATACGGTTAAATTACAAACTTAGTTCAGAAATTATTTTTGTAATTTTTTCAAAAACTATTCAACATATCAAGTTCAAAATAATTTTCCTACAAAGTTTTTATAAAGTTCTACTTTTGAGATTTTTTTCATATTTTTAAAACTTATGGTTCAAAAGTTAGAGGGGGGGGGGGACACATTTTTTTTTACTTCTGGAGCGATTATTTCCGAAAATATTAACATTATCAAAAAATGATTTTAGTAAACCCCTATTTATTTTTAAATACCTACCTAACAATATATCACACGTTAGGGTTAAAATGAAAAAAAAAAAATCACTCCCCACTTTACGTATAGGGGAGGTACCCTAATAAAATATTTTTTTCCACTTTTTATTTTACCACTTTGTCGGCGTAATTGATATACATATTAGTACCAAATTTCAGCTTTCTAGTGCTAACGGTCACTGAGATTATCCGCGGACGGACGGACGGACAGACGGACGGACAGACATGGCGAAACTATAAGGGTTCCTAGTTGACTACGGAACCCTAAAAAACGGTAAAAAATTGTTGTATGGGTGCCTCTTAAATATTTATTTTATTCTATTTTTTAGTATTTGTTGTTATAGTGGCAACAAAAATACATCCTCTGTGAAGAGTTCAACTGTCTAGCTATCGCGGTTCATGCATGAGATACAGTCTGCGGTGACAGATGGACAGGCGGACGGACGGACAGACAGCGGAGTCTTAGCAATAGGGTTACCGTTTTACCCTTAGGGTACGGAACCCTAAAAGAAACTAATTGAAATTATTTACAAATTTGTTTTCATGCGGTTAGATATGAGGATAACATATATCGTTCGTGGTATATTGTACAAAAAAAATCAGCCATATCGTCCCTATCTGGAGGAGCCCGAACTTAGTATATTTTAAATATTATTTTTCTTATAATTTAATAAATATGGATGAAATGTAGGATGTGGTACATTTTTATATTAGGTTACAAATGGAAAGTTTCCATTATAAAGCTAGTTGAACTGGAGCAATTACGCATTGTAGTAAGTGTAGGTATTAAAAAAGTAAAAAAAGTAAAAGTAGTTTATTCTTCAAATTAGGCATATTACATGCACCTATGAACGTCAATAAACTACCACCGGTTCGGAAAAATATACCTCTGCCACGAGAAGAACCGGCGTAAGAAACTCGGCGAGGTGTCATTTTTTCAAAACAATATACATTGTATAGTTAAATATAAATTACAGTGTCAGCTACTACAAAATAACTGAAATAACAATGCTACAGTAGAAAACATATTTTCGCGATAGATTACCCGTGCAGGACGCTATCACTGCCAAACATCCCTATCCATGATGTAATCGTTTATCTTATAATATGCTCTTGAAATAAGTGTTTGTTTTACTACAGATTTGAATTTAGAATTGCTAAGTTCAGTAATGTGTTTAGGAATTTTATTGTAGAATTTGATACAATTTCCCAAGAACGACTTTTTCGCCTTTACTAGTCTATAGAAGGTTACTTTCAGTTTCCCAGTATTTCTCGTGGCTATTGGTTTATCAGCGTTCGTTGGAAAATTGCCCAAATTCTTCCTAACATACATTATTATTTCAAATATATATAGGGACGGCAGGGTTAGAATATCTATTTCTTTGAAAAATTCTCTTAATGAGTCACGTGACCCCAAGTTATAAATTGCTCGGATAGCCCTTTTTTGCAAAATAAAAACAGTTTCAATATCTGCAGCTGATCCCCATAAGATAAGACCATAAGTAATTATACTATTAAAATAAGCAAAGTGAACTAACCGTGCCGTTGCCACATTGGTAAGCTGCCTTATTCTCCTGACTGCAAATGCAGCAGAGCTCAACCTACTTCCTATCGCTGTTATATGGGAACCCCACTGCAATTTTGAGTCCAATGTAATACCTAAGAATACAGTAGAAGTAACAAATTCTAATGTTTGACCATTAAGTCTAATATTTGTATATAAGTTTCTGTTTGATGAGTTCGCTAGAGAGAATTTAATACATTTCGTTTTTTTCGGGTTCAATACTAAGTTATTGGCAGCAAACCAGTCAGATATCATGGAGAGGGTATTATTTGGTTCAATGAGTTCAGTATCTCTCCTATTTACCTTGAACAGTAATGAGGTGTCGTCTGCGAACATTACAATGCCTGATCTTCGGCTTACCATATATGGCAGATCATTTACATAAACAAGGAACAGGAACGGACCTAGAATAGACCCCTGAGGTACTCCCATCTCTACCACTGTCTCTGACGAAATGGCTTTATTTATCGCTACCTTTTGATTTCTCTGTGTTAAGTATGACTTCATGAGATCTAATGCGTGCCCTCTGATGCCATAAAACTTAAGTTTACAAATTAAAGTACCATGATCTACACAATCAAAAGCCTTGGAAAGGTCACAGAACACTCCGATGGCGTCGTGCGACTCTTCCCAAGACTGCAAAATAAATTTTAATAAACTTGCACCTGCATCAGTAGTTGACCTACCCTTCGTGAAGCCGAACTGCTGTGCGTGCAAAATATTGTGAGAATTAAAGTGAGAAACCAATTGCGTAAGCATTATTTTTTCGAATATTTTGCTAAACGCAGGTAGGATAGAAACTGGACGATAATCAGAAGGATTATCTCTATGACCTGATTTGAAAATTGGAACTACTTTACTACATTTCATTAAGTCTGGAAAAATGCCATAGTCTATACAGTTATTAAAAATGAGAGCTAGAGTTGGTGCAACGACCTCCAGAATAGATTCCAGTACCTTGACTGACACGCCCCATAAGTCCTCAGTGCTCTTTATTTTTAACATTCCAAAGGACTTCAGTACATCTAGAGGAGAAACATGATGAAATTTGAAATTAGTTAGTGATTCTAATTTAACGTTGTCATTCAGAAGGGATTCAGCTTTTGTGGTAGATGATGCTAAACTTTGAGTAGTGACTATAGGAATTTTAGAAAAGAAATTATTAAATTCATCAGCTACTTTTACTGCATCAGTTATTAAATTATCCTTTACTTTCAAAGAAATTGTGAACTCTCTATTATTTCTCTTCCCAGTCTCTGTGTTTATTATTTTCCAGACTGTCTTGGCTTTATTATCTGAGGACTTAATTTTATAACTAAATATTAATTAATCCTCAACTTAATTAAGGTTTAGTTTAATTAAAATGGTATTGGTTACAGGAAGGAAGAACACAGAAGAAGGAATCGAAGCTTTGTGCGTATGACAGCTCGCTACAATGCAAAATCTGTAAATTGATAAATCCCATCAAAAAGATAAATGTGAAAATAGGAGCCAAGTTCAATATTAGGAATATACGATGCGTGGTTGACCGGTTGTCGTCTTCACCGACAAAAGAATTGAGGTCTAAATGGGTGCCACGTTCCGTAGATTATCTGAAAAGGTGCCAAGTCTGGCACTGGATTGTTTACAATTAAACTAATTTAAGACGTCAACCAGTCAACCACGCATCGCATATTCCTAATATTTAACATGGCTCCCATTTTCACATTTATGCTTTTTATCAAACTTCACCAAATGGTGCTTTTCAAGAGCGAATGCACGAGCTATACAAAATACCCAAATCGCTTTAGATACATACACCTAAAATATTTGAAGAGTTCCCTCGATTTATTCAAGACCCTATGGTCAGATTCTGACCTGATGAAAATAAGACTACCCCCGAAGTATACCGTTTCAAACAAAAAATGTATTTTCCAAACCGGTTATTAATAAATGACGGAGTTCTGAGGTAACAAGCATAAATAATAATAATAAAACTAAAACATCACTGTTTTCTGACTTTTTTATGTGTACATACACAATTACCAAGCTGGATGCCAAATTTCAGCTGTCTAGGTCAACTGGAAGTGGATTTGG
This sequence comes from Notocelia uddmanniana, assembly GCA_905163555.1. NCBI lineage: Eukaryota > Metazoa > Arthropoda > Insecta > Lepidoptera > Tortricidae > Notocelia > Notocelia uddmanniana. The sequence continues at coordinate 54,979,417 of LR991052.1, forward strand.
TTTTTAATTACAAGTCAGTCAGTCAGTCAGTCAGTCAATGGTAAAAATGCCGTTTTTAGGGTTCCGTACCCAAAGGGTAAAAACGGGACCCTACTACTAAGACTTCGCTGCCGTCCCTCCGTCCGTCTGTCACCAGGCCGTATCTCAAGAACCGTAATAGCTAGACAGTTGAAAATTTCACAGATTGTGTATTTCTGTTGCCGCTATAACAACAAATACTAAAAACAAAATAATAATAATTAAGGGGGGCTCCCATACAAAAAACGTGATATTTTAGCCCTTTTTCATAGCTACCACTCGACGAGCTAGATCTCAAGAACCGTAATAGCTAGACAGTTGAAATTTGCACAGATTATGTATTTTTATTGTGGCTGTAGCCACAATTATTATTATTGTTTTTTTTTATATTTGTTGTTGTAACAACAAATACTAAAATTAAAATAATAATACTAATTAAGGGGGGCTCCCATACAACAGAGTAGTTGTTGGCGTTTTTTTTCTGGTACGGAACCCTTCGTGCGCGAGACCGACTCGCACTTGGCCGGTTTTTTGGACTTTATTATCTCAATAAAGATTTCACCTATATTAATGAAAATTGGGGTTATAGTTGTTCTAAAGAATCTTAATACTTACACCACATTTCTTTTTTTATGTCAAATAGATTATGAGTTATTGGGGGACAAAAGTGGCTCCAAACGCTTCGTGTAAAATAAAATAACACACGGCTGCTGCTCGCCAGTTCCTGGGGTGAACTTGGCAGGACACGCTGCTGAGTGTCTAGATATTTTTTTTTTTAAATATAAGTAAAATAAAAATAAATAAACCGGTGTGAGACCTTTCCAGACTTAAGGTGCTATATTTTTTAAAAGCTTTTATTTAATTTTAACTCTTCGTTAATGTAAATAGGTATCTACCTATAGTTAAAAAAGTATGTCAGTAAGCTGTCTTCATGCACTCCTTTTGACAGTCACTTGCCGTTGCCGATATCTGATTGTACTGAAATTTGGTATACTTATGTAAGTTCAGGGATAATAACTATTATGGTACCACGGAGCAGATCTTATGGTGGAGACAGATGGTGGCTATAGCAACTTCTAAACTACACAAGATAAACCCATTGTATTCGGCCTCATTTGAACAGTCTCAACGAGTAATTGATGATTGTGGAAAAGTACAGTCGGCAATAAAACTTGTAATTTTTTTTTTGACATAAACCTATGTTAGGTACTAGTTTTGATACCAATGTCAGGTTAAAAGTTACCTATATTATCAGGAGGTTTCTAAGACTTACATATTTTGTAATACTTTATTTTGTTACTACAGGTAGACTGGGCTAAAGTGGCTTACAGAAGGTAAGGTTGCGTGAATAAATAAAATAAACGTCTTCTAATATGGAGTACCCACTGCACATAGGTAATGTTACTACGAGCGTATCTATACTTATTATAAAATCTGTGTTTCGAGTTATTTGTCGCATGAAATACTACTGTTCTCGTACAGGAGACGGTATCGCAAAGAGGCATCTCGCAATATATTTTCCTTAATGTATTCGACTTTACAAGTTAGCAAACTTCAGTCAATGAACAAAGTCAAGAGAGCAGGATCGGAGTTTCGAGTTTACTTAGGGGTTACCTAAGTTGTTATATTTTAACAAAATGAACGCTGACTGTCATAGATGTCAATCTGTTTAAGGCTTATTCAAACTTATGCAAAGTTAACATTAAAATCATTGTGCCGAATTTGCATTTGGGTTTATTGTTATGATGAATGGAATAACAAAACAGCGCCCCAAGCCATGATTTCTAACTCTGTAACTTAGCCACTGACGAACTTTTTTTAACTGGTTACATATAACAGCTTAGTACTTTATGGTGCTCCCACTCTGGCTGTTATAAATGTTATATAACATAGTGTAACAAGGATAACGCTATATAACACTATGATGTTGAAGAAAGATAGTTGGTATTATATATCATTTATAACAGCCTGTGGGAGCAGCATTATTTATTAATGGACGATTCACACCGAACGGCTGGAGTCAGCGCGCACCCCACTAGAGTCAAAGGAATTCGAACCCTCCATACAGACGTTACAATTCATATTTGAATGGGTTGCGGGCAGCCGGTCGGCTGCCGCCGGCTCTGCCGCTGCCGTTTGGATACGAAGTCTAGCTCTAGCTTCTACATATATGGAGGGTTCGAATCCCTTTGACTCTGGTGGCGTGCGCGCCGACTCCGGCTGATGTGAATCATCTATAATAGTAAGTAGGTATATTGCTAGTATTGCAACAGTATTATTGAAGTAGCAATAGAGTTTGTACTGTTGCAGGGATATTTTAAGCGCTATTATTATTGCTGACTGTACTAACGAAACGTGAATGTCACTGACGTTTTTGCACATGGTTAGTAACGTTGAAACCCTTTGTAAACGGATGGAAAGCATCGACTCGCAACGGTTAACAAACAAGTAGCGACCTATGGCCCATTTTAGGCACAAATATGTATCGCCACAGTTACGGACTCTTTTTATTTATTTATTTGCTTCAGGCAACGAAAAGCCCATAATTTAACATTACATAACAAAATTTAACATTATGTAATGCAAACTTACACAACTGGTGACCATGAGTTTATCTACCTATAAGTACTATTAATACATTTAATACCTACCCAAAGAGGTAAAATTTGAGAAAAATATAATTGTTCTTATATAAGAGGTAATCTATTCATCATCAGAATAAACGTTGGAAACGTGACGGCTATGTTTATGACAGCCTATGTTTTAATCAATGGGTATTATTACTATATTAGGTTCTCTGTAATAAATAGGCAGAGTGCATGTCGCGGGTAGATAGTAAAACGCACACAGTACAGTTATTTATTTCGGAAACACTGTTATTTTCAAAAGTATCAGCCTGAGCAGATAAATATTCTATGTATGTTAGTCAAGAAAATTTTCTACCGCATTTGAACTCTAATGTCATATAGACTCGTACAATATATCTCTGTATTTCCTACTATTTACCCGTACCAGAAGTAATTATTCTAATCAAAACAATATTCTTAGCGCAATAATGTAATTTATGAGCCAGCCTGTATTTTCAACGCTTATTAGAATTTTCCTCAAAATCAGCGAATGTATGTGACCAAGCATACAGGATTTAAATAAAATTTATATTTGTTGAACGTTGGGCTTAGCGCGCGTGGTGAAAATGTAAATTTGATTTCAATCTAAAGCGTTTTGTTAGATGTATCCCCAGGTGTAGAAAGATCGGCGTGCTCGAAATGTTTTCACTGTGCCTAAGAAAGCCGGTGCCTATAAATCATTTATGTAAACAGGCAACAACAATGAAGCAAAATATAGAGTGCCCTACGGAACCCGACACCGGACGTACTAGCGACTTCCCGCCGGTTTTGGCTTCACCTCCCGTTTTCACGAGCCAGGTTCACTGCAGAGACTTATAAAAGTAACGTCACAAATACCTGCTTCCACAAATATCGTAACTTTTTAGCTAGCTAAAGATAAAATATGGTTTTGACTTCTTTCTTCTACATATAATGTATTTTCTATCAATTTTCCAGTCAGTTTATGGGGTATAAAACTGATATTGGAGATAAAAATCATTTTGCTCCCCGTACCTGCACGCTTGTCATTGAGTACATGCAGATTTGGAGACGAAGGATTCAAAATATTATTATACTTAAAAACAATCACTGGCGATAAGCCACGCGTGATTTCAGTAGCGTCTTTAAGGGAGACGGTTTAATTGAGCGTTCAAATATAGCTTTTTTACAAATCACAATCCCTGTGGCGAATAATGTTAATGGTAATAATTATTACATCTCGGTCGGCGTGGCTTGATTCCCTCACAACGCTCCAGGTTCCAATTTATAAGCCCTCGCTAAGCATGGGATCCATTCGTTCTGGATTCAATCAGTCATCCTCGCTACAATATACTATTTTGATCCCTAGTAAGTCAATCTACTATTATACTGAAGTTAGAAAATAGTTAACTCTGTCGATGTTAATGGATCAAAATAGGGAATTTGTTACAGAATGAATACATTGTGCATTTAATAAAATCAATATGGTCCTGTACAGCATGTAATTTTTCTAAATGAATATTTTCGAAGATATTACAGATTAAAAATGCAGGGACATAGCGGTTGCGGCGGTGCCGGTCGGGTTGTATATAGAGAGACATTCTCTCATCATTGCAACCGTGCGAATCCGGGGCGGGTCGCTAGTTTATTATAATATGAGATTTTAAATTATAACTTTATGTTCAAGACAAAACGTCGCAATTACAATATAACTTTTTGTGGGCTGGATTGTTTTCCGTTGAATACTTCCTAATTAACAATGCTTGTGTTGCTACTTACATATTTTAGTAAGGTTGTTGTTAATGTGTATTTGTTATGTATTTTGCCGTAGTTAGCTCGAGCTTTAATTAATTATCGGTACCTATAGGTAGATATAATTAAGGGTCCCCCGCACGCTTAGCTGAACTCGATTTTCCATACAAACGTAGTTTCGTTCTCATTTTAAAACGCCGTGCTGGAATATCATGAAACTTTGTATACACAATGGGAGCCGCCAGGTCGGGAATTAGTTTCTGGTACTAGAAATTGTAATAGAAAAAAAAATACAGCGTGCCTTTGAGTTTTTTACGTCTTGTATGAAAACCTTAATAATCGCTGTATTTTTTCTCCATTATAATTTCAAGGAACAGAAACTAATTTCCGACCTAGATATGTCGGATCCCATTGTGTATATACGTACAAAGTTTCATATTTTTCTAGGATGACGTTTTAAAATGAGAGCGTAACTACGTTTGTATGGAGAACTGAGCGTCCTGCGGAGTCTTAATGTATTTTCAAACCAATTTAAATGTAGGCAATATTGTTGTGTTTGTAAACATGTCAAGAAGTTGCGACGTGTCACGTGATCAAATAACACAAATAGGCTTTATTTGTTGGAATCTGTGCGGGACCGCACCGACTGACCCAGTGCCGCTACACCATCTATAGGTACTTCGCAGCTTTGTGTCCCAGCTACACTATACCTACGAAGGCAGAGGCAGTCGTGGAGTAATATTTATTATTATTATTCGTGTAGTAGCTATTCTGGGTTGCCACTGCGACCATTTCTGATCTATTGTGATAGCTTCCTACTTCAAATCTCGGTCCATCCCGGCTATTTCGAAAAATCGTAGGATTAGAAAAATCTCTTTATGGCATATAGGCATAAGTCGTGGAGTATGTGTGACCGGATTCATCCTGAGGTGGTGGAGGAGGCGAGGTCGGAGTCTCGCCACAACGCGAATTTAATTCTTTTCGGTCATGTGTTTCAGAGTTTCAACTACACTGATCACTGTGGTCTTTATCAGGTCGAAAAAACAAGTTTTTCCGAGTATATTTTTCACGGAAATGTGTCAGTTTTTATACAACTAAAAAGCGCATATTCTTTTTTATTTAATCCCGCACATTAAGAAATTATTGGTTCTGCGAGCGAATTCTTTCTTTTCAACTATTAAAACTTCCGGAAAGCGTAGTGGTTTCACGTAAAAATATATACGGCAAAAGAACATGGGACTAGTTACTACCTGACATATTAAACGAATGGTCTAATCATGTCAGCCAAAACCTCATTGATAATACACATAAGTCGAAAAACATTATAAAAAAATGTACTTGCAAACTACAGAGGTGCGCCGGAGCGGTGCATAATTAATAAAATTAGATAAAAATAATATTAGAACTACCTTACTCCTTTACCTTAAAGTCGATATGTAAACGAGCGAAAACCAGCGACGGATAAACCGTTCGCGGTTTTCACTCGCTGGTAGGAAACACCGTGTACTCGTACTTGACCGAGCGAGCGAAGTGTCTCCGTTTCAGCTTTCGACAAAAATTCTTATGTATGTCTGGATGTTCTCCTCTACAGGTCGCATTTCTCAACCGATTCTCGTGAATTTTGTGAGCACCTGCTCTTTCTCACCTCGATAATTATATAGAAGTTTATAGTCGAGTAATTTTTTGAAAATTTTGAGACTTGAAAAAATAAATACTTTTTTGGAGGTCTACAGCTGCCAGAGCCACTAGTTAGTTTATAAGTAATTTGTATAAATAAATAAAAAAATCGACAGAAACATCTATCATTAAAGTGTACGACTAACAAATCAAAGTACATATTTACTTAAGTTTACATCTACAATGTTCACAACAATGTGTTAATTATCGAACCTTCTCACAAAATTACAGAATCGGTTAAGACATGCGACCAGGGCTAATCAAGTAATCAGATAGATAGATATTTTTATTTCTTTCAAAAAAATTACATAGTATTTTACATTCGTGAAATAAAATTAATCCAGTTAAAGATAATCATATAACATTTCGAATGTAGGTACAATAGGTACACTACACTCCGAACTCAAATTCAAGACCAAAAAAAATAAATAAAAAAAATTTAAAAACCCACGACGGTTTTACCTAATTGCAAAATAATAAAATAAAACAATGAAAAGCCCCCGACCATATACGAAGTAAGTACATAAAGATAAAAGTAGACTTCAATAACGGTTGTATGATTGCGAAGTAGTTGCAAACCCAGAAAAATCCGTCGGGGGCTGCCTACTCCGAACTTCGAAAATCAAACTTCGTATCGTACCGTCCCCTTCCGTCATATACTGTATAAAACGAGAGTGAAAGGGACGGCACGACACGAAGTTCGATTTTCGAAGTTCGGAGTAGGCCCTCTGAGCCTCGGCCGTAGCTGGGTGGGCCGTCAAACACTTGGGTTGAACAAAGGCGGCCGGGTCGAACCGCTTCCGAGCATCACCGGGCCCGGCCGTCGTTTTGTTGTCATAGAAAACGGGCCGGCACGGACACGGAGCGGCCTACTGTGAATCATCCTTAATCTTCCTACCCACGAGTGACTTACAAGAGAACCTGGGGCCGAAGGCTCGAAGCTTCCTTTGAGAGAGTTCACTACGCGAGCCCGAGGGCCGAAGGTCAAAAGGGTGAGCCCACACGGACACTCACTATCTATGAGTTCTTACAAATAGAATTTAAGAGCCGAAAGGTAAGATAGCGAGGCACGTCAAACCAAAGGCAGAGCCTGACCAAAGGCAGAGATCAGAAGGCCCGAAGTGCATGCACTCACGACATTTAAAAATAATTTATGTGAATTACTCAATGATTATCTATCTATCTTCTATCTATCTATCTATCTATATATATATTATGCGAAGCCGATCTTTGTAATGCCCATCAGATCTACAGTTATGGACCGATTTTGATAAATTATATACCATAGGATTCGTCCCATGCTGCAGATGTGCAATAAGGTCTTAGTTTTTTTATTATTATCCTGGAAAATTAATAAATAATAATAAAATTAATAAAATAATATTTACGAAAAATCCTGGATGCCCCGACAACATAGTGTTCGATGACCGCACATACAAGCGAGGGGTCAGCTTACCTTGGTAGAATTGTACGAGGTGTCAAAATTTTGCTTGGTTAACACGTGACTTGAGAAGTAGTAGCTATGGTATGATTCCGGATGACGTAAAATTCAATATGAATTAAAATTTTCCTGTAAGAAATATCTGGTACAGCATTACAAAATAAAACTTTTGAGTCGAGAAATACTCAATATTATTATTTTTAAACGAAAGTAAAATTACTAATTTGTTTACAAGACAATACATGTATAATATTTACAGTTGACATGAATGCCAGACGTATTGTGTCAACATTTAACTTATTTTTTAATGTGGCCCTTTACACGATTAATATTATCACAATACTGAGGTGTCAATACTATTGTGGTCTATAAAGGCAATACTAATTTTAGTGATCTTAGTGATCCGTTAATTTCATGGGGGCGTTTTACACGGTGATTATTATCCCGTGATACACTCATATCACCATACGATTTACGTGAATATTCATGCATATTGAATCAAAACACGAACTATTTGGAAAACCGCTATAATATTGACATCTCAGTTTTGTCATTATATTAATCGTGTGAAGGGTCCCATTCATTTCCTAACTTAAGACCCTGTTCACATTATCCGATTTGATAAAGGTGTCGGCTCCGACAAATGTATCGAAAAGTGACCGATATCGTGTCGTGCAATGTGAACAGTGACCAGTTTTCTTAATTAATAATACCAACAGATCCGTAGTGTTAAGCAAGACGATTTTTCATATAGTTGTCTCTTTGAATCCTTATGGTTAAGCAAGATGAGTTACCCCGGGACAGATAGTACGATCATTTTCGGCTGCTAACGAATTGTCTCCACTTAAAAGTACACCAAAATTTCAAATCCCATATAAGTAATCCAAAACGTCTCAAACGTCAGTTCAGTACAATTTGCATATTTGAAAGCGGATTTGTATTCACCTGTCAGATATCACTTCTTTGTTTCTCTCAAACTTACTGATTTGTGCATTAGAGAGAATAGATCAGATGTTCTGAAATTGTTCAACTTAAATGAGCGGATCTAATATCTGTGGCAGTTTTCCATACATATAGGGATAAGCTAGCCTTTTTACTTCCACCTTTTTATTTGTTTGTCATTTTGCCGTGTATACATACATACATAACCGTGTCGGCTCCAACGCCGATATCGGATCGGATAATGTGAACAGGGCCTAATAGTAAGCTTTTTATGGTTCAGTATTGTCGAATAAAGCAGTTTTTTTTTTTTGTTGAACTATGGATTTTTTAAGCAGCGATCTATGGAATTCTACGGATTCTTTAATACACTCATATCACGATATGTATCACATGGATATTTATAAATATTCAAGCAAAATCCAAACATTTTGAAATCTGTGATAATATTTAAATCCCAGTACTGTGATGATAATCACCGTGTAAAAGGCGTCAAAAGAAGACGTTACATTATGGAATTGTGAGGTTCTGCCGCGAAACGAGAACTATCGAAGTTCGTTTATTCTCCCGCTCTGTCGTTCCTTTTCGTTTCGCGGTAGCAGCTCTGCAATAGAACCTCTGTTACAAATTTAATTTTAATTTCTTCTTTCAAACAAGAATGATGTGTCATCTTATTCATGTTTTTAAATCGACTTTGTAATCGACCTTCCGAATATATAGGCTATACGGGTGATTTTGGGGTCGTGATCCGGAATGATTGTACATGGTCAAGAATTCAAAGTAGACAACATCACAGTTGGTATGACGGTTTATAATTCAAATACTACTCTTTGTCTTCAAATTCTAATGGAAAATAATACTTTTTTCATACAGCTTGGTCACCCTATCCCACTGTCAACTCTCCATACTATCCGTCAAAGAGAGAAGGGTAACCATGATTTTTTGAGATTTTGTATTTTTGTCATCAAAATAAATTAAAAAAGAAATACGTTTGTTTCGTGTCACTACATTTTTTTTGAAATGGCTAGCAGATACCAAGTCGTAAAACTTATTCTTGATCCACGACCCCGAAATCACCCTGTATTCTATCCCGCGGTTTCGGTTGCATTCTTCGTAGTACGTTGACGCGGCGGAGCCGCGCGGGTAACTAGTATTCTTTAATGTTATTGTAATGTTTAATTTGGTATTTATATTATAATATATTATAATATATTTATATATTAATTACGAATTCAATGTATATCCGGGACATATTGTTATTTTAATTCAATTACTATGCGAGCCATAGCTATAAGACCGAAGGCCTGAAGGGCGTGCCCACATGGATACTTTCTATCCCAAAATGTCTTAAAAGAGAACCTGAGGACCGCAGGCCCAAAGGTGTGTGAGGAGGCACACGAAGGCGGAGGCCGAGTTCTGCGTAGGGCCGAGGGTCCGAAGCTTTTCCCTTCAGAAAGCGCACTACGAGTAATTGCGAGTCCACTATAAATGCGAACCCACTAGAAGCTCGTGCTCATATGCCTCTTTCACAAGAAAAATAAGTTTTAGGTATATTATTTAATTGGACCATTCATTTTAAACTGCAACAAGTGGCAAAGTGGAAATAATTAAGTATGCCGTACATCTAAATTAGTGAAGCCGTTTTGATCCTGAAATTATTTTATACAGCATAACACGATGGTTTACTAGTGCCCCGTGGCATATTTACGTCATGTATCGCCGATAAATCACAAACTCCATTATAATACGGAAACCAAAACCATAATATGATTATATATTTAAATCGGCAGATGTCTTTGCGGGACATACAGCTTACACGTAACCTTCCGTTGCGGGTATAAAGAGCAAAAATTCTACTTTTAGCAGTCCTTGTAGAGAAGCTATTCACTAAACAACTTTAAAATAGCCGTATTACGGTATTCTATCTATGAGCCTTCACAAACTTCCTTACTACATTATTCTGTTTCATCATACCTGAAGCCCTCAGCAGTTCGTGCACAGAAGCTACCGAGAAAACACTATCAAAATAATCACAACACAGTAATACACATATGTGTATTCGCAAAGTTCCTTAGGGTGATGTTCTGCTCCATCATCAGGCCTTCAGCATTTCAGGACAAGAGGCTACTATCAAAAGAGTCAAAACACGGTTTACTAAATAATTACCTGAACAAGATTCCCTGCAATATTGTTCTGATCCATCATCAGACGCTCAGCAGATCATGTACAATAGCCACTCAGCAAACACGATGAAATGAGCCCAAACACGGTCAAGTAGGTATATGCCTTCAAAAGGTTCGGTGTGATGTTGTTCTACTCCATCATCAGACCCTCAGAAGTTCGTTTACAACGGCTGCTAAGCAAACATAAACAAAAGCGCCCAAAAACAAAGATATCTAACCCCTTCGACGAAGACCCTGCTACGGCCGAGGCTCGAAGAAGCTCGGTCTGGGCCTAGCCCGGAAACGGAACGGTCTAATTCGAATCATCCTTTACACGTGGGCTCGCCTTTAGGACCTCCGGCCCTCGGGTGCTCTCCGATGGAACATTTCTGAACTTTGGCCCTACGCTGAGCTCGACTTTCGGTCTACTATGCCTTTCGCCAGAATATATAGCGTTAGGTGAGAAACAACTAGTTTTTCATACCACATCGGTTATATACAAGTGTACCTACGGTCCGCTTGGTGGTAAGCGGTTACCGCAACCTCCAGTTGTGGAATGAGTTCCCTGCCGAGGTTTTCCCAAGGGACTACAGTAAGCGTCCATCTTGTAATTCCAGGGGTGTTAATGCGCGTTGCCGACTCTTTAAAAATGTATACACTCATTCCACAACGGAAGCGTGTTAGGGAGGAATATATACACATTATTCTATAAAAATAATAAAATAGGCAGCCCCCGACGGATTTTTCTGGATTTGTAACTATACCTCGCAATCATACAACCGTTTTTGAAACCTACTTTTATCTTTATGTACTTACTTCGTATATGGTCGGGGGGTTTTAATTGTTTTATTGTATTACTTTGCAAATAGGTAAAACCGTCGTGGGTTTTTCAAAAATTTTAATTTTGTTTTATTACTGTGGAAAATGACAAAGGTAGCTTACGCACGGTACCTTACGCACGCTTCAAAATGTTGCATAATTGCTCTGCTCGAAAATCCGCCGTAAGGCCGTGACTCCTTATATACGTAAGCATTTTCAGCCCAGCTGAAACGGGAACGCATCGCTCGCTCGGTTAATACAATTCCTAGTTTATGATCAGCGCAAAAATAATTAAATAATTTTTAAATATATTAAACGATATAAATTAAAAAATCACTGTGCCGTACTGGATTCGTAGCACCGTAAGTAGCCAGCTAAAGCAGGCCACGTATGCCACGTGGCCAGCTTTAGCTCGGAATTGGCCAGAATTGGAGGAAGTGAGATTGGAAAGAAGGTCGCTGGTTCGAATTCAGTTGCTGTTCTGAGAGTTTATATCTTTATAACATAAATTCTTATAAGAGTGTATGTCCTTTTTCAATAATTTTAATATCTGCACAAAACGCGTTCTTAGAGCTTTGAAGTTTTCAGCGTCACCATATATCTCAATTCAATGCGAATTTTAATGGTTTTTGTAACAATTTCAATTTTAATGAGCGCGAGAGCCGTGGCGGCGTCCGGTTGGTCCACAATCCGTAAAATATAGGATTCACCACAAAGAACGTAAGTTTCATTAAGGCGTATCGTTCGCGCAGTATAGTAAAAAGGCACAAAAAGGTGGTAAAAGAGTTTACGGTTCTGTCAAATTGTTGTTTGCATGACGGACAACTTACATAGGAACAGTGCAAGTTATGAATATACAGCTTGCAAAAACTAGAAAGGCACACGTGCCGCGGAAGATACTCGTAGTATCACCCGAGTGCACCGGACAGTCAAATCAAATTATGTGAAGCCCTCCATTCTCATGAAGTATGTTTCACTAATATGTGAAAAAAAAAGACTCATTGAACATCTTGGCAAAAAAGAGTAGAAGCGGAACTACTTTTACGACCTAGGCAACCCTGTTGTATTTGTCATTTACCAGTAAACGAAATGTCAACTCTTGGCAACCGAATGCACTACCAGCGCCATCTGGAGTGCCGCGTTCTGCGTGATGTTTTATTACCAGTGGAGGAGGAAAATCCAAACGGTTATAAAAAGGCCTGCGCAAGCGACAGAGCGCTCACCCGGACAACGTAATCACAGCGTCCATCGAAAGGTGGAACGCTGCGCTTACGGCGTCCAACTCAGACACGACGCGTACACTTAGGCTTTCCCGCCGGCGGGGACGTCCACCGCGCGATCGCGACAAGACAGACACATATAGTCCCTATTCGTCCCGGTACCGCCGCATACCGGGTAGAGTCAGTCCGACGCAGGTTGGGCCTAGCTGAGTTTCTTGCTGGACTCTTCTCAGCTAGGCTAGGTTTAGTGAACCAGCGACAAAACTCCCAGTAGCTCGATTCCACTCACACCCCAGATTCGGTTGAAACCGTTCAACCAATCTCACTGGAGCGCAAACTCTTAGAGTATTCCAGTGTTTAAACCGCCCACGCGGTCGTGTCGGAGATTTCCCCCTGGATTTTCCCCAGGCAACTCTCCCACCGCGTATTCCTATCGCTTTAATGAGCTCGGCCTATAAAGCCACAGTCAGGTCCAAAAAAGACAGAGCGCTCTTCTCTTTGAATTTTCATGGGCAAAGCATAGGCGGGAAATTAGGTTTTGTATTTAATGACATTTTTGTAATTATTTGATTGATCTTTATTAAATTTTATAAGTGTAGAACTTGTTTCTATTTAAGTAAAACCCACCTTCCTAGTTTGATAGATTTAACAACAATGATTTATTCTTATTTATTCAATATCGCGGATTGTAAAGAGTCGGAATACTATAAATTTGGCAGATAATGAAGAAGATAATAGGCAGTTCCGCTCGTGAAGTGATTCATAATGTTTACAAGCGATATCTTCGGTCAGTTAAGCGGGAATCATTTTTTCGGAACGAGACAATGTTTATCAAAGAACTGCTGAAATAACATCAGGTTTGTACTAATTCGTGTGTGATATAAGGCGGGTAGTTATGAACGTTTTTACTAATTTTACATATGCTTAAAGCTACAATACGGTATAATGATGAAAATTCGCGTTGGATTTATAGTACATGTTAAAGGTTATGTTTACACAGCGAACCAATATAGCACGAATGAACCAACTTAGTCCTTCCGATATATTTGATAAATTTAGTTTAATGCTGTTTTTTTAGGGCATAGCAGTAGGAAAGAAAGAAGAATTTGTATAAACAGTTATTGCTTTTAGAATTACGTATATAATGAACCTCTGTTTTTATTCTTTCAGGAAGTGGCAGAACAGGCCTCTGCAGATATCTTCGTGGAGGATTGGCGGATATCGATCTATTGAAAAAGATTAAAACAAGACAGGAAACACTTTCTACGAGGACATTAGTTAATAGGCTGGTTGTAAATCTCCAGGATGATAGCAGTAGTGTTTATTTATTATTTATCGTATGGCAATCATTTCGAACCGTGAGATCTTCGAGAAGACAGTAAACGGTTGCCAGTTTTTCAGTAGTAATGAAATGAAGCTTCGGATTATTCTGAAGTGGCATGGAATATGTGGAAGAAAAGTTATTAGTTTGTATTGCTTTACAAGTGCACAATTGTAAACTAAACTGTATCTCAATTTCGGCAAAAATACAATTAGGTAATATTACAAGAAGGTAATGAGTGTGAGTTTGTATGTGCAATTGTACAATGGACTAAATTAACATTTGCATTTCTACACATTCCTACTATGAGCATACTAAAATGTTTTAGTAAAAATAATCGGCCAAGAGCATGTCGGGCCAAGCTTTGTGAAGGGTTCTGTAGTTGACCAATGAACTCAATGAAACAAAAAACAATTACAAGCAAAAGGGAATACCTTCGCAGCGTTTCATACGCCTTTTACTAAGAAGGAAATACTTTTTACGATAACTCAAAAACAGCTTAACTAATCATGTCCGCTATAGTTTTCGTTGAAAGTCTTTATTAAGCTTTACTTTTATGATTTTTTTTTCAGCGATTTTAGTTTATGGTTTTTTTTTGGCCCCTTTGTTCAAAAGTTAGAGGTTAATTTTTTTTTAGATTGTATGTTAGTACTTTGTCAGATTTACTGATTTATACATCCATATCAAATTGCAACTTTCTAGCACTAACAATAACTGAGCAAAGCCTTGGACAGACAGACGGATACGAAGACATACAGACGTACATGGCGAAACTATAAGGGTTCCTAGTTGACTACGGAATCCTAAAAATTGAAGTATCAAAATATGTAGGTCGTACTATCCGTGTTGCCATATATATAAGCGATGCTGGCGCCCCTATTAATTTCTACTCTTTTTTTGCCAGCCTGTTTATTATAAATATCTCCCCTCGTGTAAGAGAAGTGAAAAGGAGAGTCGTATTACAAGGTATTACTTTACACACACAAACACACACACACTTATAGTTGAAACTTAGTAGAAAACAGTACACATAACTCTGTTGTAAAAAGTATTATTTGAGTGCTACTAGAAGTAATAATTATGAAAATGCAAAACCAACTTTCCGTGGAAATGGAAAATTGCCGTTGAGAGCTTTTAAATATCCGTCCTCGGCAATGTAATGCAAACTTGCAATGAAATTTTTAGAGCTATTAGAATAGTAATAAGTGCCTTAACTACCTCGCTCCGTGAACGAGCGAGCGCCGTCTGACCGACCACGCCGTAATATTTAATACGTGTATTTTTTAAATAAAATAAATTACGCTATGCAGAAATATATTGGCTACACGGGTTGTACCTAGCATGAGAGTTGAGGTGTGTAAGCAAGGTTTGCTTTTTTAGGACCATCGCCATTAAGCTTGGTAAACGAAGAGTCAAGTGGTCCGCCGCGCCGCCGCCGAAATTTTGTACTGAACCGAAGTCCGGGTATGCTTACTGTCCACTAAATCATTCTGGCTTACGGACTATGTTTGTTTCATAGGTTTCTTATGTGCTTTGTAGGTTATGAGCTAATTAGTTTTGCACAATTCGCATTCATACGACACACGCACGACTAGTTCATTAGTTTGTTAAGTCATCGTTAGTAGGAATCCTTCATAAACTGTTTACGAATTAGTGTACTCATATGTACTCGTACCTACTTGCAGCTAAAACGTGTACGCCGGTTTAAATAGATACCTAAGCTTTGTCAGGCGTCTGGCTGTGGATTTAAGTCCGTATTAAACTTACTGTACATTTATATCATTAGCACAAAAAGGCAAATCGCTTACTTCGCCTTTAATTTTAACTGGTCCAGAGAAAAGGGTATATTTGACGATAATGCACATATAGGTCAATTAGCTGCCTGTTAATTACAGCTCAATTTGCAAGTTAATGATGATCAAGCATGCCAAGTAAGTGTATTTTGTATTTTTTATGGGTTCGATGGAGTCTCAGAGGGGGGTGGTTGTTTAGCGGGTGGCCGGTGGAGGGAGGGATCGGATATTACAGGGGAAGTCCCGAAGCCATCGATCATCGTTAATGTCAGATGAGCGAAGCGCCTTTTAACGAGGTAGGTAGGTGGCCGCGCCGCCACGGCCGCATCATTGCGGATTCAGTTCCCGCGCCAACTACAACAATGTCATGGCCAGCGGTCACTCGACTTTGTTTGCATAAACTTGTGAAACTACGCTTTCATCATTTGAAGAAGTTGGCCCCGTAAGTTAAGAATGCTATTACAAGACTAGAGTACATACAAATAAAAAAAACTAAAAGGAAAAGTACTTCGCTTAATCCGTTTTAGTATACCTAATACCGTTTATGCCTGTAAATATTGGTACATTTGGTAGATAAACGTATTACGTATGTTAGTACCTGTTCGCAAATATATCATTTGTAAAGGCAGAGTATTCGAGGTTATTTATAAAGGTAGAGTATTGTAGAGATTTTAGCCCGCACATTTACCGATTATGCATAACTAAATTATTGCAAGACATTAATGTAAATCAAATCTTACATAACAAACATTTGTCGGCCTGTTTAGCTTAGTTGGTAGTGACACTGCCTCCGAAGCTAAGAGATCCCGGGTTCGAATCCTGGTAAGGGGCTATCACCAGCCGGGGCACGTTTTGCTGCGCCCTTCGGCTGCATACATTTTATTCCATCCATGTTATTTTGACAGAAAGGGACTTTTTCCCACTTTGATCTTTAAAGACCACAGATATCAGAGTAAAGCTGATCCGCTCATTTAAGTTGAACGATTTCTGTACATCTGATCTATTCTCACTAATGCAGACATCAGTATGTTTGAGAGAGACAGACAAGTGACATCTGACAGGTCTTCACCTGTCAGTGTCTCCGACTTCACAACTGAAAATTGTACTAAACTGACGTAGTGGTGTGTTAAGTTTATATGGGATTTGACATCCTGGTGTGCTTTCAAACGGAGACAATTCGTTAACAGCCGAAAATAATCGTACTATCTGTCGCAGTCTAACTCATTTTGGTGCACCATTTAATTAGTCAACTATATGAAAAATCATCTGGCTTAATACTGCGAGTCTCCTTTTCTCTAATGTCTGTGTTATATAAAGACACACAAAATCGGGGTATTATTTGT
Source organism: Notocelia uddmanniana (assembly GCA_905163555.1). Classification (NCBI taxonomy): domain Eukaryota; kingdom Metazoa; phylum Arthropoda; class Insecta; order Lepidoptera; family Tortricidae; genus Notocelia; species Notocelia uddmanniana. The sequence goes on from LR991052.1 coordinate 54,996,487, forward strand.
TTCTGTCAAATATTGTAGTTGGAATTTGGAATACCGGAGACATCAAACGCAAGCGACATAAGTACTACGGATGTTCCCTTTAGTAAATTAATGTAAATGGAATCGCGGCCCAGTTCTACGAGTATTGCATTATACTCGTATTATATCTAAGTATTTTCGAGTAGGTATAATATAAGTACAAGGTGGGCCCTGTAACTGGAGCACATATTTAAAAGGACGCTTCCTTAGAGTTTTTTTTTTATAAATTTTAATTCGGAGCAAATGGGTCTTGACACCACGAGATTACAGCGCATGAGTCAATGCAGTGTTTGAGGTAGTATCAAGTTAAGAGTCGTAATTGTTTTTGCCTTTTTTGTTTAAAGTATATTTTTGTTTTTTTTTTCATTTTTATTGACTTTTAAAAATAAATTGACATTAATGTCACTTTAGAAAAGTAATAAAAATACCCTTAAGCCGGAATGTTGGTAAATGTTGTTGGTAATGTTGGTTTCAACTCAGACCACTTGGAAATAATTGTTGACCCGCTAAATAGTCCACCATTTAATTTTTTGCTCCTGTTACAGGGCCCATATTATTTAGGAAATATTCCTTTGGCTGTATTTAGAAAATTTATCAACGGCCTGTTGATAATGATTTTTCATGCCAGTATTTGGGGTGACTGTAATCATAATCAAATACCCTCTGTAACTCTCAAAGAATGAATCCACAGTGAAATTAAATAAGATTTTAAACAATCGTTATACAATGAGGGCTCTTTTAAAGTCTAGTATACATTTCGGAGGCTATAAGTTTGTCGTCTGGCCTAATTAAGGTACAATGCTTTAGTGTAAATAGGTGTAGTCAATTTCAGAGCATCTGTGGCGCACAGCGGCGCCGGCGCACCGCGTGTGGTTTGCGAGGTTAAGCAACCTCGGCCGTGGTTAACTCTTGGATGGGTTACCGGCTTGAGAACTTCTATCAGTCAAGTTGCCCATTCACTTGAAAAGCCTAATCCGAATAAGGTCAGGGTTTGCCCCTTGGATTGAAAGATCAGATAGCAGGCGCTTTCGTAAAAAACTGGTGTCTTCGCCAGTCCTCGGGATTAAGTAGCGGACACCGGGCATCCTTCAAGATGCAACTGTACTGGGGTAAGGCTAGGAATGCTAGGATGATGATGATCTTTTAGTTGTAAGTAGTTAATTGTTTGACTGTACTGGATACAATAGGTACTTTTTGTGTAGGTCATATGTCTCGTGGATTTCAACAGATTTTTACCATATGCCATATATGTATATAAAATAGTGCAAAACACACTGAAACTTAAATAAAGGTAAAATCCGTTAAATTAAGACACACATTTCCGTAGACAATTAAACCAGCTGCATCTCTTTTTAGTGTTCTATACCAAACTTAGTCCAGCGGAACACTTATTGTTATTAACTGTAGTGGATACTCTATGTGTAGTGGATATAGATATTGCTAATACCTACATTAAATAATCGATTTGAATTTGTATGCCCGAAATTTAAGTAAATATGTACGGTGGAAGAATTTTAAAATACATACATACATAATTATAAATACAAATGATATGCACATGATATTTCATGTACAAATTTGAATAGTGAAAAAAAAATACAAGCTAATTTTAACGTGTAACCAAAGTCTTTATTACGTTCGTGGGTAAAGTTTTATAAATACCGACTACTTTTCTTCATTACCTAATCATATTAGTAACACTAACAGGTAGCTAGATTTTAGAAAACTTTATTCTAGGTATTACGACTTCTCAAAATAATAGAGAAGAGACGATCTCAATCGATTGGTTCTACCTAATTGTTATATTTAGTTAGCATATATGACTCTAGGACGACTAAATATTGGTTATAGCTATATTATAATAAGATATTGTCGGGAAGAGATCGCTTTGTAGCGATAAGATCACCTGTTGTCTAATGTTTTAAGTACATGCTTAATTTGACCTTGTTTCTTTTGTGAACATATTATTAATTTTTTGCCAATGATACGGAATATTTGTATGTATTACCAGGGCTCGGAACCGGTTAATCTCAAAATCCTGAAATAGCCAAATATTTTTAATTAGTTTATGCTCTTTATGTAGGACTCAATAATGTATTTGGGTTATTACTTCATATTGTTAGATTGCCTGATTAAACATGAAATAGTAGACGAAAGAACGATAAGAACTAAAAAAATAACCGGTATTTTTATATGGACAGAATACCGGTTTCCGAGCGCTGTGTATTACATTGTAAACATTTAGGTATTAATTCTCTTTCTCATACGGACATACTGAATATAAAGTTCTCATACTTCTCTTATCTTTATTTTTATCTATTATTAATATTAATCATCTCGTTTGCAAATACTGTGTTTTACTCAGAGGTTTCTCCAGCTGCCGGCACAAACTCAACGAACTTGAGCACAGTTTACAAAAGAAGGGCAAAGCTCTCTCTAGATTCGTTACGAGTACCCACTTTTTTTTAAAACTTTAATCAAATATGATAAACGGAAGGATTTTAATGACCGTGAAATTGCAAAAAGTAACATTTCGACTATTATAATAGTTTTATTGACCGAGTGTAACGATGATCACCGTTTCAGCTTCGGCAAAACAGCTTTCGTGTGTCCGGCCGGCGGATTTCCTTTGCTTTCCTCTATACATTGTAGGCCGCATTCCGAATCTTTTTGTAGAGTCAGTATTTGGAAAGTTTCTAATTTGCAAGAAAAATTGCGAGGTCGAGAACGTATCGAAAACTGACGGAGCCACTATTAGATTAAAGTTTTGCCATTCAAACTGTACCACTGTGTTGGATAGTCCATTTATCGAGGAAGGCTTTAGGCTAATATAACATCCCGCTGCGACAAATAGGAGTGAAGATGCGGACGAAGTCGCGGGCAACAGCTAGTGTATTATAAAAATCACCAAACAAAATAATTAATAAAGAAAAGTAATGTACATAATATGACATGGTTAGGTACTACTACTATACAGGGTGTGGCCTGTAATAGGAGCAACAAATTTAAAGGCTGCTTCCTTGAAGCATCTACAGTACCCTCTTGTGTCCAAAAAAGTTTATCTTTTTTCATTTGGGAGAAATTTTGTTCTAAAGTTTTGACATCCAAGTAATGGATCTCGGCACCACGAGATTATAGCGCGGCAGTCACTGCTGATATTGAGGTAGCATCTAGTTATGACTCATCTCATCTTTGTTGCATTTTTGGTTTAAAAGGATATTTTAGGGATTTTTTAAATTATTTTATTCATTTTTTGTGTTTTTTAAATAAATAATTATTATTACAGCTCCAGTAGAGTAAAAAAGCACTTATAAACTATATTTGCGAAAAAAAAAAATGAAATAAACTTTTCTCTTTTCAATTAAAACTATTCGGAAATAATTGCTGGAGAGCTCGATAGTGCACCGTTTCATTTTTTGCTCCTATTACAGTCCACACCCTGTATATTAGCAATCGAACTCTGGTTCAATAGTTTACAAATTAATGCTGCACAGGGCGACCCCTATTCATTTGATAACCGTTATCTGGCGAAGAGTTTTCTGTGTGTTACCCACTACTGACGATTGTTGCGCTGTTATACTCATACAATGCATGTGATGGATTGAGAAAATCAAACTGATACTTGTCCACCCTCTCTGTTGAACTAGTTTACATATGTATATTGTGAAAGTTTTAAACAAAAAGTAGTTTGCTAACGATGATTAGGAGAATTTTAATGTTTAAGTTGAGCGATAATCTCATATTTATGATTTAATTAAGCTGGTTAGGGTGGTTTCACAGGGCGCGGGCTAATTTTTGGGTGTCGAGTCCTGTAGCTCCCAGGTGGCTCGAGGGTAGCTCCCAACCGGCATCTCGTGCCTGCCGCCAGAGAGCATTCGCTTTTAAGAACAAGACTCGCAGTTCTGTTCAATTATTAGCCAGCCATTTGCCTGTTATTACGCAAGCGTTTCTGCTGCTAACCCTCCTCTATTCCGGACTACTTGAGTTGCAAGCGGAGCAATAACTGTACTGGCCGAGCAAGGGGGACAATTGCATTGTTATATAAGAGCTTCGTCGTCTCGTAAACAGAATGGAAATCAGTGTGGACGCCGAGGATTGTGCTTTTGCTTTTCGACGCCACGTTTCTCATTTCGTTAATTAAAAAACAGTAAACAAGATTTACATATGAGCACTTCTTTGGTGCAACTGGAAATCAACTCCGTTTAAATATTAAAGAAAATGTTATAATCGAAAGTGTTACTGAGTAAAATGAAAACTCTTTGGTGGAACATGACAATGACAAGACACATGACATGACAAGACGTCAGTGGCATGCCTGATTGTTGAGCTATATTAAATTTCAGTTTGGGGCCTTTTCTGTTTGTGTACGAGAGTTATTATTTTTGTTGAGAGCTTCTGGTTATAGGCGAGTTACGTTGTAGGACCGAGTGCTGCTTGGATACGATATTAATTAACCTTGAGTTATATCGACTAGACCCTTAATAATTTTAATCTTTCAGTAATTGCGTCTTGAAAGAATGATTTTTACAAGAAAGCTCTAATTAATGAATGGTTATTATTAACAATTTATATATGACTCATTTTGATTTTTTCTGTATAAAACAGCATTTAAGAGGTTCTCGAACGAACCACGAAGATCGGATACAAGGCTAATTCCCTCGCAATGTTTCCGAGCCGCTACTTGAATTAATATCCAGAGGCGGAGGTAAGCCTGGAAGGTATTACAGCAAGCCGGAAAGCATTGTTTCTGATTGCGGGAATAATCATTTTACTAGCTCATAAATTTGTCCTGAATTTTAATTACTAAACCTTCCTTAACAACACCGTAATTCATGCTACCTAAATGTTATTCAATTACTACTGTAAATACATTCGAGCATTTCATCTCTTTCTCATCATGCTAATTCAATAAATAATATAGACGTACCTACCTTTGATTTTGTTTTATCCTCAGTGCCGTATTAATGAAATGATATGTACTAAAACTTTATATTATTGAATATTTACCCTACCGTATACCGTAGTAATGATTTTTTTCAACAAAATCGTGTGCCTCAAAATAGAAGAAAGGCTGAAAAATTGAATTAATTTATAAGGCAGGGATTGTTGGCCGACGCGGAATGGTGGTGCTGCATGTTTTATTTGTTTTTAGAAGCGAAAGCGTTATAATGACTATCGTTAATTTTGAGCTTCGCAATCCCACCGATTTTATTACTTTTGTTAAAACACTGTGATTTACACTTAAATCTTTTTCAGAGCGCAAAATATAATTGTTTTCTGTAGGAATTTGTGAACGATGAATAAAATAAAGTAAGCCTTTATTTATTTATCGTTCATTTGTCTGGCTATCAATATAGCTAGAAATTGTATTGCTGTTTACATTTATACCTCGCTTCTCTGCCATTCATGAGGTGTTTTGTATTGAATATGTAAATTTCAGAAGCTGTTTCAGTGAAATGATGTAGTTAACTTGTTTTCATATTTCAGCTAGTATTAAGATTCTAAGGTCTGAGTCTGGGTTTTATTGCAATGAATAAATTTCAATTTTGAATTTAGGGCAAGGTAGAAGTCTCAAAGCTTGACACCTTAATACCCATTGACATATGACAGCTATTGATCATGGTCTATTTTATTAATATGACATAAGATTGAAAATGTCAAGTATAAGTTCAGTGTCAAGGACTGGGACGCTTACCGCATAGCTAGAAACTGGCTAATTGCAGCATGCCTCAAATATTTGGCTAACGATTCCCTTCCGTGCAAACTGCTTGTAGACATTGTAGGCATCGGACACAGAACGGTTGGAGTTTACAGACAACTCGTCGGATACAGTAGAGTATAGATAAATTACTTTAAGTTTAACACTGGCATACGCTCTTATTCCATTGGATACTCACCTTTAACAATGATGTGATAGACTTTCTGCACAGGATGAAGAAAGGCTTTCTTTGTTTTACAACCCTTGTATCGTAAATAGCTATTATGTATGGTTGTTCGCGGCAAATCATACAACTGAAGTTTAATGCAGTTATCCTCAATTGATTAAGTTAATTTCGGTGACAATGCACATTTCAAACTGGTACAACAAAGCCGTTATGATTATAGAGACAGAAGGTGGCCATAGCAACTCCTAAACTAAACAAGATAAACCCGTCGTGATTAAGCTCATTGGAACCCTCTCAACGAATAGTTGATGGCTGTGGAATTAAAAGGTATATATAAATAGTCTGCAATTTGTCGGCCTGTCTAGCCTAGTTGGTAGTGATACTGCCTCCGAACCTAGAGGTATTTATTTATTTTTTATTGTACAGCTGTGTACATTACGATGATGATGACACTGATGACTAAGGATTTTTGTGCATTTAGCACGATTTGTTTTTTCCTGGGTCTTGGATGTTTTCTATGTATTTAGGTATATATTTATCTATATAAGCATATATATCGTCATCTTGTACCCATAATAGGAGCTTTGCTTAGTTTGGGACTAGGTCGATTAGTGTAAGATTGTCCCCCAATATATATTATTATTAATAAAAGCTTGTACTAAAAAATTAAGGTTTGACAAAAACTTATAATTATTTTAATTCTTATTACCTGTATTATAGGTTATGCATAATCTTGAGTAAATATTCATAAAATTGCAGGACCTATGTCCGAATGACCAGGTTAACTCATTGACAATTAAATAGGATGCTATTTTCATATAACATATTTCATATTACGGGGGGTATGCGTACCCCCGTGTATTTGGGGGAGGCCTATGTCCAGCAGTGGACGTCCTTTGGCTGATATGGTGGTGGTGGCGGTGGCTATTTTCATACAATACTTACTAGCGACCATTTAAGAATACCGCCATAATATTATGTATCGCATATCGAGTAAAAAATCTCTCGGACCATCCGCCTTTTTAACCAAAATGGAGACCACCGCATGCTAACTATTTCAAAAATCAAAAAAATCAAATCAAAATCGTTTATTGACAGAAACAAGTTGTTACACAGTATATCTATCAGACTCCAAACTAGGCTGAGCCTGTATTTTGGATGTCTGCGAGAGGGATTAACAATATTTTTAATCTTACTTACTAGTTATGATTACCGGACAGTCACATTAGAAAAAGAAGAAGAGAAAACTAGTTTATGGATGATGTTACTTAATTTCTAAACAAAACTAAAGATATTGAGATATGAAAGTCGAGTAGAAAGAATAAAATAAAATAACTTATAACTTTACATCTAGCGAGCAGTCCGTGTTCGCATTTGGTTTTCGTGTGTGTTGGGTGTGTGGTGTGTTTGTGTGTGTGTGTATGTGTGTGTGCGTGTGTGTGTGTGTGGGGGTGTGTGTGTGTGTGTGTGTGTGTGTGATGGAGAGTGTGTGCGTGTTAGGGTGTGTGCGTATGTTGTCTTGTGGTTCCTGCATGGATAGAATATGAGTTGAATGTTCTATTTAGAGTGAAGAAGCCCTTATGCAACACCTTCCACCAGCCACTCCGTCTCTTCATACGATAAAGTTTAAAGCCACTCCATTACAGCTTTCTTGGCGCTAAAAACTGAAAGAGATTTGATATCCAATTTCTTACAGATTTGGTTGTATGTGTATGGATGTGCAAAAAGCGGGGCCCTCCTGGCTAGTGTGGAGCTTACAGATGGTATTGACACCTTGAAAATGCGCTTCCTTAACATCTCCTCATACATATTCGACTTGAGCAAGGAGCTGTGTATGCGCGTTAGCGCTCTAATTACATACAAGTGCCGAACTCTCAATAATTTCGTTTCTCGGTATAAGATGTCTGTAGGAAAGCGAAAGGGTTTTTTATGTAGAACTTTAATAACAGCTCTCTGCGCTTGTTCCACTGTAATGAGGTGACTCTTACCAGCACTGCCCCAGACGGCTACTCCATATTGGAGGACAGATTGGCATAGCGCGTGATAAACGAGGCGTAGTACGTCTTTCGGAGCGCAGTCGCGTAGTTTTTTCATGACGTAAATTAACTTCCTCGCTCTTGCCGCAAGTGTAGTAATATGCTGCTTAAACGAGAGATGCTGGTCGAAAAGAAGCCCCAGATATTTGACACACTCCCGCCTCACAACTTCTTGACAAAGACAAGGTTGCCCCGATTTAAGGTCCGCCAAGAGCGGTTGAATTCAGTCTGCATCGGGAAATCAGATAATAGATCAGAGAATAATAGTCAGGTTCATAAAAATAGTATAAATGCCATTACGTTCCTCTTAAAACATACGTAAAATAAGTGTAATAATGGCAGGTTAATAAACCTTTACAGAAACAATATTAACATTACGCATCATTAATCACCGTGCTGCAGTGTGATGTGATAAATCATTTATTTAATATCGTTACTGTTCCGATAAGACATATGACATCGATTGTCACCGCAGATATGGGCCCGTGCCGTGAATGTTAATGTGCTTTATAGTTAAAAGCTGTGCGGAAAATTGAATGAACATGCAAAAAATATGCACATTTAAAATGAGAACGTCACCACTGCAAAAAATACTGCCGATGCCGAATTGAGTCGATGATGTCGCTCTTGCATTAAACATTGCATTTTAAAGATTTAACTAAATTATTATTTTTATAAATATTCTTCTTCTTCTATGTCGTTCCCTCATGAGTCTCACGACTTACCCCGACAATACTAATATAATAAAGACACCGCAATTTTTCTTTCAAATTTCAAACTTTCCAGAATCTGACTCGACAAGAAATTTCTATATAATTATCGAAACTGCTCACAAAAATTCACGAGAATCGTTTGAGAAATGCGACCTGTAGAGGAAAACACCCAGACAGACAGACAGACATAAGAAAGATTTTTTTTGTGTATCGACCAGACTGTATAACTCCGGATGGGAGGAGCGGCTTCTCCTAACACAAGTATTGTCATACTTACCTTGAGGGGTCGGCCACATTCATTTGTTACGACCAGCATGATACCAAATATATATTTTGATTTTTAATTTTTTTTTTTATATCTATATACTATTCTGTACATAGACCCCCTTGTGAAAAAAAACACAAATTGGAAAGTAGGCAATTAACCTTACAGAATGTTAATTCATATTAACAAATGTAAGCCGTCATACAAAATAACTAAATATATTTAGTGAAAATAGTGGTGAAAAGTTCCCAAACTCTCATAACTTTATTATTTACTTCACAACTCCAAGCAACTTAAACGATATATTTTACAATAAATAAGAAGGTATCAAATCTCTTAGCAATTCTTCAAAGCGAAATGTGTTTTCGTCTGCGGGAGGAATAAAAACGTCCATCATGAAACTATTAAAGAATCTCCTTCCAGAAATGTTATGAATTTCATCACTCAAGCTGCAGAAGCATAATTCCTTCAGAGGATTACTCGACACAACCCTGAAACTTGACTCGTCCGAACATTTTCCTTCAAATTGGTATAATTTATATAAACGGAAAGATATCCTTTAACTCAACACTAGAAACTAATATTACGGCATCTTTTTCTATATATTAATTTTTATGTCTAAGGCAAAGACTACTATGAATATATAGGTCTGAGGTAAACGTTCTTATGCTCGACACCTTAATACAAAATAAATTACACCTTATAGTTCACTCCTAACTTATTATGACGTAAGATTGTGTGTCATGTACAGTCAAGGTATTTGATTTCTTGGCCACTTCGTACCTTGTCACAGTGACATGAATATGAAATATCTAGCAGCTTTCATATTGATTTTCAATGTGATAAGGTACGAAGTGGCCCAAAAACCAAATTCCTCACCTGTACATGCTCAGGGTCAGAGTCGGTCGAGCACTAGGACGTTTGCCTTACTAATTAATAATTTTATGCATTTTAATGTTTAAATCAGCTTTTGTAGAAATATATATACACACTAGCTCTGTACCCGCGACTTTGTTTGCGTGAATACACATTTATACATTTCTTATCGTTATCTTGGACATTACATGGCTACCGATCTCTCCAGGATGCACTGTGTTAAGCTTGAAAGTGAGGGACCAGCATTAGTCTCTACGAGTAGCTGTCAACACAACAAATGTTCAAATCAGTAAAGATTCGGCAACGCGCTTGCGATTCTCGTGGAGTCTCAAGCTTCTATAGACAACGGCTTCCGCTTGCCATTAGGATCAGGCATACCGTTAAGGCACACTTTCCTGGCCAATATCGTAGTAGGTCATTATTATCATCACCATGTCAGCCGAAGGACGTCCACTGCTGGATGTAGGCCGCCCCCAAAGACTTCCACAAGGACTGGTCCAGCATGCAGCGGACACCCGCACCCCGTACAAGGTGATCAGTCCACCTTGTGTGCCCGCGCCACGCCTTCATGTCGCCACTCGAGAACCTTTCCGCCCAACTGCCATCAGTTCTACGTGCTTTGTGACCCGCCCACTGTCACTTAAGTTTAGTAATTCGGAGGTTATATCGGTTACTTTGGCTCTGCTGCGGATGACCTCATTCCTGATGCGATCACGCAGAGAAACTACCAGCATAGCCCTCTAATAAATGTCTTTCTTCTTCTTCTTCTTCTTCTTCTAATGCTTTTCACGCATCTATTTATTGAGTACAGTCAACAGCAAATACAGATGATCATTTTTAGGGTTCCGTCGCCAAAATGGCAAAAACGGGACCCTTATAGATTCGTCATGTCTGTCCGTCCGTCCGTATGTCACAACCGATTTACTCGGAACCTATGACCACTACAATTGTGAAATTTGGTGTGAAGGTGTATGTTATGAACCGCTATAGAAATTATGATATGAAATTACGTAAAAAATATTAAACTGGGGGGGGGGGGGGGCACCCTATACATGTAACAGACGGTCAATTTTATTTTCAATGCACATAGGGGTGTGCGGTATCCATGGATAGGCCTTCAAAAGTGAAATAAAGGTTTCTGAAAAACTTTTCCATTTAAGTCATCCGTTGAGATATTAGCTGTCAAAGTGGTAAAAAGTATGACCCGCTCTCTAATTTCCAAATTATGAAGTTTAAAATTCGGAAAATAGTTAAGATAATGTACATAAATAAATCCTTTCGACGATTTTTGGTTTCAACAAGATAGGTTTTTGAGTGTTATTGCTGAAAAACTGTCTTGCCAAACAAAAGGGCGTATGGTATGTGCCGTAAGATTCCTATGAAGATACGGCCGTTTTTGATTAAATGTATTGTGTAGTGGTTTTAAATGTACATTAGGAGGTGTCGGTACGGTCTTCTTTGTGCGTGGTCCGACACGCATTTGGCCGGTTTTGTATCTTGTCGCACTAACGTAACGATACTGCGACAGTTGAGATGCGTCAAGGTAGTAAAAGTGACAAGGTACTAAAATGATCACCTACTTTTGCTGTTGACTGTACTTATACAACCCGCCCGCAACTTCTGCGTACCTACACTTCCACCCTCTACTTTACTGTGACTTCAGCCCTCTAAAGGACGTATTTAGGCATAAAAAATATCCTTTCTTTTAATTCCGGCCTCTTATGTTCTGAGATTCAGGCTCTTACGAGAAACCAGAGAAGATATCAAATATTAACCACTACCGAGCGAGAGGTTGCATACAAGTTTGAATAATAATAAAAAAACCGGCCAAGTGCGAGTCGGATCACTCACAAAGAAGAGTTCCGTACCGACACCTAGGACAGGGTACACACCTAGGAGGTGTCGGGAATCTACATTTAATATTATACAATACATCTATTCAAAAAGGTCGTATCTCGTATGGGAACTCACGGCACTTAAGCCCTTTTGTTTGGGCAAGACAGTTTTTCAGCTTTAACTCAAAAACCGTTCGATCTATTTTGTTCAAACCAAAAATCGTTGAAAGAATTTATTATTTTTATTCATGTACATCATATTGATTTTTTTCAGAATATTAAACTTCATAGTTTGGAAATTTAGAGGGGGGGGGGGGGGGGCACTTTGTACGACTTTGACATCTAATATCTCACCAACGGTTGACTTAAATGGGAAAGTTTTTTAAAACCTCTATATCATATTTTAAGGCCTATTCATAGATACCCCACACGCATATGAGCATTTTTTTTGAGCCCCCTGTTACATGTATGGGGTGATTAACTATGTATCGGACTATGTCCAATGGAGGACACTATACCTACCTACAATAAGCCTTAATTTATACGCTATTTCATTTACTATGAATAATAAAAATGTCACATCTCCATAGAAAATATATGGCACTTAAGCCTTTCCGCCTAGGCAAAAAATACTTTTCCGCGAAAAATCAGAAACGACTAGACCGACCTCCTAGAATTCATTTTCCGTTGAAAACACCTATCTCACCTTTATATTTACTCTGAAAATTATACAGCAATATCATTAAAGCATAATAAAAGAATTTACTCCCAGTGCGCCAGTCCACTACTCCGCGCCACCTGACCACGTGCAATACCTGCGCCACGCGTGCCATTTTTTGCAAAGCCACTCGCGTCACTCGCGGCTCCCATCTGGCCTGCAACACCGACGCCAGCCTGAGCCGCTTACTGCGTCATTGTTACCTGCGCCACCTGCACCGGTCACACTCCACTCGCGCCAGCCTGCGCCACCTGCGTTAATAAATCTGCCTGCGCCACCGCGCCACTTGCGCCACCTGCACCATCAGTGCTGCCACCTACTAAATTATCATCGGTATAACTTACACCACCCCTTACACCGCCTACATTTCTGCTCCACTTTTGCCCCTGCGCCACCAGATCACTCGCGCCACCACGTCACTTACGCTACCGCGCCACCGCGCCACCTGCGCTAACGTACTACCTGCACCACTATACCACCTGCGCCACCGCGCCACTTGTACTGGTATAAGATCTTATTGTTACTACATTCTCTCTTCCCTCTATCTTTTTAATACAAACCCTATATATAGCCAACCTACTATACTTAGGTATTAAATATAGATTCAATTGCTCAAAAAAAAAGTTAAAAAATACTATTTTTTAAATATAAGATTTTATGTTAGTAGATTTAATAGCATAACTTGTCTACACTTTATTCTGTAAAGAGTAAAGACAAGTTCCCACTATTGACAAATTACTCCTTAATAATAATAATATAGATATATATATATATATATAGTTTGAAGATATTATTGTTAAAAACTCTGTCCTGTATCTACTGTACTATTCTTAGATATAAGATTTTATGTTAGTAGATTTAATAGCATAACTTGTCTACACTTTATTCTGTAAAGAGTAAAGACAAGTTCCCACTATTGACAAATAACTCCTTAATAATAATAATATAGATATATATATATATATATAGTTTGAAGATATTATTGTTAAAAACTCTGTCCTGTATCTACTGTACTATTCTTAGATATAAGATTTTATGTTAGTAGATTTAATAGCATAACTTGTCTACTCCTTATTCTGTAAAGAGTAAAGACAAGCTCCCACTATTGACAAATAACTCCTTTTCACTATTCACCACATGAACACTAAAATTCCTTCAATCGTTAGCCATTGTGCGTCTGTGCCCGACCACTCACTCTCACAGTGGATGGTCGAGCACCGACACATTCATAATTTCACTGGGACTTACGGCCGCCCGTACTGATAGCGAGGACTGCTTGTCCTAGTCCCTAAAACTACAAACACCCCATTAACTCTCAACGTGCACCCTAATCCTCATTTTTTAAACACTAAACACGAAGCGTGGGAGGTTTTAGTCCGTAGGCGACTGGGTGCCATTCCCAGTTGAGTCAGGCATGCGCCGCAAAAAAAAAACCTAACCTCATATTTTAACCGAATATTTTAACGGTGTCACATATTTTAACCGAATGCCCAATCCATGCAAAGGAACGATACGAGCTGGAACAACATTTAAGCAATAACTCTAACAAAAGAGAATATGTGTGGGAAGTTATGGCAAGTAACTGTAGAAATAAGCTGCTAAAATACTGCGAGTACCTAGCAAAAATTGTAATAAATAGAAATAAGTAAAGCAACAGTATGTTTATAAAATATTATAATAATATTAGAACTAAGCATACCAAAATGTCAATGTAGACAACTAAAAATGTAAGAAGTAGTATTAAGATGAAAGAAAAATGTAAGAAAAGAAATTAACTGATATCCTGTTCATTTGAAATAAAGAACCCTGAAAATAGTAGAAGAGTAGAGTAGCGTAGACATTCTATAATGGGAGTCCCACCTATTATCATGAAAGAATGAGGATGAATGAAAGAAAGAACAGTATGAAGCATGAAAGTACGAGAGGCATAAAAGCGAGAACTGGAATGAATGCGAAATAGATAGCACAGGCTCCGATTATGTTCCCCCTCGAGGGTGCCCGACTTGTCGGGGCGGGGGGGCTTAGTAACCGTGGACTGGTCATCCACGGTGAAGCTAAGAGGCACCCAGGGCCGGCCTGTTCGGGCTGCCGGCTGGCCCGAGGAGGGCGCTCCCAGCGGGCTTGGGTAGCCCGCTGAGGATGCGTTGAGGAGGGGCCGCAGAAGAAGAGGAGTGCTGGTATTGCGGTGAGCCGTTCTCCCTATCTTCTGTGGCCGAGGCGGGATCGCAGGGGGAGAGGCGTGTTGGTATTTCGGTGCGCCACTCTCCCTACCCCCTGCGAACTTGGCGGGGCCGTTCCGCAGAAACGGTTTTGGTGGGGCCGCAGAGGAAGAGAAATGTTTTCCCTATCCTCTGCGGCCGAGGTGTGGTTTGTGGCGGAACCAGCGACCTGCTCCGCCACCGGGTGCCGGAAGTTTTTCGGCACCCATGACCTCCTAGTAGCGGACTCAGGGGGGTCCGCTACTGCACAAAGTGGAGGTCGAGGAGGAAGGCACGCCAAAACCTCTGGCGTGCCTAACGTGGAGGGCCTCCAGGCATCCGCGATGGAGCCGCTTGGAAGCGGCTGTCGCCGGCGGGGTCGCGGATGTGTGCGCAAGCGTTCCCGTGACCTCGCCACAAGGCGACGAGGCGGCAGATGGGGGGGTTTTTAGTGGGTATACCGTGGGTCTCATCAGCCTATACGGGAGTCCCACATAACCACTCGGGTCACCCCCTGCACCCGGGTGGTATGCGTAAAGCATTTTCCCCTCCTAAACAAAAAAAAAAAGGCTCCGATTATGTTGGAGATCAGAAAAAAAAAACCTAACTTAACCTAACCTAACCTAACCTAACCATACAATATCTCAACTCCCTTTTAATAGAATACACTCGTGTCGCACATCAAAATCAGCTTGCCGGCCCCTATCGACTGGCGGTGGTCCCGTGGCAATTGGTGCACGCGTTCCTGCAAAAAAGATAAGATAACAGTAAAAAACTTGGTTTTGTAAGAAAATCACACTTTAAACGCCTCTAGTTTCATAGTTTTTTATATTTTGGTATATAGCCCGGAACTAAAGTTGCTAATCTTAACGTCTTCAGTAATTCTGCATCGCTGGATTGTCCGATTTCGCGAAAAAACGAAAAATCCTTCATACATAGTTGATATACCCACTAACCGAAAAGACAAATCGCATACAATATCTCAACTCCCTTTTAATAGAATACACTCGTGTCACACATCAAAATCTTTAGCTTGCCGGCCCCTATCTACTAGCGGTGGTCCCGTGGCGATTGGTGCACGCGTTCCTGCAAAAAAGATAAGATAACAGTAAAAAACTTGGTTTTGTAGGAAAATCACACTTTAAACGCCTCTAGTTTCATAGTTTTTCACATTTTGGTATATAGCCCGAAACTAAAGTTGCTAATCTTAACGTCTCCAATAATTCTGCATCGCTGGATTGTCCGATTTCGCGAAAAAACGAAAAATCCTTCATACATAGTTGATATACCCACTGACCGAAAAACAAATCGCATACAATATCTCAACTCCTTTTTGATAGAATACACTCGTGTCGCACATCAAAATCTTCAACTCGCCGGCCCCTATCTACTGGCGGTGGTCCCGTGGCGATTGGTGCACGCGTTCCTGCAAAAAAGATAAGATAACAGTAAAAAACTTGGTTTTGTAAAAATAACTATTTCAATTTCAATTTATTCATATTTCAAGTAGGCGTTATAAAACAGCACTTTTGAAAAGTCAATACACACTAAAACAATTGAAAAAAACGATACACACATACAACAAAAAAAAACGAATCATTACACAAAACAAATAATACATGTCTATGTCATGAAAAATACCCATAATTAATAAATAATAACAACACAAATGAAAACAATAAAATTAAGTACTAATCGTACGAGTAGAATATATGTCAATTGATATGCAAATAGATTATATAACTAAAACTAACAGGTCGATAATTAATTATTATGCTACCACAGGAATTAGAGCAATTCAGTCCCATACGTTTTTATCACTAAGGTAATCCTTGGTGCTGTAATAAGCTTTAGAAATTAGCTTAAGTTTGACCTGTTTTTTAAATCTATTGACTAGAACTTCTGTCATACTGCTTGGGAGTTTGTTATAAAAGCGTCACGGATCTATACCTAAACCGGATTGAGTTCAAACGTTTATGAGCCAATCAAAATTGAACCATATTCCGGCGTAATACAGTTAATATTCTGTTATGACAGACAGACTAGAGAAAGCGGTCCGAGCGAGAGCAACCAACCGGAGGATGGTGTCCCACTCGCACAAGTTGCCAATGTAAAAAATATATATGTTGTGGTATTTTAGAATACTGAGAATAATTACTTGCTTAAACTAAGTAGTACTGCATGTTTATTAGGGATAATTTACATTTGACCTCATTTGTAATTGTATAAAATATCAACATTATTAACTGACTAAAACCTAGGATTGCAATAAATAAAGTAGTATTTTTCAAATATTGATTGGTATCCCCAACGTAAATCGTGTCAAATTTGAAATTATGAAAATTACCAGCTTATGAAATTAGTTGAAAATGGTGAAAACATGTTGTGCAAAGGGTTGTAAAAGTGAAAGTTTTATTAATTGTGGAATATCATTTCACAGGTAAGGAACAATTTGTTATATTTTACGATAAAACGACAAGACAAATGTCAAACTTATTAGGGTGACCATGACTTGGGCTGGTTTTGCAGAAATATTTGTTAGTACGTGTTTAGTGAGAAAACCTCTCAAGGTCAGTTGAAATTCAATCTTTTAAACTTTTATTATTATTACGAGCTTTTGTGTAACTTGGACTGTATGTGATTAAACTGTGCAAGTTGTCGTTCCAATTTTTAGGGTTCCGTAGCCAAAATGGCTAAAGCGGAACCCTTATAGATTCGTCATGTCTGTCCATCCGTCCGTCCATGTAACAGGAGGGAGGCCAAATTTTTTTTCAATGCCTATTGGCTATGTGCGAAGTAGGTGGTCGGGGTAAGCTAGGCGATCGTAGCGCACACCATGGCAGAAATGTGTACTTACCGGGGACCACTGTCAAATTTACTTTCACGTTTTCTATTGGTTTCTTAACGGTTTCCTACGATTCGTTTCGTTTATAAGTATTTATTTATTCTCTTATTTATTTCAGTAAAATTTCCAATACGGGGTCTTTCTCGTTTACTAAAGTAAATAAAATATTCATGTGTCATTATTTGACATCTCTAAGTTTTGACATTGTCTCGGGACCTTTGACGTTTGACGTTTCAGACGTGCACATAGCCAATAGGCGTTTGGTGTATTTATGGATAGGCTTTCAAAAATGACATACAGGTTTCTATAAAACTTTTCCATTTAAGTCAACCATTGGTGAGATATTAGCTGTCAAAGTCGTAAAAAGTGTGTCCCCCCCCCCTCTAATTTCCAAACTATGGGATCTAAAATTCTAAAAAAATCACGATGATGTACAATTATAAATACTTTCAACGATTTTTGGTTTTAACAAGATAGGTCTAAGGGTTTTTGAGTTATTGCTGAAAAACTCTTGCCCAAACAAAAAGGCGTAAGTGCCGTGACTTCCCTATGAAGATACGGCCTTCTTTGATTTACTGTATTGTATAGTGGTTTTAAATGTAGATTAGGAGGTGTCGGTACGGAAACCTTCTTTGTGCGTGACCCGACACGCACTTGGCCGGTTTTTTAATTTACGCATGGCTCATCACGGGAAAACACATTTGTTAAGGGATTTGGGAAATAAAGTACAGTTTAGAAGTTTCTAGGCAAAAATGACACAAGACTATATGTTTAACATACATAAACTTATGATTTGCGAAAATAAATATTTCTTTGAAAAATATTCTTATTTTATTTACTACCTAATTTAGTGTAAAATTTCATTTTACATAGAACCTATATTGATAATAATCCTCATATCCACAGATGTACTTGGTCACCCTAATTAAAACGAGATGCAATCCTCAAGTTTGGCTTCTCTGTCGGTCACACTTTTTCGGTCACAGTACTCAATCCGGTTTAGGTATAGATCCGTGAAAAGCGTATAAAATTTCCCTTAAAGGAGTTTCTAATTTTATGTAACCGCGTAGGTGGCATTGCAAGTTCGATTATGGAAGTCTGCAGTAGCCCACTCACTAAAAACCCTTGCACTCTTAACCGCGACCGATTTAGGAGTAAATATTGCGCTGAACTGCTTCATAAAGATTTCGAAGAATGTATTGTACATAGCATTAGGACCCAAATCCGCAGACAAAAATGGCATCTCATGAGCAAGACTGTTCCTCATTCTCACCAAACGGTCTGAAGTTATTGGTACAAAGGTTACTCTCCTGTTCAAAGTACGTAATTCCTTCACAACCTCGAATGTGATTTGTTAACCTAAGTGGTCGGATTCTAGTGCACTGATTACATTCTGACCTATAGGAATAATATTGGTAAAAATATTATCAATGCAGGTGGCGCTAGTAGCAGTAATTCTGGTTGGTTCCTTAAAAATGGGGTTTAGTCCGAAAGATTTAAAAAGATTTATCAGGCCAACACTTAAGGCAGAGGTTTCTAAAACATTAATGTTGAAGTCACCACACACAATTAACTCCTTATTTATCTGCGATAGTTTAAGTAAAACTGTTTCTATTTTCTTTTGGAAAGCTTCAAAATTGCTCAAGGGTGGTCTATAAACGCATACAATGAATTGCTCCAATTCCACGGCGGCCAATTCAATCATTCGTTCAACAGACAGGGTAACAATGTCTTTCCTTTCTTTGAACTTTAGATGGTTATTCATAATTATCAAAGATCCGCCGTGTATGGACTTGACTCTATAGAAAGTACTACCAACCTGGTGGTTATTAAAATTAAACATAATTTCATTATCGGTTAGTCAGTGTTCAGTGACACATAATATGTCTATATGATTACAGTTTAAGAATAATTCGACTTGTAATTCTTTGCCTCTTATTCATTGAATATTTTGATGGACCAGGTTGATTGGATTAACCTGATCATAGCATTTTTTTTGCTATTAATTGTCATGTTATTCCTTGCCTTATTATCTACGTTGCCAGCACTGGAGTCTACTGTTGTCTTATGAATTAATTTAAATTAATTGGAACCAGCGCAGAGCGTTTTTCCTACCGCTCAATAGAAGCAGAGTTACAAGCTGTGTTTTTGGATGTTATATCAAATAAGTATGATAGCGACATTGCTATTTGTCTTTTAAAATATGTATCTATGTAGAATTTACCTCTATGTAAAATATAAAAACTACTTATATATGTATTAGTGTCAATAGCATGAATTTTATTATTATACACGCACAAATTATAAATAGCTAAATTTAACTTATACCTAATCTTGTTCTCAATCTGTGACAACCTATTGCAATATGGGAATGTAAACATAAAATTTTTTTTAAATGTAAGGCCATTAAGTATGTCATAACATTTAATAAGGTCATTTTTATTCATTGTTCCTCTATTTCCAATAAATATTAACAATGTTGTAGCACTATTATTGTTTTAGTCATTTGTGATTTGACTGAAAATGTTTTCAAATCTGCTACATGGGAAGCAATTATTAATCACACCATGTGACTTGGAGTATGTGTTTAGTAGTGGGCCAATATTAATCTCATCACAATACATGATTATATTAGGTTTAGGTGGTATAATGATATCCGGTTCAAGAATGGTATTCCTGCAGGAACTAGAACTCTTTTCACTAAGCAGGAGTAAACTGGACAACAAGTTTGTTTCTGGCTCGTTACTACTAGTAATACTCATTATATTACAGCTACAAGTATGGTTATTGGTCAATGACTCGAATCGCTCTGAATTATAATTAATCTGTTTAATTAAGTCGTCCATCGCTAATGAGTATTCACCTATAATTTTTTTTGAACTATCATGTGCATTTTTAACAGTCATTAATGAACTCTCTAAGCTCTGTATTTTTATTTGTAGTTCTTGTGTATCACAATCATATTTTAGTTCATTATCTCTCAGTGCTACAGCATATTCATTTAATATATTCCGTAAGTTTACATTATTTTACCCTTTTTTAATTTCTCAAGATTTAATCTATTTTGTTTTAATAATTTCTGGGTTTTCCTTATAAATTTGTTAATTTTTATATATTTTCTCAGTGTAGTACTGCTGCAATTCACTAACTTTAATGTGGATCTGGATAAAGTATCATTAGTCAGATCTATGGTAACCACAGTGTTTTCTATTGGAGCAGTAGTCAACTGTGTATCCGTCCTGACAAGTTCTTTGAATAAGTTCTCGGTCTGTAGCGCAGCAGTTTTTTGTTTAGCCTCTTGAAGTTCATAGATCTGCTCGTGTGCATCGAAGAGAGCCTTATCACACTTTAAACGCCTCTAGTTTCATAGTTTTTCACATTTTGGTATATAGCCCGGAACTAAAGTTGCTAATCTTAACGTCCCCATTAATTGTGCATCGCTGGATTGAACGATTTCGCGAAAAAACTAAAAATCCTTCATACATAGTTGATATACCCACTGACCGAAAAGACAAATCGCATACAATATCTCAACTCCCTTTTAATAGAATACACTCGTGTCGCACATCAAAATCTTTAGCTGGCCGGCCCCAATCTACTGGCGGTGGTCCCGTGGCGATTGGTGCACGCGTTCCTGCAAAAAAGATAAGATAACAGTAAAAAACTTGGTTTTGTAGGAAAATCACACTTTAAACGCCTCTAGTTTCATAGTTTTTCACATTTTGGTATATAGCCCGGAACTAAAGTTGCTAATCTTAACGTTCCCAGTAATTCCGCATCGCTGGATTGTCCTATTTCGTGAAAAAACGAAAAAATTGGCCCGCCCGCCCTTATTATATATTTATAAGAATAGGGGGTCAAAATTAACGCAATTTTTTTTTATTCTTATAGTAGATTGCCGACTTTGGGCTGATTAAAAATATACCTATATTCACATATATATCTCAACTACATCAACCACATTTAAGTGCTGACACTAAGTATCGTCGTTTAAAACCACTTAGGATAGTTTAGACATAAAACCATCGCTAGAATTAAGACTGAGGCTCTATCTAGAGCTAATTACTTATTAATTTGACTGACATCTGATTTAAGCAGATGGTAGAGTCAGCGACTCTACAATAAATCTTTTTTGTGCTTTGTATGAGTATTGACTAATTTGATTATTTCTTTTGTGTATTTTCCTTCTTATATATTGTGTATATTGTTTGTTGTTCTTACTAGATTGTAACTGCACCCCCTCTATACAGGGGTGAAATTATTAGCATATTAAGACAATTATTGGACCATATCTGAACTAGATAAAAATATGTTCGGACACCGAACCCCAACAAAAATGCCGGCTAGCAAAGGGCGCAATGAAGAGCTCACACAAAAGCCGAATATCAGGCGGAGTATCGGAGAGTGGGAGACTGCAAACAGACACGAGAAGGGCCCCTCAATGGCGACTCCACTGGCAGTAGAGGGGACCTCGGAGGCCACCTGCAAAGACCCTCCGAAGCAAAAGACCCCATTGACTCACAGGACAAAAGAGGAGGCCCTAAAACCCGCAGACGCCCAATCAGCCACGTACCCGAAGCCGCCGCCTCTACAAGCAAAAAAAAAAGCCTAGAAGGCAAGGAAGAGGACCGGGTATCGGCAGTAGGAAACGACAGTGAGAGAAGATTGATAAATAGAATGGAACAAATGATGGAAGAAAGTCGGTGTTTCTGTCCTTTATAGTTTATTTACAGCAATAACAAACTAACTCGTTTTACTTTAAAACTTTAAAGATATTCAGAAACTTTGACGTGAAATCTGTGAAATGTCAATTGACAAAATGTCAGAGCAGTAACGTTTTGTGTTCCGATGCGTCCGTTTAGAAATACATAATATTTTTTTATTTCACTTCATTGGTTTTGCTTATTTGTTAACTTATTAAAAACAACATGTTTGCAGATAAATGTACTAAATAGGTACCTGCAAAATGGCGCCATTTTGACAAATTAGAATGAGCTTTATTTTGACGTTAGCTCACACTGACAGGACAGAAGTGACAGTAATGACGGCGGCAGGCTTAAATAAAAATAAAAGAAAATCCAAAGAGGCCACATATTACGGAAAATTAATTAAGAGTCGCAGTCAAATAAAAACTATCCTATGACAAGGCCAGCATAATAATCTACATATACAGCAAAAATTGTTTAAATCGATTCAGCGGATCCTGAGATCCTTCGGGACACAAAACCCTTTCTAAAGATACTGGCTGGAATTTTAGAGATTTATTATATATATAGATAGCCAGTCGGGAGTGACGGTGATGTGAAATTGGTGTCGGCAAAAAGGTTAAATAAGAGGGCTGGCGGTGATGAGCAATCTACTACCGGTCAGGTTTTAAGAACATTACAGACACCCAAATGGATAGATAGAAGCAGAAAAGTGAAATACTGGTTTGAAACACGGATTTTATACATGAAAATTGTAAACTTGAAAAGAGTTTTGGCACATAAGTTCAACCCAAAAACTGTTATTTATTCACGTGCCATGCTCTTATAGGTAATGCATTAAATGCTTTCACCAGCAGCCTAATCTGTCATTCCCGGTTGTGAAGTTTTGTAAACCGTGAATATTTTTCTAGGTGATCCAGAACTTGAGAGTACTATGAACATGTCTGTCATAACCTCCAATAATAATAAGTTTTTTCCAGTATTGAAAACCACGATTGGTGAACCAAAATGTATGAGTGTACGAAAGAGAACATTATCACTTTAATATTGTGTCATCCATTTCGTTGAAATATAACATTGTAGGTAACCTGAATCGTACTACACTAACAATGTTTTGACACTAACAGTTGATCGTAAATCTTTTAAAATATACAACTTGCGAAATAAGAGCGAGAGTGTACCGTTAAGTGCATGACGTAAGTTAGGTAACGAACAGCAATTTTCTCTTAAATGTTTAGGTTCCTACTAAAAAATACCACCATGGTAAAACTAAATCTGAGATTTTATATTTGCTTTTCTAGTGTTATTTAAACCAAATTTTTGCTTACCCTAACTTTTAATCCATGACCTGAATAAAACTTGTGTTGTTTTTTGATATTAAAGAAAAATCGTGCTAATACTTATTTAAGTATCAAGTAAGTAGAAAACGTACTAACTCTTCAACTATAGAGGATGTAGTTGAAGTTTTAGTACGTTTTTCTACCTATTAATATAATTAAACTGAAGCCAGTTTATAACGATTTGCGAACAATGCACGTATCGCTAAACTTTTAACACAGCCTGTGACGTCATGTGCTCGATCACACACCATAAAGGGTGCTTATCTAGGGAAGATTTATAGCAAAAGAAGGCTTATAAAAGCTTAGACTCATCATAACAAGGCAATTTCGATAAGTCAACAACGCGTGTAGCAGAGGTCGATGACGTGGCATGACACGACAAGATGACGTCCCGAGACATGACGCGAATTTATTGACGTCACCCGATAATGTGACACAATGCGATACCGCCTGAGTTACGTCAAAGCGGTTTTCCAATTACGCTGAGTAAATTTTTACGCATCGCTTCAGTAACGTACTATTCATACTATTCGTAATTCAGGTTGCCAAAGTTTTAGTGCAAAGTGGCAGGAACCTGTTAAATGAAAGAGCGGGTAATGAGCAGGAAATGATTAAGTGAGATTGCACTTCCACTGAAAGGGAGTTACAGCTTCCACCTTCCGCAGCAGCGCGACGCGGTACTCGCCGGGCGCCTCACTAGGCACTTCGCGAACACTGCCTCTCACTGAACCAATTTGTATGTCACGACGAATAGCGAAACACAATATATCTGTAATGCCATTTAAGTATGTACAGATTTACTCATGGCAGCATACTGCGTTAAAACTACATAGGCATTGAACAAATTAATTTTATTTATAATGAAAGGACTGAAAAGCTTGTTAAATAATAATGTCTAAAAACAATCTCCGCTTTGTTACAATGGTCAACGTGAATCATATTTTAATTGATAGGGAATTATACCGCACGTGGTTTTTTTAAAACATGTTACGAATTAAAAAGTCGAAGCCTTTCTTATAATATAATAGCATTAGACCTTTGGGATTTAAGCGTGCAAAACAATATTTTCGTTAGATAAGTAACGGATCGCAACGTTGACTGCCAGTGGCGCCCGTACCTTTATAGATAATTGGATTTGCTTTACTTTGCTCCAACTTAACATTATGTGGATGTTAGCAATAAAATCATTTTTATGGTCCCGTGCCGCAAAACAATGAAAGAATATCGGTTTGCAATTTGTTGCCTTGCTAACAAGATCCTTTTTCGCGGGAATAGGTAATTGCGCAAATCTAACTTAGAGGGAATACTTGGTAGGTATATCTAGGTCTTATTTAATGCTAAACTTTATATTTGATAAGTAGATAGACCTTTTGACGCCGTTGAGGGGTTTTAACGACATAAAAATCTTAAGAATATTTAATTGCGTATAACTTTTTCGATCGAACGAGCGGTAGGAAAAATAAACTGTGAATTTACTTTTCAATTATTTTTTTATAATATCACTAGCATTTGCCCGCGGCTTCGCCCGCGTACTAAGCGAAATTTTTAACCGTCTACAAAAAACAGGTTCGTATTCGTCTCCACGATTATCTCGCGTTTGGCTGAACCGATTAAGCGGTCTCCAAAAAAGTAGTTGTTACATTTTGGGGGTTTCGGTATACGAAGTTTGGTGATTGTGATTCATTAACAGATGAACAGATGAAAAGTCAGTATACATTCTGAGAACCGGAAAACTGTTGAATTTAATTTGATTTTGGCAAAAATAAGGATCGAAAACTATTATCATACATTAACGAGAGGCCGAAGGGGAAAGGGCCGATGAAATAAAAGAAAGTCTTAAATGGCCCTTAATAAGAGTATATGTGTACTACAGTAACACCAATAGGCCTGTAAACGACCAAGAAGCGCGCAGCGGTCATAAACTCTTGTCCTTTGAAGTACAGAAATACGGCTAAATCAATATCACGTGTAACATTTATTTTTCCTAAAATTAAATTTATTAGGTAGGTTTTGCCAGTTCCCATTGGAGCATACAAAAAGAAAATTTGGGCTCACTTCCAATCGCACTCCTTACTGTAAGTCCGTCTGTTACAACCAAGTTGCTTTTACTGGACCGATTGAATTGCAATTTGGCACAAACTATCAACAATTTAGAGTGCTCGTGGCCCAGCGGCACCCGCCTACCGCGTGCGGTGTGCGAGGTTAAGCAATGTGGGCGCATGTCAGTTCTTGGATGGGTACCGCTTTGAGTGGTTACTAAGTGACTCTCGTGCTTTGGAAGGCTCGCTAAGCCGTTGATCCCGGCTGCAATCGTTAAGCCAAGTTAGAGGTTTTCGAGCAGCTTGCGAAATTCTAACAGTCAAGTTGCCCACTCACTTGACAAAGGGGGGTCGAAGTTGCACCACGTCCGTAGGGAGTACCCACCGTTACCCTACACGTGACCCCTGGGTGGTGCTAAAAGTGCAACAAAAACTGGCAACCGTACTTGTATTCTCGAAAATCTCACGGTACGTAAATAAATGCAATACGATTAAAAAAATTATTTACCTCAGATTCGTATTAAGAGACCTCTCGGAGGCTCAGATATCGATTTTGAACGAAATCGGGACGAAAAGAAAGAAAATCAATATGGTCGCCACTTTCACAAATTTTACCTCGGATTCGTATTAAGAGACCTCTCGGACACTCAGATATCGATTTTGAACGAAATCGGGACGAAAATAAACAAAATCAATATGGCCGCCACTTTTTTCAAATTTTACCTCAAATTCGTAATAGGGGACCTCTCGGACGCTCAGATATCGATTTTGAACGAAATCGGGTTGGAAATGAAGAAAATCAATATGGCTGCCACTTTTTCTAAATTTTACCTCGGATTCGTATTAAAAATTCTCTCGGACGCTCAGATATCGATTTTGAGCGAAATCGGGACGGAAATGATAAAATGAATATGGCCGCCACTTTTCCTAAATTTTACCTCGGATTCGTATAACGAGACCTCTCGGACGCTCAGATATCGATTTAGAACGAAATCGAGACGAAAAAAAAGAAAATCAATATGACTGCGACTTTTTCCAAATTTTACCTCAGAATCGTACTAGGGGACCTCTCGGACGCTCAGATGTCGATTTTGAACGAAATCGGGACGGAAATGAAGAAAATTTATATGGCCGTTACTTTATTCAAAGTTTAGGTACCTCGGATTCCTATTAAGAGTCCTCTCGGACGCTCAAATATCGATTTATGTCGAAATCGTATCGGACGGCAGTGATTAATAAAACCACTTACAATACATTGAATCAAAAAAGGTCGTATCTTCATAGGGAACTCACGACACTTCATGCACCTTCAGACCTTATAAGGAACTTACATGCCAAATTTGCTATCTCTCGAACCAGCAGTTTGGGCTGTGCGTTGATATATCACTCACTCAGTCACTCAGTTTCTTCTTGCAATTTAACACCTACTTTTAAGTTTTCATACCCGCAATATTAAATTTCAAAATCAATGCCATTTTCGAAATTAACGACCCAAAAAGTCATAAAAATCACACCCATATTAATATTTAGACATTCCAACCCCCTCGGACCCCAACAAAAGGGATGGTATTTCACGTCCTCCACGTGGGATTTTAAAATCATTGTTGTTTTCGTAATCAGCGACCCGATAAACCATAGAAACAACACCCATATCGATTTTCAGAATTTGTCACCAGATTTCCCTCTTTTAGGGTTGATTTCTCAAAAAACCTGAAACACATGTTTACTCATTTATCGTTAGAAATACTCCTGTGAAGTATCGAATAAAATAATCCAACTAATCTTGATTCCCCTTACAAACTTCGGACCCCCATTTCACCCCCTTGGAGATTGAATTTTGAAAAATCCTTTCTTAATGCACCTCAAGACCTTATATGGAACCTACATACTGTATTTGGAATCTCTAGAACCAGCAGTTTGCGTTGTGCGTTGATATGTCAGTCACTCAGTCAGTCAGTTATTCCTTGAAATTTGGCACAAACTTTCAAAAGTTTTTATATCCACAATATTGAATTTCAAAACCGATGCCATTTTCGTAATTAACGTCCCAAATAACCATAAAAAAGACACCCATATTAATATTTAGACATTTCATCCCCCTCGCACCCCAACAGGGGGGATGGTATTTCACGTCCTCCACGTGAGATTTTAAAATCATTGTTGTTTTCGTTATCAGCGACCCGGTATATCATAAAAACAATACCCATGTCGATTTTCAGAATTTGTCACCACCTTGCCCCCTTTTAGGGGTTGATTTCTCAAAAAACCTGAAACACGTATTTACTCATTTATCGTTAGAAATACTCCTGTTATATCGAATAAAATAGTCCAACTAATCTTGTTTCCACATACAAACTTCAGACCCCCATTTCACCCCCTTAGGGGTTGAATTTTGAAAAATCCTTTTTTAGTGCACCCCTAGATCTTATAAGGAACCTACGTGCCAAATTTGGAATCTCTAGGACCAGTGGTTTGGGCCGTGCGTTGATATGTCAGTCAGTCAGTCAGTCAGTTTCTTCTTTTATATATTTAGATGTACGGATTGCTGCTCAATTGACCGAAAGTTCAACACTGTTACATTGTGTTGTACATTTCTCATCTAACTCGAAACGAGCGCGTAAAAGTCCAGTTTATCATTTATTTATTTTTAGGTATTAATAACACTTATTGACATCTTGATTTCAGTAGTAACTTGAAACAAAACTCTTTAAAACCAAAAATTATTGAAAGTAGGTAGTTACACCACCTCAATATTTTACAGAATTTTTATTTAGCTTGGAAGTTAGAGGGGGTACACTTTTTACGACTTTGACAGCTAATATCTCGCCAACGGTTGACTTAAATGGAAAAGTTTTATGAAACATCTATATTTAATTTTAAGGCCTGTCCTTTCCATAGATACCGCGCCTATGTGCATTGTTTTTTTTTCATTCTTCGTTACATGTATATAGTGTCCATAATTTGACTACAGAACCCTAAAAAGTGACCGTCTGCGTGCAGCGATGGTGCCGATGGTTGACACTGAACTGATTGATACTTTGACTACTTTACTTACATGACTAAATAAATATTAGCAACAAGAAGACTATGACAATACTATGACGACTATGACGTTATTGTAGGCATGAAAGATATTTAGAGATTAAATATTCAATTTAGTAAGTTCAAGATGTTGTCTCCCTACTTGACACTGCTTGTATAGTTTTATAAGTAAAGTAATTTATAAGTAAATTGGTGAAATTAACAATAAAGGGATGCGGCAATCTTTGCATTACCTACTTGATTTATCTCGGTTGAAAATGGAACTCTTCATCGGAAAGTCTGTCAAATGCAATCCTTAATCCAGATCCGAGGGTTACACTCCCACCACAAGGCGCCGCAAGTAATACATTCAAACAGATATTACATTAATTTTGTACTAAAGCAGTAACGCTGCTAACGAAAGTTTCAAATTAAAGGGAAAAATTGAAAAATTGGTGCCGTTAATAGAAGCCTGCGTCTTCTACGGTAGATGTCGCTGTACGCCTCCCTAAGGCGTTGTAAGAGGGAACTATTGAAGGATTTCGTGGACGAGCTTGGTTGTTCCGATAGCTCAGAGGCTAGAGCGATTGGCCGCGTATGCCAGATGTCGCAGGTTCCAATCCTGCTCGAAGCATTAAATTTTTCAATTTTTTCCCTTTAATTTGAGATATTACATTAATTGTTATTTATTTATCATTGGTATGGTATAAGCATGCAATTTGATATTAGCACCACTTAGCATCCTGAATGTGTAAAAAATATAGTTATCATCGTCATGTTATTTATAGTATGGGTATTAGTAAAAAAATACACAAAAACCAAACGTAAAAATAAGATTCTATCCGTCACATCCTTTTTTTAGCCAGCGTAAGTGTGTTAATGTACTTGTATTGTATATATATCACTCACTAGTACTTTATTAAATGCCTCTGGTACCAAACATATGCATAGGTACTAGTAATTCCATTCTTAATAATAATTCTCACTACTCAGATTTAATTTCCTAGCATAATATCCAGATATCCACCAGTGCATCATACGAGTACATGACCTATCTTCGTTTTGCTAAATTACGTTTTGTAGAAAGTTTTGTCTTGAAGGATTATCGGGACATATTAACGGTCTCTGAAGCGAAAACTATCAATTATACTACTGTCATATCAAGTAATCTCCGTAAGGTTAGTCTAAAAAATGGGGAAATAGCTATCAGGTCGGATTCAGTCGCATTAAATCACTTAGTAAGCTATCTGGCTGGCTCATACGTAGACTGAACTACGAAACACCGGTTGAGTGCCAATTGGATGTCGCACACGAAGGGTTATAGTCCCCGGGCCAGAAGCAAATAGGTATTAGAGTCATTTCCTCTCGGGCTAAGATGCTTAACCCTTTGAACGCCAAGAGCCTATAAAGTGGTCGTGTGTCGTCGTGCCCACCACGACAACAACCACTAAAAAGGTCGGAGTGAAGAGTGAAGGTGAACTTTGATCATGAAAAAAAAAATTATGAATTGTTTTTATTGGTATAAACGTTACATAAATTTATGATACCTTGGCGTCTGAGTAATCACTTCATTCAAATACGATGGCGTTCAAAGGGTTACGACTGTTATATAATGATTATGAAGTCTCATGGATGTTGGTGAGTTAAGCAAGCGGAAGCTTATCAGGTACCTACATACGTAAAAAATTTAAAGTCTTTTCCTCTCTTCAACAGAGAACTTTTTTAAATAATAGCTGACTTAGTGAAAAGCCTAAGTGCTTGTATATATCAAATATTCGATAAGATCGTGTTTCACTTCTAACAGTTATGTATGTATAGGTCGATTCACAAGAGCTGGCGCGGAAAATGTATGAAACTGTCATGAATTTCATAGACATTCCGCGCCAGCTCTTGTGAATCGACCTATATGTAATTATTTTTATTGTACAGGAGTAGAACACAACAACTAAACGATAGTTACAAGAACAGTTGACATATGTACAAAGGCGAGAAATCCCTTATAGGGAGAGATCTATCTATATCTATAAGAGATCCCCTATGAGAGATTTCGTTTAGGTAATCTTTGAGCTATTGAGTGAGGATAAAGATTTTTATTGGACTTATGTTATATGTGAGACTCAAAATCGATAGTTGGAATATCAAACAAATCAGAAGAATTCAATCGAACACCAAATGGACAGAGAGTTACTAGCTGTGGCAGACGGCAACGAGAGTTGGCGACTAGGGGCGTGCGGGAACAAAGCTATTGAAACGTCGCATTTGTAGTAGATACCAATCATTATTGTCTCTGCCTGCGACAAAGTGCACCCTCTCTGAACAAAATAAAGGTTATTCTATGTTCCAGAGGAAATGTACTGTCCTGTGTAAACCGGAAACTTATATATTATGTCTCCAACACGTAGTTTCTTAAAAATTACGATCACAATGTCGTCGTTTTCTATTAGAAATAGTTACATCCTTGTCTGACACGGGAAGTAAAAGTAGTTTATTCTTCAAATTAGGCATATTACATACACGTCAATAAACTACCACCGGTTCGGAAAAATATACCTCTGCCACGAGAAGAACCGGCGTAAGAAACTCGGCGAGGTGTCATTTTTTCAAAATAATATACATTGTATAGTTAAATATAAAATTAAAGAGTCAGCTACTACAAAATAACTTAAATAACAATGCTACAGTAGAAAATATATTTTCGCGATAGATTACCCGTGCAGGACGCTACCACTGCCAAACATCTCTATCCATGATGTAATCGTCAGTCATAAGTCAGCAATTTATAATAATACTAGATGAAAGCCCGGCTTCGCTCGGGTGAAATAAATAAGAAAGAAATAAACAAAACATTTATTCGTGACAGTTATGCAAACGACGAAAGAAATAGTGTACAAAAATGTATAAAATAAAAACATTACAACAACGGATTATGATGAAACTTCGAATCGTATAGAAATATAGTCTGTAGTCTGGATTGGGAATAAAAGTATGGAATGGAATTGGGAGTAAAAGATTACGCAAACGACGTCACGGGCAAAGGCTAGTATCTTTGCAAGTTAATCCTAAGTATTTTTATAAGGGTAGTATAAGGGTTTATAAGGGTTTTTATAAGGGTAAAGTCACAGAAAAAACTTGACACCGTAATCAGTACTGATTTGTTTAGCTAAAATACTAATCGTTCATTAAAATTCAATTCAGATGTGCATTGTTAAATATTGATGTGCCAGTCAGTATTTTTGGTGCGAAGTCAGAGCTGCTAACGCGAAAAACAAATGAAGTTCGTGAATCTCCCTCTCTGTCGCACTTGCAAATTCGAGCTACACAGAGGGAAATACACGATGTTCGTTCGTTTTCGTTTCGCGATAGCAGCTCTCTATTCTCCGCCAAATTCTATTTAGTGGGGCCCTTTACACTCAATATTGTCGCGATTTTTAAAATTGTATGGGGTCTGTTAAACGCTTAATACTATCACAATACTGGTGTGTCAATATTATCGTGGTTTTCAAAATCGTATGGATTTTTCTTCAATATTCATTGCACGTGATACGGATCGTTATATGAGTATATCGCGTGATAATAATAACCATGTAACAGGCCCCTATGGATGTTGCTTCAATATTCAGTGTTTCACGTGATTATAATAACAGTTGGTAATATTTTCTCCAAATAATGGAAGCTATTTAACAACTTGTTCCGTTTTGCCAAAGGTATTTCACATTCCGATACGCGCACCATCCAGGAATAGGAGCCGTCAAACCAGAGGGCCTACCACGATCTGAAAACGAAGTATTTCCCTCTCCGCGCTCGAATATGCAAGTGCGACAGAGAGGCATATATATTTAGTTTTCGGTTGGTAGCACCTTAGTCCGAGCGTGGCGGACGGTCGAAGAAAGTCAAAGAACATTCCGTGTGTTGTCTGTCACACATATCATTTTTTAGCTTCCCATCGACCAATGAACTTGAAATTAAGTGATAATGTTTATTATGAAGTATATTTTACCAAAAATATCAATATATTGATAAATCACATTTGTTTTTTAGTTGTACGGAACCCTCAGTGTGCGACTCCGACGCACTTGGCTGGTTTTTATTACATTTTGAATTTTATTTCTCTTATAGTAAAATACCCTATTCGTTTTAAAGTTGACGCCTGAGGGCCTACCGCGAACCAAAAACGAACTATCTTCCTCTCTGTCGTTCGAATATACATGTGCGAGAGAGGCAGATACTTCGTTTTCGGTTCGCAGTAGCGCCTCTTATGTCCGAGCGCGGCGAACGGCATGAGCTGAGGGTCTACTCCGAAATTCAAAATCCTAACTTCGTATGGTGCCGTCCCTTTCACTCTCCTGTCATAGACTATATGAGTGAAAGGGACGGCACCATACGAAGTTCGGATTTCGAATTTCGGAGTAGTCCCCCAGTACCACTAAGTTATAAGATAGAGCGAGATAGGGATAGAATTTTGCTAGACGTTTAAAAGCCATAAGTCACCTAGTAGTTTGTCACAAACAAAATAGAGACGCAGCTTTAAGATGGCGGACAGACTCAGCAAACATTCAAGTGGTGTCCTTTACACGATTAATATTATTACAATACTGGGATGTCAATATTATCGCAGTTTTTAAATTTGTATGGATTCTGCTTTAATATTCACGTGATACTTATCGTGATATGAATCCATGTAACAGGCCCCATACATTCGCTTTGAAGGCGGTTGTTGTGACAATCAGTCTAGCTAGCACGATAGATTATACCGTTACGTTTTATGTGACGTTTTAATACATTTCGCCCATATAACGTGACGGTATAAGTTATCGTGCTAGCTAGGCTGATAGGTGTATAGAACGCTTGAAAACTACAAAAACAAAACGCTGCAGACGCGGCTAGCCGAATCCACACAATGGGCGATGATGGCTTATCACCCAGAACGCAGCCCAGCAACCTGGCCAACATACCGGACGCAAAAATAGTTCACGTTTTTGAACGTAGCCGACACTGTCAACCAACAAATTTAATATAGCAATATAGTCTGTGGGCAATATGGCCGACGTTTTGTCATCAAATTAACACTTTTAAATGCAAAATACGCGACAATCCGAATTTTGCGGATACATATGTTCAACTCATAAATCGTTATTTTTATACGTTCTTCAATTTGAGACAGGTCTCGTTCGGGTCTACCGTACCCCTGCACGAAATTATTAATATAGAAGTGCATTTAAAAAAAATAGTAGATCAAACCATAGTTCGAGGTTGACATGGGTGGTTTCACCCGAGGTAAACACTTTGCATTTCATCACGAATACAAGGAAACTAAAAAATGCCAAAGGTATCCAAAAACATTTTCTGAATCACTCACAACCTATAGAATCGATTTTTGAATTCATTACTGTGTATAAACAATTTTAACGGGAACTGTTGCCTGACGTTGTTAATATATATTTGTGTGTGGATCATTTTCTGGAACTGAATTAGACCTAGCAATAAAGTATTAGAATACTAATTTCAGCGTTTATAAAACTCACCACTTGAAGGGGAAAAAACCGGCCAAGTGCGTGTCGGATCAAGCACAAAGAAGGGTTCCGTACCGAGGCCTTACCTATACTAGTCCACATTTTAAACCTCTAAACTAGTGGTTCTGTGAGCCTCATGCGTGTGTTTCCTTTAATTTTCAAAATTTGTCATGACAAAATAAGATCTGTTACACCTAATTACCTCACCTGCTCACAATCAGTGTTTCATAAAAAAATCGGTTGAGAAATGCGACATGTAGGGAGAACAAAACAGAATCCACCCGCAATAAACAATTTTTGGACATTTCCGAAAACTGACTCGACCAAAAAATCGATATAATTATAGAACCTGCTCGCCAAACTTTACGAGAATCGGTTGAGAAATGCGACCTATAGAGGATAGCAAACACGGAAATCCGGACATACAAAAAAAATATTATCGAAGCTGAAGCAGAGACCTCCGTTCCACTTGGGCAAAATATCTTATTTTGTGATGTAAGCGCTAACCTTTAGTCACCATAATCACATTATATAATCTAATTTTTACTATAAGTCTGTTTAAGTTTGTCAAGTCTGAAATGGTCGAGAGTTCGCACGTAAAAGTACCTGAGTATTTTTTTTTATCACTACATTCACAATATAGTTATTTCAAGAAAAAAAATCACGTGAGCTTATTTCTATGATGTTTTCTTATGCAATGTTCCTGGACCTAATTAAGCCTAACCACAGTGTTTCGCTAGCAACGCAGCCTATCTTCTATAGACCAAATATAAATAGTGATATTTCCTCAATACTTCCCGGTTTTGTAAAAAAAAAATATTGGATAATTAACATGCGATATACCAGAACATTTCGCTGTCGGTAAACTAGATGTACACAACACGGGAGGTAATAAATAAAGCCCTCGAGCGCATAATATATTTACGTCACTCGCCTACAGCTCGGGCCGCAAAATCTGCGATCCCGGCCTTTCTCTGCTTTACCACCCTAGTTATGTAATGTACTATTGCTGTTAAATAAAAGATAGTAAAAAACATTAAGAAAATAACACCACAAACATTATTTTTACTGTAAATAAATACTTAAACTAAAGACTGTTGAATTACATTGCTGGTCGGTCTTTAATGTCTATTATGTACAGTATAAATCAGTTGCTGGCGGCATTTACATTCATAATTAATTAGATCTGGAAACGTAGAGTTAAGGACTAAATAAGAGAGAGAGAAAGAGGGTTAATAATAATTTTAACATTCATATTCTGTGAATAGTTATTAACGGTACCTACACGTTCCGATAGTAAGTAATTAATACAGAGGGGCGGTGTTTTTGACTGACACAGATTGGGAATAACATTTCCGCATGCAAGCTGGTAAGCAACGTTTTCTATGCCCATGAGGATTCTTAGAAAAATTATGAAAAAACCGGCCAATTTCGTGTCCGGCCACGCGCAATGCAAGGTTCCGTAGTTGCCTTTACGTTACATTACGAGTATGAGGACTTAAACGCTCACAAACTATTGAAAAATATAGTTTCTAAATATAAAACTATATGTTAAAAAATCACTACCAACATTATCTAAGTAATCAATGGAAATTGTACGAAAGGGTACATTTCTAAGACCAGCTATATTACCCGTTAACTAGTAATGTTTACAAAGCTGTGATAATTTTTGTTTTAAATTATTTGTATATACTGCTACTATGAATTTTTCACAGTAGCCACTGTTAAAACTGCACTTTAATGTTTAATATCACGCAAATGGCTTGCTAAAAAATAAGTCAAATTAAACCCACATAACTTTTTAACGAGCTATCCAACGATATCCCAATCAATTATAAATTTTGAAAATAATATATACCTCCAATTTATAAGTGTAGGGGAAATACCATATACAATATCATTTTTCAAAACATTATTACCGTTTCGTTGGCATGATTGATATGTATCCTTTTGCCAAATTACAGCTTTCTAGTATTAACGGTTACTGAGCTAAGCTGCGGACAGACGGACGGACATGTAGAATGTAAATATAAGGGTTCATTGTTTATTACGGAACCCTAAAAAGTAAGTACCTAACGTCAGTACTTGACAAAAATGAAGACCAAAGAGATAGAGCTAAGGAACAACCAAATAATACCCTTGCTCTTACAATATGTATTTATAAGTATTTTGTTTCAACACAAATAGTAACTTTCTTAATTACCCACTGGCTGTGCCTGCGTAGTATTCATTGATAACATAAACTTTTACTCTTATTTCATCAGCTTGGATGATTATCTTTCTAGCATAAAAAAGTAACATCAGGTGTACCGTACTTAGGGACTCAAAATATATCCAAAGATCGAAATTCGATCACAATTTGTCGAGTGGTTTTAGTAGAGAGAAGCTAAAATAACTGGCATCCATTACTGCCAATATAGATCTAACGTGATGTATGGTGGGTAGTAAATAATGACTAAATCATAATATAATCCTAACAAAATATGTTTGCAAACAAATACGGCAAACCACCGGCAAATCACCACCATTGAAAATACTCGACACGTGTTTCGCTTTTCTACGAGGCATGCGCCACGTACAAGTTTTATTCTGAAATGAAAAAAATAATGCTTTCAATATTATCTTAAAGGAAAAGTACTTAGGGGAAAAAATCCATACAAAGCTGATGAAATTACAATAGTACATAACACAACTAGGGTGGTAAAGCAAAGAAAGGCTGAGATCGCAGATTTTGCTGCCCGAGCTGTAGGCGAGGGACGTATATATATGCCATCGAGGGCTTTATTTATTACCCCCCGTGTTGTGTACGTCATTTTATTACTACACTTGGCCA
Source organism: Notocelia uddmanniana (assembly GCA_905163555.1). Taxonomy (NCBI): domain Eukaryota; kingdom Metazoa; phylum Arthropoda; class Insecta; order Lepidoptera; family Tortricidae; genus Notocelia; species Notocelia uddmanniana. Next base: position 55,033,325 of record LR991052.1, read on the forward strand.
GAAAGCGGGTTTTTTCCGTACGCGTAGCGTGCGTTAAAAGCCACTTTTTGGCCAGGTGTGGCATAAAGTTAGTTAAAACATACAAATTCTAGATGATGAAATAAAGTCTAGGTAGCGATATAGTTATATTTTCCTGTAATATCTACATCAATCAGTAATAATATCAATTTTTCGCTTGGCAAACTCTGGTGATAGAGGGGAGGAATAGAATTTTTAAATATTTTTCTTCCCAAATCGAAAATCAACCGCTCTAACTATCAAAAAAAAGGTTTAACAACGAATAGTTCAATCCCCTTCGTATGATAACCTCTCTTGTATTTTGAGTATGTACCCATCATGCATCATGTCGACAATATTGCATACAAAATAAAATAACTTACATGTTTGAATTTGTACCGTCAGTATCAAAAGTAGCTACGTATTTCAAAAGTTCAAATGTCTTTATTATAAGGGAATAACAGCTTTTGGCCTCTTTATATGCGTAGCTAATTCTGATGCAGACTGTACGTGTACACCCCCAAATATCGACCTTTATTAAAAATGTACTTTATTTGTGGTTAACTTGCTCATCGTGGTAGAAACAAAATCATCAATCATCTACAATATGCATATAAATTATATTTTGCTTTAATTATGTCAAACAATATGCAAAATCTATGCAATTGTCTAAACAGTTTAACCTAGAAAACTGTGCATTCATGTTAGTAGAACGCAGTATTCAGTCTCGGCATACATTATTTTAAGTAACTAGGAGACCGAGCGTCGCACCTTTTTAGTATTTTTAAGAAAAAAGTTTCCCCGGCAAAGAATAGCTTAATAAACTTTTCGACTTAACGAATTTTAGTACTTATTGTAAATTTCATGTCCAAACAAATAAATATCTATATGTTCATGTATATGTAACTTAAAGCGCATAGAAAAAGAGCTCTGGCTCTAGACGCCCCAAGAAGAAGAGATCTAAAAGCCGCTTAATTGAAATTCAAATTGCAGTTTCACGTGGAACCTGCTGGCCGTCATATTAAAATGTGCATGTATTTGAATACATTTTGCGAGCTCTGAGGTGGGCAATCAGCCTCTCCTCGTCCCAGGGCGAGTAACGTATTGGCTTCAACTGTGCACATTCTGCCTTATAGGTATACATCCTAGAATATTTGTTTTAGGAACTGGATGGATTATGTTAGGTTAGGGTTAGGTTGTGGGTAGAAAAATACCACTAAATGATGAGACAAAACTATTTCACATCGGTAAATAATGTGTTTAGTTACGAATAAAAAATAAAAGCACTCACGGCGACTACGGCGCCCAAATGGATTTCACAGGTTAAGTTTATAACTGAGCGCTGCTTCCGCGTGTTAAAACGTACATACTCGTATGTATTCCTTAAAATGTTGTCTCACTGGCTCGCTAACATTCGATATACTATGCTCTTCACCTTCACACGGAAATTTGCGAAAATGGCCATAAGATATGATTTTGTCAATACAGATCACTGTTTAAAAAGTGACCAATGAAGTTTTAGATTAAGGTTTAGTTTTTAATTACTTTTTCGAAGGACCGGTCTAAATACCAATTACAGTTTAAAAGTAGATATTATTGTAAAAAGTTGTCGAAACTAATATTATATATAAATTTTCGTTAGGTAAAAATATATGTTTTGCATAGTTCATTTTATGTTCAAAAAAATATATATGTTTTGCATAGTCCATTTTATGTTTAATAAAAAAACGAATAGACTTTCTTCCCAACTAAATTATTATACAATTTGACTACTTAAGTGGGGTATGAGTTTTATTACCATTCGTTTGCTATTGCGTTAAAAAACAATCACAGACTTTAAATAATATGCCGAAAACTAAGTGAGGGGGATTTTTGGACGTCAATGGTAAACTGAATATGAGATGCAGTTCAAACAGTGAGTCTAAAGTAAACTTCCCAATTTTGGACACCTTAATAACAAATAGTTACCCCTATTATTATGACATAAGATCAAGAGGCATATAATGAGTCAGTGTCGAGCACTGGGACGTGGACCTTTAATCTATCATAATTTTTACATATGTCTATAACGAATTTCATCTTTTAATAACAGGGAATAAATAGTTCTTATTTTTACTTATGCCAAACATCTTTGGTACCAATACTCCATCATATCCATCAAAGAATATGAGTAGGTTGGGTCTAGCACAAAAGATCAAGTGATATTGTCGACAAATTAATTTTAAATAAAAGGGTACTTGGAATTTGTCATGTCATATAACACAAAGTTGTTACGAATAAGACACGTTGAGTTATTGAAAGACATGTGAAAATTTACTTATTTTCCCCAGTTCGTATGTGTTTATTATATGCTTGCTGTGTATGTAATCAAATCTTACATCAACAATTGGGACCCATTTCCTAGTGTCTGACTATGCTGAAGTTAGTACACCTACTTAAGGTCATAGTGGATAGATCTGGTCTGAATGTGTAACAGAACCACGCTTTTAGGCTTTTAAAACACTAAATAAGAGTGCAAAGCAAAATACCTATAAGCGGAAAAAAATATTTTTTTAAATACACTTTTGACAGAATATTTTATAACAAATGTATTTATTTGTTTTAGAACTTATGCCACTTTCTATTCAGTGCTTGTTCTAATTAGAAGACTATATACAGGGTGCGGTCTGTAATAGGAACAAACAATTAAAGGCTGCTTCCTTAGAGCATCTACAGTAACCTCTTGTGTTCAAGAAAATTATCATTTTTCACTTGGGAGACATTTTTATGTAAAGTTATGACCTCCAAGTTTAAGGGATCTTGGCACCACGAGATTATAGCTCGGCAGTCACTGCTGATATTGAGGCAGCATCTAATTATGATCCATAATCTTTGTTGCATTTTTTGTTTAAAAAGATATTTTTACAAAAAAAATTATCATTCACTTTTTGTGTTTTTTAAATAAATAGTTATTAATATAGCTCCAGTAGAGTAAAAAAGTACTTATAAGCTATATTTGCGAAAAAAGAATTCAAAAAAACATTTTCTTTTAATAAAAAAATATTTGGAAATAATTGCTGGAGAGCTCAATAGTGTACCGTTTAATTTTTTGCTCCCATTATAGGCCACACCCTATATGTAAAGGCAGTTACCACACTTGCTATAGGAATAATGAAATATTAATTTCATTGTTTTTATTTTATTTCGGTAAACGACTTAATCTTCTGTAAAAATTGATCTGGAGTAGGTACTTGCAAATTAAGTTCTTTCATTTCGTACAAGAATTGTAAGGCGAATATTTAAACAAAGAGACGGCGGCTGGAAGCGTTGAGGACGCTACCTAATTGAGTTGGAAGTAGGTACGGCTTTACATATTCGTTTCCTACATTTCGTTTAACTTTAGCAGGACATAAGTATGATCAATGTGCTGGCAATATAGGTAAAATATGTAAATGCGAATCATAGGTGTTAATACGAACACAAATGCAGCTCCGTCAAAAGTCAGAATTCTTGATCACAAGGGGATACTCCCCCCTGCAACAACATCGGCAAGTATGCATAATACATATAACTTGCTAGCTTTCGTTATGGCAGCAAAATTAAGATGTTTACAGCGATGCCAATTAGACGGAGCGCGGCCGAGGACCCGATTCCATATTTTGCTACTTCTTAAGGCTATTTAACAAATTAATTAGCAAACTTTGATATACATGTTGGGTATATTTTGTAACACAGGGTTGTGACTCCAAAAATAACGGATTGTAAATCGTAAATAGGTAAGTGTATCAATATTTTCGTTGATAATCCTTTAATGCCCTTTGCTTTGGGCTCATTCTCAAAAAAGTGGCTGGCACAGTTGATTCACTTTTGCAAATTATCGAAAATTTAGGGATTTTGCTAAACGGGGATCTATTAAACTGTATTGTAATAATCATGTGGAGGGAAGAGAATTATTGCATAATAGTGAGAGATAACTGTATCTTTACGCATATGAAATTATGTACTACTTGACAGATGAAAAACGTAATATAAGCAAGTTATCCACAATAGGCGCAAGTTAGCGACAATTTGGCACAAATTAATATGAAACTCTTTGCACCTGCAGTTCAGTACAGTGATGACAATGAGAGTAGATAAATATTTTTTCAAATAAAAAACAATATTATATGACAAGATCAAACACTTTTTTGTTTTCGGTCTGTCACAAAAAGTGGTGCTGCATTTGATCATGCATGGACAAGAGCGTCTGCATGAGATACAAGGACGCTATTTTAACTTTTTTCTAATAATTCTGTAATAAATGTTATGCATTTTATTTAGGTGACATTAAATTTTCTGTGTAAATCAATTTATTTTTTATTGGAAACTTTTACTCTTGAGATGTATATTGTATATAGTAGCGGTATCAGTCAGTAAAATTAATGCAGAAGTAGTAGTAAAAATTTGAACAATAACTGCAATTTTTAGATGAAAAATAGCTTAAATAAAAGTCTCTGTTTTACTAAAAAAACTTTTACCAAAAAAATATCACTAACATGAAAACTTATGGTGTTTTCAAATTATTGTTGTTTATCTGGACCCGGGTATGTCCTAAAAATACGACCAAGACCACCGGGGAATGAGAAGCAGCATTCCTAGAGCGCGGTGGAGATACTGCGATCGCCAACCCGCATGCCAAACGTGGCGATTATGGCATTTACCCCCCATGTAATTGGGGGAGGCCTATGTCCAGCAGTGGACGTCCTAGGGCTGATGTGGTGGTGGTGGTGGTGGTTGTTTATCTATCGTGTCATTCGTCTGTTTTCTTTTGGCAGGTGATCAACATGCAAATGATGGATAAAATGAGAGTTATACATACAAACATTAGAAACAAAGTATTTTGTTTTTGCATTGCATATAAAAGTAAACCGCTGTTTACGTCTTACAACTCAATATCAATTAGTTCAAAAGAGACGACCAAAATATGGATGACAGAATAACGACTATTTACTCATTACACACTCTCGCTTGCATCATGATTATGTTCGTATTTTTTTCGATAGTCACAACTAAGAGCTGTTACTCCAACAGAATAGATGGTAGCTGGTGACTGAAGGTCTGGATTGACTCACACGGCGATCGTGTTTGGCGTATGATAGATAAACGACATAAACGGCGTTGGACAAACTACAAAGGCAAACAATTTGTAACTTAAGATTATCATAATTATTCGTAACTATCATTTTAAATCTGTATAATATATATAAATGCATATTTTATTCATACTCGGACTAATTAACGTAGGTAATATCTACGTTTCGTTTAATACGAAACTTAAGTCCGCAGCATTGGGACACGGCAGGTGAATGACAAAGCTAAGCTACACCTTGATTTTGTGGCTACTAAATATATCGAATTGATTTCATAGTAAATGGCCTCTGTTCAAAAATAGTACTTTAACATGTAATTAAGATATCGCACTATAAAAACGCACCCTCATTTAATTGCAGGGCCAAAATATTTTGATTGAAATGGGTGGCATTTGGTTATTTAGCAGTCTACTATTTATCAAAAGCAAAACTAAACTGTACATCATATAGGTATTTCTAAACGCTTAGTAATGGCTTCTCATTCTCCTTTGTAGAATAAAGTTGGAAGTCATGATAATGCGTTCGAATTTCATAGTCACTTTATTCGCTAGCGGATATAATGGACTTCTGGGCGAAGATTTTGAATGATAAAGTAAGACTTTCCGAGCTGGTGAGGTGAGGAAAATATTGATACGATTTTTTTAAAGTAAGTATATGCTATTAATTAAACTATCAAAATCGTTACAACGAAAAAGAAATTGTTACTTATTTGATGAACTATGCACATGCTCGCTGTAGGCACTAAAATAGGTTTTTGTTTAGACGTCACAAATCTTATCTATTTGTATTGGAATTGGTGTAGTTGAAAGAAAACTTTCTCCTGTCAAATCGGACAAAAATTCTAAAGAAAGGTCAAATCAAGAGTACTCTAAAACGACGGCCATATATGAAAAACGTTATGAAGCAAACGAATTTTGTTAGAGCATATGGAATTCGTAAACTCTGCCTAATTCTTCTTATTTATTTATAGCATGCGGGACCATAGATAAGTACTATGTACCTAATATGTTTCAGTCAATCAGAAGTCATTCAGTTGAAACACACACACTAATATAAATAAATAAATAACTATTTGTGGACAATCTTTCACAAATCGACCTCGTCCTGATCTAAGCAGAACTTGTACTATGGCTACAGTGTACCTAATGATGTACATACTATACTCGTATCGATATAATCGGCACGTACATATGTAACGTAGGTATTAAATTTTCAACAGCTAACTTGTATATAGGTCAATTGCTCAACATAGGTACAAGTTTTCAAACAAATAACCTGTCCGCGTCAATAACGATCATCGTGGGAATGTCCTGAAATGGCACGTATTTACATGTAAGCACGTTTCAATCATGATCATAAAAACATTCTTTCCATCCTATTTTCGCTTAATCTAAATAAAATGCGACCATAATACCTTTTATGTAATTAAAAGCACACAAATCGCGGACGGTATTATTACATGAGAAAAAGGAAATAAAAAACTCACGTATTAAATCCACCCTTTGTGGTTTCCTGTTTCGAGGATGCGCAATAAACCTCCCATCGTACTGAATTTTGGATAGCAAAATCAACTGTGCTCAAATGAAAATAAAGTTGACATTTGAAAAAATCGTAACAAGAGATACGTGCTTTGTAAAAATAGATCTAGAAATGAGCGATGCGTTGTTTTCTTTCCAAGGGCATGTAAAAAGTTAGCGAGCCACTAGGGCTGAGCTCGGCGAAGAAGGGACATTATCAGACCAACTTAGACATTAACTAGATACTCGTATTCAAATTATTTATTTCCTTTGTTAGTGATGTTTTGTGCTCAGATAGTAATTTAATTGTGTCGTTGCTTATTTATTATTTTCTACTTTGCTTATTTTCAAATCCTCCTCATATGTAGGTAGGTGTAGACCTATGATGTGGTGTGGTCGGTGAAGTATCTTCCAGTTTTCAATTTTTTTTCATACGACTAGCTTCGGCCTTTTCCCTTACGTGATCTAATATGTACTTATTATGTATTCTATTGTCGTTCTTTTAATCCTAAACTATTATATTTGGGTACTGAAAGTAACTATTTGGGTACAGGTACCAACCAGAGTTACATACTTAAATTTACGCGAGCTTTACAAGCACTCACTAGATACATACATATATTACTATATATTAACCTGTATTGTTTTTTCTACATTTCGGGGCAAATCTTTATATAGGATGCGACCTGTAATAGGAGCAAAAAGCGGTCAAGTGCGTGTCGTGCCACGTGCAATTTAATTAATCAAAATTCTACTTGATGTTATTGAACGTAAACCATTGTACCAACATTGTACCATTGTACCAACTAGGCTAAACAGGCAGACACTGTCTCCGAAGCTAGAGGTCCCGAGTTCGAATCCCGGACAGGGCATTATTTGTGCATTTAGCACGGATATTTGTTCCTGGGTCTTTGATGTTTTGATGTATTTGAGTATGTATTGATCTATATAAGTATGTATATCGTCGTCTAGTACCCATAGTACAAGCTTTGCTTAGTTTGGGACTAGGACGATTTGTGTAAGATTGTCCCCCAATATTTATTATTATTATTTATTTATTATTACTGTTAAAAAATTAAAAATATATTATTATTTAAATTAAATTAAAAAATGTTATAACAAAGTGTCTAATGTTGTATAGATAATATTATATACAAGTTATGCTGATAATGGTTATTGCATTTTTTATTTCATAAATATTTTTTTGGTTTGGAACTTTATTTCGGATATATTTTTGGAGGTTTTCACGAGGAACTACTGTATAGAGTTTTTCAAGAAATACATTTTTAAAGGGTGCCGACCACGCGCATGTAACACTCTTGGAGTTGCACCATATTCTGCGGTGACAGCTTACCATCGGGCAGGCCGTACGATAGTTTGCCACCGACGTGGCATTAAGAACAATTTATAATTTTTTGTGTTTTTAAAATAAAAGAGTAAAAAAAAACTTGTACGCTTAATTTGCATTATTATTTTTTTCTCAATTGAAACCACTTGGAAATAAGTGCTGGAGAGCTCAGTACTGTACCGTTAATTTTTTGGTCCTATTACAGGCCGTATGCTGTATATTTTAGAGTATAGTACCTTAGTTATTAATGCAATTCAAGTATAAATCCCTTGCTGCTCTTCCTTTAGTTCAGTTCGGACTGAGGTATTATTTTGTACTTAGAAAGGCAGTTATATGCCATAAGCGTGTGTAATTAACACTCGGGGCGCAAACAGCCCCCTCGCGCCGCATCTACTAAGTTTACTTATTCACCTACTCTTTACCAGCTATTAGAGAGAAATCTAAATCAATGTTTGTCACGTCTGTCGGTGTGTACACAGACTAATGATGCATCGTTCCATCACTATTTATAAAGCAATGTACAAATTTGTGAGGTAAAAACAGTTGTTTGCTTCGACTATTTTCGAGTCTTGATTTACACAAAGACACTTTAAAACCAGGACTGCCTATCTAGAGCAGGAACTATTGCCTAGAGTAGGAACTAGTAGGAGTGGATAAAATAGAGTAATAGTTCCTACTTTAGGTCATCTCAATTGTCAGTTGTAGTACAAATAATTTGTTAATAACAAAATTTAAATTAACCCGTAAATATACTGCATATTTTGTATCTTCGTCCTCAATGTCATCCAAAACCAATGTTTTTTTTGAAAAGTTACTTACTAAGCTGGCTCAGCGACCCAAAGTTGATCTTGGCCTCCGACACTGACACGCCACTGTGGTCTGTCCTGGACAGCTTATCGCCAATCAGAGTCAGCTGTTTGAAGCTGGCAGAGGTCTTTTTGGATTTCGTCTATCTAGGATACCTTGGTCGGCCCATCGGGCGTCGAACATTTGGACGTTTCAGGTACGCTCTTTTAGCAGCACGGTCCTGACCCATCCTCACAGAAAAGAAACGTAAGTTGTTTAAAATGATGATTATTACCCCGTATATGCATTTAAACTCCAAATAGATCGGTTTTACTATCATAGACAGATTAATTTTTTGCTCTTTTTACAGGCCACATCCTGTTTATTTTCTACATAATTTCGTCCTTTTATTTACATATGTATGTACTTATAATTATGTATGATGAGTATAAGAGTACATATCATACGTAGGATATAATATCTATTACAAAACACGCTTTACATTTTCACAAAGCAATTATTGTACTCGGAAAACCACTCCATCCCTTGTAAAGTTATGTCGATGCCTCACTTGTCTCGTGACATTTAATTTTTTGTTTAGCGAGTATCGGGCACTGCGCAATGTAATGTGTATGCAGATTTAAAATTTCACAATCTTTTATTTATTATCCTGTATATTTGACATAACTAACAATACGAATATCAATCAATTTATTTAATTGTAAAAAAAACAATATAGGGGCTACTGTAACAGGAGCTAAATATGTAACGATCCACTATTGAGCAAGCCAGCAATTATTTCCAAATGAACACATTTGAAAAAAAAAAATGTTTTTTTTATTCATAGATAGCCTAAATGTATTTTGTCATACTTCTGAAGTGATATTAATAACTATTTATTTTTAAAAAGAAAAAAAATAGAAAAAAATAAACTTACACAAAAACCCTTTTAAATAAAATAGAAAAAATCAAAAACTATTATGACTCATAACTTGATACTACTTCAAAAACTGTGTCTGGCACGCTATAATGTCGTGGTATCAATATTCATTACTTGGAGGTCATAACTTTAGAATTAAGTTTCTCCGAATTGAAAAAAAAATATATTGGGTCACAAGGACTTACTGCGGATGCTCTAAGGAAGCGCCCTTTTAAATGTTTGTTCGTGTTACCGGGCCCACCTTGTATAATAAATACATCTATTATAGTTACTACATCTTAGAATTTCGCCTGCATTCAAGCGTGGTAATATTCTAGAGTTATTCTAGTACTTACATGTATCTTAATATAATTAATTAGTACTTATTAACTAATAATTTAAAACGTTAAAGTTCCTCAGTAATAATTATGGTTCATTTACATAGCCTTGAATATATTTTTAACGCTATTAAAGCACTTATCAAGAAGCCATCTCGTTAAACGTTATATCTAAGTAATTAACGGAAATAGTACGAAAGTTTATTTTGGAAATAGTACATTTCTTCGGCTATTACTCGTTAACAGTAATCGGCTACTTAGTGATAGCTTTCCTTTTATTTCATCATATATACTACTCCCCCGGGTTGTTTGTTTACTATGAAGCCGTATAAAATGGTCTACCACTTTTCAACTCTATTACTTGTAAGTACAGGTTCAAAAAAGGATAACCAGATTCTTGGCAGTACATAAGTAACATCCTTTGACATCAGAAATTTACAAAGCAATTTATTACGCGTGTTTCGCATTGTGCCTGTGATTTATTTTACTTTTTAATTTATTTATGCATGAAAAACAGTTCGTACGTTAACAGCTAATGCCAGAGCGACACAAATTAAATAAATAAATATTAGAGGGACAATCTATTACACACATCTAACGAGTCTCAATATTAAAGACAATAAGGCTTGTGTTATGGGACTTATGGGTTCTAGACGACGAAATGTTTTATAGATCAAGTCTCGGGAACAATTGTTTTTCTTCATCACATAAACACAGTAAGGGCACTTACCGTGATTCGAACTCGGGACGTCCAGTTTTGTGAGCAGTTCCATTACCAAATAGGCTAACAGGTCGACAAATTACAAGTATTACAACATAACATCTAATAATACAACATGCACGTTAAATCGTAACACATTAATCACTAAGACTACGTATCAAATAGTCATATCAGGCATCTCTGATGGCATTTCTTACCTAGGTACGTCATCTAACGTGAAACATTAGTATTCTCAGACATCTATTTATTAGAAGTCCTGCCCTTACCTATATAATAGGCCCACGGATTTAAAACTAAATTCATTTTACTAACGCCGGCTTCCAGTGGAAATCTGCAATCTCTGCCTGAATCTCCGGGCAATAACCTGAAACGCCTGACCGTTAATTTATTTCACCATGTACATATGTTTGCAGGTACAATATCATTACGCCTATTTCCCAGAGATGTATGCAGAGATTACAGATTTCCACTGGAACGCGGTGTTATAAAATCGTTTTAGTTCAAAATCCGTGGGCCTATTATATAGGTAAAAGGCAGGACTTCTAATAAATAGATGTCTGAGAATTCTTATACGAGTAAAATTACCTATTTTCTTAAATTAACATAAAACCTTGACCTATTTTCTTAAGTTAACATAATGTAATGGTTTTTGCAACAATCTTCAGAACGCAGATGAAATTGAAAGGTTAGGTAGATACTTTATCTACCTACACGCTTCGATAAGAACAATAAATTATTTTGCTTGGAACTGAAAATGCTGTCTGGACTGAAACCTGAATTCAAATTAATATTATTATACATTCGTAGGTGATGAGGTTTACGGTTATGCGAGGAAAATGAGTCCTAATGACATGAAAGTCTACAAGACCTCAGGTACACGATCAACTTCAGTTATTGTTATGTATGTTTTCAAGGTATAGGGACGTGTACAATTAAACCACCTGCTAATTATAGACTGATTTATTATTTTGTTGCATGCGTCTTCCCAATCTACCCTACATCTTAATCTACCCACATTATACATATATACTGACAACTCCCCAACTTTCAAACAACAAAAGTGAAAGCTCGGCAAATGCCTATATATCATTTCAAAATGGCATGCGTATTACATTTATTATTAATTAATTATTCTATAGGTATTACATACAAGTTCATCTATTTCATTCCCTTCAAAAATACATGACTTTATTATTATTACATTAATTATACATTGTTTCATTTTTAATTCAATTCTTTTTTTTAATTTATAATTTTTCTCAATTATAAATTCTGTGAATAATCTCTTGTTTTATGCATTCATTTCATAATTTTCATATATTAGTATTTTTATGATATTTGTGTTAATTAAAATGTATATACTTAAATAATTACTTACATTATTAAATAGATTTTTTTAATCATATTTTATACCAAAGCATACTATTTAGGTACTTGCCTAACCTATCCATTGTTATTTTAATATTCAGCTTGATCTAATCTAGTCTATCTAGTTGCGGCGAGGTTCCGGTACGGTACAGGGTAAGTCCACCGATCAGGAGGAATGACTGTCCTGCCAAAACGAGTAACGTAATTAGTATTGTTTGTCGAGAGGCTTTGGGGGTGGGCTGGATCACGGGAGCTGTGTGCCGGTGGTACCGATGCCGGTGTCGAGTGCACATTTATATCGTCGTATGTTCGTATAGGGATAGGTGTGTGCGCTCGATCCACGCGGCGCGGTGGGTCAATGATCAGCTGTTTACGATTGCGTCTTAAAATTCTGCCTGACATAATTTTAATTAAATATGACCTTGGCCATGCAGTACCCTGTACAGTTCCGTTATGCCATTCATTATTAATTCTCACCTTTACCTTTTCGCCTACTTTCACTTCTCGCAAATTCTTAGCACTTTTATCATAGTACTGTTTTTGATAAAATTGACGTGATTTTAAATGTTGCTCGACGTTTTGCGGGATTTTGGGAGCTAGGAGTGTGGAAGCACACGGTAAACAACTACGCAGTTTTCTGTTATTTAATAGTTCGGCGGGTGAGGGTAAAACATTGTCTAGTGGAGTGTTCAGATACTCTAAGAGTGCTATATTGAAGTCAGTTTGATCGAACGTGGTTTTCTTTAACATTTTCTTAACTAATTGGACTGCTCGTTCTGCTTGACCGTTAGATTGGGGGTGGTGGGGGATGACGTAATGTGTTGGAAAAACCATTCTTTTGAAAAAACTCTGAATTCATTTGATGCAGATTCGGGTCCATTATATGACATGACCACCTCAGGAACGCCCTGACGACTAAATATTTGTTTCAATTTCTTAATTACCACTTTCGAACAAACTGATTTAATCTTAACTAGTTCTATGAATTTACTATAGTAGTCAATTGCCAGCAAATAAGATCTTCCATTGAAATGAAATATGTCTATTCCTATTTTAGTCCAAGCTCTGTTTGGGGGTGCGTGCTGCATCAAAGGTTGCTTGACGTTTTGTTTTCTATACATATGTTATACATGCCTGACAATTCGACAAATAATCCTGAAGTTGTGAGTTCATGTTGGGCCAAAACATGATATCACGAGCTCTAAGCTTACATTTTTTTATTCCTAAATGGCTACTATGCGCACGCTTGAGCATTTCGGAGCGCATGCATTTTGGTATGACGACACGATTGCCTCTCCATACAATACCATACGAAACTGTTAACTCACTTTGATAACCGTAGTAAGGCTTTAATTTGTCGCTAACATCTTTTTTATGGACTGGCCATCCTCTTTTTATTATTTTTGCTAATTCTTGCAGTTCAGAGTCTGATTGTGTGCATTTTTGTATTTGTAAGAAGTGCGTATCAGTGAGCGGATTGCTGGATGAGAGTGCGCCAACTTGCGCGCGCACTTCGAGGTCGCCCGAGCCGCTGTTACTCTCGGCTCCCGCGCCTGCCTGCACTGCACGGGATAACGCATCTGCTATATATAAATATTTCCCCGGCTTGTATACTAAATTAAATGTAAAGGGTTGTAGTCTTAGCAACATCCTTTGTAATCGAGCGGGAGTGTTAACTAACGGTTTCTTAATAATGCTCACCAACGGTTTGTGGTCAGTTTCTATAGTGACATCATTTTTTCCATATATGTAGGTATAAAACTTTTCACAAGCAAAAACACAAGCATAAAGTTCCTTCTCAATTTGTGCGTATGCTTGCTCTGTCTTTGTCAACGACTTAGATACATAACATACCGGAAGGCCATTTTGAAGTAAACACCCACCTAGGCCGTGCTTGCTCGCGTCTACCGAAATAGTTACGGGTTTGTTTACATCATAATATTGCCACACGGGACGATTACATAAACACTTTTTTAAATTTTTAAAACAAGTATCGTGCCTCGATTCCCAGTGCCATTGTACGTCTTTTTTTAGTAATTCGCGTAACATATGGGTCTTATCGGAAAGATTAGGTATAAAGCTACCAACGTACGTTACTAATCCAAGAAACCTTTCTAAATCTTTGATATTCTCAGGGATAGGCATGTTCATAATGGCACTGGTGCGTGAGTCAGCGGGACTTACTCCATATTGCGTAATGTAATACTTTCCTTAACCTTTTGTCGTGTAATTCTTTAGTGTCAGCGTAAATTAATAACATCATCTACAAATAATTTAACTCCTTCTATATCATCGAAATGTTCATATAATCGTCTATGAAATAGTTCAGAGGCCGACGAAATTCCATATGGCATACGGAGAAATTTAAACCTACCAAAGGCCGTGTTAAATGTGCATAGGTCACTGCTAGCTGGACTTAACCTGCCAGAATCCCTGTTTTGCGTCGAGAGTACTGAAGTACTTTGCTCCTGCTAGACTAGAAGTAATCTCATCTAAGGTGGGCAATTTAAAATGTTCGCGCTTTATGACTTTATTATTGGCAGTTTCCTTGGGGCATGAATTACCGGCTGAGCATGGTCTTGTAATTGTATTTTATATTCCCCGGGCAGGCAGCCTATACCATCAAATACATCGGGATATTCGTCAAGCACCGTTGCTTTATTCGTAGACAACGCATTGACACGTTTAATTAAGTACAATTCACTACATGAATGTCGTCCGATTATAGGACTTGAGTTAACTTTTGCCACTATAAACTCCAAAATGAACGTGTTACTTTTATAAATAACTTTTAAATTGCATTTGCCCGCAACAGGTATTGATTCCCCCGAATATGCACGAATTTGAGCTGAGAGTTTTTTGTTCTATTCCTAATGACGTAAGATACCTCTCCGGCAAGACGTTCACATCAGCTCCCGTATCCAGTTTAAACCTAATATTCTTATTATTAATGGATAAAGTAGTGGATTCCTCTCTAATTTCATACACGCGACACATTCTTGAGTAGTGATTTCTTCCGTGGCACTTATCGCACAGCTGCCCAAACGCCGGGCACTGGAATCTTCTATGTACCGAGCCACATCTTGAACAGCTATGGCCGCCAATCCTCTTCGGCTGCGAGGGCTGTTGCCATCCACGCGTTGCTGAGCCTGCAGAGGCGTCATGCCCGGGATCTACGCGCGGGCGCCCCGCGACTGACGTACCGGGGCGCCCGCCGCGCCAAGGCCCGCGGCGGCGCCCGCGCCCAGCGGACGGGGCGTTTGCGCTGACTGCATGTACAGCCCGTTCATTTTCACCCTCGTATTGTTTCTTACAGCAACTGAATTGACCTTGATTGGTTTTGGATCTGATTTCATGGACGTGATGTTCTACTTTCTCTTGCTTGATATGATCAGCTTGGACACGGGACATCTCTGCTAGCCTGCATATCTACATAACTGTCATTGAGGGTCTAATTTTGGGTCGGTATGCCATTGCAGTTAGTCATATACCATTAACAGCAGTTGTTGTGATTATGTACCTAGTACAAAATAAAACTCTTTTGTTAGGTTAATACTTAATAGAAGTAGGAACAATTTTACAATCGATATTTCGCCATTGGCATCGGTCCTATCGGGCGTCAGCCCGCATCGCCTGACACGGCCCGCTAATCTTTTTGTCTGGACTATCTCCTCTTATTTTCTTTTACTTTAATGATTATTATGAAAGTGATGTCAATTTAGTTTGTATTTATGTAATTTTGTATCGGTTAACATTTATCGACTTATATTAGAGCCTTGAAATTTTACAAACATTCTGCCAGAAATGAAACCGAGAGGCCATAAGGAGCCTGATCATTTATCAAGTTTATCTAGATTTCGCCGGACCGCATCATTTACCGCGTAGAAAGAATCTATAGCAGTAATTTTTCAAAACACCTATCAAAGTGAAGCTATAAAAATGTGCCCAGATTTATGTTTGTGTGCTATCTATCATACTAGTTCCTGAGGAAGAAAATGTTTAGGCACAAAATGGGCCTATGATAGAGTTTTTATTTAATGCTTTGTAATTTATCTAAAATGGAGGAAGCTCGATTTACCGTTAATAATTGCTAGAGAAGTACACCATCTAGAAATTACCTTCATTGTTAGATGGGATTAACGACTGTTTAAAGCAGAAAAATTATAGTAATGCAGTTATCACGTTATCAGTATTGACCGAGTAACTAAAATCAGTGTTGGCACCCTGTCTTAATCAGTAAGAACTCTTATCAATAGATCCCTCCTTTTGTAATGTCCACGTTTTAGGATTCCGTAAGAAACAATAAATGAAATGAAATGAAAATGTTTATTTAGACTTAAATACATTTACAGGGATAGTAGTTACAGAGCATACGACACTAGTTCGATAAGACTCCCAGATGATATGTTTGTAGCGAACAAGGTCTTGTGATACCCTGTCCGAATATTATTCGTTTCCGAGAAACTGATACAAATAATATCGTAAAAAAATATCATAGGAAAAGAAATATTAATAATATCATCATGTTTATATTTATTTCCTGATGCCTTAAATGTCAACAATTGTATTTAGATGCAAATAACTAACCGTATATACATATATAAAAAAAAAAAAAAAAAAATATATATATATACATATTATTTTGTAATTTAAGTTGCACCATGTCCGTAGGGAGTACCTACCGTTACCCTACACGTGACCCCTGGGTGGTGCTAAAAGTGCATCAAAACTGGCAACCGTACTTGTCTTCTCGAAGATCTCACGGTTCAAAAATAAATGCCATACCATTAAAAAAAAACCTATAATATGACTTGCTAACTTGTAATACAACACATTTCATATTTATGTGGACAAAAGAGTAGATTTTCCTCGTTTTAGAAGTCCCTTTCGTTTCGAACCAATAATAGCAGATATTGTTTTTGTTCTTCATCATTGGTATGTTAATTGTCATGTATATATAAAATTAAATTAAAAAATTTGAAAATCGCATGACGTTTTTCCCTAATTGCAAAAAACCATCGTG
Organism: Notocelia uddmanniana; assembly: GCA_905163555.1. NCBI lineage: Eukaryota > Metazoa > Arthropoda > Insecta > Lepidoptera > Tortricidae > Notocelia > Notocelia uddmanniana. The sequence continues at coordinate 55,050,450 of LR991052.1, forward strand.
GGTTTTTCAAAATTGTTAATTTAATTTAATTTTATTATTTTTATAGAGTAATGCATATACATTCCTTGCTAACACGCTTCAGTTGTGGAATGAGTGTATTCATTTTTAAAGAGTCAGAAACGCGCATTAACTTCCCTGGAATTACAAGATGGACGCTTAATGTAGTCCCTTGGGAAAACCTCGACAGGGAACTCATTCCACAACTGGAGGTTGCGGTAACCGCTTACCACCAAGCGGACCGTAGGTACACTTGTATATCACCGATGTGGTATAAAAAACTATAGTTGTTTCTCACCTAACGCTATATATTCCGGCGAAAGGGGCATAGTAGACCGAAAGTCGAGCTCAGCGTAGGGCCAAAGTTCCGAAATGTTCCATCGGAGAGCACTCTCTACGTGAGCCCGATAATTCGAATTAGACCGTTCCGTTTCCGGGCTAGGCCCAGACCGAGCTGCTTCTGAAGGCCTACTCCGAACTTCGAAAATCGAACTTCGTATCGTACCGTCCCTTTCCGTCATATACGAGAGTGAAAGGGACGGCACGACACGAAGTTCGATTTTCGAAGTTCGGAGTAGGCCCTCTGAGCCTCGGCCGTAGCTGGGTCGGCCGTCAAACGCTTGGGTTGAACAAAGGCGGCCGGGTCGGATCGCTTCCGAGCATCACCGGGCCCGGCCGCGCAACGGCCGTCGTTTTGTTGTCATAGAAAACGGGCCGACCCGGACACGGAGCGGCCTACTGTGAATCATCCTTAATCTTCCTACCCCCGAATGACTTACAAAGAGAACCCGGGGCCTAAGGCTCGAAGCTTCCTTTGAGAGAGTTCACTACGCGAGTCCGAGGGCCGAAGGTCAAAAGGGCGAGCCCACACGGACACTCACTATCTATGAGTTCTTACAAATAGAATTTGAGAGCCCAAAAGGTAAGTGGCGAGGCACGTCAAACCAAAGGCAGAGCCTAACCAGAGGCAGAGGTCAGAAGATCGGAAGTGCCTAAAAGCCCGAACGTGGAGGGTCACGGTCTCTGCGCGAGCCTACGCGGATTCTCACTATCACTGAGTGTACAAAAGGGAGCGTCGAGGCTGGTGGGACTGAAAGACCGAAGTGTCTCACCAGGGCGCTTTCTACGCCAGCCGGCCAGCTAAAGTTTTGAAGGTCGAGCCCACGCGTGAGCAGCAAGGCACGTAAGGGTAAGTACTGCGACTACCGCGAGGCCTAAAGTGTCCCAGTATCCCTTCAGTACGCGCTTACTATGCGAGCCATAGCTATAAGACTGAAGGCCTGAAGGGCGTGCCCCCATGGATACTTTCTATCCCAAAATGTCTTAAAAGAGAACCTGAGGACCGCAGGCCCAAAGGTGTGTGAGGAGGCACACGAAGGCGGAGGCCGAGTTCTGCGTAGGGCCGAAGGTCCGAAACTTTTCCCTTCGGAACAAGAAATTTTAGGTATATTAGTTAATTGTACCATTCATTTTAAACTTCATCTTGTGGCAAAGCGGAAATAATTAAGTATGCCGTACATGTAAATTAGTAAAACCGTTTTGATCCTGAAATTATTTTATACGATGGTTTACTGGTGCCCCGTGTCATATTTACGTCATGTATCGCTGATAAATCACAAATCCCATAATAATACTGAAACCAAAACCATAATATGATTATATATTTAAATCGGCAGATGAGTTTGGGGTACATACAGCTTACACGTTACCTTCCGTTGCGGGTATAAAAAGAGCAAAAATTCTACTTTTAGAGTACGCAGTCCTTGTAGAGAAGCTACTCACTAAACACCTTAAAAAGAGCCGCATTACGGTATTCTATCTAGGAGCCTTCACAAAGTTCTTTTCAAACTTTATTCTGTTTCATCATACCTGAAGCCCTCAGCAGTTCGTGCACAGAAGCTACCGAGAAAACACTATCAAAATAATCACAACACGGTAATAGACATATGTGTATTCGCAAAGTTCCCTAGGGTGCTGTTCTGCTCCATCATCAGGCCTTACGCATTTCAGGAGAAGAGGCTTCTTAATAAATACTATCAAAAGAGTCAAAACAGGGTTAACTAAATAATTACCTGAACAAGATTCCCTGCAATATTGTTCTGATCCATCATCAGACGCTCAGCAGATCATGTACAGAAGCTACTCAGCAAACACGATGAAATGAGCCCAAACACGGTCAAGTAGCTATATGCCTTCGAAAGGTTATACGTGATGTTGTTCTACTCCATCATCAGACCCTCAGAAGTTCGTTTACAACGGCTGCTAAGCAAACATAAGCAAAAGCGCCCAAAAACAGACATAAAGATATCTAACCCCTTAGCAGTTCCCTATCATGTTTTTCTGCTCCATAATGATCCTCAGAGTTCAATTACATGTACTCCTCACCAAGCGCTATCGAAATCTTCTATGCTGGTCAAGCAGAGTTCCGGAGAAAATTCGTTCAAACGTACTTTCAAGAGGAAAATGTTAACTGCAGCGCCCCCTGGCAAGTTATGGTTGTAAATTTTTTTGGGGGTCGTCCCGAATAAACCACAAACCCATTGCAGAAAACCGTATTCAAATCGGTCAAATCGTTTTGGAGATATTGAGGTGCACACACAAACAAACAAACAAATAAACAACCTCTCACCCTAAACGCATATACCTTCTCCGTTCCGTCGTGGGTAAAAACAGACTGCAATGTTGCTGATTAACAATATGTAAACACTTATTCATCATAGTTGCTTTAGTGTAAGATCTCTAGATTGAGATAAACCGCGCTTAGCGAGTCTTAGGGGAAAATACATTCCTTAGCTCTAAATTGGTTAATTCTATAGTAGTCACATTGTGTGAGTTGCCTGCGGCCTTAGCAGAATGAATTATAGCATAATTTGTTCTGGTGGACTCCTAACACAATAAGGATACGAGCAGAGGTGAGTGTTCAGTATGTAGAATGAAAATTGATGATTGCACATTTGTCGCTCGCCTGACTCTACCACAGCCTAAATGTAAGTTAGACCGGCTACAGGGACACTAATGGACGATTTGTCAGCATAGTGACGCAGCCGCGATGGATACACCTTGTTGGCTTTGATTAGTTACCTGCGCTATCCACTTAGGTACCCTCTTATCTAAATCTTAATCCCTCAAAATTACATATACGTATAACGCCTCAAAACATTCTCAAGCAATATGGGGCTATATAACTAAAATATTAAAATTCTGTCAATTTTGAAGCAACATTGACTCTTGAACTTCAGTCTAAAATAGTAAAGTTTCCGCTTCTCGAATTGAAACTTTATCGCAGCACCGCAATCAAATGAATTAAATTAAATAGAGGTTAAACTGCAACATGAAAAAGTAAATATCAAAGTTTCGCCGCAGCAAAGTACCTACTTACATAAATGCACCGGCGCACTGCTTGTTTTACAGTTTATTTTAGAGCTACCTAATGCGGTATTTGGAACTTATCGAAACGGCTACAAATTTAAGGTCACTTATACAAGACATCATCCAGCATATAAACATTTCAGTGTTAGACATAAGCCTCCTTCCTCTCTCTCTTACAAGTTGTAATGACTTATAATCCCCAAGTCGGCCTTGCGTGAATTCGGGAGTGCTCGTGTACATGGTTTGGATTTTCTACGTAGGTAGGTAGTCGCTGGTTTTATTATATTGTGATATAGTTTTAAGCATTAAGTAATCCCAATATTTTGATTGATTTTTGTGCTTTCGATGTAAAAACCACAGATGTACCTAAGCGTAGAGTCACAATCTTTTGGTATAAACAAGCCTTTGCGTTTACGTAAACTACCTACTATAGCCAGTTAATGCGATTATTGATTTTACACCACACCTTGCCAAAAAGCGCGTTATTCCGCACGCTGCGCGTCCTGAAAAACCACTTTTTGGCCAAGTGGTGACGTAAAATGGTGTACAAAACACGGGTCGTAAAACAGAAAGCCCTCTCTCGCAATTTATGACCCTCGCCTGCGGCTCGGGCCTCAAACATCTGCGATATCGGCCTTTCTTTGTTTTACAACCCTTGTATCGTAAATAGCTATTATTATACAGTCATAATTTAGTGTAATTACTTAGCTCGACTAACGTTGAACGATAAAAGAACCCCATTGCTCAGGGCAATATGTAGTCAACAATATCGTTTTCTAAGAGCATTATCCCTATTTAGGAATTCATGAACCGTTAAAAATGTAAAACGAAAACACCTATAGAATTCGCCTAAAGCCCAAAGCTTTGCGTTAATTGCGGAGTTGTTTAATTCAATTTAATTTGGCAATGGTATTGTAAGTATAGAAACAAATTAGAGAAGCCGTGCGACAGCCAAGCGTCTCAATAGATATCTACATAAAATTGTGAGAGCTCGAGGGTGGAATTTAAAAGCAGCACGAAAAACTTTCCGAGACGTTTTGGCAAACAAGTAGTGGTAGCAGAAAGTAGGGCGCAGTAGCTCGACGGAACGACGCATTGTCGTCTTCGCCGCCCCACAGCGTAATTACGTAACTTTTAAAGCGGACGTCTGTTGGTTTCAACTGTTATTTTGAACTTAATGTTATACTCGTACCTATGAAAGTTATGGATCACTAAGCTCGTCACTAATACCCGTTTTATGATGTTATTTCTATCTTCTCTCTTGCAGGATTATTGCATGCAGATTCGAACATTTTAAGTAATTGCAAATTTTTAATGCGGAATACGATGCTAAAAATTACGCGTTCATCCCTGGGAGCACTGGGAGCCAATGAAATTTTTTCAGGTCAAGATCTATACCAACTTTGCCCATTTTATGAAACTACAAGATGTGATTTTACAAGTCTAAACTGGCAATACTAAGGTGTTTCACAAAAACGACTACTTTAGCCGAGTTGGTATTCACCCTGCCTTCGAAGCTGCCGTTTCCTGGACTCGAATCACCGGGTCTTGGATGATTTCTATGTATTTAAGTATGCTCTTTAAGTATGTATATCGCCGCCTTTTATCCATACTAAAAGCTTTGCATAATTTGGGACTAGGTCGATTTCATATATCAAAGCAACTATTTCTGCAAATAGGGTAACTTTTCGAACGCACGTTAGGATGTAGGTAGGTATTTATATCAATAGACATTTTTGGTAATGAAGGTCCATCGAAATTTAACGCTACAACCCTGATCATATCCGTTTACTGACACATTAATAGATACGCCACTTCCAGTGGTATTATTTATAATGTTCACCTCAACGTTTACCTCGCCGCTCACCCCAAGTATATGTTGACGCCGGGACTCGTATTAATAACACGTAATTGGAGGTCTGACGCATTGGTTCGCGCAGGCTGAGGTGAAGCGTTCTACAGGCTATAAGAATAACACTGCAGGTAGTAACCGCTAGGGATAATCTCTATTAAAAGTTAAGTCGATTCAGCCGTCCATTTCTGACAGTTGTGAAATCTCCAATTAAATACCTGCTCAATTTATAATAGCTCATTATGGTTTTATTAATATTTACTTGGTATTTGGTTGGTTGGTACAAATCAATATCAAAAAGCAAAAAGTTTGTTTTTAAATTAATCTACACAATTTATATAATAATAATAAGCCCTTTATTCCGTACTAAGAGAGATTAACACTGACAACTTAAAAGAGGTATGTAATGGATTCTACAGAATGTCTCTTAGTTCGGCGTGCCGCTTGGGAAAGGCCTCCTCCAACGATTTCCATTGTTGCCTGTCTTGGGCAACCCTTCTCCAATTAGGTCCAGCCGTTATTTTAATTTCATCTTCCTACCGGGTGTGCTGTCTTCCTCGCATTCTTTTGCCATCTCTTGGGTACCATTCCGTAACTCTCTTGCTCCACTTCCCTGCTTTATCGCGCATCATATGTCCTACCCATCTCCACTTCTGTTGCTCGATACGTTCTATTATGTCGGTAAGTTTTGTGATTTTCCTAAGGTCGGTGTTTCTTATCTTGTCCTGTCTTTTGTAACCAGTCATACTCCTCCTCATGGCTCTTTGTGTTACGGCAAGTTTTTCTCTCTGTGCTTTTGTGAGCGTCCAGGTTTCACAGCCGTAAGTCAGGCAAGGCTGTATACAAAAATTAAATGTTCTTTTTAACCGACTTCAAAATTTCAAAAGAGGAGGTTATCAATTCGGTTGTATGTTTTTTTTTATTTTTTTAATGTTTGTTAGTCCATAACTCCGTCATTTCTTAACCGATTTGGAAAATTATTTTTTTTATTGTAAGTATATATATTCAAGTTGGTCCCGTTTTTGTCAAAACGCAATTCTGATGATGGTATCCATGAGAAATTGAGGGAACTCCTCAAATCTTCAAGGCACACATATAGTAATTTTTATGTTTTTATCAACAAGTCAAGCATTTTCATCCAAAAATGTGACATTGGATGAAGTGGAACTGCTGATGATGATCAGAACAGAACTCTTCAACGACAAAAAGTTCACGTTTGGCGATTTGTCCTCCTAGCTGTGTTTGTTAAGCAAGTTCTATTTTCACCATTAATTTTTGTCATGCTTGATTTCTGATGATGGGATCCATGAGGAATTGAGGGAAATCCTCAAATCTTAAAGGCAAACATATAGTGATTTTTGTGTTTTTATCAACAAATCGAGAATTTTCATACAAAAATGTGAAATTTGATGAAGTGGAACTGCTGATGATGATCAGAACAGAACTCTTCAACGACGAAAAGTTCACGTTTGGCGATTTGTTCTCCTAGCTGTGTTTGTTAAGCAAGTTCTATTTTCACGATTGATTTTTGTCATGCTCGAGTTCTGATGATGGGATCCATTAGGAATCGAGGGAACTCCTCAAATGTGAAAGGCACACAAATAGTGATTTTAGTATTTTCATGAACTAATCAAGCATTTTCATTCATAAAAGTGACATTTGATGAAGTGGAACTGCTGATGATGATCAGAACGGAACTCTTCAACGACGCGTAGTGCACGTTTGGCGATTTGTTCTCTTCGTTTTGTTTGTCAAGCAAGCAAGGTTTTTTCATGATTCCATGAGGAATTGAGGGTATTTAGTCTTCTACCATTATAAACATACATTATAGCCATTTTTATTTTATTGTATATCTATCTAAGAGTGCACCATCTAAGTATAATAATCTTTTACCGGCCTACCACATTCAAGTCGGTTTTTTTTTTCTTAAAAAATATTTTAATAGCCATACTTAAGTCATTGGACTTCACTATCTCTTTTAAAGACCAGTACTTTTTCCAGCTTGTTGCGATCCTGAGGTTAATTTCTTTCGACATTTGACCTTCCGTGGAGATGACTTGACCCAGATATGTATAGTCTTCCACGTATTCTAGAGGTTCGCCGTTAATGTGAATGTTGAGTTTTGTGGTGTTTGTCATTAATTTGGTTTTGTTGGTGTTCATTTTTAGCTCTCTTCATTCAAATTGTTTATTCTACGCTCAAGATGTTCAGGTTGCTCTTCGAGTAGTACCAGGTCATCAGTAAATCGAAGGTGGTTCAGTTTTGATCCATTTATGTTAATACCATATTTGTCCCAATTTAGGTTACGGAAGATATTTTCCAAAACTGCAGAAAACAATTTTGGGGACAACGGGTCTTCTTGTCTCACTCCTTTTTGTATGCTGAATTCTTCGCCAAGGGTTTCCAACTAGATTTTTGCTGTACTGCTTGAGTATATGGTATTTATGATTCTGATGTAGACACCCTGTATTCCTTGCAGTTCTAGACTCTCCCATATATATTCGTGATTTAAGCTGTCAAAAGCCTTGGCATAGTCTATGAAAGCTATATAAATTTTCTTATTGTTCTCTTTATATTTTTCTATAACCTGTTTGATTGTATGGATGTGATCAATAGTTGAAAATCTTTTTCTAAAGCCTGCTTGTTCGACTGGTTGCTGCTCATCTAAAAGTTTACTTATTCTGTCTAGTATCACCTTTGCAAAGACTTTGTATATATTTGACATTAGGATTATCGGTCTGTAGTTTTCTATGTCTTCTTTGTCGCCTTTTTTGTATAGAAGGGTGATGTGAGATTTTCCCCATTGTTTCGGAATCTGGCCGCTTATTAATAATCCATTAAAAATATTTGTTAGTATTGGAGTTAGTTCCTCTATTGTTCCTCTCATTAGTTCGTTTGTGATTCTGTCTGGTCCTGGTGACTTCTCCAACTTTTGACTTTTTATCGCCTTTTCAACTTTGCAAAATAAGATATCTGCTGTGGCTTCTGGTTCTGGTTTTTTAATTTGGTTGGTAATTATTCTGTTGCAATGACACGTATGCAGGTCTTGTGAGGCATACAGCTGGCGGTAAAAATTTGTAACAATTTTGCTGATGTTCTGCCTTTTTGTAGTACTCTTTGACTTTTCCTTCAGTTTGGGTATCCATTCTTTGCCAGTCCCTCGTAATTCCTTCACGGCTTTTCTCACGCCCCCTCTTCTTTGGATGTGGTCTTCAAATGTTTTTAACCTCTTGAATTTGCGGTCTTTGCGTATGCTTTCTCTTATTTTTTTGCTTAGATCTGCCATTTTTTTCATGTTTTCTTTCTTTGTCTGGGTAGTTATGAGCTGCTTTCTTTCCCCAATCTGCTGCAAGGTATTTTCGCTAAGTTGATACTTGTTCGGTTTTTGAGTGATGTTGTTATTTGTGTGGATACTTTGTAGCTCTCTTTCTAGAATGTCATATTTCTGTCTTGTTTCAATTTTGTTTTTTGTAATTTGCGTGTTTACTTCTTTGAGACAGTAACTCTTTTGCAGTATGAAATGGTTTGACTTTTTTTTACATTACTTGTGATGTGGCTACGGGGCGGTTGTGTTTGAGATTTTTTTAGGGAGCAGCGTACCATACGGTGATTCGTATTGAAGTTCAGACTCTTAATAACAGTTGCGTCTGTGAAAGCTTTTGGGCAGTTGGTTATAATGTAGTCAATTTCGTTTTTGTAAGAACCATCGGGAGAAATCCATGTCCATTTGTTGTTTTTATTCTTTTTGTAGTTTGAATTTAGCTCTGAGAGGTTATGCTCCATTGAGAATTCAACTAGTTTCTTTTCCGATTCCAGTGCTCTAAAACGTCAGTCACTGATAGTAACGCTCCCGTATATTATTAAATAACAGTGGAAATAATCACTATTTAAGCGAACTAAGTGAATACAAAGTTAACCGAGTGAATGTGCATCAAAAAAGATATATGAAACACTGAAAACAATCACGGGCAAGGTGTAAAATCACAAGAAAAACATTTCAATACTAAGATTACTATAGGTAGACATTGTAGAAGCGACTCAGTTAGTACCATCATAACGGCATAGTTGCGTTCGGAAATCAATATAAATTACGTCCCGTTTCACTGCAAAAACATGTCTGCCCAGCTGTCAACAGAGATGTCACTCTTACTAGAAAAAATGACGGAACAACTTAATCTCCAAACGATTACAATAACAGAGAATATTACTACAACAATACTTAAAAATGTTGATGAAAAAATAAATCCTATTATCGAAAAAAATGTTAAGCTGAAAAACGAATTTGCGAAACTTAATAGGAAGATAGAAAACCTGGAGACAAAAGATAAAAGGAACAACTTATTAATACACGGCCTCCTAGAAAAGAACTACGAGATACAAGAAGACCTGAAAGCCCTCGTAACTACCGCTATGAAGGAAATTGACGTTGATTTAAAAGAAGAAGAAATAAATAGAATGCAAAGTCTTGGGAAACGTGATACACAAGATAGCAAAATTAGGCCAATCTTATTGGTTACAACGACCATTCAAAGGAAGGTCCAAATACTTAAAAACAAAAAGAAAATGAGAAAAAATACTTTCATCACTCAGGATCTGTCCAAAGAAGCTTTGAAAAAAAGGAAGAAAACAAGAAACATCTATAAGAAAGGAAGCAAAAACGAGAAATGAAAGAGATCCAAAACTATACTACTTTATATCGCAACTCTCAATACGAAAACCCTTCGAACTCATGAAAGTCTACTAGAATTAGAGAAATTCCTGGAAAATATAAAATACGACATACTCGGTATATCGGAAATGAGAAGACTGGGGGAAAGAATAGAGGAACATGGTAGTTACATACTGTATCACAAAGGTGAATAAAGTGTTTAATAAAGCAGAATCTGAAGAATTGCATTCTTGAATTGATAGGAATATCCGATAGACTTGCCATACTAAACATAAAACTATCGGGATACAAGAAACCCCGGTCTATCATACAGGCATATGCACCAACTGAGCAAGCAGAACAGTCAGTGGTCGACACATTTTACTATGACATATCACTAGCACTAGAAAACAACGCCGATTAACACATAATATTAATGGGCGATTTTAATGCTCGAATTGGAGCAAGACAAAACGATACTCAATTTGCAATTGGTAAGTTTGCACACGGAAAAAGAAGTCGCAACGGGCAGATTGATTGACGGACGGTTCATTATTCTGAATATTTTTTGTATATCACAATATTTAATTTAATTTATTCTATAAAGTAACATGATATTGACAGGTGTATTAAACATATTTCGTTTTATTTTGCAAATTATCCTTCAAATACAGGCAATATTATATAACTCTCATAATTAATCCCCAGGATTGTGCACTCGCTAGGTGTCAAAATGTGTGGAAGATTAAATACTAATAAAAAACGGCCAGGTGTGACTCGGGTGGGACTCGCACTGGTGGGTTCTGGGCGAATAGACAATAACATAAACACACTCTTTTGATAGGAAACGCTGCAGCCGAGGAATATAATGATTGCACTTGAAATACCTATAAGACATCTTCATTAATGTCAGGTTTCAGCTCTACTACACTATCTATCACAATCTACCTTATAGTTCTGTAAAACATCATCTTCTTTATATCATCATCATAATACATTGAGGTATTAGATTTATTTAAATACTTTTGGTTATTCGAACAGAGACCGACATGTCCCTAATATTGCCTACACATTTTGATAATTTTTTGTAAGATTATTTTCATTGAATGACATAAGTTTGTTAATCAAAAGAGTTTTATAAATGATTATTATTGTCAGTGATTTAGAATTGTATAATTCATGTTTTTTTAATGCACTAACTAACTGACAGTGTCATTTAATATGAAAAAATAATAATAGTATAAATAAAAAATAAACACAAAGAGAACAACTAACTAAAACTATACAGGGTGATTCAGGAGACGTCAGCAGGACCAACGATTCATTGGCATGTACATACATAGTACATGCCAATGAATCGTTCACCATTGTATTTAAGTGAAACACCCATACCTGTTTCCTGTATTTTAATTTTAGTTTAGTTAAAGTTTAATTCTCTACAATCATGGTCACCCTACTACACCTGGTTTATAAAGATTAAACCTCTAACTGTTATGACAGCACTTTGATTACGAAGAAAGTAAATTGTCACATTGAGTGAGATACGATATTTCAAAAGTAATCGGACTCAGATGACATTCAATTTGACACTTATCACTTGACTGAAGTATTCTGATTGTAGAGTGACCATGAATTTCGTACATAATTTAAAACATTTTGTTTTCAACCCCAAAGATAATAGAACGTTAATTTCACTAATAGTGGAACGAAGCAGTAGCTTATGATCTACTGAATCTGTAGTGCTGATCTTGCTCACGTCTCCCGAATCACCCTGTATGTATGTCGGCGGTTGATCGTTAAATCAGCCAGATCACGAAATTCCTAGGCATATCGTGAAACGCCGCCGTTTCATGATTTGGCTGAGGGACATCCGCCATATCGTTCAAAACTCACCGTGTAACGATTTGTCTAGTGACGTTTAGGCAGATCATGAATTTTTACATTTAACATCTTTTACATTTACATGTTGTAATTTTTTTCTATTCTGGCTAGTCGCCAGCCGCTGCCGCGGAACGCTCGCTTCGCTCGCTCAGCTCGCGCGCCGTAAGGTCGCAGTTCTACCTAACACTCCTCCTCGCTTCGCTCGTCGTCGTATCTACCGGAGACTTCCTTAATTTCATGATATGCCTAGGAATTTCATGATCTGCTTAAACGTTAATCAGCCACATCGTGATATGCCCGGCCAACATTTAGGCATATCAGGAAATGGCGGCGTTTCGCGATATTCCCAGGAATTTCGTAATATGCCTAGGAATTGCGAGATCTGGCGTATTTTACGATATACCCGGTATAGAGCTAGAAATATGGAAGAATGCGTTTCTCTAATCGATCTGTCGTAATGTTTATCAGGCACATCGTGAAATTCCTGGCCAACTTTTAGGCACATATCATGAAATGGCGGCGTTTCAGGATATGCCTAAGAAATTCGTGATCTGGCGGATTTTACGATCGGCCGCCGACATATATACGCAAAAGGCTCGCCCAAATCACTCCCACTGGGCAGGGTTCCCATAAGGCTGGCTGCATTGCCTCGCTGAATGGCAATGCCGATTCACCCCGAGGACCGGATAAGCAAATAACTTAATATTTAAAAAAGTTTCATGTTTTGACTGCTGCTGGACCACCTCGTTTCAAGCGTTCATCATCATCATCATATCACTTTTGCGTTAACTATGAAGTCTAGAGTGTATGAGAGTGCGAAATACTGATTTGATATCGGGTACCTATTTAATAGTCATGTTTGCAAAATAGCAAGTGCAATGGGCATGTGCACTTACGTCTGGTTGCCACGTTTATGTTCGCCTATCAAAGTGATCACTCATTTGGAAAGTACCTAATGTACCTAGCGCATACTCGTAGTTTGTGTTCAATTATAATTACTAAATACTTACTTAAATCAATTCACTGCCTAGACCTCCCCTGGTACCGATGTACCTACCTAGATAGATTTATTTATTCATCACAATATACAGTTGGGTACTTACCACATGTTTAAATTTATAGCATGGTATCTATGTGGACAGTAACCCATCAAAATATCGCAACAAATTGCAAATGATAATAGTTTATCATAATCATAACAAGGTATGAGACTTCAACAATTCGATAAAAATAATTTTTATGGCTTAAGCCCAAAATAAAAGATGCCCTAATTGAATTCTTATGTAAAAAATGACACTACATATTTCACCACTAAGAAAGCAATTTAGATTTTTATTTATTTATTGCTCATACATTAATCAGACTTATAACTATTACAAAGTTTTGCCAAACTGCGGAACAGTTTGTTGGCGAATATAGTAGACACTCCGTCCTTAACACCTATCTGTGCCAACAGAATGTACTTATTATTTCCTTATTCCTAAACGTCCTCTAAACCTATTTTTAACCGACTTCAAGATTTCAAAAGAGGAGGTTATCAATTCGGTTGCATGTTTTTTTTTTTTTTTTTTTTTTTTTAATGTTTGTTATTCCATAACTCCGTCATTTCTTAACCGATTTGAAAAATTCTTTTTTCGATTGTATGTATATATATCCAAGTTGGTCCCGTTTTTGTCAAAAGGCAGTTCTGATGATGGGATCCATGAGGAATTGAGGGAACTCTTCAAATATTTAAGGCAAACATATAGTGATTTTTGTGTTTTTATCAACAAGTCAAGCATTTGCATCCAAAAATGTGACATTGGATGAAGTGGAACTGCTGATGATGATCAGAACAGAACTCTTCAACGATGAAAAGTTCACGTTTGGCGATTTGTCCTCCTAGCTGTGATTGTTAAGCAAGTTCTTTTTTTCACGATTAATTTTAACCATGCTCGAGTTCTGATGATGGGATCCATGAGGAATTGAGGGAACTCCTCAAATCTTAAAGGCAAACATATAGTGATTTTTGTGTTTTTATCAACAAATCGAACATTATCATACAAAAATGTGACATTTGATGAAGTGGAACTGCTGATGATGATCAGAACAGAACTCTTCAACGACGAAAAGTTCACGTTTAGCGTTTGTTGTTTGTGTTTAGCTGTGTTTGTTAAGCAAGTTCTATTTTCACGATTGATTTTTGTCATGCTCGAGTTCTGATGATGGGATCCATTAGGAATCGAGGAAACTCCTCAAATGTGAAAGGCACACAAATAGTGTTTTTAGTATTTTCATGAACTAATCAAGCATTTTCATTCATAAAAGTGACATTTGATGAAGTGGAACTGCTGATGATGATCAGAACGGAACTCTTCAACGACGCGTAGTTCACGTTTGGCGATTTGTTCTCTTCGTTTTGTTTGTCAAGCAAGCAAGGTTTTTCCATGATTTCATGAGGAATTGAGGGTACTTAGTCTTCTACCATTATAAACATACTTATAGCCATTTTTGTATTTTATTGTATGGAATCTAAGAGTGCACCATCTAAGATTAATAATCTTTCACCGGACTCCCCCATTGAAGTCGGTTTTTTTTTTCTTAAAAATTATTAAATATAATGCCGTTAAAATTCATTAGTATTTATCTGGCAAATTGAGATTTATGTTTGCAAGAAGTGAAATGAACAAAAATTTTAATAAGTAAACCGGGTAGCTAAGTTTTATGAATAAGGGGGTTAAATATGTATTCCATTCCAACGGTTGGCTCAATGGTATTATTTGACATAATAACATAATATTAATATTTATTTGGCCTATCTTATGCTCTATAATAGTCCCATATATGCATTTTAATCGAGGTTAAAAAAGGGAGGAGGTTTCCAATTGGTCGGAACATTTCAATGTTTTTTTTATGTACATGTTCACCGATTACTTGGAGACTATTAGACCTATTTCGTTTGTTTTTGGTTTTAAAAAGAACCACGTGGTGAATAGAAGATAATGATGACGAGAACTGGCCTGCTGAATATTTCGATTAAGATACATAATCGACTATTAATTACTACCCTTTCAAATACAGGTTTGAATAGCACCGTAAAAAATTGACAAATAGCTAATTGCACTTAAAATCATATACTTCTGTAGTTAAAGGACTTATATTGTAATTATTAGATTTTTTTAAATAATTCAATCAATCGGTAGGTTTAGACTATCGCAACATTCAGATTTACAAGTTAACAAGACATTTTAAAATTAAGATTATATGGGCCTATTAAGGGCCGTCGGTAAAGGGAGAATGACATTATTCAATCAATTAAAAATACCCATTATTTTTCAATTCTGATATTAATAATATCAAATACCTGTAATAAACCAAACCAGGAATGTCCTAATACTCATTTATTGTATAAAGTGGATTTTTTAATAGAAAGGTTTTCATTTGCTTTATAAAATAGTACATTTTTCGTCAGATATTGCACCTCTTAAGGTGGTTCTGGGGGTAGGGTACCTGCATGGAAAGGGTCTATCTATGTTAATGTAAATCATATAACTATTACCATTTATTTTGAATAATTGAGGTGATACAGGTTTTAATAAGACTTACTAAGTCCTCGAAACTTTAGCTGCTCGAGTAACATTGAATGGAATAGTAAGTACAATATGTTTACCGAGAAAATTATACTCCTTTTTAATAATATTTCGGATACACAGGATTATCGGAAATATTTTGTTTTTTTTTTGTTTTATTCTGGTAAATACTTTCATTATTAATATCCGGTATTTATGGGAATGGATCGTTTAGGTAATATTATTTTCAACAAAATTCATCTTACTCGTCTATTCAAAGTTGTCTGAAAACACGTCTCAGTTACACATTGATACATGTCTTTAAAACTCAAAACATAGAAAGAAGCCATTTACGAACTAACAACTTCTTTCTTCTTCTCAGTCGTGCACTATTGTCAGAGTGGTCGTGGTTATGGGTTGCCTTCTTCCGTCTTAGGCGCCTTCCTGACTTGTCGATGCGGGGGCGGTACGATATGAGAAAACTGTCAGCTGTCAATGTCAACCGATACTAATGCAGTACTGCCCCACTTCTGCGCATAGTATTACTACTGCGCAAACGTATTACTGACAGTATTTCGTCAAGTGAGGAAATCTCACATCAGTAAATTCACGTCAAAGAGCAAAATACCTATGACATATCGCTCCCGCCCCGCCAAATCAGGAAGTCTCTTTAGTTGCAGCTTTTGCGAGGTTTCTCTATATCTCTCTCTATTTGTAGCACTTCGCGCACACTCTATTAGGGAACATTTTGTCGAACTAACCACTAAAAATACACATTTTGCTAGTGCAATTGAATTTAGTTAGTGCAGAAAGAATCAATGCGTAAGTAGGTGTAACTGTAGTAAAAGTTTCAGTTTCGACAAAAATGCTTTTCCGGATTTCGTAAAAATTTGTGAGCAGGTTTGATAACCATATATATTATTTTGTCAAATCAGTTTGTAAATATTGAAATTTGAAAAAAGAAATTGGGGGATCTACATCTTAAATAGCCACTAAGACCGGGATAAATTTACGATCGGAATAGCTTTCTTTTCATTAAGGGTCCCCCGCACGCTCGGCTGAACTCCATTTTCCATACAAACGTAGTTTCGTTCTCATTTTAAAATGCCGTGCTGAAATAACATAAACTTTGTATATAAGTACACAATGGGAGCCTCCATATCTAGATCATGAATTAGTTTCTGGTGCTAGAAATTGTAATAGAATAAAAATACAGCAAGTTTTTGAGTTTTTTGCGTCTTGTATGAAAATCTTAATAATCGCTGTGTTTTTTCTCCATTATAATTTTAAGGAACAAAAACAAATTTTCGACCTAAATATGTCGGATCCCATTGTGTATACAAAGTTTCATGTTTTTCGAGGATGGCGTTTTAAAATGAGAGTGAAACTACGTTTGTATGGAGAACTCAGCGTCCTGCGGCCTCTTAACACTTTGACGTAAGTATATGGAAAAACTGTCTCCTCCAATCGTATTCTAATCGCGACTAAGAAACGTACGACAAACCAATCGTATCAATAAGTAAACAACATGGACAGGGGGGCGACACGGCCTATCGGTGTGAGTCGAGCGCCGGTGACCTTGTAACGTCACGTCTGTTGCATAGGGTTGGCAATGTAGCTGCCTTGGCAAGAGGAAATAATGTTTATTCAATGAGCATGATATTCATCAATCAAACACCGGGAAGCTAGTCAAATTTAATCTATAAGTTTTGATTACAAACAGACAGACAGATGCACTGAGTCAGGAGAAAACTTACTAAAAGCTCGTAAAATAAGTACCTACAAAACTTCTCATAATATGGAAACTTACTTTTCTTGTGTAAATCTAAGCTTCACATGAATATAATTGTATGCTAAAATATTAACAATAATATAAAAATTTTTTTTAATCCTCAATCCATAGAAATTACGTGACATGAAATGAAGTCATTCACTGCGACCGCGACACCAGCGTTAAGTATAATTTGAAAGACTCAATTGACATTTCATCTATTTCGCCATTAAATTTTTTTCGTTTTATTTATTCCGAAGATGTAGGTACTTCTTAATGTATTGCAAGTCAAAATGCATCCATACTCATACCAACCTTTCGTCTTTCTTTAGTCTTTCGAATTAAAAAACGGATTTTAGGTGAAGTCTTAATTCTAAATGTAGGGAAGGACACAACATATAAAATTTTATAACTAATTTATCTGGATCGGTAGGTAGCCTAAAGTAGCTTTTCCCTTTGTGGCTTTTGGTATTACTGTCACAACCGTAGACACAGAAATAAAAAGCTCCAGCCATAGTTGATTACATTGAATTACAAATGATAAATTTTAACGAATTTCAAGTAAAACTACACGCCCGCTACCGGCCGATCTATCTCTGTTGTGTGAGCGCACTTCACGCGAGCGAATGTTGAAGCGAGCGGCACCCCTGCGATTCATCTTGCCGCGGCTAGCTGTCCACACACCGCGCGCCCCTCGCGCACCCCCGTTCACGTCCGGACACGCACACATAGCCGCGAGACGGGTTTACAGCACACATGCTTCGGTGTCGCTTCTTGTTACGTTAGTATATATCTTCTTTGACATGGATAAGTATACATATGAAGTCCCAACCCGAACCGACATAATTTGCTAGACCACCGAATGAAAAGAAATTATGCTGCTCACAGTCATCTTTAAGTATGCAAATATTACAAAAATATCGGATGGAAACAAATTTGTTAGTCAGTGTCACAACCGAATAAAGAAGACTAATTCGATTCTATGAATAGTTTTCCATCTAAATAATAAATATATTTTAGCTAATCGCGTAATTAGAGATATTGAAAAAAGTTAATAGCTGATTAATCAATATTAATATTATATCCATATAAAATCAATATTGTATCCAGACTTCCACAGGTTCGACTAAATACTAGTGGCTCTGTGAGTTGTACATCACGCGAAAAAATAGTATGTAATCATATAACCAGCTCAAAAAATTTCACGAGAAGCCGGATATCCGAAAATCCGCCGGCCGGAATAAAAGAAAGCATTTTTCCGAAGATGAAATGGAATCCTTTTTTCACTCGGTCAATAATTTGATTGAGCACGTTATTCTTTTATTGTTTGAAGGTTGGTTCATGAATGAAAATACACTACGTGTGTGTCGAAGCATTAAAAATCGTTTATAATGTGATGTTGACTCAGTATAATGTAGAAGGGATCTAATTCGTACGTAACATTTTTAGGTACACGAAAAATTCCGACTACCTCGTCTGTTTCTGTAGAGATAATGTTTTAAAAATTGTTGTTGGAAACGCTGCTTAATGTGGTTGAGTGATAAACGGCACCTGTGAAGCGAGAAGCCAGGCAGGCTTTTATCTCGCAGCCTGGCCTTTGCATTTCCGGGCACGGAATGCGCTTTATGGGACTTCCGCTCCACGGACTTCGTTCATAATACGACTATCTTTCCCATTACAGAGGAATAGAACTACTTAGTTATCGGCGCACGGCTTATATTCCGATTCAATTGATTTATCGTAATTCGCTTTCGAAATAAGTACCTAAATGAAAGTGGTTACGTGATTCAAAGCATCTTGTACACAGCAGCGATTTGCCAATTTTATAGTGAAGCAGTACACATTATACTATATCGTGTCCAAACATAGTATTCATTACCGTCTAAGAGTGGTTCCGCCCAACGAACGCTTCGTTTCGATTTAGTTTTTGGCACGGGAACAGAAGTGTAATTAAGCAATTTATATCCGATAGTAGGTTCATAAGGACATGTTTATTTTTAAAATTCCTCCTTCTCTAAAATCGTAAAGGAAGTCAATTCCGATTCTTCACATCGTAAAACGAAATCCACACACGCTTAACGGGCTTAATTTTTGACGATAATTACCTATACGTCAAAAATTAAGTCCATTTCCGCTTTTATTCTCACACACTTGGTAGGTAGGTACACCTATTACATTATATTCGTACAAGTATGGGAGTATTTTCAATGCAAGCACCGTTAGCGTAAATGCGATATGAGTTGGGGTTGGAGTGAGATAAAATAGTTTTTTTATGCAAAGCTGCAATATTGTTGTTTGGTCCGAGTGCTTGTATTGAGAGCCGAGTTAGCGAGGGTATATTGAACCACGAGTAAACCGACTGCGCGTGAGCGTAGCGAGGCTCTTAAGGCACGAGACCCATCGATGTATAAATGCACGTAGAATGTAATTTGTACTTATCTATACTAATATTATAAAGCTGAAGAGTTTGTTTGTTTGTTTGAACGCGCTAATCTCAGGAAGTACTGATTCTAATTGAAAAATTATTTTAGTGTTGGATAGTCCATTTATCGAGAAAGGCTTTAGGCTATATAATATCACGCTGCGACCAAAAGGAGAACGAAGGCGGACGAAGTCGCGGGAAACAGCTAGTTTTCAATAAAAGGTTGTTTTAAAACTATATCGAAGAAGCATTTCATTGAATTCTCAACTTTAATATTCATCAAATATTATCTTTTCCTACATTAAATGAATCATATTATGGTTAAGTACACACGGGCAACATAAGCATATTTCAATATTTTCAATCGAATCTAAATTACTAAGCCTTATAATTCAAATAAACTTATTTTTTGCACTGATATCTATAAATATACCTACCTATTTTGATTTTATTCTGGCATTAGAACAAAACAAAATATAATTAAAATCCTCCTAACACCTAGCATATATTTAGGGTTTTGTAGCCAATGAACAGAACCCTTATAATTTCGTAAGGCCTGTCCATCCGTCGGTCAGTATGTCACAGCCGACTTAGTACAATTATTACGGCCTTTCTCAAATTTAGCATTCTCAGCCTAATTGCCACCACCGTTTTTATCCCCTGGTTATTTCTATATAATATGACCGAAAATAGAATTAATACTCATCAATAATCAATTTAATCACTTTGGCAATGTAAAATCAGAAGCGGTTTTTGAGTTATTCAGATCTGAAATATTCGATAGTTCTGGCAATTAGAAAGTAGAAATTCATCATGACAAGGCAATTAGAAAAATGAAATTTGACTATTGCGTTTACATATTAAAAGTTTCAAATGACCACTACAGTTGATTAAACATATTGTCTAAATGTATAAAGGCAGTTTTATCACTGTAGGTATATTTAAAGATGACAACTGTGAACGTTTTTGCAATCCACGGAAAGACAACTGAAAGTCAAAAACAAATTAAGAATCAAGAGTTTCATCATCGTCATATCAGTCCAAGGACGTTCACTGCTGGATCCACTCGCATCCAGCGGACTGCCACGACCTTCACCAGGTCATCAAGCCACCTTGTGTAGAATATACCTACGCTGCGCCTTCCGCTACGTGGTCGCCACTCAAGAACCTTCCCATTCCAACGGCCATCGGTTCTATGTACTATGTGCTCCGCCCACTACCACTTAAGTGAAGCAATTCAGAGGGCTAGCTTAGGTTTTGCTGCGGATAGCTTAATTTCTGATGCGATAACGCAGAGAATCTCCCAGCATAGCCCTCTCCATTGCTCTTTGGTTGACATTGAGCGTTCTTTTGAGGCCCATAGTAAGTGATCACGTTTCATACATATGTCATCACTGGGAACACACACTGGTCAAAGCCTCTCGGCTTGAGACACTGCGGAATATGCACTCAAATCCTCCATGGTCTCAGCCAAAACTACAATATCGTCAGCAAACCGTGTTGTACTTGTCGTTTATGCTAGTGCCTAGCCTTCTGCAGAGCAGAGTCTTAAAAACATCTTCTAGTGCAGTGGACAACAGTTTAAGAGAAATAACATCTCTTTGCCTCACTCCCCGCAGCAACGGAATAAGTTTTGAGTTCTGGCCCCGAAGCTCGTACAAACACTTTAGCATTTCGATATAGCGGTAGTCCACTTGGCATCGCTGGAGAGATTGTAGTACAGCCCAGTTTTCGATTAAATCGAAGGCTTTCTTGAAGTCCACGAACGCTAAACAGAGGGTAGGTTATACTCCTCAGTCTTCTGTTAAACCTGACGAAGCGTATGTGGTTTATGGTACTAGCACTGGCCTCTTGGAAACCAGTTTGTTCGGGAGGCTAGAAGACATGTAGCCTGCGAGGGAGATGGTACTACGTGACTCTTGAAAACCACTTATAGAAATGGTTTAAAAAGTGAGATGGGTCGGAAATTTATTTATTCAGCGCCCCAATCTGTATATGTAAGGTATATACGTGTGTAAGTTGTTCATATAAACATATATTTAGTAATTAACCAATATATTACAATATGCCGCAACAAGCGTATAACGCGACGGCAATTAGAAAAGTCCTGGCAATTAGCGTCGTGGCACTTAGGGAGAAAGGCATTATCTCCAAAAAAAGCAACTTAATAAAGAGATAACTTATATGTAAACATCACAAACCATAGAGACTTGAATTATGCTTTCTTTTACTAAGCAGCGAGACTCTAACAATAACAGGTGACGTATTAGGCAAGACAACATGAATTAGAAATTTTGAAAACCAAAGTTGTGGCAATTAGATACTTACATGCATTACAGTTATATTCACTAACACTACGGACGTCCACACTCATCGAGCCCTTCGACAGAACTGCTGGCTCATGTCTCGCACTTTAGTGATGTGTCAAATATCGCTAAATAGGGATCTGCACTCATTATTGTAACTGGTTAAGGCAATTATACTTTTAGGTAGGACAAATCTTTGAATGATTGTTTTCTTAAACAAAGTTTGATGTATCTCATGGTAATTTTCGTATGTCGTGGCTAATGTATTCTTTAATTTAAAAAGTGATGTAAAACTATGAAAATATCTGCTCTCAAGAAGTTTGGGATAAATTTGTAAACCGAGGGAGCGCGTGAACGCGTCGTGGCAATTATGAGAACAGGGGTTTAAAAAAATATAACTGATAAACTATTAATCACAGGGCTCTGTTTTAGGTGTTACATGTAGGCTTGGACGTAAACTATCTCACAAAAAATCAACGATTAATTATTATTTCATTAACGTGAGAATTTTGCCCCGGACATGCAAAATTTAGCTCTCTGAGAATGGCCGATTACGGGTAGGAGGTACTCGTATATTCTTTTAACCGCTACAGAAAAGTACCGCTGCAGTACGGGGGGTTAGTTCATTAAAAATATGGTACACCATACTATTACATTACAACTCATGATGGCTTAGTAGGGTACCTCTCAAAAAAGTTATACTTAACCCTTAAATGCACATCAAATTTTATTCAATGTGAAAACAATTGAACTGTTCTTAGATATTATGAACTGTTCTTAGATGTTCGAAAACAATGAACTATTCTTAGATATTATTTCGTCAGGAAAACTTATTAATTTTTATATTTAATATTCAGATTTGTACAGTTTTTTTATAAAAAAAAATTACATTTGTTTTTAAGCATAAGGGTGACAATTTGGCAAAAAGTAGTTAGTTGTCGATTTTTTAGGGGTTTATTTATTATTTTATATTTAAATTATTTATTATAGGTATCTCACAAATATAGTACCTTACTAATTATAATAAAATCTTTTATACATATGTAGTGTACAATTATGTATTTCCATAAATGGCTTTGGCCCTATGTAACTTTTAACACCGATAATTCAGTGATAATCAGATTTTTTTTCAATTATTTTTCCCAGTGTCAGTAAACAATAATGTATCACATATATCAATTTCAGGCAAAAATAAAAAAATCATGCATTTAAGGCTTAAGTCATAATCGTAATAGTGCATCACGTCCGAATTTCAAAATTACTCTATTTATTTCTAGAGGACTATTGTGCGCAGACTTTGCGAGCTGGTGAGTTAAAAAATTATTATACCTGAGATAATGTCACTGCAAACAGCATGTTATATGGCAAAATATACATACGTCATGTATAGTCGGGACAGTGTGTATTAGCTTTCTGGCAGGGCTACCAGCAGGCAGGGGCACCTAGTTGGACAAATAATAATAATTACATAACTAATAATTAGGTAAGTACATAAGTAGTACTTAAGAGTAACCTAAGTAGTGTAATTGTAATTACATAACTATTTCAAGAGTATGCTTTAGTTTTCTAATTTTGTGTTCAAAATAGTGTTTAGACCTTTTATTTCCACTTTGTTGTTATTATTATTTTGCAAAATTTGGTCAACTTATTCGGGTCAAATCTTACAACTGAATTTAGAAGCAGTTATCCTGAAGCAATTGAGCTAAAACTAGGCATGCTTGTGTTCGGTGACAATGCAATATTATGGTACCACCGAGCTGATCCGAAGATGGAGATAAAAGTGCAGTCGCCAATAAAAACTTACACCAAATATTAAAGAAAAATAAAGCACTCTATTGATATTTAAGGTTCTGTTGTATCTACTTATACCCAAAGATAAATAAATTAAAAATATTGATAACCAAATCCGAAAAGATTAAGCGTGACTTAAATGTTCTACATTCAAACTTATTTAGAGATCTAGTTGACTACACGTCATGTCTCTTGTCGGTCTCTGAAACTGAAAGTGATCAATCATAGTATTAATTTATGTTAGTATCAAAAGATCGATGATCGTGGGGAGTTATAATGAACTGGTATATACGTCAATGTAATCATGTGGTAATCATACATAACGTTGGCAGCTGAAGCCACATAAATATAACTTAATATGTATATTGTAAAAAAGCACTCAATAATAGCAATTTGTTATTGAATGATAATAGTAGTTCGTAGTAAACCTAAACGGTGTTGTACGCGACAGTACCTATCATTTAATTAGGGCCACAGCCGTAGTAGGCGATCATCAGTCTTTGGGGGAGACCTATGTCCTGCAGTGGACGTCCTTCGGCTGACATGATGATGATGATGATGAGGTGATCATCGGTATACCGGCACTGCTAGTCATACCAGGTTTGACACTACGAAATCTTAGGCATCAGTCCTCAAACAACACAACCTAATACTAAAAGGTGTACCCAGACCAAAAGTATGGAAACAAGCGTATAATATGACAATCAGTAACGTTAATTTTCACACGAAAAGAGTTTTTATTTAAAATAAACAAATATATACAACAATTTACGAAATTAATATTCCTATTCCTATTGACTATATGTGTTGTTTTCAATTTAGACCTAAACTTTCCGCCGCTTTAATATCCGCCTTTTGCTTCCATAACTGCAGCACACAATCTTCGGCATTCCTTGAGTCAATTTATCGATGGTATCTTCAAGATTAGCCCAGGCTGTTGAAAAATACGTCCACAATGCTGATTCTGAAGTTGGAAATGTTTTTCTTGTCTGTCTATCCACCTCGTCGCACAGGAATTCAATAAGATTCAAATCTGGATTTTGAGGTGGCCAATCCATTATTTCAATCACACCAAATAGTTTTTACATATTTTGGAAGTATGCTTAGGGTCGTTATCCTGTTGAAAGACGAACCTTTTGCCATTTAATCTGAGATCAGACGGTATAGCGTGCCGTTGTAAAATTGAGAATTCCTTCTACCTGGAACAAATCTCGCACTCCATGACTTGAGAAACAAACCCACACCATTACAGAACCACCGCCATGCTTTACTGTAGGCACCACGCAAGCAGGAATTATTTATTCTGTAGCTAAACGACGAATATAAACTTTCCGTTTTGACCCAAATATTTCAATTTATCCATCCACAACACCTTATTACATTGTTCTAATGTCCAATGTTGATGCTCCTTTGCCTAGGCTACACGTGTTTTTCACACGGCTAGACTTTTCAGTAGCATCACATCCTTTAAAACCGGCGGCACGAAGTCTTTTTTTCGCTGTTGTTAATATAACTGATTTTGTCCGGGTTTGATTGAATTCTGCGCAGATTTCCGTAGCTGTTAGTCGTCTATTTCGCTTACTTGTAACGATGATGTGCTGATCCTCCGCAGACGCAGTTGCTTTAGGCCGGCCAGACCGATTCCGACTCTATAATTTGCTTGACACTTAAATCTTTCAATTGTTGACCATATGCCTTTGAGAGCTATCTTCAATTTAGTAACAATTTTTACCGTCTTGATGTAAAATAATTGCTGCACTACGTACGGTGATATTTAGTTCGGATGTTTTCACCATTTTTCACTAGTAATTTATCGCTTATGGTGCAACTTCCGTGATTTTTTTTCAATCGTGTGTCATTTTTTTTCTTTCTTTGGATTTCTATAATATTCATTGACAATTACAAAACAATGGAAGAAATGTGATAATAGAACATTATAAAAGTATATATATATATTAAATTATTTTTATCAACACTGCAAACAACACATTTTGTAGAAAGGAAATGAAAGAGGTTGAAATGTAACTTTTCCCAAATTTTCAATTAATTTACTTAGTTTTCAAGATATTAGGGTGTGTTGTATTCTTTGGGTGTATTTTGATTAATTTGGCGAAAGTTTTTGATTACTTATACACATTAACAATAATTGAAACATGAAATATCAAAGAAAACAACCTTGTTATACCATTTTTTTGGCCTGGGATGTAGATGTTTTAACTGGATATGCAGGGGTGTTATTCACAAACCGACTCGTCATCACCTCTCACCTCACACTTCACCTGTTCTCAAATGGAAAATGTCAAAATTTGACAAATGAAATTTGAATTTGACAGTTTCCATAAAAAAACGGGTGAGGTGCGAGATGACAGGTGAGGACGAGTCGGTTTATAAATTAGAGGGCAGATCAGGCCACTGATAGTTAATTCACATTTCTCGCTGTTTTGTTTTAGGTATCTCGGTTAAATCACGTGTATTTTATCTTTTTAAGAGTCCGCACTAAGCTCGGTCTCCATACAAACGTTGTTACGCTCTCATTTTAAACGCCACGCTAGAATAACATGAGACTTTGTATACACAATGGGATCCGGCATATCTAGGTCGGAAGTTTCTGTTGCTTGAAATTATAATGAAAATAAATACAGCGATTATTAAGGTTTTCATACAAGACGTAAAAAACTCAAAATCTCGGTGTATTTTTTTCTATTACAATTTCTAGCAACAGAAACCAATTTCCGACCTAGATATGGCGGCTCCCATTGTGAATACAAAATATCATGTTATTTCAGCAAGGCGTTTTAAAATGAGAACGAAACTACATTTTTATGAAGAATCGAGGTCAGCCGAGCATGCGGGGGACTCTTAACAGCCATCAGAAATCGACCATGTTTTTAGATTGAATAAAAAAATCTCGATTCGTACCCCTCAGTGTAGCCTCACCCCAAGTCGATAGTCATAGATGATTGATCGCGTCGCCTTCCCGCGGCTATTACCGCAACCATTCACTCGGTAAATCTTAAAACGGGCCATCGAATTAAGCGCGAATGACAAAATTCCTCTCATATTATACGCATCCGAAAACTGGCAACATTTATCGAAGGAAATATAATTTATGGACCAATCACACGTGTAAAATAATAGGGACTGTTGTTGGAAAATTACTCTGTAAGCTGTATATCACCAATCACCACTAATTGGGCTGTTTATCTTGTCTATAAAGGGCAATCCATAGATTATAAACGTGAAAGTACATATACGAGTATGTATGTCTGCTTGTTAATCTTGCGCGCTTTCTACGCTAAACCTGTTTAAATATGAGATGGTTTAGGAAGGCCATCTTGCCAGCTAAACGGTTGCTACTGGAAAGGTGTAAAAGTTAAACTTGGAAAAAGACGAAAAGAGAAGAGTACTTTAGAAAAACGAATTTTCGTTTAATTTCCATTGAAGAATTGAAGTTGTTACATATCAGTCCACACATGATGATCAGTAATCGGATCTAGGATGAAATTTGCCGGGGTTAAAGACCGTTATTTTAAGATGGATATGACTTACAATCCCGGGACTCTTTTTGTTACCTACCTTAAAAAAAAGGTAAATAACTTTTAATTTTAAGTAGTTTACAGTATAAAATTAACAAAACTGTAATAATAACAAAAATGTTTACAGTACTGCATAGAGGAACGTAACTTGGATGTCTTATCTTGTATGTATTTTTATTATCTTTATCTGTTTACCAGGGTATCCTGGTAAAAGTGATAATTTATTTTTCCACTTACCGATGGATCTTAGATGTTACAAGAAATCGATTAACGACAAAAAACATTGAAAAAATAATAGTATGTTACTTTAATTGTATAAACACGGCTACAACATAGCAGTTTTAATTTCATTTTATTTTTAACCGGCTTCAAAAAAGGAGGAGGTTTTCAATTCGACTGTTTTTTTGTTCTTTACCTCAGAACTTTCGACTGGGTGAACCGATTTTGGTGATTCTTTTTTTATTTGAAAGGTCGTGCTTCCGGTGTGGTCTTATTTCAGTTTGGTTCAGTTCTGAAAGTAGCATTCGATAGATGAGTTATTTTTTAAATTTTGTTTTACAAACTAGTAACTCGTTTATTTATGCAATACATTTCTGTTTATAAGAGTTATTAATTTTATATATAAAATATTTTTTAAAGTACATGTAACATAAATGACCTATTATTAATAGCGAACATTCTCATTTTGTTTATTTAGTTTGACCCTCGAAAAACTTATTATTAACAATGATGGCCCATCCTATGGCCCAGCGCTATGGCCATGCGATGGTTGAACGCCACTACACGATGGCATTCAGTTATGATCGTTGAAGCGTTAGCCGCTGCGGCAATTAACCCGTACGCCACGTACCAGCATTTTGTTAATGTGCGAATTTTTCTGCGTCGAATGGTCTGAGTCCTATGGTTCTACGACGCTTAGACTTATATAATTATACAATTAAAAGGTTTATAAGATTAAAGTCTCATTATTGGACTCTATGAAACTTTTCGAAATTAAATTAGTATGAATGGATGTTTTATTTGAAATGCTAAAGATATAAATCCTTTAAAGTATAAATAATTACTATAATGACATTAAATCATTAAATTAGTGAATGTTTATAGATTACTGTTACAGATTTTTATTAATTATTAGAACTGGTTCTTGTGGTTTTTATATTTGGGGTACCATATTACGCTTTCTCCCCGATTTAATTCAAAAACTTTATTGTTTCGTGTTGAGGCCACGTACACATCATTTTATATTAAAAAAAATACACAGCGCGAACGTCCACACTCAACCGCGGTCGACCGCGCACTGCGGAATGGGCCACGTGTAGATGCGTACCGCCATCGCTGGCCCACTCCCTTTGATGTGCGGCCGAAAAATCAACACCTCGGCCATCCCACCGCCATCCCGCCGCACCATAAGCCATCCGACAACACTACCCTCTCTACACGCTGGCTCACCCTAGTGGGCCAGCAGGATGGGCCATCATGTAGCCTTCACAGGGTTATGTTGGACCATGTTGCTATTTTTAAGACCATTAATTGTACACACAAAGCAAGCAAAAAATGAAATAAAATAACCACAAAATGTAAAGTTTTAGTTTAAACATTTATATAAGTAATTGAAATTTGGGACAAGCGTATTATATTATATATACTTCATAAAGTTGATTTTTCCGCGAGTGGCGAGTGGCGAGACCAGACGAGATTAAAAATTTCATATGATTGGCAATAAATTATATCGCTAACGTACAGAACTTTTATTTAAATATCTGTAGTATCATTTAAAAATAAACCATTTTTTGGTACGGAAGCATCCACCACCACCACCACCACCATATCAGCCCTAGGACGTCCACTGCTGGACATAGGCCTCCCCCAATTTCATGGGGGGTAAATGCCATAATCGCCACGCTTGGCATGCGGGTTGGCGATCGCAGTATCTCCACCGCACTCTAGGAATGCTGCTGCCCATTCCCCGGTGGTCTACGGAAGCATCCACGTAATGTTATCTAAAACGCAATATTTTCCGTTACCACACAAGCGTCTAAGTACCTAAACGTAGGTAGTTACTAGATTTAATTAGAGTAGATTATTTATTTCATGATAAAAAATGACAGTATGTATAGCCAGGCATTTGCATACAAGTCAAAAATATAAGAATTGTCATCATGATCGTCAAAACAAAGAGATTATCAATAAAAATCAATTAAAATAGCACAATGTAAACGAAACATCTTAGTCCCAAGCTATTTTGATTAATTTATTTCTACGATAGTTTCAAGACGCTCTGTAGCTACTTATTGACACATAGGTAGTGTCCCGTGTGTTTATAATAAACTTTTAATGAATGACAAGCCACAATATCGTGACATTCATCCATGCTTAGAAGGTATCATAACTTTAAATAAAAACTCGTCGAATTTAACAATTCTTGAATATTAAGATCGATAGTAGATAAAGTCTGTCGTCGTTTGGCTATAATAGTAGTTTTAGATAATTGATCCTTGTTATTGCAGACAACACTTAATAGTAAATTATAACATGCCTAAGTGACTTAGGCATGTAATTGATCCCTGTTATTGCAGACAACATGGCATGTTATAATTTATTTGTTGGCTCGTAGATTCTGAGGGGCGCCTACTCCGAACTTCGAAAATCGAACTTCATATCGTGCTATCCCTTTCCGTCATATAGTGTATGACACGAGAGTGAAAGGGACGGCACGACACGAAATTAGATTTTCGAAGTTCGGAGTTAGTAGTTAGTAGGCCCTCTGGATCAGTTATTCAAAATGTGCCTGTCTGTGGCAAGTTTTAGGTTGCTTTGTGGTGCATGTAACTTCCAGCAGAGGAAACTGAATGTATGTCACTATTCAACAATCCCTATTGTAATAAAGTACAAAAGTGACACACATTCTGTTTCCTCCATTCTATATTCTAAGTCGTCAAGACAATCACCTTTATAAAAAAAAGTAAAACGTAAAAGTAGTTTATTCTTCAAATTAGGCATATTACATGCACCTATGAACGTCAATAAACTACCACCGGTTCGGAAAAATATACCTCTGCCACGAGAAGAACCGGCGTAAGAAACTCGGCGAGGTGTCATTTTTTCAAAACTATATACATTGTATAGTTAAATATAAAATTACAGTGTCAGCTACTACAAAATTACTTAAATAACAATGCTATAGTAGAAAATATATTTTCGCGATAGATTACCCGTGCAGGACGATATCACTGCCAAACATCCCTATCCATGATGTAATCGTTTATCTTATAATATGCTCTTGAAATAAGTGTTTGTTTTACTACAGATTTGAATTTAGAATTGCTAAGTTTAGTAATGTGTTTAGGAATTTTATTGTAGAATTTGATACAATTTCCCAAGAACGACTTTTTTGCCTTTACTAGTCTATAGAAGGTTATTTTGAGTTTTCCAGTATTTCTCGTGGCTATTGGTTTATCAGCGTTCGTTGGAAAATTGCCCAAATTCTTCCTAACATACATTATTATTTCAAATATGTATAGGGACGGCAGGGTTAGAATATCTATTTCTTTGAAAAATTATTTTAATGAATCACGCGACCCCAAGTTATAAATTGCTCGGATAGCCCTTTTTTGCAAAATAAGAACAGTTTCAATATCTGCAGCTGATCCCCATAAGATAAGACCATAAGTAATTATACTATTAAAATAAGCAAAGTAAACTAACCGTGCCGTTGCCACATTGGTAAGCTGCGTTATTCTCCTGACTGCAAATGCAGCAGAGCTCAACCTACTTCCTATCGCTGTTATATGGGAACCCCACTGCAATTTTGAGTCCAATGTAATACCTAAGAATACAGTAGAAGTAACAAATTCTAATGTTTGACCATTAAGTTTAATATTTGTATCTAAGTTTCTGTTTGAAGAGTTCGCTAGAGAGAATTTCATACATTTCGTTTTTTTTGGGTTCAATACTAAGTTATTGGCAGCAAACCAGTCAGATATCATGGAGAGGGTATTATTTGGTTCAATGAGTTCAGTATCTCTCCTATTTACCTTGAACAGTAATGAGGTGTCGTCTGCGAACATTACAATGCCTGATCTTCGGTTTACCATATATGGCAGATCATTTACATAAACAAGGAACAGGAACGGACCTAGAATAGACCCCTGAGGTACTCCATGAAATGCCAAAACCACACAGATTTATGAAATGCCAAAAAATTATTCAGTCGCACAGACTTACGAAGTCTGTCAATCAATGGGGATTCAGACGCCCAATACGATTTACGAGTGAAAAGTAAAAAGATTTAATCCTGATTTAGGGGAAGGCCAATTATTATTTTCGTTCGTTTCAGCGAAAATAATCCTATTTTGCTCGATTTGTTAAAACAGAAATTACATAAGTACTATTATATTTGAGGACAAGCGGGAACTGGGTATTTGATTATAAAGTTTACTCTATTTCAGATATGTAGGATTAGACAAATAGCCTCTTCTTAGACGATATAATAAGAATATAGAAAATATGCTTCTTTCTCACAGAAGTAGGCGAGGAACAATCAATACGAATCCTATCTTCTTCTTATATAGCTACACGCAGCAGCACATATTCTTTCATGTACTAGTCGATTATATATTTATTAATAACACATGAGAGAAGCTGACCCAAAAAAGTAAAAAGCATTTAATAGGTTCAGCCATATGCGATTATCAATACTGGTAATGTATGCCATCATCGAGTAACAGATTACGATCCACATCATACCTACCTATGTATCTTACTCTACGTTTAGTGCTACTACGTACGTCGCGACCCCACATACAATTAAGATAATTACTATCAGACAAAAGCTCTGCAAAACTGTTCTATTGCAGGAATATATATATACCTAAATATATAATCAATGAAATAATATGTGAGTTATACCTCGTGTGTTCATAAGTTTTCAGACGAATATAGCTTTGAATAAATCAATTACAGAAAATGATGCTCAAACTATGCCTTAAAATCATCCATTTACCAGATGGACGATTGGAATCACTCGTTAAAGTTTATTTGACACGTTTATTCATCAAAATAATTGGTTTTTTGACAAAGTTTTAGAGAACAACGTAATTAAATTAAATTTTCATACGAAAACTGCTAAAAGAGAAATGTAAGTATGTCTTTTATCAGTCAATAGAAGTAACTTTCTTCGAGCCTGGCTCTAAATACTCCTGATTAGTCTTTTTGGACAAAAATACCTTTTATGAAGACACAATTTAGATCTAAAAACCTGCCGAAAATACTACTCAAAAATGAGCCACTGGAAGCTGGAAGAGAAGCAAGAGAATCCCTGATGAAAACTTTCGTTTCTCGCGGGGTCATTATCTAGATGTAGCCAACGCAATAAATGGCATCTAACATAAAATATTGGAACGCAGTTTAAATAATACCTATGTATGTTTATTAAAGAAATTATTGTCAAGTAAAAGTATCAATATGTTTATAGGTATATATAAAAAAAATAATGAAACCATCGAGTATTTAGCCGTCTCAAAACTTATGAACACACGAGGTATATGGACTGTACAGGTTGCTGTCTTAACCGATTCTGATGAAAATTTGATAGCTGGTTTATTAATTATATACAAAGATTTTTTGTCAAGACGGATTTTAAAAATTTCGATTTCTACAGCTCACAGCCAATAAATTGTAATAAGGCATAGTTTGGGGGTAAACTTGTGTTTGTGCGGTAAGTACTGATGGATAGTTTTACTATTTTATCTTAGACATTTGGCAGACGCTGATACTAATGCTGAAATAAGGTTTTGTGAAATAAATTTAATGATCTATTACATTGCAATAAATCTAAATTAGTATTCAGACATTCCATTTTTTACGGTACGTACTGCGACAACGTGATTCTTTACGCTTGCGGTCGAATTAGAAAACTTAGATCGAACGATATTTCCCAAGTTACATAACGCTGCTGAATTGAATCCGTTACAAAGACTGGAAATGTGTTATCTATGAAACGGTCAGCGACTGCAATAAATTACGTTCTGTTACAGTGCTGAAGTGACACGTATTCAACTCATATCTACTTTATAAGGTCACTAAAAAAATTGGTCAAATGTGCATATGAAATAATATGAATAATCCAGCATCTGATTCCTCCGTAATGGCGGATTGGTTGTGTGTAAAAGAAACATTTAATTAAAAACATAGATATAATAACAGAATAAAATAATAAATGCTATTAAATAATTATATGTTTTCGTTGCATTGTAATCTGTCAATTAAATTTACAAATTCAATTTATAAACAAATGCAAGTCTATCCCATAGACAATTCATCAGACGACTAGTGGGAGAATCGTAATGGATTTTAATACATTATTATATAAGAAACAGTATTTTAATTTTTTAATGGTGGCACGCGGATTGTCTTTTTGGCCCGTACGAGTATTCTGACAACATTTCCATTTTAAATTTAAATAAGTTATTTTGCTGTCTTAGAAAAATTTATGTATGGAACATTACATATTCTTCTCTCTACACACTAGGTACACTATGTCATGGTCATAGGTTTATAATGTAGTCATGAATGTGTATGTGTGCGAGCGTACTCGTTTATGATATTATGTACTTTAAGTATTGTTTCTGACTTCTGAACCCTCAAAAGGGTAAACAAAAAATAAGTTTCGCATGCGGGAGCTCCGCTTGCTTCGCAGTTTTAAATATTTAGATATACAAATAATATAGCGTTCAGCTATTTAAATTCACTCAGATCTTCAAATACTTTGCTTTTAACAGTGCTATATTTCACTTCCAAATTTTACAACTGTTCGTTCACTTTTAAAGCCATTCTACCAAATTCTACTGTGAAACTCTCTCCTTCCGGACATAAGATGGGCAAAATCTATTTATATTTTCAAAACCCTACTCAAAAAACATTATTTGTCTCTTCCTTAATATTAACTACCTATAAAGTTCTTTCTTTGTTATTTTTATTATTCTTCGGCTGACTATAGACATGATTTTTTCTTATTTGTTACGTGATATTATCATATCCGTATTTATGTAAAATAGTGTATAAATATGAATTTAACTAATTATTTCATGTTTTAAAATTAATCTCTGCACCACCTACTGCATATATTATTTTTCTGTTTTCCTGCTACCCAAAGGTTCTCTGGAAGAGATCGCTCTTTAGCGATAAGACTTCATGTTGTCTACTTTTACCTACTTACATGTTGCTGTGTTTTTCTGTTTGTAACTAATTAATTTGGTGTGCAATAAAGGGTATTTGTATTGTACGGTGTGGTAAACTCTCGTATTAAGGGCGTGCTATGAAAAATAAAGCGTTCTTTGAACCTCCATTCTGGCCACATAAATATTGATTTTGTGATATAATATTTTTGCCTGATTGTGTCTCTGATTATAGCCGAAACATTATTACTTAACATTTTCTCTGAGTATAGAAAAAAACCACAATTGAGTTTTAATTTCTTTCCTCAAACTACTAAAGCCAAACCTACATTTTCAGTTTCTTCTGCACGCTCCTAGATGCTAGGAGGTTCCTCCTGCGCCGGGCATTTAGGAAAACGTGGCGGGTTACGAAGCCGCTACGGCTTCTGGCAGTCATTAGGGGACGGCGGAGACTGCTGATGATGTTGCCGTGCGTGCCCCCGGCCTGGGGGATCTACATTAAATTACGTTAAAAGACCTCATCATCATCATCATGTCTGCCGAAAGACGTCCACTGCTGGATATAGGCCTCCTTGATAAGTGGCCTGTTTGTATCTGTCATAGGGGGTAATTGCCATAATCGCCACGCTTGGCATGCGGGT
The DNA here is from genome assembly GCA_905163555.1 of Notocelia uddmanniana. Taxonomy (NCBI): domain Eukaryota; kingdom Metazoa; phylum Arthropoda; class Insecta; order Lepidoptera; family Tortricidae; genus Notocelia; species Notocelia uddmanniana. The sequence goes on from LR991052.1 coordinate 55,085,387, forward strand.
TGGCGATCGCAGTATCTCCACCGCACTGCAGGGATGCTGCTGCCCATCCTCCGGTGGTCTCGGTCGTAGTTTTAGGACATACCCAGGTCCGCGGGGTTAAAAGACCTAATCAAACGTAATAATGGTAATGGATAGATTGTGGTCATATTTCCACTTATGAAAGTTTCTTAGAGGTAATTCACAAAGTAAGATATTTATCGACATTTGTCCGAAAAGTCATTCCCGAAGACATGCCTTTTCTGACACCGCCATATTTGTGCTATTTAACGTATAAAGAAAACTCAAACGTTCTTGTCACTTTACATAGCCATCTTTTTTTTCACTTATACACAAACCGTTACAGTTTTCTCGTGCGCGGAAGACGTAACAGCATGTCTCTTATGCGAGGGGCGTTGACACATCCCCTTAAATAGTTGAAAAGTATTCTTGGTTTGGTATTTACTACTACTACGCGAATCCATATTTGGAATGTGAAAGAGCAAAGAGTTACTTACGACTTATTTAGTGTTACGCAACGATGATGCATATAAACCACGGAAAATAGAAAAAGATATACTGAAAATGACACGTTGCATGAAACATTTAGTTTTTCATCTTTCGTTGTTTTTTTATATAATGATGTGGATACATTCGACCAAGAAAGCCGTCTGCTACTCATTTTCTTGACTGACTTGACTGTTTATGTGGGTAACCTTTCGCAATAGTACCCTTAACTTATATACCCTTGTATATAATAAAATAAAAAATAAACGTTACGTTCTACTTTTTTACATAATCTGCTTACATAGTCCTTTGAAATACCGCTGTTGCCCTAGCACAGTCATGACTATTCCTAGTCTAGTCCTGTAGGTACGTGTACCTAAGTTCGGAGAAATCGAAACAGGAATGCCTAGAGCTCCCAAGAGGCAGCTTTGGGAGGGTCGTCAAATAAAACGAACCACCTTAACGTTGCGTTTCGCTAAATCAGCCCGACACTAAAATACTGCAGTTTTAAAGGAATTACTCGAACCAAGAGTTGGTAGTTCTGATTTTTGAGAAAGTAAGCCCGTACCTACTCATACTGTACTGTTTAATTGTACATTACAATCGCAAAATCATGAATGCTTGAATATTAATTATGAACTTGTTACACCATCCTTTGAACGGGGCGCACAAATCATTCAGTTATTTGTTTGCCTACTCAATATTTTCGCATCAACGCCACTACCCAAAGGTTGTCTGGAACAGATCGCTCCTTAGCGATAAGACCGCCAATTGTATATTATTTAACTGCTGTTCGTTTATTTTGCTTCGCCAATAAATAACTTTTGTATTGCATTGTATTGCATTCATGGTGTGTCTTGACTGCGAAACATACCGTATTGGCATCAAATTCAAATTGATTTTAATTGACAAGTCGAATCCCCGTTTTCAGGCGAATGAAGCCTATATACGCAACATACAAAATCATAAAACTAACATAATGTCAGTTTAATGACCCATGAATTTTAAACTAAGTAATATTTTGCTCTTTACGCGATGCCGGTTTACAGTAGACATCCACTGACTTACAACTAGGCCTATTAGCCAGTTAGGTGACCACATCTAACCTCGAGCTCTTGCGACTTCACTCTGCACGGTTAAGGTAAGCCAGAGGCTGGGGGCCCATCCAACCAACGATCCAGCGAATACATGAACCATGCGATCAGAAGGCGTATGATGGTTGTGCCATTTGCGATTCGAGTGCGAGAGTGACGGGGCTTACCCTCGGCGACACATAAGCGATAAAATGGCAACCATCATACGCCCGCAATTCCTACCTACATTCTAGTCACAGGACTCCCGCAGGAGCACTCAGAGTCGCTACTCCCTAACAGCCCGCCACAAGCTGCCTTACGATGGCTGATTGCTCTGGAGAACCAGTGGGCAATGGGGTCGGTCTGGCAAAAAAGAGTAGAAAAATAAAAGGGGCGCCACCATCGCTGATACGGCAACACGAATAGTACGACCTAGATATTTTGATACTTCACTGTTTAATAAAACAACTTTAGTATATTCATAATATATATTAGAAATGTAAATCTTTACTAAGTCCACTGGACATACAAACATTATCTTATTAGAGTATTAATGTATGTTCACGTAGGTAGATTGTATTTTTGTAGTGTATTAGACAAAATGCCCGTAGTTGAAATAAAGTTTTGTTTACAAGCTTTGTTAAATAGTACAATAGGGACCTGGTACATATATACAAACACAAACTAATAGTACAATAGGTACCTGGTTACATACAAATACAAACTGTTGCAGACCAAACCTCCAAATATTTCATGACACCTCAAAATAATCCGAAGTTTCGTTACTACTGATGATATCGTCCTGGAGATTGATAATAAGTAAGTATAGAGCTTTCCCTCTTGTTATTATAATCTTTTAAAAAACTGTATTGGAACCTGCAATTTTAGGCCTTTCATATGACACCTCACTTGACATATTCACTGCACTAGACTTTGACCTTTTTATCGCCTCTTGTATCGGTAATGTTCATGCATTAGAGTTACCCTTCTTTATAACTACTCCTCTTTTAAATCTATAGCATTAGTAGTTCTTCAGATATTTAACAATGTGACAGACAAACAGACAAAAACATTACCACCACAATGGTTCCTCTTTTTCCATTTTGGTATGGAACGCTAAAAAGGAACTATGTTTTAAAGAACAAAAGAAAGTGATAACATCGATGTAAATTCTGAGCGGGCCCGGCTTCAGGAGACGGTAGACAGGTTTACTGTGGTGCTGCATATGAGCAGGCCTTGAAGGACAATTGACTACATCACTCACTCATTGGAGACACATTGGAGAGAGCGCTACATAATGGCCACTGTAGCGAGTCACTTAAAGGATGATTCACAGTAAACCGTTCCGTGTCCGGGCCGGCCCGTTTTCTTATAGAGAAATACGCTGGCCGTTGCGTTTGCTGTCATAGAAAACGAGCCGGCTCGGACACGGAACGGTCTACTGTGGAACCATCCTTAAAGCGAGCCCCCTGAGAACCTCTTAATTGAGAATTCTAGTAGGTAATTTTTACATTTGTCTTAGGTATAGAAGTAGAAGAAGTAGAAGTAGTTTATTCTTTAGAATTAGGCATATTACATGCACCTATGAACGTCAATAAACTACCACCGGTTCGGAAAAATATACCTCTGCCACGAGAAGAACCGGCGTAAGAAACTCGGCAAGGTGTCATTTTTTCAAAACAATATACATTGTATAGTTAAATATAAAATTACAGTGTCAGCTACTACAAAACAATTTAAATAACAATGCTACAGTAGAAAACATATTTTCGCGACCACACACACATATTTTTACCCGTGCAGGACGCTATCACTGCCAAACATCCTTATCCATGATGTAATCGTTTATCTTATAATATGCTCTTGAAATAAGTGTTTCTTTTACTACAGATTTGAATTTAGAATTGCTAAGTTCAGTAATGTGTTTAGGAATTTTATTGTAGAATTTGATACAATTTCCCAAGAACGACTTTTTCGCCTTTACTAGTCTATAGAAGGTTATTTTGAGTTTCCCAGTATTTCTCGTAGCTATTGGTTTATTAGCGTTCGTTGGAAATCCTACGCGATAAGGGCAGGTGATCGTCTAGATAAAATTGGAAGACACGTATGGAATACCGGAACTCTCAGGAACTTCTAACATGAATCAAGCCGGTGGTGATCTCTACCTGGATTTGTAAGAGATTTATGAATAATTAGTTTACGGAGGTTATCTTAAAGTTCTATTTTTTTGTTAGTGTCCAGGCCCCACACTTCTCCTCCCTATTACTATTAGGTACCTATGTAAAAAAATCATGGTTGTACAACATGATTTCATTCATTATATAATGAATTTGAAAGGAAAATTATCTCAACTAATTAATGAGTAAAAACCGAACTTAAGAAACGTAAACTAACTTGGTATTAAGATGTAACGGCTACGAAAGGAAACTTCTAATTAAATATATTTTTTAAAGTTAGTGCTCCAGTCTGTTTTCAAAATCCTGGCATAAGATGTCCATCACTTCTAGCTAACTAGCCAACTGAGTTACCGGAACAATCATGTTCAGTCACCAAATCCTACAACAGTTCCCTCTTACAATGCCTTACAGAGGCGTACAGCGACATCTACCCAGAACAGTTGAAGCTTACCTGACGGCACCAACGTCTCAAATTATACAGTCTGCAGCGGAAGTAGCTAAGCAGTATAACATGCGCACAAATATCTACACAGACCCTTATTCTCTTGACATTAGAATCTGTGTGAGCACTGTGAGCACTTGACCCGCTTAGAGAGCTACTGACTGTGCATTGAGAAATCGACAGTAATTTGGCACCATCCCGTACTAAACTAAATAATGCTTAATATTTACTAACGAAACAACAAGCAGTTATTTATATTACTAACGAAATTTGAAAGTAAAGTGAAAACAATACACTAGTAGGTATCCCTACATTCAAAATCAAAATAGTTTTGTTTCTAGAATACATTCAAGTAATGTCGGTGAGTAATATTTTTACAGTGTATTCTGCAACGGGCATGCCAATACTAAAAGTTAATTGCGCGTACATTGCGCGTGGCCCTACACGCACTTGGCCGCTTTCTAATCTGTAATTATAAGTAGAAATGTTGAATAGGTGGGTAGGATCATTTTACCCCGAAAATCATACAAACAACACTAATGCGATACATTTCAAAGTGGATATTGCTACGGGAGTTAACGCATACGGAATCGCAGGCAAAAACTAGAAAGTAAGTTAATAAATTGTATATTAAATTTTATGTTTGTACATAGAAGCGTGAAAATGAGAGTTGCATAGGATACATAACAATAATACACATAACTCAAAATGACGACAGATGGCTGTCGCAGCGAGCTTCATTGCGGGTTGGGGAGCAGGGGTTGTGGCAATTACAGGCCAACGTTTGCAAATGTCGGCATACGGTTTGGATATCGGTTTTCATGTGCCTGACAAGTTGCGATTAGGTAAAATGATGGAAGTTATGCATAAATATATACAATTTAACAGTCAAATTAGATTTGTTACATTTCAATCGATGTTTTAGTCGAGGAATACGAAAAACGATCTTACGGAACGGTAGTTATGTTTACATTATCGTCAGGTATAATGGTTAAATCTGGGGGCTCTGCGTGCCCCCGTCAAGTCTAGCAACACAAACAAACGAAGGCACTATTGGCATAGGTACCTTATTTTTGAAATCGATATCAATAAGTACTTATTCTAACCCGTACGTAGCACGTTTATCATTCAGATTCAGATTTATTTATTCACAATATACGACTACATTATAAATAACACATATATTTTTTTTTGACATCTCATGTCATGTGTATGCATATATGTACATAATAGACGAAGTGGCAACATTTTTGTAGTGCTACGCAGTAGGTATAAATGGTTTAACCGCCATTAGGATTAGGTATAGAGAATGACCTGCAAGCAAAGCGCCCACCTATCAGGTTCCTGGCACTGTAATCGTCCTGAGGGTATCCTTACTTATGTATGCATAATTGTACAGTTCTCGTCCAATGCAAAGGAGTATATTTCCTACATAGGTACTCTCGTCAAGAACAGCAAGCTCTCAATGCAAATTTCGAGAACCTAAGCTCCCGAAACCCTTGTTAACTATGGAGATGCAGAATTAATTTAAGAACAAAATTGAAATTTGTAAATATTTTGTTTCGTTATTTAGTCGCACGCCGCAAATTAAACCAAAGTCGTATTGTAGGTATAGAATTCCGGTTTTATTTCACGGCTTACGGTAAACGCGTAGATTTTTTGCTTCTTTTACAGCAAATGTGCTCGTTTTAGCAATACTTATTATCAATTTATTTATCAATTTATTTATGACATAATCTGAAATGGACATGAAACTTACGTTCTAGTGTTGTCTTAGTAATCAAGATAAAAGCAAAGTATTTTCGACCATGGCGGCATCACATCAGTAAGAGTTTCATATTTGGCTCACTGTTACACGTTCATACCAAACAAAGTCTTATCATAGTTTTTGTTTCAGTCGCATGCGGCAGGCCAAAGTTCAAATTAATAAACTTCCCACCGCAAAAACTTCCACTATTAGGACAGGACGTATGGCCCACGTATGTACGTTTCTCTAAGGTTTACTCGTGCCAACAATGGGGATAATTCTACTCGCTGGTTATTTTGTGTCATGTTGTGCCAGAATCACCAAGAGGTGCACGGAAATATCAAGTATTGGGAGCACGAAAAAGCTTTTTTTGTCCTTTTTTACCTACACTGCTAATCTTGAAAACTACTTAACAGGATTGTTTTCTGTTTAACAGCTTCTTAAGAACTGAAATAGATGATATAAGTTATATCCTTTTCAATTTATTTTTATTTCCTATTCAACAACATTGAAACTTACACGGAGTGAATTCAGAATTTTACCAGAACGAGTCTGATAAAGTCGAAAGATGATACATACTTATTTACGAAAAGATGTTTCAATTTTACTCAGCAAAGGGTTGGCTTGGCTCTTCATTGATTGAATGGTACTCTTTAGCAAATAGATAAACGGGATAAACATTTAACCTACTTATACTTTTCATTTTTACGCATAAATAATATTTCTAGTCATTACGAGTATGTCGTAAGGTAATGTGTATAATAATTTTATTAAAATGAAGTAGTTGTGGAAATAAGTGTTAAATACTGCATCATACTTGTTAAACTTGTAGATGCGAGAAATCTCCTCACATTTTATGAAAATCATCTTAAAAAGTTTTAGGTACCTATTTATTTACGTAGTTTCACACTGTGTCTCCTCTATTTTGTTCGCTTGCTGTTCCACCTAGTTTATTATTTACTTACACTTGGGTCTTTTAGTAGTTCAGCTAACTTTGTCAGCTTATAATTATGGAGAAGTTTGATGTTCCTATTTTATACTATGCACAATTATGTCTTCTCATAGTGATAAGTTTATGATCTCTGTAGAAAAGTCACTTAAGACTATTACCTTGGAAAAGGTACGGTTCAGCGTTTTATTACGTTTTCCATACGTGATTTCTCAAAAATATTTCTGAATTACTTTTTACAGACCCGTGATGAACAACGTATTGAGTTGGGATAGGAACATTTAGTAAACAAACACGTATTGAAACTCACCCTCTGTTTCTAAATATCCGAAAACATGTCGTCGTTCCACTCTGTTTATTCTGTAACTTATTTCAGTAGAATACTTATTTCAAAAGCATATTATAAGGTAAACTATTACATCCATGATGAAACACCCCTGTGTTTGGCAGCGACAACGTTCTGCACGTTTAATGAATCTCGACAACAAGTTTTCTACTGTAGCATTGTAATGTTGTAGTACTTGACGCAGTAGTTTTGTATTAAATAAATCATGCGATGTATATTGTTATGTAAAAATGACACCTCGGCGAGTTTCTATCTTACGCCGGTTCTTCTCGTGGCAGAGGTTTATTTTTCCGGCGCGCACGCCTCCCAAAGGTCTGGGATACCATGGTCCCGTTAACAGAAAATACATGGAATAATAATAATAAAGAATGTGACCACCTCGTCGCCCACACCAGTGGAAAACCATTTCCAGTACAATCAGTCGACGTAGAGCAGCTTGTGGCGAGCTGTCAGGGAGCAGGCGACCCTTTGTACCTGAGTGCTCCGGGGGGTGCGCCTGGGTTCAGGCTGTACTGATCGGATTGGACAGGCCCCCCACCTCGGGCTTGCCTTAACCGGTTAGGCTATACCATAGTAAGTACGAGTATGTACGTACGAGTATAGAGCGTCGCAGGCACTGACGCACGCTCGCTTAGGCACTTCCGCAAAGAGAGCAAAATAATCAAGATGTATGATTTCAAAATGTCGATATCCCATGGTCAACGACCCACTCCCGTTAACGAACACATGCGTACCAATGTGCAGTGCTTGATTGTGTTCTGTATTTTTCCAGTGTTACGTTTTCTTACATATCTTATTTATTTATATATATATTTATACTAGCATTTGCCCGCGGCTTCGCCCGCGTACTAAGCGAAATTTTTGACCGTCTACAAAAAACAGGTTCGTATGTTTGTCCACGATTATCTCGCGTTTGGCTGAACTGATTTAGATGCGGTCTCCAAAAAAGTAGTTGTTACATTCTGGGGGTTTCGGTATACGAAGTTTGGCGATTGTGATTCATTAACAGATGAACAGATGAAAAGTCAGTTTACATTCTGAGAACCGGCAAACTGTTGAATTTCATTTGATTTTGCCAAAAATAAGGATCGAAAACTATTATCATACATTTCTGAGAGGCCGAAGGGGAAAGGGCCGATGAAAAGCCTACTTATTTTAATTTAGACGCTTAGAGACCATGTACATCTCTAAGGACTTAGGAATAATGGACGCTCAGAGACCATATACATCTCTGAGATATTAAATTTATTGTATATACTTTTGTGTATTCGGACAGAGACCGTATATATAGGTCACTAAAAAATTTTTTTTTTAATATAATGTCTTATAAGTTAATTTTAATTGAATATTGTGAGTTTGTTTATCACTATAGTTTTAAAATCATTATTATTATTGTCTACTTTTTTTAGTTCTGCAATTCTGTTTTGAAAACATTATAATTATCATTGTCAATTTATTTAATTGTATAATTCATGTGTTGACTTGTAAAAGTGCCCTTGTGGCCTATTTGCAGAATAAAAATTTTTGATTTTGATTTTTGATTTTGATTTTGAAATAAAAGCATGTCTTAAATGGCCCTTAGTAAAAGTATCTGTGTACTACAGTAACACCGATAGGTCTGTAAACGACCAAGCAGCGCGCAGCGGTCATAAACTCTGGTCCTTTGAAGTACAGAAATACGGCTAATTCAATATCACGTGTAACATTTATTTTTCCTAAAATTAAATTTATTACGTAGGTTTTGCCAGTTCCCATTGGAGCATCCAAAAAGAAAATTTGGCCTCACTTCCATTCGCACTCCTTACTTCAGTCCGTCTGTTACAACCAAGTTGCTTTTACTGGACCGATTGAATTGCAAATTGGCACAAACTATCAAGAATTTAGAGCGCTCGTGGCCCAGCGGAACCCGCCTACCGCGTGCGGTGTGCGAGGTTAAGCAATGTGGGCGCAGGTCAGTTCTTGGATGGGTGATCGCTTTGAGTGGTTACTAAATGACTCTCGTGCTTTGGAAGGCACGCTAAGCCGTTGATCCCGGCTGCAATCGTTAAGCCAAGTTAGAGGCCTTCGAGCGGCTTGCGAACTTCTAACAGTGAAGTTGCCCACTCACTTGACAAAGGGGGGTCGAAGTTGCACCACGTCCGTAGGGAGTACCCACCGTTACCCTACACGTGACCCCTGGGTGGTGCTAAAAGTGCAACAAAAACTGGCAACCGTACTTGTTGATTTAAATGGAAAAAAATATCAAAACCTCTATGTCGTTTTTAAAAGCAAGTCCATAGATACCCCACACGCCTATTAACCTATTAACATTAACCTTTAACATTAACCTTTTTTGCATACAGGCATGTATGGAGTGCGAAATTTTACCTCAGATTCGTATTCAGAGACCTCTCAGACGCTCAGATATCGATTTTGAACGAAATCGGGACGAAAAAAAAGATAATCAATATGGCCGCCACTTTCACAAATTTTACCTCGGATTCGTATTAAGAGACCTCTCGGACACACAGATATCGATTTTGAAAGAAATCGGGACGAAAATGAAGGAAATCAATATGGCCACCACTTTTTCCAAATTTTACCTCGGATTCGTATTAGGGGACCTCTCGGATACACAGATATCGATTTTGAACGAAATCGGGACGAAAATGAAGGAAATCAATATGGCCACCACTTTTCCCAAATTTTACCTCGGATTCGTATTAGGGGACCTCTCGGACGCTCAGATATCGATTTTAAACGAAATCGGGTTGGAAATGAATAAAATCAATATGGCTGCCACTGTTTCCAAATTTTACCTCGGATTCGTATTAGGGGACCTCTCGGACGCTCAGATATCGATTTTGAACGAAATCGGGTTGAAATGAAGAAAATCAATATGGCTGCCACTTTTTCCTTATTTTACCTCGGATTCGTATTAAGAGACCTCTCGGACGCTCAGATATCGATTTTTAACGAAATCGGGGACCGAAGGGGAAAAAATCAATATGGCCGCCACTTTTTCTAAATTTTACCTCGCATTCGTATTACGAGACCTGTTGGACGCTCAGATATCGATTTTGAACGAAATCGGGAAGAAAATGAAGAAAATCAATATGCCTGCGACTTTTTCCAAATTTTACCTCGGATTCTTATTAAGAGACATCTCGGACGCTCAGATTTCTATTTTAAATGAAATCGGAACGGAAATGAAGAAAATCAATATTACCGCCACTTTTTTCAAATTTTACCTCGGTGTCGTATTTGGGAACCTCTCGGACGCTCAGATATCGATCTTGAACGAAATCGGGACGAAAATGAAGAAAAGCAATATGGCCGCCACTTTTGCCAAATTTTACCTAGGAGTCGTATTAAGAGTCCTCTCGGACGCTCAAATATCGATTGTTGTCGAAATCGTATCGGGCGGCACTAATTAATAAAACCACTTACAATACATTGACTCAAGAAAGGTCGTAACTTCATAGGGAATTCACGGCACATCATGCGCCTTTAGACCTTATAAGGAACCTACATGCCAAATTTGGTATCTCTTGAGTCTCGAACCAGCAGTTTGGGCTGTGCGTTGATATGTCAATCACTCAGTCAGTCAGTTTCTTCTTGCAATTTGGCACCTACTTTTAAGTTTTCATGCCTGCAATATTAAATTTCAAAATAAACGCCATTTTCGAAATTAACGACCCAATGAATCATAAAAATCACACCCATATTAATATTTAGACATTCCAACCCCGTCGGACCCCAACAAAGGGGATGGTATTTCACGTCCTCCACGTGGGATTTTAAACTTATTGTTGTTTTCGTAATCAGCGACCCGATAAACCATAGAAACCACACCCATATCGATTTTCAGAATTTGTCACCACCTTTCCCCCTTTTAGGGGTTGATTTCTCAAAAAACCTGAAACACATGTTTACTGATTTATCGTTAGAAATACTCCTGTGAAGTTTCGAATAAAATAATCTAACTAATCTTGATTTCCTATACAAACTTCGGACCCCCATTTCACCCCCTTAGGGGTTGAATTTTGAAAAATCCTTTCTTAATGCACCTCAAGGCCTTATATGGAACCTACATACTAAATTTGGAATCTCTAGAACCAGCAGTTTGCGCTGTGCGTTGATATGTTGGTCACTCAGTCAGTCAGTTATTTCTTGCAATTTGGCACAAACTTTCAAAAGTTTTCATGTCCACAATATTTAATTTCAAAACCGATGCCATTTTCGTAATTAACGTCCCAAAAAACCATAAAAACGACACCCATATTAATATTTAGACATTTCATCCCCTCTCGCACCCCAACAGGAGGGGATGGTATTTCACGTCCTCCACGTGGGATTTTAAAATCCTTGTTATTTTCGTTATCAGCGACCTAATAAACCATAAAAACAATACCCATGTCGATTATCAGAATTTGTCACCACATTTCCCCCTTTTAGGGGTTGATTTTTCAAAAAACCTGAAACACGTGTTTACTCATTTATCGTTAGAAATACTCCTGTGAAGTTTCGAATAAAATAGTCCAACTAATCTTGTTTCCCCATACAAACTTCGGACCCCCATTTCACCCCCTTAGGGGTTGAATTTTGAAAAATCCTTTCTTAGTGCACCCCTAGACCTTATAAGGAACCTACGTGCCAAATTTGGAATCTCTAGGACCAGCGGTTTGGGCTGTGCGTTGATATGTCAGTCAGTCAGTCAGTCAGTCAGTCAGTCAGTCAGTCAGTCAGTCAGTTTCTTCTTTTATATATTTAGATATATTTGGGCAATTTTCCAACGAACGCTGATAAACCAATAGCCACGAGAAATACTGGGAAAATCAAAATAACCTTCTATAGACTAGTAAAGGCGAAAAAGTCGTTCTTGGGAAATTGTACCAAATTCTACAATAAAATTCCTAAACACATCACTGAACTTAGCAATTCTAAATTCAAATCTGTAGTAAAACAAACACTTATTTCAAGAGTACCTATATATTATAAGATAAACGATTACATCATCGATAGGGATGTTTGGCAGTGATAGCGTCCTGCACGGGTAATCTATGGCGAAAATATATTTTCTACTGTAGCATTGTTATTTAAGTTATTTTGTAGTAGCTGACACTGTAATTATATATTTAACTATATAAGGTATATTGTTTTCAAAAAATTACACCTCGCCGAGTTTCTTACGCCGGTTCTTCTCGTGGCAGAGGTATATTTTTCCGAACCGGTGGTAGTTTATTGACGTTCATAGGTGCATGTAATATGCCTAATTTGAAGAATAAACTACTTTTACTTTTATCTTCACAGGAAATCGATCGAATTTATAAGGAAAATTAAAGGGGTTAACGGAAATAAAGACAGAAAATTATGCACACAGTCTGACCATTAATTATCTAAAAGGTATACACATTAGAAAACTATTAGAAGCATAATGTTACCGTATTGTGAGCTTTATAATCAGAAGAGACATGTGACGAAGTACAATTATGTTGGAGACAAACAGCGGCGCCAGGCCTCATGAATAAACCGAGCGGTTTCCAGTGCAATTGCTACCCTTGTGCGTGGGGTAGCCCATTGCATACAGGCAGTCGCATAAAGAACTCTTCTTCAAATGATTCGCGCTTTTCTTGGAGAATTATGTACTGGATTTTATTGTTAGTAAGATTTTACTTCATACTAAATCATTCCCTACAAAATGACTTCCAGTAGTAGGTCAATAATTAATGTCTTTATCCTGAATGTCAAAACGAAAACATAAAGGCAGCATGCCTTTCAGAGAGACCGGCAGTTTTTATGTCAGACCAAATAATTAAATAGTCTTGCCACACTGGTGCTCAAAATACGGTGACGGTACGGATCGCAGAGAACGAGAGGAAGAAACTTATGAGTTAAAAACGTCACGCATGAGGCCGTCACTGGGTTTACGGTGCGTCAGTGCATGTTTCAGTAAGGGGAAACGAAATGACAAATTAATTTTCAATTATTATCTAGTGACTTTTGGCACATTAACAAATTAAACAAAGTAATAACAAATTTTATGACTTTTGGCGTATATATTAATAATAGTCTTGCATTACATTAAATGAAATGAATGAATGTGTGTACATATAAATGTGGTCTTAAGGATGATTCACAGTAGGCCGTTCCGTGTCCGGGCCGGCCCGTTTTCTTCTAGAGAAATACGCCGACCGTTGCGTTTGCTGTCATAGAAAACGGGCCGGCCCGGACACGGAACGGTCTACTGTGAATCATCCTTTAGGTGTAACTTAATTAAGCCCAACATGTCCTACTGTTTATATAGCATGCAAAAATGGAGAGTGGAACACTAATTATACAAATTATTTAATCTTTATACATAATAAAATTAATAAACTAAGTCAAAGTCAAACTAAGTTAAAATAGTCATTTAATGAGTAAATACATTTATCTAGAAGCACATTTTCTATATTTTTTTTATATTCTCGTCATTATTTTCCATTTTTTCTATTAAACTAGAATGTTTATTAACTCGATAAATAAAAGGGATTAATTTTATTAAATTGATTTACATTTAGATATTTGTAAAAATTAGGTAGTTTATTTATTATAAAGATTAATACAAATTCGTGCTAACCTACATTTTTTATATATATAACAATTGGCCTTTGGTGCTAACAGTATGTGTCTTTTCGTTCGGACTTAACCCTATCAAATGGGTGCAGATTTTCTTTGACAAAGACACATACTTTTTGAATGTACATACAAGGCACTGGAAGGATCCTATATTTTTTGTAATAGCTATGCTTTATTGCAGGTATTAATTCTCAAAAGGGGCTTTGTGGTGTGTTGGGTATGTGGTGTGGTACTCGTTTGGTACTTCGGTACTTCAGGTCCGCGCACGACTCCAAGGCAATACAAATATTTATTAATTACACACCTCCATAATTTAAAGACTATCTTGACCATCATATACATAGGCATTCATGGGTAATAATGCAGAAAGTCATAATTCTGAACACCTGCAGGATAGTCAGTATTTTTTTACAATCAGACCACAATAAAACAAAAATTCAAATCCCATAAGATCATTAGAACTACGTATATATAATATTCATATGTAAAAAACACTTGGCTTCGGCCCGTGGATTTCATGAATATTGAGGAATACAAGTAACGGGTATAAATAGTAATATACTTTATTACGACACATAACATAAATTATAACAAGATAACCCTTAAAAACTAACAGGTAAAAACCGGTGGTATTATCGTTATAGGGAGATCTCTTCAACTTAACCTTTGTGTGATATATTTAGCGACGTTAGGCTAAATTAAGTAAACAGAGAAACTTATTACACACAATCTGGTTAGATAATTTTACGCATTAATTTGCCGTAGATGTGTTAGCGCGTGCTAACTGAACAAAACCCAAAAGCATTAGCACCAAAGGGGTAAAAGTTATAAAAACTGACAGTCGAGATGGTTTCGGCGTTTCTTCTCGGCAGAAATCTTTTTTTTCAGAAACGCTAGTAGATTTTAACATGAAAAGTGCCATTGCGTACTTACAGAAAAAAGTTCATTTATTTATTTAAAGTGAACCCAATATATGTAATTTCTCTCTTTGTCAGCAGGTTAATTACGGAACTTTTCGAACGTACGTTCTAATCTGTCATTTAAACTCTATCTATCTGGCATTACTCAGAACAAGCACGGTTCGCAGGAGATGCCTAGCTCGAGTAAGAGACAGATAATGGGGTCTCCTCGGAGTAAAACCCTAATAAAAAAGATAATGGACGGGCTCGTATACGAAATACGTAGCGGTAACGAACTCGGTTTAACCCACTTCAGGAACGTGACAAGCTAGCTAGTAGGTAGTGCCATTTTGTATAGGTGTGTAGAAATCCTTTCTTGGGCACATCTTCTGATTATACGCATACTGCTACCTATCCGGAACTGCATTACAATTGTGTCCTGACATGACTTTATGTCGTAGGGCTATTGTTACTTGCATATTGCGCGTGCACTTGGCGCCCTGTTATGCCTACATAGCTATAAATACTTAAATACATTACAATGTATTAGGGACATTTATTTTTACATAAATCGAACTAGTTCTATAGTAAGCTCAATAAAGTTTGTGATTTTAGCATGGATGTTTGTTCCTGGGTCTTGGATGTTTTCTATGTATTTAAGTATGTATTTATCAATACAACTATGTTTATCTTCGTCTAGTACCCATAGTATAAGCTTTGCTTAGTTTGGGACTTAGTCGATATGTATAAGATTGTCTCCCAATATTTATTTATATTTATATATTTATTTAGGGTCGGTTAGTGCAACCGTCTGTCATCGTAAGCAGTGTTCGTTAAAATCTGATTGTATGGAAAGTGTGACGAGTTTCTATGGGATGAGAGCCGGCGGCGCCATATTTAACGTTGATCGGTTTGTAATCTTTAGTTAGTGGAACTCACCCTTAGTTGCAAATTGTATCCCAAAGTAAGTTAGTAAGATGTTATTCATCAACCATCAGCCATGAAGTCGACACTCGCATACTAATATTTAATAATACAATGAACTCCAATATTCAAATTTTACACAAATACTACTATTATAAAGTGATCCTGATTATACGCATCTTAGCTTCATTGAAAACATTCTTGTGAAATGTTGTGTTGTATACAATAAAGAAGGTCAATGAATCGCGTTTGTCCGTCTCATAAACTGGCCAGCACTAACGTATTTATATTTAAGTAGTCAAAATAAATTATTTACAATAAAATATATTATGAATACTAGCTGTACCCGCGACTTCGTTAGCGTGAAAAAAAAATCGTCACATGGACATTAAGTATATTGCTCGGTATGTGATTACTCTCGTACCTATGTGATTTTGTGATCCTGATGGGGAGTATAGCGCCAGAGCTCCCGATGCACTGTGTTAACATAGGCACAACAAATGCTCAAATAAATAAAGGGTCGACAAAGCGCTTGTTATTCTTATGGGGTTTTAAGTATATGCTACTACCGTCGTAGTGTTTAAAAAAATGGTCTTGTATGGCATTAAGTACCTAATTTCAACTTTGCTCATTTATTGTATTACCTACTGTGGGACTTTAGACGCAGATTTTACCTATCATACTTCACAGCTAGGTAGCTACGACTTACGAGTATGTGATTATTAGGGATGCAGTGCTTTACTATTTTGCAAGTAGCAGTTTCTTTATGTTGGTACTTGACAGTTTTAACCTAAAATATATCGACCTACTAATAGGTACTATACCATTTGCCCGCGACTTAGTTCGGGTGAAGTTGTAACTTCCGCATAGGTACACTTACATGCTCGTCTTCAACCCTCTGAGGGACGTGTTTAGGGATAAAAATACCTTCCTTTCTTCTTCCGCAGGTATTCTGCGATTACGTGTTTCTGATTATGGAGCGTCCGAACGGGGTCTAAGGAACTTCATGCACGGCATGAGCACCCGCTCGACCTCGAGTTTCGCGTGCAGCGGGACGGGGCTTGCGGCGTCCATCTCAATCTCTCAACACATGCGAAACGCTGCCGCCCCGCTGCACTCTCCGCTTCGAGCGGGCACGGATCCCACTATCCAACGAAGAGGACGGCTTGACCAGGCATGACGGTACGATGCTATAAGATAGAACCAGCATGATAGCTTTTATCGTCACGTTTTATGCTCGAAATGTAATGAATAAAACATCACATAAAAAGCGGCAATATAAAGGGTTCTATCAGCATACACAAGCGTAATATATGAATAATTTATAGAACTGTTTTTTTTAGTAAAACTTTATTTCTGATATGAACTGTCATATCAACTCTGGAGCAAGGGATGTCTAAACAAACTGAATATAGAACTGCACTTTGCCATCCTAAGGGTTCAGTTGGAGGTCTTAAGAATGTGATCATAATCTACATATAGCCATATGTATTTTTAAAAAGCTGAACATTGTATGAACTTACACACAAATAACTTTTTTTAATTTTTATAAAAGCCTCATATATGGAGTACATATTGTTGTGTTGTGCACAATATGAGTAAGAGTATATTGAGTGATATACCTAAGAGTATATATTAATATATAGACTATGGACAGAATAACGATCATTCTTAAAACCGGTTGTGGACAATATGGTCCATCTGATGGCATACACCAATGAGAAAATATTTATTTATTTTAACTTTATTGTTAAAAACCAAAATGTACAAATAGCGGGCTTAATGCAATATTGCATTCTCTACCAACCGACCATTGCCATTGCCAAATATATATTTTTGAAGTATGTTATTGATGGACTAATAAAATAGCAAGACCATGAACATTGTGTATTAAATATGTAATTCATATTAGGCAATATAAATATATATATTAGAAGACATAGCAAAAATGTTCCATATTTAGGTAGGTTTACATTTAAACCTACTACTTTACACAAAGTATTTTTGGAAGAAAGACAGGTACAAAATGGAATAAATGTGGTGAAGCATTAGAACATCTTAATAAAAGTAACCACTTCAAATTATGGACATAATAATTTACAAATATTTTTGGGAAAACACATACTGAAATGAAGTATTTTCCTAGTGAAGTGCTTGCATATTGTGAAAACCTAAAAGATTATTCTGGTCTGTGGAAGCGCAAACAAAAAATAGATTAATTTATGCCACACCATGTGGTGATCAAAAATCATACAAGAAATAAATACCTAATATGGTTTTTGGAGCGTGAAGAAAAATTTGTTGCCTCAGGCAGTTGACTCTACGCTTATGAATGAATAAATGAATGTATGTACTATGTATTAAGAAATTGGAATTATGTAGTCATGGAATGTTAAGTAACATTGGATATTTTGTATCATACAGTGAATCAGCAAAAATCCAAATACAAGTTTGCGTCTGTTTGCATTCTTAAGATGAATACTTATAAAGATATAACCGTGCAGATTGAAATGGTTTTTTAAATATCAGGTATACATTTAATACAATTCGACCTTTCCATGTTATTGGACACATTAGATATGTCATACCATATCATTTTCATTGATATTATGAAAAAGATTATGGATATTTGCGTCGTGCTATTTATTATATCTCAACCTTGATAGGTTCGTCTGAAGTCCAAATATTTAATTAATACATGCTACACAAGTCATCATAAAGCGATCAAAAGTATATCTGTTGCGCGGTGGCATCACAATTGCTCTTAAATCCAAGAACACTAAAGTCAATGTGTATTAAAAGTCTTCAGGATTTAGATACAGTCATTACCATATTAATCATACATAATTATAATTAATATTACATCATACTTGGCCTAAATGTTCTAAGTAAGATACTGTTAACCATTCAAATGTTTATTCTGGCAGTATTTCTAATAATGAATGTTATATATTGGAAGCACTATAAAGGTGTTCAATAACAGGTTAAAACACATAGGTACACATACTGTATGTCGCACACTACTTCAAAGATATATAATGGAATAGAATAATCAGCGATCATATAAAATTATTTTTCCGCTGGAAGAACTGAACACGGATTAGGTATCCTACTAGTTCATTATATTTTAGGTACAAGATGATGTTTTGACGATGATTACATCACGGTAGTACCTAATCGATAAATTGATTTCGTGATAACACGGATAACCACTTATATATAGTTATGGCGTGAATCAACTTTTGGTTTTATCCCCCAAAAGGGGTTATTTGGATATCATTTATGACCCCCCTTTTTATTCTATTTTCGTACTGGTCATTTTTAAAACATGTTAGACGTATTATATTATCTTCGAGATAACAACTAGAAATACTTGGATAGCCAAAATATACCTACTAGAAGTAAGAGAAGTGTTGTTATTGGTCTATGAGTTTTTACAGTAACTAATACAAATTAATAATGTCAGGGCTCAGAACATATTTTCCCAAAAAACTATCATGTTGTAACGGAACGCAATTAGACTATACGCATAACGGAACGTAAAATAAGTTATTACTTATTTTAAACTTCGTGAAAATAAAGTAGTTTTGAAAGTACTAGCGAATGTCAAACGTAAGAATTAAATAAAATCGTAGACATTCTTCCAAGGAACACAGAATTCACGAAAGGTTTAACAAACTTTGGATTAATATCAAAACTTGAATTCTACCAGTAGAAGAGTTATGTAATCCTAGTACTTTAACGGTTAGAAAAGTCCCTGGAGATCTTGTCGATGGTTCAAACTACTTGTTAAAAATAACCTAGTTTAAATTTCGAATTACACTAGTTGAGACTTATGTAATCCTAGTACTTCTATGGTTGGAAATGTCTTCGATATAACCAAATAGGTCGAGACAGAAATATTTTAAGTTTAAATTTCGAATCATACTAGCTGAGAGTTATGGAACCCTAGTACTGCAATGGTTGGAAAGTCTTCAATAAGATGAAAATAGGTCAAGACAGAACCGTTCTAGTTTAAATTTCGAACTCCACTAGCTGAGAGCTATGGGACCCTAGTACTTCAATGGTTGGAAAAGCCTTTAACGTAATCAAAAAGAGGTCATAATGACGATTCTACCTGCTGTAGTTTAAATTTAGAACTCCAATTATTCCAATTCAAATTTCGAAATTCTACCATAGCTGGAGTAGACGAAAGGACGTAAGAGTCTCTGTCAATTTTGGGTATAAAAGGGGCTCGAATTTGTATTAAAATCACTTAGAATTCATCACTCAGACTGTCAAGATCTCTGGTCTACGTAATAGTAAATATTTGGTGGGTGAAATTGCTGTCCTAGGGGTGGTTCATCGTTATGAGGAGTTACTCCTCATGATGAGGAATCATTCTTAGACAAATTTATCTAATATTTTATCGGGATTTGTGCTATTTCAAGTATTTCAAAAGACCAGAATCTTGTCCAGGCTTCAGTTTGCCTGAGGAGTCTTGCTCGCCTAACGGTGTCAACGAGCAGGGTTCAGAGTCTTTAGTTACCAGATCTAAGGGTGGTCTGGCGTCTACCTTTTACCAACATGGAGACGAATCAAATCCCTTACGTTCCTTCAATGCCCAGCTGACAACGTAGACATGGCTGCCAATATGGGGTCTCAGCATAGAGGTGTATACCTCGCTTGTCGAAATTGTTCAGTATTTGAGGAACGGTCTTGTTAAATATATTTATATATAAATCTTATATACACAATAGGGCGTCTTACTCACTGTATCCTAGCCTGCGGGCGCAGTGGGGGGAGACATCCAACACGGGCCCATAGCTTTGCCATTCTCAGTTTAGCCCACTGAACTTTCGTTGCATAGATTAGCGATTCGCAGTCAAAAGAGCTGAATTTGGTAAGGGATTTATGCTCTTTCAGTTTAACGAGTTTACTGGGGAACAGTAGGGTAGCTTCACACACATTTATTTGGGAAGTAGGGCTTAATAAATGTTTTAGGTTTGCCGTTAATTTTGGGGTTTTGGGAATACTTAGCTGAGATAAAGTTATTTAGTGACAAGCTGAGCAGATCATTGAATTTAGCTTTCCAATGAGACGAGCTGTTCACTTCTTTTAGTTTATTTAAAGGTCTGGCAGAGTAGTTCATAGGTATTAGGGAACGAGGAGTAGGGAGAGTAGGTTGTTCAGGGTCAGGGCCAGATTCTGGCGAGGAATCGCCAGGATTTCGCCCGCTTCCGATGATGAGGCCTTGCGGCGATTCTCCTCATCATACGGCGCGTTTTCCGAAGCGCTAGTAGATGCATTTGCTAGGTAGAACCATATTCTTATGGTTTAGTCTCTTTTACAAACTGATTTTATCCCGAGCGCTCCTAAAGGCCATCCGAACGAATTGATCGGATAAGCCTAGCAGAGTACTCCTGTTAAAGTAACTTTGGTCATTTGGACGAAATTGTCTTACACTCCGCATAGTGAAATAAAAGATTGGCGGGGGCTTGTCCATGTCTAAGGTCGAGAGCCACGGGTCTCTGGTTAGTACCGGAGGGGGATAGCAATCCCTAGGGCGGCTGGAGGAGCCCTACCTTACACCAATCAATAAAATTGATTATTTTTATACGAATCTGTAAATAAGCAATACATAACAGGATATGAGCTATTCGGAAGCTAGGTACATAGAGCTTGTAGGGATGGCAAATCTCTTAAGGATCATATAAAATTGGTATTCAATTATTAGGAAGAAAAGTCCAGAACCTGTCAAGTATTCACATAAAAGAATTTGGGTTTTACGGTTCATAACATTATTGGGTTTTACCCTAGACGATTCACGTTGGCCATTTCTAGTTTAAGTTGTAGTTAGTTTAATAAAATCACATCGTCAAAAATATACATTTAATTAAAAAATACACAAGGGGAGCGGGGGGGCGTTACATTTTGGTGCCGTGACCAGGATAAATATAGGATAAACATAGGTTGTTACCAGGATATTAATAGGCTGTTACCAGGATAAAAGTAGATTAGTATAAAAAAGTAGCCTCTTGGCTACATTTTGTTGCTGTGTGAACGGAGTGTGATCTTGTTAAGGTGCTGGATTTTCGTCTTTTCATTTCTTCATCTAGTTGTAGGCAAGGGTAATCTTCATTTGGGATCAGCTAAAAAATAATAATAATAATAAGATGAGAATTAAGTATAAAAATTGGAGGGCAGTTGTAGGCCAGGTAGGGTAGGTGTAGGTTCGACTAAATTTATAAGATGGGAATTTAGTATGAAAATTGGAGGGCAGTTCGGAAATATGTCTGTATACTATTACCTCTGGGAACAAACAATGACGAATTATATAAAATTTATTTCTAAATAAAGTAGGTTTACGATCGAGATGTTTACGTGATAACGTCTTACTTCACTTGCACTTCACTTATACCTGCGATCGCGCTCGTGAGGTTTTGGTGTGACACAAGTTTCTGAACATGTCACCCGACTAAAACGATTTTAAAGACGTTATCACGTCAAAATTAAATAACTATTTAGTATTGCAGAACACAACAAATGCGAGAAAATGAGACACCCAGTAGGAAGAATGTAAATTACGGTTCCAGTTAACAAATTAGCTGAAGAATTGTCGAAACAGATACAATGAAGACCAGAGCCTTTTAAGATTTAATTCCTCAACATGCTTGTCTGAAGGGATAGAATGATTGTGAGAGGAGTTACATACAGCAATAAGTCCGTTACAAAGATAAGCAACAGAAGATAGACATTTGAACATTAAGAAGATTTCTAAGTTTCTGTAACAAAAGTTTTGTTCATCGATTCTGGATCGATACGGCCAAATATTATAATGGCCTTTTACATGCTTTACTAAATCTCAAATTGGCTTACTTCCAATATGCCTAAATTCCTAAATTGACTTATTTTCAATACAATAAAATGTCATAATTTACACAGTACATCCGAAATCCAAATTGTATATTTGGTACAATTAACAATAACTTCAAATACCGAATTTTAAATATTTTCGATAGACAGATAAGTGTTAAATATTTTGAGAATATAACGTTTTGTATCTAGTTAATTTGAGTTTTAGACATTTTGGGATATGGTATGATTGAAAAATTCATTAAAACATGATCAGGTCAAGTTTTAGACATTTCGGGAAATGGTAGAATTGAAAATTTATCAAAACGCGATAGTCTACTTAAATGAATTATAGTCACATTAAGAATAAGGTAAATTAAGAAGTGGGCGTAAGTCAATTCGAGCTTTAGACATTGTGGGACTGACATTCTGATATTCTAGGAACACGTTATTATGTTTGGCTGTAACGAACCGGAATATGCGTCATTTCAACAAGAAACCTTGTCGGGATTCGAACCCAAGACCTCCGGGTTCGCAAGAGATGTCATTATCGACTGGGCTAAACAATACGAGAAAAATACTTACTATCTTTTAATGATTTGTTTTTATTACATTTACACACTGTATATGGAGTGAGATTCATAGGTGTGAAATCAAAATTACGTAGGAACGTTGAATATATTGGTAAACTGGAATAGTTGAATATAGTAAGCATTCGAAGAGGTTTCCATCTCGGAGGAAAGAGGGAAAGAGGAGGTGATTATGTCATTAAGTAACGCTCTGATACCTTCGAATTAAAACTAAAATAAAGATATTGAATCAAACTCACTTGTAATCAGTGTCGCAGTTTCCGAATTAAGTCCAAATTTTGGTATATGAAAATTTTGATAATTTTTCCGGTTTCCTCCTTTGCTTTTCTTCTTAAAATAATGTTCCGGGCAAACTGGCGTTTATACAAAACGATTCTTTTTAAATTAAATCGTCTAACTCCACTTTTCCTTTCAACAATATGCAATTTGTAATTTATTTGAAATCCATGAAAAAAGCAGACATGAAATGATATATGTCAAATAAAAATTTTTTTTGTTTCTTGCACGACTAGCATGGACATTCTGGTCGAATGTAAGCACTGACATAAAAGCAACATAAATTTATGTGCATCGGAGATTTTATGTACCATGTTAGTGTAGCAACGTAAAATTAATCTTCAACGCGAAACTTTGTAAAATGTTGCCAAAAGTGTGTTGTCTTACCCCGTGTTATACGAATTCATATGTTCTATGTTATTTAACTAATATTAAATTAGCTGAAAACATAAAGTGATGCCAATCTATTAAAGACAACTGGGAACAGATTTGTATTTGTTCCTTTTGTTTGTTAATCATTTAGATCATTTAGATTCAGTTTATTTATGTGGAGATTTCGATTCACTTGTGAATATTTTTCTAAAATATTAAAAAATTAAGAATCCGAGTAACCTGCATATATATAATGTCTATGCTAAATACCACGTTAGAACTAGACGTAATTTATTTTGACATAGCGTATCGTTATAACAGACGATTTATTCTACTGTGTATTGTATAAATTCCGTACAAATGCATTAAAACTAGTAAAGTTAGCGTGACCATAAAAACTGATATGATATAATTATCATGCTAGGTGGGCAAAGGTTTGACGTACAGTTTTATTTAGTTTGTAAACATGTAGCAAGGAGTTTAGTTACGATGAAATATAAAGTCAACAAGACGGAATTAGTGGAAAGAGACGTGTCAGATCATGAATTCGTCTGTCTCTTTCTATCGTATGGAAGTTAGGAGAGACGAAATTTGAAATTCAATTTACAAAGAAGGTCGTATAGTCATTTATAGAATACATTTTTGCTTCTCGTTTATTACAGGTGTACAGTTGAGAGAATTTTATTTTAAAAATGTTGAAACTCAAGAATTTTTATTTGGTAAAAAAAAGGACTATTATACTCGAATTATAGTAAAAAAAGGGTTAGGAATTCAATTTTTATATTTATTTTGAATTTAGAGATATAAAACTTTTTTCTGGGAATACCGTCATTATACTCGTTTCCTACTACAACGAGGATAAGAAATTCAAATTTCACATTTATTTTGAATTCAGAGATATAAAACTTTTTTTTTGGAAATTCGTCATTATACTCGTTTTCCACTAATATGATGTTAAGAAATTCAAATTTCATATTTATTTTGAATTTAGAGATATAAAACTTTTTTTTGGAAATTCGTCATTATACTCGTTTTCCACTAATATGATGTTAAGAAATTCAAATTTCACATCTATTTTGAATTTAGAGATATAAAACTTTTTTGGGAAAATTCGTCATTATACTCGTTTTCCACTAATATGATGTTAAGAAATTCAAATTTCGCATTTATTTAAAATTTGGTGGCATAAAACTTTTTTTTTTGGGAAAATCGTCACTATACTCGTTTCCCATTAATATGAGGGTAAGAAATTCAAATTTCACATTTATTATGAATTTAGAGATTAAAAACTTTTTTTTGGGAAATTGGTCATTATACTCGTTTCCAACTAGTATGAGAGTAGGAAATTCAGTTCTTATATTTAAATTGAGTTTTGAAACATAAAAACTTCTTTTTTTCTGAGAAAAAAAATTTTTGCAATGACACTCGATTCCGAATAATAAAGAGTCAAAGAGTTTCAAATTTAATATTATTTGCAAATTTAGAGATTTAAAACACCTTTTTACCGAAAATCGTCATCATACTCGTTTTAGGCTAAATCAGGGGTAAAGATTTCAAATTTTTAATTATTTTGGACTGTCGACAAAACCAAGGTTAAGATTTTCAGATGTTACAATACTTTTGGCTTTAGTCAAAGACTTAAGAAAATTAGAATTGTTAAAACGGAGGGCAGGATTATAAAATTTGATTTAAAAGAGTATCTTTTACTAAGTAGTTTCTCTAATCAGTCAGGCACTTTATTACATTAGAGTTGTTAAAGTGGAGGGCAGGGAATAACATTTGATTTAAGGCTCAAAAGGGGTTCTGCCATTTTAAATGTAGAATTGTCCTTGGAATGTTAAGGGAAGAGCAACATTTGTGTTGCGGTTGTACTTAAGAAAGTTTAGCTTGTTCGGTAGAGACTGAGCGTTGGAGATTAGAATGAAGGAATGATTAGATTGTACGAGTGTGTAGGTGAAGGATGATTCGGCACAAGAGGTTGAAAACAAGGTAGCCTATGGAAGTGATATTGGAAGGTTTGAAGGAGTCTCTTCCGGATGGACTAGAGTTATAGTACAACCTAGATCTATTGGTAGTTGATCCCTTCAAATGAATACACGTTGTGCTACCACAGTAATATGTGCTAGGTTAAAGTCATAATATGGCAAGGTCATTTGAGACTTACTGTGTGGGCACAGACTCTACTTGGTTTTAAAGTTAATTTCGATGGTTATACACACCTCACTTTGGATGGGATAACTGAAACATATTATAAAGAATACAATAACCAACAACCACAATTACATAACATTGGTTTGATTGTATTTGAATGTGCTTTGTTAAGTAAAATGAGCATAAGTGTTTATTTTGTTTTATGGAATAGTAATGATTAAGGAATGTTCATTTTGAAACACAAAATTTAGTGATTGATAATTATATATAAAAGAAAAGCGTAACATAAGGGTTATTGAGTTATGATTTAAAAAAAAAACTTATACGATCAAATACTCAATATTTATTCAATGGAGTAAAAGTCATTAACGAACAATAAACATTATCTTGTAAAGAGTAAAGGAACTAGTCGGTTATCTTATTCAAGTGTTACATACGCCAATGGGGATGGTCGGGGTTGTTTGGTGATCGCGAGTGGATCGAGCTTTAATTCTAATGATTGAACTCTATAGTACTTATACCAAAGGCTTAACTGTTTTGTATGGGGTGACTAAGCGGGATTTATCTATAGGAAGGACAATGTTTCCTATAGGCGCCGTCTGAACAATGTAGACATAGCCTTGGGGTAAAAACTCTTAGTTGGGTCATTAGGACTGACCGGATTCACAACCTGGTTCCTCTGACAAAGCAGGTTTGCATGAGGAAAAAGTGGTCATGAGTTATTGTTAAGGTTTAGTGATTCCCTCTCTTTTGCCAAATGGTCGCAGACCCTAACCTGTTCGTTTAAACATACACCACATTTAAAATCACTTTTGGTGAAGGGATTGATTTTCAATAGATTGAGTTCACAATAAGTAGGAAGTTAAAATTAAATGAAGCATTAATTAATTTAATCAGGTTCTTGAATAAACATTAAAAAAACTATTATTCTGATAATGAGTAAGGAACAAGTTTATAACACACATAGGGAAGGGAAAAGGTAGTGATTTTGTTCAAGTTTAGATTAATGAGATAAGAATATCTTAGTACTTACATAAAGAAATTTCCAATTCGCATGGGGAGGTTTTGGAATATCACTCGTTCGAACAATGTGAACAGAATCGATAAATGCCCAGCCAGATCTAGACATTCAGTTTGATATTACAAAATCAGATTACTAAAATCTATCAGCTTCACAAACTGATACTCCAGGCAAATGGTTAATTTTGGGGAAAGGATTATCTTTGATCATTATCTATATACTAAGTTACGAGTCTCAATATAAGTTATTTCGTTGGTCAACTTCCATAAAGAGATGATTTTTAAAGACGAGTTCTGAGAGATCTCATCCATAAAATTCATTGAGGGCAGCTGTAACGGAACGCAATTAGACTATACGCATAACGGAACGTAAAATAAGTTATTACTTATTTTAAACTTCGTGAAAATAAAGTAGTTTTGAAAGTACTAGCGAATGTCAAACGTAAGAATTAAATAAAATCGTAGACATTCTTCCAAGGAACACAGAATTCACGAAAGGTTTAACAAACTTTGGATTAATATCAAAACTTGAATTCTACCAGTAGAAGAGTTATGTAATCCTAGTACTTTAACGGTTAGAAAAGTCCCTGGAGATCTTGTCGATGGTTCAAACTACTTGTTAAAAATAACCTAGTTTAAATTTCGAATTACACTAGTTGAGACTTATGTAATCCTAGTACTTCTATGGTTGGAAATGTCTTCGATATAACCAAATAGGTCGAGACAGAAATATTTTAAGTTTAAATTTCGAATCATACTAGCTGAGAGTTATGGAACCCTAGTACTGCAATGGTTGGAAAGTCTTCAATAAGATGAAAATAGGTCAAGACAGAACCGTTCTAGTTTAAATTTCGAACTCCACTAGCTGAGAGCTATGGGACCCTAGTACTTCAATGGTTGGAAAAGCCTTTAACGTAATCAAAAAGAGGTCATAATGACGATTCTACCTGCTGTAGTTTAAATTTAGAACTCCAATTATTCCAATTCAAATTTCGAAATTCTACCATAGCTGGAGTAGACGAAAGGACGTAAGAGTCTCTGTCAATTTTGGGTATAAAAGGGGCTCGAATTTGTATTAAAATCACTTAGAATTCATCACTCAGACTGTCAAGATCTCTGGTCTACGTAATAGTAAATATTTGGTGGGTGAAATTGCTGTCCTAGGGGTGGTTCATCGTTATGAGGAGTTACTCCTCATGATGAGGAATCATTCTTAGACAAATTTATCTAATATTTTATCGGGATTTGTGCTATTTCAAGTATTTCAAAAGACCAGAATCTTGTCCAGGCTTCAGTTTGCCTGAGGAGTCTTGCTCGCCTAACGGTGTCAACGAGCAGGGTTCAGAGTCTTTAGTTACCAGATCTAAGGGTGGTCTGGCGTCTACCTTTTACCAACATGGAGACGAATCAAATCCCTTACGTTCCTTCAATGCCCAGCTGACAACGTAGACATGGCTGCCAATATGGGGTCTCAGCATAGAGGTGTATACCTCGCTTGTCGAAATTGTTCAGTATTTGAGGAACGGTCTTGTTAAATATATTTATATATAAATCTTATATACACAATAGGGCGTCTTACTCACTGTATCCTAGCCTGCGGGCGCAGTGGGGGGAGACATCCAACACGGGCCCATAGCTTTGCCATTCTCAGTTTAGCCCACTGAACTTTCGTTGCATAGATTAGCGATTCGCAGTCAAAAGAGCTGAATTTGGTAAGGGATTTATGCTCTTTCAGTTTAACGAGTTTACTGGGGAACAGTAGGGTAGCTTCACACACATTTATTTGGGAAGTAGGGCTTAATAAATGTTTTAGGTTTGCCGTTAATTTTGGGGTTTTGGGAATACTTAGCTGAGATAAAGTTATTTAGTGACAAGCTGAGCAGATCATTGAATTTAGCTTTCCAATGAGACGAGCTGTTCACTTCTTTTAGTTTATTTAAAGGTCTGGCAGAGTAGTTCATAGGTATTAGGGAACGAGGAGTAGGGAGAGTAGGTTGTTCAGGGTCAGGGCCAGATTCTGGCGAGGAATCGCCAGGATTTCGCCCGCTTCCGATGATGAGGCCTTGCGGCGATTCTCCTCATCATACGGCGCGTTTTTCGAAGCGCTAGTAGATGCATTTGCTAGGTAGAACCATATTCTTATGGTTTAGTCTCTTTTACAAACTGATTTTATCCCGAGCGCTCCTAAAGGCCATCCGAACGAATTGATCGGATAAGCCTAGCAGAGTACTCCTGTTAAAGTAACTTTGGTCATTTGGACGAAATTGTCTTACACTCCGCATAGTGAAATAAAAGATTGGCGGGGGCTTGTCCATGTCTAAGGTCGAGAGCCACGGGTCTCTGGTTAGTACCGGAGGGGGATAGCAATCCCTAGGGCGGCTGGAGGAGCCCTACCTTACACCAATCAATAAAATTGATTATTTTTATACGAATCTGTAAATAAGCAATACATAACAGGATATGAGCTATTCGGAAGCTAGGTACATAGAGCTTGTAGGGATGGCAAATCTCTTAAGGATCATATAAAATTGGTATTCAATTATTAGGAAGAAAAGTCCAGAACCTGTCAAGTATTCACATAAAAGAATTTGGGTTTTACGGTTCATAACATTATTGGGTTCTACCCTAGACGATTCACGTTGGCCATTTCTAGTTTAAGTTGTAGTTAGTTTAATAAAATCACATCGTCAAAAATATACATTTAATTAAAAAATACACAAGGGGAGCGGAGGGGCGTTACAATGTCTTTAGGTTAACATCAATTTCTAATAAGGCCAGTGAATTTTTCGTTCACTGATTAAGGCATTTTCAATCAATGTATCCTTAATTTTTTTTTAAAGTAGCTGATACTAGGACGGCTTACAATTTTAGAAGGTATAGTGAGAATGAGATTTGATTTTTAGACATGATTCACTATCTTGATAGAGATCTCACAGTAGTTAGATGGACAACATAGACATTGAAAACTGTGAGGTGGTTAACAAGGTGTAATTAAACATTAAAGTTGCCTTCAATATCGTAATCTTCTTTGTCTTAAGATAATTCTTAATAGTGGCAATGATAAAATGCAATTCGCGCAACTCGCGCAAGTATACCTTACCTTTGGATAGCTCTCGCTTTTAATTATTACTTTTTATTTTATTTTTGCTATGAATAGTTACTATATTTATATGGTGTTCCTACTCATATTCATATTAATGCATTGCTAATAAATATTACATGTTAACTTATTATACGATTTCATTAGATTATTAAAGTCATTTATTACAAAACTTACAACCGATTGGCAATATAATAATGTTAAATTAAATTAAATTTTTATATCTGCAGCTTCAAGAATTCATCGTCATAAGTAAACTACCATAAAAGGCATACAGACTTCACCATCATCAGCCTATTTTATGACTGTTGAGCGCTTGCCTCCTCTGATGAGAGAAAAATGGAATTTAATTTAGTAGTTAATCTTGTATTTTTACAAAAGTTAGATACGAACAGCTGCATTATTATGCGACTGGCATAATAGTGATGTCAATTCCTCTAAACATCTACAAGTAAATACCTCGGACTGAATATGAATATAATTACAGGATTAAACGAACTTACCTGAAGTGAAGTTCTATCCTGATTATATGAAGTATTCAGTCCGAGGTACGGAGTTCCCTCCCTCCCAAATATTATCATGATACCTACATGTTAATTTTTCCCCTACTGAATTCTTTATTTAGCTCTAAACTTAATGAGGTTGACAACTAGTAATGTTGCTAGGTACATTTTTTTCCCTATCTAGCTATAAAATCGCGACGATTAAGGCGTGGGCACATCTACTACTACAAGTAAATACCTCGGACTGAATACTTCATATAATCAGGATAGAACTTCACTTCAGGTAAGTTCGTTTAATCCTGTAATCATAGACCATTTATTACGCGAGATTAAAAACAACAGAAAACACAGCACTTTGCCTTTTTCATATCACACTATATGTATTTCACTTAGGCTCTGTTTATGTATATATTATCGCACTATTATTTCACTTTATCTGGTTGGGATAGTATAGTTTATAGCGTTTTCGTCATTCGTTTGTATTTCTAACTTAACTGAGTTACCCAAATAATTTCCTCACCTTTCACACTATATGTGTCAATTTATCTCTTCATAGGAATTGAATGGCTTCACAATCAACATCTCTTCATAGCAGAATTTCTTAATTTTCTCGGCACTTTGAAACATCAGTTAGAAACTAAGTAAGTTTTGTCGCCGGTTAGGTATTTATATTTTACCATTTTTACCCTATTTGGTGGGCGCAAGCTGCATCTGTCAAGCCTGCGAGAAGAGCAACCAAACGTATTTCTCGTTAGCATTCAGCATTCTGTCCTTTATAGTTTATTTATAGCAATAACAAACTAACTCGTTTTACTTTAAAACTTTATATATTCAGAAACTTTGACGTCAAGTGAAATGTCAATTGACAAAATGTCAGAGCAGTAACGTTAGTGTTCCGATCCGTCCGTTTAGAAATACATAATATTTTTTTATTTCATTCCATTGGTTTTGCTTATTAAAAAAATGACTTTATTAAAAGTGTTAACAAACCAATATTTACATTAAATACATTCTATAAAACTTAAGGTAGCCCGGGGCATTGTCCCCAGCACGCCGGCCGCATTTCCCTGCTGAATTGCCATGCTCAGCCTTTGGGCGAAGTAGGAACCTGCCCTTAGGTCGCCAGACACACTGACTAATTTTTTAGACAGATCTTTCACTATGCCTTTAGTGTCTGACGACCATGGCCCGAACTTTTCTACTGCAAGTGCCGCAAATATGTAATTGCTTTTCAAAAAAGCCTATTTGCGGCACTTGACCAATTGGGCGTCATCTGCGGCAGACCCTGGCTTCTAGGCCGAACGTCGGACGTGGGACGGTGCCAACGTGTCCACGCAGGTCACGTCCCACGCCAGAGGTCGCCCCAAAAACCAGGGCACAAGCGTGCAACCGTCAGGTCTTTTCCCGTCCGCCGCAGACAAGCCAGCCGGCTCCAGGGTAGATGGTATGCTTATTCGTTAACTTATTAAAAACAACATGTTTGCAGATAAATGTACTAAATAGGTACCTCAAAATGGCGCCATTTTGACAAATTAGAATGAGCTTTATTTTGACGTTAGCTCTCATTGACAGGACAGAAGTGACAGTAATGACGGCGGCAGGTTTAAAGGAAAATAAAAGAAAAATCCAAAGAGGCCACATATTTCGGAAAATTAATTATGAGTCGCAGTCAAATAAAAACTATCCTATGACAAGGCCAGCATAATAATCTACATATACACCAAAAATTGTTTAAATCGATTCGGCGGATCCTGAGATCCTTCGGGACACAAAACCCTCTCTGAAGATCCTGGCTGGAATTTTAGAGATTTATTATATATATAGATACAAGATTGTGTATGAGTTTGTGTCCATTTCAATTTACACTCAGGAGCAATTAAATCAAATTAGCTTGTAAGGAAATTCCATACAAAGTGTATCCACGTTATTTGCTGACCTATAGGTAATGTCTTATCATGCTAATCACGTTACAGTTCAAACGCATGATAGGTAAATCTGTCATTTTTAGGGTTCCGTCCGCCTGTGCCGCAGCTTAGCACAGTAACCGTTTCTACTAGAAAGCTGTTATTTGGCATAAATATACATAATAATAATAATAATAATAAATATTCTTTATTGCACCACTTAGTGATAAGTTGTACAGTAGTAGGTGTGTGTGTTGTAGTGTTGTGTTGTGTGTTGTATATTAATTACGCAAGTAAAACGCTATAATAAAAAACAAGAAAAAAATGCTTTTTTTGTTTGAGTCAAGTGTTCCCGCCCTCCCTCTGTGAAATAATTCACGGCGGTAGTATATATGATGATTTTTTCTCCAATATGCTCGGAAATGATCGCCTAAGTATCGCAAAAATAGTCCGTGAATTTTCTCGTTATTGACTATACCCGCCGCGGCCAGACATGAGTCCTATGACACTGGCAGAGACAGTTCATTTATATAACCTTGGAAGGGCGTCGCTGTCACATCGAAATGTTAATAAGCATCTTTTGGGAATGTAGCTAATTAGTTTATGTAGAAATGTAACATTTACGTAATAATGGTATGAAAATCAATCTTCTTAACCTTTATTTCCATAAATAGGCTTAACCGAATATATTTGGTGACGTACTGCGAAAGTTGTATCATTAGTCTGTATCGACTAACGAATGGGTGGTTCAATAAGCAGAGGTCGATAATTGAAGTAACAGTAATAAAATGCGCTTTTTATTCAGCTATATTGTTTCAAGATTGTGGAAAAAGAAGACAACATTGAATTCTATGGTCGTCATCGTGTCATAGAAATCCTTACTCTGGGTCGAGATATTATAATAATACCTCTACTCTACCTTATTTATATGTGTACAAGCTTTTGCCCGCGACTTCGTCCGCGTAGAACTCGTTCTCGCCTTAGAATTATTTGATTTCCCATACAATGTTTCTCAAGCTGAGATGGTTGGACGGCATCGAAAAGGACACCAGGACCTTAGCGATGTATTCTCTAGAAATCCTATTGTCGAAATCAATGATTAAGTGCTTATTTCGGAAAATCAAATGTACCGATTCTAGACAAATGAATCCCGTCAAAAAAATAACAATTATATTGAGAAAAGTCTCGCTACGCAATTCTGCCGTAAAACGTAGTCCCAACAGAACGAGTTCATGTAAGTATTATGGCCAAAGGCCCTAAGCAGACCGGCAAGACATGCGGGCCTATCATTCCAACAGAGCAGGCTCCTTATGCAAGGCTGAGGGCCGAAGGCCCAAAGCAGAGCGGCAAGACACGTAAGACCGAAGGCCGAGCATCCCAACAAAGCGGGTTCTTTACGTAATGATGATGGCCGAAAATGCGAAGCAGAACGGCAACGAATTTCACACACAGCGGCCTCCTTATGTATGGCTGAGGGCCTTATAAAAATTAAGAAAACGAGGGAAAGCTTATCGTTTTAGCTGTTTGCAGTGACGCTTCTTAGTCAAAAAATAATGTTTTTTTATAAACATTCAATAATATCACTTATCTGTCTCTCTTAAACTTACTGATTTGTGCATTAGTGAGAATATATCCACACACAGAAACAGACACACTTCCACGTTCAATGTACGTAAATCGTTCAACTTAAATGAGCGGATCTGCTTTACTCCGATATTTACGAGTACGTCTAATGGACTCAACGATTGTTATTGCAAACGTCAATGCGAGATTTCCGTTTTGTTTGGAATGACACGTTGACAGGACTTATAATTGCCTAGGTGCATGCAAATGTCGACTTTAAGATGACGAACCTTATCTTACCCCAACTGCACCTGCAAGCAAACCAAGGAGACCTCCCGACAATCGACCTCAGATTGTCTAGGAAGCTGACGCAGCTTATTATGCAGCTGCAACTCTTCATAAGAGCCATAACTGGTCATTCATTCCCTACTATACAAGCACCTCTTCACTCTACTAAGTGTTACAGATAGCCCTCTCTGCAGAGCCTGATGGACGAAGAGACAGCTGCCCACGTCATCTTGATATGCCCTTGGGATCATACCAGAGAATCACCGAGATCAGAACTAAAAGTCATCGGCACCGTCAGACCTGCTAGGATTTCTGATAGAAAAAAAGAGAAGAATTTGCTTGGCACGAGGAGTGCCTGCTGGCCCATCATTCAAAATGCGCCTATTTTCCATATTGGTATCATAGAGCACCTACATTAAACTTTAAGTACTTATCGTGAAAACTAGACAGCACAAATAAATGATTTAGTTCATTTTACCCTCTCCTAGTTATGTATATTTAAGTATGCAACTTGGCTTTAATTGGCCGTCTCCTTAGTAAACATTTCATCGATCTTTCCATCGAAATTGTTTTCTCGTCGAGCAGGGCTTAATTCCTTTTCACTTCTGTTAGATGTTTCCATCGAAGCTTTAGCAGTTCGAGTGCTTTTATAAGTACAAGAGCATTCGAAACGCTTTGTTTTGCGCCTCAAATTAAAGTCAAATTTAACTTTTTCTTTAGCAGGCTTTAGCACTCGTACTATGAACAAAATACATATATGTCATATACGAGTGTCAAAAGACGGAAACTAAGTATTCACTATTAATTTATAGTACATTACTGTAGAGGCCGGGAAACGAAGGGTTGCAGGTCATGTAGATATAGACGGATAGGGATAGGTACGCGGACTAATTTAACAGAAGCCATGCTAGATATAAAAATTAAAAAAAAAAAACTTCCCGGCCTATGCCTTCAATTTTGTATGAAATCCCTTTACAGTTCTCCCGATTTGTGCCACCTGCAACGTGATACTTTGAAGCCTGTTATAACGCACGTAAAGACTAAGTTTCATTGCATGTTGGAGAAAAAAATAATTACTGTTAATTCTAAATAGAATACCAACAAACTGCACTCAGGGTGAGGCCTGCATGGTTCTGCTAAAGGAGAAAGATTTCAAAAGACGCTTCCTTACTACAGGAACCCCTTGTCGGGTCTGTTCTTCTTGTCGCTTCGGCTAAAATCGGTTTTAGAATACCTTCGTGGTGTCGATATACGGGTACACGATTGTGCTAGGAACAAAAGAGCACGGGCTATGCTGCGGGCGCGTGTGGGTTGGATGCCATTATTTGCTTTCAAGCATCAGATTAGTAAGACTTCCGGTATGTTAGTACTTTTAATGAATAGTAATAAAAACTACGTTATGTAAATTAAAAATGAGTTCACTTTAAGTCCAATTTTTACTGCTTCTTTTACTAAGTTTCCGAAAACTTACGTATGAATAAAAATATAGTAACGACCGAATGCAATTACTAAAAGTTGCGAAAAACGTACGCTGACATATTTTTTTTCTACCTTTTTACTTTACGTTTACTATTTAAATTACGTTTTACCGAAAACTATGGTTTACGGTTACGTGCGTTATTGCTGCTTTGCAAATATTAGTAGAAATAAATTCGGTTCTGGCGTTTATTATTTTACGCTCGCTCGGCTCGCGCGTTGTAGGGTCGCAGTTCTACCAAATACTCCTCCTCGCTTCGCTCGTCGTCGTACCTAACGGAGACATGTCTTAGTTTTATTTCGGAAGTTTAGTTTTTTGCCGCACAACTGCAGATCAAGTAGGTGTCACAATGTTTGATTCAACTTGTTTCGTTCATTCCAATCACGCCAGTTTTTCTGTTTTATCTGTCTGATTCAAAAATAAAACTACCGTATTATATCAGAATGAAGGACATCTCACGAACCCGCGTAGTTATAGTATAGGTGCAGCACATATGTACAACCCAGTCATTTCATAGTACACAAACATTTTGTTTGCCATTTCAGATAACTAATTCCCTAATTTCTTTCATTTGGCGCTTTTATAAAAGCCCCGGTGGTAGACTGGCTGTTAGGGTTCCGTAGTCAACTAAGAACCCTTATAGTTTCGTCATGTCTGTCTGTCTGCCTGTCTGTCTGGCTATCCGTCTGTCTGTCCGCGGCTCTGTGATTGTTAGTGCTAGAAAGCTGCAATTTAGTATGGATATATAAATCGTAAAATAAAATATACATAAAAAAAATGTTTTAAGAGTACCTCCCCTACACGTAAAGTGGGGATATTTTTTGCATCAATCCTACGGCGTGGGGTGTTGTTGGATAAGTTAATATTTTCGGAAATAAACACTCTAAAAAAAAATGTCCCGTCTCTAACTTTTGAACTCGGTCCAAAAAGTCAAAGAAAGGAAGACTTTTACGATAAGTTTTAAATTATCGTAAAAAGTCTTTCTTTCTTTGTAAAAGACGTATGAAATGCTGCGAAGATATTCCCTTTTCCTTGCATTGATTTTTTTAAATTGAGCTTATTGGGCAACTATACGGAACCGTACTGAGCATGGCCCGACACGCTCTTGGCCGAGTTTTTAGTATACTAGATATAAAAATGTACTCATGTTAAAGTAACAAGTGGATTAGTTTTTCGATAAACCCAACTTATTGTGTTGTTGTGTTAAAAATTCCTATGTTTTATTAATCCAGTATTTATACAAGATGGTTTTTAGGAAACTTCAATGAGTCTGCAAAATATGCATCGTTCAACTCAATTGTAGGTAATATATAAAACTTAAAAAAAACATTGAGGTCACATACCACCACTTTGGCTTAGTTGGTAGTGACCCTGCCGACGAAGCCGGAGGTCCCGGGTCCGAATCCCGGCCAGGGCATTATTTGTGCATTTATCCCGAATATTGTTCCTGGGTCTTGGATGTTTCCTATGTATTTATCTATTTAAGTATGTATATCGTCGTCTAGTACCTATAGTACAAGCTTTGCTTAGTTTGGGACTAGGACGATTTGTGTAAGATTGGCCCCCAATATTTATTTACTATGATAGATAAATCACGAATGAATGATTTCTTTATGTATTTATTTTTATTCATTACATAAGTCATAGGCTTTACACACCCCTTTAGATAAATAGAAGGACATACACAGTCACCATCAAAGATACAGGAATATGATAGAAATATATTTAATTCCATTGTACTTAAATTAGCATAGGTACATAATGTGAAGTCGACAATACAGAGTCAAAAGAAATATTACAAAATTAAATATACCAAATTAAATATCGATGTGATTGTTGCCAAGTTGGCAAACAAACTCAACCACATACTCGTACCTTAGTAAATACGCCATTACGTTCGCCTTTTTACGCTATAGCACATAACCTGCCCAGTTGTAAAGTGGCGAAGTTGTTCAGTACAATGTTAGGTTTTAGACGAAGTTTCTTATGCTTTGGCAGGTGGTAGAGGCCATATTTTGTAGACAATCGAAACGCGCACCACAGGGCCATGGCTAGAATTGAATTTGAAGTGATAGCTTAAATAATTGATCTACCTCAACGTGCTTGGTATAGTGTTAGAATGGAGCATTGGTATTACAAGGTCGGACGTTGCCTAACAATGCCCACCCTTAGCTATATCACTTCTCACTAGGTACGTATTTTACAGTGTTTTCTTCAGATTTGCGTAGCTTCGTGGAGTTCCTCTAGGAAATTGTGGTGTAACTATTATTCAGTTCATCTGAACCTCACGAAATCATCCCTGAATCTGTGCGTGCGAAATGCCTCGCTGAGGGAGAGGTGGCGGGAAACAGTGAAAAAGGCCGTGATATGATCCCATTCTATGTATGACACCCATGGCCACGACTACTCAGCCAATAGTACACGACCAAGAAGAATAAGAAGATTATTTATTCAGTGACTTCATAACTTTTCTAAAGCAAGCTTTTGGATGCCCGTTTA
This sequence comes from Notocelia uddmanniana, assembly GCA_905163555.1. Taxonomy (NCBI): domain Eukaryota; kingdom Metazoa; phylum Arthropoda; class Insecta; order Lepidoptera; family Tortricidae; genus Notocelia; species Notocelia uddmanniana. The sequence continues at coordinate 55,123,601 of LR991052.1, forward strand.
GTGATTTGGCGATTCTACGTACGTCAGCGCAGTCATTAAAAGCTTCACTTCGTTACAGATTCGCGCCTGATCCCAGGATTCCTCTTCGCCAGTTAACTTCAGTCTATTCTAACCGAGAATAAGTAAAAGGAACTTGGTTAAATAAATTACCAAGGCCCTTTCTGCCCTTTTATCTCTACTTTTCCACGTTGACAAAAAATTGTTATTTAAAATAGTCATCCCTAGAAAATAGTTCTTAAAATATTTCATAATTATATATCCTTGGTAAATATATATCATTAATAATGTTGCAATTGTCTGAAAGAGAGAGAGAGGGAGAGATCGCGCTAGGAGAGCCTTTTTCGTTTTTATTAAATACTTCAAAGTTACATAAAATCTATACTAATATTATAAAGCTGAAGAGTTTGTTTGTTTGTTTGAACGCGCTAATCTCAAGAACTAATGGTTCGAATTAAAAAAATATGTTTGTGTTAGATAGTCCATTTATCGAGGAAGGCTTTAGGCTATATAACACCACGCTGCAACCAATACGAGCGAAGACGCGGACGAAGTCGCGGGCAACAGCTAGTACAATATAAAATCGTAACGTGTCGCCTAGGTAAATAACTATAGCCACTTAAACCGATGGCTTTGGCTTAAATCAAAAGCTAGGTACTTAAACTAAAATAAAATAAGGCGGCATTATCAGGATTATCAAAAAATATGAATAAATAATTATACGGCTCCGGCAAAGCAAAAAAAAAACTTATTATTTGTTTTTACTTATTTATTTTAATCTGTTGACTTTATATAGTTTTTAATTATCACCTAGTTTAATATCATCATCATCGTCATGTCAGCCGAAGAACGTCCACTGCTGGAGATAGGCCTCCTCCTACGACTTCCACAATGATGGTCTTGTTAGTTTAACATAATACTCATTAGTTATGCGCCCAGACTGGTAAATAAGTACCATAACCAGGATACATGCTACATACATACTATTAACGTCCATCTAGTTTAAGCAGTAGCTTACCGCGACACATTTTATGGGAAATAAAAAGCAAAGTTATTATCTGCGAGGAGTATACGCTCGCCGGACGTGAGAGGCGCGTCAGCGGATCCGAGCGGAACACTCGGTGCCTCTTATCTCTACCCCCGTAACATAAAACCCACCTATTATGTTAATCGGAAAAATAAACGGTGCTTCAAAAAATCGTATAAACCTTACATAAATTCGTGATTTATCTATCATAGTAATGCTGCGCTCAGCCTAGATTCAAATATAAGTGGATGGGTGAAACCGCGCCAGCTCAGCGAACTCTCTCAATTAAAGATTTTCCTCTTGGAGTACCCGATGAGTTGACGGTTAAAACGTAATTGTGTTTGTTGAACGGTTCGGGTGCTCTTCAGTCGAGCCCGGCTTGATTCGAGACAGACTTCTTCGCAGTGGCAATCTCTCTTAATTCGCCGTAAGCCGCAAATCCTTGCTTAAGATTATCCGTGCAACATCGACTTTAACGTATCTCCGAGCTCTCGCAAAAACCGCCAACCTAAGGCTACCGTCCCAAACAAAAAAATAAATCCTACTAATAACATTTTTACAGGTTTGGATGTTTGTTCCTTGATCACTTATATAGTAACATACACACACACATACACATGTGATTAGTGCTTGACATAATAATGCTATCGAAAATCTTGTTATCAATATGTAGTTATATATTATGACTATTATGAGATTTAATTTGGTATTATGAGAACTGATCGGGAGTGTGAAAAATGGCGTCACGTTATTATGAAATATAAAATGGCAATTGGGTAGTTGCCTCATGTTGAACTTTATAACATGGTGTCACTCTATGAACAGTAAATCATCAATTATCACAATAATTGCAAATTACAAAATTTTATCAACTTCATCAATAGATATGCAACTTGAAAATTCGAAAAATTATACTTTTTTCAATATCTGGAGGTCGCCTTAGGCTCCATAATTGGACTTTTTCTGTAAACGTACCTACTCATTTTTTATAAATAAATTCAATAATTTGCAACATCATATATGAATAGTATTTGCAGAAATATCAGTCTCCGTTCAGATTTTTACTTCTAAATAAATAAACAAACAACTAAAAATACTCCGTGTATTATGTGTATGTACAATAAAGCTCCAGGTTACAATTATGTAATATACTTTCGTTAGTTATAGCTTCATTGTCACTTACTTTAGCGCACAGACCACTATCAGTACTATCACCACTATGGTCTGTACTTTAGCGAAAGACTGCAACCAATGTTTTATTCTTCTGGTGAGGTTTCTGCTATAACACAATGTTAGCTCAAACTTTACGTTATGAAGCAAAACTACAGCTAACTTTTCTAACTCTCTCTCATATCTGTGACACAAGCTTGGAAAACATGTGATAGGGTAAGTCAAGGTTAGATGGACCACATTTATTTATTTAATTTTAACCGTTTCACTTGCCTCTTTCTTCAATGGGAAATTCTGTATCATACTATCATAAATCACTATTTTCATTATTTTTTTCACTACTGTACGAGGTAAAAGGAGGCAGTGCGGTTTTTTCTGGCTGTGTTATATTAAGATTTTGTGTCTGATGTTTAGTATTTTAATTGATGCATGTATTATTTTCGACACGGTCTTTGTGAGCACAGTGCGTTACCCACTCGGGATTTTATTAAAACGAATAATAGTACGTTTCATTAGCAATTGTTAGTGAGTATTATTTAATCATAATTATTTGAATTAAATGTACAAATCAATTTATTAAATCTGCACCTTCAATGTACTAAGTGCGTGCTACAAGTGGTAAAAAGTCAGTAGTGGTCTGTGGCGACTTTAATATAGATATTTTATCACAATCAGTTGAAAAAATAAGTACATCACTCTTTTTAAATCTTTCAATTTTGACTACTTGTTTGAAGTACCTACCAGAGTTACTCCGACCTCGGCCACTTGTATAGATAATATTTGGTTAAACAGTTTTCATATAGACAGTAGCATAGTGAATGGAGTTCGTTCGGATCATAAAGCTCAGATGGTCAGGCTACCTTGCGAAGTAAAACATCCAGATCGCGTTATAGAAATAAGACCGCTGAGTAGAAGTAGACTAGAATGACTAAAGTCTAATCTACTAGTCGCCATGCCGAACACCCAGGTACAATCAAATGATCCGAATGATCAATTCAAAATGCTTCTGAATACAGTGTGTAACGAATTTAATAAGACTTGTAGTAAAAAGCGTATTAAGATAAACAATAAAATGAGATTTAATGAGTGGGCAACTACCGGAATTCGGAAAAGTAGAGATAACTTATATCAACTTTATGAAAGGAGATCTTGCACCACTGACGAGTGTTTCCATCAGTATGTTAGGGATTATTCCAAATTGTTTAAAACAGTGTGCACGAAAGCAAAAGCAATGCACTTGAATAATAAAATTAAGTCCTCAGATAATAAAGCCAAGACAGTCTGGAAAATAATAAACACAGAGACTAGGAAGAGAAATAATAAAGAGTCCACAATTTCTTTGAAAGTAAAGGATAATTTAATAACTGATGCAGTAAAAGTAGCTGATGAATTTAATAATTTCTTTTCTAAAATTCCTATAGTCACTACTCAAAGTTTAGCATCGTCTACCACAAAAGCTGAATCCCTTCTGAATGACAACGTAAAATTAGAATCACTAACTAATTTCAAATTTCATCATGTTTCTCCTCTAGATGTACTGAAGTCCTTTGAAATGTTAAAAATAAAGAGCACTGAGGACTTATGGGGCGTGTCAGTCAAGGTACTGGAATCTATTCTGGAGGTCGTTGCACCAACTCTAGCTCTCATTTTTAATAACTGTATAGACTATGGCATTTTTCCAGACTTAATGAAATGTAGTAAAGTAGTTCCAATTTTCAAATCAGGTCATAGAGATAATCCTTCTGATTATCGTCCAGTTTCTATCCTACCTGCGTTTAGCAAAATATTCGAAAAAGTAATGCTTACGCAATTGGTTTCTCACTTTAATTCTCACAATATTTTGCACGCACAGCAGTTCGGCTTCACGAAGGGTAGGTCAACTACTGATGCAGGTGCAAGTTTATTAAAATTTATTTTGCAGTCTTGGGAAGAGTCGCACGACGCCATCGGAGTGTTCTGTGACCTTTCCAAGGCTTTTGATTGTGTAGATCATGGTACTTTAATTTGTAAACTTAAGTTTTATGGCATCAGAGGGCATGCATTAGATCTCATGAAGTCATATTTAACACAGAGAAATCAAAAGGTAGCGATAAATAAAGCCATTTCGTCAGAGACAGTGGTAGAGATGGGAGTACCTCAGGGGTCTATTCCAGGTCCGTTCCTGTTCCTTGTTTATGTAAATAATCTGCCATATATGGTAAGCCGACGATCAGGCATTGTAATGTTCGCAGACGACACCTCATTACTGTTCAAGGTAAATAGGAGAGATACTGAACTCATTGAACCAAATAATACCCTCTCCATGATATCTGACTGGTTTGCTGCCAATAACTTAGTATTGAACCCGAAAAAAACGAAATGTATGAAATTCTCTCTAGCGAACTCATCAAACAGAAACTTAGATACAAATATTAAACTTAATGGTCAAACATTAGAATTTGTTACTTCTACTGTATTCTTAGGTATTACATTGGACTCAAAATTGCAGTGGGGTTCCCATATAACAGCGATAGGAAGTAGGTTGAGCTCTGCTGCATTTGCAGTCAGGAGAATAACGCAGCTTACCAATGTGGCAACGGCACGGTTAGTTTACTTTGCTTATTTTAATAGTATAATTACTTATGGTCTTATCTTATGGGGATCAGCTGCAGATATTGAAACTGTTCTTATTTTGCAAAAAAGGGCTATCCGAGCAATTTATAACTTGGGGTCGCGTGATTCATTAAAAGAAATTTTCAAAGAAATAGATATTCTAACCCTGCCGTCCCTATACATATTTGAAATAATAATGTATGTTAGGAAGAATTTGGGCAATTTTCCAACAAACGCTGATAAACCAATAGCCACGAGAAATACTGGGAAACTGAAAATAACCTTCTATAGACTAGTAAAGGCGAAAAAGTCGTTCTTGGGAAATTGTATCAAATTCTACAATAAAATTCCTAAACACATTACTGAACTTAGCAATTCTAAATTCAAATCTGTAGTAAAACAAACACTTATTTCAAGAGCATATTATAAGATAAACGATTACATCATGGATAGGGATGTGTGGCAGTGATAGCGTCCTGCACGGGTAATCTATCGCAAAAATATATTTTCTACTGTAGCATTGTTATTTAAGTTATTTTGTAGTAATGTAATTTTATATTTAACTATATAATGTATATTGTTTTGAAAAAATGACACCTCGCCGAGTTTCTTACGCCGGTTCTTCTCGTGGCAGAGGTATATTTTTCCGAACCGGTGGTAGTTTATTGACTTTCATAGGTGCATGTAATATGCCTAATTTGAAGAATAAACTACTTTTACTTTTTTACTTTACTGCTAAAAATGACGTCGTAGTAAATAGGACATTAAGGGCTGCCATTTTGTACTGTCTTGTCAAATTACTTTGCAGTACATTGCTAGCAATTCGAATTTTTTTTTTACTTTAATAATTAGGTAAAGAGACTACGTTCCATACCCTGTATACAGGGTGGGCCCTGTAACAGGAGCAAAAAATGAAACGGTCGACTATTTATGTAGCCAGCAATTATTTCCAAGAAGACTCACTTGAAACAATTTTTTTTCAATTATTTTTGTTCAAAGATGGCTTACGTGTATTTTTATTACTTTTATGAAGTGACATTAATGTCAATTTATCATAAAAAGTGAATAAAATTTAAAAAAAAAGTATACCAAAAATATAATTGAAAACAAAAAATGCAAAAACAATTATGACTCCTAACATGATAGTACCTCAAACACTGCATTGACTGAAGCGCTATAATCTAGTGGTGTCAAGATCCATTACTCGGAGGTCAAAATTACTCCGAAACGAAAATTTTAGAACAAAAATTGTACACCAGGTGTTTCTTGAGATGCTCTAAGGAAGCGTCCTTTTAAATATTTGCTCCAGTTACAGGGCCCACCTTGTATGTGCGCAATAAATATTTATCATACGCACTAAACAGCATTTGTTACGCAAAACAAGTTGCTGTAATAGTAAAATATGGCAGAGGCGAGAAAACACAGTTTGAGGACAAGTTGATTTTGACGGACGACGCCAAGCGGAGTCTGTCAATAGGTACGCGTCCACTAATTCCTGCCATTCCCGCCGAGGCATATATATATGTATAGTGTTTTTCACAAAAATAGCAGTGAAATATTAAAAATTATAAGAAATATCCAAATGAGACTGTCACGATCCAGTAATAAAAACGCGTTGTAGCAGCCGTGTTTCCGGCGGTGAGCGCGCTGGTTGGTCCCCCGTGCCCCGGGTGCAAAAGAAGGTCTTTCTGCCGGCCTAGGCCTCCAATATTGTATGAAATTCCATTACATTCCTTCGCATCTTATTATAACGAACTATGCATTCACTATTCGTCATTTTCATTGCTTGTTTGAGAAAATATATATCATATACTACCTTTTGCCCGCGATACCGTTTGCGTAGAACTCGTTTATATCGTACCTCTATACAAATTTCCGTCGCCTATTAAAACTTAAATATTAGGGGTGATTTCCAGGATTAAAACCATCCTATGTACTTCACGGGAACTGAAACGAGCTCCGTTTTAAAATATAAATCTTCAGCGGTTTAAGTATGAAGAGGTAACAGCCGGAAGAGTTAAATTCGCATTTATAAAATAAATATGGTTATATGTATATATAATGCTATAGATATATGTATGCCGAGCCAAAGCTATCAACTTTTTACGAGCTCGAAAAGTTAATGTATTTTTATCGTTATTTCCGATATGTTCCAAATTTTTTAACATACTTAGAAAGCATATTATTATTCACGACACGATCCATTTTATACGGAAACGACTGTAATATTTTAAATACCTGTACTTAAGTATGCAACTTTATTATGTCACTTGAATTCATGAGCATAACCTAACTCAAATAGCAAATGTGGAACGTTCACACCATTTAGAGAAGTTATTTTCTGTCATCTGATATTAACCATAACCATCCCCGAGTGAACTAACATTTGTATCCCCTAATAATACAATTTTCCTCACGGAAATGGCTCAAATCTGTTTCTTTTGTTGATCCTTCTCTCCTGTATTTACTCTTAAACACGTTGTGTCTTCGGAAAACCAATAAATTGTCAGGGGCAAGAGATTTGAGAATGTAGCTTCGAGGCTGCGAAGGCTGATGTTTATTCTAGTGATTGCTTTGGCATATACATGAACCGGCTTAGGTACATGTTTTTTAAATTATGTATATTTAATGATGAAAAGTGTTAATGCCAGTAGACCAAGTCTGGAAACATTCTTGGGTATTTAGGAAATCTGCTGAATGCATTTTAAAATTCACTGTGACAAATAGGTTTATGTCTGCTTCGTTCTTATAATTTTTGGCGGTGAAAGTCACAGCTGATAATATTTTATACCTGCGCTACAGACTAAAACAACTGGTCTGTTGCCTTTTTTTTGTTTTGACGGTGGGTACGTAGCATAAAGTTTACATTTATATGTACGAAATACTTAAGACAACAATTGGAAAATCATATTGCCTAGTATACAAAATTCCTAATAAAATGTTCTTATCGGATGCTCATTAGTCAATTTGTTTCACAAGAACAATTTCTAATGTGTACGATTCTAACATGTTGGTTCTGCCATATCTAATTATTTAGGTGTTGCTATGTATGGACACCTTCACCTTTTGTCCCCGTCATAAGATCAGCTCAATCGTATCATAATATAGTATTATTTATCACCTGACTTGCTCAAGGAAGTTGGTCAAATTTGTCATACAAGATTTGATTACAAAAATCGGGACTGTGAAACTTAATGCTTGTAAAATATTACGGTCCTTTTGAAGCGGTTACCTACTTTTTTGTTTCGTTTAGTATTGGTTTCTGGGCGTAGTACATATTAGAGTTTTTTTCATTAAATAAATATTCGTAGAGATTTTAGTATTATTAAAATATGTTATAATACTAATTTGAGCAGCCGCCGTCTTCCCACATCATTGATTCGGTACTGAGAGAAAAGGTACGAGGCCTCTTAAAAACACGCGATCAAGTCTTCAAGGGGTTAATCTGTCACACATAACGCATTCCAATTTGACTCTGTTTTTTATAAAGATATTCTCTGGCCTTTACCATTAGGTAGGTAATTAATACTTTACTTATCTTACCATTGATTACCAAAATTTGATTTGACATTTCTGTCTAACGTATCTTTATAAAACCCGGCCTTAAATGTGCGCGCCGAGGCAATGTGTCATAACAAGCTCACGATTCACATTATGTTCAATTGAAATTCGATATGTAAGTGGCAGAAAGACCCTCTGGTATCGACTTAAAAAATTCTTAGTTTACTTGCCCACGCAAGTAACTCCTTAACATGTTGAGCATACTTAGATTGTTGTCACTAAAAGTTGAAAACTTCATGTATCATGTAAGAGTTTAATCTTAAAAAAGTAACTAAAAGAGTAAAGAGAGCTTCTGGTGTTTTTATGACAGATAAGTTAGCTACCGGTACATCCTGAATGTAAATTTGACACATTTTTAGGTGTAGTACCTAGTTACTGTGAAGCTATTAAGGAAGTGCTTTCATGTAATTGCTAATTAATCATTTCGTCGCCAATTAAGTGACATTTAAAAGAGACAATATCCAATAAACAATGTCATTAAAAAACATTTTAATTAATTCCATCATGTGATTAAAATTGGTCTTACAATTTATATGGGTAACTGCTTTTTGCATGACACTTTCAATCTTACGCGACTTCCTGACTTAGCGGTGCGGGATCGATATAAGGTCGGCATTTTGTTTTTGACGTGAGCTTACTGTTGCTCGATTTCCTCTCTTTTTTTTTTTATTAAAAATGGGATTGCTCTTGGCCAGCATCTAGCCAGGGGGCAAAGATGAGGCCGACGATGACTTGACGAAATACTGCCAGTGTTACGTTTGCGCAGTAGTAATACCATGCAAATAAGTGGGGCAATACTGCATTTGTATCGATTGACACTGACAGCCGACAGTTTTCTCATATCGTACCGCCTCCGCATCGACAAATCAGGAAGTCGCCCACAGATATCAGAGTAAAGCAGACCCGCTCATATAGGTTGAACGATTTCTTTACATCTGATCTTGAGAGAGACAGATAAGTGATAGGTATCTGACAGATATTCACCTGCCAGTGTCTTCGCTTTCATAACTGCTAATTGTACTGAACTGACGTTTGTGTCGTTTTCTAATTATATGGGATTAGACATATTTTGGTGTTAGAATTAATATTAGAAATGGGACATTTACCAGGTATATTATGATTATTGAGTTTCTAACATTAATTTTAATGTCAATGACCATTTTAGCTTGAAATCTATACTATATAATATTATGAAGCTGAAGAGTTTGATTGTTTTTTATTTTATTTTGTTTATTTGTTTGTTTGTTTGAACGCGCTTATCTCAGGAACTACTGGTTCGAATGGAAAAAATATCTTTGTGTTGGATACTCCATTTATCGAGGAAGGCTTTAGGTATATAATATTACGTTGCGACTAATAGGAGCGAAGACGCGGACGTAGTCGCCGGCAACAGCTAGTCTTATATATATTGGTGTGCCTTCAAATGGAGTCAATTCGTTAACAGCCGAAAATGGTCGTACTATCTGTTCCGTTCTAACTCATCTTTATAATCATAATCATGTACTCATTGCTTTGTGTGTACAAAATATGTTTAAGCTATTAATGCTTCAACTTAACGCTGAGAGGGCACTGCAACAGAATATAACAGTTTTAAATAATATATTATCATGCATTAACATTTATCAATTGTAATATTTTGTATTTATATATCCGCAAAAATCAATAATACGATACCTACTAATTATATTTCATCAACACTACAGATATGGTATGGGAAGTCGTCAGCTTGAACGGTAGAGAAGTCGACGTTTGGTTTAATCACAGCTACATAAGAACATAAAAAAAAAATATATTACTCTTGGTTAACCGTAAGGATTCAAACTATTCAAAGAGACAACAATATGAAAATTACGAGTAGTAGTCTGTAGGCTATCTTCTCACTGTAGGCAGTACAACAAATGACACCTTTTAGGTGTTAATATGGATAGGCGGGCAACTAAACTAGTTTGGTTTGTCGTCGACTGTACTTCCATATTTTGCGAAGACGTTGATAATAAGAAATTATGAACACATTGACACACGAACGGATGCGATGTCTCAAAGCATGAAGCCCGGTGGTCGCGATACTTTAAAGCAAGATCATTATTGATTTTAAACTTTCATGAGAAATATTTAGAATTATACTACTAATAACGGTTAACCTCTCGTTTTAATTGTGACTACCGGCGACACGTTTCTCTTCGAGAGTTCTTGTTCAGTATGAGAGTTCTCGCGGCGGAATGATTTCGCATAATAATTTTGTCTTTATAACAGTGGTAGCTAGTTTATAAGTAAAATTTGCATGCTTCTTTAAGTACGCACATTATCAATTCACAACTCCAACTGTTTTTGCATATAAATTTCTGATTTAACAAAATCACCTACATCGTGCTATTATTGTCATGTGTAGACATGCGTCTCTATGTAGATAAAGTCTCACTGCATTGGGTACCTTCTATAAACCAAAAACCCATCCACCTATCCCGCTCACACACAGCTCAGCTAGCCCGATAGGTAATACCGTCATGTTATATGGCCGAAATGTACAAAAACGTCACATAAAACATGACGGTATGACTGCACTTTAAACACCATGGAATATATTTTCACTGCGTTGTTTATATACAAATCGTATAATTTTATGTAATCTTAACAGCCCCAACGGACCTCTTGCGTTTTATAGAAAACGTCAAGCAAATCTGCAGAATTAAACATAGCATTAGTACGCTATATTTAATTCTGCAGATTTGCTTGACCCACCACAAATAATATTGATATCGGATAAGCTATTCGAGGAATAACCCCTAGATACAAAGTCACACATCTTCATTAATATTATGGTATACAAAAAGGATAGTCGTACGTGCGCTTGCGAGGTTGTTTAATTACGGTGAGTTGATCGTGAATTTCTATGAAGTGAATAAACGTTTCATAATTTCATACTAATTTTTTACCAATAAGGAGCCTTAAACAGAAGCCGATGTGGACGGGAGCGCGCGTTGCCATGTTTGTTTGCAATGTTTACATACACATTACACAGTCAGCGTAAAATAAATATTCATTTAGCATTCTTACGACGAAAAAGGGCGAAACTATTTTTTTTTCTTAAAGAGTTATAAGGTCCAAGAATTTAAATATGTTTTCGCAGTTTAAGATTACTTTTAATTTACCTTTATTTATTTAAAATTCGCAAGATGCGTACATTGTAATGAGTGTACCGATGTACACTGATGAAAATGCTGTACAGGTTGAGCAGTATAAATGGCTTAGTGAGGGAAAATTAGAACCAATAAGTGATAGACAAATTTGTATTCATAAAACTACAAAGGCGCTTTTAAAATTGAGATAAAAAAATCCATTGTATTTTATTTAATTTTTATTTCGTTGTTAGTTTAATAGCATTATAATGAGTATAAAGCGTAGAACGGGGTTGAATATTTTTTCCATTTTCAAAATGTTGCTCGTCTTATGTTATTCCGCACATTTATTTGGATTGCCTATGCTATACCTATAAATCGTGATGGTCATGGTCGTACAGTATGCTAGTTCTTCATCACTTAAGACTCGTATTGTCATGTAGTTTTAATTATAACCCATTTGCGTGCAAAGGGTTATCTTATGCCTATGGTTATTACGTTACGAAAGGTTGTATATATGTATATAAAACTCGAGAACGGCTGGGCCGAATTTTAGGACACTTTGATTTTTGGATTTACCTTCGCTCTAAATAGCAGAATAACTGTTGAACATTTCGGTAAAAAACGGGTCGGGCCGGAACGAAGTTTGCCAGGACGGCTAGTTAATTATAAATCATTACCCATTGAATACGGCAAACAGGTTTTCGGAGCCTTATCGTGATTATAGGTACATAATTGAGCAATAATCACATTTTACAAAAACGTTGCTTATGTAAAAACGCTCTGAGAAGGACATTGAATAGTGATAGTTAGTTCGAGCCATCTGTAAATTTCCGGAAGCATAGCTATAGCTACTGTCAAGTGTCAGTTTAACCATATTATTCCATCTCATGCCATTAAAAATACTAAAATAAATGAAAGTTGGGTGTTTAAGTATCTCATTTTACAAAGACTTTCGGGTAAGTCGACTGCGGTGTGTTTTACTACCTTGGTAACTTGCTAATGTTGGGCTTGCTAAATTAGGTACGAAAGCATCAGACTAAGTAAGTCTTTGTTCAATTTGAATGGGTTTCTCATTCTGCTTATTGATAATTTATTTCACTCGGTTGCTTCAGTAACGTATCAAAATTCAGTTATTCGTGGGTAATAAACGTACTTCTGGAGAAATATCTACTTAGGCATAAGACATTTCTTACAATGTAGGTATTAAAGTAAATAATTACGCATAGTTCAAATTAATCAAGATATTTTATAATTATGTAACTAAGTTCCATAAAGTCCTGGCATAAAGCATTTGTTTTGCCTAAAAATTAGTAGTTAATTATCGTTCGAAGATTTAATTAAGAGTGGTAATAAGTATACTAGATATATTGATTAAAATTATCAAATACGTGTAAATCTGAGTCAAAATATCATGATAATGCTAATAAGTTTAATGAGTGTAAGTTTTAGTTATAAATATTATTATACAATAAACTACTATTCTGATTAATTTGGAGTTTTAAACCTGTGAGTGAATAATTAATCCAATACAAGCACGCGGCCACCCTGATGGTAATCTGATATCTTAGCCTATGGACGGCCTTGGCATCCTCGTAAGTTGCTCTAACCTTACTGAAGGCCTATCTGATTAGCCTAGTTGGTAGTGACACTGCCTTTGAAGCTAGAGGTCCCGGGTTCGAATCCCGGTCAGGGCATTATTTGTGCATTTAGCACGGATATTTGTTCATGGGTCTTGGATGTTTTCTATGTTTTTAAGTACGTATTTAATTATGTATATATAAGTATGTATATCGTCGTCTAGTAGCCATAGTACAAGCTTTGCTTAGTTTGGGACTAGGACTTATTTGTGCGAGATTGTCCCTCAATATTTATTCTATTTATTCTTAATTTTTATAGAAATTCTTAAATATTATAAAATAAAGATGTTTATCAATGGGCACCGCGAGGCACTAATTGCTTAATTGAAAGCAAGCTAAAAGGTGAGTAAGATAAATACTTATAATAGGTATCTATGGTAAATTTTACAATATAGTCTCGCTATGGTCTCGAATATGTTTCTGCTCGTATAGTATAAACACCTATTAAATGTTCCCAGCATCAAATCTGCAGTGCTATTATTGTTGTTTATACGAGAACAGAACTTGTCCATGTTTACTTCGCCGTAGGAGTAATAAAGCGACGTGACTGAAAAAAAGAGGGTTCACATTAAAAAAAAATAGTCACCCAATTTTTCATGAAAAATGTTTATTTTGATAGTGGCCGGAAATGTATCCTTAATTAATTAGTGTATGTAAGGCAAAGCGACTGAATCGTGGTCGATCCCCACTCAATGGAACTGCGCACAAGCAAACACCGTTAGCCCAAACCGCGGACGCCACACAATGGCTGATTTCATTAAGTGCTAACCACAACCTGACTAGTGCAGGCGCTCGCTAAGCACTGACACAAGTAATATACAGTACAATGTCTGGCTATGACCGCATATAACAACATTTGTGACGTTCCGCGGACAAAGGTCAATTAGCCATAAGGTACCCTTGTCCACGGAACGTCACATTGAATGCTACTATGATTACTAAAGATACACTGTTAATAAACAATTAACATAATTTTGTATAAATATTATTTAATAATCAAAACACCTTTAAACTTTATTTAATTAACGTATACGCTAGACGCGCGTTCATTTTAATCTTAGTTTTACGTACCTACCTAAATTATTGACCCTGAAACACACACTCACTGCTTAACGTCCAGTTAGAGAAAAACCATTATTAAAATGAATGCGTCTCTAACATATACGTTGTATTTAAAAAACAACGCGATTACAACCTTTTAACCTTCGCCCCATCGCCTACATCATCACTGCTATCGAGCCTATCGGTGGTTGGCAGTCGTTGTGTGAGTTCGTGTCTGTGTAGGCTGTACAATGACGTAGCCCTTTACACCCGGACTGAAACGATTGTGAGCCCTTAATTACATTAAAATATCAAATTTTTTTACAGTGTCATTAAAGTTCATTTTAATTTATCTCAATGGCGATTTCTCGGGTGTAATGGGGTAGGCTTGTGTCACGATCCGGAGTAGCAGACCTTGTTTCCGTAGACCATGGATTGTAAGAATATAATATACAACAATGTTTCCTATTTTTACTAGAATTCCATTCACTCCCTAATTTAGAGTAGTTTTAAAGCAGCCTAATAAAGAAGTAAGGAATCAATTTAAGGGGTCCACGAACACCACAGAAAATGAATTGTGGGATTTGTGCGTGATATGTAGTCCAGCATGGCTTGCACAAGAGGGCGCGCGAACTATCTCACGCGCGACATAGACCATTCGTCTCTTTCTGTGCGTACCAATTAGAAAAGGACGAGGAGTCTATCTCGCGCGTGAGCTAGCTCGCGCGCAGTCTTGTGCTAGCCGTGCTGTAATATTTACTTAATTTATTATTTACATATTTCCTGTTATCTGAAATTTTCTTCCTATTCCGTTGCTGATGGTGATGACAGATCGGTTAAAATGATTGCTGTAAGCTACCGATCTACTGATGTGTCATGAGGACTTCCGAGAATAAGTAGCATTTTTCTTATATTAATATATATTAAATTTCTTCTATTGATTTTATATTATTGTTCAATTTGAAATGACCAACTTGAAGCCTTGCAGCATCTTGGAGTATCTCTTAGCTCGGTGAATGATGAAGACAGTACATTGTCGTCGGCAAATTGAAGATTAGTTAATCTTCTTTTGCCGACGACGACGTGGCCGCCAGGCTGCGAAGCACTAGTGAAAAGTTTAGGGGACAACGGATCTCCCTATTTAATGCCTCTCGGGAAGTCGATAAAGGATTGGCAACACACTTATGTGACCGTCGCAGTATATAAAAATACTACCTGTTGCCCGCGACTTCGTCCGCGTCTTCGCTCCTATTAGTCGCAGCCTGATGTTATATAGCCTATAGCCTTCCTCGATAAATGGACTATCCAACACAAAAAGAATTTTTCAATTCGAACCAGTAGGTCCTGAGATTAGCGCGTTCAAACGAACAAACTCTTCAGCTTTATTATAAGTATGGATATTGTTACAAACAAATTCAATGACGGTTAATTATTAATTGACACAATTGAAACATTCATTTCGATTTCGTCGTTGTTGTTACTCGTCAAACGAAGGATCAGGGAAGTCAGGGGGCAACCTAAGTATGTGTTCAACTTGTGCCCAGTCATTGTGTCTGAAAGAGTGAGTGGAAAAAATTGAAATCTAACATATACAGGGTGACATCGAAGACGTGATCAGAAGCTAATTTTTCAGACTCTACACATGATCGCCTTTTCAATGCAATAGTTGTTACATTAAATAAAACAATTTATTTTTTCAAAATTTTACTAGAAAAATAATAACGCCATACTTTTGATACACGTTATATTGTATGAGGGATGACAAGACGTCGTGTGGTGTAGGGTGACCAAGTTGTATGAAACATTATTTATTCTGTTAATAATTTGAGGAATAATAGTCAATATTGCAAGTAGTAACTGTGATATCATCTTCATTGAGTTTAACTTTCAAAACTTCATCGAGTCAAATAATTTCTGATCACGTCTCCGATGTCACCCTGTATATTAATTATAATAGTACGTAATATTGCCGAGTCAAGGATGATTCACAGTAGGCCGTTCCGTGTCCGGGCCGGCCCGTTTATGACAGCAAGACGCCGGTCGTTGCGTCCGGGCCCGGTGACCCTCAGAAGCGGCCCGGCGCGGCCGCTTTTTAGTCAACACAAACGTTTGACAACCAATCCAGCCACGGCCGAGCCTCGGAAGCAACTCGGTCCCAGCCCGGTCCGGAAACGAAAGGTGGGAATCATTATTTACGCGTATCACATCAGAATGATCTTATCTGTTTGACTAAATCTGTTTTGTTATTTATTTAATGTAACAATAGATTTACACCGCATTACAGTTTTGACCAAGCCGCTGGAAAATTTAGTTAACTATAAGCAACACAATTAATAAATACCTATGGAATATTGCTAAACAATACAATACAAATTATTACGAGACACTACCGATTATCCATCAACTCACAGTATATAAAACACTCACGACAGTTATGTTTTTATCTAATGGTCATCATGGGTTAAAGCACGCAGGTAGACTACCTCAGGTACCTATCCAAAGGTGGATGAGGCAGTGGGTCAGATGGGGCAGTAGGAGGAGTTGATCACCTTTTCTTCGTTAGTACAATTAAATCAGTGAGAAAGCGGTGATCTATAGAACAAGATGTAAATCTCAGATTAGCCCCCTAATTGTATCAGCTGACGCAGTTGCGCTACGATGCTACGACAAGCAAACAGCGTATCATTTGCTACGGCACTTCAAGAGTTGAAGCAAAGTTAATTCGAGAAGTCACGCCAAGTTTTGAGAATGTGCAAAATACGTACGTACAGGCATGTCTGGATGAAGCCACGCCTCGAGCAAATTAACCCACGTCTTATTCATTTAAGCACAGTAGAAATATAGTTCATAGCAGTAAAACAAATCTATACAAACATCCAATTTGACGCACCCACACAAACATACGTCGATACAGTAAGCTTAAGGCACAGCAAATTTAAGAGTATCTCAGGGTGATTCGGTTACTTGTGCCGCGTACGTACTCATATCGCGTAGAATAGTTAAAGAAGGTTTTCATAAACTGCAGGCTGCAGCGTGTGCTGGCCAATATTTTGATTTGACGTGACGTTACGAATGATTTGATGAAAATGCGATCCAATATTTGAAATAAAAATGAGCCATATAAATTATTGTCCGGTCTACGGGTGCTTAAATTCATAAATTGCAAAATGATAATTTAAGCTCCTTCCTTAAGCAGAAATTGCGTCAAACGTTTTTAAAGTCGCTATCGCTATCTCTAAGCATTCGCGCGCAATTAGATACAGTTTTGACAATATTGAAAGGCGACATCGGGCGTGTATTTATTCTCCCTGCTAAATTATGCAGTGTGATAAGATAAACAGAAAACCACATCGGCACTAAAAATCATAAATGCCTCGGCGTGTATCTGACTCGGACGCCCCATCCGATGATCAGACTTTCGAAACCGACTTTTAGATGGAAAATTCAGACGTGTATTGCTATTCATACTTTATTTATTTATTTTATTTAAGATCAAAAATTAAGAGAGGCAGCCCTATCATTCACAACGGAGCGCAGGTCCAAAATAATCTTAAGAGACTATAGTTGAGATACCTATCTCTGCCTTAAGCTATATATCTACTGTGCTGTTGGTCACGGTACAATATGAATATGGAAATAGTGTTGAAGCGGATAGTGGTCGTTGGGTTAACAACTTTTATATACTTTTACATACAAATAATCAACATGGGCCTGAGGCCCGCACCCATTGCGTCGGAGTAGACGATCGCCGATTGAAGAGTTACTTCCTGCGGACTAAGGGGCTTCATGGCCTCCACTACTGGCGAGCGGATGTGGCGGGGGGGTCGCGCGATGTTTCAATGAAATGTCATAAATTGATTTAAACATGTCATTGAGTAGGTGAAACTGGGGGAAACACATAGTTTCACTTAAAATACTGACGTTATTAGCTTTATCCAATTTGCTATAATGTTTAAAGTTTGGAAATTTAATGCGCGTTGTTTTAACATGTAAGGTGAAAAAGTATACGCAAATATTTATGTATTGTGTGAAATGGGACGCAGTTGAGAAAGTCAGGCAAAATGAGGGAATAATTTAGGAACGAAAATGACATATGTATGATTCGAATAAACGGGATAGAGGCCTTTACGAGAAGAAATAAGAAAAAAGCGAGATTGGAAATAAATAAAGACACAGTATATATAGCCCATTCGTTACTTCCAAACTTAACACAGAAGAGTGCTTTCTTTTTCAATATGACAGCGCACTTGTGTGTTTTTAACTGATATAGACTTTTGTTTTAGACCATAGTCATAATTACTCAATTTAAGGTGGTTTGGACATTCTTAACTCCGCGATTTTAAAATACGTATATTACGTCCTTGTTTACGATACCTTACTATGAATGAATTTCGCACTCGCATAAAGTATACTTTGATTTGTTACTAAAAGCATAAGTTATTGTCACGAATTACTTTTAAATCTCTAATCCCAGCCTCATAAGTCATACTTAATACCCCAACAGGTGAACTGAACATAATATGACGCGAACACGTTGTTAATACAAAGTGAAATTAGTGAAACAAACGGGGTTCCAGCAGAAAGATTGAGAATAATGTGCGGTGCGGTTTGCCGGTATTAGTGGATTACAGGACCCGAATTGGGAATGGCCCGCTGCGGATCCTTTGTGGAACTGAGCCAGCTGAGATCGCCTGCGTTAAAGCTCCTTTGACATCGCCGTCCCAGACAATGTCAAAAATTAGATAAGGGTAAACAATTTAGTGATTTAGGTGCATTTAACTTATACCTAGCACGGTATGACTTAGCTTAACAAGATTTGGTTGAAATGTTCCATTAATGATGATTGATGGCACACAACGTCCTGGTATATGTGAATATACCAACATATTTCATGAAGTTGATGGGCTGGATAGTAATGATAATTCGTTGTACTCAGTTTTCAACACCTAAGTAATTAAGTAATAATTATAATAATAATTATTATTTATTCTTATTTATATTCTTATCTTATTATACATACTTAAATGAGTATAACCAGCAACTTTTAGAATTCCATCCAAAATACATTATTGAATACCGAAAATTGTAATAAAACTCTTTAGAGACCCCTTTTATCCAACTGAATATTTTATGAGGGGATAGCCGCGGCCCGAGTCACACGTATTTTTTCGTATTTATGTCAACATGTTTTGTTTAAGGAACAACAGCTAGTAACTCCGCGGACGGATAATGATAACAGTTACACTAGGTGGCGTTGTATAAACTATGCCGGAGGGATTCTTTAATATTAGAAATAATAAGATTTTAAATTCGTTAGCATGTTTTTATATGTTTGTATGTTCAGTGATAATACCCTCAGGAATATGCCATTTGGTGAAGATCTGATGATAGGATCCATGTGGAATTCAGGGAACTTCTCAAATCTGACAAGCACACATAAGGCAGTTCTGGTATTGTCTGTAGTACCTAAATCATACGTTTGCTCACGGAATCCTCAAATTTGGCAACGTGATCGCTAATACTAACCGCAGGGACAGCGTAATTCATAATCTTGATATGGACTCAACAGTGAACATCGAATACAAGTAGATAAATAATTTTACCATATTGATACCTACGAGTACTTACAGCTATTACGTCTTTGACGTCTTTAAATATTTGCACAAAAAATTACGGCAGAGCAACTCAGATGGTACAATTAATTTGCACTTGAACAATGAACAGGTCCGGTTGCCCAGTGTTCAAATTAAGTATGAAGAATGCATAGAGTAAATTTACAAATTAATTAAAGTACTTACTTACAGTCGTAACAAGTTGATCAAAGGGAACTGGCGCACTTTGTGCTGCGGGTGGCTTGGAACGCCGTGATCATACTAGCCCAGCCCGCGGCGCAACTCAAAGGCGTGTGCCTCCCATGGGCCACCACAAGACTTATTATTCATCAGATATCACCCTTATACTCTATCATAGATTATTCATTATCCGCTTGTAAGCTAGACAAATCAAAATGTAAGCTAGACAAATCAAATTTTGAGCTTCAATTTAAATTAAGAAGTCACATTTTTAATAAAATAAATAGCAAACATTGTCGTAGCAGAAATAAACAAGAACCTGAATTTAATATTTTTAGTGTGTAGTTTACTATGTTCTCCTTAATGAACTTTTATTTATTATCTAGGAACTTTGCACCCCTTTAGATCTCAACTGTTTTATCGATGAACCCTGCATTTTCTTAATATTTAACTAAACTTTCATTTTTAGGGTTCCGTAGTCAACTAGGAACCCTTATAGTTTCGCCATGTCTGTCCGTCCGTCTGTCCGTCCGTCTGTCCGTCCGTCCGCGGATAATCTCAGTGACCGTTAGCACTAGAAAGCTGAAATTTGGTATTAATATGTATATCAATTACGCCGACAAAGTGGTAAAATAAAAAGTGGAAAAAAATATTTTATTAGTGTACCTCCCCTATACGTAAAGTGGGGAGTGCTTTTTTTTTCATTTTAACCCTAACGTGTGATATATTGTTAGACAGGTATTTAAAAATAAATAGGGGTTTACTAAAATCATTTTTTGATAATGTTAATATTTTCGGAAATAATCGCTCCTGAAGTAAAAAAAAATGTGTCCCCCCCCTCTAACTTTTGAACCATAAGTTTTAAAAATATGAAAAAAATCTCAAAAGTAGAACTTTATAAAAACTTTGTAGGAAAATTATTTTGAACTTGATAGGTTGAATAGTTTTTGAAAAAATTACAAAAATAATTTCTGAACTAAGTTTGTAATTTAACCGTATAAACAGGTGTTTATTGTACCTGTCATTTCTACAAAATCACAATGAAATGACGTGCTTTTTAGGGTTTTGTGTTTCTGTACTTAATATGTCAACTTAATGTGACGGACGGAAAACTACGGAACCCTACACTGAGCGTGGCCCGACACGCTCTTGGCCGGTTTTTTCTCATCTATGTATTAGATGGGATAGTTTATACAGTATTCTTAATCGATTATCTTTCGAGTACGGTACCAACGTCGAGTACCGTACTTGAACAACGCACAGTCCACGCGAGCCGCTCAGCACTTGCGCCGAACGTTGAATACTAAAAATAGTACTTACCTAATTCCGGCTCTGTAGCTAAAAGGAACGCTAAAGTACCAACTCTTTTCAAGAGGTTGGAAGGCAGAGCAAGCTCAAGTGCTGATAGCATAAACAAGAGCATCCGCTTCTTGCTAAGTCTTACTCATTAGTATTTTAAGTTTAGATTTATGCCCGATTTAATCAAATACTCCCAAATCCTTAGATCAATCCTTAGATTCAATCGCGGGTTCTAGTAGTCGTTACGAGGAGCTTAATGTAAATTCGGTAGACTGAGGAGATAGTATTTTTGTATCAGTTTAGGGATCGTGCATAAATAAGCGACCTTATTTCTTACCCGTGAATAAATAGAAGGGAGGGCGTGGATGGGATTAATTTACGAAACTCCATCAAATTATTCGGGTAAACAAAATATTAATTATACTGTTTACGTTCATACGAAAATATGTCAGTTATTTATAGAAACTTATATTAATATAAGCGATTAGCATTTCGATTAGCGTTTGCCAAAACTCCGCTAGGACACTCATCCTTTACTGTTTATTGACTAAAGTACCAGCAGCTCGGGTAAGTAGGTGCTATTAAGGTAGCGTTAACGTACAAGCTTCATGCTGCGCTACACAACGCGCGGCTCGTCAGGCGACTAAAGAACAGTGGTGGTCGGAATCGCACCAGCGGAATTCGGCGATCCAATCCGGTCGCAGAATTTAACCGGCGTGCCTGAGGCCGCTTTCACGTACAGTACGGACTACACATGCTGCTAGTTTGTACCTACGTACTCGTACGAGGACAATTTTATGAATTTTGTTCCAAATTCGAGCAGAAACAGCTTGAACGGACACTTGACAGGTCATAATGAACAGCGTGTACATATTATTAGTGTTGTGTATATTGTTATCTAGTAGACATCGTTGTTATTAAGAAAATCTAAATAAATTCAGAATACGATTAATTAGTAAGATATTTTGTGTCATATGTAGTTTCTTAATAGTTTTCATTTTTTTTTGTTGGTGCCTCCGAAGCTAGTGGCCCCGGGTTCGAATTCCGGTAAGGGCATTTATTTCTTTGGTGAGCAGAAACATATTTTGAGACTTGGATGTTTTCTATGTATTAGAGTATTGTTTCTATGTATTTATAGTCGTCTAGTACCTACCCATAACACAAGCCTTATTTAGCTAACTATATACTCGTAGGACTAGTTCGAATTGTGTAAAAGAATTGTCCTCTATTTTTTTTTACATTTTCCATTTAAACTATATTTAATAATGCGCATTGTTCGGAATTTGTTTATAAATAAATACAATAAGTCGTTATATAAATAAATTATTGATACCCTAGTTCACAATCGCAATAATTACGAGGAAAAAGTTGCTGTCATTAAAACTTTTGTGCACAAATCAATAAAGTCTCAATTTCGCCACCTTTTTCCCGTAATTAGTACGATTGTGAACTAGGGTATCGTTATATTAATATCGCAGAAATCATGTGCTCCATAGAACTCCACGTCCGCGACCACGATGAGACGCAAAATTGGCCGTGACTTTTTTGTACTTACTCGCAGCCACATTAATGAAGTTGCCGAAACGCCCCACTCAGTAAGTTTGTAGCAATTTAATGGCCCGACTTCATTCCCAGTGTTAATTTAGGGCTAGAAGTTATGTCACCAACCGACCCGTTATATGAGAAAACTTCCACTTGACAAGAAGGTTCAGACAATTTATGACGTTCCTCTCGTGTGCAAACTTACATAGCATTTACTTGAAGGCTTAAAGATAATTAATGTGCATACTCGTACTAGTGCCGACACTACGCTCACTCACGTCTGTTTCGTAAGGATTCCTTTTGAATTATGACTGAACAGGCGAATATTCGTAGACCACAAATTTAAAACCTAGACTCGCTGTAAGCTATAAGGCCAGATTCTACAAAACAGAAATGTGGGCTAATAAAACCTACGTAATAAGAACTACTTAACTATCTTGTCCTGGAATATACAAGCGCACTTTATAGTTATTTATCACTAACCATGTGTTTATTTTCCATCACTCACGGACCTTTTTTTCCGCTAAATAACTGACTTAACGTTTTTCAGGGTATAAACACTACTCACATTGTACTATTTGAATACTTTCGTATGTGTTTTAAATTAATTATTAAATTGGTATCCATTATTTTCAATTTCATAAACTTGATAAGTATATCAACGGCTTCCTTGTCAGATACTCGTAGGGTCTATACAGACATAGTTATGTACCTAGTATAGGTAAGATGTTACACTAATTTTAGGCATGCAGCTCGCTCTTCATATCACAAATAATAAATATCGGGGGACAATCTTACACAAGTCGACATAGGCCCAAACTAAGCAAAGCTTGTAGGGTACTAAACGACGATATACAAACTAAAATATATAGAAAAATATTCAAGGGAACAATATTAGCGATAATTGAACCAATAATGCCCTGACCGGGATTCGAACCCAGTACCTCTAGCTTCGTAGACAGGGTCACTACCAACTAAGCCAAATATATATGTATACATATATACATAGTTATATTTTTTATATAAAGTTTATACTAAATTCAAATTGGCATAAGTACGTTGATTATTTCACGTAATCGCATCTGCACTACTATAATTGAATTGGAAGCAGCTTAGGCTCGTCGTATTTTATTCAGTAGTACCGCACAAAGTCGCGACGCTCTCAAAAGTGATTTACGC
Organism: Notocelia uddmanniana; assembly: GCA_905163555.1. Taxonomy (NCBI): domain Eukaryota; kingdom Metazoa; phylum Arthropoda; class Insecta; order Lepidoptera; family Tortricidae; genus Notocelia; species Notocelia uddmanniana. Next base: position 55,147,557 of record LR991052.1, read on the forward strand.
ACAAAAATATAATGTAAATGACAGTCCCACGTACCTCGGAGATAATACGCCCGCGTGAGAGACAAATGTTCGCGGCGTGGACTTGACACGCGCCTGTAAAAATAAATAAAGGGCGCACCACGTCGCGTCTTAAGCCATGTACACACGACACGACAGAGTGAGATAACGCCGAGCAACGCCGCAGAACAAACAACAAACAAACAGAGACTAAATGCACTTAGCAATAGAGGGCGTAGCCGCTCCCGCGATCGCCTCTGCTACGAGATCTCGAATTTGTACAACTTTTTACCCCTATTTTTGCAAACACTCCATCTTGACTACTGGCTTTTGCTGACAGTATACATTACAGGAACTCGCATTGTCCTAGCAAATGGCTAGTTTAAAACTAAATTTTATACATTTTTTAAATCGAGTAAACACCATTAAAATGACTTAATGTAGAATTAATCTGCTACTTTATTATACAAAGCTAAAAAGGAGATTGCAATGAGATATATAGGTCAAGGCATGAAAAGATGAACACCCCTAAAAATTTAAGAATTCTCCGCTATTATTTATCTATTTATTATTTTAGCTCTAACTTACGTATAAAATTTAATAACACGTCTACTTGCATAGTTGTGCGTGATATTAAGCCTTGATTAATCCGTAGATTGTATATAAGGAATTTTAGATTTTTTGGGTACTTTTAGAGATATTAACTAGTTCAACTTTTGGCTTTTATGAAAAGCACTAAAAACTTGAAACTTTAAAAGAATAGCCTGAATTAATTGTAACTTTGTAGTTGATTTTTCTACAAAAAGTTAAACATTACTTTGGTTAGACTATTTTCGGGGTTTGTTTTACTGTGAAAAGCACCATTGTTCATCAAAAATTCTGTGCCCAGAACATGAAACGATACAGTGAACTCGTTCAGCTGGCGTAAGTATAAGATAATTAACCCAAAATCGTTTTTCCTTGAAGTGACTTTTATTTTCGCATGTTTCCACAATAGTGAATTTGCACAGTATTGTTTTTCCAGATCGTTTAATATTACTGTGGCATGTTTTATTGAATTGTGTAGTCATTAATTATGCTATACTCTTATGTTTTTTTATATTTTCTGGACCCATATAGGAAAGTTAGAGAATCCCCAAGAGCGACACAATTTTTTTCGAGTGATTTTATTTTACCCAGTTGCTAGATTTTTTGCTTTATATACCCATGCTAAATTGCAGCTTTCTGGCACTAACAATGACAGAGCAAAGGCTCGGACAGACAGACGGCCAGACAGACAGATAAATGGACATCGTGAAACTATAAGGGTTCCTAGTTGACTACGGAACCCTAAAAACTATTGTAATAGAAGGGATTTAAAATATTTTAATCCAATCTCAACAATATACGAAACAAATCGTATAAACCCCTTTTTAAAAACAAGGCTATTGAGAGAACCTTGCTACGAAGAGTACGAAGTACGCACATTAGTCATTGTATTTAATCGAACAACTGCATTGATGAGTTTCAGAAGTTTGAAACACGAGCAGTAAATATTGTACAATTGTATATAAACACTTACCTACATCAGCTTCACTTCATTCACTGTACAGCTCCCGATAAAGGAACGACGTGAATCCTAGTTATCGATATACCTGAGTCAATAAAAGTAGCGAGATTGAGTTGCTGCAGGATACATCCTCGAGGGAACTGAATTTAAAGTTCACTATTGTGAAATATAGAAAACAACGCCGGTTTTACACACGACAGGATATCCGGCAGGTCATGTAGTTTTAAATTTGAAACAAAGTTCAGATTGACGTAAAAAGAATAAAACTATAAAAAAGAGTAGTTAAGCAAACATAGCAGGAGTACAATTTGCATGGTGGATATTTTAGAACAATTGAAGCTTTTTATGAGGATCAAATTAAATCTTCATTTAAGAATATGAATAGACAGCACATCCTACTTGCGATATATTGGCTGCTACAAAATAAATGTTGACTGAACAAACTGCAATTAGACCTCGCACTCACACATTTTAATATGTGTCATACTTATATACCTAGTACTTTTGGATTATATCATTGTTACTTAATTTTAAGATTGAATTTAATTCTAAGATTGAGAAGAAGATTTTTTTTAATTTAGTTTCTTTATTTATACATATATTAAGTACCGATTCTCTGTTATGTTGTATAGCGCCTTTATTTTATATCGCTTTTAATCTTTACGTATAACTTATCAAACGAATGTTATATAAAGCAATCTAGAAATATAGGTCATGTTTTAAAGCTGAAATGACCCAAAACTTCACAAATATATATATAACATGCTGATAAATGGACATATATTTGTAAGTATTGTGCTAGCGGGGTAGATCCGGTGGTTACGCTATATGAAGAACTAGCCTTTGCCCGCGACTTCGTCTGCGTAAAACATACATCTTTCACCCTTCTTTACACCCCCTTAAGAAATGACTACATTCAATATAACATGCTGTTTACCGCGCAATTTTAATAGAAATCCTATTTTCAAAACGAATCATCATCATCATTATATCAGCCGAAAGACGTCCACTACTGGACATAAGCCTCCCCCAAGGAGTGACACAATGACCGTTCCTTTGCCATCCGCAACCAGTGGTCTCCTGCGACCTTTACCAGGTCATCAGTCCACCTTGTGGGGGGCCTACCCACGCTGCGGCTTCCGGTACGTAGTCGCCACTCGAGAATCTTTTCTCCCCAACGGCCAATGGTTCTACGTGAAATGTGATCGATGCGATCATGCAGAGACATTCCCAGCATAGTCCTCTCCATTGTTCTTTGGGTAAATTTGAGCCTTCTTATGAGGCCCATAGTAAGCGACCACGTTTCGGTGCCATATGTCATCACTGGTAACACACACTGGTCAAAGATTCTCGTCTTGAGACACTGCGGAATATTGGATTAAAAGATGTGCTGTAGCTTCCCGAACGCTGCCCAGCCGAGTCAGATTCTACGATTAACCCCTTTCTCGAAGTTGGACCTACCGAAGTGCACAGTCTATCCTAGGTATATATAATTGTCTACAACTTCGAGTAAAAGTGTCCGATTGTAACGGGAGTTGGTGCTACGTGCTCGAGCTTTCAAAACGAATGATTATTCTTATTTCAGAATATCAAATGTACCGAAGCCCGTAAAAGTATTACATGTACAATGATAAAAGTCTCGCTACGCAGTTCTTCCGTAAAACGTTGTCCCAACAGAGTGGCTAAACATGCAAGGCTCGAGTATTCACACAGAGTGGGCTTCTTATGTAAGGCTGAAGGCCGAAGGCCTGAAGCAGGGAGGCTAGACACGCAAGGCCGAAGGCCGAGCTTCCAAACGGAGTGGATTATTCATTTAAAGTTGATGACTAACGGGTCGCAACAGAGTGGCAAGGCATGCGAGGCTGAAAGCCGAGCATTTAGATTCGAGCATTTAGATAGAGAGCGGGATTCTTAAGTAAAGCTGAGGGCTGAAGGCCGGTAGCCGTGTGGCACGCACGTGAGGCCGAAGGCTGAGCGTCCCCACAGAGCGGGCTCCTTATGTAGGGCCGAAGGCCCGATGCAGAGGGGCAAGGCATGCGAGTCCGAAGGCCGATCATTCACACAGAGCAGGCTCCTCATGCCGATCATTCACACAGTGTGGCAAGGTAGCCAACAGAGCAGGCCCCTCATGTAAGGTTGAGGGCCGAGAGTCACAAAACCTAGACATATAAAGAGACGCAAATTCTTAAAATTTGAAAAGGGGCCTTTCAATCCCTTCATTGATTTATCCAATATTTTCAATGTACAGATTTTCGAACCTCTACAGCTTTATTATATGTACGGATAAGTATAGATCCAGGGGCCTTTCAGCTCGAAGTACGATTTTTTCTATGGAAATGTTAGTTTAACTTCTTTGTACCAGAGGTCTCTGGGTGCTATCTCTATCGCACTTGCATATTGAAGTGACCGAAATGCAGCGGTCGTGCGGTTAGTTCTTACTAAATACACAACGGCGCATAAATTTGCTTTGTGCATAGATCTAAGGTGCTTCAACTGTCAATGTTGACGATTGGGCTGCCCAGCCCAAGTGATCTCTTATATCAAACAGTTATTATGGGTCAACAATTACGTAAAAAATAATACACGACAAAATTAAATTGCACACCGGCGATACAAAGACTGCATTGAAGCAGCTGTTTTTGCATATGAAGACAAACAATTCCAAAGTATCGCAAATTTATTTTGATTTACACGCAATAATAGACCTAATTGCTAAAAGGTTATGCTCTAAAATAGCGTCAACAATCAGACAGAATTATGATACTTCGGCTTTGACATATCGAAACGTCAGCTTGTTTACAATATGTCAAATTCTGCTATGGCTTAAGTTAAATTTATTAACACGCCGTTATACTCCCAATTGGCTGAAACTCAAAACTTAGAATGGCGTATGAGGATTTAAATCACCCCGTTTCATAGACCATATTTGCACCCCCGATTTCATCCCTTTGAGGGTGATTATCGGGACAAAAAGTATACTATAAGTGAATCCAGATTATATATTGTTAGTATACAAAAAAATCACCTTGATCTGTTCAGCCGTTTTTGCGTGATTGAGTAACAAACATCCAAACATCTAAACTTTCGGATTTATAATATTAGTGGGATTAGAGGGATATGGACTGTTAGAACGAAGTATTAAACTGTTGATCCTGTAGATCAGAATTCTTCTGACGTAGTTGAGGATAGGTTTTATATTGAGGATTGTCAACAATTAATTTATATCCCACTGTTATAAATTTTATTTATCCTATAAGTTAAGAAAAATCCTCGACCTTGAACTAAGTTATCAATAAATTCATTTCATTATGGTCCATAAGTCTATAGATGACTTACTTTGATTTTGCATCGGACACATTGCACGCAACGGATTTTAGTATTCTTTATATAGAAACTCAAACAAGTGCATCCACTGATGTACGGTGCGTATCAATGGACGCACTTATGTGACTTTCTATACAACATTTAAGCTTGATACGCACAGAGCGCGGCGCAGCGTCGTTGCGTGGCGGAGGCGATCTTTCGGTAAAATGAACGCGGTCCGGGGGACGTCGCAACACAAAAAACCGCGTCCGATAGCGGAGCGGAGGCGGCGTGTGTGAAATATAAAGCATTAGTCGACACTATCGACCGTCGACATTTACGGAAAAATGAAAAATTCTCTACCGCCGCGCCGGCTCTGTGCGTTTCTAGCTTTAACGATGAGCCACAGAAAAAAACAAATTAGAACCTAAATCATTTCCAGGCCACCCGGCAAAGTATGAATTTAAATTCGCTTGTAGGTGTAATCGTGATTTTTCCGCTTTACAGCGAGGAGTTGCTGAGAACATAGGTAACTAGAGGGTTCTTTACAGCGAAAGTGTTGTGTGTGATCGTACCGTATAAAGTTTTTCTATAAAACTTTTGCCTAACATGCATTTTTAGAAAAAAAGAGTTTTGCGTACCTAACCTTAAGCGGTAGGATGTCTTCAATTTTATGGAAAAAGAAGGGGATCATAGAAGACGGATGTTGATGTTTAGTAGAACTCATGCATTTTTATGCAGGAGAGTTGTGAGTTTTACGCTACACAAGTTGAAAAAAAATATTCATTTCTTTGTAAACAAGTCCTAGAATCACTATAGAACCGGAATTATTGAAGGTAGGGATTTTCGTGAACCAACGTAACGTTTCAGTACTTAGATATTTTGCGAGCTAAACGCCACGGCCGCGTGTCCCGCAGTTTATGTAAATTGCTGAAGCACGCTGCCACGCGGCGGCTATTTGCTTTGTTACCGCATTGTTAGGACACTCAAAAGCAAGATTATGAATCACGATCCCCGTGAATGCGAGGTAAAAATACCCATCCAATCTGAAACAAACAGTCGTAAGCGAAGGCAGGATATTATACTGATGTGTTACTATTTTTACTAGATTTACGTCAGTAATACAGGTACTCGCATTATTTAGCGGTCTTTCACGGTATAAACATAAGACCTAAATATGAGGGTACTGTGTTATAGTTCATCTATAATGAAATAAATGAACTTTATTTTGCAAGTAGGCCGCAATGGCACTTTTCCAGGCTGCAAAAGAAGACCACTGCCGAGAAGAAACGCCGAAAGAAACTGGACAGTCAGTCAATTTTTCCCGAAAATATTATACGATATTCAAGTCTTAAACTTTTAAATGGACTATTTCCATATAACGAAACAATCCGTACTTCACCCTCTTAAGGGTTGAATATCGAAAAATATTGTCTTAGTTCACGTCTACTTTAAAGAATACAGTACCTATGGTACCGGCACGTGGGCTTTTATTTAAGTAGGGTATTGAAACGTAGATCGTTAACCTAACCATGAGCTTAATTTTATTATACTACAAAAAATTCGACTTCATGTATTTTCTTACAAAATTTTAACTGCCAGCAATGTAAAGCAAAGTATATTGACAATACAGTACAAATGACATCTCTTAAAGTTCTGTTTACTAGGACGTCATTTTAACCCTTAGCCAGGTAGTGATGTGTCTTGAAAACCTACCTTGCTTGACAAACAAAACGAAGAGAACAAATCGCCAAACTTGAACTACATGTCGTTGAAGAGTTCCGTTCTGATCATCATCAGCAGTTCCACTTCATCAAAAGTCACTTTTTTAATAAAAATGCTTGATTAGTTCATGAAAACACTAAAATCACTATTTGTGTGCCTTTCACATTTGAGGAGTTCCCTCAATTCCTCATGGATCCCATCATCAAAACTGCGTTTTGACAAAAAGAGACCAACTTGGATATATATACTTACAATCAAAAAAAGAAATTTCAAAATCGGTTAAGAAATGACGGAGTTATGGAGTAACAAACATTAAAAAAAACATACAACCGAATTGATAACTTCCTCTTTTGAAAACTTGAAGTCGGTTAATAAGTAAACGATTCACCTAAAATTGTTAATGGCCAAATGTTTCTCTTTGCGGATGACGCCTGGGACATTATAACCGCTAGCACAATTCCCGCACTCGAGAATCTAATAGCATCAGAAATATACAAGTTACAAGGCTGGTTTTCCGCTAACGGCTTAGTATTAAATCTAAACAAAACCCAGGTGATGCACATAGGTCTTGGGGGCAGGCCTTCTCGCCCACTAATTGTAAACGTGAATGGTACAATGTTGCCTCAGATGAATAGCACCAAGTTTCTAGGCGTGACCTTGGACGCAGCTTTGAAATGGGACACCCACATCGACGTCGTTTGTGGAAAATTGTCTGGTGCATGTTTCGCATTGTACAGATTGGCGCGTATATTACCTCCACAACAGCTGAGGGCGAGCTGTTTCTCGTTGTTCCACACTGTAATGTGTTACGGTCTGGAACTGTAGGGCACGGCAGCAGAATGGCGACGTGCGTTCATACTGCAAAAACGTGCTGTATGTATCATTTTAAACGCTCCACATGGTGACACTAACATCACAATACTTGTTTTACACAATAAAATACGTGCGTAGTAATATGAAATTATTTCCAATGAAGAAATCAAAAAGTTCACGAATTGCACAAAAAACATAAATACGTTGGCCAAAACATGTTGCCGATTTGCAAAATCAAACAAAATGGTGTCTATTGTCGGGCCAGGTTTCTATAATAAACTTCCCGACAAAATTAAGAATATTGAAAGTGACGTGACATTTTTCAATACATTAAAAAAATGGCTTATTGCAAATGCTTTTTATAACATTGACGAATATTAGAATTCTATTTTAGGCAATTTAATTTTAATAGAGTTATAAAATAATTTTAAATAATGTAATCCATTCGAGATAATAATATTTATTCAACGTTATTAATTCCTAATAACTATAATCTTCTGTCATGTAATTTTATTATGAATAAATGAATATGAATATGAATAAAAGCCCTATAACTCGACGCTTAAATCGGTATAACTAGCGTATTTTCACATAATCTTTTTCCTGTATGAAAATTATAGAAATCAAATATTTTTGGTTTTATCATGCCAACAATTTATTGTAAACCAGCTTTTTTCCGCGACTCCGTCCGCTTGGAGCTCGGTATCGCCTCAGAGAAATAATTGCTATTAAATTATTGTACGCGCTGGCCTTATTATCGCTCTCCCATACGGCGGCGGCGGGTTTCCACCCGCCTTTTCGCCCCTTCATGAGTGATTTCCGGGATAAAATTATACTATGTCCTTTCACGGGACTCAAACTACCTTCTTACCAAATTTCATCAAAATCGGTTTAGCAGTTCAAACGTGAAGAGGTAACAGACAGACAAACAGAAAGGCAGACACACTTTCGCATTAATAATATAAGTGTGGATTAGTATGGATACGTAGCTAACCCTTAAAAGTTGTTCATATTGCTAGCAGGGCAGTGGCTAAATATGGACCACGTGCATTTTCGGTAACGTGCAGTGGGCATATGGGTACCATAAGGTTTTTTTTAGCGTACCCGCATACCGGTAACGCACTGTATATGTTCCAAATTTAATGCTTATATCTTTAGCGGTTTGAGCTGTGCGCTGTCTGTATGTTTTATTATATTCTTTCTTTTATTTTATTCTAATATGTTGAAAGTACCCAATTACTTGCAATTATTTCATCGGTTATTTCATAAAACTCAGTTGCAGTGCTAGTAGTAAAATACGCCCCACTTACCAGGTATCTGGTACGTGTCGAATTTACTACTTACACGCCAATTATTTTGGCCTGACTACTGGACATATTTAATAATCCGCCAATCCGCAATCAATGTACATTCTTTCTCCATCTCGTAAACTACCGTTGCGTATAAGCTTAGCAAGCTAGATAGTGTAAGAACGCTAAAAAGAACATAGCAGTCAGATCTATCTGAAGTCTGGATCTGATTGGTTCTAATGGAGTACTTTTCTAAATACTTCGTAACATCTCTATCACGCAAAATTGGCACGACAGATGTCGACTTTGCGGAAAAAGCCCAATGAAGCTAACTAACTAACTCTATTAAACTAGTCTAGTACGTAAACATATACTGCACTTACGACACCCGATGTAATATTGCACGTGGAATCTTGCCAAACTTTAATTATGGGGTAATTTAGTATGGGGACGCCTCTTAAAACTTTTAACTTAGTAAACACTTAAAAACAAATAGCGGTACATTACTTACTGCGGAAATACCGATACAGTATTTATCTTTATATTATTTTAGTTCATAAGTACGTTCTTAAATTACTGAAATACGTTACTAGAAATTGATTGACTTTACTATCGTTTTATAAGTAGGTCCATTAAGTGGTTAAGAGCCAATTGCATAGCATGAAATTAGCGACTGGTTAACGTTAAAAATGGCGGCGACAGCTGTCATCCTCAAGGAGGAAAGCCAAACTTCGTATATAATTGGATTTCGGCGAGCAGTCGGAAGCAGAAGTAGGTACCTACCTTCTATTCGGACTCAGAGTTCTCAGAATAGTCTGCCCGCGACCGACGACTAGTCAAAAGAGCTTGTGCAGTTAGTTATTCTAGACATCTGCTCAAGATACACCTACTTACACTTTGGGATGGGTAAATTCAACAAACCACACCAAGGCCGGGTTTAATAGTTACGTAAACATATTTTTTTGACATAATTTTTTAACTTAAGGTCTAATCTAACGGATCTATATGAAACAGAGTTTAAATGCCGTGGAAGTTGACGTGTTATTCTTCCATAAGCGTGATTATAGACTCGTTGACAAAATCAAAAAGAAAAATTCAAGTAATCGGAGCGTAGTATTTTGGCGTGGCATGATTATGACCGATGTCGGGGCGTAATGCCGATCGCAGGCACAGATAGCCGTCGGGCACCCGGCCTGTGGCCGACGGCTACGAGACATACGAACGTCGAACAAGCTACTCCGACCTTTAACAGACCCAATGCACTCCGCATTTACCAAGAACCTGGCAACCTTTGGCTGAGTTCATTTCCAATCGGTTAATAAAAAATGGGGAATAGGATAAAAATTTGACGGAACCGGGTATACCTAACCCCCCCTACCTAAAACTACGACCAGACCTCCGGGGGACGGACAAGAGCATCCCTGGAGTGCGATGGAGAAGCGATCGCCAACCCGCATACCAAGCGTGGCGATTATGTCATTTACCCTTCATGAAATTGAGGAAGTCCTATGTCCAGCAGTGGACGTCCTTCGGCTGATGTGGTGGTGGTGGATTTCCAATCAGATTCTATTGCTATACAGGTGCTACCGTTACTGCAATAAAAAAGTAAAAATATTTACGAAACTAGTTACTACCACTTTTCATAAGTCAACAGATTCACTGGAGTTCCGTCTAATTCACACGTGCTTTTATTGTTGTGTTGATTACCAGTGAGAAAATTGTATTGTATATATTAAATTAAAAGTAAGGTGTTTATACTAAACATTTTTAATAATATTAGTTCCAATTAAATCAAAAATTGTTTTATGCTACCCAAACTTACTACATTAAAGAACACGTTATAAAATTAATGATTTCTTTTCGTAATTCGTAATGTTTTTCTTCCGCCTCTTTCTGCAGCCCCCGCGTGTAAAACCAATTAAGTAAATAATAATTTTAACCCGGCGGTTCCGCGGTCCATTACGACCCTCCGAAGAAAAGTATTTCGTATGATTGCTTTTTTACAACTCTCTTCTCTATTAAATGAATATTTAATTTTATCAGGTACAACATTTTAGAGAGCCGTGAAAGGACGTGTAAATAAAGGAGGTAAAACGGTAAAAGCATCTCATTTGTTTTCATCCGATAGTCCTCAGAGACAAATGAAGTTTCTTTGTTTCCATCCCACTAATATTATAAATCAGAAAGTTTAGATGTTTGGATGTTTGTATGTTTGGATGTTTGTTACTCAATCACGCAAAAACGGCTGGACAGATCAATATTTTTGTATACTAATTTTATATAACCTGGATTCAATTATAGTATACTTTTGTCCCGATAATCACCCTCAAAGGGATGAAATCGGGGGTGCAAATATGGTCTATGAAACGGGGTGATTTAAATCCTCATACGCCATTCTAAGCTTTAAGTTTCAGCCGATTGGGAGTATAACGGCGTGTCAATAAATTTAACTTAAGCCATAGCAGAATTTGACGTATAAGTTTTGTAAACAAGCTGACGTTTCGATATGATGACACCCGTGTAGATAGTTAAGCGAGGAGGAGTGTTAGGTGTACTGCGGCCCTACAGCGCGCGAGCCGAGCGAGCGAGTGAAGCGAGCGTGCCGCGGTAGCGGCCGGCGAAGCGCCAGAACAGATTTCTTTAATGGTTACTTCTTTTTTTGGAAACGGAGCCTAGGTGAGCGTGTTTTGACAGACACGCAAGGGCGGAAGGTTTGTTTCATTTAACATAAACTCAAAAAATAAAAATAAATGTTTCGTGGTAACTATTGTTTTCCTAACTTTGGGGAGGGTGAGGGGGGACGGGGGTTCCTACCACCTCCCCTCTCCCACCCCCCTTACTATGCGTAATTCAATTGCAACCCCATAAAATATCCCAAAAATAAATTACAGATTCTTACTTAAATTCCAATAATGTAACCCAAGCAAGTCAGCCAAAAACATATGGCTGACTTGGCTACAAAAAGTGTTGCCCGTGCATGTGTTGATACTGACTCGTGTCGCTCAGATGTATAATTTATGCATGGATGTGGGAGCGCGATAAATACCTCCTCCTCACTTTAGCATTATATAACGGAGTCCAGGGTACCTACCTATTAGTTTTTGCAATAAATACCGAATTGGTTCCAATTCCAATAGGTTAAGCCAAATACAATCCCGACGATTCTGCGACCGGCGTACTATTGATACCAATAGGTAACTAATTGGGATACCGGAACTCTATCTGATTGCAATTTTACGCGAATGCACTCTGCTGTGCATACGAGTATTTTAGAACTAAAGTTTTTTTAAACATTTATCTGTATTATCATTTCAACGTTGAATTACTGGTGTTACGTTTGGTAACTGCTGCTTGCGTAATAATTTTAATAGTTAAGGATATTGTGGTAATGCATTTAGCATACTTTCTCAGTGCCCACTTGTCCTCCGCTTGCGTCTCTAGATATAAAGCCTATCTCTGAAGGATGCCTGATGAAATTAATGAAGGGAGTATTGAGGAAGGTAAAAAGGAAATACAATAAAGAATAAAGAAATATCCTAATTAAAAAACGTTGTCTACGTAGGTCAACGTGAAATGTATTGGCTATGCACGAGTAATATAACAATCTTTAACTTGTATCAGGCCTCCTTCAGACTATATCAACATACACATCGCCAAGAATATGGAGGAGGGGAGGAGTATTTGAAAAGTGCATATTAGGCTTATCAAGCGGAAGTAAAGTAGTCATTTAGCCGCTACGGAATATTTGTATATAAGTACAGTTTATGATTTACAATAAATCTTAATTTGACCAATCAAAATACTTTTCCATATTAATTCCACCAATCGAATACAGAGAGAAATACTGAGAAATACTGGGAAACTGAAAATAACCTTCTATAGACTAGTAAAGGCGAAAAAGTCGTTCTTGGGAAATTGTATCAAATTCTACAATAAAATTCCTAAACACATTACTGAACTTAGCAATTCTAAATTCAAATCTGTAGTAAAACAAACACTTATTTCAAGAGCATATTATAAGATAAACGATTACATCATGGATAGGGATGTGTGGCAGTGATAGCGTCCTGCACGGGTAATCTATCGCGAAAATATATTTTCTACTGTAGCATTGTTATTTAAGTTATTTTGTAGTAATGTAATTTTATATTTAACTATATAATGTATATTGTTTTGAAAAAATGACACCTCGCCGAGTTTCTTACGCCGGTTCTTCTCGTGGCAGATGTATATTTTTCCGAACCGGTGGTAGTTTATTGACGTTCATAGGTGCATGTAATATGCCTAATTTGAAGAATAAACTACTTTCACTTTTACTTTTTTTTTTACTTTTAGACAGCTACACTAAAATCGACCAACCGGAAACACAATTAATTTCTTAAAGCTTTTAGTTTTTGTAGTCCCTATTTCACAATAATTCAAAAAGCGATTAATCGCGGTGTCTTTATCTACTCAAAACGATGTCAATATTTTGTCCATGTCACAGCAGTTTATAAAAAAAAACATGACGCCATTGCCGCCAAATTATAATTTGTTTGCTGTGGAATTTATTATTCATATTGGGAGGCTAATCCTTTTTCTTCTAAAAAAGTCGTACTTTCCATTACCAGCTCATCAACATAAGATGATGATTGCCAAATAGTAAGGAGTGGAATGGAAGTGAGGCCAAATTTTCTTTTTGGATGCTCCAATGGGAACTGGCAAAACCTACCTATTCAATTTAATTTTAATAAAAATAAGAGCTACATGTGATATTGAATTAGCCGTATTTCTGTACTTCAAAATATTATGACCGCTAATTGGTCGTTATCAGAACTTCTATTGGCGTTACTGTAGTACACAGATATTTTTGCTAAGGGCCATTTAAAGACATGCTTTTATTTCATCGGCCCTTTCCCCTTCGGCCTCTCGGAAATGTATGGTAATAGTTTTCGATCCTTATTTTTGCCAAAATGAATGAAATTCAACTGTTTGACGGTTCTCAGAATGTATACTGACTTTTCACCTGTTCATCTGTTAATGGATCACAATCACCAAACTTTTTATACCGAAACCCCCAGAATGTAACAACTACTTTTCTGGAAACCGCATCTAAATCGGTTCAGCCAAACGCGAGATAATCGTGTCGTCTACATACGTACCTACATACATACATACTCGGGGATAGTTTAGCTTGCCAACAGTGAAAGAATTTTTCAAATCGGTTCAGTAGTTTCGGAACTTATTCAATGCAAACAAACAAACAAACAATCAAATCTTTCCTCTTTTTAATATTAGTGTGTGTGTCTGTGGAGGAGGTATTCTCTATAATATTACTTTTATAAAAAATGTTACAAAAAGCCCTTCCGCCCGGACGCAATAATTGTTGATGAGTGATTATTCGTTTAATTATTAATTCCACTCCTGTGCTTTTATATTAAATGTCATCCATCATCATTTACATCATTTACGTAGTCGCTGACTCTAAACGATGACATCAATAATAAGTGGATGAACACTATGATCTTGGGTCTATAAAAGAACTGTTTATAGGTCTTATAATTCTCATAAAAGCACTGTTAAGTTTTCTTACTCCAGCATTTTAATCTGTCAATTAAATAAATAAATAAAATAAAAATAGCGCGAGCCCGTTCTCTAGACACGCCGCACTCAATGACATCGTTCGCCGCTCTCTTGCCAGCGTCAATATCCCGGCTGTCTTGTAGCCACCTGGCATTCTCAGGGACGATGGCAGGAGACCGGATTGGATGTCATTAGTTCCGTGGAAGATGAGTAGGGTGCTTGTGTGGGATGCTACCTGCAGCGACACATTGGCCCCTTCCCATCTTCACGGAACATCCATCAGAGCGCATGCGGCTGCGAAGGCAGCCGAAAATTCAAAAAGTAACAAATATAGGGGTCTAGCCCCGAATACTGTTTTATACCGTTCGGCGTCGAGACCCTTGGTCCGTGGGGTCCCAAGAATTTTTCAAAGAGCTATCTAAAAGGCTGGCTATCACCACTGGAGACCGCAAAGCTGGCAGCTTCTTCGCTCAAAGCATCATTATTGAAGTACAGTGAGGAAATGCTGCCAGCATCTTCGGAACCATGCCTCGGGGCGACCCCTTATTGTTACATTAATTTATTTTATTTATATTAATTTTTAGTCCTGAGTTACGTTTTTGTGTTTTAGGAATTTATATTTAGTCCTAAGTTATGTTTTTGTTTGTCGTTAATTTTTTATATAAATAAATATTAGGAGACAATTTTTTTCGGAAATCGAACTAGCTCATTAAAGCTTGTGTTGTGGGTACTAGACGACGATATATTTAATAGATATACACTTAAATACATAGAAAACATCCAAGTCTCAGGAACAAATATTACTGCTCACCACAGAAACGAACCCGGGGCCCCCTAGCTGCGGAGGCAGTGTCACTACCAGACATAGGAATCTGCGGGGTAAAATTGTTTGACAAGTAGGGATTTCCTATATCGGCATATTAAATTATCGATGCTCGTTCTATATACTAGTAACTTTGTATGTTTTTTGTTCTATTGTTCAACATAGCCATTTTAAATAAGCGCTAGGTTATATAAAGGTCGGGCGTAATACCTATTGCACTAAAAATAGTTAATAACTATTATATCAACCTCTCTCGACACTATGGAAAAAATTAATATGCTACAAAAAGGTGAAGAAGTCACTTTACAACCGAATAATAGACTCAGTACAGTAGATAACTTTATTAAATATTGTTGTGCCCTATCCCTATAACCTCCACAGAAAATGAATAGTCATTTAGCCACCTGAAATGGATTTGTCAGCCAAGACGCTTAACGCCCGAAAATATGGAACTAATTCTCGTCGTTTACTTTAACAATAGTAAATGGGACATTCACGAAGAAAAAAATAGGGGCGAGTAAAATGACAAAATTGTTTTTTTTTTAACTTTTTTTTACTCTTAATAAAAACATATTTTTACATGCAAACCCTTTGGTGATCTCTAGTATATAGAACTAGCATCGATAGTTGAGTTTATCGATATAGGAACTCCCTACTTGTCAAACAATTTTGCCCCGCGGTTTCCTATGACTGGTCACTACTAACTAGGCTAAATAGGACGACAAATGACTGACAGCAGTATTAAAATATATTATGAGAGGTAGTAAAATCAAAATGGATTTACGTATATAATTTAATTTTACATTTGTTTTTTGAAGACGCACAAGTTTTTTTGTATATAATACGATAATTAAGTCTTTAAATTCTCGGGTATTTAATAACAATAAGTACTCGTCGCACTCGTTTTGTTACAGTGACACTCCAAATTTAAGAACCCTTATTATGCAACTGTTGCATAAAATACTATATAAAGTAAGACTTCGGTCCTAATCATTGTACAATTCTCATACTTACAGTGGTAACTATCACCAACAAACAAAATCAAACATTTGTGCGTTGTTTTGTATCTACTTTCACTACAGCTCTCGGTATGACTGCTCCATGTTTTGAAGGTCGTTTAGTAAGCCCATGTATAGCGTCTCTCTTATCTTATTTTGTTATGTGCATTAAAAGATATGTATTTGTATATACATTAATATTATTTAAGTTATTATTATTATTAATATGCGTGCCCTATGCCTCGTACTCACACTTACCCTTTATTCTCCTTGACTCCTTATTATCATTGATCTCTTTATCTTTACATTTATCACGAATCTTAAGTATGTACTTTCCTTGTCTGTCACCCTTCGCTGTTCAGATCTATTCTTACAGCCCTAGGCTCCACGGAAGACAAGCGCTATGGCATTTTACGATTAAATGTCAAAGCATTATGCTGAGTGGTGTCCATTTGCAGCCACTGTAGCAGCACCACTGCTTTTTTGTAATGGTTCACTTATTTTAAGTAGGTTAAATATTTTAAGTAAACCTAGTTATTTTCTGTCGTTCCTACTAACATTTTAATTGTAATATGCTGTTCTATTGTGGTTTGCAATAAATTGGTTTCTATTCTATTCTATTCTTGTTTTGAGTTTCTAATAAGCATTTTACTTGTAAAAGCCGGCCAAGTGCGTGTCGGTCCACGCGCAATATAAGGTACCGTAGTTTCCACCCCACCCGTAACAAACTTATATTTACTACTAGCTGTACCCCGCATTCGTTGCAAGGCTACGTTAGTGTAGATAGATTATTAACTAAAAAAAACATTTTATAGATAAAAAGACATGTCGGGCGAAAAACTGTAGCGGGCGTCCCCAGGACACTCTGTCAAAGTTTGATCAACAGTTTCGGAACGCATAGGGAGCAAACATACAAACATTGATTTTTATTTATATGTTTTACACAATTAACAACATTATCTAAGTAATCAATGGAATTGCACCACATACGCGAAGCAAGAACGCAAACTCAATGCATTCCACATGCGCTACTTGAGGACACTAAAATTATAATAGTAACGAGGTAGTACTGCCAAGAGCACATTGCTGCAGCATAAGAGTAACTGTAAATTGTTAGACATTAAATTTATGCGTCCTTTTGCAGTAACAGAAAACAACAACAGTTATATTTACTGTTATTTGTGATATATAACGCAATTTCAAATGTTTATGGATTAAGTACCTGCAAATAATACCTGCGAATTTTAATGTAATGTATAATGTAATAATGATTTTACTTGTCATAATTCATAATGTGTAAATTACTTTTTATTTTTATGAATTTACTTCATTGCCATGCACAATGGTTTTATGAGTTATTTGATTATAAATATGAACACTTGGAGAAAATAACCATCGTATTGAGCGTCAATCAATAAGTGATTTACACTGTATATAATTGGAATCACAAAGTTCGGGATATGATTTTGATTTAGTCAGTTACTACACTTTCATCATACCCGACACTCAATTGTTTAAAGTGCCGAGCATAATCATTTAACGACGCCCAATTGGTAGCTAGTAGATAGTCAATTTCCTGTATGGGCAGGGAGCGAGTAGCGCTCGAGTAAAAACTTGATCCCGTTTCACAACTAGACGTACCTACTTAGGCATTGTGAATGGTTTGACAGTCAAAGCTTACGGGCAACTTACTAAGCTGAACATGAGCTAACATAGAAATACTGGAAGTCTTGTTTTTTTTGACCCACGAAATAGAAATAGAAATATTTATTGTATAACTGTGACCATATTTCTGTGTACATAGATGTAAAGTTAGTACTAAGTCATCACAGTTACCCGCAGCGGACATACAATATTAGTGTAAATTAATAATTCACGTAATGCATTAAAAATTTACACCAATACAAATGAATTAAAATTAGAGTACAGATACCTATTTCTTGGAAATTAACAAAACAAAAATATACATATTATTTACAAATTCTCACTTAAAAAATACTCATTTAAGTTATAAAACGCTTTCTTTTTCTTTGTCTTTCACGCAGCCAATTTTTAACCTTTGTTTTAAATTGATTGCCCTCTAAGGTTTTGATGTCTAAGGGTAGATGATTAAATACCTTTATGGCCATAATGTAGGAACTTTTATTAAACATGGATTTTTTAACTTTTGGCAAAATGAGGTTGTATTTATACTGAAGACGTACATTTTGTCGTCGAGTAGATTCCTTTATAAAGCAATCTGCGTTATTTAGCACTAATAAACACAACTCTAAAATGTATATCTCAGTAAGTGTGAGAATACGCTTTTCTATAAAAAAATTACGAATAGATAGTTTAGAGTGCATACGGAAGATTGTTCGCAGGCACCTCTTTTGAAAGGCAAAGGTCGATTGAATATTGACTGAATTTCCCCAATATATAATTCCATATATGAGGGACGGATATACACTTCCATAGTAAGCACTTATGACAACAGATTCGGAACATGTGTCAGACAAAATGGATAGGGCATAACAACCACTTGATATTTTTTTTATTTATAAACTCAATATGTGAGTTCCAATTTAGGTGAGGATCAATTGTTACTCCTAAAATTTTTATACTGTCGTCCTCTTGAATTTCGGTGCTAGAGTCAATAATCAGCGGCATGCAAGGAGTCCTATAATCTCTAAACTGCATCAATTTAGATTTTTGAAGGTTTACTTTTAAGTTAATTGACTGAAGCCATTGAACAACTGAAGTGAGAGTGGATTTTATTCTTTGCTGTAAGTCAGGAGTGCATAAGTTACCCGAAAACAAAAGTGTTGCATCGTCAGTAAATAGAATACATAATTGGTTCACTATATCGGGAAGTTTATTGATGTAGATTAAGAATAGAAGCGGTCACAATACGCTTCCTTAAGGTACTCCTTGATTGACTATATCAAAGCTGGATTGGACGTGCTTCACTGTTTTGCTATTTTTATTGTATGTTTTAATTACTGTAGCCTGTTGCCGGTTGCATAAATAACTTTTAAATAACGAAAGTGCCGTACCTCTTACACCGTAGTTTTCAAGTTAGTTTAAGGCAATCTCATGTCTTACACAGTCAAAGTCAAAAGCTTTTGACATATCCAAGAATAAAGCAACACAGGGCTTGTTCTCATTGACATCATCCCAGATATGACGGAAGATCCTAAATATCGCTAAAGATGTAGATTTGCCTTTTTGAAAGCCAAATTATAATAAGCGAACTATATGGGTTAATGGGTATATGGGTGTGACCAATAGTCCTCACCAGGTGCATACTTTCTTGGATAGACTGTAGCAATTTATAAGTTATAGAAGTTTCCTATGATGTTCGTTGTTAGATCTGTACGAGAGATTTTGTGTAAAAGGACTACCTTACGAAAATCTACACGAAAAAAA
Source organism: Notocelia uddmanniana (assembly GCA_905163555.1). Taxonomy (NCBI): domain Eukaryota; kingdom Metazoa; phylum Arthropoda; class Insecta; order Lepidoptera; family Tortricidae; genus Notocelia; species Notocelia uddmanniana. The sequence continues at coordinate 55,167,024 of LR991052.1, forward strand.
CCTGAGTGACCAATCAACACACAGCCAAAACTAATGACGGTAGAAGCTTAAATTGTTTACAGTATAAGTTACTCGTATTCATATGACGTAACTACGAGTATCACTGCCCCATGTGGTGCCAGGTTAGAATAGCACCACCCCCTTTTTTCCCTTGGGTGTCGTAAGAGTCGACTGTGGGAACATGGGGTGAGGTATGGGATGTTGCGGGCGATGGACTAGCAACCTGCCATTGCAATATCAGTATCACATTTTCTCCATTTGTAAACATACTCGAAGTTTCCGTTAAATATATCGTCGTCTAGTACCCATAACCTTATTGAGCTCACTATGGGACTAGTTCGATTTGTGTAAAAAATGTCCCCTTATATTTATATATTTATACGTTTAAACCTACAAAAGCTAGATGTAGCACAGAAATTAATTTTCGTGTGCTCTGCCTACCTCTTTTGGGAATATAAGCGTGAGTTTATTCATGTATGTAACTAACCACTAAGAATAGATTTTACGAGATTCAACCCGTATAAGGGTTTGATGTTTTTATGACGATCAATTTATAACCAATCTTCGTAAAAAAAACTCTCTGTTGTAATACAACGAAACTGATTTCAGCTTAGTTCGAAATTCATTCCCTAAAGGGGTGAAAGGAGGTAGTGAGTTTGTAAGAGCAGCAAGTCTTTTTAAAGTAAGAGACTTGAATCTTCATACTAGTATGTTAAAATTAAACAATAGTACATTACGATACAAGTGCAGAGAACAGGAAATTCGCAACGAGTGGTGATAAATTGAAACACGACCGAAGGGAGTGTTTTAAATCGACACGAGTTGCGAATTACCTGTTCGCACGTGTATCGTACAACGTTTCATAGTACATATGGCTCTTTAAAGTTTCGACATATGCAAGTAATCTGCTGCGGTAATATAGCACCATATGTACTGTAAAAGTATTTTCAGAATGGTTTTTCGAAGTTCATCCCCTGAGAGAGACAAGAAAAGGGTAGAAACTTTTTATGAGTTAAGTACAGGTGTGTTTTGAAGGGAGAGTTCTTAAATTTTGTAATTAAAATTTAAATAACTTTAAAAAATAAGCTTCTTTTGAAATTCAACCAATAAACCGTTTAAAAAGGGGTTGAAAGTTTGTAAGGATAGCCAGTATGTTTTAAAGTGAGAACCTTCAACCTTCAACAAAACTCATCCCTGCCAGTGCTTTAAAGTCTTTACGGATACTTGAAACTTGAAGCTCTGTTAATAGACACTTTTGTTAATATACATAAAAAATTTAATCATATTTTTCCTAATTTCATCCCTCAAAAGGAAGAATAAGAGTTGAATGTTTGTATAGAGAACAAGTTTTTTTGGAGCGAGAGACTTGAAGCTTTTTATAGACTGTTTACAACAAAAAACTGATATAAATATTATCGAAATACCTATATATGTCCTAAGGGGGTTGAAAAGGGTTAGAATGGAGTTCGAGCAGTTTTGAAGTGATCCTTGACACTAAATAAATATATTATAATATATTATATAAATAAATATATTTTGTCTATTTCTAAATTAAAAAAAAGGTATTTTTATAAAAATCGCAATGAGAGTTTAAATGGGGTCTGTAAAATAGAACCAAACTGCTTCGGTGTTTTTAAACGACCTCAAAAAAGGCGGAGGTTCTCAATTCGACTGTACTTTTTTTTAAATTATTTTTGCTATCTCAGAACTTTCGATTGGGTGAACCGATGTTGATGATTCTTTTTTTTATTTGAATGCTGGTGCTTTCTGTGTGGTCGCATTTCAATTTGGTCCAATTTTGACAATGGCATCCACGAGAAAACAATATAAGTCTTAAATTTGCATTAAGTATGTGCACGACAAATGGACGAATAACTCAGTTGAAGTCGGTTTTTTTTTTGGTAAAATGTTCGATTATTACTAATTGATAAATCTATAAGGTGTCAAAAATTTAATTTATATGGCGAACAAGTGTTTTATTCAAGTGAGTCCTGGAACTTTGCATGTATATTTTATGGACAGCAAAACAATGTTCCAGCGTTTTGATTTTGAAAAACGCTAAAACATTACAGGGGTTAAAAGTTTTATGGAAAACAATTGGATTTTTGAAGTGAGTGACTTGAAACTTAAATACAATAAAACAGAGTTCAGCGTTTCCAAAATTCGGGCTCTAAGAGTTTAAGAAGGAATAAAAGTTTATATGAGGAAAACGTCCTTATGAGAGTGAGAATCTTGCAAGTTCGTATATACACATAGACTGTCGGTAAAAATATAATAAAACTAATTTAAGCTTTATTTTAATTCATTCGTTAAAGGGGTTAAAAAGCGCTCGTACCTATGTTTGTTTAAATGTTTTTCGATGTGAGAGTCCTGAAACTTTGTAGGCAAGTTTGTGAAACACAACAAGACAACTTATTTGAGCGTGTTTTGAAATCCATCTCTAAGGTTAAAAAGTGGTATAAAGTATCGGCAACAATGCTGTTTAGTGTGAGAGAATTGAAACTCCGTAAGAAGTGTCTTTCTTTGCTTAAAGAAACACACTCCTTACGTAGTTATACGCAATTATAACGCAATAATAAGTATCATCGGGGTTGTTGTGTGTGACATTCAATTGTATATTACACTGAGCATATAATCACTACGTGGTATATTACAAACAAAAATGAATATGAATATGTTAAAATAATTATTTAAGGTCATGAAAATGCGCAATAGAAACCTTGAGGAGTCTACAGAACTCACAAAACTTGCAAGCATATTTAGTGGTTAAGGTATTGTTCTATGAAGTCAGACTTTTTCTCGGCAAATATTAATTAAATATGTAATATACGAGGGTGAATCAAAAAGTTCTTAGAATAAGGGTGAAAAACAAAAAAATAATGTTTTCTTACTTTTTATTTTTCTACATAGTCTCCTTGTAGTTCTATACACTTTAAGTATCGTTTCTCAATTTTTTTTATTCCATCATAAAAAAAAAACATTTTCCTTGGGACTCGAAAAACTCCTCTACAGCACCCACTACGGCGTTATCATCTCGAAATTTAATTCCGCGGATGTGCTCCTTTAATTTCGGGAAAAATCGCTAGGAGCCAAGTCCGGAGAATATGGCGGGTGGTCAAGCAGCGTGAAGCCAGCTTGGCGGATAGCAGTGAGTGCCAATTCTGAGCGATGAGCTGGGGCGTTGTCGTGGTGAAACAGTACGCCCGCAGACCACTTTCCCCTGCGTTTTTCTATGATCGCCTGCCGCACTTTCGGGATCAATTCTTTATAATAGGGACCTGTAATGGTTTTTTCCTTTCGGCAGGTAGTCAATGAATAACATTCCTTCCGCATCCCAGAATACAGAGGCCATAACTTTGCCCGCCGTCGGAAAAACTCGTTTTTTTTTAAAGGTGGCGAAGATGGTCGTTTCCAGGTCATGCTTTGTTTTTTTTGTTTCGGGATCAAAATGGTGGAGCCATGTTTCGTCCATGGTCACAAATCGGCGATAAAATGCATCCGGGTCACGTTCGATGATTTCCAGATTCCGCTTCGAAACCTCCACACGCTGTTCTTTGTTTACCTCATTTAACATTCGCGGAACCCATCTTGCGGAAACTTTTTTAAACCCAAAAACGTCCGTCAATATTGATTGCACGCTGCCAAAAGAGATGTGTAGGATCTCTGCTAACTGTTTGATGCTAATTCTTCTGTTTTCCAATACCAATTTTTCAATTCTCGCCACATTGTCATCAGTGACCGAGGTGGAAGGCCGGCCGGAGCGAGGGTCATCTTCACAGTTGGGCCTACCTCTCTTAAATTCGGCAACCCAGTAAGCAACCGTGGAATATGGTATAGCATTGGTAGTCTGCTGAATATCCAAATAAATTTCCTTAGTGGACATTTTTTTCAGACAGAGATACTTAATCACGACACGTAACTCATTTTTGTCCATAATGACAGATTTTGAGCGATTTGCTTCACAAAATAACTAATTATGTGCAATTGGTACGCGTAAGCAAATAAAATTTGCCACCATATTATGTCATAATGACAGCTAAAAAAAACGAAAACAAACTACATTTAAAAAGGTTTTATCACCATGCAGTTCTAAGAACTTTTTGATTCATAATGAAATGACCATTCTAAAAGCAGACACGTATATGTGTTGTAATTAAGTTAAATTATTATTAATGTATTGCAATGTATATATTTGTTACAATTAAGTTTTTATTTAAATTTATTTATTCATTTTAGATATAAACACATTTTTTTTACAAGCATGCCACTATTGAAAAACCCTAGGGTTTATGTAATAGTTGGCGAGATCGCGCTGTCCGATCGCGTTTGCTTAATACTACTATTACACGCTTGGTTGTGATTTCCAGTTAACTTAAATTAATCTATAGACATCATATCTCTGTATCAATTTTATACATTAATCTAGACTTAAGTAGTATTTTTTTAGTGTTGGCATACATTTGCCGTGGTTTTCAACAATTTTAATAAGATCACACAGTAAGTTTTTAGGCAAGGTATTTAATATATATGGGAGTAGAAACTCAATTACTCTCTTACCGTATACATTGTTACTTTAAGTAAAATGATAAATGTTGTAATTAAGTAATATTATTATTAATGTATTGCAATCTATAATATTTGCACGCCTGTAGATGGGCTGAATACTAGAGACAAATTATTATGTAACATCCAGTGAAAAACGGTATTCGTATCAAATAAATAATTTGAATTTGTATTAACAATGCATTTTACTACAGGAAGGCATTATGTGGTGAACCGGTACTATACAAGTATTGTATGGCATATTGATCATGTTATGGCGTTTCGGTTGTTTTCAAAGCTTACTTTTGGGGTAGCTTATGTATCTGTTACTTTTAAAGGTAGAAAATACTCTTTTCGAATCAAAGTATCGACAGCTACTAATAAAAAAACCTTGTCTAAAATTTTAACAAGTTCAACTAATTTAGTACAAGCAGTATCGCTACTGTACTTACTTTCGTATTATAGTAGTTTAAAACTCGCATTAACATGTATTTCGTTACGTAAGTAAGTAATTAGGTTGTAATGTAGTATTATTACTTTTTATTTAAGGAAAAGGAATTAGCAATTTTCGAGAACACAACAGATGAATATATCCAAAAACAACGAGAATTCTTAGGGATCGAGCGTTGACGTGGAAAACTATTTGAAGTCCCTATTTTGTTTTTATTGGCTTTTATTGAACATTTCTCTGTCACACTCATGAAAGATAAGAATTTATATAAATTCTTGATCTCGAATATACTCAAAAATACGAGGGCTGCCTTTTAAGTTGTGTCGTTTGGAAAAACTAAAGACAATTTAAGTGTTAAATGGTATTTAATGTTTTTCAAAGTAATCACCGTGATATGTAATACACCTTTTCATTTGATCGAACCAATTTTCGAAACACTTATTCCAGTCCGGAGTCGGGGTCTCCAAAATGGCCGTTTTGTATGGCTCAACCGCTTCTTCAGGCGTCTGGTACCGTTGACCACGAAGTCGTTGCTTGATTTTTGGAAAAGTAAAAAAAATCGTTAGGGCTTAAGTCTGGACTGTACGGCGGGTGTTCCAGAATTTCGACGTTTTGCTCTTTTAAAAATGCAATTGTTTGCCGGGCGGTGTGCGAGCTCGCATTATCGTGGTGCAGTCTTATACGACGTCTTGGGTTATTTTTTCGAAACTCGCCGATTACTTCTGGTAAACAGACAGTGGTATACCAGTCAGCGTTAACCGTTTTACGATCCTCGAGCACGATGGTGGCAACGTGGCCACTTTTCGCCACGAACGTGGCGACCATTTTTCTCGAAGTGCTCCGTGATCGTATTACTTTGGTCGGTTTTGGCTCATCTTGGAACACCCAAACAGTCGACTGCTGTTTAGAATCGGGATCGTAGGCATATATCAAAGATTCGTCACCACTGATAATGTCGTAAACATGTTTCGAGTTTCCTCGGTTGAATTGCCGTAGAGTTTTGCGACACCAACGACCGCGAGCCGTTTTTTGGTCTTCACTGAATAAATGTGGTATCCAGCGTGAGATCAACTTTTTTACGCCTAAGTAATCATGCAAAATACTGTGAACACTGGTCCCTGAAATACTTAAGGAAGCTTCTATCTCACGGTATGTCGCATGGCGATCTTCGACGATCAGTTGCCGTACAGCATCAATGTTCTCCTGGGTTACGGCTGTTTTTGGTCGACCTTCACGATGTCTATCACCAAGACTAGAGCAACCACGTTGAAATTCTAAATACCAACGTTCCACAGTCCGGAGGCATGGTGCTTTATCATTGAAAACCGTAGTCAACTCTTCGAAGCACTGAAGTAGCGTTAAGCCCCTTTTGAAGTTGTAAAAAATTATCGCAAGTAAATTTTTCTTTGAAATTTCCTTTTTCACAACTGACTTGTCAACTTTGAACGAACGCTGTACTAAAACGGTTGGGCCGATTTCGAGTCATTCTTTTGTTTTCGAATTCGAAATTCAAATATTTTAAGATGACACTAGTTTTTTTTTATGCAATTACGGGAGGTGACGTGAGCAGAGACATTTGTTCCTGAGACTTGGACGTTTTCTATGTATTTAAGTATATATCTATTAAATATATCGTCGTCTAGTACCCATAACACAAGCTTTATTGAGCTTACTGTGGGACTAGTTCGATTTGTGTAAAAAAATGTCCCGTAATATTTATTTATTTGTTTATTTATTTATTCTCCTTATTTATTTCTTTCTCTTAAGCTAGGTTTTCTACAATAACTTTATAAAAGTAAAATATATAAACATACATACAAAATATAAAAGCATTATAAAAAACCTAACCTAGGGTGCCACCGGCAGCGTGGCAGGGCCTAAGCTACCTGTGGTTAGGGCGACAGAGAGAGAAACCTCCGGACTATCCGCGCCGTGTCCAGGAGTACCGCCTTCTGTATCTGACCCTTGACCCAGCCATCTAACGAGAGTCTCTTGAGATGTTGGTCGAGACTCTTCGCTATTAGACCGTTCGCAGAGACGACTATCGGGACAATGATCGTTGAATCAACATCCCACATGGCGGTTACCTCGTGTGCCAGGTCTATGTACTTGCTGGATTTGTCCTTCTCGGCCTTCACGAGGTTCTCGTCATGGGGGATGGTGATGTCAACGAGTATTGCCTGGCGCTTCAATCGATCTGTCAGCACGATATCAGGCTTGTTGGCTACAATAGTCCTGTCCGTGATGACAGATCGATCCCAATAGAGCGTTGCATGACCATTCTCGAGAACTGGCGCAGGTGTGTACTTATAGTACGGAACTTCGAAGTCCACAAGACCGTATAGAAGAGCAAGCTGCTGGTGAATAATCCTGGCCACCAAGTTTTGTCTGTGCAAGTACTCGCCGTTAGCAAGATGACTACAACCGGAAATAATATGCCTGAGTAACTCTCCGGGACGGCGGCTGATTGTCTTCACCGACAAAAGAATTGAGATCTATCTCTTGTCGGTGAAGACGACAATATTGAACTTGGCTCCCATTTTCACATTTACAATACAATACAATACTCTTTATTGCACACCTCAATTAAAGGACACAGTACAGTACGTAATAACAATAAGTAGAGGCAAACAAAAGGCGGTCTAAGGCGGTCACATTTATGTTTTTGATGGGATACAATGTACCTACTACCTATGCAATGTACAAATAATACTTTTTTTAATTTAATCGTATGGCATTTATTTACGAACCGTGAGATCTTCGAGAAGACAAGTACGGTTGTCAGTTTTTGTTGTACTTTTAGCACCACCCAGGGGTCACGTGTAGGGTACGGGCGGTTTTCAAGCCGCCCGAAGGCCTCTAACTTGGCTTAACGACTGCTGTCGTAGACAGCAGCCGGGATCAACGGCTTAGCGTGCCTTCCAAAGCACGGGTTGCGCTCAGTTAATAACCACTCAAAGCGGTCACCCATCCAAGAACTGACCTGCGCCCACATTGCTTAACTTCGCATACCGAACGCGGTATGCGGGCGCCGCTGGGCCACGAACGCTTCTATACTAATAATTAATTATTAATGATGTTCTTGTGATTGAATAGCTTATTCACTGAGATGCACAGCTAATCTTGCAGATTACAGAGATGCACAGCATGTATGACTTAGTGCTACACGCTCTCCGCCCTCTATATTAAAAACGGTTAAAACGCGAGAAACCGATTTTTGTGACTTTTGTCCTTGAACACAGAAGGAATATAAGTTACTTTTCGAATAATTTGCGGCCAAAACATGGAATTTTATGAGACTTTTGAGGTAACTGATAGAATGTCAAAATGCAGGTGTATACAAGTTTCCAGCTTATTATCTCTCATTCCGAGGTTGACCCCTTATAATAGCTTAGGTGCCTGGATTATGAAGCGACCTAAATTTGTCCAACATCTAATATCGAAACATAAAATTTGTTTCGTGGGTTACTCTGGAGTTGCAAGTGTCCATAGGCTGCGGTGTCTGCTAGCCATCAGGCAGGCCGTAAGCTTGTTTGCCACCGTCGTATAAAATAATACAAAAAAGCTTGAATATACAATGCATATATTAAAACAATGTTCTTTTTTCTTCTTCATAACACACAGTTATTTTATTACCTAACAGCCGATGTGTGAAGGTACAGTTTAGAATATCAGACGATTATAACTTTAGTCGTTGTGTACCTATTTGTTAACTAACAGTAAAATTGTAATAAAAAATCCTATTTTAAACATAAATGTGAAAATGGCAGCCAAGTGCAATATGCGATGCGTGGTTGTCGTCTTCATCGACAAAAGAATTGAGATCTAAATGGGTGCCAAGTTCTGTAGATTATCTGATAAGGTGCCAAGTCTGGCACTAGATTGTTTACAGTAAATCAGCTTTTGAGCCTTAACTTGGCAGTTTTCTATGCATTCTGTTATAATACCATTAAAGCTGCTGGATGTTTCAGAAAACTGCCAAGTTAAAACTCAAAAGCTGTTTTATTGTTAAACAATCTAGTGCCAGACGCACCTTATAATCTACAGAACTTGGCATCCATTTCGATCTCAATTCTTTTGGCGATGAAGACGACAACCACGCATCGCATATTGAACTTGGCTGCCATTTTCACATTTATGTTTTTGATGGGATATCATTAGTTTTTGTCAAACTTCACCAACTGGTGTTTTTCAAGAGCGAATGCACGAGTTACTATACAAAATACCCAAACCGCTATAGGTGCACCTAAAATATCTGAAGAGTTCCCTCGATTTCTCCAGGACCCTATGATCGGATTCTTACTTGATAAGTATGGGACCACCCCGGAAGTATACCGTTTCAAACAAAAAAAGATTTTTCGAAATCGGTTAATAAATGACGGAGTTCTGGGGTAACTAGCATAAATAATTATAATAATAAAACTAATAATAAAGTCACTGTTTTCTCATTTTTTCTGGTGTACATACACAATTACCAAGCTGCATGGCAAATTTCAGCTTTCTAGGTCACCTGAAAGTGGGTTAGGTTTTTGATTACTAGTCAGTCCGTCAGTCAGTGGTAAAAATGCCGGTTTTTGGAATTTAATATCTCAATAACCATGAAACCTATATTTATGAAATTTGGGGTTCTAGTTGTTCTAAAAGATCTTAATATATTATGTACTAATTTTTTTTTTAGTTTGATAGATTTGGAATTATTGGGTTGTCAAAAGTGGCTCCAAACGGTTTGAAAATAACACACAGCTGCTGTCCGCCAATTCCTGAGGTGAACTTGGCTGGACAAGCTGCCGCGTGTCTATATTTCATAACATTTTACATATTTCTAAATATGTGAAAAGGGAGGTAAGCACCGGAGGAACTTCATCTCGTTCATATTCGGAGCAGACCGACCCCAAGACGCTGTGAAATGCCCATGTAGCACCAACTCCCGGTACAGTTGCACGCTCAGGTTCGTTGGAAGACACTGAGGCCCTCCCCATATAAATACTTGAGCAACTTGATTCTCCCGCAGCATTAATTGCTGAAAAATAATACAAATAATGAAGGATACATTAGTGATTTAATATTTTTATACAAGTTATTACCTATTTACTGAGATTTACAGTTGACCGTGTGCTCTCCGCCCACTATCTCAAAATCAGTTAATCAAATTAAAGAAATGAGATACAAAACTTGTAGCAAATTTAATGTTTTACAATTTATTTATTGATGTCAACTTCATTGGAGCTAAAAAAACAGAGATAATCTGATTTTTGTGACCTTTAACCTTAAATAACTTGCGCCCCAGACACAAGATATTATGAGATTTTGAGACAACTAATAGAACGTCAAAATGAAGGTTGTAACATTAAAACGACTGGATTGTCAGTAAATAGCTACATTTTAGGGTTCCGTAGTAATAGTAAACCAGGAACCGTTATAGTTTCGCCATGTCCGTCCTTCAGTCCGCGGCTTAGCTCAATAACCGTTAGTAGTAAAAAGCTGTCATTTGGCAGCACTCTTACCTATGCCTATAGGTAAAAGAGGTGGACCTACATATAATAATCACGCCTACTCTATAAGTGGTGGCGGTTTCATATTTTTTCCTGCGAAACCCATCGTATAGTTGGATAGCTTGTTTAAAGGAAATGTGGGGTAAATATGTTTAACCATTTTATGATTTAGGAATCCGTTTAAGTGATATTAAACTTTATTAAAGTGCAAAATTGTGTGTGCGCGTGTGTAATGACTAACTATTGTCTATCATTGGCCACATCATCTATCGTGGATAGACAACGTTTTGCGTTTGTGGGTTTACGGGTTCCCGCATCGTCGTTAATGGCTATAAAGTCCTATAGCAGCGCGGCATTTCTTGCCACATCGATCGCAAACAAAACGGGAGTCCAGAAGAGGTGGTAGAGTAATACGATGAAGACTTTTCTATCTCATGATCCAGTCATCACCATGCTTTGATGTTCCGACTTTTATATTGTGGCGCCATTCAAGTCTCATTTCGGCACGTTTCTCTCAACCGTTGGTCCGAATACCAAAACTGGTCATGTCCCGCTTACAGGAGCCCTTAAACCTTAAGAGGTGAACGCCCAACAGGTATTTTGCGTCTGCTATCAGACCTAGCATTGTCCATGTGATTAACGTGATCGAGCCAGCGAGGGCTTAGCTTATATGTTTTAGCATAGCAGTTACTCTTATGCTGCAGCAATGTGCTCTTGGCAGTACTACCTCGTTACTATTATAATTTTAGTGTCCTCAAGTAGCGCATGTAGAATGCATTGAGTTTGCGTTCTTGCTTCGCGTATGTGGTGCAATTCCATTGATTACTTAGATAATGTTGTTAATTGTGTAAAACATATAAATAAAAATCAATGTTTGTATGTTTGCTCCCTATGCGTTCCGAAACCGTTGATCAAACTTTGACAGAGTGTCCTGGGGACGCCCGCTACAGTTTTTCGCCCGACATGTCTTTTTTTCTATAAAATGTTTTTTTTAGTTAATAATCTATCTACACTAACGTAACCTTGCAACGAATGCGGGGTACAGCTAGTAGTAAATATAAGTTTGTTACGGGTGGGGTGGAAACTACGGTACCTTATATTGCGCGTGGACCGACACGCACTTGGCCGGCTTTTACAAGTAAAATGCTTATTAGAAACTCAAAACAAGAATAGAATAGAATAGAAACCAATTTATTGCAAACCACAATAGAACAGCTTATTACAATTAAAATGTTAGTAGGAACGACAGAAAATAACTAGGTTTACTTAAAATATTTAACCTACTTAAAATAAGTGAACCATTACAAAAAAGCAGTGGTGCTGCTACAGTGGCTGCAAATGGACACCACTCAGCATAATGCTTTGACATTTAATCGTAAAATGCCATAGCGCTTGTCTTCCGTGGAGCCCAGGGCTGTAAGAATAGATCTGAACAGCGAAGGGTGACAGACAAGGAAAGTACATACTTAAGATTCGTGATAAATGTAAAGATAAAGAGATCAATGATAATAAGGAGTCAAGGAGAATAAAGGGTAAGTGTGAGTACGAGGCATAGGGCACGCATATTAATAATAATAATAACTTCAATAATATTAATGTATATACAAATACATAGCTTTTAATGCACATAACAAAATAAGATAAGAGAGACGCTATACATGGGCTTACTAAACGACCTTCAAAACATGGAGCAGTCATACCGAGAGCTGTAGTGAAAGTAGATACAAAACAACGCACAAATGTTTGATTTTGTTTGTTGGTGATAGTTACCACTGTAAGTATGAGAATTGTACAATGATTAGGACCGAAGTCTTACTTTATATAGTATTTTATGCAACAGTTGCATAATAAGGGTTCTTAAATTTGGAGTGTCACTGTAACAAAACGAGTGCGACGAGTACTTATTGTTATTAAATACTCGAGAATTTAAAGACTTAATTATCGTATTATATACAAAAAACTTGTGCGTCTTCAAAAAACAAATGTAAAATTAAATTATATACGTAAATCTATTTTGATTTTACTACCTCTCATAATATATTTTAATACTGCTGTCAGTCATTTGTCGTCCTGTTTAGCCTAGTTAGTAGTGACCAGTCATAGGAAACCGCGGGGCAAAATTGTTTGACAAGTAGGGAGTTCCTATATCGATAAACTCAACTATCGATGCTAGTTCTATATACTAGAGATCACCAAAGGGTTTGCATGTAAAAATATGTTTTATTAAGAATAAAAAAAGTTAAAAAAAAAACAATTTTATCATTTTACTCGCCCCTATTTTTTTCTTCGTGAATGTCCCATTTACTATTGTTAAAGTAAACGACGAGAATTAGTTCCATATTTTCGGGCGTTAAGCGTCTTGGCTGACAAATCCATTTCAGGTGGCTAAATGACTTTTCATTTTCTGTGGAGGTTATAGGGATAGGGCACAACAATATTTCATAAAGTTATCTACTGTACTGAGTCTATTATTCGATTGTAAAGTGACTTCTTCACCTTTTTGTAGCATATTAATTTTTTCCATAGTGTCGAGAGAGGTTGATATAATAGTTATTAACTATTTTTAGTGCAATAGGTATTACGCCCGACCTTTATATAACCTAGCGCTTATTTAAAATGGCTATGTTGAACAATAGAACAAAAAACATACAAAATTACTAGTATATAGAACGAGCATCGATAATTTAATATGCCGATATAGGAAATCCCTACTTGTCAAACAATTTTACCCCGCAGATTTCTATGTCTGGTAGTGACACTGCCTCCGCAGCTAGGGGGCCCCGGGTTCGTTTCTGTGGTGAGCAGTAATATTTGTTCCTGAGACTTGGATGTTTTCTATGTATTTAAGTGTATATCTATTAAATATATCGTCGTCTAGTACCCACAACACAAGCTTTAATGAGCTAGTTCGATTTCGGAAAAAAATTGTCTCCTAATATTTATTTATATAAAAAATTAACGACAAACAAAAACATAACTTAGGACTAAATATAAATTCCTAAAACACAAAAACGTAACTCAGGACTAAAAATTAATATAAATAAAATAAATTAATGTAACAATAAGGGGTCGCCCCGAGGCATGGTTCCGAAGATGCTGGCAGCATTTCCTCACTGTACTTCAATAATGATGCTTTGAGCGAAGAAGCTGCCAGCTTTGCGGTCTCCAGTGGTGATAGCCAGCCTTTTAGATAGCTCTTTGAAAAATTCTTGGGACCCCACGGACCAAGGGTCTCGATGCCGAACGGTATAAAACAGTATTCGGGGCTAGACCCCTATATTTGTTACTTTTTGAATTTTCGGCTGCCTTCGCAGCCGCATGAGCTCTGATGGATGTTCCGTGAAGATGGGAAGGGGCCAATGTGTCGCTGCAGGTAGCATCCCACACAAGCACCCTACTCATCTTCCACGGAACTAATGACATCCAATCCGGTCTCCTGCCATCGTCCCTGAGAATGCCAGGTGGCTACAAGACAGCCGGGATATTGACGCTGGCAAGAGAGCGGCGAACGATGTCATTGAGTGCGGCGTGTCTAGAGAACGGGCTCGCGCTATTTTTATTTTATTTATTTATTTAATTGACAGATTAAAATGCTGGAGTAAGAAAACTTAACAGTGCTTTTATGAGAATTATAAGACCTATAAAAGCCTGCTAAACAGTTCTTTTATAGACCCAAGATCATAGTGTTCATCCACTTATTATTGATGTCATCGTTTAGAGTCAGCGACTACGTAAATGATGTAAATGATGATGGATGACATTTAATATAAAAGCACAGGAGTGGAATTAATAATTAAACGAATAATCACTCATCAAATTGCAAAAATAGGTTGGCTTACTCACATAATTCCGCGAAATATAATTCCATAAATGTATTAACAGTGCAAAAATGCAATATATGTATTGTATTAGTGCATGTAAAATATGGTGACACTTTCTACAAAATCCACCAACATTATCTATGAATATATCGATATCATGGCTCCCGATGGCCATCATAATATGGTCATGGTATAATCTATTATATGTATTAGTTTTATATTGAAATAAAATAAACCGTATAAGTACCCTGTTTAATGTTACTGAAATAAAATGCATTACTTTTATTACTGATTGAATATGTAGTTTTATTTTTATTTTTAAACAAAGTATAAATGGAGTTCATTTGCCTGCAATACGAAAAAAGAAAAAGATATGTTTTTTATTAATATAGGTACCTAATTTTGACACATTTTAGTACTTGGTTTTACTTCCCTCTACTGTCTGCACGCATACGATGCGAAGGCACATCGCCATGCTGTAAACCCAAGTTTCTGTAACACTGTTGGGAAATGTTTTCCCATTCCTCCACATCATCTAAGTATTTTTATAGTAGAGATTTAATAATAAACAGAAATAGTTTAATGTGAATAAAATCATAAACGTTGTTTATAAAATTAATCGTAGGTATATTTTTATTTGACAGCTGACAGCTTTTTTAATACGGATGTTTGCGTGCATAACATACCACTCAACACAGGAGGTCGCCACGAAGAAGCCTGCCTCAGGGGAAATAACATACGAGAACGCGATCGCAGAACATTATCTTCGGCAGCCGCGACGTTGAAACAACACTCATGAGATTGTTATCTTGCATTTAAAGTAAATACAATAAGCGGACAAGAAAACGAGTTCAAGCGCTGATCCAGGATTCTTCAGACTTTAGAATTATCGAAAAAGGGTGTGAAAATGAAAGTATAAAGTAGGTATATGTAGTAGATTTTGCAACAAGCGCATAAGACAAGCCATTTTATCAGAGAGAAAGCCGTAGGCGAGGGTCCATATAAAGTGGAGGATAAAATGGGTCTTATACACGAGTTATACACAGATATACACTTCGATTGCGAAAAAATTAAACAAATTATGAATATAATATTAACGTAAATATATTAATTACTGAAAAAAAACAGCCCTACGAGATACATAATAAGGAAAAAAACAGTAATCTCGCGAATGAATTATTTACGCAGCATCCCTGGAGTGCGGTGGAGATCTATACTGAATTCGCCAACCCGCATGCTAAACGATTATGGCATTTACCCCCCATGAAATTGGGGAGGCCTATATTCAGCAGTGGACTTACTACGGCTGATATGGTGATGGTGGTGGATTTACGCAAGACAACACACTTTCCTACCTAAGTAGTTGTGTACCTTGATATACTCGTAATGTATATCACCTTCTTCTGGTGCTGTTTTAAAAAGTCGCTTCTGGATATCTATGTAAAAACAGCCTTGTATGTTGTACGACTATACGAATTTGTCAACAATAATACTATAATTTTATTGTAAATATGTATTTGTAAATATTTGTATAAGCATAATCGTACGTTTAGCGAAAAATAAAACCGGCCAAGTGCGAGTCGGACCCGCGCACGAAGGGTTCCGTACCAGAAAAAAAACGCCAACAACTATTTTGTTGTATGGGAGCACCCCTTAATTATTATTATTATTTAGATTTTTGTATTTGTTGTTGTAGCCACAATAAAAATACATAATTACGGTTCTTGAGATCTAGCTCGGCAAGTGGTAGCCATGAAAAAGGGCTAAAATCTCGTTTTTTGTACGGGAGCCCCCCTTAATTATTATTATTAATTTGGTATTAGTATTTCTTGTTATAGCGGCAACAGAAATACACAATCTGTGAAAATTTCAACTGTCTAGCTATTACGGTTCTTGAGATACAGCCTGGTGACAGACGCACGGGCGGACGGACAGCGAAGTCTTAGTAATAGCACAGATCAAAGAATACTGTAATAGGGTCCCTCTTTATAGGTACCCTTTGGGTACGGAACCCTAAAAAATTATCACCCCGGGCGGGATTTGAAACTCACGCCATCTGGAATTAAATCTCTAGGGTTCAAATCCCGCTCGGGGTCATGAATTTTTCACCATGGTTGGAAATTAATAACAATTCTGTTTCGATTGGTCGATGGTAGTTTCACTAAAGACCCTAAGTCAAAAACGACAAACTTACCATCGCAGTATCATGTTCATGTAACTTTTATGTTTCATAAATAATAGTAAATTTTATGACATAGGGTCTAAAATAAGCCATAACATATATTTCTATAGCGGTTCATAGCATACACCTTCCTACAAAATTCATAATTGTAGTGCTCATAGTCTCCGAGTAAATCGGCTGTGACATACGAACGGACGGACAGACAGACATGACGAATCTATAAGAGTTCCGTTTTCACCATTCTGGCTATGGAACCCTAAAAATTAAATATACGCATTTTTAAATTCTGCATTAAGTACGTTAAGTAATATGGAGTAGAATTTTGGTCAAGTGCGAGTCGGATTTTAGTTTTTCCTGATGAACACAACGAACAACTTTTTAATTTTTTTGTATGTCTCGTACATCCCTAAAATATTTATTTTGTTTTGTTTTTAGTATTTGCTGTTATAGCGGCAACAGAAATACTAATACAATAGATATAGAAATACTAATATATAACTAAATAAATCATCTGTGAAAATTTCAACTGTATAACTATCGCGGTCCATGAGATATCGCCTGGTGACAGACGGACAGACAGACAAACAGACAGACAGACGGACGGACAGACAGACATACAGACAGACAGACAGACGGACGGACAGCGGAGTCTTAGTAATAGGGTTCCGTTTTTGACGTCATATACATAGACGGTGGCAGGCGTTCTTCACTTTTTCATGAATATCCTGAAAACTAATAGCTTTTAAAATATTTAAATAATATATTTGAGTTTCATGTTAACAAATTACCGAAATGTGTTAAGATTTCATACTACTTGGAAATTTGAAATTTTCTCAATTCGGTTGCAATGGCTATGGCTGCACGTTTTTTTATAAACTGCTTTGACACATACAAAATATAGACACTGCTTTGAGTGGATAAAAACCACACCGAATAAACGTCACTGACCTGCCCTTGAGCGAAGCATAGCGTTGCTCAAACGATTGAATCACTTTCTAAAATATTGTGAAATAGGGATAAACAAAACTTAAAGTTTTGAGAAAAGAATTTTGTTTCCTGATTGGTCGATTTTAGTCGAGTTCGAATATAAGTGCATGGACAAAGTGATAAGGTTGGTTGATACATGCATAATATAATAGAGAAACACTGATAATATTAGAGATTTCTCATGTGATGTCGTATATATTAGGTTGTTCCGATATACATCATGTTTAAATTTTTGAAATGTACGTACCTTTATGAAATCGACTGTACTTGACACATTATAGAGCTATTTGTCCATATCAAAGGCATGTCAATGAGGGATAGCGGTTGTTCTACATCCGGAATAAACATAAGCGTGACCGCTGGGCCCCAAATTGTTGCACTGGGTAAAATGTGGCAACTTCACTGTTCTCTAGGACCTCGTAATATTCACTGTATACGAAGTACTTGTTTAAACAGACAGAAAAGACCGACATACGAGTAGTCATAGTTATTTAAAAGATTTACCCCCTTATTCATAAAACTTAACAAACCTCTGTTAACTAAAATTTGTTTTGTCCCTTTCTCACAAACATAAATGTCAAAGTGACAGATAAGGACAAACCAACTTTAGCGGCTTGTTAACTAATATAGGCTTGATGGACGTTTACGAATAACGGGGATAGGTTATAATTCAGCAGGCATTATTTATTGGGTTTCATTTGTAATATGTTTAGTACTTAAATAGGTTTAGCAAAGCGTTTTTTTTTAATTTTAGCGATTTCTCATGTGATGTCGTATACTCGTATAAACACATTTTTTTGCGCTTACATTGCAAACGCTGGCTGAACCCTACGAGATAGATAAAAATAATATTCTACAGTGTTGTACACCTTAAAGAGTTCTACAAAAAGTCCGCGGCTATACGAGTATACTCGTATGTCTATCTCTTAGGGATAACCCAAAATAACCATTTTTTATCCTTTAATTTTTACGAGAAATAATGGATTATTTACAAAACGATTTATAGCAATACAGCATTAATCCTTATCCAATTAAGTACCTTAAATACATTTTGCATTTAATATAAACCTATTGATTTATATCGCATACCTGTGGCTCTTTACAGCATGTAATTTCAATGAATATTTTCGAAGTAATTACAGATTTAAAATGCAGGGACATAGCGGTTGCGGCGGTACCGGCCGGGGTGTATTGTTTAATGACAAAAAAGCTGTGAACGTTGTAACATTCTGCAGTATATTTAGTATCAGCATTGCACCCGTGCAAAGCTGGGGCGGGTCGCTAGTAAATAACTAAACAAATGTTCAAATAATTAAAACATGTTACGGCACTTTGGCCAATGGTGGATATTTTCGCATACCTGTAACTTAATCATTCATTAAGAGATTCATTAAGAGAATTTTTCAAAGAAATAGATATTCTAACCCTGCCGTCCCTATACATATTTGAAATAATAATGTATGTTAGGAAGAATTTGGGCAATTTTCCAACGAACGCTGATAAACCAATAGCCACGAGAAATACTGGGAAACTCAAAATAACCTTCTATAGACTAGTAAAGGCGAAAAAGTCGTTCTTGGGAAATTGTATCAAATTATACAATAAAATTCCTAAACACATTACTGAACTTAGCAATTCTAAATTCAAATCTGCAGTAAAACAAACACTTATATCAAGAGCATATTATAAGATAAACGATTACATCATGGATAGGGATGTTTGGCAGTGATAGCGTCCTGCACGGGTAATCTATCGCGAAAATATATTTTCTACTGTAGCATTGTTATTTAAGTTATTTTGTAGTAATGTAATTTTATATTTAACTATATAATGTATATTGTTTTGAAAAAATGACACCTCGCCGAGTTTCTTACGCCGGTTCTTCTCGTGGCAGAGGTATATTTTTCCGAACCGGTGGTAGTTTATTGACGTTCATAGGTGCATGTAATATGCCTAATTTGAAGAATAAACTACTTTTACTTTTTACTTTAATCTGAATCACATACAGGATCAAATCCACATACAACATACAAGTTTGAGCGCCACCGTCAAATGGCCTCCCAATCAGATTAGTTAGTACGGGAATAAAGGTTTTGTCAAAACGAAACTAGTCATAAAGCGCAACATTCTCATTGTTTTTTATTCCATGCGCTGTTCTACAACTACAAAACTCTTCTTCACTATGTACGGTGTGAACTTTTTGATGGTCATCTTGCATTTATTTACTTTGCAGACAACTGGTTTTGCTGTGCATGTTGCAAACGAGGCTTGAACACATGATTTTTTGAAATCGGTCATAAACTTATATTGTTCATCTCGCTTACACGAACTTGAAAATCGTTCTAATAGGAATATAAATCATAATATGCAAATATAATAGAGGTTATCGGGATTACTTACCTAACTGAAAGTTACAAAACTAAGCTAGCGTTCAACTTTAATACTTGCCAGAAAGTACTTAAATATGATTTAATAGCCGCCCATTTGAATCCAAATATGAAGTGACGTTGCAGTATCTAATATCATAGTTATTTAAAAGTTTACCCCCTTATTCATAAAACTTAACAAACCTCTGTTAACTAAAATTTGTTTTGTCCCTTTGTCACAAACATAAATGTCAAAGTGACAGATAAGGACAAACCAACTTTAGCGGCTTGTTAACTAATATAGGCTTGATAGACGTTTACGAATAACGGGGATAGGTTATAATTCAGCAGGCATTATTTATTGGGTTTCATTTGTAATATGTTTAGTACTTAAATAGGTTTAGCAAAGCGTTTTTTTTTTTAATTTTAGCGATTTCTCATGTGATGTCGTATACTCGTATAAACACATTTTTTTGCGCTTACATTGCAAACGCTGGCTGAACCCTACGAGATAGATAAAAATAATATTCTACAGTGTTGTACACCTTAAAGAGTTCTACAAAAAGTCCGCGGCTATACGAGTATACTCGTATGTCTATCTCTTAGGGATAACCCAAAATAACCATTTTTTATCCTTTAATTTTTACGAGAAATAATGGATTATTTACAAAACGATTTATAGCAATACAGCATTAATCCTTATCCAATTAAGTACCTTAAATACATTTTGCATTTAATATAAACCTATTGATTTATATCGCATACCTGTGGCTCTTTACAGCATGTAATTTCAATGAATATTTTCGAAGTAATTACAGATTTAAAATGCAGGGACATAGCGGTTGCGGCGGTACCGGCCGGGGTGTATTGTTTAATGACAAAAAAGCTGTGAACGTTGTAACATTCTGCAGTATATTTAGTATCAGCATTGCACCCGTGCAAAGCTGGGGCGGGTCGCTAGTAAATAACTAAACAAATGTTCAAATAATTAAAACATGTTACGGCACTTTGGCCAATGGTGGATATTTTCGCATACCTGTAACTTAATCATTCATTAAGAGATTCATTAAGAGAATTTTTCAAAGAAATAGATATTCTAACCCTGCCGTCCCTATACATATTTGAAATAATAATGTATGTTAGGAAGAATTTGGGCAATTTTCCAACGAACGCTGATAAACCAATAGCCACGAGAAATACTGGGAAACTCAAAATAACCTTCTATAGACTAGTAAAGGCGAAAAAGTCGTTCTTGGGATATTGTATCAAATTCTACAATAAAATTCCTAAACACATTACTGAACTTAGCAATTCTAAATTCAAATCTGCAGTAAAACAAACACTTATATCAAGAGCATATTATAAGATAAACGATTACATCATGGATAGGGATGTTTGGCAGTGATAGCGTCCTGCACGGGTAATCTATCGCGAAAATATATTTTCTACTGTAGCATTGTTATTTAAGTTATTTTGTAGTAATGTAATTTTATATTTAACTATATAATGTATATTGTTTTGAAAAAATGACACCTCGCCGAGTTTCTTACGCCGGTTCTTCTCGTGGCAGAGGTATATTTTTCCGAACTGGTGGTAGTTTATTGACGTTCATAGGTGCATGTAATATGCCTAATTTGAAGAATAAACTACTTTTACTTTTTACTTTTTACTTTAATCTGAATCACATACAGGATCAAATCCACATACAACATACAAGTTTGAGCGCCACCGTCAAATGGCCTCCCAATCAGATTAGTTAGTACGGGAATAAAGGTTTTGTCAAAACGAAACTAGTCATAAAGCGCAACATTCTCATTGTTTTTTATTCCATGCGCTGTTCTACAACTACAAAACTCTTCTTCACTATGTACGGTGTGAACTTTTTGATGGTCATCTTGCATTTATTTACTTTGCAGACAACTGGTTTTGCTGTGCATGTTGCAAACGAGGCTTGAACACATGATTTTTTGAAATCTGTCATAAACTTATATTGTTCATCTCGCTTACACGAACTTGAAAATCGTTCTAATAGGAATATAAATCATAATATGCAAATATAATAGAGGTTATCGGGATTACTTACCTAACTGAAAGTTACAAAACTAAGCTAGCGTTCAACTTTAATACTTGCCAGAAAGTACTTAAATATGATTTAATAGCCGCCCATTTGAATCCAAATATGAAGTGACGTTGCAGTATCTAATATCTTCTAAACTTGGATATTTATTATCCCTATATTAAGTTGGATAGCATTCTAGACGTTTTAACCCTTTATTTGACAAAAAATATAAATGCCCCCAATTCAAGCCTCGGTGGCACTAAATAGTCCAAATAATTTCGGTCAGAAAAAATAAATAAAAAGATAGTCAAATAGTTTGTATATCCTGATATACATACTGTAGTGTATGCGAGAAAGAGAAGCATACATCTGTCGTCTCCTGCGCACACGGCAACACTGGTGGACGGGCGGACCGGACGGAAGTCCAGTCATGTGGTGGATGCGAGAGGAGTGAGATTGAAGTGTGTGACCGAAGGTGGCAAGGAGCCGATATTAAATACTAGCATTGGGAACAGTGTTATAATAAATAATATAGTTTGTGTACGATAAACGAACACTACATTTTGGCGACGGGTTAAACCGGTAAGTGCTTAATTCAGTCAACAGCTACCTAATCTAACGCAGAAGAGAAGGATACATAGGCAATAAACTACTCTTGTGTTAAAAAAAAAGGGGACAATGAGACGTAAATAACATGCTCAACATAAATTTAGGTATCCAATCCATACTTTATACCGAGTCAAAATAATAGGTCATCTAGCATAGCGAACATAACTATAGGAGAATGGGACATACAATTCGTAAATTAATGTTTTTCAGGCAACTAAGGTCATTGATAAATACATTATAACTAACATACATACAGGAAAATTTAAAAAAAAAAAACTAGCACCACTTATAAACACACTACAACGGCGGTGTGTTACGCAGCTTCGGGGTGTCAGGTAACCGACCGCGGGAACGACGGAACTTGAGTCCCTTCGGCCAAAATAGCTCCTTTGTGATGTGAAGGTCGCTAGATGTTCTGTTGGTACTCTCACCACAAAGGAATTAAAACTACTTATTTATATTTTGATTAACTTCATGTTAATGTTAAGTCACGTAAATGCAAATAGTCCAGTCAAGGAGGAATAGTTCGGTCAATAACGTACATATTTGAGTACAAATCTAATTTAATAGCAATAGCATTTATACATTTTGTTTAATATTAGATAAGATTTGTGTATATAAAAAAAAAAAGTAAAATGTCGTAGAGCGTGATGGATGATACGGCAAAGATGTAGGTATGCAGTTGATGACTGTAATACCTGGAAAAGGATGATGGAAGCTTTACATACATACATATAGTCGTAGAGCGTGATGGCTGATACGGTAAAGATGTAGGTATGCAGTTGATGACTGTAATACCTGGAAAAGGATGATGGAAGCTTTACATACATACATACACGTATATGTATAAAAAGTATTAAGAAAGTTGGTTCAGTCATTAAATATGATACGAAAAAAAAAGGATGATGGAAGCTTTCTGTACATGCACGTATAAATACGTACGTACGTATACGTATTGAGGAAGTTGTAGATGAAAATATGATGACTGAGTGGGGTTAGATGGATGACGTCTGCTTAGTCTCCTACTACAGTCAATGTTCGCTTGTTAACAGGAAGCAACCATGACGACGCTGTCGCTCGAAAAATTTGTCTGCGAAGGAGACACCAACTCCGTGTGCACAAGATGGGAACGATGGAAGAGGAGTTTGTACATCTACTTGGAAGCTGCAGGGATTAAAACTGCTACAAAAAAGCGAGTAAGTTTGCTCCACTGGGGTGGAAGCGAGCTGCAGGAAATATTCTATAATATACCAGGCGCAGACATTACGTCTGAGGATTCGGGAGATCTGGATGTGTTCCAGATTGCAATACAAAAACTAGACAATTATTTTGTACCAAAACAAAATAAAAGATTTGAACGACATACCTTCAGACAAATGAGGCAAGAGGAAAATGAGAAATTTGAAAAATTCTTAGTGCGACTCCGACAGCAAGCCACTAAATGTCAGTTTAACAATATAGATGACCATCTTATTGATCAAATAACGGAAAAATGCGTATCAGAAGAACTTACGAGTAGGAAGAAAATACTGAAGACGGGAGATAGCATGACCATCGAGAATATTATTTCTGAAGCAAATGCCTTGGAAGCCATACAAAGGCAGTTAGAAGAATATAAGGGCAAAGAAAGAAGCACAACACTAGGAGTCAACAAAATAGAAGATAAACCGAAGGAACAAACAAGATCAAAGGAATGTTTCAGATGTGGGAGCTGGGGACATATCTCTAGCAGTGACACTTGTCCCGCAAGAGGAAGGAAATGTCTCAAATGCGGAAAAATTGGTCACTTTAAACTGCAGTGCAAGAGTCAAACTCTGAAAAGGAAATACGAAGACTCAAGGACAGATATTAAGGAACGGCAAAGAAAGTTTGCTAAGAAATCCAAGAAACCCTTCAACACACACGAAGTAAGAAATATAGAGGAAGAGGAAGAAGAAGAGATCCGTCAAGTAGACTATTTATTTAATATAAACGGGGACGATATGGCTGTTTGTTTAGTAGGTGGAACTAAAATAAACATGATGATAGACTCAGGATGTAAACACAATCTAATTACGGACAAGACATGGGAGAAGATGAAGTGCATGGGAATAAGGGTAACTGACGAAGAAAAAGAACCAAATAAAACGTTTTTCGCCTATGGCTCGGAAACGCCTTTACGTCTTTTGGGATCTTTCCATTCTGATATTCAGCTTGCCGGAAGAACGGAAAATGCAATTTTCTATGTAGTGGATAAAGGCACACGAAATTTATTGGGGAAGAAAACAGCGATCGCACTTGGTGTTTTAAGAATTGGAGTAGATGTAAACCAGATTGAAGCCAAATATTTCCCTAAGTTTAAAGATACTCTAATACAAATACCTGTTGATGATAAGATCAAGCCTATAGCGCAGCCTTACAGAAGAATTCCAATTCCACTAGAAACAAAGGTCGAACAAAAAATTGAAGAGCTACTCGATAAGGATATAATCGAAAAGGTTCAGGGTCCCTCAGATTGGATATCCCCGATAGTTCCTATAATAAAAGGAAATGGCGATATTAGGCTCTGTGTTGACATGAGACGAGCCAATAAGGCTATCAAGCGCGAGAACCATCCTTTGCCAACAATGGATCAGCTGTTGCCGAAATTTAGGAAAGCAAAAGTTTTCAGTAAACTAGACATAAAAGATGCTTTTCATCAACTCGAACTTCACCCCGATTCACGGGAAATCACAACTTTTATATCACGAAAAGGACTATATCGCTATAAGAGATTAATGTTTGGGATCACATGTGCACCAGAGATATTCCAAAAGACCCTAGAGCGCATTTTAATCGGGTGTGAAGGAGTAGTCAATTTTATTGATGACATTCTAGTCTTCGGTGAAGACCAAAAAGAGCATGATTGTAGATTACAAAAGGTGTTAGATGTTCTCAAGAATCATGACGTTGTTTTAAAAGAAGACAAATGTATCTACAATGTTAGCAAAGTTCAGTTCTTAGGGCACGAACTCTCTCAGGAAGGTATTAAACCGCTAGATAAATATCTGTCGACCATCAAGGATTTTAGGGCACCACGTACAGTCTCGGAATTACAAAGCTTTATGGGACTTGTAAATTATGTGGGAAAATGGATACCTAACATGGCCACTATCACGGAACCACTAAAAGAACTACTGAGACGCAAGACAGGTAGAAATACTGATATAACTGAGATGTGGAAAGAAAATCAGACGATAGCATTTGCAGAACTAAAGACTGCACTGAGCGATATACCCAATTTAGGATACTACAACGTCACGGATAAGACCTTAGTATTTGCTGACGCCAGCCCTGTGGGGCTAGGCACAGTTTTAATACAAATTAATGGAACAGGACCGCGTGTAATTGCATATGGGAACAGAACTTTGACCGAATGCGAGCGAAGGTATTGCCAAACAGAAAAAGAGGCTTTGGCCTTGGTGTGGGCGGTGGAGCACTTCCACATGTTTCTATATGGTAAGAAATTCCAGCTTATAACCGATCACAAGCCCCTAGAAGTGATATTTGGACCAAAGGCCAAGCCATGCGCTCGCATTGAAAGATGGGTTTTAAGACTTCAATCATATGATTACCAGGTTGTATATCGTCCTGGAAAGAATAACATCGCTGACTCCCTCTCGAGACTTTGTAAGAACCTCGATGGACCCAACAACGTCAATGAAGAGAAAGATTATGTACAAAGCATAGTAGAACATATAAAGCCTGGAGCAGTCTCGCTGGAGGAGATCGAAGCACATTCTAGGCAGGATTCAGATATACAAAAGGTAAAGAAGGGCATATATGATTGTAAATGGGATGAAGATGTTAAGAAATATAAAATATTTGAAAATGAGTTGTGCTTCTGTGGCGACATCCTCTTGAGAGGTACAAAAATAGTCGTACCAAAACTACTACGGAAAAAAATTTTAGACGCGGCACATGAAGGACATCCCGGAGTCGTTGCCATGAAATCCCGACTTCGAACCAAAGCCTGGTGGCCTAGATATGACAACGATGTCGAGAAACTGGTGAAGTCCTGCAGAGGCTGTACCCTAGTATCAGCGCCGAATCCCCCAAACCCGATCAAGAGAAGAGAATTGCCAACCCAACCGTGGATTGACACCGCCTTGGACCTCTTAGGACCCTTGCCATCGGGGGACTACCTTCTGGTAATAATAGACTATTACTCAAGATATAAAGAGATTAAAATCTGCCGCGATATATCAAGCAAAGCTATGATTGCAATACTGAGGGAAATGTTCAGTCGATTAGGATGTCCGATCACAATCACAGCAGATAACGGCAAACAATTCGTTAGCCAAGAATTTAAGGACTTCTGTCGTAATAACAACATACATTTATTTAATACAATCCCATATTGGCCGCAACAAAATGGGGAGGTGGAACGACAGAATCGAGACATTGTCAAACGCTTAAAGATTAGCCAAATTGAGAAAAAGAACTGGAAGGAATGTCTCCTCGACTACCTCACTATGTACAACAGCACACCACATATAACCACGGGAAAAACACCAGCGGAGCTATTCTTTCAGCGCCAATTTCGAGACAAAATTCCAATGATAGATACACTTGAGTATATCCATAGAGACGAAGATGTAAGAGACAGGGACAAGCTACATAAAGAAAAAGGAAAAGAATACGCAGATCGGAAAAGAAAGGCTCAAGAAGGAGTTTTGCGGGCAGGGGATGAAGTCTACATAAAAAACATACACAATTAAATAAATTGTCTCCAAATTTCGACCCGACGCCTTATACGGTGCGATCATGTAAAGGAGGAGATATTGAAATAGAAAACAATGAAACTGGACAGACTCTTAGAAGAAATGTGATGCATTTAAAGAAAATAGAAGGCGAGTGGCAGGTCATGGAGGAATAGACCAACGGAGTTAACGATAACTCAATGAAAAAAAAAAAAAAAAGTAATATGGATGCTAAGAAATTAACTAAAAAAAAAAAAACTAAAAAAAAACAGATGATGATGATGATGATGATGATACGTGTGATGCGATGATGATGATGATGATGATGATACAGGTGATACCTTAAGTAATGTGTTAATTAATTCAAATTGCTATAAAGAGAAAATAAAGCTGACAGTTATTATTGTTGTTTTATTTATTTTAGAATTTAAACAGTAAGGAAGGGATGTAGTGTATGCGAGAAAGAGAAGCATACATCTGTCGTCTCCTGCGCACACGGCAAAACTGGTGGACGGGCGGACCGGACGGAAGTCCAGTCATGTGGTGGATGCGAGAGGAGTGAGATTGAAGTGTGTGACCGAAGGTGGCAAGGAGCCGATATTAAATACTAGCATTGGGAACAGTGTTATAATAAATAATATAGTTTGTGTACGATAAACGAACACTACACATACATTGCCAAATAAATTAGTCACCCTTAGGTAAGCACATGGTTAAAAATGTGCGTGAGTGTAACGCTCTCATATTGGAAATGAATAAACTAAAATTAAATTATTCTCTCGGAAGCCCTGCCAATAAACGCGAAAAAAATATTTAAATTGTCAAAATACACTTACATGTTTTTGAACTTTTTTTGCACATATGATAGTGTATCCAACTAGGAATAAGCAGTAACCGTAACGATATGTTAATTGGAAATCGGTTGTGAAATGCATTTTAATTTTTAGTATTGTTACTATATCTACTGAAAAATACGGAAGTTGCCATTCGAATGGAACTCCCGTTTCGTTGTTTGAGTGTTGAAGCGTAAAAATATTTCGGTAGTCGTAAATTTCAAACCAAAGGAATAACACGCCAGGGAAAGCGTGGGCACAAATAATTTGAAACATCAACATGCAAAATATAAGTAAGTAAGTACGCTGCTTGAAGCTACGACAGAAAAAGTTATAAACTTAAAACCGTCAAGGATGGTCATAACTTAAAAATTAGGTGCAAGTGTCAATTTTATCGGAAACTCAATTAAGATTCTCAAAGAGTTTTAACCATAAGTACTTACTACCTGCCTAGTGAAGTAATTAGCTTATAGACTTACTGGCGAATCGCCAACAAATACCTAACTATGTTGCCAAAGTCGCAGACTCGGCTGATTCTTGATTACTTTTATATGCCTTTGTTTTTGAAGCAGCGGCAAATACAATCCTAACTGGGCGGGAAGGTACAGATACTACCGACGATGTGTACTACGTTTAACTTGCAAAACACGCGTAATATTTACTCGTTTATATCATATAAATTAAGGCGAAAGAGACGAGATACATAATGGTATGAGAGAGGAAAGGAGCGTGATACTAATAAAGACCTATCAGACAAGGATGAAATACACTCGTATCTAGTCCCGTGGGGTTTACTTTATGTCAAAGTACCTACGACTCCTGTCATGTTTTTAAATGGCCATAATTTTACCTTTCTAAAAGGTATGGACCTCGAGTCCCCCTCCTGTACTAACGTCCACTATTTCGGCCATTTTTGAGAAAAATAAAGTACTCAAGTAGTTACCTAATCCAAAAGTGAATCGAAATATAATTGTTCTTCTCGGAACTCCCAATGAATCCAGACTACGTTCTCGATTCCAGCTCGTTTATTTCAGAGGTCAGTCGGCTGTGGAATGCGTTCTCGGTTCAAGAATTTGACTATGATGTACTTAAATGATTTATATGCATAAAGTTTTCACTTACAAACATGACTAGGCAACAAGTACATGTATATCATGTCCCCTTCAATACTCTTCATCAATTGCGTTGACGTGACGGCAACATCAGCAGCCCTAGCGATTAAGTGCGGTTTATTTTATTTTATGGGCAGTTATAGGCAATAGGCCAAACTTGGTAATGGAGACTCTATGACATTCCTGAAAAGCAAAGATTTCTTGCTGAGTTCCCTTTCTCTTTTTTGTCATCTTTTAATTTTTATTTGTTCAGTATAAGGATGTACAGAGGATACTTAGGTTTATTCTATGAAACAATTTAATTGCGAATGCTCAATAAACCGTTTAATTGTATTCCCTGAGCAAGCGATTAGGATGTGTAATGACGCGGAAACCCGCTTATGATCGCCTCAGCCGCATGCGAGTACACACGTCCAACTTAATACGTAATCCGTAGAGGGTAAGGTTAATTAAATGTATGTAGCATAATAACACTTAAATCTCTCTGGGAAGTTGCTCGCACGACATCCCTTTGTACAATTTACTTATGTATACGAGTACAATTTAAGTAATTTGGCTTATAAATAGAGACATTGTGGAGATTGTAAAGCGTAGGAATGGTGAAATTGGTCATGCATTGAGTTATATCTATACTAATATTATAAAACTGAAGAGTTTGTTTGTTTGTTTGCACGCGCTAATCTCAGGAACTACTGGTTCGAATAGAAAACATATTTTTGTGTTGGATAGTCCATTTATCGAGGAAGGCTTTAGGCTATATAACATCACGCCGTGGCCAATAGGAGCGAAGACGCGGACGAAGTCGCGGGCAACAACTAGTATTTTATAAAATTACTTTCGATTGTTGCACTATGATTATCCTAATTACCAAGATATATCTTAAAGCCTGGTTTAGACATGCGTACTATGTGACTCTCATGTGAAGTAACTACTGTTTCTCTCACTCTGTCTCTTTATTTCCAAAGTTGACAGTCTTCTCATAACTAAGATAGATATAAGAATAAACTTTTAAATTCGAGTGCAGTTAAGTTTTCGTTCGCGCATTAATACATAAATTTTAAACTGTAATTACTTATTAGATATGAAGATGGGAATGACATTTGATATACCCCACGCTCGTTCGAAAAGTTACGCAATTACTTTGCTAAACATTTAAGCAGTACCTCATTAGCAATCATTATATGTATTCGCCTTATGGCTATTTCAGGAAAACAAAAGCATTGAGTTAGTTGGATATACATATACATGATTAATATTATGGTAACAAGGCTGACGCATCCCACTGTGTATTGGTATTTACGTACTCCGTCTAGGGAAGCACTGATTTGGGATATTGTTTCAGCAAGAGCAATTAATAACTTAATATAACCGAAAATTTAGTTAGCTTACTAATCTCCCGGTCAGTAAAATATAAAGTCCATATTGTATGATTGCATACAAGTCACTGATCACTGAAGAGTTCAACTATCATCTTAAGGGAAAGCGCGCGTACTCGTTAGCCAGAAGGTTAGTATCCGGCAATACAGTAACTAATTAAAATAAATTAGTAACATACTAATGAAATCTTGCAAGTAGATTTTCTTCCTCTGCAATAGTTATCAATATCGTCATATCGTTTTGAAACTTTGCGTGTGTGTGTTTATAGGGTGGGTTCAGGACGCACCCTATATACAATTACATGTTTTTCAACGTTTTTTTGCACATGTAATAGTGTATCCAACTACGTATAGGAATAAGCAGTACTTAACCGTAACGAAATGGTAACGTGTATGTGTGTTGTGCGTGTATGTTGGCATGTAATAGTTTACAAAAGCAAATATTTAAAAGGACGCTTTCTTACAGCATCTGTAGTTAACTTCATGTGTCCAAATTTTTTATATTACTTTTTTTTACGGAGAAATTTTGACCTAAAGTTATGACTTCCAAGTAATGAATCTTGACACCACGAGATTATAGAGCGTCAAACAAAACAGTTTTTAAGGTAGTATCAAGGTTTGAGTCATGATTGTTTTTGTATTTATTGTTTTCAAGGATAGTTTCGGTTATAAGGTTGTAAATAGGATACATGAATCTGGAGGGAAGATATGCCTCTATCCACCACCATTGGGTGCGAAGTATAGCTGTATCTGTAAGGCTGTGCGTTAGACCAGCGCCACTATGTTGGTGAGATGATGTCTGCCTGACCCACCCTGCTAATCTATTCATCATCTGCTAATCACTTTTGTTCATAATCTTGAAGCTTTTCATATCACAGACCATAAGACATTAAACACTGAAGTGTAACAGTGCCTGTGTAAGTGTGAACCTTTAATAGTCTTAATACAGTGTTAGTAGTCATATTTCTCTAGTTTTAAATAAGGTATTTGATTCAGCTTCTGTGAAAGTGATCGTATGGCTCGTCAAGTGAGTAGGCAACTTGACTGTTAGAAGTTCTCAAGGCATCAGAACGCCTCTAACTTGGCTTAACGACTGCTGTCATAGACAGCAACTGGAAACAACGGCTGCGCGTGAGTTTGTAACCACTTAAAGTGGTCACCCATCCAAGAGTTGATCTCGACGTTGCAACCTCGTATACCGCACGCGGTACGCGGGCGCCGCTCGGCCACGAGCGCTACTCTGTTTGCGTAATGTTAAACCTAAGAATATTGCTTTATCTACTATTTCTAAACACTCTCACTCTTCATTTAAAAGTATACTAGTTTCCACCGGTCTAACATTAGGCAGAGACATTTAGTTTTCTTAGCGTTACATTATCGTACTGACCCGTATTCTGTATTACTGACAGTGATCGGAATTAGGTGAGCTAAAATACCTACTCTTAGCAAGAGGACATAATATAGAGTGATTACAACCGGGTAGAAAAGTATATGTTTTCTTGAATACTGGGTATTAGATATTTATCCGGGTATTAGTCGTAATCTGTCATAGAGGGTATGATGATTAGTCGTAATATTAAACATGCATGTTTTTAATTAAGGTTTTCTGGTAGAGATCGCTTAAAGCGATAAGACCGCCGTTTGTTACCATTTTTAGGGTTCCGAAGCCAGAATGGCGAAAACGGAACCCTTATAGATTCGTCATGTCTGTCCGTCCGTCCGTCCGTCCATCCGTCCGTCCGTCCGTATGTCACTACGAGATCTACAGCTCACAGAGCCACTAGTTTATGTATATAGATTTTGACGCACATAAGAAACTTAATTAGTAACTATTTAAACAGTTACACGTAGTCTACGATTGTGTAGCTCGAAACTTTCTGATGTCCTAATTACCAAACAAGAAACAATTACAAGTTTAAATAGTTAAGCAAAGTTTAAATAGTTCATTTAAAGTTGGCTGCTTTCATTTCATAGAATAAGCTGAATAAGAGTTAATTTTAATAGTTGTCAGGAAGCTAGTCTCCTTACAAACGAACGAATCTGAAAAACGCCATGTAAGGGAATCGTCAAATATAGCTGGGTAAAGTTATTAATGGGCACTTTTATCCGCTCTGTTAACTTGATTCATCATCATCATCATCCTAGCATTATTCCCAGTACAGTTGCATCCTAAAGGACGCCCGGGGTCCGCTACTTAATCCCAAACTTTTGGCGTGGGCCCAATTTTTTTCGAAAGACCTTCCAACCTCGGTTAACTTAATTGTATTAATATTTATGTACTCGTATTGTACCAATTAATAACATATGCTATAGTGACACAGAGTGTATAGTGCAGAAATAAGTTACCGATGTTCGCCTGATCACAACGGAAAAAGGTGAAAAAGTGTTAACTTATTTATTACATTTGTCTTGACTGAACACTATACATGGTACATACATTTAAACATGTGTTATGAATGTTTCATCAACCGTTAACTGTAGTGACAGTGATCTACAATGTAAGTTTTGTCAATTCTCAATTTCTATCCTAAATGTATTCCAGCGTTTTGGCCCCAGTGCTTCGACCCCAAAATGCTAAAACATGTATCCGCTAGCGAAGGGTATTTTGAGCGCATTTTGAGAATTTCCCTCGATTCAGCCAACGCACCAGCCCTATAATTGTGTTTTTCTGACAATATGAAGAGGTAGGGCACAGCGAAACGCCATCTCGCTCAAATTTGGAGCAGCCCAACGGGGGAAGTACCTCCGCCTTACGAAAGACTGCAGCCATTATAGCATCACTACTTGCCCCTTAGGTAGGTATGTGTTGTTGTGTTCCTGGTAGTGAGTAAGGTCACTAGAGCTCCCGAGATGCGCTGTGATGGGACTGAGGGGCCTGCATATGTCTCTAGCTCGACAAGTCGACAGCTGGAGACGTCTGCGGGTCCCTCACTCTCAAAACAGCGCATCCACCAAGTCAATAAAGGGTCTGCAACGCACTTGTGATTCCTCTGGAGTCGAAAGTGTCCATAGGCTACGGAGTCTGCTTACCATCACATACCAATGCAAGTCTATATACCATAGACAATCTATTATATCACTGGTGTGGAAGAATCATAATTGATTTCTATACATTAAAACACAAATGTTTTTTTCGTCAATGCCCGTATTCTGCCACCATTTCGATTTTTAATTTAGATCAAATTATTTTGCTGTCGTGGTAAAATTATGGAATTCATAATTAATTAATTTTTTAATTATTTAATAACAAAAGCCTTATTGTGTGTTTCGTAACATATACTATAATTAAATATACTGCCATCATAGTTATGTGGTTATTATTAGTGAAGTGGTACAGTCAGCGAAGAAAGGGGACTACCGCTTTTCGTGTGTAATTCCATTATTTGTG
Source organism: Notocelia uddmanniana (assembly GCA_905163555.1). Classification (NCBI taxonomy): domain Eukaryota; kingdom Metazoa; phylum Arthropoda; class Insecta; order Lepidoptera; family Tortricidae; genus Notocelia; species Notocelia uddmanniana. The sequence goes on from LR991052.1 coordinate 55,200,963, forward strand.
TGTTAAGGGCCACTTCAAAGAGGCTGGCTATTAACAAGACAGGTGACATAATAATAATCATTTTCATCCATACTTTAGCGGTTGGCCTTTCCTTGCTTTACATAAATGACGTATACTATGACAATTTATGTAGTTTTCAATATTACAGTATTTTTTTGTAAGGACAGCTAATTTCAGAACTTCCCAATAACTATTTAAAGAGAAAGGTATTCAGTTGCATTGCTACTTTTTAAACTGTTGTGTAAGCAATATTTTCTGTAAACCTTGTACAGATCCGAATTTATTTGACCAAAATAATACGGTACTAATGATACACAATTGCACCTTAAGGAAATTTCACAGCTCCTTCATTCCAAAAATTTTGCTCTGTGCGATCGTAAATAGAGAAACGTGACAACTTTACGTAAGTTTACACGTTTTCACTTTGTGGGGATTAAAACTGAGCCAAGTGTGTTTTTATATCGTGTGAATTCCCATAATCCGGCTGCCTTTACTTTTACGTTGTCAACTTTTGTTTAGAAGGTATCCAACAAAACCGACTCTATTTTTATACTTCACCTTGCCACACACATACATATTTTCGCAGATCTTTCCCGCTTCACTACAGAAATTATTTTGTATAATTAAAAACAAGACAAAACACTAATACTTATTAGTAATACTATTAGACTAAGACGCTTTGAGACATAGAGTCCTGATGATGGTGCCAGTAAGTGGATAGTCGAATTCGTAAATGGCTGATAGTAAACTGTCCAGTAAAACCTCGGATGGAGCATCAGACGAGGTAAAGTAAGAAATATTTTCGTCAGTGATGACACTGGTGACGACATCAATAATAGGGAAACCTATATATATATATAAGAACGTCTGGAAATTAAATATATGTTATAGCTCATTAAAAAGGTAAGTAAAAAAGAAACTGGAGGTGTCTCTATCTTATAAGTTAATAAAAAATAATGTTAACATGTGTCATTATATATTTTTATATGGAAAGTTATGCAGTTTATTGTGACATATTATGGGTCTCTGCTAAGTGTATCATATTTGTAAAGCACGAAGTAATCCGTTTTATTGAAGCGGAAATATAAATGAAAAATGATTTTTCTTATTTATTTTTTTGTTTAAAAATAAGAAGAGGTGAATGCTGAAATTTAGTATAGCACGTACTAACGGCGTGGCCTATCATCAGAAAAAAAACAGGCGGAAAAGCTATTAAGGCACAAGATGTTGCCTTACCCTGCCATGGCCTTTATGCCCACACGTTTGGTGGACGCGCCTTCCTCAATTAACATAATCGTTATAATCAACTGGCATACCTCCCTCGCCGTCAATATCGTTATTAAAAGACTTTTAACCAATTAGTTAAAATTTGTCATCTTAGTAGAGACGACACTGTGCCAATACAACATCTTACACAACACCACAGTGTATTCTGTAACACTTTATCAGTACGATTTTACCACCAGCTGCTTAACTATTATAATTTTTAATAAATAATAAATAAATATCAGGGGACATTTTGTTACACAGTTCGAACTAGTCCCAATCTCAATAAGGCTTGTATTATGTACACAAAAATAATATAATAATAATAATAAGCCCGCAAGGCAGCTTGTGGCGAGCTGTTGGGGAGCAACGACCTCACGGACCCGAGTGCTCCCGAGAGTCGGTCAGGGCCTCCGTCTCCAGCGTGTCTTCGTCGGTCGGAGTGGAATCCCAAGGGGACCCGCAGGACTCTCAACTCTGGCTTGCCTTCATTGGCCGTCCAGAGAGGAGTCGTTAGAGCTATATGCTCCAGGGGTGGAAGTGTTAAAGGGCATAACGCCGCGAGTAACCTCAGAGAAAGCGCAGCACACCTCTCGACACCCCTGACCCACTCACACCGGTGTTGCTCCTGGCCGTCTTTACGATGTCATTTTCAGGAGCCAATCTAGCGAGTGGCTAGTCACCGGCTGTCTCGATAGCATTTAACTATGTTAAGGCAGTTGTCCGGAACTCTAGCAATAGCCCTATTACTTTTTCCATCCAAATTTCATGCATAGCCCGATTTATTTTTTCAGTTTACCCACAATAGTCTAATCGCCTGCTGGAACCGGTTCACGGGTATCTATCGATATACCCGTGAATGGGTTCTAGCAGGTGTACTACATCCCATTAAACTTCTTCTCCAAAAGGCCTCTACGTGTTGGATTTGTATCCCCACGCACGCCTACCAAATGACCGGGTTTCACCCCGTGAATTTCAAACGGATAATAATAATAATATTGGGGGACAATCTTACACAAATCGACCTAGTCCCAAACTAAGCAAAGCTTGTACTATGGGCACTAGACGACGATATACATACTTATATAGATATATTCATATTTAAATACATAGAAAACATCCAAGACCCAAGAACAAATATCTGTGAAAAATGCACAAATAAATGCCCTGGCCGGGATTCGAACCCGGGACCTCTAGCTTCGGAGGCAGAGTCACTACCAACTAGGCTAAACAGGTCGTCAGATAGAGACAGAGAAATAATATGATACTTAGCCATTTAACTTTTTACGAACACGCAAAGCAGCTGAACTCCATCCAATAATGTTCTGCACGGGAATGTAAGTTTTTCAACAGAATCTAATCACAGGCACGTTCTTGTTTGAAGTTAGGGAGCAATGACGGATGCTAGTGGTTGACTCCCGCCTGAGGCCTCAAGGTATAACTGGTGAGCCTTAAATTCGTACTTAAAATTACTTCGTATTGCATGACCGAGCACAAAAACACAAATCGTCCTATTTGCCTAAATAAGCAAGTCTTATTTGTACTGCATATATATTTATATGTAGACGACCAGGGTGTAATGTTCACAACGGCACATCACTATTCGCAATAGGGCTTTTTTAACTATCTATCTATACAGCACGATAGTAAAAATTATCTAATCAAACAAAGTCGTGTTAAGAATGATTCACAGTAGACCGTTCCGTGTCCGGGCCGGCTCGTTTTCTACGACCATGTTCATACTTAAATACTCGTATATCTATATTAATAATTTCGTGCAGGGGTACGGTAGACCCGAACGAGACCTGTCTCAAATTGAAGAACGTATAAAAATAACGATTTTCGAGTTGAACATATGTATCCGCAAAATTCGGATTGTCGCGTATTTTGCATTTAAAAGTGTTAATTTTATGACGAAAGGTCGGCCATATTAAATTCGTTGGTTGACAGCGTCGGGTTGGGTACGTTCGGAAATTGTTAACTATGTTTGCGCCCGGTGTGTTGGCCAGGTTGCTGGGCTGCGTTCTGGGTTCGGCTAGCCGCGTCTGCAGCGTTTTGTTTTTGTAGTTTTCAAGCGTTCTATACACCTATCAGCCTAGCTAGCACGATAACTTATACCGTCACGTTATATGGGCGAAATGTATTAAAACGTCACACATAACGTAACGCTATAATCTATCGTGCTAGCTAGGCTGATTGTCACAACAACCGCCTTCAAAGCGAATGTATGGGGCCTGTTACATGGTTATTATTATCACGTGATACATTCATATCACGATAAGTATCACGTGAATATTGAAGCAGAATCCATACAAATTCGAAAACTGCGATAATATTGACACCCCAGTATTGTGATAATATTAATCGTGTAAAGGACACCACTTGAATGTTTGTTGAGTCTGTCCGCCATCTTAAAGCTGCTTCTCTATTTTGTTGTGACAAACTACTAGGTGACTTATGGCTTTTAAACATCTAGCAAAATTCTATCCCTATCTCGCTCTATCTTATAACTTAGTGGTACTGGGGGTCTACTCTGAAATTCGAAATCCGAACTTCGTATGGTGCCGTCCCTTTCACTCATATGGTCTATGACAGGAGAGTGAAAGGGACGGCACCATATGAAGTTAGGATTTTGAATTTCGCAGTAGACCTCCAGCTCATGCAGTTCGCCGCGCTCGGACGTAAGAGGCGCTACCGCGAACCGAAAACGAAGTATCTGCCTCTCTTTCGCACATGTATATTCGAACGACAGAGAGGAAGATAGTTCGTTTTTGGTTCGCGGTAGGCCCTCAGGCGTCAACTTCAATACGAATAGGGTATTTTACTATATGAGAAATAAAATTCAAAATGTAAGAAAAACCGGCCAAGTGCGTCGGACTCGCGCACTGAGGGTTCCGTACAACTAAAAAACAAATGTGATTTATCAATATATTTATATTTTTGGTGAAATATACTTCATAATAAACATTATCACCTAATTTCAAGTTCATAGGTCGATGGGAAGTTAAAAAATTATATGTGTGACAGACAACACACGGAATGTTCTTTTACTTTCTTTGACCGTCCGCCGCGCTTGGACTAAAGTGCTACCAACCGAAAACTAAATATATATGCCTCTCTGTCGCACTTGCATATTCGAGCGCGGAGAGGGAAATACTTCGTTTTCAGATCGCGGTAGGCCCTCTGGTCTGACAGCTCCTATTCCTGGATGGTGCGCGTATCGAAATGTGAAATACCTTTGGCAAAACAGAACAAGTTGTTAAATAGCTTCCATTAATTGGAGAAAATATTACCAACTGTTATTATTATCACGCGAAGCACTAAATATTGAAGCAACATCCATAGGGGCCTGTTACATGGTTATTATTATCACGCTATATACTCATATCACGATCCGTATCACGTGCAATGAGTATTGAAGAAAAATCCATAAAATTTTAAAAACCACGATAATATTGACACACCAGTATTGTGATAATATTAAGCGTTTAACAGACCTCATACAATTTTAGAAATCGCAATAATATTGACACATAATATTGAGTGTAAAGGGCCCCACTTAATAGAATTTGGCGGAGAATAGAGAGCTGCTACCGCGAAACAAAAACGAACGAACATCGTGTATTTCCCTCTGTGTCGCTCGATTTTGCAAGTTCGACAGAGAGGGAGATACACGAACTTCATTTGTTTTCGTTCGCGTTAGCAGCTCTGACTTCGCACCAAAAATACTGATTGGCACATCAATATTTAACAATTGCACATCTGAACTGAATTTTAATGAACGATTAGTATTTTAGCTATACAAATCAGTACTGATTACGGTGTCAAATTTTTTATGTGCCTTTAAATATTACCCTTACAAAAATGCTTAGGATTAACTTGCAAAGATACTAGCCTTTGCCCGTGACGTCGTCAGCGTAATCTTTTACTCCCTATTTCATATGTTAATCCAGACTACAGACTATATTTGTATACGAGGTTTCATCATAATCCGTTGTTGTAATGTTTTTATTTTATACATTTTTGTACACTATTTCTTTCGTCGTTTGCATAACAGTCACGAATAAATGTTTTCTTTATTTATTTCACCCGAGCGAAGCCGGGCTTTCATCTAGTTAATTAGTAAAAGCATCCAAGACTCAGCAATAAAATATTCATTATCAACAAACAAAGAAAGATTTGTAGAAATTACGTACGGATAGTCTGCTTACCCCGCCCCAAAATTCATAAAAGATTCATCATCATGATCATGTCAGCCGAAAGAGGTCCACTGCTGGACATAGGCCTCCCCTAAAGACTTCCACAATGACCGGTCCTGCGCCACCCGCATCCAGCGGACACCCGCGACCCTTACCAGGTCATCAGTCTACCGTGTGGGGGGCCTGCCCACGCTACGCTACTGACCAGCGATGGCCCTGGTCTCACCTGATGGAAAGATATGACAAGGCCTAAGTTGTTACTCACTTGTTCAGTAATAGACTTCTTCACTATGATTTTTCACATACCTAACGTTTGGCTTTGCAAGAAAAAAAACTTGCATTCCTACTTTACGCGTAGCGGAGGTGACCTAATTTATTTATTTTCTCGTCGTCTATATATTTGTGTCAGTGCATCTGGAAAGATACCTTGTTGCAGGTATTGAGTTATGCATAGTTCCAAAAAGAAGATTAAATTTTCTATCAATACAAAAAAGAATAATCACTGTAGGTAGAACCACTATTTTTATATAAATTTTTGAATTTTCGACTTAGGAAAAAGCACAAGTTGAGAAAATTGCATTTAAAGTTTATAGTGGCAAAAAACACACTTCTACTTCGAAGTTACATAGTTCAGGGTATAATCATAATCTTTGGATGTCAAAGAATTATAATAAAGGTGAATTGTCTAAAAATACATGTTAATTATTCTGATTTCTTAGGTTGAACATGCCAGGGTGGAAGAAACAGTAAAGTGTTAATTATACCCAATTCATAAAATAATGAGATTAAAACTGTGAGTTTCTCATCATAGTTACATATTTTATGGCATTTTGGGACAATTGAATGAAAGAAAACTCCATAATCATGAAGAAATTTAATAATTACCGCATTTTTAACAATTACAAAAAAGATCACTTATAATATTAAAAATCAACAAAATAATTTGTATATTCATGCTATATCAAAAGATCAAATGGTATTTAGCGTGGTGTTAAAGCAGTTTTTTTAACAATAAAGTTTAGTGACTCGGTTGAAACTTTTGTATGGAGGCGTAACTAGGGTACCTTGTCACGACATTTACTAAACTTTAGTAACTTAAACTCGAATTTCACTATTTTAGTACCTTTAATGCAAGTAATATCTGTAACAAAATGTTATTTAGAATAATTATAGCGTAAATCAATGTATTCTTATTTATAAAGACTTCTGTTTTAGTCGTGTAAGACATGAAGTTTAGCATTTTACTAAACTGGTTACCTTGTCACGCTAAGTCATTATCTTACATAAATGGAGTAAAACAAGAAAAAATTATAACTCAATTGTGTACATAACTGCACCTAATTTATGATTTATCAGTCTTTCAATCAATATTATAATACTAATTATATACGTCAAACAACTAAAATCACAGCTCAATATTTCAGACTAAATTCGAGATCAACATATTGTTATTAATACAGAAACACCTCACCTAATCGGTATTTTCCCTCAAGCTGTCCTCAGCATGGTCGCGTTACGACACACGATACTGAAGGTGCAATTCTGTATTGATATCGATGAAATAGGCTTGGTGAAATATTCCGGGAATGTTTATTTAAATCAAAATACTTTGATTTAGTACAAAATAAAATAAGTAAATGTAATGTCGAGGTCTGTAATGATAGAATTATTGAATTTTATATATCATGCAAGTTGAATGTTTTCTTATAAAAAACAATAAGTATATTTTTTTCTTGGTTCAAAAAATCATTTTGCTATAGACCGATCCTATACCCTATCTTAGAAAGAGGTATTAGACTACCCGCGATGGAAATATTGACAAAATTATTCAATATATAAAGGCTTTTAAGACATGGCGTGACAAGGTACCCTGACTACTAAACTTTATAGTCGGAGAAATATACTAAAAAAACATAATTTTACTGATATTCTTGTACACAGGTGTTCCTTAAGATGTAAATAATCCAATTATAACACAAACCCATTTTGGCACTTTTTCACCAGCTTCCACAAAAACTCATGTAACTCGGTAACTAAATGTCGTGACTAGGTACCTTTCCAGATGCACTGACACATTTACGCTTCTGCCAAATTATAGGAGTAGTATTGGTTACTGAACTAAATAAGCTATCTGCAGACGGACGGATGGACGGACATGGCGAAACTATTAGAGTTCCTGGTTTCCTACGGAACCCTACACAGCGAGAACCCAAATAATATCCCATAGGAATCAACTCGAACCAAAAGATGACCATTGGAACAAAAGCTAAAAAATGCAGTTAAAAAATACAGTCGTTATTGTCAATCGTTGATATCAAAGTGAGCCGGGTGCGACTGTTCATTGGAGGCCCTTTGTACTAAATTTCATCAAACACACGGCGAGTTTATTTCGAGGTTAGACAATATCGACTACATTATGCGAAAAGGATCAGCCGTGGCATGCCTAAACACTGGAAGCCTCACTGACAAAATCTGGGTAGATTCGATTATAGCAATGCCTATTTTGAATTTAGCTATAAAAGCTTTATTTAACCTATACCTTTAAATGCAGCCTTTATTTTGACCGCGTCAACTATTTCATATAATACGCAATAAAACGTCTATGGAAATACATGAAGGTTAATTTTAATATGTATAAAGATGACTGCAGCGGCCAAAAGGTTAAAGGATCTAGTAGTATTAAGATGAGACATAGCAAGGTAAAAAATATGAATATGCTAAAACAATGTGTATAGCAGTATGTACGAGTAATTGCTTCAGTTGTGTAGACACTAGAACCAATTAAGTATCGATCAAATCCTGGGAATCGTACATATGACTCAGATTATAAGTATCACATTAGTACCATGCACCAGGCACAAGCTGTATGAAATGCATTTTCTAACTATAATTTCTAGGCTACTAAACTCCACTGCTACGAAGCGTAAAATAAAATCTAAAGTACCTACAATATGGTTCCATTTTAAAGCATTCTCTTGCTATGCAGAGTGTAATCGCAAGATTTTACTGTCCGCATAATAGCGTTAGTATTTTTCACGGTTCCGTTTGTATTTTTATATTTCCCTTCACTACGCTACTATCGTATGTGCATAAATCATGCAACGAACATGAATTCAGTAAGGTTCTCTCAACAGTTGCCCGTTACAATTCTAGGTGTTTTTGGCACTTTACGTTGAGGTTGTTACTGCTTTTATCTGTATGAACGGATAAAACTATAAAATACAAAATACAAAAAAATACAATATGTGCTGTCTCGTGTATTAGTAATTCAAATTCTAATATTTTAATTGAGATCTTGGGATCCATATATTGTTAGTTACAATTTTACTTAAAATCTATGTTAGTAATTACTTAAAATTAACATATTCTAAGAACTACTTAACACATGTCATAGTAGTTCTGACCTCATGTACCCAGTGCCACAATATGGGACAGTCAGAACGCCCTGCAATCACCTTCAGAATGCTGTTCTGACTTTCCCTAACCGTAATGACATATGACTAAATAAATAAATATTGTAATAGCGAGTAGCGATAGTAATAATATTTTTGTTGACGCATTTTTACAGTTAGTTAAAACTGACCAAAACACCAAATCATTCGTCTCTCAAGTTACGAGTGTATCTAGGTTACTAATAAATAATAATAATAATAAGCCTTTATTTAACGAAATGTTTATATTGTTCTTTTATTGTTTTTATTATGTTTTCAAATTGTCTTGCGTTACACTTTACAGCATAGGCCTCGCCAAGAGCTTTCCACAATTTGCGATCATGTGCTTTCCTCGTCCGAGTAGCACCTGCTACTCTAACGTCATCTTCCCATCTGCGGTATTGTCTGCCTGTTTTTCTTTTATATTGTCTTGGACAATAATCTGCTAAATCTTTTGTATATTTTAGCAGAGTACGTATCATATGACCTGCCCGCCCACTTCCATCTAAATTTCTTAATAATATATAATAATTAATATGTTATAACCGGTTTTAATACTATTTTATTTTGTTTTTGTTAACGTTGAGCATACTACGTTTTATGATGTGTTGGCAAACTTCAAGTTTATGGATATTTTGTTTAGTAAGGCTCCACGTCTGACATCTGTACGTCATACTGGGAGGATACACGAAACACTTCTTATTTTTGCTTTGATGGCTACACAGGGGTTTCTTATGATTTCTTTAAGTGACCTTTCCATGTGATGCTGATCCTATTATCTATACATCATTTGTGGTGAGGTCATTGGGTAAAATGATCTGATCCTGGTATGTGTACCTACTCATAGCAGGAAATGTATCACGTAACAGGTACCCACCCAAGTCTAAAATACTAATTAAGACTCCTCTAAACTTTCCCGAAAAACAAATTCTTCATACGCGAACCCCACAGGAAGGATTGCAGTCCCGTTCAGGACTACCACTTTGTTTTTTGGGGGACTATCTTACCTAAACGACCTAGTTCCAAACTAAGCGAAGCTTGTACTATTTGGTACTAGACGACGATATACATAATAAAATTATACACATAGATAAATACATCGAGGATATACTATGTTGAAGTCGAGTGACCTGCGTTTATTTTTCTAGCTGCCTACAAAACGAATTCTCAATTAATAAAAGATCGGTAACGCTCTGTGATTTTTGTGAAGTCATCGGGAAGAGCCTGTGCTTATTTACCGTCATAATATGAATATAATATGATTTACAGGTATATACTTATACAGCGAGCCAAGAAATCGCTCTACCACTTGTGAACTACTTAATGTCAAAATAATAGAATCTAAAAGTGGACGACTACTTTTTTTAACTCACTGTACTTAGTTGATTAGGGATGCAATGCAGAACCGATTAGTAAAATTTGGTATGGAGATAGTTTGAGCATCGAAGACGGATATAGGAAACTTTCCATCCCAAAAATCATCCCATAAGGGGGTGAGATGTGGGGGAAGGAAATAATGCCTACAAAAATTGCTCGTTTTAGTATAGACCGAGATGATCCTAAACTATAGAAGTTTTGTAATATCTGCAAGTACTCCCTTTAAATAGTTACATACCTAATTACATGGCTGTATTTGTACTACCAGATACTCGGAAACTGGGTTACACGGCGCCCAGTTAATCAAACATTTAAACAAAAACAAGTCGACCCGAATGTATATATTCACTCATGTATATATATATTGGTTTATTTAGGGTGTTGGCCGACTAGGACTCTCTAATCAAGAGAGTTTGAATAATCACCAGTTCCAAACTTAAATGTTTAATGCCAACAGTCGGTCGGTAACAAATTTTATTTTATGAATGGTGTCGCTAGCTCACTGCAGTATGCTATTAAAGCTATAAAACTTAGATATACTTTGCAGATATAAAAGTTGTTTGTTATTGTGAGTGTTTTCACTTTTCCTGTCTAATAGAATGTATTTAGTTATAAAACTGGGCACGCGTATTTCATACTAATTTTAATGTAAATAATCATGTTAGCTTGAAATCGAATACAATGCCATTATAATTAAATCAAACATAGTCTTGTTGAAAATCATCACCAACATGTAAGCATTAATTGCTCTAGTTCAACTTTTTTTATACATATGTCGGAGAAGAGGCATTGCGAGGCGGTGAACATAGATCGGGATGATCTCCATCACTGTCCACGTTCTTCGTAATTCGACTCAAATAAAAACGCACTCGAATACTTCAACTGTCCTTTAATTCAATCCACTCATGAGACTACAAAAATATACTGTGATTGATTTAATATTCACAGATAGATCGTTACGACTCGCATAAGGTGTGCACTCAATGGCCGATGAAACAAAAGTGTCCACTTGTCGAGTCTGACGGCTCTGATCCCCCACCTCCAGACCTGTCCATTCATCCAACTGTCTGGCCGTACCGTCTTAACAATATTCCGCAAGTGTAACGTTCCTTTACAAATCAAATGACAGACTAAATGAACGAATGAACGATCTGTTGCACTCCGACATAAATAAAATAGGTAAGCATCACAAAGTATAATATATTGGTATTTATATATACTGAGATAAGAGATACCAGTGGAATACTTCACATAGATCGTAGCGCCGTTGTGTATTTAGTAAGAACTAACCGCACGAACTCTGCATCTCTGTCACTTCAAAATGCAAGTGCGATAGAGATAGCACCCAGTGAAATCTGGTACAAACAAGTTAAACTAACATTTCCATAGAAAAATTAGTAGTTCGAGCTGAAAGCCTCCTGGTAAGCATTTGACCACTATCTCACCTGATGGTGACTGATAAGTGATGGTCAAAAGTGTTACATGCGTACCTAGATAGTTCCTATTCACTCTCATCTTTAAAAGATCCAAGTTATAAGGATGCGGGAAAAGATTATCCTGAAGAGAATTCCACTCCTTAGCTGTCCTCGTAAGAAAACTAGAACCAATTCGCTTCGACTAGATTTTGAATAAACATGTTTTATTTACGATGCGTCGTATATAATAATATAAGCTTTTGTGTTTTTAGTATGTACATATATTGTTTTATAAAAGTCAAGGACGGCGGACTACCATGGTCACCACCATGGTAGTCAGTCATTTTGCACCCAAAACTCAAAGTGCGGGCCACCGAAAAACACGGCTTTACTGTTGTGTGAACCATTCGCATTTTTCCTGTGGAGGCAACAGTGAAAACGATACTGCTAGTTATGATGTGCTAATAAATTCTAAGATTTAATAAAAAAACATGTGATGAAATGTGAGGGAAAATTGGACAATTTATTGCTAATGGCGCCTAAAGTATTGCCTTGGGAGTGATGGTGTCTTATTATGAAATGTGCATATCAACCAGGGCTGTCGTTTGGAGTAATTTTTGTTTGTTGGCCGATACTTTTACTTTCAGACCCTTTGTATGAAACGTGACTGGTCTCCTTTTGTATATTTGGAAAGATCAAGTAAACAAAGTTCATCATATATCAGCCGAAAGACGTCCATTGCTGGACATAGGCCTCCTTCAAAGAATGCCACAATGACTGATCCTGCGCCACCCGCATCCAGTGGACTCCTGCGACCTTTACCAGATCATCAGTCCACCTTTTGGGCCTACCCACGCTGCGACTTCCTTCCTTCAAGTAAACAAACTTACCAGGCTTTTAATTAGCATGGGTAATTCAGGAAAACTGGTAAGTAGGTAAAGATGCCAGACGTGTATCAATTTTACCCGAGTTCGTTTTCTCTTCATAATTTACATAAATATTATTTTGTAGGCGTTTTAGATAAATAGTACTTTGTTATAACAAATTAATCCTTCGGGCTATACTTATGGTATACAATTTGTTATATTATAGTAAGTGTTTTATAGTATAAATCACGGATTAATTCTTGAGGGAGTAAATGGTAAAGTTGCTAACTTTTACCGCAATAATTGGGTTCACTTATCTTGGTGATCCGATAAACATATGAAAAAATAAATGCCTATTTTGCCGCCTCAACTACTTTGTAGGTATAAACAATGTAGTATTTGTTCTACACTCTGCTCTCGCACATCTCAGAGGTGTAATACACCCGAATACGATTGACAGTGAACAGACCTAAGACACTGACTGTCGCACCGCGACCGACGTTATAACTTATATGTAAGTATCTTGACGATGACGTCGATGACAAACGTGACGACCCTAAGGCCGGCACAAAGTACAATATATATACTGAGATAGAGATAGCAGTGAAATACTCCGCATAGATCGTAGCGCCGTTGTGTATTTAGTAAGAACTAACCGCACGACAGCTGCGTCTCTGTCACTTCAATATGCAAGTGCGATAGAGATAGCACCCAGTGACATCTGGTGCAAACAAGTAAAACTAATATTTCCATAGAAAAAATCGTACTTCGAGCTGAAAGGCCCCTGAAGGCCGGTCCTTGGCCGGTCGCTCATTGGACACGAATTCCTGTCGTACGTAAGTACACGTATAATGCGGGTCGTACGAGCAGAGTGCGCGCACACTGAATACGTTTACCTGTACGTGGACGTAACATTGTCAGTCATTTGTTAACAATGACCTAGGGTTTTTGGTGCAAAATGAATAATTTACAAATTTGAGATGATTATCTTCTAACTGGAAGACAGCGACGGCATCGTCGCTATCGTCGAATTGAATGTGTGCGTGACATATAATATTTAAAAGTGAAGCACAAAACATTAAGCAAATACATTGACTTTGATAATACAATTTACCAGAAGAACGATTAACTGTAACTTTGACAACACAAATAGCACAAGAACATAATTATAATCCAGATTCATGTGAACGTCGCACCTACGCGTGCGTGTACGACCAATTCGCGTCCAGTGAGCACGATCCCGTAGATCTTTCAAGGTCGGGATCGATCGCGCGGCTTTGTACGTGTTCGGACAATTATATTTCGTACGAAAAAATGTTCAATGGGCAACCGGCCTTACCAGTCGAAAGAGCACGTGCTGTGCGGTAAAACGGAATTTGAGTTTTTTAGCAATCTATCATCGGTTATGTTAGAGATAAGATTTTTTGTACGTCAGTCATACGATTTATTCTGTGGCGCAAGTATGCGCGTGATTATGTCTTGTGGACGTCAGATAATAAATGTGTTTTTGTCGAGGCGTTTCTCGCACTGCACACGTCTTGTGCTAGTTATACTTGCTCAGCAAGACAGACTATCTTTTACTAAAAATATTTATCCTCTTTGAAACTAAGAACTACTAAACAGACCCCAAGTTTGCACATAAAATGTCCTATTGTTAGTTGGTACACCTACAATCCATAAAAATAAAAAGTTTTATTCACATCTTGATGGAGCGCCGCAGTAATGGGCTATTCTGACGTCTCGCCCCGCATTGCAAATACAGGTCAAACCTGCTGAATATTCATAGCCCAAAATAAATGAAAGACCAATGAAATTACTTACGTTAATTTGTGATATTAAGCGAGGGTCTTCTAAAGACTCCTAAGTCCTTCATTAATAATCGATCAATAAGTACAGGTAAAGACATAAACTGTACTGAGTCCTAGTTATTTGATTTGAAATTTATATTACGGGTTTGAATGGATGATTATTAACATAACATAAACTCACTCAGAGCACACGAAATTAATTACAGTGCCACTTTTAGCAAATGTAGGTTTTGGATGGAGAAAATGTGATATTGCAGTGAGAGGTTGCTAGCCCATCACCCACAACACACTTTAACCTGGTTCCCATAGTCGACTCTTACGACATCCAAGGGAAGAAAGGGAGTGGTGCTATTCTAACCCGGCACAACAGATGATTATTAAAACTGACATGAAAATCCTACCTATACCAAGCATTCTACTAGGTACTGCTAGGTTTTTACATCGATAAACATGGTTACATAGAAGCTCATGGATTCAATACATGAGTAAACAAAGAAGCGCTTGTCAACAATGCACTGAAAATAATCCACTGCACTTTTTTTTAATTAAAAATGGGATTGCTCTTGGCCAGCATCTAGCCAGGGGGCAAAGAAGAGGCCGACGATGAAGCGAGCTCACCTAGAAGATGCCTATTCACTCGTGCTTTAAAAAGGTCCAGGTTATATGAACTCGGAAATACAGACTACAAGTGCAGGGCGTATGTGTGGGTGAGTATTGGCTGCTTGTAACGTAACGCGGTAAAATCAGTTTACACTGACTCAGCCAGTGCTCAATCTCAAGTTTGGTGAGTCGTGTTTATTGTTTTGTAATAGAATAAACAATATTAGTAAACATTTGCCCCTAACAAACTCTAATCTTTTATAATATACTCGTAACCTCCATAGTCGATGAATTTCCAAAAACAGTATATTTATAATTCTAGAAATTAAATTAATACTAATTAACAAAGTGTTGAGACTCCCACTTCAAAAATACTTGTTAAAAGCCTAACAACTTTCTATTTGACCCTGGCCATGTTGCGGATTTTCAGTGATATTAATTTCTTCTACTGGCAATGACTACTCTTTGACATCAGACGTTGAATGTCATCGAATGTCACCGATGTAAACAAAAAGAAAATATATCGCGATTTAAACGATTTTATCATAAAATGCCGGAAAGATACCAAAAGATGCAAGAAAAATTATCTTAAATACAATGAAATATTTAAACCAAAGAAAGGATGAAGGATTGAATAGCATTCCATTGAAAAATGTTTTGCAATTGGTTACTGACATGACAGGTACTGACACTTTATAGTGCGGTTGTATTGAACTGGTTAGTTGTTATAATTAAACTTAATAGATTTTATTTTCTCATTTAAGGTGTATGTAGATCTACGATTAAAAATATTTCTAAAAATAAATGAAACGGTCTCGACTTTGCCAACTGTACAAAATAAAGCCTCACACAAAAGGAGAATTAATATAGATGACTTCGATAAATGTGCCATACGGCATAAAATTCATGAATTTTATGCCGCGCGAAAACAAGTACCAAGTATCAAAACTCTGCTTATCGCTTTGAAAAAAGACATTGGATTTACAGGCAGCAGAGAATACTTGCGAAAACTGATGCACAGTGTGGGATTCAGATATAAAAAATGCAGAAACCAACGGTATATATTAATGGAGCGTTCCGATATTGTGGTTTGGCGTTAAAGCTATTTGGATGAAATTAAAGAAGCTAGGGGTAAAGATATGCCAATTGTTTATTTGGACGAGACCTATATTCATACTTTTATAAACCACGCAAAATATTGGCAGAGCGACAATGAACCCGGAGTATCGAAAGCCGTTTCAACGGGGAAACGATACTCGTATATTATTGTACATGCTGGGGGACCATCCGGATTTGTTCCTAATGCTCTCCTAGTGTACAATGATAAAGAAAAAAAGTCGATTATCATGATTCGATGAATAAAGACAATTTTAAGAAATGGGTTACTCAGAAACTAATTCCTAATTTGAGTGAACCCACATGTATAGTGATGGATAATGCCCGGTACCATTCTTTTCGCATTAATAAACCACCAACATCTGGTGATAGAAAACATATAATTGCAGAGTGGCTCCGTTCGAATAACATTTCATGTTCACAAAAGGCAACCAAAGCTAAATTGGTTGAGATTTAGAGACGTCACAAACCGGAACCAATATATGACATAGACACGATTCTCTCTACACATGGACACAAAGTGATAAGATTACCGCCATATCACTGTGATATTGAGATGATTTGGGGCATTCTAAAATTAAAAGTGGCCACTAGAAATGTTTCTTTAGATAATGATGCTTTCCTAAAGCTTGTTGAAGATAGTTTTCAGGTATAAAAAATACTTTGATGTTTAGAATTTAGTTGAGTAGTATAAATTATTTAGGATTGAGTTTATGTAATTTATGCTTTATCTGTTTTTATTTTATTTATTACTACTATTTAGGAAGTCACTCAAGAAAACTGGACCAACTGCTGTGTGTACCATGTAAAAAAATTGAAGACGATTATAGGAATAAAGGTGCTATAATCGAATCCCAGACCGAACGTTTTATAATCGAGGTTGGTGATCCTGAAAGCGACACAACATCTGACGAAGATCAAACTTCATCAGAGTCAGAATATGAAGAATACATAAATATTGAGTATTTGGAATCGGATTTTGACGAATAGGTAATATTACAAAGCTCTGATTCTCTGTAAACAATGTTTTGGTATTATTCAAATGTCACCACGAAGCCAATACACACCATGCTGACTATACATGACGTATACACATTATTGCCATACATAAACTGTTTGTAGCGACACTGTGTCAGGGCCAAATAGAAAGTTGTTAGGCTTTACCCCAGTAAAAAATCACTACTTATCTAGGTTTCAATTATTAAAAACACGCTTAAAACATTTATTTATTTTACAAACTATCCGCTCACGAAGTTTTAATCCTCTTACTTCAAAACACTTTTGAACGCTTTTAAGGGAAGACTTTAAAAAAACCGGCCAAGCGCGTGTCGGATCATGCACAAAGAAGGGTTCCGTACCGACACCCACCAGTCCGTATTTAAAATCATTGAATCAGAAAAAGGTGGTATCTTCAAAACTATTTATTATTGTACACCACTTCAATTTTTTTCAGAATTTTAAAAGTCATAGTTTTGGAGGGGGAACACTTTTCACGACTTTGATAGCTGTTATCTCACCAACGGTTAACTTGAATGGAAAAGTTTCTCAGAAACCTTCATATTATTTTTAAATACCTATCTATGTATAGATACCCCACACACCCATGTGCATTGAAAATTATTTATTTCTTTATTATTTCATAAGATTACACAGATTTACAGGATTTAAGCCTAAGACACTGCGAAATTCATAACAGAAAAACTTTTTTAATACCTTGAATCCAAGCTCGGTTTAAAGATATAAAATCCCTATTACAGAAGACAGTCGCTTATCCATCGCCCCACAGAACTTCATGCACTCTGCACATATAACCATCCAACTACTTGCAAAAATATCACAGTTCGGTGCTGATGCGAGCAGCTCATTGATGTATTGGAGACCACGTACAAGTGGAGACATTCTATGGGACACGTTGCTTGTCTTAGGTACTGCCAGAAGAGGATAAATGCGGGGTCGGAGATTAACTTTCAGTTGTGATAGTGAACGTACTAGCAAGCGAACCATCTGCGCGACTAAATCTGGACAGTCCGAATTCGACCGCAAAACTTTATCCTCCGATCACATGTATGGGGAGTTCCCCCTAATTTAATTTCTATTCGTAATCAATTTCACATCATTTTTCTGTGGCAGTTATAGAATACACCTTTCTACCAAATTTCATAATTGTAGTTCTTATAGTTTCCGAGTAAGTCGGCTGTGACAGAGTGACGGACGGACAGACATGACGAATCTATAAGGGTTCCGTTTTTGCCATTTTAGCTACTTAACCCTAAAAAGGATAACATAAATAGTATTATTTCTTAAAAAAGCGACTTCCTACTTCCTAAGATTCAACCCTGGGAGGGTTACAACCTACAAATAACACTTATCCATTCAAACTTAAGACATGAATTAAAAAAAAGTCAAAATAATTCATCCAATAAAGGGTCTACTTACGAAGTTTGAGAATATTCACTTGAATAAATACCTATTACGAAGTTACACTACTTAAGATTACAATACAATTCAACTCTCCCATTTCAAATAAAACTTGTTGCCCATACGAACCCCTTTTAAACTCCGAATTAAAAAAAATCGCTAAAGTAAGTTTCATGTTATTTAATAAATGGTCCGCTTATGAAGTTTCAGGAATCTCACTTGAAAAGAGACTATTTCCCTGTTCAAATATTCGTCCCCTTTACAAATTTAAGTCAAATTATTTATTGTTTGGGAGAATTGCACATTGCAGGTATAATACACAATTTTATCACATAGTTTCACCAAGACTTAACAAACAACATTTAATTTTAATTTAAACGTGAGATCACCATCATGACATCACATGTAAAACATATATCATTGTCACTCTTATATACGCCTGCGTGCCAGAAGACCGTTTACGAGCAAGTGTGATGAAAAAGGTATTTACCGTTGTAGCACAAACGACAGGGAAACTTTTTAGTTACTCGTTTGTTCACATTATTTTTTTAATTCGCCTGTTTACGGTGCAACTCGTTCGCTTAGTTGCGGGTGGGAAAACTCATGTTTATCCTATTAAAATAGCATATAGAATGAATTCTAGTCATAAGACAGTGTGTCAGCAAAGTTCGCAACGCAAAAAGGCGATAAAATTTTAGTCTTTCAGTTGACAGGAGGAATATTGAAATTGGCATCCAGCTAGGTAATGCGTGTATAAAAACTAAAAATCTAGAAACATTGATTTTTGTTTCAAAGTCTTATACAGGATGTTTGGTCCATCGTTTGCCAAATTGAAATGTAGGATAGGTCATTTGCTATTTTCTACGGCCCAAAAAAAATCTTGGGCCTACGCAATTTTTTATGTAATTTTTTTAAGTATTTTGGAGAATCTTAAAGGTTGACTCGTTAAACCTGAAATTTTAAAAAACGTTGGTGATTGAGTTTACAATTGTTCTTTTTATGAAAATGTGCAATAATGTACGGTTTTATCGAAATCAAAATTACTTGCAAATAACGTCTAGATTTTTTTTATTGACCCGAGAAGATTTTTCAAGAGCTAAAAATTCAATCGCAGGTTTACTTTGAAAGGCGTTAAAAAAAACTAAAAAAGATCATGTTCTTAATTTTTTTTTATTGCTTTACTCTATCCTGTTTGTAATAATGTGCAATAATGCTAAAAAAAACTTCAGTCATTTGCCAACTATGTGACGAATTAGCCTAATAATCGATATGCAACTTTCCCAACCTTCAGACTCAAATTCGTTACGCAGGTACACTGAATTAGTAACTAAGAAATAAATTTAAATCATTAAATCATAATCATTCTGTCGTTCGACTGTGAGAGAAGAAAGAGATCTCCCTTGCGAGAGGATTCGGATATTTCTGCTATGGTAAGCGAAGAGCGGGAGAGAGATTGTCAGCACACGTACGTCTTCCTTGTGATAGAGGGGCGAGAGGGCGTGTACGCCTGGAGTGCGCGATCTTAGGGGACGCTTCGGGTCTTAGGCTTTCGGCCTCGCGTGGCTCGCCGCCAATCTGAGGGCCTTTGGCCTCAGATGGTTCGCTTGTAAGACCCTCGGGTCGGGGATTGGGAGAGTCCGCGTTTTTGTTTTTTATCCTCTAACAAGGAGAAATCTCTTTCTCGTCACATTTGGAAAAACAGGACAAAGGCCGAGCTTCCATAAGATCGCGCTCTCCAAGCGAGCCCGAGGACCAAAAGTCCGACGGACGAGCCCAGGCGGACACACCCACCTCCCTCTATCACAAGCATGAGATACAACTCCTGAATGAAGTTCCGTGATCCCTCTCTGTCGCTAGAATTTGAAAATGCGACAGAAAGGGAGATACACGAACTTCGTTCGTTTTCTTTTCGCGGTAGCGGCTCTGAGTCTAAATCTCTCTCGCTCGCTCTCCCCTTCCCATAGCAGATTTTTAAATCTTCCGAGTCCTGTAACAAGAGAAATCTCCTTCTCCACTCTCATTTCAAACAACAGAGTGACAATTAAAATGATTGAAATTTGATTATTACCTACAAATTTAGCGTTCACAAAAACCTGCTGACTGAATTTGAGCCCAAAGGTTGGCAAACTTAGTTGCATATCGAATATTAGCCTAATTTGTCATAAAGTTGACAAATTAATGAAGATTCTGAAAGTTTTTTTGCCATTATTGCACATCATTACAGAGGGTAGACGGGAGCACTTATAAAGTAATTTTAAGAACATGAACTTCTTAGTTTTTTTTATCGCCTTTCAAAGATTACCCGCGACTGAATTTTTACCTCCTGAAAAATCTTCGCGGGTCAGAAAAAATACTAGACGTTACTTGCAAGTAATTTTGATTTTGATACAATCGTACATCATTGCACATTTTTATAAAAATAAAACTTGCAGACTCAATCTCTTACTTTTTTTTATTTCAGGTTTAACGAGTCAACCTTTAAGATTCTCCAAAAAACTTTTAATAAGTTACATAAAAAATTGCGTGGGCCCAAGAACTTGTTTTGGGCCGTACCAAATGACCCCACCTATCCGCCATTTCAATATGGCAAACGATGGACCAACCACCCTGTATATTTCCCCGTGGCTAATTTGCACGCGAGATATTATATGCGTGGTATTTCTATATTAAGCCTATTTATTAAAAAAACAGATACTCCACATTTAAATGTGAATAAATGCCACATTCATAAACGTGAGATTTAACTGGATACCAAGGTCGGTCAAATCTCTTTAGATCACAGCTCCTATCATGCATAACATTCTTAAATTGCTTGAATGAATGATTCGTTATGTTATTTGCTACTCAATAGCGTGACTTAGCAAGTTTAGATGGGATACTTTTTTTACTTGATCGCAGACTTACCCGTTCAAACGTAGATAGGCATAAAGTTTCGAAGCTGATTACAAAACTAAAACGTAACGCAGATATATCGAACTTTATTTATCATCCAATCTCAAATTACGGCCAAAGTTCTTAGTCTAGTATAAGACTCGACCGTCGCCAAAATTGTGTCTTGCTAACTCTTGCTAGATCGCAAGCACGGCATTGTGCCCGCAATAATTAGCAAAACTTTGCATAAGTAAAACTACCTATATTTGTCAAAACGGGTCATTAATTAATAAAATGGAAGAAATGCTAGCTATTGTACTTTGTACTCTTCAATGAAAATTACATAATTTAATAGCGTTCCGGTATGAAATGTAGCAGCAAAATGGTTATAAGTGGATCAGTGGATGAGTGACTATGTATTAACTCATTTTCTCATTTGTTTATATACGTAGAAATAAATAAAAGCATACATAACCAAAATAATAAAAATAAAACCTTGTTACTCGTTACGTCCTGCAGATTATGTTATGATATATGATTTTTCCCCTCACTAGCTCGAAAAGCCGTATTTTATCCTTTGAAACAAGCGGGTAAAAACGCATTTTATCCACAAGTGGGGAAAGTAATTTGACCTTGGAGCGTGTTTGAGTAGCTTTTGACAGATAACAAAACGTAAAACGCTAATAATAATGGTTCGTTTGATATCAATTATCATTAAATAAATGGTTTGAGAATTTAACAAAAAATACCAACTTTAGCTTTATTTAATGATTTAAGACAAACTCTAAAAGTAACACTTTTTTTATAATGATATTGAGTATAATTGTAAACGGACAAGTTGAGTCGATGCAATTTCAAAATGCATCGTCAGAAATGTCATCATTGTCAATGTCAACTAAAATATACACAACTTGTCACGGACTCCGATTCACGTAAATATTATACACAACTTCCAGAGTTTTCTGTTATAATATCGTAAAAACATCGGTGATTCCAGTGATGAAAATCATGCCTGTGGAACTGTGTTTTTTTGCAGGTTGCACTTTCCTCGCTATAGTGAGGAGAAAAGTTTTGTGTTACACACGGGTGCAAAGTTGTATTTTACTTCTCGTGTGTTGAAACACTCGCTACGCTCAGGATTCTATTTTAGAACCACTCGCTTCGCTCGTGGTTCAACTATAGAATCCTTTCTCTGGCTCGTGTTTCAATTCCACACTCGCGGGTAAAATACAACTTTGCACCCTTAACAAATAACTATTCTGGTAATGAATTGATTTTGTGGTAAGAGTAAATGCATAAAATAGTTAGAAAACTACTCATTCTACTATTGTTTACCAAGCAGACTTACCTTAAGAATTCGAAACAGTTCTTTCTTATTTGGAGGCTAGACTGATTCTGTGAGAAAATTGTATTCGGTGAGAGTAGATTTAATATATAAAAAAATGTTTAATCTACTCTCAATCCTTAAAAATCTATCACCGATGTAGTAAATAGTTTTGTAGTAATTAGTTGTAATACTAGTATCGTAAATTCAATATTTTATTGGTGTCCGTTTACTTTTATACTATTTATACGAGAGAGGCGAACCGATTTACAAGTTACAATAAACCTGCATTAACTGTAGCTACATCTTACATCGTATTATGATATAATATTTTACAAGGTAATAATTTATACAACGACTCAATATCGATAAAGTGCAATTCCCGGAGAATATCAGGTTTCGGGAACATCAGACTCCCCGTGTTAACACAATTTGCCGAAGCAGATCAAGTTTATGAGCAAAGCTTCTCAGCATCGCTCCCTGCACGTGAGCAACTAACGCAATCGAACGCTTAATTGGTATACTTACTCGCATTTAATTGATTATATGACTATTTGGTATACCAGTACATAAGTATTTCACATGAACACGAGTAATCTTCAGAAGTTTAAGTGCTAAACAAGGCGGTATACGTATTACGTGTGGTAAATATGGAAATCAATTTGTTCATTGTACAGCAAAGGACATTTACAAATACAGAACATCACATGTAGAGAAACGTACGAGTACACTCTGGTATTTTCTTAACAAATTACACTAGCTTCTACACTAGACCTGTCCCGTAGGTAACCAACTCGGAAGAGGACTAGCAATTTTTATGCACAAAATATTAAATGAGACCACAGTGTTAATTACTTTAATTAGTTATTACTAAGAAGGCTACAGACATATGTGTTAGGGATTTTTTAACACTTAAGTTTAAAACATTAAAATTCTCGTTTTTTAGAATGACCTTAATTTAAATTTTAACTTATAGGCAAATTATGCATGAACCAGCGCCCTTTGAAATTTAGAAATATTGTTGGTAAACGTTACTACTTAATATACCTACAAAATGTCCACAATTTCAAGTTTAGCGGTTCAAGTTTAATTTTTTACACTTTACCCAGCCACTTAATATTGATGCAAGAATTCCAAAAATAGTTTCCTCATAATCAAAGCCCTGATCTTGTATAATAAGATACCCGCGCGGGAAGCAAATGGTTGCCGGTAAGGTTAAAGGTGAATGTAGCATGAGAGGGTAGACTACGTGACACATCGACCGTAATGGACGGAACCATTTCGGTCCGTAGTCCACAATGCCTCAGACTGATCGCGAGAGTCTTTAGCAATCCGCCTGACCAAGAAACGGTCTGATTTTCAATTAGGTACCTATTTATTTAATTTGCTTTTGCTATTTAGCGCGGCAATGCGGCCAGCCTTCTGGGCACCCTACCGTCGAGTCTCACGCTTGTACCCATTTTTAGGGTTCCGTAGTCAACTAGGAACCCTTATAGTCTCTCCATGTCCGTCTGTCTGTCTGTCTGTGTGTCCGTCTGTCTGCTGTCTGTCCGATACTTTGCTCTGTAATTGTTAGTGCTAGAAAGCTGCAATTTGGTATTGATATATAAATCAATAAAACTGAAGTCGTAAAATAAAATGAACATTTTTTTTTTCGCTTTTAAGCTATGGTGTGGAGTGTTGTTGGATAGGTCTTACAAAATGAAAAAAAGGTCTCCATCAAACATTTATTGATAAAGCGAATATTTTCGGATATATTTACTCCAAAAGAAAACAATGTGCCCCCACCCCTCTAACTTTTCAACTATTGATCCAAAAAAAATGAAAAAATCATGAAAGTAAAGCTTAACCCTTAAAGCGTTTCTGTCCATTTTTTAGTACAGTTATTTGAGACGGCGTAAAATTTTAATGTTCCTACAGTCAAAAAAATTAACTATTTCGATTAAAAACGTGAGCTATGTGCTATTTCTATTGCGCAAACACCAACGGTAGCTAACATATATTTTGTGTGCAGGCGACGGTAGAAATTTGACTTTTGCGGAATTTAAGTCGGCCTGTGTTTGTAGCGTCATATATACAAAAAAAAATGAAGAAAGTGTTAAATTTTTGTTAATTTACGAGTAACAAGCAAGAATAAGTAATGTTTCGTTTTTGATAAAAAGTTGATTAATCTTTTAGTGAATTTGAAGTTAAAATGTGAAAATTAAAGCTTGTCCCATTTTTGAGACATTGCCGATTACAGAGGCTACCTAAGTCCAGAATTGGAAGTCCTTAAAAACGGGCAATGCCATGATTACCTTAGATATTAACTTTCACTCTTATAGGACGTTGTCATACGGCATTAAAAAAAACTTTCAACGAAAACTATAGCGGTCATGATCAGTTAAACCGTTTTTGAGTTATCGTAAAAAGTCTTTCCTTCTTAGTAAAAGACTTAAGAAACACTGCGAAAGTATTCTCTTTTGTTTGTTATTGATTTTTTTAAAGTAAGTCTATTGGGCAACTTCTACGGAACCCTACACTCAGCATGGCCCGACATGCTCTTGGCTGATTTTTTTATTTGTAAATTAGGTTTTTTAGGTAGGTTAATTATTTTTCCTAGCTAAAGTTATTTTATCTATATTAATAATTTCGTGCAGGGGTACGGTAGACCCGAACGAGACCTGTCTCAAATTGAAGAACGTATAAAAATAACGATTTTTGAGTTGAACATATGTATCCGCAAAATTCGGATTGTCGCGTATTTTGCATTTAAAAGTGTTAATTTGATGACAAAACGTCGGCCATATTGCCCACAGACTATATTGCTATATTAAATTTGTTGGTTGACAGTGTCGGCTACGTTCGAAAATCGTGAACTATTTTTGCGTCCGGTATGTTGGCCAGGTTGCTGGGCTGTGTTCTGGGTGATGGGCCATCATCGCCCATTGTGTGGATTCGGCTAGCCGCGTCTGCAGCGTTTTGTTTTTGTAGTTTTCAAGCGTTCTATACACCTATCAGCCTAGCTAGCACGATAACTTATACCGTCACGTTATATGGGCGAAATGTATTAAAACGTCACATAAAACGTAACGGTATAATCTATCGTGCTAGCTAGACTGATTGTCACAACAACCGCCTTCAAAGCGAATGTATGGGGCCTGTTACATGGATTCATATCACGATAAGTATCACGTGAATATTAAAGCAGAATCCATACAAATTTGAAAACTGCGATAATATTGACACCCCAGTATTGTGATAATATTAATCGTGTAAAGGACACCACTTGAATGTTTGCTGAGTCTGTCCGCCATCTTAAAGCTGCGTCTCTATTTTGTTTGTGACAAACTACTAGGTGACTTATGGCTTTTAAACGTCTAGCAAAATTCTATCCCTATCTCGCTCTATCTTATAACTTAGTGGTACTGGGGGACTACTCCGAAATTCGAAATCCGAACTTCGTATGGTGCCGTCCCTTTCACTCATATAGTCTATGACAGGAGAGTGAAAGGGACGGCACCATACGAAGTTAGGATTTTGAATTTCGGAGTAGACCCCCAGCTCATGCCCCGCCGCGCTCGGACGTTAGAGGCGCTACTGCGAACCGAAAACGAAGTATCTGCCTCTCTCGCACATGTATATTCGAACGACAGAGAGGAAGATAGCTTTAAAACGAATAGGGTATTTTACTATAAGAGACATAAAATTCAAAATGTAATAAAAATTAAAAACCAGCCAAGTGCGTCGGAGTCGCACACTGAGGGTTCCGTACAACTAAAAAACAAATGTGATTTATCAATATATTGATATTTTTGGTAAAATATACTTCATAATAAACATTATCACTTAATTTCAAGTTCATAGGTCGATGGGAAGCTAAAAATTTATATGTGTGACAGACAACACACGGAATATTCTTTGACTTTCTTCGACCGTCCGCCACGCTCGGACTAAGGTGCTACCAACCGAAAACTAAATATATATGCCTCTCTGTCGCACTTGCATATTCGAGCGCGGAGAGGGAAATACTTCGTTTTCACATCGTGGTAGGCCCTCTGGTCTGACGGCTCCTATTCCTGGATGGTGCGCGTATCGGAATGTGAAATACCTTTGGCAAAACGGAACAAGTTGTTAAATAGCTTCCATTAATTGGAGAAAATATTACCAACTGTTATTATTATCACGTGAAACACTGAATATTGAAGCAACATCCATAGGGGCCTGTTACATGGTTATTATTATCACGCGATATACTCATATCACGATCCGTATCACGTGCAATGAATATTGAAGAAAAATCCATACGATTTTGAAAACCACGATAATATTGACACACCAGTATTGTGATAGTATTAAGCGTTTAACAGACCCCGTACAATTTTAAAAATCGCGATAATAGTGAGTATAAAGGGCCCCACTGAATAGAATTTGGCGGAGAATAGAGAGCTGCTATCGCGAAACGAAAACGAACGAACATCGTGTATTTCCCTCTGTGTCGCTCGAATTTGCAAGTGCGACAGAGAGGGAGATACACGAACTTCATATGTTTTTCGCGTTAGCAGCTCTGACTTCGCACCAAAAATACTGACTGGCACATCAATATTTAATAATGCACATCTGAATTGAATTTTAATGAACGATTAGTATTTTAGCTATTGGCTATGTGCACGTCAGAAACGTCAAACGTCACGGGTCCCAGGGCAATGTCAAACTCAGAGATGTCAAATAATGACACATGAATATTTAATTTAATTTAGTAAGCGAGTAAGACCCCTTACTGGAAATTTGACTGAAATAAATAAGAAAATAAATAAATAAATACAAACGAAACGAATCGTAGGAAACCAATAGGAAACGTCGAAGTAAATTTGACATATAAGTCCCCGGAAATTGCACATTTCTGCCATGGTGTGCGCTGCGATCGCTTAGTTTACCCCCACCACCTACTTCGCACATAGCCATCAGTACTGATTACGGTGTCAAATTTTTTATGTGCCTTTAAATACTACCCTTATAAAAATGCTTAGGATTAACTTGCAAAGATACTAGCCTTTGCCCGTGACGTCGTTTGCGTAATCTTTTACTCCCAAATCCATATAATTCCATTCCATACTTTTATTCCCAATCCAGACTACAGACTATATTTCTATACGATTCGAAGTTTCATCATAATCCATTGTTGTAATGTTTTTATGTTATACATTTTTGTACACTATTTCTTTCGTCGTTTGCATAACTGTCACGAATAAATGTTTTGTTTATTTCTTTCTTATTTATTTCACCCGAGCGAAGCCGGGCTTTTATCTAGTGTATTTATATTGTTGTCGAAATTCTAATAAATGTATTTATTGTTTTTTATTTTGCCAATAAATTTCGTTTTCTATGTTTTTCTTGTCAACTAATTTAATTTGTAAGGTTTCTGAAGTTACAAGGGTTTTCTAAAGATGCTAAATACATTTGAGACGCTGGTGATCTTCTAAGATAGTTGTTGCTGTACACTTACGCCTCCTTGACTATTACGATAGCTCAGAGGCTAGAGCAATTGGCCGCGTATACCAGATGTGACAGGTTGGAATCCTGCTCGGAGCACAAAATTTTCAATTTTCCCTTTAATATGTAATCTAAAATTCTCATTAGCAATGTTACTGCTTCATCAAAAATTAGTTTCATATTAAACTGGCGCATAGCTAAAGTAGGTGATTGAATTGGAAATCAAAAATGTAAACATACTATTGCCAATGTCAAAGTGACATTCCAGGAGTGTATACCTTGTTTTTTAAATGTATGAATTTTAATCAGCAAATTTAATGACAGTCGACCGTCGCCAAAATGGCGAAAGCGGAACCCTTATAGATTCGTCATGTCTGTCCGTCCATCCGTCCATCCGTATGTCACAGCCGATTTACGCGGAGACTATAAGCACTACGATTATGAAATTTGGTAGGAAGGTGTATTCTATGAACCGCAACTAAAAAAAGTTGTGAAATTATAAAAAAATAATTAAATTAGGGAGGGGGGGGGGGCACACCAAACGTGTAACCGGGAGATGAAAAAAAAATATTATCGGTTTCAAGTCTCTGACTTAAAATTTTACTCCATCGCCATACAAACTTCGCACCCCTATTTAACCCGCTTAGAGGTAGGTTTTTTCAAAACCGTAAAATTTACTTTTCTTGTATTGTAATAAGGAGTCTATACACAAAGTTTCGAGTCTCTCACCTAAAATTTTGTTCCATCCCCATACAAATTGTGCAACCCTATTTATCCCGCTTAGGAGTAGGTTTTATCAATACCCTGAAATTACTTTTCTTGTATTGTACTTATAATAGGAGGTCCGTACACAAAGCTTTAAGTCTCTCACCTTTTTAGGTATACTCCATCCCCATACAAACTTTGCACCCCTATTTAACCCGCTTAGGGGTGGATGTTTCCAAAACTTACTTTACTTTTCTTGTATCGTAATAACGAGTCTATACACAATTTTATTCTCGGTTTCTATTCTGCTTACCGTCAGCGCAGAAATGCCAAGAACATCGGCAGTTTTATTGACAGAACTACTTAAAGATCAATATTCTCCTTGAGGCCAATTTTAGTAGAAATATTTATAGGCATTCATCACCATAAGTTTCTCATTAACGGACATAGCACTGTGTGGCTTTTTCTTCGGCGGTCAGAGATTGTTCTTTTCATTTGCAATAAAACCAAAACTTAACAACAGAAAGCAACGATAACAAAGAATAAACGAGCACATTCATTTGACAGATGTCAGAAAAAGCGTGCCCTATGCCCGTATTGCATCTTGGAAATATTAAAAAAATATATATCATAAATTATTATAATTACAAACCAAACGTATCAAACTTCTTACCATTGCCAGTAGCATAAATTAAAACTCCATATATTCTATACAAAAAATTATATATACGTACTGTTTACCTAAGTGTAATATTTTTAACTCTTCATGCAATATTAAATAACGCTGATTAATATCAATTAAATTTTAACTTCAATGATTTTAAACTAGCCATCGCTTGGATTTTTTTTTTGATGGCAATCCGTTTATTTTCATTTTTGATCTCCAATTCGATCACCTACTTTACTAATGATTTCTCAGGAATTTGAGACGTTGGTGCCGTTAATAGGAGCCTAAGTATTCTAAGGTAGATGTCTCTGTAAACCTCTCTAAGGCGTTGTAAGAGCTTGATGGTTTCGATAGCTCAGAGGCTATAGCGATTGGCCGCGTATGCCAGATGTCGCAGGTTTAAATCCTGCTCGGATTACATTTTTTTTTTTCACTTTTTCCATTTAATTTTGATTTATAATTTTCATTAACAGCGTTAATACAAAATTAGTTCAAAAAACAATGCCAACATGTTACATGTAAAGCCTAATAAATACTTATTATTTTAAATGAAATGAGTTGTCGAAAAATATTTTATTCATTGATGGATTGTACTCGTATTGTTGTGTATAACTGATCTACTTATAAATACGCTCGTTGAGTCTTTATTCGTAAATAATGATGCTTGCTAAGGCTCACATCACAACTCACACTCGCGTTTTAAGACCCTACTTATACAATACTTGAATAAAATATGTACTATTAAAGATAATATTTTATTGAAGTTTGTATATTATCGACCTTATAATGATATGGCATAGTGTGAGTGGATGAAAGTGCGCACGACGGGGTAATATTTCGCATTTTTACTACATTTCTGCTTAGCAATTAGAAAAGACGACTGTGTGGCTAGCTTATTTAAAATAGGATACGCTGCTATTAAATAAACCTTGTCCTAAACTTTATATGAAATAAGATTTTTAAGATTCAAATAAAAACGATCTTTTTAACCGACTTCAAGATTTCAAAAGAGGAGGTTATCAATTCGGTTGTATGTTTTTTTTTTATGTTTATTACTTCATAACTCCGTCATTTCTTAACCGATTTGGAAAATTCTTTTTTTGATTGTAAGTATATATATCCAAATTGGTCCCGTTTTTGTCAAAACGCAGTTTTGATGATGGGATCCATGAGGAATTGAAGGAACTCCTCAAATCTTTAAGGCAAACATATAGTGATTTTTGTGTTTTTATCAACAAGTCAAGCATTTTCATCCAAAAATGTGACATTGGATGAAGTGGAACTGCTGATGATGATCAGAACAGAACTCTTCAACGACGAAAAGTTCACGTTTGACGATTTGTCCTCCTAGCTGTGTTTGTTAAGCAAGTTCTATTTTCTCGATTAATTTTTGTCATGCTCGATTTTTGATGATGGGATCCATTAGGAATTGAGGGAATTCCTCAAATCTTAAAGGCAAACATATAGTGATTTTTGTGTTTTTATCAACAAATTGAGCATTATCATACAAAAATGTGACATTTGATGAAGTGGAACTGCTGATGATGATCAGAACAGAACTCTTCAACGACGAAAAGTTCACGTTTGGCGATTTGTCCTTCTAGCTGTGTTTGTTAAGCAAGTTCTATTTTCACGATTGATTTTTGTCATGCTCGAGTTCTGATGTTGGGAACCATTAGGAATCGAGGGAACTCCTCAAATGTGAAAGGTACACAAACAGTGATTTTAGTATTTTCATGAAGTAATCAAGCATTTTCATTCATAAAAGTGACATTTGATGAAGTGGAACTGATGATGATGATCTGAACGGAACTCTTCAACGACGCGTAGTTCACGTTAGGCGATTTGTTCTCTTCGTTTTGTTTGTCAAGCAAACAAGGTTTTTCCATGATTCCATGAGGAATTGAGGGTACTTAGTCTTCTACCATTATAAACATACTGATAGCCATTTTCATTTTATTGTATGGAATCTAAGAGTGCACCATCTAAGTATAATAATCTTTCACCGGCCTCCCCCATTGAAGTCGGTTTTTTTTTCTTAAAAATTATCTTATAATAAAATATAAACCGATAATATCTTCCATAGCTAGGCTTGATCGATAAAAGTAGCCGTAGGCGTAGGTAAAAGAATAAAACGTTTCTCTTATAAGTTTCATTTGTTTGTTTGTTACACGACTGTCCAATAATAAGTGTAATGTTTCCAGGGTTCATATATTTTCCTATGTGATTTCTTTTATTCGAATACAAAGTACTAAAAGTCTTAACCGAATTAGAATACTTACAATAGATAAGAATACAATAGGCATTTAATTGTGAAAAAAAAACAGGAAAACATGAACAGAGATCAGCAGTTAAGATGTGTGTGTGAGATATTTTTAGGATCCTCACGTTATCGCGAGTAACAGAAAGTTATATGAAGTTATAATGGCCCCTCGCGTTTATTTTCATTTTACAAAGGCGTCGAGCGGAACTGTGAACCTTAAAAAATAATACATGCATAAACTCACGCCTTTATTCCCGAGAAGGGGTAGGCAGAGCACTTGAAAAAGATTTTCAGTGCCACTTATAGCAATTGTAGGTTTCTAGATAGAGAAAATGTGATATTGCAGTGACAGGTTGCTAGCCTATCGCCCACAAGACACTTTAATCTGGTTCCCATAGTGGACTCTTACGACACCCAAGGGATAGAAGGGGGTGGTTGGTGCTATTCTAACCCAACACTACCCGGGAAAAAATCTTTTTTTTTTAATAATCACTCGCATGCCGTGTATTTTTTTTATTTCCGTAAACTTCTAGGGAAGATTCTTCAGGTCAATAATTTATAAAAGAAGTTAGTGTTTAACATTTTAAATATTTAATTAATACATTTAATTACTGAACCAGTATTACATGGTAAATACCCTGTTCTTCACAGTAATTCTAATGTTAACGGCCATGTTAGCTTGAAATGTTATACAGGTCCTTTATAATATCCTTATTTTTTAAATTTCGTCAGTAAAGGGTTTTCATTTCATAGCTATTCGCTACAAGGAGGTTATTGAGCCGAGTTCGTTCGACATTACTTACTTTTTTAGGGTTCCGTACCCAAAGGGTAAAAACGGGACCTTATTACTAAGACTTCGCTGTCCGTCCGTCCGTCCGTCTGTCACCAGCCTGTATCTCAAGAACCGTAATAGCTAGACAGTTGAAACTTTTCACAGATTGTGTATTTCTGTTGCCTTTATAACAACAAATACTAAAAACAAAATAATAATTATAATTAAGGGTGGCTCCCATACAAAAACCGTGATATTTTAGCCCTTTTTTATGGCTACCACTCGCCGAGCTAGATCTCAAGAACCGTAATAGTATTATAATATTTTTATTGTGGCTAGAACAACAAATACTAAAATCAAAATAATAATAATAATTAAGGGGGGCTCCCATACAACAGGGTAGTTGATAGCGTTTTTTTTTCTGGTACGGAACCCTTCGTGCGCGAGTCCGACTCGCACTTGGCCGGTTTTTTCTTTAATTATGCGTCACTTCAATGTCATATTAGTTGACACTAACCTTTGTGTTACTCTAAAGGACTTTTTATCCATAGTAATTTATAGTAATTAAAAAACAAAAAAGAAACAAACTGTAACCAAGTACCTAGCATCTTTGAATGTAACAAGCAACGTGTCGCATTTAAAGGCAACGGCAAAAAGCAACTAATAACTTTGTTTAGTTGTCATGCCATCATTATTTTAGTGATCGTTATCAACGTACAGATTTCAAAAAAAAGAATGGTTGAAAAAAAAACCACAAGATTTTTTATATCAGGATAATACCGGGTCAGATGGCCATATGGTAGAGATATCTTGGCCTGGCCACCTCTGGCCATCTTTAGGTACTAGAGATGGCCCTTCGCAATATTTCATAGAAGAGTTGACTAGATGTTATTAGATATAGTTCAGTTCGGGCCGCACCGTGAATTAGGGCCATGGTAATGGTACCAACAAAAATTTGAGTGAAAAAAAATCGGAAAATCCATGTTGATTGTTTTGCTTAGTATAAATATCTTATAGGGAGTACTTGTTTCAGGCGGGTGTGAAGTTATCTTCCAAAGGTACAGCGTGATGTTGTATTTATTGCTAAGTATATTAACGACGCATTATTCTATCTTCAAAGTAAAGCGTGTCGTGTCTTAAATTTCAATGAATTTTAGGTGTGGTCATCTCTCCGACAGAAAAAGGCGAGATGGCCAGTTGCGGATTTATTACAAAAACTATCTAAAAGTAGTGCATTATTATTCTTATCATGTAAAAAAAGTTAAACGAAAAGGATCTGCCGCGGATGCGGCTTAAATCACTACGATACACTTCCTTCCAAATACTGTGTGCCAATTTGGAAGTTGTGAAAATAAAACTGAATTTGCAGACAATGTTTCAAAGACCACATTTGAAGAGACCCAAAAAACTATGCTAAAGCTAAAATTAGCCTATGGTCACTTTTCCTTAATAATTTCATGGAAATCTGGGTGTACCCAGATACCTCGGGAGAGATGGCCAAATGTGTTTTCAAAAAATATATAATATAGAATATGTCACTTTTTTGTTTAATATGTTCAAGTTGAATAATGTGTAAGATTATTATTTACAGTGTTTTAGATAAACTATGGCCAAATATCACGGACTTACCCTACCTAATATGAAAACACATTGTATTTTTTGCCAACCATACACATTGCTATCTGCACGTTGATAAGGATTACTAATTATCATCACAAATAATACATCAGCTGATGTTGTTAAGAGTTTAAAAATTTGATCGTCTTCCAAAATCAACGCAATTTAATTCGGGGGAATTAATACATTCTAATATCATTTCAAATTCAGTCGATACGAAACGTCCGGTCGGGATGTGTTTTTAGTGTCCCCGCGAACTACGTTTCGCCCCCGATGCGTTCCGTACAATTTTTTTAGCATATTTTACCGATATCTTAGTGGTTATTCTGCTATTCGGAGCGATGACTAATCCGAAAAATCAAAATATCATAAAAATTGGCTCAGTCGTCCTCGTGCCATAAATGGTGTAACTAACCCAACTTTGTTTTATTGACCGAGCGAGCGAAGCGTCTCCGTTTCAGCTTTCGACAGAAATTCTTTCGTATATATCTGTCTGTCCGGATGTTCTCCTCTACTGGTCGCATAAGTTCTGTAACGAAATGAGTCCGAATGTTCATGGATGGAAGTCGGAATAGGCCGATCAAGGCGGGTATTTTGACCGGATTCTACGATACTAAAAATGTTAGGTCATAATATTTGTTATAAGATGTATGGATGTGATTTTAATGAAAGTAATATGTAAGGACCGTAGCAACTTTATTTCTAAGATCTGAAGCTCACCCCAACTTCATACGAGCGAGCGGGAGTATATATCGATACCCTAGTTCATACAGGTACCCACTGATTACTTACGGGAAAAAATAATGCAACTAGGACGAGAGTGCACAAATCATAAAGTCACACCTATCATTTCACCATTTTTCCCGTAATTGGTACGAGTGTAAACTAGGATCGATACTTCTGTAATTTAATTATTCTCTGTAATTACCTAATAGAAAACATGAGTTAAAAGGAAGGACTTCAGATGTCTCGATAAATTATAATGAAGTCGTTGCTAGGTCGTCTCAATATTACAGCATATCGGAGAAAATGATATAATATTGAATCTCTGCAAATACATAATTGGCAGTCGACAGCAGTCGGGGGTAGTGGATAGCCCCGCTAATGGGGAAGCGGCGACGTAACAAGCACCGAACTCTTTAATAGACCCATAGATCAATGCCGAGCATTGACACGACGATTAAATGACGGTGAAAATGTGACCCAGTAAGATCCTGGGTACATTTTTATTCCGTTTTGACGTCCGAGTAAACCTCGGAACGGAATCCAGGAACAGAATTCAAGTTAGATTAGCACAAAAATCACTGTCACGTTTGGATATTCCGACATTAATTTATGAGATCCAATAATAAGCTTAGTAGATCTTCATGGTTTTGACATTTTTCATAGCTACGTTTTCTTAGAATAGCCATTACAGTTTTTATGCGCTTATTGTAATAGTTATAAATTCAACCTATTCTAGCTAAAACTAGTGGCACTGTGAGCCCTCCCAAAGTTTTTTTTTCAAGTTACAAATTTTATAAATTTAACCCGACAAAAAAAAAATTTAATTCTCCGAAGAAAATCCGGACAGACAGACATACGAAAGAATTTTTGGCGAAAGCTGAAACGGAGACTTTACGCTCGCTTCGCTCGTTCGGTCAATTATGTTCAATTCGTCTGTCTTTATATCTCTTCAATAATTGCGGTTGTAAAATAAGTATCTCAATACAAATTCATCTCAGAGAATCTTGCATTTTTTTTTTCTTTTCGACGAAACTATTCAATTAGGGTACTCTTAATCAAATCATAAATTCGATCACGCCTTAACCCAAATTGATACTCGTACCGGTACGAGTAGGTGTGCATTCTAAGCGAAAACTGTCGTAGAGTTATCGTCGGGCTTATTAAAGATAATTCTGCATCAACCAGACTTTAGCCGCTTTAGCTCGCATTCAGAGCTATATATATACAGGGTGTGGCCTGTAATAGGAGCAATAAATTTAAAGGACGCTTCCCTAGAGCATCTGCAGTAACCTCTTGTGTCCAAAATTTTTTTTTCTTTTTTCAATTGGGAGAAAAATTTATCTAAAGTTATGACCTCCAAGTAATGGATCTTGGCACCCAGAGATCATAGCGCGGCAGTCAATGCTGATTTTGAGGTTGCTTCAAGTTATGACTCATAATCGTTGTCGCATTTTTGGTTTAAAAGAATATTTTTGGGATTTTTAAATATTCTTTATAAATTTTTAGTTTTTTTTTGAATAAATTGTTATTAATATCACTCCAGTAGCGTAAAAAAGTACATATAAGCTACATTTGCGGAAAATAAAATCCAAAAAAAACTATTTTTTTTTTCAACTAAAATCATTTGGAAATACTTGCTAGAGAGCTCAATAGTGTACCGTTTAATTTTTTGCTCCTATTACAGGCCACACTATATATGTGTGTCCATAACGCGTGGTATGTGCATGGTACTCATACCGGCATGTTTTCGGGGGTTTTCATCTCCTTTATATAGTAACATGAAGAAAGCTTTGTTTACAAACGGGGGTCACTTTAGAACCTCGCTCTTTTTCAGTCTTTCTCACCTGGTTAACTAATGCAATGGGCAGAGATGACCGCTCTTTTCGGGTCACGTTTAATTAGCGGGCACCGTTAAGAATATCAAATACGCCCCTCAATGCTACATGCAGAAAGTTATGAAAATTGAATAAGTTTTTTATGGATATAAATACCTATTTATTTTTAAGGTGGTTTCCATTCTGTTTAGACCCTAGTTTTAAAAATATCCGTAAGAGCATGTGCCAGGCAAAAGATTAAACGCATTTTCAATCCACTTTTAATCAATGATGTCAATCGATGTCTTACGTACTCTTACAAGAGTATTTTTAGGGTTCCGTAGCCAAAATGGCTAAAACGGAACCCTTATAGATTCGTCGTGTCTGTCCGTCCATCCGTCCGTCCGTCCGTCCGTCCGTATGTCACAGCCGATTTACTCGGAGACTATGAGCACTACAATAATGAAATTTAGTAGGAAGGTTTACGCTATTAAACGCTGTATAAATATGATGTGAAATTACGAAAACAATATTAAACTGGGGAGGCACCCCATACATCGTCCTGTTGTGTGTCGTTTGTCGGCCTGTTTAGCCTAGTTGGTAGTGACACTGCCTCCGAAGCTTGAGGTCCCGGGTTCGAATCCCGGTAAGGGCATTTGCTTCTGTGGTGAGCAGAAACATTTGTTCCTGAGACTTGGATGTTTTCTATGTATTTAAGTATATATCTATTAAATATATCGTCGTCTAGTACCCATAACACAAGCCTTATAGAGCTTACTATGGGACTAGTTCGATTTGTGTAAAAAAATGTCCCTTTATACATATATTTTTTTATTTATACATGTAACAAAATTTTTTTTCAATGTACATAGATGTGTGAGGTATCAATGGATATACCTTCAAAAATGACATAGAGGTTTCTAAAAACTTTTCCATTTAAGGCAACCGTTGGTGAGATATTCGCTGTCAAAGTCGTAAAAAGTGTGTCCCTCCCACCCCCCTCTAATTTCCAAACTATGAAGTTTAAAATTCTGAAAAAATCAAGATGATGTACAATTATAAATACTTTCAACGATTTTTTGGTTTGAATAAGATAGATTTAACGGTTTTTGAGTTATTGCTGAAAAACTGTTTTGCTTAAACAAAAGGGCTTAAGTGCCGTAACTTCCCTATGAAGATACAACTTTTTTTATTTACTGAATTGTATAGTGGTTTTAAATGTAGATTAGAGGTGTCGGTACGGAACCCTTATCTGCGCGTGACCCGACACGCACTTGGCCGGTTTTTCTTACACCAGCATTATAATCTGTCAATTAAATTACTGACAGCAGTATTAAAATAATAAACTTTTATACAAATGCAAGTCTATATCATTCATAAGTAAGTCATGACTCATGACTGGTGGAAGAATCAAAATGGATTTCCATACATTATTATACAACAATACAATATTTTTAATTTTAAAAGACGCACACGACAGTGCCCGTAGTCTGTCAATATATCGATTTTTATTGGAATCAAATTATTTTACTTACGTATAAAATTATTGTATTCAACGTCGCATAATTAGGTCTTAAAACTCGAGAGTTGCTGTAACAAAACGAGCGTTGTGAGTCACTGGTAGTGAAAGAACACACACAAAACTTGAACCAATTGCTGATCTGTGTTAGCTTACAAGCTTGAAATGCACAGAGCGCGGCGCAGCGTCGTTGCGGGGCGGACGCGGTTTTGTGGTAAAGCGAACGCGGTCAGGGGAAAATCGCACCAAAAAAACGCACAAGAGGGGTCGTATGTGACATAATATGAAGGAGTAATAGACACTATCTACAGTCGACACAGTCGTAAAGATCCAAAATGCAAAACCGCCTCCGCCTCGCACCGCGCCGCCACCGCTCTGTGCGATTCTACCTTTAATGTTAATATGTATATTAGGAAATTACAACACGTGACTATGAAACATGTCTATTATTGTAATCATCTGATACACCGTGATTGAACGGAATGTGTTAAGATCGATCGCTTTGGTCAATGGCCCGTTGACACCGGACACGTATCAGACCAAATAGAATTATCTATGTGCAGCCACTGATTTGATCAGAGGGGGCAACGGTCAGTAACGGACGCAACACCCAGTGGGTTGGGCTGGGCCATTTGTACAAACGCCAACACAGTTAACTGCCATTTGTGACCATTATTTCAATGAGCATAAAATGTACAAATGGTCAATTAACTGTGTTGGCGATGGTACGAGTACGAGTAGGTACCACTCAATTAGACTATTTTCGATTGAATACATACAGAACAAGTTAATGTTACACAATTTTTATTGGAATGATCACTCGGAATGAAATAAGTGTACGATTTGGACAGTCATGAAAATGTGCCATTTGCCATGAGATTCACAAAAAGAACTGGAATTGTGTCTAAATTGTAGGTACGAGTAAGTTATATGTATAGGTACTTAGAGTAAGACCAATGTTAAATGCCAAATCCATTTCCTATTCATTGTTTGTGTTGTAGTTAGTGACTACGAAAAATATGCTTGAAGATTGTCCTTTATACAATTCTAAAAATAATCGAATAATAATTATATCGGCCAAGAGCATGTTGGGCCATGCTCATTGCAGTGTAGGGTCCCGTAGTTGCCCAATGAACTTACTTAAAAAAGATCAATGACAAGCATAAGGAAATACTTTCGCATCGTTTCATGCGTCTTTCACTAAGAAGGGAAGACTTTTTACGATAACTCAAAAAAGGTGATCGTGCCCGCTATAGTTTTCGTTGAAAGTCATTATTAAGCTTTACTTTCATAATTTTCCCATAGTTCAAAAGTTAGAGGGGGATGGATACATTTATTTTTATTTTGGAGTGAATATTTTCGATAATACACTTTATCAAAAAACGCTTGATGAAGACCTCTATTTATTTTGAAAGACCTATCCAACAACAAGCCACACCATAGGGTTCAAGCAAAAAAATATCATCCCCACTTTACGTGTAGGGGAGGTACCCAGAAAAAATATTTTTACGACTTTGTCACTTTTATTGATTTATATATTCATACCAAATTTCAGCTTTCTAGCACTAACAATCACAGAGCAAAGCCTCGGACAGACAGACGGACAGTTAGTCAACAAGACAGACAGTCAGACAGACAGACAGATAGACAGACAGACAGACAGACCGGACATAGCGAAACTATAAGGGTTCTTGGTTGACTACGAAACCCTAAAAAACGATCCTGGCTAGTACTTTGAAATCTGAAAATACTCTCATGGCGATAATATTTTGACTTTAAGCAGAAATATCTCAGAAAGTAATAATCTAAGAAAATTATATTTAATAGCTTTTTATAATTTTAATGTATGTAGGTAGTCATGAAATAATGGTATCGCAGCTCAAAACGTGTATCTAATCTATCTACTATTAAAGAATACTTTCAACGAGAAATACTAGTTCTAAAGGTCAATTTTTCTATATTTCTTAAGGCATTTATTTCGAAGACATCTATTTCGGAGACGATTTTGATGAAATTCACAATACGCGGGTTATAAATTTAAAGGGGGAATAATCGATCTAGCTAGGTCTAGGTCTCATCGGGAAAACTTGTACTCTCCGGGAAAACACGAAAGATACCGATCAAAGCTTTGACGCCTGTTACGAGTAGGTACTTATGTAACTATTATGTGGTTTTACATTTATGTGTTTTTCTCAAACATGCAATAAAATTGCGTTTTAACAGGCTTCAAAGTATCACGTTGAAGGCGAAACAACTCGGGAGAACTGTAAAGGAGTTTCATACAAAATTGAAGGCCTAGGTCGGGAAGCAATTTGTTATAAATTTTAATGTCAAACATGGCGTCTGTTAAATTTATTTTTTGAGCGTTGTATTTTTTTATTTCATTGCGTATGTTTGAGAAAAGCTCTATACAAATCTCGGCAAGAAACGTTGGGCTGCAGGCCGCGTATCCCTATCTGTCTATATCTACTTGGCCAACAACCCTTCGTTTCCCGGCCTTTATAGTAATGTTCTATTACTTGCTCATAAACTTAGCAACACTTAGTGGAAAAATGGCCTTAATCTATATTTGACAGCAATAAGATTAATTTATAACGGGTGTAATGATAATGACGAAATGGTTTCAGTGCTCTTTTCCCAAGTAAAATGTTACAGCTTCCAGTTATTGGATAAATTAACGAACCTGTCATTCTCTTAACGCAAACAAATTTGTTTCGCGAATAAAAAATAACCAACCTTAATTTCTATAAATTGAACCGAATGGAAAAGTAAATCTTATAAAAAGGAATCTCTTTCAAACTCGTTAATTGACAGGGAGATTAAATACCTGTTTTTCCTTGCGTTCTTTAGGGATTAATTGTGTGATTTCATTCGCTTGATTATATACTTTTTCATACCTATGGCTACGGACACGAGAAAAATATATATTAGACTAGTATAAGCAAGTACGTTAAGTAAAACATCAGTATTAATTACTTGTGAAATTACAACACACACACACACACACACACACACACACACACACACACACACACACACGCGCGCGCACGCAGGCACGCACGTGTCGTGAGCATAAACACCTCTGCTTATCGGTTAGTTCAACAAAGCATTCGATACACTAAGTAGAGAAGGACTACACTGGACTAGAAAACATAGGATGACCTCTAAAGCTGTGCAACGAAAGGGGCTGCTATCTTTAACGGTGAGCAATCAGATGCTTTCAAAGTTTCCAGAGGTGTCCGGCAGAGTTACCAGAGACCTACTCTGTTCTGCATATCTTTCTCGCTGTTTTTAAAAGTTGTTTTTGGCGATGTCCAGCATGGTATTCACCTCCACACCAGGGCTGACAGGCAACTCTTCAACATCTCCCTTCTCAAGTCTAAACGCAATCGTGAGGACTTATATGCTCTCAAGAGCTCTAGGTGATGATGGACACATTTTCACATGCTCTCACTCTCTTTTTCATGAGCGTTAACGCCAAAAAGGCAGTGGTGTTGGCACAAGGGTGTACGGACAGTCCAGTGATTAAACTAGATGACAAACCCCTAGGGGTAGTTGAGCAGTTTTGCTACTTTGGGTTGACCGTGTCGAACAATCTCTCGTTAGATGCAATTTACGATCGGCAAAGCGGCGACTATGTTCGGATAACTTTGTACAAGAATATGGAATAACGGGCATCTCACAACGAGGACCAAGATGATTGTCTTCAAAACATGTATCTTGAGTATAGTCTTATACGGAGCAGAAAGCTGGATTTCGTACACAAAACAAGAACTCCGGCTCAATACTTACTTCATGCGCTGTCTTCGCAGCATTCTTGGCATTAGCTTTCCGGCATTGTCCTTCCGGACAGAGTGACAAATGTACGGATGCTGGAAATTACACAGCTGCCCAGCCTGACCATTCTGCTTAAACAAAGAAGGCTGACATGGTTGGGACATGTACACCACATGCCACCCACTCGACTTCCACGCCGCTTCCTACTTGGAGCTGTAGCAAATGCTAAGAAGGGTATCAGTAGACCTTTGCTGCGGTTTTAGGACTGCGCCAAGCGGGACATGGCCTCCCCCAAAGAGTTCCACAATGACCGGTCCTGCGCCAACCTCCTACCTACAGCGGACACCCGCGACCCTTTTCACGTCATCAGTCCACCCTGCGGGGGGCCTACCCACACTACGCCTTCCGCTTCCACCTTCCTTATTGTCCATTATTTTCACCCAAGGCCTCGCATCTTTACTGATCACGTCCAGAAAACATAGAACTTTTACGATTTGTATTGAATTGGCGCAGATCGCGGGTAAGGGACTTAGAGATCTGTTTATTGAGCTGCCTGTATAATTTCGCATCG
The DNA here is from genome assembly GCA_905163555.1 of Notocelia uddmanniana. NCBI lineage: Eukaryota > Metazoa > Arthropoda > Insecta > Lepidoptera > Tortricidae > Notocelia > Notocelia uddmanniana. Next base: position 55,243,557 of record LR991052.1, read on the forward strand.
GCTGTAGACTGCAGAATCATCTCATTCCTTTCCTCGATGAGCTTCTGAGTGGAGATAGAGAGCCCTTTGGCTCTTTGAGTTCGTTGGGCCTTAAAGAACTTAGACCCAATACTATGGACAGCTTCCACAAACCCGTCGTTGAATTCGTCCACATCGCCGCCTAGACAATCGAAACGGTTTTGGAGTTCCAGCTGAAAGCTCTCGGGGTTTTGGATTTGGACTGCTGCTGGACGGAGCGTGGACTTCATCAGTCGAGAGCGCTCTAGCTTGACGCATATATTCAATGTGCCTCTTACCAGACGATGATCACTTCCGGTTTTAACCGTATTGATCACAGAGACATCATTGAATATATGCCTCTTCGTTGACATGATGAAGTCAATCTCGTTTTTTGTTGCACCGTCGGGACTCATCCAGGTCCACTTCCTGTGCTCGCGTTTCTTGAAGAAGGAGTTCATCATGTAGAGTCCCTCCTTCTCTTCTTCGCCGATATGGAATTCTTAACCGATATGGAATTTTTTTTTTTGTTTGAGCGGTATACTTCAGGGGTTGTCTCATAGTTATCTGGTAAGAATCTGATTATAGGATTCTGGAGTAATCGAGGAAACTCTTCAAATATTTGAGGTGCACCTATAGCGATTTGGGTATTTTGTATAGTAACTCGTGAATTTGCTCTTAAAAAGCACCATTTGGCGAAGATTGAATAAAAAGTAATGATATCCATCAAAAACATAAATGTGAAAATGGGAGCCAATTTCAATATTAAGAATATGCGATGCTTGGTTGTCATCTTTACCGACAAAAGAATTGAGATCTAAATGGGTGCCAAGTTCCGTAGATTCTCTAAAATGGTGCCAAGTCCGGCACTACATTGTTTACAGTAAAACTAATTTACTGCGGCTTAATGCATTTTGAGCCTTAACTTGGCAGTTTTCTTTGCAGTATGTTATAATACCATAAGCTGTTGAATATTTAAGGAAACTGCCAAGTTAAAGCTCAAAAGAGAAAGTAATGACATGAGTCTTGTGACTTAAACCGTAAAGTTTTAATTTTACATGGAAGATTTCCCTTTATAGTATACACATAATGTCCTTGGCTGTACAGAATGAAAAGTTTCGTTACATTTCAACTCTATTTTAATGCCGTTAAGGTCGAAAATTAACGAACCTTCAATTCCGCGAGTATACATATTGTACGTCATCGAACTTCCAAGCTGGGTACGTCCAAGTGTATCGCTTATACTATGAGTTACTATTTTAACTTATGGTAGTTTTATTTAATCGTATGGCATTTATTTACGAACCGTGAGATCTTCAAGAAGACAAGTACGGTTGCCAGTTTTGGTTGGTTACAAGGGGACCTGAGGGGGCGAAACCAGGGTTTTTCACTCTATCCTGGCGCGGAGGTCCTTTGGTCGGCAAGTGTGTGGTGTCGCCCTGCCCGCTTGCCGTCGGGTGGGGGGCGCAAGCCTCTACTCGTAACGATAAAGGATAGCTTCGGCTGTCGCTGCAGGCGATGTTCGCGGTTGTGATGGGCATACTCTGGTGGTTTTAGATGGTAGTCCGGGCAGTTCCCGGGAGTCCGTCATACCTGTCCTAGTTCCCCGGCTAGGCGGGATGGGTAAATGCATTTCCCCAGGTAAAAAAAGGGTCGGTCCTTGGGAGGTCGAAGGGTGACCGCTTTGAGTGGTTACTAACTGAACGTTCCCGTGCTTTGGAAGGCACGTTAAGCCGTTGATCCCGTTAGAGGAGGTTGAGCCAAGTTAGAGGCCTTCGGGCGGAATGAGAACTTGTAACAGTCAAGTTGCCCACTCACTTGATAAGCCTCATCTCAATAAGGACTAATTCCCCCCTTGGGTTAGAAGGCCAGGTGGCAGTCGCTTTCCTAAAAAACTAGTGCCTACGTCAATTCTTGGGATTAGTAGCGGACCCCGGGCATCTCTCAGGATGAAATTGTATTGGGAATTACGCTAGGATGATGCATGCAAAATAAACTTTTAATGCCTTCTGCAATTCTTGGCTGCCAATATGATTATTTAATGAGTTTAGGACGCGCTTATATTGAAACAAAAAAGATACTAAAAATGGACTGAAAAATCATTAAATAGGAAATAGCGGTCTTAACAAGTTCGCTGCCATGAGCATCACCGGTGGAATGAGGTATGTTCTCTGTGTGGCCATGAGCATTACCTTGTGGGATCAAGGAATGTTCTCTGCGTGGCCATGAGCATCACCGGTGGGCTCAAATGGATCACTAAATTTGTATGGGACGCAGGAGCAACACTTGACGCTTGAGGTGAAGTATGGTGGGCAGCCAACGTGTTAATTTAGATTTTTACTCCCATAATTAGAGCGCTCGTGACCCAGCGACACCCGCCTACCGCGTGCGGTATGCGAGGTCAAGCAATGTGGGCGCAGGTCAGTTCTTGGATGGGTGACCGCTTTGAGTGGTTACTAACTGAGCGCTCTCGTGCTTTGGAAGGCACGTTAAACCGTTGATCCCGGCTGCTGTCTACGACAGCAGTCGTTAAGCCAAATTAGAGGCGTTCGGGCGGCTTCTGAACTTCTAACAGTCAAGTTGCCCACTCACTTGACAAAGGGGGTCGAAGTTGCACCACGTCCGTAGGGAGTACCCACCGTTACCCTACACGTGACCCCTGGGTGGTGCTAAAAGTGCAACCAAAACTGGCAACCGTACTTGTCTTCTTGAAGATCTCACGGTTCGTAAATAAATGACATACGATTAAATAAAACTACCATAAGTTAAAATAGTAACTCATAGTATAAGCGATACACTTGGACGTACCCAGCTTGGAAGTTCGATGACGTACAATATGTATACTCGCGGAATTGAAGGTTCGTTAATTTTCGACCTTAACGGCATTAAAATAGAGTTGAAATGTAACGAAACTTTTCATTCTGTACAGCCAAGGACATTATGTGTATACTATAAAGGGACATCTTCCATGTAAAATTAAAACTTTACGGTTTAAGTCACAAGACTCATGTCATTACTTTCTCTTTTGAGCTTTAACTTGGCAGTTTCCTTAAATATTCAACAGCTTATGGTATTATAACATACTGCAAAGAAAACTGCCAAGTTAAGGCTCAAAATGCATTAAGCCGCAGTAAATTAGTTTTACTGTAAACAATGTAGTGCCGGACTTGGCACCATTTTAGAGAATCTACGGAACTTGGCACCCATTTAGATCTCAATTCTTTTGTCGGTAAAGATGACAACCAAGCATCGCATATTCTTAATATTGAAATTGGCTCCCATTTTCACATTTATGTTTTTGATGGATATCATTACTTTTTATTCAATCTTCGCCAAATGGTGCTTTTAAGAGCAAATTCACGAGTTACTATACAAAATACCCAAATCGCTATAGGTGCACCTCAAATATTTGAAGAGTTTCCTCGATTACTCCAGAATCCTATAATCAGATTCTTACCAGATAACTATGAGACCACCCCTGAAGTATACCGTTCAAACAAAAAAATAATTTTCCATATCGGTTAATAAATGACAGAGTTCTGAGGTAAAACTAATAAAAGGTAAGGTAAAAATAATAATAAAACTAATAAAAAAATACTGTTTTCTGATTTTCTTTGGTGTACACACACAATTACCAAACTGCATGTCAAATTTCAGCTTTCTAGGTCACCTGGAAGTGGGTTAGGTTTTTGATTACTGGTCAGTCAGTTAGTCAGTCAGTCAGTGGTAAAAATGCCGTTTTTTGGAATTCAATATCTCAATAACTATTAAACCTATATTTATGAAATTTGGGGTTCTAGTTTTTCTAAAGGATCTTAATGTATGTACTAAATTTTATTTTTTTATGTTCGATAGGTTTGGTGTAATTGGGGGGTCAAAAGTGGCTCCAAACGGTTCGTGTAAAATAACACACGGCTGCTATCCGCCAGTTCCTGGGGTGAACTTGGCTGGACACGCTGCCGCGTGTCTAGATAACTATTTTTTTTCAACACACTCAAAGTTAAAATAATATTATAAATATATAAAATATCAAAAAAATGCTTGATAACAAAAAAAATACAAAGCTATTATGATTAACTTGATACTACCTCAAAACCGCAATGTCTCGTAGTCATTTGTCATCCACTACCACTATATCAGCCCTAGGACGTCCACTGCTGGACATAGGCCTCCCCCAATTTCATGGGGGGTAAATGCCATAATCGCCACGCTTGGCATGCGGGTTGGCGATCGCAGTATCTCCACCGCATTCTAGGAATGCTGCTGCCCATTCCCCGGTGGTCATTTGTCATCCATCTATTTTTAATTAGATGTCTTTTGCATGCAACATTGTTAATTGGTAGTTGATCTTAATTTAAATCAGGAATATATTTAAAATACACGAATATTCCCTATTCACGGTGCGAATATCTTTCATTTTGCACATACTAAATCTGAGAAGGTAATTCAGGTTTCATTTCGTTAATCGAGGTCATTAAATGTCGGCATCACGGGCACGGTGTCGTTGGCCCTAATGGCCTTTTAAACGGACGCATTTCCCTAACGAATGGCCCGGCTGCTCCTTCGCATCTCGTGGCTAATTATTTCATGTCCTAAGAGAAATAACTAACTAAATTATGCTGCTAATGCACTTGAAAATATTCGTTTGTTAACGACTGTCTCAACTGCAAATGCTAATAAGTACTGGACAGGCATTACTTCTATTCATTGTATTCATAATATTTTAAAACCTTTATGTACACAGTTTACAATGAATACATACTTTACTTTATTTACTTTGATATTTTTATAGATAGTCAATTCATTTTTAGGATAGTGAAATATTTTGTTAGATATTAAAAACACTTAACTAGCATGCCGCGAGGCTCGGTTTGTGTATTAGGAGTATAAGGGTGCTCGCGAGGAACCCAAAAGATTTTAACCACGCATTGCTGAGGCTAAAAGTAGCAAGAAATATAATATGACTTTAGGTCAATAACGTATTTTTTTATGCTATTAAACATTTAAAGTAAATTTTATTTGGTGAAACCATGATTTAAACTCGATCGGGAACTTTTTTTTGTTAGAACCTGGTTTGTGAAGACATGAGAATGTCACTTTGAAGTCTATCAATCAGTATGCCTATAGCAACACCGTGCGCAAAAACACATTCTGCGCTGAGTTACGAATAAAAAATGTTTACTGAAAAAATGGTAATATCTCTGAAACTAGCCTGAATCCAGTGAACTTCACATGACGTTTTAGTCTCTAAATATGATTAGGAATACGCTGATTACGTTATGCGGGTCCCTCAGGAGCACGTTGTAGAACCGAAGCGGAGCTGCGAGTTAAAATAGCCCATGTCCATCCCAAACGACCTTCTTCTTAAACCCCGACGCGGGACGCAAAAGGGGTGTTATAAGTTTAACATTAGTTTATGTCTGTCTGTCTGTAGCATCGTAGCTCTTAACCGGGTAAACCAATTTGAATGCTAATTTTTCCAGCTATGGTTATAGTTATAACATGTTTTGTCAAAATCAGTTTAACAGTTTTTGAGATATCGAGCTTTGAAATGAAAATCGGGGGTTTTCCAACGTTTCAAGTTGTCAGTTATTTATTATTGTGTCGGTTTCAAAGACTTTTTTATTCTTTATAATTCTACAACACAGTGGGCGCTTAAAATTAATAACACCATGCTTAAAGCTATATATTTTTATGAACCGTAATTCAGATTAATTGTAATAAAAAACAATTTCGAGTTTTCAAAACTAAAACGAATCTATTGCGAGAGTGTTGTAGGACCAGTAGATTTCGAGATAATATATAATAGCCGCGCTGGCCCCGCAAGCACAAAAAGTATTTCGTTAAAATTAAAAAATAACGTGATAATGAAATCGACTTTAGATCGGTTTTTCACACCCCTGTAAACTTTGTTAAATCCAGCAATGTTTTTGACTTTGCCCCGACTCTCTACCTAATCAAACCACCACCACGTTTACCTTGCGATACGTGACCAATATGCACAATCAAAAGTCAAACCAAATGCTGATTCGCCTGATGGGACTTACCGACGAGCGATCTGTATGCGGTTCCAGTCCCGTGTAGCAGCTCTCAATACTAGGCATGCGGTACCTACAGTATTTATGTAACATAGCGTCAGTTTGAAGGCTTCATTGAGAGACTGAACAATGCTCATTCAGCCTTATGGACGATTCACACCAAACTGCCGGAGTCAGCGCGCACTCCACCAGAATCAAATGAATTCGAACCCTCCATACAGAAGTTGCTTCATAACTCTAGCTAGGTACACGTGTCGACCATAACTATACTCATCATTCATCTAAATACAAGTAAGAGTTGTATTTAGATGAATGTAACATTAGTTCGCAACTCGTTTTTTTATAAATTCTCAAATTTGTTATTTGAGAGCCCTTATAATACGGTGTCACTCCTCAGTTATCCCAAAATCGAAATCACCCTCTCCGAAATGAATTAATTAATTATCTTTATATATATATAATTCTTCTGTACGTGAGTTTGTCACCCTACTCCTCCTAAACGGCTGGACCGATTTGGATGAAATTTTGTGTGTATGTTAGATTTAGAAATTTTGTGTGTAGATTCCTGGATGGTTTGAATTACACCCGGTATACAATTGGACCCGGTAGGTGGCGTCGTTATCGCGTTTTCATGAATAAACAGATCTGCTGAACAATTCTGTATTATAGATGGCGTTGATATCAATCCTTTGGCATTTGATCAATTTGATGTACGGTACGCAATAATACAATGCGCAAGTCCTTTGCCTCATTGACATATTTCGAATAAATTGAGGAAATATATATAACTCAAACCTGTAGTAAGTTATGCAGCAAAAGAAAATATGAGTTTCGAGTAGGCTTTATATATCTGCAACATCAGTAAAATAATAATCACCAAATAAACGGTCTGTTTACAATGTTTACATAAATGACAGACGGGGCCAGGGGCCTTTCAGCTCGAAGTACGAATTTTTCTATGGAAATGTTAGTTTAACTTGTTTGCACCAGATGTCTCTGGGTGCTGTCTCTATCGCACTTGCATATTGAAGTGACAGGGATGCAGCGGTTGTGCGGTTAGTTTTTACTAAATACACAACGGCGCTACGATCTATGTGGAGTATTTCACTGGTATCTCTATCTCAGTATATATATTGTACTTTGTGGCAGGGGCCTTTCAGCTCGAAGTACGAATTTTTCTATGGAAATGTTAGTTTAACTTGTTTGTACCAGATGTCAGTGGGTGCTATCTCTATCACACTTGCATATTGACGTGACAGAGATGCAGCGGTGGTGCGGTTAGATAGTTCTTACTAAATACACAACGGCGCTACGATCTATATGGAGTATTTCCCTGGTATCTCTATCTCAGTATATATATTGTACTTTGTGAGACGTGGTGTCATTTTTTAATTTATTTGTAATGGGGACCTTTACACGATTAAATTTATCTTATCTCAATTATGCTGGGGTGTGAATATTATCGCGGTTTTCCCAATTGTACTTTGCTTGAATATCTTAGATTAATAATACCAACAGATGCCGGCCTAAGAATACTCGTAGCCCACTCCGTGCTTATCCATGGATGTCGTAGAAGCCGACTAAAGGAATTAAATGACGACCATCAAAGTCAACTAGGAATTCCCAAGGAGGGTTGACGTCAGGCAGGCGGCCGGTTGTAAAAATTATGCCAAATCTTTTGCAGCATGAATACAGGAGCAATTGTGATGAGTGACAGGGTTAGGGCGTACCCCACAGGCGACGCGCAGGGGCAGCACCCGGCTCCTGTGGCAAATGGAATAGGGTTGTCGCACCAGCCCGGGTGGGGGCGACGTAAGAAGCGAGCCCGGGAACCAAGGTATGTAAGATTGAGGTATGCGAGTTGGAATGTAGGGACGATGACTGGAAAGGCAAGGGAGCTAGCGGATGTGATGAAAAGGCGACGGATAAATGTAGCTTTTCTGCAAGAGACAAAGTGGAAGGGTGCGAGAGCAAGAGAAATAGGGGAAGGATACAAGTTTTACTACTGTGGAAGTGACGGCAAGCGTAATGGTGTCGGTATAGCACTAGACCATAAATTTAAACAGGGTGTGACAAATGTCAATAGGAAGAGTGATAGGTTATTGGCTATGAAAGTAATGTTTGAAAACGTAGTACTAAATTTTATAAGTGTGTATGCTCCTCAGAGTGGATGTGATGATGTAGTGAAAGAGAAGTTTTGGGAAGAATTTGATTCCGTGATGATGGCAATCCCAGAGAGTGAAGAGATATATGTGGGTGGTGATTTTAATGGACATGTAGGAAGAATAAATGTAGATTATGAAAGGGTACATGGGGGGTTCGGCTTTGGGAACCGCAACACAGAGGGAGAAACCTTGCTGCAAACTGCTTCGGCATTTGACTTGGGAATTGCCAATACATGGTTCAAAAAGAAAGATGAACATCTGATCACTTATAAAAGTGGCCAGCATTCGACACAGATTGACTACTTCCTTGTAAAAAGGAAGAAAATCAACTGTGTCAAAGACTGCAAGATAATACCCGGAGAACATTTAGTGTCACAGCATAGACTGCTTAGTATAGACGTACACTTGAAAATTCAGTTACAGAGGAAGAAAGAACGACCCCCTGCTAAAATAAAATGGTATGAGTTACAGAAGGATGAGTGCGCTAGTAAGTTTAAAGAGAGAGTGGTAGATAAAATGATAGAAATGAAAGATATGGAAGGACTAAGTGCGAATGAATGTTGGAAAATGATGGCGAACTATATGAGGAGAGAAGCGAAAGATATCTTAGGTGAATCGAAAGGGAAGTGTGTGATAGACAAGGAAACGTGGTGGTGGAATGACGAAGTGCAAGAAAAGTTGAAAAAGAAGAAGCAATCATTTAAGGATTGGCAGAGGGTTGAAAGTGGAAACGAAAGTGAGAAAGAAACTAAGAGGATTGAGTATAAAGAGTGTAAGAAGATAGCTAAGCGAGCAGTTGCTATTGCCAGATCAGCAGCTCAGGACCAATTATATGAGGCTTTGGAAAGTCCTAAAGGTGAGAAACAATTGTATCGCTTAGCAAAAGCAAGAGAAAGGTGTGCTAGAGATGTATGCCATGTAAAATGTGTGAAAGATGATACTGGAAAGGTGTTGACCGAAGACGAATGTATAAAAGATAGGTGGAAAGACTACTTTAAAAAGCTCATGAATGAGGAGAATGCATGGAATAGAGTGTTAGAAAGCCAACCAGTGAATGTGGGTGTTGTGAAAGAAATAGACATTGATGAAGTAAGGAAGGCTGTGAAAAGTATGAAGGATGGAAAAGCGGTTGGACCAGATGGAATACCAGGAGAGGTGTGGAAGCTGTTAAGTGAGGATGGATGTAGGTGGCTAACTTTGTTCTTCAATAAGTTGTTGCAGGAAGAGAGTATCCCCGACGAATGGTGCGACAGTGTACTTGTGCCCATTTTTAAAAATAAGGGGGATGTACAAGAATGCAACAATTATAGAGGAATAAAGCTCATGTCACACAGTATGAAAGTGTGGGAGAAAGTAATAGAAAGACGAATGAGAGATGAGAGTGACATAACACAAAACCAATTTGGATTTATGCCGGGCAGGGGTACAACAGACGCCATATTTGCGCTTCGCCAGCTGTGCGAAAAATATAGACATGCGCAAAAAAACCTGCATATGGTGTTTGTTGACCTCGAGAAAGCTTACGACAGAGTTCCACGCGAGGTTTTGTGGTGGGCCTTGAAAGAGAAAAGTATACCAGGGAAGTATGTAGGGCTGATTCGGTCTATGTATGAAAGATGTTGTACACGTGTCCGGTCGGCGGCTGGCACCACCGACAGGTTCAGTGTTGCGGTGGGCTTACACCAGGGTTCGGCGTTAAGCCCCTACCTCTTCCTGATTATAATGGACGCACTGTCGTCAGACATCCAGGAGGAGGCACCATGGTGTATGCTCTTTGCCGACGATATTGTCCTTGTCGGTGAAGAGGAGCCCGAGGTTCAGAGCAGATTAGAGAAGTGGCGGCAAAAATTGGAGAACGTGGGCTTGAAAATTAGTCGTTCTAAAACTGAACACCTGTTCTGCGATTTCGGCGGTCTCTCCAATTTTATGCCCATAGAGCTCGATGGCGTAACGCTACCGGTCTGCTCTGATTTCCGATACCTCGGGTCCCTCATACAGTGTAATGGTGATATTGACCGTGACATCAAAAACCGAATCAGCGCAGGATGGATGAAATGGCGACAGGTCTCAGGAACCATATGCGACGCCAGAATGCCCTTCCGATTGAAGGGCAAAATCTACAAGACCATTGTAAGACCTGTCGTCATGTATGGATCGGAATGTTGGGCCGCAAAGGTGACGGATGAAAAGAGATTGCATGTTACGGAGATGAGAATGTTGAGATGGATGAGTGGCGTAACAAGAATGGATCACATAAGAAATGAGTATATAAGAGGAAGCCTGAAAGTGGCACCCATAGATGATAAGTTGAGAGCTAATCGTCTACGGTGGTATGGGCATGTTATGCGGAGGGATGAAAGTCATGTGACAAGAAAGGTATTAGGCATGAATGTGGAGGGATGTAAGAGGAGGGGTAGACCAAGGAAAAGGTGGATGGATTGCGTGAGAGACGATATGAAAAGGAAGGATGTGAGTGACGAGATGACGGGCGATAGAGAGTTATGGAAGAAAAAAACATGCTGCGCCGACCCCAAGTAAATGGGAAAAGGGCACGCGAATGATGAATAATACCAACAGATCCGTAGTGTTAAGGAAGAAGTGTTAAGTAAACTAAGATGAGTTAGAACGGGACAGACATTACGATCTATATTTTCGACTGTTGACGAACTGTCTCCATATAGAAGGACACCAAATGTCAAATCCCATACAAACCAAAACGTCACAAACTTAATTTCAGTACCATTTGCAGTTATGTAAACGGAAACACTGACATGTTAATACCTGTCAGATATCACTTATCAGTTTCTCTCAAACTGCATTAGTGAGAAAAGATCAGATGTACAGAAATCGTTCAACTTAAAATGAGCGGATCTGCTTTACTCTGATGTCTGTGTTCAATATTCACTTGATACGGATCGTGATATGAGTGTATGGCGTGATATTCACTGTGTAAAAGGCCCCAATGGGCTTTATATATGTCAATATTTAATTTTCATCTCCACATCATCTTTACTAAATACAAACTCACTTCTTCGTCGTTCGTCGGAAGTGTTGGTCTACTCAGCTCACATCAGCGCGCGGGCCTAAATGAACACTATGAAATAATATATGTTTTCTCAAATATGCAATGAAATTTCGTCATTGCGTGCGTTATAACAGGCTTCAAAGTATCACGTTGCAAACGGAACAACTCGGGAGAACTGTATACAAAATTGAAGGCCTAGGCCAAAAAGTTTTTTTTTTAAATTTTAATGTCAAACATGGCCTCAGTTTAATTTGTTTTTTGGGTGGTGTATTTTTTCACCTTCTATCATCTCATAAGATCCATTCGTTAGATCCATTGTGGATTTACTGAGATTTCATTTTCCAACTAGATCTTTCTTCTTAAACCGTGGATCTAATGAAATGTTATTTACCATTTGACACACTATTACTTCTAGTCGCTACAAACGGATCTAATGAGAATATTTTTCTCATTTGATATAACTTGTTGTTATTGATCTAGTGAGAAGATGCTGATAATTATTAAACTATCCATCCACCATATCAGCCCTAGGACGTCCACTGCTGGACATAGGCCTCCCCCAATTTCATGGGGGGTAAATGCCATAATCGCCACGCTTCGCATGCGGGTTGGCGATCGCAGTATCTCCACCGCACTCTAGGAATGCTGCTGCCCATTCCCCTGTGGTCTTGGTCGTAGTTTTAGGACATACCCGGGTCCAGGACATACCCGGACTATACTTAAAGCAAAATCGTTGCCCTATTATTATTACATTTAGTTCACTTATACATACGAGTATTTCTAAAAAAATCGTATTCTAGGCGTTCAAAAGGTAGCATGATAAAACATAAATGATATTTATTGCGAATTATATGATAAAAAAAAAAATTGAACAGACATCAAAATAAACTAAAAAGCCAAAAATAATCCTTTATGTACGGTACGGATCACATTCGAATCACCTTTTGAAGTCGGTGCCAAATCATTAATTAACCGCGGTGGCGAGCCTTTAGTTATTATATTATTATTTCGTATAACTGTACTTCAGGATTGAAAAAAATATACTTAGAGGTTGTTTTAGTAAGTTATGTGAACAAGTTGATTATATCTTCAAGTAAGCACCTATACTTATAAAAGAGTCATAATGCCATTTATATTGACGTATTAAATTGAGAAGTAACATATAATTACGGTTTATGGTTAAAGTTTACAGTACCGTTAACTTTAAAATATCATCGAATAACAAATTGTTTTTGGGAAATCGTAAGATGTGTCAGAAAACCATCGCATCCTTACCGCAGATAACGTTAGAGATCCTTTTGCACTTTAATTTCGTTTTTTTTTTATAATTTTCACACCTCCATAGACTAGTCCCCTTTTTAGGGTTCCGTAGTCAACTAGGAACCCTTATAGTTTCGCCATGTCTGTCCGTCCGTCTGTCCGTCCGTCCGCGGATAATCTCAGTGACCGTTAGCACTAGAAAGCTGAAATTTGGTACTAATATGTATATCAATTACGCCGACAAAGTGGTAAAATAAAAAGTGGAAAAAAATATTTTATTAGGGTACCTCCCCTATACGTAAAGTGGGGAGTGATTTTTTTTTTCATTTTAACCCTAACGTGTGATATATTGTTAGATAGGTATTTAAAAATAAATAGGGGTTTACTAAAATCATTTTTTGATAATGTTAATATTTTCGGAAATAATCGCTCCAGAAGTAAAAAAAAATGTGTCTCCCCCCCCCCCCCTCTAACTTTTGAACCATAAGTTTTAAAAATATGAAAAAAATCTCAAAAGTAGAACTTTATAAAAACTTTGTAGGAAAATTATTTTGAACTTGATAGGTTGAATAGTTTTTGAAAAAATTACAAAAATAATTTCTGAACTAAGTTTGTAATTTAACCGTATAAACAGGTGTTTATTGTACCTGTCATTTCTACAAAATCACAATGAAATGACGCGCTTTCAAAGGTTTTGTGTTTCTGTACTTAATATGTCAACTTAATGTGACGGACGGAAAACTACGGAACCCTACACTGAGCGTGGCCCGACACGCTCTTGGCCGGTTTTGTACTTTATGCGGCAATGGAACCTATGCCCCTCAAACAAAAAAACTGTCCCACGTCCACTCTTAATTAATCGTAATTCACTCATTATTTTTCAGTCCGAAATACGAGAAATGGTTCAGAATCTATTATACTCCGTAATATGACAAATAAGTAGCAGTGACAAGTACCGGATAATATTGTCATGATCTCATGATTATTTTATAAGTGGTCAATGCAACATTATATAAAAAGAGAATGGCCGATGTTGCCTATGAGGCAGGTAGATCTTGTGGGAAAATATTCTCTGTAGATCCATTATCAAGCGAACTAATGGATCTAGTCCGAAAAAAGTCTCACCAGATCCATAATGGATCTCATAAAATGTATCTTGTGAGAAAAGTGATGTCGTTAGATACATGGACAACTGAATAAATCGATCTATTGAGAAAGTACTCTCCCTAAATCTATTCCAGTGATGGGCAATGTATCTATAATATAATATTCTCTGTAGATCCATTTCGCAGCTGGGTACAAAGACGTATCAGGTGAAAAATAATATTTCATTAGATCCATAATTACGAGTAATGGATCTAGTTAGAAAAATAAGAATCATTAGATACATCGTGGATCTAATGAATGGATCTTAAGAGATAGAAGGTTTTTTCATTTCATGGTATATATTTGAGAAAAGCACTATACAAATCTCAGCCAGAAACGTTGGGCTGCAGGCCGCGTATCCCTATCCGGCAAGGCTATATTTTAATCGCCGCGCGGGGCAGCTAGTCTAATGTATGAACTCATTAGCTCGTACTTTTTTCTTTTGTGTTTGTGCACCTCTTACATTCCAGACTTATCTTGAGTTCCTCGTATAAAATACTGAATACAGAATATCATATGATATTACATATCTGTTATAGGAATGACGGAACACGGAGACTCCTGGCCCCTGTGCCACAAAAGTTTACAAGTCAACAATTTGTCAAAATTGTAGAATTTTTCATAGAATAATTTGTCAATTGAATAATTTGCCATGCTACGGCGCGGCCCTCGGACGCGACCGTACAGTACGGCAAACGTAGCTTTTCACTTTTCACCCCTACCGTAATAAGTCTCCGTTACTTTCATGCAACTGCAGTTGTAAAATGCGCCAGTATCCACGTGTGATATTTAGCCAAAATGGAGGTACAAAACTCTTCGCGCGCAGACTTGATTCATAAAAATAAATATAGCTGGCTTATAATAAACAAAGTGATTCCTATAATTCATTATAGAGTGATATCTACAAAAATATTCATAAAATAGTTCATAGGAATATTTATATAATGGACAAAATACGAAAACAGTGCGTGAAAGTTAAAATACAAGACAATATTTAGACTAAAAATATATAAAAATGTGTGAATTGCAAAACATTTCGTACATAGTTAAGGACTTTCATTTATTCTAATTTGTAACGAAAATTTATACAATATGTCATACTTATGGATTACTTTCGTTACACAAGGGAATCAATTTATATGTAAAAGTCATTAACTATATATATTTTTATGCAAAACACCTTAATATACATTCCAGTTACAGACCATTTAACCATATATAAGAAACGTAAATATAACGCTCTTGTTTTGGTTGCCTTGTTTTGCCATCTTTGATGATTGTAACAATTAACGGTACAAATGATTATCTCTGATATTGCTAGCAAGCTCTGGCTCCCAGCGGTCACCATTGCTAAGCAACCTCTCTTTGTTATATAACAGTTCTTCGTGAGTTTCTGTGGCGTACTCAAAATTAGGCCCTTCCACGATTGCGTCAACTGGGCATGCCTCTTGGCAGTATCCACAGAAGATGCACTTAGTCAAGTCGATATCGTAGCGGGTCGCACGACGCGCGCCGTCGGCGCGCTCCTCAGCATCTATCGTGATAGCCAGAGCTGGACAAATAGCCTCGCATAGCTTACAGGCTATGCAGCGCTCCTCTCCGGACGGGTATCTCCGTAAAGCATGCTCACCTCTGAACCGAGGAGAGAGCGGGCCCTTCTCGAAAGGGTAATTTATCGTGGCCGGCTCTTTAAATATGTGCGCCATCGTGACTCCGAAACCTGGAAGTCAACACAGAACCTTATAAGAGTGTGCAGATACAACTTAAAATCAAAAGTACAAAATTGTAGTCCTTTAGCGGTGCTACGTGCTCGTGAGTTGTAACTTGATTATAGACAGAATCTGTTCTGAAGTGTAGTCTCGTTACTCAAAGGCAAGATAAAATAATGGTGAAAAACCGATCTTTGAAATAAGTGTTTTCTGGAACGCAAGGCAGAAACGTGATGAAATTACAAGGAAAGAATAATCTGCAATAGTGCCGCCTGGGGACGCCACATGCCCACACTCGTTAATCGTGCGACCCGCTTCATAGCATTTTACTCTTTTGTAGAGACGCGCGACGAGATTCGATAAATGTTCATGAAATAGTTTACCGCGCGTTTCATAGTAAATAAAATGTTCTGCTGCGAATTAAATTGTGTGTCTTAGAATGTTGTATTATTGTTTTTTTTATATTCAAAAAGTTTAAGTAAGTAGCGCGAGAAGGAATAGATCGTAAAAAAATAGAATGTTTAGCTTCCGTGTGGATATATCGTTGGATAGCTTATTTTAAATCAATGGGGGTTTTCTTTAACCATTTTTCAATCAAGTAAGTCATTAAAATTTTAGTACTATTTTTTGTTGGAGTCAAGTTTAGGGGGGCAGCCCTTCCCCCAGGTACTTAAACGGTTGCTACTGTGTATGTAAAAAACATGGTGGTAGTTAATATCAAGTAGGTATATAAAAGGAAAGCTATAATAACTAAGTAGATATTACTAGTTAACGGATAAAGCCGAACTTAAGAAATGTAAGTATCTGGAAAAGCAAACTTTCGTACATTTCCATTTATTACTCCAATTTCCATTAAATGTTGTTAATTGACTCAAGTATAGTGTAAATATCAGTTAGTAAGCCTTTGAGTCCGCATAATGTAACCGATAGGCAATACGGAACCCTAAATTGAGCGTGACCCGACACGCACTTGGCCATTATTTTTGTCAAGATGTCACATTAAATACCTTCTTATTGTTAAAAAATATATAACTATAGTTAACTTTCTTTTGTTAAAAACGTATACCAATATCTATTCAGTCTTAATGGATCAACATTCTGTCGGTTTGTTATTCTTATTCCTTTGTGTAGATATGATAATCATGCGCCGACTAGGTATGTCTAAAACCGAGCGATTTAATATTTCGGAAATTTGCCGGTGCCTTGCGTGTGCCGCGTGCAGAACCCTTTGAACATAGCGTTTAAACCTCAAGCTCATTATTTAAGTATCGGTCTTTAAGGGTTAATGAACACACGACCACGCACTGGAAGACCCAGCGTGGGAAGGCCTCCAACAATGTGGACTGACGATCTGGTCAAGATCGCGGGAAGCCATTGGACGAGGGCGGCGCAGGTCTGGTCATTGTGGAAATCCTTGGGGAGGCCTTCGTAAAGCAGTGGACGTCTTTCGGCTGATATGATGATGATGATGATTCGTGTCTGGGTGACCGAGCTTTACATGGCGTCCTTCGTATTTTACCGGAGAATACGAACTATGTAATACAAACAGGTACTGCCAGTGCTAAATTTTGTTTAAATTACTTCTAAACCTATGGCCAACATCCCTCACTTTTTACAGTTTCAACCCGCTTCTTAGGTCAAATACGATCTACTTTCAGAGCATGAGAAATGAAAAAGGTATTAGATGATATATGTAATAATATCAATACCGAGAATAAGCTTCTCACTGTCAGTTACAAGTGTTAATTACGAGACGGAGGACTCAATTATTTGCGAACACTTTGCAAACGCAATCGCCTGATTTATTTAGGCGTCTTGAGGAGTATTTACGTACTACTGTAGTAGTAGTTTTAGAAGCTGATTTCAATTACGATCGTGTAGTCTGTAAAATAATTAAATGAAATATTATTTTATGCATCTTCAACGGAATATTGTTAATTGAAACGTTTTCTTAATGTAGTCATTAAATTTGGTTACAGCGATGGCGACGGCACTAACATACGTATAGTTGAATTTATTTTACACTTATGTTTGTAGTGATGAGGCAGACATAATTATTGGCAAATCTAGCGATTATGAATTGTATAAACGATTCGATCAACCGATTTTACTGACGATTTTTTTATCGTACGTCGTTACTTCATTACTGGGGAACCTGCAAGCCTACAAATATCTAAATTAATTAATAAGCAAATAATGAATATGATAGTCAATAGAAGAAATTTATTATATTGTAATATCAGAGAAGTGCTACTTATTCTCGGAAATCCCCATGACACATCGTTAGATCGGTAGCTTACAGCAATCATTTTAACCGATCTGTCTTCACCATCAGTATCAGAAAAGGAAGGAAATTTCAGATCTCAGGAAATATGTAAATAACTAGCTTTTGCCCGCGGCTTCGCACGCGCAGAACAATAAACTGTAGCCTATGTTGTTGTAGTTTAATAGGACATACCAAGTTAACAATAACTAAACACAACTCACATGCACATGTCATACACATCCATGTAATGCGAAAGAAATCATACTTAGTTATTATGTAGAAATTGACAACTATAGGTAGAATTAATTTTTATTGTAACACTTCCTTATATACTTTAGTAGCGGTTCTGCCTTTGTGTGCATTTCAAAGAAAGCCAGTAACTGAGGCAGTAGCTGAGATGGACTGTTTAATGTTTATCTTTTCTGAGATGTTTGTTGGAGGAGGTGAAGTATAAGCACACGCTAACCACTTTCAAGTTAAACAGTGAGGTGTACGACAGGAGGAAACCTTCCATGAATAGGAAACTTCAAGATCCTCCAAACAGCTTCGGAGCTACTTATGTATCGGCCGCTTTTATACATTTTTATCTCATCATTCTCATTTCCGAGAATCAAAGTACTATTCTTATCCGTGTAGAAGATGTTTATGTGCGCAGTGTTTGAACATCTATATATGATATCATTTAATTTGCGTTTGAAATTTAAAGTGAGTATTGAACCCAAATTTAACAGGCTCGGGTCGGTGAATTTCAAAATACCTTAAAATTACTTTTTGTATCTTTTGATACGGATTCCTTGTAAGAGGTACTCGAACCTACGTACTTTAAAAATAATACATTCTCCATAGAAAATTTCAACCCATAGAGGTTCCTTAGAGGAGGAGGACAACGTCGTTGTTTGTCCTCTATGGGGGTTAACTATTTAACCCCTTAGAGGACGAATTTCCAAAAACGCTGAAATTAGTTTTCAAACATCTACTTATACATGAGGAATGTATATACGATGTTTTGCATACAAACTTTCAAACCAAATTTTTCCCCTTTAGGGTGTAAATTTCAAAATCCCTTGAAAGTACATACAAATTTACCTCCTTTGGAGTAGAATTTCTAAAAATCCCTTCTTTGTGTTTACTTACGTCCTAAATAGCCTTCTGCGAAAAATTCAGCTTCCTAGGTTAAACAGTTAGGGCTGGGCGTTGATTTAAGTCAGCCAGTCAGGACTTTGCCCCTTATTTACCCCGCTTAAGGGTAGATTTTTCCAAAACCCTAAAATTGCTTTTCTTGTATTGTAATAAGGAGTCTATACACAAGGTTTCAAGTATTTCACTTGAAATTTTACTCCATCCCCATACAAACTTTCGACCCCCTTATTAGTGACTCCCTTAAGGGTGGAATTTTCAAAAATTCCTTCTTAATGAGTACTTACGTTATATAAACTACCTATTGTAAAAAATCAGCTTTCAGGGTTCAACGGTTTGGGCTGGGCGTTGATTTAAGTAAGTCAGTTTGTCAGGACTTCACGTTTATATATATACCCGCTTAGGGGTGGGTTTCCCAAAACCCTAAAACCACTTTTCTTGTATTGTAATAAAGAGTCCATTGACAAATTTTCATGTGCCTCACTAAAAATTTAACTCCATCCCTATACAAACTTTTCACTCCCATTTAACCCGCTTAGGGGTGGATTTTTCAAAACCCTAAAATTACTTTTCTTCTATTGTAATAGGCAGTCTATATACACAAAGTTTCAAGTCTCTCACTAAAAATTTTACATCATTCCCATACAAATTTTGCACCCCTATTTAACCTGGTTAGGGGTGGGTTTTACCAAAACTCTTAAATTACTTTTCTTGTTTTGTAATAAGGAGTCCATACACAAAGATTTAGGTGTCACACTTAAAGTTTAACTCCATCCGCATACAAACTTTCAATCCCCTTTTTACCCCCTTAGGGGTAGGATTTTCAAAAAACCTTTCTTAGTGGGTACTTACGTCATATAAACTACCTACTGTGAAAAGATCAGCTTTATAGGTTAGGCGGTTTGGGCGGGGCGTTGATTTAAGTGAGAGAGTAAGTCAGTCAGTCAGTCAGGACTTTGACGTTTATATATACAGATAAATTAAGTAAATATTACAGCACGGCTAGCACAAGACTGCGCGCGAGATAGACACTTCGTGCTTTTCTAATTGGTACACACAGAAAAAGACGGATAGTCTATGTGGCGCATGAGATAACTCGCGCGCCCTCTTGTGCTAGCCATGCTGGACTACTTATCACGCACAATTCATTTTCGATGGTGTTTTTGGACCCCTTAAATTGATTCCTTACTTCTATTAAAGGCTGCTTTAAAAATTAAAATAAATTAAATCAACGTTTATTTCATGCTCGTGGCTCATAAAGTGTTAGCTCGTTACAATAAAGCTTAAAAAACTACTAATATTAACTAATTAACTAATATTAACTAATATAAACAGTTCACTACTACTAGGCCTGTGAAGTCCACAACAATGTGTAATATATGGACAGTCAATCCTGTCCGCAATCATATTTAGGATGGTGTTGGGGCTGGCCCGCAAACGCCGCACCAGCGATGCGGCTCGCAAGCGCACTTTAAAAACTACTCTAAATTAGGGAGTGAATGGAATTATAGTGAAAATAGGAAACATTGTTGTATATTATATTCTTACAATCCATGGTCTACGGAAACAAGGTCTGCTACTCCGGATCGTGACACAAGCCTACGTCATTGTAAAGCCTATACACACATGAAGTCACACAACGACTGCCAACCACCGATAGGCTAGATAGCAGTGATGATGTAGGTGATATAGCGATTTGGGCATTTTGTATAGAAACTGGTACATTCGCTCTTAGAAAGCATCATTTGGTGAAGTTTCACAAAAAGTAATGATATCCTATCAAAAAAATAAGTGTGAAAATGGGAGCCAAGTTCAATATTAAGAATATGCGTAGCGTGGTTGTCGTCTTCACCGACAAAAGAATAGAGGTCTAAATGAGTACCAAGTTCCCTAGATTATCTAAAAAGGTACCAAGTCTGGCACTAGATTGTCTACAATTAAACTAATTTATTGAGGCTTAATGCATTTTGAGCTTTAACTTGGCAGTTTTATTAAATATCGAACAGCTTTCATTGTATTATAACATACTGCAAAGAAAACTAAATGTTTTGATAGGATATAAATTAATCGACTTCTTCCAACTTACGAAATGTCACCCGAACCGAAACGAATGATATGGTCACAACACTGGTTTTAAAACAAAAAAGTGTGTGGTGTTTGTGTGGTGATTTATTATTGTAAAATATTCCAAGACTATGATAAAAAAATTAACATAAGCTTAATCATATAAATTAAAAGAGTAAGAGTAGTTTATACGTAGTTGGAAAGACCTAATGTCATTGCTTGGTTTATTAATTAATTTCGATTGATCATGCACATTTACGCTATATGGGTGTTGTGATGTGTCAAATATGTGATCTAAAAAAAATCTACTTTAATCCCAATTGAAAGGTAGTAAACATTGCATCTCTGTATAATCATTCGGCTGCAAACACTTTTTTTTTTATATTATCGACCAGTCCGCGGGGCCATATTAAAGCTTGGTGAAAGCTTTAATTTAAGGCGACGGGGTAAGCAAGCAAGCTCTTTCCATACAAACTTTGTGCACGTTTTTCTTCGTTTATGTTTGCGTTGCAGTTATTATTTTTGGTCAATATGCTTATTTTTCTGTTAGCTACGACTTGATGTTCATTTTTTTTATTTTTTTTTATTTTATGTATTTTTTATTTTGTGGAAATAAAGCAAAATTTCGACATCAGGTTCTGCGTATATCCAATACGTAAAAGCAAGAAAAAAAAATAAAAAAAAATGATGTAGTGCTAAAACGAACGAATAAAACTTGCACAATGTTTGTATGGAGAAGGCCTTGCCCTACCCTTCGCCTTAAAAGGACCAGTAGATTGGCTTAAGTGGTTCATTCGAATACCGAGTATGAGTGAATTCTACGATGGCTATACGTGATCTGAGGAAATTCCAGCCATAAACTCGTTTTAGGTGAACTTACCAATTCAAAACTCAACAAAGCAAAAAGTTGACAAAATGCCTCTCAACTCAATACAATAAACCCGAATGGAGCTCACTCCCTACATCCCATAGTATGCGCGGAAAGCCCGTCGTAGCGTCGGCCCTATTAAACTGATTTTGACAAATGAGCTGTCAATCGATTCATCTTAGTTGCCCAAGCGTTATAAGTACAGTTAACGTCAATTTATATAAATAATGTTCTTAAAATACTGTACTGAACGGTAAATGCTTTTAAGACGCTTCAAGTTTTGAGATGAGTATAATTCGTTCATTAGTAATCATTATTATTTCACGGATGTCATTCTGGCCGCGCAGCGCCCAGTTCTGTATTTTACTGTTTGTCCATAACTTAGTGAGAGTGGAGCGCGCTTTAGTTGACTGAACGTATAGTAGTTTCTTTGTTATCTAAAGTTTCTTTCGTCCCGTTCTTACAAACACAAATGAATCAAAATGAAAGATTGTTACAAGCTGGGCTCTGTAACAGGAGCAAAGTTACTATTGAGTGAGCCAGATATTATTCACAATTATTTCCCAGTTGGAAAAACGTGTATTTTTTTACTCTTCTCGAGTGAGATTAATATTTTTTTACATTAAGATTACAAAAAAAATAAAAAATAAATTATAAATACCAAAAAAACGATGGAAACAAAAAATTGAAATCTATTATGACATTAATGGCTCATAACTTGATACCACCTCGAAACCAGCACTGACGCGCTATAATCTCGAGGTGTCAAGATCCATTGAACGGAGGTCATAACATTGAACCAAAAAAATTCCGAATTAAAAAAAGAGAAATATTCTGACATAGGGAGTTGCTGCAAATGCTCTGAGGAGCGTCCTTTTAAATATTTTCTCCTGTATAAGAACAAACTAAATTTAAGGTATTTTCGCCTTAAATAGGTTTGACGAACGTAGTGGAATAGATTGCTGGGCCAAATTGTCGTAAATGTGGACAAACCGGATAAAAGCACCAAAATATTTCCCAGATGCTAGTTACCTAACTACCAACCAAACCAAATCACCAAACTTTGAAACCAAATTTACCAAACCTTTACCAAACCAACCAAACAAACAATTTACTTTTACCAAATTTTGAAATTCGAGTACCTACTCGGATTTCAAAATTTGGTAGGAAGCAATACGATCTTGAATTTTAAAATATGAATATGTTACAATATCTCAGTTTTAAATTAACTTGATAATACAAAATTGGTGTCTATAATAATAATAAATAAATAACCCAACGGTGGTCCAAATCGCAATCTATGAAGCACTTCTATTGAATTAAACCAACCACAGCCCTCTGGACTGGGTACTGGGGTATGCTGTAGGCTATGCTGACTGGTACAGGTACACCATACTACTTATATACTGCCTGTTATGCAGGGGTATAATATGTGTACCTGTACCAGTGAGCATAGCTGGGGATATTGGAGTAGTGAGTCTTTATCTGGGTATGATTCTCCATTTCCCTATTCTCTTGACGAAACGCAGTTTTTATCACGGTGAAGTGATTTTTGGAAGGCTCTATTGGTATTAAGTATATTGTTTCTTAGAGTTGGTTAAAGTTATATTAAGAATACAATTATTTTTTATTTTATACTTTTATTTCTTATTACTGTAGCGAACAGCAATAGATATACAAACCCTGTGAAAATTTTAACAGTCGAGCTTTTACTGACGTGCAGACGGGCGGAAGGACAGCGGAGGTTTAGTAATAGGGTTCCGCAGGATATCCTTTGGTAACTCAATTAGAATTCCCTGGCCCCAGATATGTATATTTGAACAACAAGCTTGTCATTGTAAGTGACTTAGATATTAATAATAATATACCTACATATATTTAAAATTGGTTTATTTAATAAAAATGAATAAGGCCTAAAGAGTTGCGGTTTCTATCAAAAACAAGCTCGGAGTAAGAAAAGGTTCGTCACCATAAACTGACATTTGCTTGCATCAAGGCAATTATCAGTCCTACCAACGTGTCATTTCAAACGAAACAGAAATATCGCATTGACGTTTGCAATAAAATAACATGCTAATCGACTGATAATGCAAGGTCAACTAATAAAAAATATTTCGCTAAAGTTATAGCCAGCTTAAGTAATGTTCATGATCTACAATTAATAGAGATAATTAGAGATTTTTTCATGAATATTAAAATTCTCGGCATTATCAAGTCAAATACGCTGAGCTTTTAAATTGATCGGTTGTTTTTATTGCTCGTAAATCGTTAAAAGAAATACAAAAGACAATATTGACACTGACAAACTCTGACGATTAAATATAACGTATTTGATCGGAACTCTTACGAAGTTGTTTATTTGACTAAAAAGATTTGATGTTGATATGCTATGTTGTTGTAGCGTGTTCGAATAGACATTACATGTTTTTATTTATTTATTTATTTATTTATTAGAAAATTGTTTTTATAGCGTTAAGGAATTCATTGAATATAATAAACAGCATGGAAATTTCAAATAAAATATTGTATAGTATAAATATTATAAAGTTTAAATAGTTAATGTATTATTTGCATGTCGTTTAATTACGATAGAGTACTGTACTAAATTTCACAATAACATCCTGTAACTAGAAATAAGTACGAGTATTCTTGCAAATAAATTATTATTATCTCTGTATTTATTTTCGTACTTAAGCTAGGTTTTTTACAATAATAATAATTATTATTATTATTTAAAATGTGTAACACAAACAAAACAAATCTCTATTCGAATACGTCACAACTACATACAACAGGTCCTTTACTTAAGTTTTTTACCTATACAGCTATAGGTCAGAGGTGTATATAATTTTGACCCTTGATTTCATATTAAGCCAGTATAATTTTTATATGCCTTTTCTACCTAGTACTTTGGTTTCAAAATGTACTAAGAGTCAAAGACGTTATAAAGGAATGAATTTAATAAAATAACTGACGAAGGTTTTCGTACTCTGACTGTACCATACTAGTACAGTCAGCATTAAAAGTAGCTGCATATGAAGGGGTCAAAAGCTCATAAGTATTGCCTTATAATACTTTTGCACGTTTCAAATGCGTAGCTATGTGGCTATACGATAGTATACGTAGCGGTGCAGACTGTATCTGGAAAAAAATGGTGCTTAAGTCCAGCGTGTCCCCATTATCACGTGAAACTATTTCACTACGTTTGTGAGTAATAAGAATTTATATTAAAAGCGCGTGGAGACAGTTTTTGCTTAGCAAGTTCAGCAAAAACGGCATTGAATTTAGAAACAAAGTTATCGCAATATTGAAAGTTTTTATTCGGAATTGTACGGGTTTCTAATTCCAGTTTCTTTTTAACCGACTTCAAAATTTCAAAAGAGGAGGTTATCAATTCGGTTGTATGTTTTTTTGTTTCTTACTCCATAACTCCGTCATTTCTTAACAGATTTGAAAAATTCTTTTTTTGATTGTAAGTATATATATCCAAGTTGGTCCCGTTTTTGTCAAAACGCAGTTCTGATGATGCGATCCATGAGGAATTGAGGGAACTTCTCAAATCTTTAAGGCAAACATACAGTGGTTTTTGTGTTTTTATCAACAAGTCAAACATTTGCATCCAAAAATGTGACATTGGATGAAATGGAACTGCTGATGATGATCAGAACAGAACTCTTCAACGACGAAAAGTTTACGTTTGGTGATTTGTCCTCCTAGCTGTGTTTGTTAAGCAAGTTCTATTTTCACGATTGATTTTTGTCATGCTCGAGTTCTGATGATGGTATCCATTAGGAATCGAGGGAACTCCTTAAATGTGAAAGGCACACAAATAGTGATTTTAGTATTTTCATGAACTAATCAAGCATTTTCATTCATAAAAGTGACATTTGATGAAGTGGAACTGCTGATGATGATCAGAACGGAACTCTTCAACGACGCGTAATTCACGTTTGGCGATTTGTTCTCTTCGTTCTGTTTGACAAGCAAGCAAGGTTTTTCCATGATTCCATGAGGAATTGAGGGTACTTAGTCATCTACCATTATAAATATACTTATAGCCATTTTTATTTTATTGTATGGAATCTAAGAGTGCACCATTTAAGTATAATAATCTTTCACCGGCCTCCCCCATTGAAGTCGGTTTTTTTTTTCTTAAAAATTATATAGTTTTTATTGGTTTGTAATAAGAAATTACTACATAATAGATAAGTATTGGAGCCACTTGCAGGCGAACTTAACTTACGGCCACTTTTGGCTATTAGATATCCTCGCATTAGGGTGTTTTGGAAACTGGGTTTTACTGCCGCTAGATTTCGAAATTATTTGTCATGGTCATGACAAGCAATTGACAACATTTCATTTCTAAGCAGGTTTTTTTCGATGAAATCAAATAGAGGATAAAAAGTTAAGAAAAACCACATTTTTATATTCTGGAAAATATCCAAATAAATCAATTTCAAAAGTTCCTTATTCTAAAACAGAACAAGTGACAGAAGCACTGTTACTAAGACAGATTTACTAAAAAAAGTGAACTGCTGTTCTTTTTGTGCCCGGTGACTGTCACATTTCATACTAATGACGTCATCATTACGATGTAGGCTTTCTTCGCATTTTCGTGAATATTTTGAAAACAAATAGCTAAAAAATAAAAATAAAATATTTTGGGGTTTATTGTTAACAAATTAACGAAAGGAGTTAAGATTTCATACTACATATTGAAATGTTGTCAATTCAATCAATCCTTACTATACTCGTAATGTCAACAACCAATTTCAAAACATTGTGCGTGGTCAATCTTTCGTCCTTTTACTGTTTTAAATAATTAATAATATTCACAACAAGCTTTCTGACAACGTTTTGGATGATTTTCGGCATATTTATTTTTATAATCACGAAATATTTCGTCTTGATGTAAGTTTGTTTACATCGAAGACATTCGATGACTTCTAACGTCTGTTGTCAAAGAGTATGTCTTGCCATTAAAATAAATTAGTACCACTAAAAATCCACAACATGGCCAGGTCCAATTGGTCAGGCTATAAAACCCGAGTCTAAAACTCCTACTATGTATATCATTATCCTAGCGTTATCCCAGTACAGTTTCATCCTGAGGTCCGCTACCTAATCCCAGGAATTGGCGTAGGTAGTTTCTTACGGAAGCGACTGCCATTTGACCTTCCAACTCAAGGGGGAAACTAGACCTTATTGGGATTAGGCGTGCCAAGTGAGTGGACAACTTGACTGTTAGAAGGTTCAAGCCGCCCGAAGGCGTCTAACTTGGCTTAGCGAGTGCTATCATACTCGTAAACAACTGCCGGGATCAACGGATAAACGCGCCTACCAAAGCACGGGAGCGCTCAGTTAGTATCCTATCCAAGGACTGACGCGACTGTATAGTCAGATTCTGGATTAGAAGAGGTTACAATAAAGTATCGAGTAGTAAAAATATCATACCTCTGAAGAGTTCAGTAAGAAACACAACTTGCGATACCCGGTCCACAATATCCCTCAGGGTGGTGGTCGGTATTTGGTCGTTGATATATATGAACTTAACGTCGTAAGCAGTTCTAGGGCAACAGTGGAACGGTGGTTGAGGCATGGGCGGCGGGCTTGGAGGACTCGGCGGGCACGGCGGGCTCGGAGGTGGGCAAGGCTGACATGGCGGATACGGGTTGCAACCGTCGCTGCTCCTTTGCAACCTCGTTAATACACTACTTCTTAATTTCCCAAATAAACCCCTTGTAAACATTTTTTTTCTCTTGAAGTTTTGAATAGTCAATGCTACTTTGACGTTTTTTTCTTCGTTGATATAAAATAATGTGTCAGATGCCTGTCTAAAATAGGTTGTATTATCCAACAGATCGCATCTGATGCTAGACGACCTTTTGTGTTTGTTCCGTTGGTTATATTTAAATTTCATGTTCACTGTTTCATGCATGACATTTGGCGGCTACAAAAGTAGCACCAAAAGTAGCTCACTTCTCGGGTCAAGTTACAAGATGGCCAGATTGCGGGGATCCACAGTGCACTTAGCAAGTTTGAGTGACTTGAAGACGAGCAAGTTAATATAAAATATTTTGTAAGAGTTCAACCTCAGAGTAAGGATTTCTATAGAGATCCTATACGAAGGGGGACAGAAAAGCTCTTACGCAGCTAAATTGAGAACTGATATTAAACGTCTGGCGGCTTACCATAAACAACTTGATTAGGGTATTGTTTATTTGCCTCAAACTATTTGACATGACGTACCTAGACATGACATTGAGGTAAACAAAGAAAAGCGGAACTATGACCCTTGTCATAGTTAAGAGCGACAGAGAGGGATATATCATTTGGTGTCTTTACACCAAATGATATATCCCTCTCTGTCGCTCTAATCCATATTAGTATTAGACTCCTTCTTTGGGGTACTCTGAGGGTTCAACGCTTGATCACTTGAGCCTTCATCACAGACTAGTAAGGGTTGGCCTTCATTTCAGGTGTCATATAAGTAGTCCTCGGAAGATTGTCTAATTTGTATGCATATTTAGTAGGTAGTTTTTATTATTGTATTTATAAATGTTTTGTCTGTATATTTACACTAAGAAGATTGTGATAGTTTAGAAACTTATTGGAGCTGACAACAGACATCAGAGAAAAGCAGACTCGCAGTAGGTATTAAGCCTGACGAATTTTCATATATTTGTCTCGTTAAACCTTATGGTGAATCAAAATGAGCTAGAATACGACAGATAGTACGATCATTTTCGGCTGTTAACGAATTGTCTCCAATTCTCCATTTAAATATTATTCTCCATTTACATAAAATTAAATCCCATATAAACTTACCACACCACAACGTTAGTTCAGTAATGAAGACGGAGACACTGAAAGGTGAAGATCTGTCAGGTATTACTTGTTTGTCTCTCTCAAACTTTCTGATTTGTGCATTAGTACAGAATAGATCAGAAGTACAGAAATCGTTCAATTTAAATGAGCGGAACTGCTTTAAGCCTGTCTCAAACTGGCGCGGCCTAGGCCGCGCGGTCAATATACCTTGTAATCTGTAACTTCAACCATTTGATATTTATGAATTGACGTTTGTAGTGATGATGCTAAGACGTGTCGTTTGTCAAATGAAGCGATTATTAACGAATAGTTGATTGAATCGATTTTATAGCCGATTTTTGAAATGTTTTTATGATGCTTTTATATATTTTATATCACGTGATTGTATCAGTCTCCTCAAACAAAAAAATGTTACTTATAATGTATGGCGTTCTATATTCCATACAATAAGAATCATTTTAAGAAGAAATAAGAAAGAAAGACATATTCTCTTAATCACGTCATCGCTATGCTAATGCCGTAGCTGGTCGGTCTGTCTGTCATTTATGTCAGCAATAAATTTTGCACATATTTTCTAACTTTACGGAGTTTTACTAATTAATATTTAGGTGAACAGCGTCAACAAAGTGGTCTTCGAACCGTTTCTAGTGTAAATTCGAACCACACATGTGTACACCGCGAAATATGATATGTGTTTCGCACGCTGAGTGGAATAAAAACCCGTAGTGTTACTCGCGCTGAACGCAAGGCAGAAGCTAAAGTGACGACGCCTGCGAAGGCACCAGGCTCTTCACCAATATCGCTGACATGTCATGCCGCAGACACGACGTTCGTGGCAAGCAGCAGCCGTATGTCATGTCAAATAAGGCACCGTCTTT
Organism: Notocelia uddmanniana; assembly: GCA_905163555.1. Classification (NCBI taxonomy): domain Eukaryota; kingdom Metazoa; phylum Arthropoda; class Insecta; order Lepidoptera; family Tortricidae; genus Notocelia; species Notocelia uddmanniana. The sequence continues at coordinate 55,272,938 of LR991052.1, forward strand.
GAGGGACGACGCTGTGCCGGACCCGCTGTCACCGCATAAGGGGCTGGAACTAAAGGCCAAACAACGAAAGGCGTTGATTGAACTTCAGTGCGACAGAGAGTGACATCTGGTACAAACAAGTAAACTAACATCTCCATAGAAAAAATCGTACTACGAGCTGAAAGGCCCCTGGTATCAGTGGCTCTTATGTTCTATATGTTTTTACAGCTGCCACAGATTTTTCTCTGTCATTTATGTTAATCAAAAAAATTGCGCATATTTTCCAACATAGCGGAGTTTTACTAATATATAGGTTTACAGCGTTAACGGATATTTTTTTTGGGTATTAATGTATCGTTATAAATATATGCGTACCTAATCGATTTCTATCAATTTACGGAAATATCTTCTGAATCGAAACAACAGACTTGGTCACAACACTAGTTTCAAAAAGAAAACAACATAACACGTAACTGTTCGGGTGGTAAATTATTATCGAAAAATACTCAACAACAATGAACTAAAGAAATGTAACATAACTTAAATTATGTTTAAGAAAAGCAACATGTTATTTTTATTTACTTGAAAAGGCCTAATTCTATTAGGTGATTTTATTTATAATTCCGATAAGTCTTGCGTGTTTACGTTCTATGGGTGTTGTGATGTGTCAAATGGTTAAAGTAACCGATTACAAGGTATAGTAAACTTGTCATTAGCTGTCAAATTTACTATTGACCGCGGTGGCGGCCAGTTCTACACTATGACAATCCTAACAATCATTCAGAAACACGCGGCCTTAATTCTCATACTTACAACAGGCCGCCACCGCGGCCACCACCGCAGGCCGCTCCAGGCTGTGACACGCTTTACTCTGATACTCAGAGTACCCCAGAGTAGGCGTCAAGTAATAATACCGCTACCGAGCGAGATGGTCATATGCTAAATTGAATAAGAGCTTGTCATAGTTCCGCTTTTCTTTATTTGCCTCAATGTCATGTTAACGTCATGTCAAATAGTTTGAGGCAAATAAACGATTACCCGCCCAAATTAAAGAGGTTCTTTATGGTAAGCTGTCAGACATTTAAGACCAGTTCTCAATTTAGCTGCGTAAGATCTTTTCTGACCCCGTTGGTGGAACCCGTATAGGAATCCTTACTCTGTCTGTCAACGTCATCTTGACAAAATATCAAAAATATAAAATAAAGATTGTCAAATGACTTACAAATGACAAGTCAAGACTGACTTCGCATAGCAAAGAGAATATAATACTCCTTACTTCGCATAGTATGTCGTGGTCGTCGTCTCAGATTTATAGCATGAGTTTCTTCCTTTTTAAGCTAAGACGTGTTGTTTCTCCATATCGTTAATTTAATTATATTCTTACTTATATTTTCAGTGGGAGGTCAGTGCTGTTTTTTTATAATTTAAACATTCGTTTTAAGGTTCCGTAGTAAACAAGGAACCCTCATAGTTTCTTCATGTCCATCTGTCCTTCCGCGGCTTAACTCAATGACCCTTTTCTTCTACAAAGCTATATATATTATAATTTGGCATCAATTGAATCATGCCGACAAAACGGTAATCTTGTTTTTTTTTCAATGTGAAGAACAATTACGTAAAGATGGGGAGAATAGAATGTAAGGATTTACTAAAACCTGTTTTTGATTAATTAATTCGTTCGCATGATAAAGGTATTTTTTGTTTATATGTTCACATGTCACCGTTGCTATCTAAACGGTTGCTACTGGGTATGTAAAAAAAACATGGTTATATACAAGTATTGAATTGAACTTAAGAAATGTACTTGGAAAAGCAAACTTACATACCTACAATTTCCATTGTTCACTTAGATAGTGTTGTTAGTTGTGTTATAAAATATATATTTCTACTCTGTGTAAAATATACTATTTTTACTATGTGTTTAACACAACGAACTTTTAAGTCAGCTTAATGTAACGGGTGTGCAACACGGAACCGTACATTGTGCGTGACCCGACATGAACTTGTCCGTTTTTATTATTTTTCATTTTGCCTCTCTCGCCAATATCAGCTAATTCAGGTAATTACCACATTACGTTTGATTTGTAGTGACGTTTTGCATGGTGAAATGGAACATCCATCAAAAAGAACAAGATAACTGTTACGGAGTCAGACTATAAACATGGGTGGCGTTGTGGTTGAAATACTGTTAAATGGCCTAAAGGTAAGTGAATTCTATGTTAATGAAAGTTAACGTCAAATACTTTGCTGACACCTCTTGGTCCTACTCACAGTAAGAAGTTTGTAGTGGAGCAGCTAAGTGGTCTCATGAGTACTTTTAAACTTTGTCGTCGGGTTTGGGGCAATGTGCAAATATAAAATTCTAGAGGTGTGCACAGCGCCACAATTACTTTACATGACCAAAAAAATTTTTTTAATACAGTTGCTCAAAAAGTGCTACTTTACGTAGCTGTTTAGCGTGCGGAAAGTTGGTTTTCGCGCACTAGTGCTTTTCACTTTTCCAATTTTTTTAAATTTATGCTTGTTCCAATGCATGACTCCTTATTGCTGGGTGTTAAATATAAGTTTCCTTTAAACGTCGTAATCAACATAAAAACCTACTGTTAATATTAGAATACGAAAAATATACACATTTCATATTTTAGTACTTACCTCTTCATCATTATAACACGTTTTTTTTTTAATATTGAATATTGAAAAACCGTTCTTAATAAGTTGTCTGAGTGGAACGGAATAGCTGCCGAAACGCCTGTCAAAGAAGAGGCGTTTTTACTTACTGCAAGCATGTTTTAAGTTTCTAAAGGCAACATTCGATATTGTTTTTATTAATATTACTTGTTGTTTTTCTTATTTTTTCGCAACTGTATTAAAAAACGTCGTTCAATACACGTGCGGAAATGTCATTCTTCACTCGTCCCGAGTGTTGCCACTCGCCTGCGGCTCGTGGCATCCCTCGGTACTCGTGAAGAAATGACATACTTTCCGCACTAGCATCGAAATGTACTATTTTCTGTGTTGTTTTGGTTTATAGGGACTGCAATAGTCTTCATGCCTAACTTTGCTATCCATATCAGTAGAAAAAACCAAGGCAGAAGCAGGAATAGAAGAAACTTCTGCGTATTTTCTTTAAACATATCTGCACTCAATATAAACCATTGCTACTCATATTGTCAACCTTGTTTCTGAGTCTAAGATGTTGTCTATGTATTTATGTATTTATCTATCTCTACATACAAGGATTTGGGCGACGTCGGTCGGTTTCTTATTTTGTCAGATTCGTGATAGGTCAAATTCGTCCTTTGTCAGATTCATAGTTGGGCAAATTCTTACTTTCTCGGATTCGTAAGAGGTGAGATTTTTATTTTGTCGGATTCTAACCAGGTCAGTTTCTTCTAGACATAATAAGAAACTGACCTAGTCAGAATCTGACAAAACAATAATCTGCCGTAATCTGAATCCGATAAAGTAAGAATTTGGCCAACTGTTGGTTGGTTATTTAACAAAATCATCGGGTGACAAGCAAAGGTCACTAAGTAACAAATACCTACTTAAAGTAAAACTCGTATCTCAATATCGATATAGTACTGAGATACGAGGTTTTGAGGAGCAGTGACAGATATTTTAGTTACTTTTGCTTGTCACCCGAAGAAATGAGAAACCAACCAACTTTTTCTTCTTAAATGTTGTCGGATTGGTAGTAGATCAAATTATGGTTTTCTCAAATCCGGACGAGGTCAGTTTCTTCGCGAAAAAAATTGAATCTGACCTACTACGAATTCGGCGACATACGAAACTGACCCACTTAGAATTCGACAAAATAAAAAACAGGCCAAGTCAAAACTCGACAAAATAAGACTCTGACCTTGTACGAATTTGACTAAATAAGAAACCGACCGACGCGACGTCGCCCAAACCCATACAAGTATTTATATCGTAGTCTAATATCCAAAGTACAAGCTTTGATTAGTTTGAGACTAGACCGATTTGAGTAAGATTGTCCCCCAATATTTTGTTTTACAATAAATTTGTAAGCAAACTAAGCACTTGAGCAGTTACTTATGTCTATACTAGAGTATACATGCTCGTATACTAGATACGGAAGCAAACACACAACCATCAAATACATACATATATATCAACTTGGTTAACTTATATAAAGCTCCGTGATCCAATCCTGAAGGATGGGTTCTGACGACCGCTGTGTTTTATTGGCTACGGGTAGTAAAACGTTATTCTTAATATACAAATATAGCCTACCTACGGTATCTACGCTACTTAACAAACTCAACCAAGTGTGAATAGGGACACTTCGGAAATAGTATATCATAATCAAGTTACTTTCCTTTCATATACTTAAGGACTTTATTTTGACGAACACAGTGTACGGTTATACCTACCGCGATTTTTTCATAGGTGGTGATTTCCGCTACTAGTGAGGTATAATTTTATAAACTTGCTCTTCAAAACGGTTGTTTAATTTCCTAGCGTTGTGATAAATGAGACGCAATAGCAAAGTAATAGACAAAACAATAAAGATAATTTATTAATTTACTTTTAATACAATACTGTATAAAACATTCAAACACACACATGTCGTATGTATTTACATTTTTAGGGGTCTACATACCCATATCTGTTCGTCCGTCTGTCCGTGGCTTAGCTCAGTAACTGTTACCACTAGAAGGCTGTTATTTAATATACGTAAAAATATCAATCACGTTACGCTAGCAAAACGGTAGAATAACATCTTCCAAAAATGTTTTTATGGATCCTCTTCTAGACGTAAAGTGGGCATGCCAGTGCACGGCCAAGATGAGCCAAGCGCAGGGAAAGACGGGCACTATCTACCTTTTCTCAAAGCGCTTCGTCGTAATAACTGAGTAATCATATAATCCGCCCTTTGTCGTTTCTGGTGCAAAGGAGCCCATAATGCTGGTGATATTATTTCCTCCCTAGTCAACTATAATTTTAAAGTAATTGGCACTCACTGACCAAATTAGTTAAACATAACACCCGCAGGTGTGAAACCTCGATGAATGAGCCACTCAACCCTCGATAGTTTTCACGTTCAGTTATTTGGTTGACGGCGTGGGATGACAGTTTACGTACGAGAATATGAGGTTCCCCTACACGCCCGCCCAAATTGTTGAGTGCCGTCGTAACGTTTATATCACTTGAATACCTATACGCGGCGTCACGCACGTATCACCGCCGTCGTTAGCTGGTCGTTATGCTAATAACCGGCTGACAAGACTCATCGCCCTTTCCCGAGGGGAGTTACGTGTTACTGAAATCCGTATGACATCCACTTAGAGAGTGTAAACACTGCGCTCCATTCCAGAACAAACCGATTTTGTAACCAGTCTTTGTCCCTGGTTCAACATGTACCTAATAAGATTTATTTCATTTTGTCGGCCTGTTTAGCCTAGTTGATAGTGACACTGCCTCCGAAGCTCTAGTCCCGGGTTCGAATCCCGGTACGGGCATTTTGATTCTGTGGTGAGCAGAATCACGTGTTCCTGAGACTTGGATGTTTTCTATGTATTTAAGTATATATACATACATATATATCTATTAAATATATCGTCGTCTAGTACCTATCCATGACACAGGTCCTATTGAGCTTACTACGGGACTAGTTCGATTTGTGTAAAAAAAAGGCCCCCTAACTTTGATACTAACCCAACCCATCTTATTATACGGTATGTAAGTTTTACCATTACCATCATTATAGCCTATATATATATATATATATATATATATACTGCTGGGCACAAGCTACTTGTCATGAATGAGAGGGAACGGGCAGTAGCCCTACGCTGGGTAGTGCGGGCACTCCATAGGTACTCCTTTAATTTTCTTCGCGGGTTTACGCAGGTTTCCAAATAATGTTTTCCTTCACCGAAAATCAAACGGTAAAGATCAAATAAGTTTCGAAAACTTCATTGGTATGAACCGGGATTCTATCCCACCACTGCCGAAACAATTAACGATTATTTGAAATATAATACTTAGTTTCTATCTCTATATTTAAGTCGCGTTGTTAGAAAACTTATACTGCACCGAGTCCAGAAGTTTATCCTGCATCCCTGATCATCAATGACTGTCTGTAGGTATTCTCACGTCGCGTGGCGTGTTTGTGCTATGTTACAGTTTACCGATGTTGCGAGTTGCTCTCGCTTTAGTTCTGTGTGACATTGGCCTAACGAAGCAAAAGCGCCGACAAACGAGCTAAGTGAAATACGTCTCTGGGTCAAGATGCTAGGGCTAAGTCGGTCCCTTCACTTTTTACCTTTCGCAGTCCAATTTCATTTCACCCCAATGTACTTCACATGCTGGTTATGATACGGTTAATATTTTGCGCATACAGTATATTGTCCAACGTGGCTACGGACACGTAAAACACATTGAATTTAATTTGTAATAGGTACGCGACGTATTACTATAGTTTAAAAACAATTTCTCGCAAAGCATTCCTGCGCAATGACTACTTTCATTCATTATTAAAATTATAATAATAATAATAATAATAATAATAATTAATAATAATAATAATAATAATAATAATAATGGCGTAGGGATGTGACGACCCCATCGCCCACTGGATTTCCAGTGCAGTCAGTCAACATAGGGCAGCTTGTGGCAAGCTGTTAGGGAGCAGCGACCCTATGTACCTGAGTGCTCCTGGGGGTGTCCTGTAGGTTGGTTGTATGAACAGGCCCCCCGCCTCTGGCTTGCCTTAACCGGCTGTCCAGAGTGGAGTCGCTAGAGCTGTTGCTCGGGGGTGGATGTGGTCACCTAAGTGGCGAGTTGGCTATATGTTTAAAGTCCAGTGCCACCTCTCTACCCCCAGCCCTCTGCACCGGTGTTGCCCTTAGGCCATTTTTAATGTCGCTATTTATAGGGGCCCATCTAGCAGAGGGCGAGTCACCGTCTGCCTGACATAAAAATGTGAGACAGTTTTATTAGGCAGACATCAGTTGTCTCACTCAATAGCCCAGCCATTAGTCCATCATATTCACCCAATAGCCCGGTTCATTTAGATTCCATCAACCAGCAATAGTTCCTGTACACCCTGGCGGGTGCTGTCTCTGTGTGCGTCCCATGACACGGGCAGGGACAGCATCCGCTCGGTGTACCCCTTGCATTTCATTAAATTGTCAAAAGGGCCTCTACGTGTTGGCTATGTGGTACTCGGTTGGTACTTGTACTACTCGGTACTTCGGCTCCGCGCACGCCTTCCAAAGGTCCGGGACACCATTGTCCCGTGAGCGGAAAAGACATACAATAATAATAATAATAATAATAATAATAATAATTCTGAAGCAGAAAGTCTATGCATGGGCAAGCCGTATTCGCCGCTACAGAGAGCGTGTGGACCGATACCAGCAGAATCGCCTTTTCCAGAGTGACCAAAGGAAGGTATACCGGAAGTGGGAGGGAACCGACCATCGTGTGTGCGACGGTCAGCGACCGGATGCTACTGCCATGGTTAACTTTTGGCGTAGTATCTGGTCGGTGCCTGTCGAACACACTGAGGGTGCCTGGATCGGTGTTGTCGAACGTGACTGTGAATCCATCGAACCCATGGGGTCTGTTACCATCAGCCCCGAAGACGTAAGTTGTGCCATCCGTACGGCTCCGAACTGGAAAAGTCCGGGACCGGATGGATTGCACAACTTCTGGCTGAAGTGGTTTCGATGTTCACACGAACGTTTGGCAACACAGTTCCAGCAAGCCCTCGAGCTCGGTTCCCTACCTCCTCCCTTAACAACTGGTGTTACCTCCCTGCTCTACAAGTCCGGTAGTACCACGGAAGCGAAGAACTACAGATCCATCACGTGCTTGCCTACGCTGTACAAGCTCCTTACATCCATTTTGAGGGCAAAAATTAACACGCACATTGTTACGAACAACATTTTGGGTCGCGTGGTACTAAAGAGCTCCTCCTCATAGACATGACCATTTGCCAACGAGTACGGCGGAACAGAGGGACCCTCTCGGCCTCCTGGATTGACTATAAGAAGGCCTATGATTCGGTGCCTCATTCATGGCTGAGGAGGATCTTGGAGCTGTATAAAGTTGATGCAGCTTTAAGATCCTTCTTAAGTGCTTGCATGGGGCAGTGGACCACAGTCCTTCGTCAACCGGGTGGAGGAGATGGCCCTTCTGGCCCGCAGGACTCCATCAGGATTGAGCGAGGCATTTTCCAGGGTGACAGTCTGAGTCCCTTGTGGTTCTGCCTAGCGCTGAATCCGCTCAGCACTCTGCTGCAGGATTCGGGGCTAGGTTGCCAGCTTCGGAGAGGGGGTGAGGTCATTTCTCATCTGCTATACATGGATGACCTTAAGCTATTTGCACCAAATAGACAGGACCTGTTGGAGCTACTGAAAACGACAGAAGTTTTCAGTAGCGCCATCAAAATGGAATTTGGTGTAGATAAGTGTGCGGTCATGCATGTACAGCGGGGGAAAGTTGTAAATTCAACAAATTTACAACTTTCTGAGACAATGTCGCTCAGATCTCTCTCCGAAGCAGAAACCTTTAAATATCTTGGTATGTCACAGGCTTTGGGTATTGAGGGTGAGGGCATAAAGCAGGCGGTGAAGGAGCGCTTTTTCTGTCGCCTGACAAAAGTACTTAATAGTTTTTTGTCGGGTGGCAATAAGGCGCGCGCCTTCAACGCCTGGGTTATGCCCTTGCTCACATACTCCTTTGGCATACTAAGGTGGACTCAGACTGAGCTGGATGCCCTAGATCGAAGGGTGCGTGTACTGCTCACTGCACACCGCATGTTGCACCCACGTTCGTCTGTTATGAGACTGTACATCCCGCGGAAGTGTGGAGGTCGTGGCTTTTTAAATGCCAAAGACCTCCACAACCGCGAGGTGTGCAGTCTCAGGGATTATTTCCTAAACAGCGAATGTGGGATGCATCGAGACGTAGTGGCAGTAGACGCATCTTTCACCCCGCTCTCCATGGCAAACGAGAACTGGCGCAGATTTAAAGTACTGAGCACCGAGGACCGCAAGGCGGAATGGAAGAGTAAGGAGCTACACGGGCGGTTCTACAGGGCCCTTACGGGGCCCGACGTGGACCTGCTCGCGTCGGTGAACTGGCTACGTTTCGGGGATCTCTTCGGGGAAACCGAAGGTTTTGTCTGTGCAATTGCGGACGAAGTTATCATGACGAACAACTACCGGAAATATATCCTGAAGGACGGTACGGTCGACATTTGTCGGGCATGCCGCCGTCCCGGAGAGTCACTCAGGCATATCATTTCCGGTTGTAGTCATCTTGCTAACGGCGAGTACTTGCACAGGCATAACTTGGTAGCCAGAATTATTCACCAGCAACTTGCTCTTTCATACGGTCTTGTGGACTTCGAAGTGCCGTACTATAAATACTTACCTGCGCCAGTTCTCGAAAATGGTCGTGCTACGCTCTATTGGGATCGATCTATCATCACGGATCGGACTATTGTAGCCAATAAGCCCGACATCGTGCTGATAGATCGATCGAAGCGCCAGGCAGTGCTCGTCGACATCACCATCCCCCATGACGAGAACCTCGTGAAGGCCGAGAAGGACAAAGTCAGCAAGTACCTAGACTTGGCACACGAGGTAACCGCCATGTGGGATGTTGATTCGACGATCATTGTCCCGATAGTCGTTTCTGCGAACGGTCTAATAGCGAAGAGTCTCGACCAACATCTCAAGAGACTCTCGCTAGATGGCTGGGTCAAGGGTCAAATACAGAAGGCGGTACTCCTGGACACGGCGCGGATAGTCCGGAGGTTCCTCTCTCTGTCGCCCTAACCACCGGTGGCTTAGGCCCTGCCTCGCTGCCGGCGGCACCCTAGGTTAGGTTTTTATAATGTTTTTATATTTTGTAAGTGTATTTTTATATTTTACCTTTTGTAAATCCATTGTACAAACCTAACCTAAGACGAAAAATAAATAAAGGAATAATAATAAACCCGCGGGGGCAGCTTGTGGCGAGCTGACGGTGAGTGGCGACACCGCGGACCCCTAATCTCCAGAGGGCCCTTTCCATCTGGCCCTCGCCTCTGTGCTTGCCTTAATTGGCCGGCCAGAGTGGAGTCGCAAGAGCGAAAACGATGCTCCAGGCTGGAAGTGTAAAATGTCATAACGCCGGCGGCCTGCTGATCGGATTACCGGGATCTGGCTACCGCAGACTCACCCCTCGACAACCTTACAGCCGCTCAAAGAGATGTTGCCCCACTGTCGCACTGTGCGTGCGACTGTTATGTGGGGCCCACTCAGCGAGCTGGCGAGTCACCGCCTGCCTTTTACAATATTGAGACTGATTGTCACGGCAGGTGTCCGCTAGTCTCCTCCAATAGCCCATTATCCAGCCCATCCAACATTCAACACAATAGCCCATGACCTTAGTTTCCATCGCAGCACAGTGATGCACTGCAATAGTCTTTGCACCTGGCGGGGACTATCTCCGGATGCATCATATTGTGCGCTCGGAGATGGTACTTGTTAGACTCTTGGTTACCATAGCGTCGAGACAAACAAGGATGTCATAAAATTACCTACGACTTGATTGTACATGAATATTTAGTTGATATGTGAATTAACGTTATTACAAGATTATTCGCATATCTTTCCGTATTTCCATACACAACAGAATGGCGACGAGGATCATGATTGAAAGAGAATCCATATAAAAGTTTCAAAATACGTAAAACGTGAGTACAAATACGACACGATTTTGACCGATTTCTACAATTACAATGGAGGAATTAACAACAGTCCTTAGTCAAATGATGGAGACTATGCGCGCTATGCAAAACCAACAAGCGGTGTTACAAGACGCATTTCTACGGCATGGTCAACAAGGTTCACAATCAGTAAGTGGAATATCGCTACAACCCTATGACGAGGACAATGAATCCTTTGATAGCTACTTACAAAGGCTACAAAATTACATAACTTTAAAGGGCGTTACAGAAGCCAGTATAAAATTGCAAATTTTCCTTAACTGCATTGGACCTAAATACTACCAAGTGTTAAAAAACTTAACGGCACCGAATACGCCCGAATCCAAATCTTACGATGAGCTGGTGCGGATACTGGGCAATCATATTGCACCTGAACCTGGTGAAGTAGCCCAACAGCATAAGTTTTGCCTACGATCTCAACACGAAGGAGAAAGTATCGCAAATTACGTAGCCGGATTGAAAGAAATTGGAGGCAAATGCAACTTCATATGTACGAATTGCAAGGAGACGACATTCGAGACGCATTTACGTGTCCAGTTCATACGCGGCTTGAGAAATGCCGAGATTAAGGAAAGACTCTTACAAGAATCTCCAAGTACAAAATTTGATGATATAATCAAGATTGCAATGGCTATTGAAACTTCAAAATACGAAAGTAAAGCAATGGCTTACGAAGCACAACCCAATATAAACAAGATTACAGTAAAAAAATATAATAAAAATAAGGACAATGTAAATACAGATAATAACACAAAGAAAAAACAAATTACATGTTTCCGATGTGGAAAAAGCAATCACAAAGCTACACAATGTAAATTGAAGAACAAGTTATACTGTAACAAATGCAATACGAAGGGACATATACAGACAGTTTGTTTCAAAGATCAAAGACAATTGGAGTATGAGACAGAAAGTGACTCAGCTTACGAAAATGAAGAGGAAATATATGAAATACATAAAATACCTATACACAGCAATACATCCAGAGATAAGTTCAAGATGACATTACAAATAAATGGGAAAATACACACCCTAGAAATGGATACAGGAGCGGCGGTTACAACATGTTCCGCAGAATACTTTAAGAAACATTTTGGAGAAATGAAACTAAAAAATACTCTTGTAAAACTACGAACTTATACAGGAGAAATTATACAACCAATTGGTACCTGCAAAGTAGACATAAAATACAAGAAGAAAGAAATAGAAGGTAGAATATTCGTAATCAACGGAAAAGTGGATACAGTTGTTGGAAGAGAATGGCTAAGAGAGCTAAATATCCAGTTCGACATAAATGCAATACAAAAGGAAGAAAAAGATCTCACAGAAAAATATTTTAAAAGAAAATTACAGTATTTGATTGAAGAATACAAAGAATTGTTCTCAGAAAAGATAGGAGAAATAAAAAACTATCAAGCTGCATTTAAACTGAAAGAAGGAGCACTGCCCATATTTCTGAAGCCACGTCCAGTTCCATTTGCTCTCAAAGATAAAGTGGAAGCGGAAATAGACAGATTGGAACAAGAGGGAATCATAGAAAAAGTGACATATTCTCAATGGGGTACACCTGTAGTACCCGTTATTAAGCCAACTGGTAAGGTACGTCTATGTGCTGATTTTAGAGCTACACTAAACAAGAACCTGGAAGATGACAACTACCCTATTCCAAGAGTAGAAGAGATTTTTTCAAAACTAAGCGGTGGCAAATACTTCTGCACGCTAGACATAAATCAGGCATACTTACATCTGACGGCCAACGAAGAGACAGCTGCAATGCAAGCAATCAGTACAAGCAAGGGCACTTACAAAGTGAAGAGATTAATGTTCGGAGTAAAAATTGCGCCAAATATCTGGCAACGCTACATGGACCAAACCCTACAAGGAATGGAAGGTACAGCCTGTTTTTTCGATGACATTGCTATACAAGGGCGAACATACGCTGAGCTTCTACAAAGGATTAGAAAGGTTTTCAATAAATTACAAGAATGCGGACTACATGTTAACCAAAAGAAATGCCAATTTTTCCAAAAGTCTATTACATACCTGGGACACATGATAAATGAAAAAGGTTTACATCCAATGCAGGATAAAGTAAATGCTATAAAAAATAGTACACGACCTACAGATATTTCATCACTACGTACATTTCTGGGAATGATAAACTATTACCAACAGTTTATTCCAAATCTTGCATCGAGGTTAAGCCCACTTTACAGACTTTTACAGAAAGATTCAAAATTTGAATGGTCAGAAGAATGTGAAAAGATTTTCAAAGAATTAAGAGAAGAGATCTGTGGAGAAAAAGTTCTTATACCATTTCATGGGAACTTACCGGTAACGCTAGCCACAGATGCATCACCGACTGGGTACGGAGCGGTGTTATCACACATTATGCCAGACAAGACTGAACGACCAATTGCATTTGCATCAAAATCCCTACCTAAAGCGGAAAAAGGGTACAGTCAACTCGACAAAGAAGCTGCTGCATTAATATGGGGGCTTAAGAAGTTTTTTCAATATTGCTACGGAAGGAAAATTATATTGATTATTGACAATCAACCTTTAGCGAGAATATTACACCCAGAAAAAGCGCTACCAGTTACTACAGCTATAAGACTAGTACACTACGCAAACTTTTTGGCAGGTTTTGATTACCAAATTAAGCTGAGGAAGACAACTGAACATGCAAATGCAGACTATTTTTCAAGATTACAAGATACGTCAGATTCTGGTAAAAATACACTAAAAGATGATGATACATTTTACCTAAACCAGATTTCAGAAATGCCAGTGACACTAGATGACATAAAAGAAGCCACAATGAAAGATCCAGATCTTCAAAAGTTATACTTAGACATACAATCGGGTAAAGGCGACCCGAATAGACTTCATGAGTTCTCACTACAAAATGGTTGCATTTTCTATGGAATAAGAATAGTTATACCGAATAAGTTGCAACCTAAGTTGTTACAAGAGCTACATACGGCTCATACTGGTATTGTAAAAATGAAATCTTTAGCCAGAAGCTACATTTGGTGGAAACATATAGATTCAGACATAGACAATCTAGTAAGGAAATGCAAAATATGTTGCACAATGCAAAAGAATCCTACAAAAGTACCTGTACACGCCTGGGAATACCCAAAGGAGCCTTGGAGTCGAATTCATATTGACTATGCGGGACCTTTCTTGAACCAATACTTCCTTATTGTGGTGGATGCATATACAAAGTGGTTGGAAGTAGTACCGACAGCATCAATAACATCTACAGCAACAATAAATATACTAAAAAAGTTATATACTACTTTTGGGTTACCAATTACCCAAGTCTCTGACAATGGTAGGCAGTTCAGATCAGAAGAGATGCAGAGATTTTTAAAAGAAAATGGAATTCATGCAAAATTTACAGCTCCATTCCATCCATCTACAAATGGTCAGGCAGAGAGATATGTGCAAACAGTAAAACGCAAATTGAAAGCAATGGCCTCGGAAGGAAGTTCGATACAAGACAGATTACAAAAATTCCTTATGATGTACAGAAAAACACCAAATAGTGCCACAGGTAGGCCAAATAAGTCCAGCAGAAATGATGTTCAAGAGATTATATAGAACAAGAATTGACTTAGTAAGAAGAGGACCAGAGACCAAGACAAAAAATGAAAATGAAGATATAATTGTAAACAAAGAATTTAAAAGAGGTGATAAAGTACAGATTAGAATGTATGACAGTGATAAATGGAAATTTGGGAAGATTATTGAAAGGCAAGGAAAATTACACTACGAGGTAGACGTCGAAGGAAAAATTCACCATAGACATGTAGATCAAATTATGAAGACAGCTTGCAGTGGTAACTTACCTTACACTCAGTTATTTAGACCTAGTTATTCACAGAAAGAGCAAGAGAATTTAACTACGCTACACCACCCTAATGATGAGTCGACTACTCAGACTAGCCCAGAAAAAGTAAGAGTTACACTGAATGAATATAGCCCGAGGAAAAGGCAGAGCATTCCGCCTGATAACAGTGATAACATACCTGCACCTATGGAAGATCAACAAGAACGGCAAGTTACAGAACCTACAGTACCTATACCATCTGATAACCCTACTATTGAGCCACGTCGCAGCACGAGGAACAGACGAGCACCAAAACGACTAGACCTGTAACGAAGCAATTCATAACGAGGGAGAGTGTTAGACTCTTGGTTACCATAGCGTCGAGACAAACAAGGATGTCATAAAATTACCTACGACTTGATTGTACATGAATATTTAGTTGATATGTGAATTAACGTTATTACAAGATTATTCGCATATCTTTCCGTATTTCCATACACAACAGTACTCGTATCCGCCATGTGTATCCCTTACTTTTAGATTATTTTTGTCTCAAAGGGCCTCTGCGCTGTTGGCTTCGGCCCCACGCACGCCTTCCAAAGGTCCGGGACCCCATGGTCCCGAGATATGGAAAAGACGTACAATAATAATAATAATAATAATAATAACAATGTCGCTCAGATCTCTCTCCGAAGCAGAAACCTATAAATATCTTGGTATGTCACAGGCTTTGGGTATTGAGGGTGAGGGCATAAAGCAGGCGGTGAAGGAGCGCTTTTTCTGTCACCTGACAAAAGTACTTAATAGTTTTTTGTCGGGTGGCAATAAGGCGCGCGCCTTCAACGCCTGGGTTATGCCCTTGCTCACATACTCCTTTGGCATACTAAGGTGGACTCAGACTGAGCTGGATGCCCCGGATCGAAGGGTGCGTGTACTGCTCACTGCACACCGCATGTTGCACCCACGTTCGTCTGTTATGAGACTGTACATCCCGCGGAAGTGTGGAGGTCGTGGCTTTTTAAATGCCAAAGACCTCCACAACCGCGAGGTGTGCAGTCTCAGGGATTATTTCCTAAACAGCGAATGTGGGATGCATCGAGACGTAGTGGCAGTAGACGCATCTTTCACCCCGCTCTCCATGGCAAACGAGAACTGGCGCAGATTTAAAGTACTGAGCACCGAGGACCGCAAGGCGGAATGGAAGAGTAAGGAGCTACACGGGCGGTTCTACAGGGCCCTTACGGGGCCCGACGTAGACCTGCTCGCGTCGGTGAACTGGCTACGTTTCGGGGATCTCTTCGGGGAAACCGAAGGTTTTGTCTGTGTAATTGCGGACGAAGTTATCATGACGAACAACTACCGGAAATATATCCTGAAGGACGGTACGGTCGACATTTGTCGGGCATGCCGCCGTCCCGGAGAGTCACTCAGGCATATCATTTCCGGTTGTAGTCATCTTGCTAACGGCGAGTACTTGCACAGGCATAACTTGGTAGCCAGAATTATTCACCAGCAACTTGCTCTTTCATACGGTCTTGTGGACTTCGAAGTGCCGTACTATAAATACTTACCTGCGCCAGTTCTCGAAAATGGTCGTGCTACGCTCTATTGGGATCGATCTATCATCACGGATCGGACTATTGTAGCCAATAAGCCCGACATCGTGCTGATAGATCGATCGAAGCGCCAGGCAGTGCTCGTCGACATCACCATCCCCCATGACGAGAACCTCGTGAAGGCCGAGAAGGACAAAGTCAGCAAGTACCTAGACTTGGCACACGAGGTAACCGCCATGTGGGATGTTGATTCGACGATCATTGTCCCGATAGTCGTTTCTGCGAACGGTCTAATAGCGAAGAGTCTCGACCAACATCTCAAGAGACTCTCGCTAGATGGCTGGGTCAAGGGTCAAATACAGAAGGCGGTACTCCTGGACACGGCGCGGATAGTCCGGAGGTTCCTCTCTCTGTCGCCCTAACCACCGGTGGCTTAGGCCCTGCCTCGCTGCCGGCGGCACCCTAGGTTAGGTTTTTATAATGTTTTTATATTTTGTAAGTGTATTTTTATATTTTACCTTTTGTAAATCCATTGTACAAACCTAACCTAAGACGAAAAATAAATAAAGGAATAATAATAATAATAATAATGTAATAGTAGTGTACCCCTTGCATTTCATTAAATTGTCAAAAGGGCCTCTACGTGTTGGCTATGTGGTACTCGGTTGGTACTTGTACTACTCGGTACTTCGGCTCCGCGCACGCCTTCCAAAGGTCCGGGACACCATTTTCCCGTGAGCGGAAAAGACATAATAATAAAAAAAACCCGCTGACAACATCAACACGTCATTTTTTCATATTTATTTAGAAAATTCGTTTTTTATGTTTTCTACGCCTGAATTGCACTTTTACACCGTTATATATGTACGTTATTGTCTCCCATCATGTGTTTTTTACCCAAAATACGGCACGGACTTTACTATGGAGCCAACTTGGATTTTACATGGGAATTGACAAGCTGTCAAAGTTACATATCGGCGAGAACTAAATAACGAATGAAACAAAATAAATAATGATTACGAGGACGCGTTCACGAGCGGCACAACGCGCACGCCCACCATCTCCGCCCGCGCCATCCAGCTCTTCGCCATCATCGTCGGGTGACGAATTCGCTACAGCGCCCGACACCAGCGAGTCGAGCTGTGACAAGCGCGGGCCGCCGTCCCCTCCGCCACGACCACCTGCGCGAAGAGGACGACCACCACTGCCGGCACGCTTGGGGCCTGTGGGGCACTCCGCCCTGCCCACGGCTCCCGCTGCCGGTGGTGTAGTGCGCCGCATGCGATGAACTCAAGAAATGAACGAAAATTGCATGCGAGCGTACTTTGGGGCGACAGAGGGGGAAACCAACCTATCCGCGTATCGTGTCCGGATGCTTCCTCTATTCCAGGCCCTTGAACCAACCATCACCGTGACTGCGCAACGCCTATCGGATCAGGTGCGCGTCATTCAACGGCTCAAGCGGTTGGATGACGCGACGCTTGATCGGCTACGCCTGGAGGCACTTTCTGCTCGCACAGCTTCCGCTTTGGCGCGGGACCCGCCCGCCACGTCGCCGGCTCCAGTGCCCACACCCGACATGGCACCGGGGGTGCCGCGGGTGTATCCCAGTGTCGACGAGGACTGTGCGAATCAGACTGTGAGTACCCAGGCCAATGAGCAACTGAGGAGGGCTTTGGAAGAGGCGATTACGCGATATCGCTCCACACCCAACTCTAGGCCACGATTACCGCGCTTGCCCGTGAATAGACGCAATCTAGCGCTAATGGGAGCCCTAAACGATCTCCTAGATCCGTATTTACGGGCTAGCGAAGATCTTATTGACACACACTCAATTCTGTACTGCGGGGCCATCGCGGCGTGCCGTGTTGCTCGCGTCAAGTTTCCGGACGCTGACCGTGCACCTAGGACCGCCGGGGGTGTCCCTGCCTGGCAAGTACGAATTGAGCGGCGTATCAATACGTTTAGGACTCTCATTGCAAAGCTGATCTGCTTCAGGGGGGGCAATGACCGCCCCCGAGTTATGCGCTTCGTGAACCAAGCCTTTGCGGGGACTGGTGTCAGGCCCCGCGACTATGTGACTTGTGTCACGGAACGCATTGACTTTCTGAAGCAGAAAGTCTATGCATGGGCAAGCCGTATTCGCCGCTACAGAGAGCGTGTGGACCGATACCAGCAGAATCGCCTTTTCCAGAGTGACCAAAGGAAGGTATACCGGAAGTGGGAGGGAACCGACCATCGTGTGTGCGACGGTCAGCGACCGGATGCTACTACCATGGGTAACTTTTGGCGTAGTATCTGGTCGGTGCCTGTCGAACACACTGAGGGTGCCTGGATCGGTGTTGTCGAACGTGACTGTGAATCCATCGAACCCATGGGGTCTGTTACCATCAGCCCCGAAGACATAAGTTGTGCCATCCGTACTGCCACGAACTGGAAAAGTCCGGGGCCGGATGGATTGCACAACTTCTGGCTGAAGTGGTTTCGATGCTCACATGAACGTTTGGCAACACAGTTCCAGCAAGCCCTCGTGCTCGGTTCCCTGCCACATCTCTTAACAACTGGTGTTACCTCCCTGCTCTACAAGTCCGGTAGTACCACGGAAGCGAAGAACTACAGACCCATCACGTGCTTGCCTACGCTGTACAAGCTCCTTACATCCATTTTAAGAGCAAAAATTAACACGCACATTGTTGCGAACAACATTTTGGCCCCTGCTCAAAATGGATGTAGGGTTGGGTCGCGTGGTACTAAAGAGCTCCTCCTCATAGACATGACCATTTGCCAACGAGTCCGGTGGAGCAGAGGGGCCCTCTCGGCCGCTTGGATTGACTATAAGAAGGCCTATGATTCGGTGCCTCATTCATGGCTGAGGAGGATCTTAGAGCTGTATAAAGTTGATGCAGCTTTGAGATCCTTCTTAAGTGCTTGCATGGGGCAGTGGACCACAGTCCTTCGTCAACCGGGAGGAGGAGACGGCTCCTCTGGTCCGCAAGACTCTATCAGGATTGAGCGAGGTATTTTCCAGGGTGACAGTCTGAGTCCCTTGTGGTTCTGCCTAGCGCTGAATCCGCTCAGCACTCTGCTGAAGGATTCGGGGCTAGGTTGCCAGCTGCGGAGAGGGGGTGAGGTCATTTCTCATCTGCTCTACATGGATGACCTCAAGCTATTTGCACCAAATAGACAGGACCTGTTGGAGCTACTGAAAACAACAGAAGTTTTCAGTAGCGCCATCAAAATGGAATTTGGTGTAGATAAGTGTGCGGTCATGCATGTACAGCGGGGGAAAGTTGTAAATTCAACAAATTTACAGCTTTCTGAGACAATGTCACTCAGATCTCTCTCCGAAGCAGAAACCTACAAATATCTTGGTATGTCACAGTCTTTGGGTATTGAGGGTGAGGGCATAAAGCAGGCGGTGAAGGAGCGCTTCTTCTGTCGCCTGACAAAAGTACTTAATAGTTTTTTGTCGGGTGGCAATAGGGTGCGCGCATTCAACGCCTGGGTTATGCCCTTGCTCACATACTCCTTTGGCATACTAAGGTGGACTCAGACTGAGCTGGATGCCCTGGATCGAAGGGTGCGTGTACTGCTCACTGCTCACCGCATGTTGCACCCACGCTCGTCTGTTATGAGACTGTACATCCCGCGGAAGTGTGGAGGTCGCGGCTTTTTAAATGCCAAAGACCTCCACAACCGCGAGGTGTGCAGTCTCAGGGATTATTTCCTAAACAGCGAGTGTGGGATGCATCGTGACGTAGTGGCAGTAGACGCATCTTTCACCCCGCTCTCCATGGCAAACGAGAACTGGCGCAGATTTAAAGTACTGAGCACCGAGGACCGCAAGGCGGAATGGAAGAGTAGGGAGCTACACGGGCGGTTCTACAAGGCCCTTACGGGGCCCGACGTAGACCTGCTCGCGTCGGTGAACTGGCTACGTTTCGGGGATCTCTTCGGGGAAACCGAAGGTTTTGTCTGTGCAATTGCGGACGAAGTTATCATGACGAACAACTACCGGAAATATATCCTGAAGGACGGTACGGTCCACATTTGTCGGGCATGCCGCCGTCCCGGAGAGTCACTCAGGCATATCATTTCCGGTTGTGGTCATCTTGCTAACGGCGAGTACTTGCACAGGCATAACTTGGTAGCCAGAATTATTCACCAGCAACTTGCTCTTTCATACGGTCTTGTGAACTTCGAAGTGCCGTACTATAAATACTTACCTGCGCCAGTTCTCGAAAATGGTCGTGCTACGCTCTATTGGGATCGATCTATCATCACGGACAGGACTATTGTAGCCAATAAGCCCGACATCGTGCTGATAGATCGATCGAAGCGCCAGGCAGTGCTCGTCGACATCACCATCCCCCATGACGAGAACCTCGTGAAGGCCGAGAAGGACAAAGTCAGCAAGTACCTAGACTTGGCACACGAGGTAACCGCCATGTGGGATGTTGATTCGACGATCATTGTCCCGATAGTCGTTTCTGCGAACGGTTTAATAGCGAAGAGTCTCGACCAACACCTCAAGAGACTCTCGCTAGATGGCTGGGTCAAGGGTCAGATACAGAAGGCGGTACTCCTGGACACGGCGCGGATAGTCCGGAGGTTCCTCTCTCTGTCGCCCTAACCACCGGTAGCTTAGGCCCTGCCTCGCTGCCGGCGGCACCCTAGGTTAGGTTTTTATAATGATTTTATGTTTAGTATTTATAGTTATATATTTTACTTTTGTAGAAATATTGTAAAAACCAACCTAAGACGAGAAATAAATAAAGTGAATAATAATAATAATAATATTGGGGGACAATCTTACACAAATCGACTAGTCCCAAACTAAGCAAAGCTTGTACTATGGGTACTAAACGACGATATACATACTTATATAGATAAATACATACTTAAATACATAGAAAACATCCAAGACCCAAGAACAAATATCCGTGAAAAATGCACAAATAAATGCCCTGGCCGGGATTCGAACCCGGGACCTCTAGCTTCGGAGGCAGAGTCACTACCAACTAGGCTAAACAGGTCGTCAAAATTAAACGGGACTTATTCGTGTACCTATAGGTACTTAATTTTATTCACATCTTTGAAGTCACTTGACATTTCGGATGTTTCACAACCGCTTTGGCCGCGAGCACCCAGCCTGCCCAAGCTCCTGTCCTCAGAATGCTGGGACATATCCGAAACGTCGATCTAATTCGCATAGTTGTAATTATGCGCGATTAACTTCTGCTTGCTAAAATAATAATGTGTAATTCGTACAAGTTTAAATCAATACATTTATAATTTAATTAAATTTATAAAGCGTTTACCTCAATTCTTGTCAAGTTTTAGAATCAGATTTCTGATCACGTTCCTGACTGATGTCGCCTTGAATATACTTAATGACGTACGTGTTAAAAAGTTTTCATTCATGTTCATGGGGTTACATGCATCGGTAGGAAAATTTATGTGTGTACACACACAGCACAACTACATAGGGAACTAATTGCAAAAAGTAGGTAGTGAACGAACGAATGAGTGAGTCTTATTTAAATATATGATTGCATACATGTACTCCTAATTTCTATGTATATATATAGACTGACAAAATCATAACCCTTCCTTTGGGCGTTGCCGTCGTCGGGTAAAAATTGGTAAAACATAAATCAGCTAAATTAAAATAGTCTTTAAAAACTAGTTTATTATTTTACAAAAATTACATTGTTTTTTTCCCGTTACTACATAAAATGTGTCGGTTATAATATAACAAACGAAACGAAACTGCTGCCGATAATCCACCATTAGCCAGGCAAATTACCCTACTTACCCACGTTTAAAAATGAAATAAATAATATCATATGTAAGTTAAACTATTCGCATCCTACGTAACGCTTTTATTGTTTAAAGTTAAACTTAATATTTTTAAATCAAAGTTAAAGAACATAGGTATTAAGTGCCTGTATGAACGGGTCTTCGTGTATAAGATCGGCTACGAGAGCACACGAACGCAACCAACAGCGGATTAGAAAGCAGACGTTTTTGCCGTAGCCGAGCAAATGGCAAGGTACTTTTTACTATTTTATATAAAAAATCGTGTATTCGATTAAACGATCTATTTTAACAGATTGTAATAGGCCTGCCGTTTAACTCGGACGATGACAGCGCGGCGCGCGGCGTATAAGGGGTGCCGCCGAAAAAATAGCGCACGGGCACCAGGATAGATCCTTGCCGCCCTGTTCCCGTCCGCTACCCTACAGGCGGTACAAGTAAGTCTGTAATAAATCTGTACTCACCCGTCATTTTTCAGCTGTCTGTTTGAAAGGCTATGAATACGAGTATGACGCAGGTAGAATAAAAAGGATTGCCAATTAGTTGTCTTTATTAGCTTAATCCACATATAATTTAATGGTAGGTATGTGCACAGATAAAATATTTGAGGTTACATTGATAATTCTGCTTGTAGTAAACTAAAAGTGTAACATAAACTTGTATTGTTCAAGTTATTTAATTTTATATCAGTAAATGTATATGAAGTGTTTACAGTAAAATACACACAAAGCATTAAATATCACAAAATTTACGGTCGTTTCCAATATTCAAAGAACAATAATATGTTAAAAGAGAGGTGGCTAGGCTTAGATCAATACATTGATCGAATTGAACTTCCGATTGGTTTGTTCTAAGAAACGCTGACAGATCATGCCAAGGCGAGCACGTTCTCTTGGTAGAAAACCGCGTTATACAGTTGTTTGCTAGGAAACGCAAGTTGAATCTACGCAACACTGAACACGTCATACGCATACACTTTGATCAACAGTGTCGTCGCATCATTGAATTTATGTACTAGGTTTAACTTGCTCTTGCCAGGCCTAGGTGCCAAGGTCAAAGCAAAAACACCGGGAATTAATTATCTCATTGCCAATGCCAAGGGTATTCTTTTAGTTATTAGTAAAGTTGTATCATTGCCACTGAGGTTATTTTTCATTTACTGAAATTTGCATTGGGTAATTCATTTCATCTTAATTGCACAATATCACAATATACAATATTGTGCTAGACCGAATCTACAAACACAAGCTTTTCTTTTGAGGACAAAAATTCTACAATACACATTATATATTTCTAAGTTCAACTGACCCTCGCGTCATAAAAACAAATGAACCAATAGTAGAAAAAACATACTCAATCAGTAGTTTGATGCAGTATTTTGTTCTCACACATTCACCCGGTCCGTTCAGACTAGTAGGTAAGTATGTCTCAATCCAATGAGGGTGCCTATCTACTTTACTTAGTAATATAGTTATACGACATAATTCTAATTTGTTTTTTTAAACAATGTAGCGAGTTAATAATAACTGAAAGAATATAAGTCTATTAATTATGTATACCCTTACCTGATGGCAAAATGCATTATCATTGACAACAGTTGTTGGATTTTCAGCATTTTTATCCTCCATTTAAACTAAAAGTGAAACAGGATATGTAAATATATCACATAATAAACAGGTTAATTAATACTTTAAGATTCAACACATATACAACAACATTAATTTCATAAAAAGAAGCATATTGTTTTGTCTTTTTTCTATTTGACACGCAAGTATTTATTGTTAATAAACATCTCAATGTTTTTTTTAAATATGAAAACAATGTTATGGTACGGGCACATATAAAAAAATTATTGTACGGAAATGCAATCTTCGTCATTATATACATACACAAAAGCAATTTTATTCCTTAAGTGATTCACCTATACAATTATCTGGCATAAAAATACATATTAAAAAACCAGTGTTTAGTAGTTCTTTAGAGGTTGTACTCATTTCAAGGAAGAAAAATACGACTTTGTCCCTCATTTGAGGGTAACAGTGACTCTTTTCCTCATAGAAGGTCTGAAACGCGTTATGTGCCACTTGGTAGCAAAATTATTTGTAACCAATTTCATGTTTTTAGCGGCGGGCCTCGTGGGCGGTGTGTCACAAGGTAACAAAATTATTTCCGTCGTGCGTCGTGGGCGTAAAACCTGAATCCCTCGCTACGCTGAAGATTCTACTATAGAATCCTTCGCCACGCTCAGTATTATATTGTGGAATCTTTAATACAACTAGTTCCGTGGAAGATGGGTAGGGTGCTTGTGTGGGACGCCACCTGTGTCGACACATTGGCCCCTTCCCATCTTCACGGAACATCCATCAGAGCTGGTTCGGCTGCGGCGGCGGCCGAAAAGTCAAAAACGAACAAGTATAGGGGTCTAGGCGCCGAATACTGTTTTGTACCGTTCGGCGTCGAGACCCTCGGTCCGTGGGGTCCCAGTGCCCAAGAACTCTTCAAAGAGTTGTGTAAAAGGCTGGCTGATACCACCGGAGACCGTAGAGCTGGCAGCTTCCTCGCTCAACGCATCAGTATTGCAATTCAGCGAGGAAATGCTGCCAGCATCTTCGGAACCATGCCTCGGGGTGACCCATTATTATAGCTTTAATTTATTTTGATTAGTTTTAGTTCTTAGTTACGATTTTTGTTTTATCCATATGTAGTTATATAAAGTTTTATTTAACTCATTTGACAGAATAAATTACGACATCAGACTAGTGACATATTTTATATGACTTTAGCTTTTAAAAGCATAAACGTTTTGAGACTCAGCTAATAATGAAATGTACTCGTATATATGTAACATTTCAGGGGTGTGGAGTGGGCTTGCAAGGTTTTTATATTGTTTAAATTATATCTCACTAAGTCACCACCACTTTACCTAACAGTATGTAGGAAGGAACGTTGACATTTCCAGCTATTTTTGAAAAATAACGGTTTAGTGTTTCTATAAGTGTCATATTGAGATTGTTTTATTCGTCTTAAGCCTGTGTAAACCAAAAAATAAAAACTCAGTGCTATTACGAAATATGATTTGAATTTGAATGCACTATCTCCATGTAAAATCATGTGCATAATGCCTTTGTAATATTGATATGCGTCTCATACTTTACACATACATGTATATAAGATCTAGTACTTATATTAACATTACATTGATAATATTAATAACATAATTACTTTTAAAAAATTATCTTATTGAACATATCTGTTTTCGTACAGAAACATTCACATCGATACCCTAGTGCTCAAAAATATCATTTATTATTTCTACAGCTGTTATGTTAATATATACATGGTAGTAATTTTATCGAACAAGAGTAATATTACGATCACTTTTGTACCCTAAGATGTCGACCAATTCATTAAGTCATAACCTATTTATATTCAAAATCAGTTATAGTACAAAACAATATGCTTACACACAAATAGATAGTTCGTCATTCCACACTACAATACTATGTATTAGGTACATTCATTTTACTTACCGTGCTATTTAGTGAGTGATTACATGCAATAGGAGTAATAAAATAAGTAGTTAAAATGGACAGTGATATTTCTTCCATCGGATTGCTAACGTACTAGGTATAGGAAAATATTAACGAACTATTTATATAATTTTACTATTCATTCTGCATTACAGATTTGACAGGACATCAATATATATCTTTCTTATTCGAGGTTACAGACATCTTCTATTTCACGACAGTTATGTTTATTATTAATTCCACAAAAATTCTCATGATACTTAAATGTATTTAATATTGACAAGCTACTCCATTTGGTGTTCCACTTACAGTGAATATTATATTAACACTATAACAAAAAACATCCATTTTATTGCTATTATACGAAATATTGCTTTAGGGAGGGGAGAAGAATTTTTACTCGCTTTAGTTATAAATAATCGGTTTAATTTGTAGTCCAAATGCATATTTATTTGATATTTATAATTCGTGTTTATACATAATGTAGTAATTTCCCTGAAATCTCTAAGACGAACGAGTTCAATATGCTTTAAATATAAATACTATGTGAAATTGGCAACAAAATTAACTAAAATCATTCTGGTTCATTTTTATAAATACATAGTTAAGTATTTTTTTTAGTTTTGTTATGGATTATTTTTCGGAAAACATGATGAAAACAGTGTACATAGATTCTATTCACAAAAGTAGTATAGCCTCGGCGTGATGTGGTCAAATAGAAAAGAGGGGTGAAATATTGTGGCAATTTTTTTGGACTTCATTATGTCTACAATTCTACATTTTAGTTTAATCCATTGTGTAACGAAAATTAGTCAAACAATTTATTTGAGTCAATTTCATTGAACAGTGGATTCAATTAAAACTGAAGTCATTACCTATGTAATAGTACATTTTTGCAATTTGCTATGTATTCACCCAATGCGAAATTGGTATGATTTTGAAAATAATTATTTTTCTATTTAGGAGAACAGACAATAAAATGAAATCAGGAACTATAACGAAGCAAACATGACATTAGCATATTTGGCAACGAATGTTTAGAAAAAGGTACCTAGATAAAAGCACTTTTCCGTAAAGTAAAAACAAAAATCCAAAATCAATCAGCAGCAATATGAGATGTAAGTATTGTAGTCAGTGTGAAAATGTTGGGCGGAACGAGCGTGGGATAGGATTCGATATATAATATTAGCAATATTTTTCCCCCAACCTAAAATTATACATCTCGATATAAAATTAATACCGATATTATTATTATTCCATAAAATATACGCTTATAGCTATTTTGATATATTAACGGTTATTTCATTTGTATTTGACAACACTTAATATATCTCTATTTGCTTAATTATTTGGTGTTCTGTCTTACAATTTCATAATGGTTCAAATAAATAAATAATTACATAACCCATCGATTGTATTCTAGGATGTACATTGTTAAATTCTAAGGGCAGGCTCACATCAAACACCAACTAAGTAGGTAGTGAATATAGATAGAGGAACTTATAATGTATTCAATAGTCATAATTTTTAACATAATTGGAACGTCGCTTTACAGGCGGTTCCTACATGAAAATATATAGGACTTAAAGTAATCATACTTATATAAACAGTATTTATTAAAATATTTCGTTTATTTAATTCATGCCATATGTACGAAATCATCAACCATATTAAATTGCATATTTTTAACGCATTTGTTTTTTTCTTCTGAACTCCCATACAGGTGCATTATAGTCAAACTTGAAATACAAATGACAAACTTAAAACATGAGTCTTATGGTGATTGAAATCTCCTCCTCCTTTAGTTATGCAAGTCATATTTTAAGGAGCTAACTCAATATTTGTGAGAGATGTGTAAGTTGTTCTAATATGCCTATATTTCGATACTTATATACATACGAGTATGTCGCCTCGACACCTGGGTGTTCCTTTTGCATTTTACGAATGACGTGAGATGGTTAGTGTTACTTACTATATGTACCTACACATAATATAATTAGCAATACAATGACGTCCCTTATTTGCTTAGATCTATTTTACTCGTATTTATAAAAATTCAGACGAAACAATTCAACAAAAGCAGCACAATGAAATTAATTAATGGTTTCCGAAAATGCTACAACTTTATTTTAAGAAATGGTTGATGTTATTTAAATTATTATGCTTCCATAAAAAGCAACGGTAGTGACAGTTAAGACCAATATATAAGGAGGTTTAGAAAATGGTCCGTAACTATTTTGAATAGGCTCGTGTCCTAACGTATTGATAGTCTGTCGGTTACATTATCAAAAAAAGAGTAAACACATGCGTTTTTCAATTTCAATTCAAAAAATCATAAAGCCTGTTAAAGTTCAGTGTGACGTCAAGCCGTGCTACACATATTAGCACGGCTTGACGTCATGAGCCACCAATCGCATTTTTGTGTGGAACAGAAACAGTACTTGAGTATTTCTATTCTCAAATAGAGCTAAATACCGCCTTTGAAAAAAGGAATTAGGAGGATTACAACTAAAACTATTAAAAAAATATCACATTTCAAACTAATATGATAGTACGAGTATGTACCTCCTACATATGTATTAGTTCCTTACATTGTTTTACACATTGTATTTGCTTTGGCCTAGTCCTCTTATGTTTGTACGTGAACCGCTTCATCGGGCAATACCTAAACAAGCCACGTAGTTAAGTAATATATCAAAGAAAGTGTAAACCTGTTCCTAAACATCTAAATGTTAAGTTGATAATGCCGTAACTATTAAGTTGTCTTTTATTTTGTTATGAACAAAATTGCCAGTAACGTTAGAACAAAACGTTAAAAAAGAATGATGGCATTATTAGTGATTTATTTGTATTGGGTACCGGGAGTTGTATTTAATTACATTGTTGCATGTTCGTTAAATCGATCGCGGGGCGGTAAAAGAGAAGAATGATTTTATTTTATTGTTAGTGCTATTTGGTTCTGCGCTATTCTACTAAGCTCACTGAGACTATTATATAAGGAAATGTAATCGTGTCACCCGCTGAGACCATCAGCTTTATTAATACTATTTAGTTATTTTGAGCAATAATACTACCATAATAATAATTCGTCGACATACCTACCCACCTTCTGCTCATACGCTTCCAAACACACCTACACAACGTATGTACACATATATTTGAAGTTATTCAATTGGCACATTTTGAACTAAAATTTCTATATTTTGCTAAGCTGTATATGTTTCCGATTTAAATGACTGGGTGTTCCATGATTAGAGAAAATATAGTATCAGAAAGCGTAGCACACTAAGGCTGGGTTGCACCAAACCGTCTGTAATCGTAAGCTGTGTTCGTTGACATTTGAATGTATGGAAAGTTTGACAAGTTTCTATGGCATGACAGCTGCCGGCGCAACAGCGGCGTGATCGTAAGTCGGTGCAACCCATCCTTAGTGGTAGTTGGTTAAGTATAAATTAATGTTTTTTTCCAAAAGAAAACAGAGTTCTAGTAGACAAGTTTTATTTTAATTATTAAATGCACGTCTCAACGGTTATCCATACTGTTTATATGTATAGAGCCAAATAATTGTACTCTTTGCTGGGTTAATGGAAGGAAGGTTCAGAAATAAATATTTATTCAGGTGGGAATGGAAACAAGTAAGGGCAGGTACCTTAAGTTGGGTTTTGGGCGCGTAGGAAACTCGTCAGTTGATCTTAGTTCTGATTTTCTTTCTTATATAAAAGTAGATCAAGTGAATTTTAGGTGGTAGCACAGGTGGGTGAATATATTTTTTTTTTTATTAAAAATGGGATTGCTCTTGGCCAGCATCTAGCCAGGGGGCAAAGATGAGGCCGACGATGAAGCGAGCTCACCCAGAAGATGCCTATTCACTCGTGCCTTAAAAAGGTCCAGGTTATATGAACTCGGAAATACAGACGCCGGCAGAAAATTCCAAACCTTAGAAGTGCGCATTATATAAGAAGATGCAAAGCGCTGATCATAAGAACCGCTGCCGTCGTCATCCTCAACAACTTAGACACATTATTTTGACGGAATAGATGATTATTTTTCTCAACTTTTACGAGAAGGTTATAGTGCCCGTACCGATTGATGAGTCCTATACTCGTAATACTGACAGCTTTGGAACGGCTGTCACTTCGAAATGGTAATAAGTATCTATTGGATATGTAGCTAATAATTTTATGTAGAAATGAAACATTTACTTAATAATAATATGAAAGAAATTTGTATTGATCCTTATTTCCATAAATAGGCTTAACAGAATATTATTAGGTGACAATGATGACGTACTGCAAAAGTTACCTACATCGTTAGTCTGTATCATCTAAGGAATGGGTGTATCGATAAGCAGAGGTCGATAATTGAAATGTAATAAAATGCGCTTTCTGTTCAATTTTCATTGTTTCGGGATGTGTACAAATAAAACAATGTTTAATTCTATTTATGTTTATTTTAAAACCTATATCTTTATTTCTATTTTTGATTGACTAGGTAGGTACTTCGTTTCGTCGCGGACTAGGTATTGTTTTTTTTTTTTTTTATGGGCAAACGTATCGAACTTTATTAGGAGTGTGTATTAGATACGATACAATTAATTAACATGTCGACCGACATGGCATGGGGGCATAAGAAATGAAATCTAATAAAAATAGAAGTATAGAAGCTTGCACAACTATCAGAAATGTCAGTGTCATAGAACTCATCAACCGCCGCGGGCAGTATAGCTTGCGGTATATCGCCATCCCAGGATGACGAGGGTGCAGGTGGTTCAAATAGGTACAATATTCACCCGCGTATATGACTTGAGGAAATGTTTACCAGAACTTGGAGTGATGTGATGATGTCACTTAATAATTCGCATTCACATATTTATTATGATAAACTAACGATAGGTACATTATAATGAATAGGTATGTTTCCCATTGTAGAAATTAATAGTTCCAAACATTGTAAATGAAGTTTCCTGGCAACCAAGGATATTGCAAGCACATTCGAAGCATGAAGGTAAATAAATATAGATTTCTTATTCGCGATTCAGTCCTATCTAGTAGTTAAACCATTCCTTCGATGCTTTTACTTAGTTTCTGCTTATGTAGGATGCCGGTAGTATTTTAAAAATAAAAAAGAAACAGTAAATAAAAATAACCTTAAAAAGTGTTACTTAAAGATCTTATTCCTAATAAAGAGTTCACTTTAGTCTATGAAATACGTGAAAGTAATTGTAATATTTTAAATATACCTAATATAATTATCGTCCTGTTTCAGGATACCTCTGATAAACTCGCTTATAAAATATTATATAGTTGTAGAAAAATATTTTTTCGATACTTTTTATGTTGATGTCTAACTACAGTCAATATCAACAATATCTGATCTAGAACCTAATAGTATATTTTTTGTGAAAGTCATAGAGCGTTCGTAATCTTTGGCTTTACACAAGATCATCTTGGTATTCATATCACATATCATTAGAAAGAGCAGGTTCTAGGTGTGGCGCTGGCGGAGGCGGAAAGAAGTGGAGCGGATGAGAGTCCAGCGCAGGCGTGGATACCGAGGCGAGGGGTTCACGGCGGAGCGGCGCGCGTGCGGGGGGCGAGGCGGCGAGCCGCGCGGAGGGCGCGCGCGGCGGACGCGGCGTCGGGGCGCGCCGTTAGCTCCCCTTCGACACCAGGTGGTAAGGCGCGTGGATAGTGGCCACGCTGCCCAGCTCGGTGCGTCCCAGCAGCTCCTCTGGGTGATCGTGCTCGTGCTCGCGCCGCTTCTCCTCGTTGGTGTAATAGTGCGCGGCGCGGCGCCGCGAGTAGCACAGCGCCGCCGCAACGGCTGCCAGCACCGCCACACACAGCAACATCAGTCCTGCTATCACGCTCATCTGCGCCTCGTGCGTGCTGGGGCATGGATCCAGCCGATCGAAACTCAAGTTCGCGAAACTAGTGCCGCGTAACCGCATCGGAGAATAACACTTGAGATGCCTTAAGGTAGAATTGAGAACTGTAGTGGACATGTATACTAGCATGGTTCCGGCCGAACACTGATCACAATGCCATAAGTTTTTAGACAAATGTACTTGCGCTATGGCTTCTAATCTTTGTAAGTCCTGCTCATTTAACGCTTGCAATTTGTTGTGCGAAATGTCCAGTCTTTGTAAAAATTTGGTTTTTGTCAAGAGTTTAAATGGAAACTTCGCTATTTTATTCCAGGATATGTCTAAAGCTATGAGGTGCTCATTATACGTGAAAAAATTTGGTGGTATCATTTCAAGGGAAAGGTTAGCAAGCCCGACGCCATGAATTTCGGGCAGGATTTGAAGAGCAATCGCTATTTCATTCAAGGGAAGATTGTTTCCGCTGAAATTAATAGTTTTCAGTGATTCCACAAGCGGCGCAAAGGTCTGCAGATGAAACCTGTCGATTTTGTTGTGGCTGATGTCCAGGTGTTGAAGGGTGGTCAGGTTGGTGAGCGCGGCTGGCGCGAGCAGGGCGAGTCGGTTGCGCGCCAGTGACAGCATCTTCAGCTCCCGGTTGCGCCCGAACATGTTGTCCACCACCACCGACAGCTGATTCCCATCCAGTCTTAGTTTTTTCAACTTCTTAAGACTTATAAATTCGTCAGAGGTGAGATATTTAAATTGATTTTCTCCCAAATCTAACTCTTCTAAATGTGGAACCAAGTGATAAATCTGTGTATTCACTCTACGAAGAAGACATCTTCTGCACTTAAATATCCTCAAGTGCTGTATGTCTTTGAACACTTCAGGGTTTAAGTCGGCTAAGGGATTGTAGCTCAAGTCCAATTGATATAGCTTAGCTAACATTCGAAAAAGTCTAGGCACTAGTGTAGAAATTTCATTGTTTGCCAAAATTAATATTCTTAACGATGTGAGATGTCTGAACGTCTCACTAGGCATTGTGTGTATATGATTGTGGTCGAGATGTAGTTCGGTAAGATTGATGAGTCCCCGGAAATTGTCGGGCTCTATTCCGGTTAAATTATTGTACGTCAGGTTGATAAGTTGTAGATTTTGGAGTCCCCAGAAGGAGTATTGGCCTATTGTCGGGACATTTGAATTGACGATGTGTAGTTCGTGAAGGTTGGCGAACGGCGTAGGTTGTGTGAAGATGGGCCCAATGGTGAGGAAGTTAGGCCGATTCTGGGGGGCGGAAATGATCAGGATCTGAGCGCTGCGGTCGAGGAGGTCGACGGGCACGGCGCGCATGCCGCCGCGCGTGCAGCTCACGCGCAACGCGGGGCCGTCGTCCGCCTCGAAGTGCGTGCGACAGCGGCACTCCTCCGGACAGAGGCTCTCGGCGCCCGTGCTGTCACCCACTGCCATTAGCACCACCCACACCATCATCCATAGGTGTCTCCATCTCCTGTAACAAAGAAAGCTTAATTATTTTGTGCTCCCGAATTAACAAGATTTTCCTCAAATGGTAGTATTTTCACTAGTTTTTACTCCGTCATTTATCCATAATTTCCATAATATTGTTAATTATGATAATTGGAGTACGAGTATGTCAACGAATTCGCCAATAATAAAACGTAAAAGCTAAAAGGAATAAAAAAACAATATATCGTTAACTTGTACCTACTGAACCCTGCAGATGTTTAACAAAACCGGCAAATTATTAGACGGCAATTGCCGTACACCTAATTGTAGCTAAAACATTTGCTGAACCGGACAAAATAAATCAACGGGAAAAAACGCGCGAAGGTGTAAAAACTTGCTTAAACTCACAAGCTACTAACGAGATTAGGGCCTAGTGAAATATGCGGCCCGCTTTGTCCGCGGAATCCAAAACCCCTGAAAAATAACGCGCAGATAACAAAAGCCTCCTGACACGACGACTGAGCGTCATCCATTTTGTGAAATTCCAAAATATTCATTCGCACCTTAATGGAAAACCTTCTTGCTTAGTTTTGTCACGTCTATGTAGGTATTGTTGTGGTTCTATTTGCGTTATGAAAAATATTTGAAGCGAAACTCATTTTTGTTCTAGACAGATTTATACTTTTAACATAAAATTACATTATAAAAACGTTTATCGCTAACTGTGATTAAGGTAACCGTCCCAATGGTCGATACCTGAAGACCTATTGATCACCTTTGTCATTTTGACATAAGATTGATATTTGACCTATTGGGTTAGTGTCGAGCACTGGGATATTTGCCTTATTATCTGTTTATTTCATTTAATCCATTGATTTATAAATACAATACAATACAAATACTCTTTTCTCAAACATGCAATGAAATATTGATATTATGTTCCTTATCTGCTGCGAAGTATGACGTTTCAGGTGCGGCTAGGACAAGAGGTAGTTAACGGAATTTCATACAAATCTTGCAGGCCTAGGCCTGCAAAGTCCTCTTTTTTAATTACCATTCCACATTAATTTGTGGCACAGGCATCATGACATTCTGCCACTATGCGTATTAAAAATAAAACTTTGATTTTTTTGTTGTTTATTTCATTGCATGTTTGAGAAAAGCACTATACATACCTCGGCGGGAAATATGGGGTTGCCGGCCTTAGACCTATCCGGCC
Organism: Notocelia uddmanniana; assembly: GCA_905163555.1. Lineage (NCBI taxonomy): Eukaryota > Metazoa > Arthropoda > Insecta > Lepidoptera > Tortricidae > Notocelia > Notocelia uddmanniana. Next base: position 55,306,963 of record LR991052.1, read on the forward strand.
TCGCTTTGCTCAGCCGTCTTCGGCCGGCAACCCCTTTTGTCCCGGCCTCTGTAGTAATGTACTATTATTGCACATCTCACACAAATAAAACAGTTGACATCACACGGTGACAATAAAGGTCAACACGCGGAAACTCTACAACAGGTAATATGTAGGTACAAATATATACGCGTGTATGTAGTCATAATGTTTCTGTGTTACGTCTACCTAACCCCTCCACATTAAGTGATTGCTATTAGTTAAATAATTAATAGAGACTACTCAATTCTATTTTAAGTATATTGCATTGCAAATCGGATATATTTTATGCCCAAACCGTCTTTTATAAAATAAAAATGGAAAGCATTTCGTGCCCCGCGTCGGTTATCATCGAATAAGGCCCGCCTATCCCATCAAACCCTTTTTCAAATTACCGTTTAAGCTTCGAATAGCTGTAGACTGGAACCATCATCAGACGGTAGGCATAGGTACGAGTATATAAGTTCGTTCACCTTATTGAAATGTGGGATTCAATTTATGCCGTTAGTTTTTCTTTGTTTTGGTCTTATATAGTATTTCGTTTAATGGGTTCAAACGCGGATAGCCCAACAAATGTCGCTTCCAGTCACTGTCTCTGGAGAGCTCCGTGCAGTGCCCTCAATGCTCCCAGGCCCGATTCTTTAAAGGCCAGAGAGGGCTTAATATTTATATCAGCCGAGTACACCACAATCCAGCTGCCACGAACACAGTGCCCCCTGACGCCAATTTAGTAACTAACTCCCCACAGACATGCCAAACCAGATCTTCTTCCCAATGACTGAGCGAACTCAAAAATTCGATCCCCGTCATAAAACGAATTCCTCGAAGCGCACGAATCCAGGTAGCTCAAAAATTAACAGAAGATATCAAATCTGCATTAAACCAGAACACACAGGAGTCCTGGGAGCATCTCCTTACCTTTCCCTACCGAGTATTACATGTTAGAGAACTCTCGCTAAAGGGTACTTCTCTAACATCACGGATAAAAAACAACTGCCTCAACCCCCATGATGTCAAAGATTTACAGAGGTCTATATTAAAACAAGATTTTTCTTTGACGCGTTATGTAGAAACAAAGGTTGGGGAAGGTAATATCAAAGGCGCTGCCCGGCTTCTATTCTCCAGCGACGCAATCGCCCCTAACACAGCGGTCACTCTTGCTGCCCTTAGAAGCAAACACCCAACTCCAGCTGCCAATTTATCTCTCCCCGATTCTCCCGATCCTTCCAGTCCCTGCCTTCAGGTATGTTCAGGAGAGGTTCTAAAAGCAGTATCTTCCTTCCCAAACGGCTCTGCTGGCGGCCTCGACGGCCTATATCTCCAGCATCTTAAAGACCTTCTAAGCCACACCTGTGGTGAAGCCGGTGAATCACTTTTAAGAGAACTGACAGCATTGGCTAATCTTATGCTGTCAGGCAAGGTAAACCTGGATATAATAAATGTTCTGTATGGTGCTAACCTGTGCGCACTCGTCAAAAAAGATGGCGGAATTAGACCAATAGCGGTAGGTTCTACGTACCGCCGCCGCTTGGCAGCAAAATGCTGTTGTAGCGCAGTGTCGAGCAAAATCACAATATTTTCAACCTAACCAATTGGGTTTTGGTTCTAAGGGCGGGTGTGAAGCAGCGGTACATGCACTTCGTTCTTTTATTGGGGGAAATGAATGTGGGATTCTATTGAAAGTTGACGTTAAAAACGCTTTCAACTCGGTCGATCGAGGCTCACTTTTAACAGAACTGAAAGAAAAGGCACCTGAACTTTTTAATTTTATTTGGCAATGCTATAGCACACCTACAAATTTAATGTTCAAAAATAATTTACTTTTCTCCTCTGTTGGTTGTCAACAGGGAGACCCCCTAGGACCGGCTCTTTTTAGTTTGGCAATTCATCCTATCATCAAAAACCTAAATTCCAAATTTAACGTCTGGTACCTAGACGACGGTACTCTGCGTGGTGATGTTGACGTGGTGATAAAAGACTTACAGGCCCTCACAGAAAAATTTGCAAATATAGGTCTCGAATTAAATTTCTCTAAATGTGAAATATTTTTCCGGAGGAATATAGTCAAAAAGAAACTGCTTTATCGAAATTTCGTACAATAGCTCCAAACATTAAAGTAATAGATACCACCTCTCTGCACCTCCTAGGGTCACCGGTCTTAGAGGAATCCTTTCCAGAATTTATAAATGAAAAATATATATTTTTCAGTACTTTATCAGATCGATTACTCAAAATTAACGCACACATGGCATATACACTCATCAAATACTGTCTTTTCATCCCCAAATATACATATTCACTTCGGTGCAGCCACCTTTGGAAGTATCCCATTCTTTTGGATAAACTTGGTAATCTAATAAAAACTACCATCTCATCCGTCATCAACATACATTTAGAAGATAATCAGTGGTCCCAAGCCACCCTTCCTATTAGACATGGAGGAATTGGTATCCGCAAAATTTCCAGTATTTCTTTGCCCGCTTTTCTTTCCTCAATTCATAGTACTCAAAATTTGATAGCGAAAATTCTAAAACAAAACCCTTCTAATTTGGAGATCCCTTTTCTGAAGGAACCCCTGAATTCTTGGAGGGTCACCTGTCCCAACTGACCTACCTAAGACTCCTCGATCGCAACGACGTTGGGACGAGCTGCTCTGCGTGCTGGTACGGGATAATATTTATGAAACGTCTACCAGCACCGTGGAGCGTGCCCGTCTCCTTGCTTGTCGTAGGTGGGAGTCGGGCGCTTGGTTACAAGCGTTACCCTCCAAGAATCTAGGCACACTTCTCAATAACAATACTTTTAGGTCCGCAGTATCGCTGCGCTTGAGAACGACATGTGTTGCCCCTCATCAGTGCCACTGTGGCTCCACTGTCACCAGAACCGGGCTCCATGGCCTCTCCTGCAGCAGGAGTGCTGGTCGTATTTCTAGACATGCCAGCATTAACGACATCCTGCGCAGAGCCCTTGCCAGTGCCGGTACGCCTGCGATCCTGGAGCCGACAGGGCTCGCCCGTGATGACGGGAAAAGGCCGGACGGTATGACCCTTGTCCCCTGGAAGTTGGGTCGGCCGCTAGTATGGGACGCCACTTGTGTGGATACCTTAGCGCCGAGCCATCTTCCACTTCAAGCAGGTCTGGAGCTGCTGCTGATGCGGCTGAGCACCTCAAACGGCGCAAATATGCGGCCATTGATTCTGGTTACATGTTTGAGCCGTTTGGGGTGGAAACACTGGGGCCATGGGGACCCGGAGCACACTCCATATACAAGGAGCTGTCTTAGCGTCTTATTGACGCGACGGGTGACCAGAGGGCAGGATTGTACCTCGCTCAGCGATAGATAAAAAATGGGCTCAAGATCGGAACCCGGCGGTATGGTGCCCAGAAGGCTGGCGGCATTGCCTCGCTGAACTGCCATGCCGCCAGCCTTCTGGGCGCCATACCGCCGGGTTCCGAGCTTGAGCCCATTTTTTATCTATAAGTCGGTAGTTATAAGTAGTTTAACTTATTTCTAGTAATCATTTATTTTTGTGTTGTTTTAATAAAGTATTTATTGATAGAAGCTTAAATCATTGAAAGAAAGTACTTTGTCGTTAATCGCAGTTAGGTAGATACTTAACAAAGCGCGTGTGTTTGTTTTATATTTATTTACATTTACATAATTTAAGAAAATTCTATGTTGATCGCGTAATTTAAAATACACAAAAGTGGTCGCTAATGAATCGAATAGACTGAGAGACTAATAATCTTTATGTTTAACCATTATGAATTTATGAAATATACTCGTACTCTTATATTCGTAGATATTATCATCGAATCATTCGATTAAATGCATTTCTCGCAGGTTCTGTCGAATGTTTTTTTTCTTTGGGAAGTTGGTACCTATTCAAAATGAAGACTAGAATACACACGTATTCAATTCTTGAATGAAACCATTCCGATCTTTGCTTTGAGTACTCTCTATTTTATTTAGCTATTGTAAGACAGATCAAAGTAAAATTGAAGTAAGTACTGTGTTCATTAGCGAACCTGACTGGGAACGGAACCTTGTATGGCGTACCTGCCAACGCCAGAACCTCTTGACCTTCGTAATATCTAATAAGCACTACGAATACATCCCTATGCTTCGTGCATAAATCGTCTTCCTTGTATGTTTGTTACTTGGACAAAGAGATAGAATATAAGCAGGTTAGGTTATTTACAGTCTCCCGCCGATATGAAGTAAGTAAATACTAACACACACGTCTATTTAAATATAACTATGAACCGCTATAGAAAAGTGAAAACCAGGCGCAAAACTCGTTAGTACCTCTACCTCTAATATCCTTTCGCACCAAAACTTGTACAGTGGTTAAGAAAGTTTTATTTAAATAGGCTATAAATGCTCCTGCCTGGTTCTTGCGTAACAATCTTTAGGGTATCAACTGACGGGTTCTCCACCGCTCTAAAACCAGGTGACGGTTTTTTGCTTAAGGTATTGTCTTAAATGTTATTGGATACAAGTTTCAGTCGAGAGAAAATGACAGATTTATTTTCTCTTAAGGCCGTTTTTCATTCACTTTCTCTTTCTGATACAATTAATTATTTTGTATGAAAAAGAAAAAAAATGTTTTTCTTGAATTTCGAAATACTACATATGCTACGTCGTTTCTATGGCTATACACGACTATATGCTTGAAGGAACGGAAATCAGTAAAAACATCCTGTATAAGTTACGGATAGACAGCAACGGCACCCAATTGTAATGCGCGTGACCTGACACGCACTTAGCCGCTTTTTAATTAATTTTAACAATAAAATGAATTTTAGCAATATTTAATTAATTTTAGTAATAAATAAAATCATGTTTTGTCTTTTTAATTACTTATATCAACATATTTTTACTTCGGCTGTTGGTCTTCAATGTGCTTAGTAACTCCTAGGAAGATATTTAGGAACGCCTGTACACATTGACTTGTTGTTGTTTTTTTTTTAAGTAAGTAGTGGCGAACCTGCGTGGCCCAGGTAACTGGTAATATAAATGCCACCTGCTGACCAATATATCAACGACGCCACCAGCTGGGCCATGACAACAGCTTAAATTATTTGGTTCATTAAACCACTTTTATATTTATAAGTCTCCAATAGCATGATGACTTTCCATTATGTCAAGTCAATCTATCTTTTCTTTAATTAGGGTCAAAGAGAGAAAAATTAAGAACCCCAAATTTCTAATCGCTCCAAAATTATTTGGAGTTATATTAACTTTAAGCTTTTCTGAAATTTTTACAAAAGTACCGGGTTAATATGTTTCCGTTTCTATGAAAATACGAGTATATGTGGTAAATAGGAGCAGTAAAAAGTAGTTAGTCCAACTTCTATTTATTTCAAAAACTTCATTAAATTCTACGGCTACTGAAATATTACGATAACCCCAAAAAAGTTAACAGAATCTGTAAAAAAGATATTTTTTCTTTGTATGGTAATAAACTAATAAAAAATATCAAAATAAAATGGCGCATATCATATCTCAGAAACTAAAAAACTTTGAATAGTAAGTGTTGTCTAAAATACTTTAACCTCCTCTATTAACCCCGAAAGTATTTACACAGCTACCAAACAGCCTGTATGTTAATTGCAAGTTTGTGACTCAGTCAAGACTTGTGGTATTTTAGTTTATGCAACTAAGGGTCCACATATTTTGGAAAATAAATAGAAATGCTAAATAGCTAAAAATATCATTGTGAGAGTGGTTACACTATAGTAGACGAAAACAGCGTATGTGGTTAAGCGGCGAAGTTTATTAAAGACAGGTATACTGATTAGCACTATACCGTTCAGGAAACAGCAGGCGTTTCGAAAGAGACACCGTACGGTAACCCAAAGTAGTTCCCGATGCACAAACGTATTGGCAGGTGTTCAATGACTTGAATGCATCCAACCAAGTACGTAGGCGCGCCTAACACAAGGCCACAAGACAACAAATGATATTTTACAGCTCGGTAGTCATGATTCTACGTCGACATGTCGTTAGCGCGTTCTATCTCGACGTCAGCGCCATCTCTTGACGATTTTTTTTCCTACATCATGAAATTTCGGTAAAGATTGGTAACTTTACCGTACACTTCATTTTTTTTGTATTGGTACTTATCACTTATCATCTCAAAATTAATATCCCAATTCGATCATCGTCTTAGCGAGAAAGTAAACATATTATACGTACATACAATAAGTACAGGAAAAAAATAATCCTTAGTTGGCAGTCTCAACGGAATCCTAACTAAAGCTATCACGAATACGGCTTCTAGTAGCCCCTTGGCCGGCTCAATTTTAATTTCTTATCTTGCTCGGGAATACCTCGCAACAATCCACACGTTAAGCTTGAGGGTACCTCGGATCCACCGTAAACCTCTTAAATGTTGGTTGTTCTCTGAATGGACGACTTTGCTTTCGTTTATATATAAATTAACTAACAAAGACCAGGGCGAGGGTATCTTGATTATACTCCTACGTACTAAAAAAGGCCAAGTCAGAAGTACCCGCGACCGACTAGCATGTATGAGGGGATGTATGGATGTGTTTGTAGCCAAAGAAGTATGTAAGGACCGTAGTTTTTGGCATTCTCTGGTCTCTGCCTACTAGCGATGAAAGTGGTGAAGGATTGATTTTGTTTGTTTCGTAACTTTGTATCTTTCCTATAAATTACATGTAACTTTCGAAAAAAACAAAACTGATGTTTGTCTGAAAAATACAATCATACACGTATAATACCGGTTTTATACTGTTACTGTTGTGTGTTGTTGTTGGTGTTTACTGTTGTGTGTTGTGTGTTATGTTTATTTAATAATTAATTGACTAATCAGGGCCCGCACTTGTCATGCCTTTTACGCAAAGTTGACTTCACGTTCACGCCACCATATACAGCATAGATAAACGATTCCAATTTATAAGTATTTCGTCATGATTGATAATTTCAACCTCTTTAGAAAATTTAACCGATATCGAGATATAGTCCGAGCGGAATGAAAAGTCACCTGTTTGTATGAGAGCCAATACATTCCGAGTCACTATTCATAATATAATATAATAATACACGTATAAAACTTAAATTTGCGAAAGATTCTATCGAAGATCCGCCAGGAAAGATACTGTATTTTATTGAAAAATACAGGGACCTTTGAAAGATACATGTATCTTTCATGTTATCATGTAATTTTCATCGCTACTGCCTACCCCAATGGGATACGGGCGTGAGTATATGTAGGTATGTATGTATATGAATGTATAAATTAAGAGCATCCGTTTCAATACACAATACGTAAGCGCAAAAATGGACTACGAATAGAAAAAAAGGTGATGGATTTTAAATTCAATGTTACTTTGGACACTTAGTGAACGCTCAATTTAATGGGTTGCGACCCCCTCCCCTCCTCTCCAGCCCAGCTCTCGTAACAGACACATTTATGTTATAGCACGATATGTACATATGTATTTCTCAAACGCCCAACGTTTTGCAGTACAAGTATGGCCGAGTAATAACGTATAACTAGGTATTTATCTTATCTCAATCCATACTAATATAATAAATGCGAATGTCACCCGTCTGTCTGTCTGTTACCTGTGCACCCTTAAACCGCTGAACCTATTTAAATGAAATTTGGTATAGAACATAGGACAGTTTTTATTCCGGAAATTGTTACCTTAGGGGTGAAAAGGGGGGTAAAAGTTTATATAAGCGCCTGCAACAATTGAACAGCAAGTATTTCTATAATATAATGACTTGCACGCGAACGGAGTCGCGGGCAAAAGCTAGTAATAGTATAATCATGAAAGTTTGTGCCAATGTATGTAAGGAACCGACGCAAATGCTAAAAACTAATCTATTTCAACATTCGTTCCATTAAGTGACGTGGACAGGGTTTAAAACGAGTTGGAAAATTAGTATGAACAAGATAAATATTTTTGAGAAAGAAACTTGTAACGTCCCTAATACTCGTCGACTGAGAATTAAAATGGAAGCTATCTAGACACGCGGCAGCGTGTCCAGCCAAGTTCACCCCAGGAACTAGCGGACAGCTACCTTGTGTTATTTTACACGAACCGTTTGCAGCCACTTTTGACCCGTCCATAACTCCATATCTATTTAACATAAAAAATGAAATTTGGTACTTGTACGAGTATTGAGATCCATTAGAACAAGTAGAACCCCAATTTTCATAAATAAAGGTGAAGTAGTTATTGAGATATTCAAGCCCAAAAAACGGCTTTTTTACCACTGACTGACTGACTAGTAATCAAAAATCTAACCTAGTTCCAGGGGACCTAGAAAGATGAGGCATCCAGCTTGGTAATTGTGTGTTTACGCCAAAAAAAATCAGTAAATAGTGATTTTTTCATTTTTATTATTATTTATGCTTGTTACCTGAACTCCATCATTTATTAACCGATTTGGAAAAATATTTTTCTTTGAAACGGTATATTCAGGGGTGGTCTCTGTAAGAATCTGATCATAGTGTCCTGGAGAAATCGAGGGAACTCTTCAAATATTTGAGGTGCACCTAGTGGTATAGCGATTTGGGTATTTTGTATAGTAACTCGTGCATTCGTTCTTGAAAAGCACCATTTGGTGAAGTTTGTCAAAAAGTAACAATATCCCATCAAAAACATAAATGTGAAAATGGCAGCCAAGTTCAATATGCGATGCATGGTTGTCGTCTTCACCGACAAAATAATTGAGATCTAAGTGGGTGCCAAGTTCCGTAGATTAAGTATCTGAAAAGATGCCAAGGCTGGCACTAGATTGTTTACAGTAAAACTAATTTATTGCGGCTTATTGCATTTTGAGCCTTAACTTGGCAGTTTTCTATGCAGTATGTTATAATACCATGAAAGCTGTTGAATATTTAAGAAAGCTGCCTATTTGAGTACCTATACTGATAAGTAATATGTTGTTTCAAATCATTAAAGATAAGTTAAAAAGAGTGTTCGTGGCCCAGCGGCGCCCGCGTACCGCGTGCGGTATGCGAGGTTAAGCAATGTCGGGCGAGGTCAGTCCTTGGATGGGTGACCGCTTTGAGTGGTTACTAACTGAGCACTCCCGTGCTTTGGAAGTCAGTTTAAGCCGTCTACGACAGCAGTCGTTAAGCCAAGTTAGAGACCTTCGGGCGGCAAAGGGGGGTCGAAGTTGCACCACGTCCGTAGGGAGTACCCACCGTTACCCTACACGTGACCCCTGGGTGGTGCTAAAAGTGCAACAAAAACTGGCAACCGTATTTGTCTTCTCGAAGATCTCACGGTTCGTAAATAAATGCCATACGATTAAATAAATAATATTATTACTTCATGACCACAATCGAATGTAAACAATAAGTAAACATCTACGAAGATTTTTCCTGGACGTTCCATTTATCAGTCTGCAACCAGTCTACAGCCACCCAAGACTCCAACTCTCTACGTATTTTATAGTTTGTTTTACATAAATAGGTAATTACCAAATACCTACTCGTTTATTTAAATCATAAGTTTAAGACTACTGATAATTAAAATGCTATTATATTATCATTATATAAAATCAATAGGTAGTGATCAGCATACAGATTAATTCTACTTGACCCGGTGAACCCAATATCTACTTTAAAACGGTACTTCTAAATAAGTAATATTTAAAACAGTTACAGGAAGTCGCCCACATTGCTTAACCTCGCATACCGCATGCGGTAGGCGGGTGCCGCTGGGCCACGAGCGCTCTAAGTAATAATATTAACTAGTTACCCGCGCGGCTCCGCCGCGTCGACGTACTACGAAGAATGCAAGAGGAGCCGCGGGATAGAATATAGCCTATCTATATTCTATCCCGTGGCTTCGCTCTCGATTACAAAGATGATTTAAAAACATTTGTGTCACAGTCAATCATAAACAAACATATTTGTACCCCGATCCATCGCATAACTGGGCCTTGTACGTGGGCCATGATGGGCTAATGAGATATCAACCTACATGCATTTCTGTAGGGTTCAACTTTGTAGGGTTTGACATCCTCAGAAAAACATTGAAAAAAAAATAGCAAATTAACCTTTTGAACGCCATACTTTATGAACCACAGTGACACTTACACGCCAACTCATTTTTCATAAGAGATAGAATATAAACCATAGTATCACAGAATAAGTAATAGTACATAGTATAAAGTACGAAGGTAATTTTCATATATCATAACACCTATGTTCTCGGCAATTAAAGGTTGTAATTATATTTTTAACCTTTTAAGCGCATTATCTATAGAAATGCATGTAGGTTAATATCGCAATGGATGCCGTCGCCATGACGGATATATTTGTCGTTGTATTGAATCGATAGTGCGCAAATACTTCAAATGCGTTGTTGGCGTCGTAAAGGTTAATTAGTGCAACGTTGTTTTCTCGTTCGTTTGATCTAAATCCACCAATAAGTAACGTCTACTCCAATGAGAACTTCTTTGCTTATGATCTCTTGATCACCCTACTGGTATGGCAATAGGTGGAAGAGAGACACACTTAGACACAGCGAATCGCTTCTCTTTCAAAATGTTTTGCAGCTTATCTATGATTAACTCAGAAACAGTTCTTTAACTCACAACGTAAAGTTTAATTTGGTTTGTCATTGTTTTGGCAGGTATCAATATCAGTCAAGATATACGGAACGTATATTTGAAGCGTCATTGGTTTGTATACCAACTTCTTTGTTTAAACCATGACAATATAATATTGACATAATAGAGCACAATAAAAAAAATGACACAATACGTATGTCATTTATGTAAACATTACATTTATTTTCTGCTTTATTCGACAGAACTGAACAGGCCCTGTTCACATTATCCGATCCGATATCGGCGTTGGAGCCGACACGGTTATGTATGTATGTATGTATGGCTTTATTGTAGATAAAACACGGCAAAATGACAAACAGACAAAACGTGGAAATAAAAAGGCTAGCTTATCCCTATATGTATAGAAAACTGCCACAGATATCAAATCCGCTCATTTAAGTTGAACCATTTCTGAACATCTCATTCTCTTCTCTCTAATGCAAACATCAGTAAGTTTGAGAAAGACAGATAAGTGATATCTGACAGGTGTTCACCTGTCAGTGCATCTGCTTTCAAATATATTTGTTTATATGCAAATTGTACTGAACTGACGTTTGTGACGTTTTGCATTATATGTGATTTGAAATTTTGGTGTGCTTTTAAGTGGAGACAATTCGTTAGCAGCCGAAAATGATCGTTCGATCTGTCCCGGTCTAATTCATCTTGCTTAACCATAAGGATCCAAAGAGACAACTATAAGAAAAATCGTCTTGCTTAACACTGCGGATCTGTTAGTATTATTAATTACGAAAACTGGTCACTGTTCACATTGCACGACACGATATTGGTCACATTTCCATACATTTGTCGGAGCCGAAACCTTCATCAAATCGGATAATGTGAACAGGGTCTTAAGTTCAGAAATGAATGGTGCCCTTTACACGATTAATATAATGACAAAACTGAGATGTCAATATTATCGCGTTTTTCCAAATAGTTCGTGTTTTGGTTCAATATGCATCAATATTCACGTAAATCGTATGGTGATATGAGTGTGTCACGGGATAATAATCACCGTGTAAAATGCCCCATGAAATTAACGGATCACTAAAATTTGTATTGTCTTTATAGACCGCAATAATATTGACACCTCAGTATTGTGAAAATAAAAATCGTGTAAAGGGCCACAATAAAAAATAAGTTAAATGTTGACACAAAACGTCTGGCATTCATGTAAACTGTAAATACTTAGACCGAATACATTAATTATTATGTATTGTCTTGTAAACAAATTAGTAATTTTACTTTCGTTTATAGTTAATAATATTGAGTATTTCTCGAGTCAAAAGATTTTATTTTGTAATGCTGTACCAGATATTTCTTACAGGAACATTTTAATTCATATTTGATTTTATGTCATCCGGAATCATACAATAGCCAGTTCCCAAGTCACGTGTTAACCAAGCTAAATTTTGACACCTCGTACAATTCTACCAAGGTAAGCTGACCCGTCGCTTGTATGCGGCGTCATCGAACACGATTTTGAGGCTTATATTTGTCGGGGCATCCAGGATTTTTCGTAAATATCAATTTAAAAAAAATTCCAGGATAAAAATCAAAAAACTAAGACCTTATTGCAAATCTGCAGCATGGGACGAATCCTATGGTATATAATTTATCAAAATCGGTCCTTAACTGTAGATCTGATGGGCGTTGTAAGGATCGGCTTCGCGTAATATATATATAGATTGTTATTTATTAATATTATATATATATATTGGTATTTTTATATTATATATATATATTAAATTTTAAGAAAGATAAATTTTACCACTAGGTTTCTATTATTAACTTATTTTACGGACTGTATACTGTTATAATATGCAACTTCCATATTTCTATTATACGTATGTCAAAAGGTATTACCTACAATTTATCGATAAATTAATATCGTCGGGAAGTCCCTATGATAATTATATTCGTGCCCATTAAACTTCTATGTCTGGACATCAATTGAAAAAGGTTTAGTATAGTCTCACCCTCAGATCATAGAAAGAAGGAGATATGGCACGGGGGCGTGGCGCGTGTCGCCTCGATAAGGTCAGTGAACCATATCGGCGCGCATCGCTCTTAGCGCTGACTCATTTGAGCGGCGATCGTTGTTCACGCTATGGCTCCAGATTTTTTTCGAAATAACGGTCTGTAGCGTGTTTATTTGTAAAATACGGTAAACTTAACAAAAATACAAAATACGTGGAATAACATACCACACCTAAGTGCTATTTTAGATTAGTATTTCTAGTATTAATATATTTTTAAAGTTCCTTAATTCACTTTGTAAAATTCACCCTAAAAGCTTCGACCTGCCAGAAACACCTTACGCAGCTTCGAGTGCGCGGGATAAGGCAGTGGTAGTATCTGTATGCATGTAATATTATCGATAATTGATCGACGTTATTACGAATGGTTTTCATTACATTTTCTTTTTAAATATAGTTATTTGCATAACTGAATATCACAATAAAATATAAAAAAGTCTACAGATCGACTATGAATGATGTTGCCCTGAAATATTTAAAATAAATTGATTAACGGTCACTAAACTATTATTTAGGATGTTTCTTTGTTACACATAGGTACATTACACATCATAGGTTTGTATAATATCAAAATAGACGAACCCCCAATACAATAAATATGAACCATAGGTTCGTTGGACTCATAATTTTTATTAAAATTAATCAATTGTATTTCTGTAATAAACAGTATTTTGATTCACCCTTAAACGAAGTTTATCGTTTTAAAGGTAAAATTCTCATCTCATGATTTTATCGATAAATGCAAAAATGGATGCATGTGCCCATCCCTAACGAGTTCACCGACGCTGTTGTTTACGTGTACGAGTGTATTCCTACAGTTGCTTTTCGTAGTGAGAGTACCAATTAGAGGATTAGAATGCTAGTAGACAACTGGACGGATGTGTGCGGAAAACCCAATATTTACAATATTGTGCAAGTAGTGGAAACATACACATCTTTAAAAGTGGCGACAGCAGTACCAGACTAATTTCGCGGTTAGGGCATATCTCTTTCTTTCTATGATCTGACGTCTCACCATTAAGCTAAGTAAGTTTTTCTTCGCTTAATTTCCCAACGAACGGTAAAAAGGTGTACTTTTGTTTTAAACCTTTTTTAACCGTCAGTATACGAAAGAATTTTCGCATAAAAATTAATTTGCGCTTGGGCCATTGTGTGTATTTTATTATTAAACGTACGTTTTATACTGGCAGGGAGCATCGTCGTTGATTACTGAGTTGACAATGTTAATTGTATGTAAATATATGTAATGGTTTCCCGCTGCTTTATGTAATCAGATACGCTATTGCTGATTATCATCTTACTTAGGCATGCAATTATTCAGCCCCTACCATACATAATATAATTATCAAGTCTTTATAATACCAAAACAAAAAAAATATTTCGTGATGACTGTGAATGAATGTCACTGCATGTAGAAAAAAATAAAATTCGCTTATTTTTTATTTAACCTAAGGCATTCTCCTACTTCGTACGACTAGTAATAACGGCTCACATGGAATAAGTTTGCTAATTTGTGTTACGTTTGCCGATAGTTAAGGACATCGAAAGTATTCTACCCACAATATTGATACAGGCCAATGCTACATTATACACCTGAGACGCTACTTATTACTACACCAAAACACCTGGTGGAATAAGTTATGAGGTTTCAAAAATACTAATGTTGTTTGTTTTTCTCTTATGATTTATGAACCATTTTATATCCTTATGCATTAGTTACTGGTTACGGCTTGAGAACTTCTAACAGTTAAGTTGCCCACTCACTTGACAAAGCCTAAACCCAATAAGGTATAGTTTCCCCCTTGGGTTGGAAGGTCAGATGGCAGTCGCTTCCGTAAAAACTAGTGCCTACGCCAATTCTTGGGATTAGGTAGCGGAACCCAGGCAACTGTACTGGGAATAACGCTAGGAGGATGATGAATATGATATAAGTTACAGGTGGTTATGTAAAAAAAATATTACTTACTTATTATTTGTCTCAACAGCATCGCATAAAAATAATACTAAAAATGAAAAATAAACTTTTATCATAATGCGTATGTATATGTATGCACCCATTTTGTCTCATTTCCACCCACGGGAATGCTAATATTAAATCAATACCTAACTAGAGTAGCATGCATTGTCGCTTACTACGGGCCTCTTAAGGAGGCTCAAAGTCACTCAAAGAGCGATGGAGAGGGCTATACTCGGAGTTAGTTTGCGAGATCGAATCGGAAATGCCGAAATCCGCAGAAGAAACAAGGTAACCGACACAGCCCGAAGAATTGCCAAAATTAAGTGGCTGTGGGCGGGCCAAATTGCCTTGAGAACAGTGGACGTCTTTCAGTTGACGTTGTAATAATTTTCGTCAAACAGCCAGTGTTCATTAGGAAAGAAAATTGAAGTTATTAGAGTTTACGTTTACATTCATATAATCACAGGGCAACATATTCCTCATAAATTGTGTCACTTTTATCAATGGAATCTTATAATTCAAGAATTCGATTCGAGTTTTTTCTATATTAACCATAGGTCGAGTTACGCTGAATGAAAATGTCACAAATATGTACTTTGTACATTACACCAGTTATCCTAGATACGATGCCGTTATATTTTCAACATAAATTGTATTTTGGGCCACTTAACTCCAAATAAAAAATCCGTCTCCAGTGGTCAAATAGCTGAAAATCCATAATTCCAATCGTGTTTTTATTTCACATGAAGAAATCAAACAGCAATCTGCTGTTGTCGGCATCCATCGAGGATATCGGAATAAACTAACACTCTATATACACCGTGTCCAATATGTTCGAATACAATTTCAAACTCTCATTAAAACAAAGTTCTTATAACAAATGCAACAAAAACTATATTTTATGAAAGATATCCAATACAACACACAATATTCATAGTAAGGTAGGTTATATACAATATTCATAGTAAATATTTTGGGATGACTCCCTTGATGACCTTTAACCTTCATCACCAGCTTCAAACGTTTTTTGAATCCGTCACGCGCGGCACGCACTGCCTCCTTCGGCATTTCGTCTCAGATTTGTACGTCAACTTTTTTTTAATTCTCCAAATTCTTAATTTTATGGTTATTCAGTTTTCAGAGCATGTACGACCATACAAAAAAGTCCAGTGTATTTAAATCCGGAGAACTTAGGGGCCATTCATTTTTTGGTAAGAAATCCGTTAAATTGGCCTGACACCACGAGTGAACTGAGTTTGCCGTGTGGGATGGAGCTCCGTCTTATTGGAAACAATAGTAGCCGTTTTTTTCTTTGTAGCTTCGGAAAGTGTACTTTTATTTTCTAGTAAGCGTGACACCCGAGGTCTGCTCTCATGATGTTGTGTGTTGATCCTCTTTAAGTCTACAGCAAATTTTCGGATCGCACTGTGTTTTTTCCGGCGGACATGCTCTCTTACGATTTTCACTACCCTATCCATTCTTGCTGAACGCGGGCGACCAGATCTCTTGCGGTCTTCTAACGAGGAGGTCTCCTTGTATCTTCTAATTATAGTATAAACTAGGTTACGCTTAATTCCATAAAGTTTCATTGCCGCAAAAATTGCACTAGGGCGATAGCCCTTAAGATATTTTGAGATCAAAGTTTCCTAAAACTGCTTCATCATGAATTAAAAGCGAACGACTTTAGCAAAATATTTTTAAAATATTGTTATTTGTTCATGACAATATAAACTTTAAACTATAATGACAAAAATGTCTGAAAGTGGCCTAGGTTTTTTTTAAATCAGTGTTAAAAAAAGTGTATTCGAACATATTGGACACGGTATTGGACATTAGCGCTCAATTATTACAATAACCCAGACAAGCAACCGGTTACAAGTTTACCGTTCACCTGGACTCATTCGAAATGGAAAAGGCCTGCCCCTTTCCAGTTCCAATACCTCTTCCAACTATCTTCAGACTAAATCATTACTTAAATATACCTAATATTATGAATCTTACCATCCACACAGTAATTAAGGTCACAGAAATATAAGTGACTTTAGAATTATTGAAACTTAGAGGTCAAAATATTACCAGCGCTACAGGTCTACTAATTGACCGAGCGAACGAAGCGAGTGAATCGTCTCCGTTTCAGCTTTCGACAAAAAATATTTCGTACTCGTATGTCTGTCTGTCTGTCTGTCCGGATATTGTCCTCTATAGGTCGCATTTCTTAACCCATTCTCGTGAAATTTTTTGAGCAGTTTCGATAATTATATAGAACTTTTTTGTCGAGTCAATTTTAGGAAATTTTGAATTAAAAAAAAATGCGAGGTCTACATCTTACAGAACCACTAGTTAGGTTATTTCCAAGTGTTACTTTACGCTATTCATCATCATCATCATTATCATTCAGCCGAATGACGTCCACTGCTGGACATAGGCCTCCCCCAAAGACTTCCACAATGACCGGTCCTACGCCACCCGCATCCAGCGGACACCCGCGACCCTTACCAGGTCATCAGTCCACCGTGTGGGGGCGTGCCCACACTACGCCTTCCGGTACGTGGTCGCCACTCAAGTACCTTTCCGCCCCAACGGCCATCGGTTCTGCGTGCTATGTACCCCGCCCACTGCCACTTAAGTTTAGCGATTCGAAGGGCTATATCGGTCACTTTGGTTCTACTACGGATGGCCTCATTTCTAATGCGATCACGCAGAGAAACTCCTAGCATAGCCCTCTCCATTGCTCTTTGGGTGACTTTGAGCCTTCTTATGAGGCCCATAGTAAGCGACCACGTTTCAGTACCATATGTCATCACTGGCAACACACGCTGGTCAAAGACTTTCGTCTTGAGACACTGCGGAATATTGGACAAAAAGATGTGCCGTAGCTTCCCGAACGCTGCCCAGCCGAGTCGGATTCGACGATTAACCTCTTTCTCGAAGTTGGACTTACCTAACTGGACAGTCTGTCCTAGGTATATGTAATCGTCTACAACTTCGAGCGTAAAGTGTCCGATTGTTACGGGAGTTGGTACTACATGGGCATTTGACATGATCTTTGTCTTCTCCATGTTCATCCTTAGACCAACTCGCTCGGAGGCTTTACTGAGGTCATTGGGCATTGTACTTAAATCCTCCATGGTCTCAGCCAAGACTACTATATCGTCAGCAAACCGAAGGTGAGTGATGTACTCGCCGTTTATGTTGATGCCTAGACTTCTCCAGTCCAGAGTCTTGAACACATCCTCCAGTGCAGCGGAAAACAGTTTAGGAGAAATAACATCTTCTTGTCTGACTCCCCGCTCCAACGGAATAGGTTTCGAGTTCTGGTCCTGGAGTCAGACTGACATAGTGGCGTTCTCGTACAAACACTTCAGCACTTCGATATAGCGGTAGTCCACTTGGCACCGCTGGAGAGATTGTAGTACAGCCCAGGTTTCAATCGAATCGAAGGCTTTCTCGTAGTCCACGAACGCTAAACAGAGGGGCAGGTTATACTCCTCAGTCTTCTGTATAACCTGACGAAGCGTATGGTCTACGGTGCTAAAGCCTCTTCGGAAACCGGCTTGTTCGGGAGGCTGGAAGTCATCTAGCCTGCGTGCGAGACGGTTTGTAATGACTCTTGAAAACAGCCTATAGACATGGCTCAGAAGTGAGATGGGGCGGTAGTTCTTCAGTAAGGCGTTGTCACCCTTTTTGAAGAACAGCACCACCACACCTCTGTTCCATGCCTTTGGAGTTTTCCCTTCCAGTAAGACGGAGTCGAACAACTTCTGAAGGGCCCTAAGGACCGGTTTTCCACCCGCCTTCAGGACTTCAGCTGTAATTCCGTCTGCACCGGGTGCCTTGTTGTTCTTTAGCTGTTTAAGAGCCATTCTAATCTCGTACAGGCTGATGTCCGGGATATCTTCGGTATAGTGCCGGGTTAATCTGGCTCTAGGGTCTTCCGCCAGACCAACTTCGGGTCTGCTAGTTGACGTGTATAGCTGTCCATAAAAGCATTCTAACTCATTCAGAAGCTCGGGTTTGGAGGAAACGATTCTACCGTCTTCAGTTTTTAATTTGGCGAGCTGGCTCTGCCCAATAGACAGATCTCTTGAGAACACTTTAGAGCCCTTATTCTGCTCGATAGCCTCTTCAATACGATTTGTATTGAATTGGCGCAGATCGCGGGTAAGGGACTTGGAGATCTGTTTATTGAGCTGCCTGTATAATGTCGCATCGGCTGAAGACTGCAGAATCATTTCATTCCTTTCCTCGATTAGCCTCTGAGTGGAGAAGAAAGCC
Organism: Notocelia uddmanniana; assembly: GCA_905163555.1. NCBI lineage: Eukaryota > Metazoa > Arthropoda > Insecta > Lepidoptera > Tortricidae > Notocelia > Notocelia uddmanniana. The sequence goes on from LR991052.1 coordinate 55,325,858, forward strand.
TCTGTGAGTCCGTTGGGCCTTAAAGAACTTAGACCCAATGCTATGGACAGCTTCCACAAACCCGTCGTTGAATTCGTCCACATCGCCGCCTAGACAATCGAAACGGTTTTGGAGTTCCAGCTGAAAGCTCTCGGGGTTTTGGATTTGGACTGCTGCTGGACGGAGCGTAGACTTCATCAGTCGAGAGCACTCTAGCTTGACGCATATATTCATTGTGCCTCTTAACAGACGATGATCACTTCCGGTTTTAACCGTATTGATCACAGAGACATCATTGAATATATGCCTCTTCGTCGACATAATGAAGTCAATCTCGTTTTTTGTTGCACCGTCGGGACTCATCCAGGTCCACTTCCTGTGCTCGCGTTTCTTGAAGAAGGAGTTCATCATGTAGAGTTCCTCCTTCTCCAAGAAACCTGCCAGTAGTTGGCCCCGTTGGTTCCGACTCCCAACTCCAAATTGCCCCACTCTCAGCTCATTGCCGTCTCTCTTGCCTAGTTTTGCGTTAAAGTCCCCCATAACAACGGTGAAGTAGGTTTTGGAACTATGTATGGCCTTTGTTATATCCTCATACATAGCCTCCACCTCGTCGTCGGAGTGTGCCGAGGTCGGCGCGTATGACATTCAACGAGTATCTCTTTGATACTCTGAGTATAAGGTACGCCACCCTAGCCGACACACTCTCTATCTTCACCACGTTGTTTACGAGGGACTTGTGGACGATGAACCCGACACCTCCCTGGGACTGTTGGTCGCCCTCCCGGAAATAGAGCAAGTTGCCAGACTTTAGGGTTATCGTGTCCTCCCCCTCTCTTCGAACTTCAGATAACCCCACACATCCCAACGCAACTTACTCAGTCCTTCCTCTAGTTCCGCTATCTTTTTGTCGGTCCGCAGTGTACGAGTGTTGTACGTTGCCAGGGCCAGGAGTCCAGGAGGTGGTGGTAGCCGGATCTTTGCCGGAGATTCTTAGCACCCCTGGCCCCGCTAGTACCCTGGCCGCTACCAAAACCAGGGCACTGGGGGCCGCCGGAACCTCGGGGCCGTGGCTTTATTGTGTTGTCCATAAGGGGTAAATGCCATAATCGCCACGCTTGGCATGCGGGTTGGCGATTGCAGTATATCCAGCGCACTCCAGGGATGCTGCTGCCCATCCCCCGGTGGTCTTGGTCGTAGTTTAAGGACATACCCGGGTCCATACGCTATTAATATTTAATTATTGACCGAGCAAATGACTCAGCTTGAAGCGAGCGAAGCGCCTACATTTCAGTTTTCGACAAAAAATCTTTTGTATGTCTGTCTGTCTGTCCGGATGTTCTCCTCTACAGGCCGCATTTCTCAACCGATTCTCGTGTAATTTTTTGAACAGGTTCGATAATTATATAGAACTAGCTGTTGCCCGCGACTTCGTCCGCGTTTTCGCTCCAATTGGTGGCAGCGTGATGTTATATAGCCTTAAGCCTTCCTTGATAAATGGACTATCCAACACAAAAATAATTTTTAAATTCGTACCAGTAGTTCCTGAGATTAGCGCGTTCAAGTAAAACAAACAAACAAACAAATTCTTCAGCTTTATAATATTAGCATAGATTTTTTGTCGAGTCAGTTTTTGAAAATTTTGAAATTTTCTCTTCTCCCTCTCTTCTCCCTCTCCTAACTATCGGATACGTAGTATACACTTTAAATTCACAATTGTAAGGTCTCTATTATAACGCCTAATGTTCACCTGTAACATTGTTATAGAAGATTCAAAATGTACCTGGTTTAGATGTGTATTGGGTCATTGATTAGAACATATAGTTTTAGGAATTACGTACATCGTTTACGAACTATTGATTTAAGAATTACGTGCACAGCTATTTTAACCCGCGACGTGGAAAGCAAAAGAGGGTCGAGGGGTGTTATAAGTTTAAAATGTGTATCTGTGTTTCTGTGGCATTATATGCCTCAAACGCGTGAACCGATTTGAATCAGATTTTTTAATTGAAATCAGGTTTTCTAGCGATGGTTCTTAGGTATGTTTTATCTAAATCGGTTCAGCCATATTGAACTTTAAAATGAAAATGCCGAGGGTTTTTCAACTGTAAAAAAATATGCTACGAACACTTCTTACCAGATATGTAAAAAAATGAATCCTATGTCATTACATAGGATTCCTTTTTTTCAATTGAGTAGCATCTCATTCACACAACTTTAGACACAATTTGTATTTTAAGCAATAAATAATCACAACGGTATCTCGTCACCTCAAGTTGCCGGCTAAACTTCGCCGTTCAACTAGTTGTGTTTACACTTCACAGGATGCACTCGGAACTTGATCGATCACTCTTAGACGACTTCGCTTAAATGTTATTACCAATAGATTAGACTCCTGAGTCTTTGAGCCGGTAATGTGTCTGGAATATCCTATAGCAGCGTGGGTTTTTTGCACCCTTTATCCGCTATTTTCTGATATATCAAAATGACTGTAAGTGACTCGCTCTTTATTTATAACATAGTTGAAAAATGTGATAAGATTTTTCGACCTTAGGCTGTTAAAATAACATCTTGTTTGAAATGAATTTCACACAATGACTAACTCGATTCTTTTATTCTTTTGCACGTGCATATGTCGGTGCTGATTCCATCTCAATCAAATATAGATTTTTTTTCTTTCAATTTTATCTTAACTTTGAACAAGGTTAAGATAAAAATTTGATTTATTATTGCTAATATTTTACTTTGGTTATTCCAGATAACATTAGTCTTTGAATGCCAAAGAGGCAGGGGTTGTAAACATTGTCTATTATGTTCCCAGCACATGCATTTTAAATGAGGCGGAGCTGGGTAGTGGAATTAGGAATATCGTGAATTAGAGAGCGCTGTGGAGTGAAATATAGAACACTACCGGTAGGTAGGGATACTATGATAGTAAACAGCAGCTGCTAGGGTCACTCTTTGAGAAAAATCGTGGCAAACGTTTCTATACCGATCGAAAATATGACTGCCTGAAAAAGGGTTCCTTCAAGAAAAAAGTAATTCCTTTTAATTTCTAGTGGTATCTAACGTTTGGTTTATGTAGATGTGCTAAGCTTTATTTGCATATTAAGAAAAGGCCAAGCTCACCTAGGAAAAGGTTTCACTTGGATTGTAATACATCTCTGGTGTACGCAGCAGTATCTTGATCAGCAGAGCGTTGCAGAAGCATATTAGGGAAGTCATTGGGATGATTTATTTACGAGTATCTTATTTATTTAAAGAGATTATTCTGTATTACAGTGAGATACCAAGGCACTGTGAAATGCATCCAATATTTTTAAGTAATAACATAAATTGTGTACAAGATTCAACATGCATGACTTAAAGATAAAAAGTAATAACAATAACCTTAATAACTTACTGAAGACGGACGGTCATACGTCGCTTCACATTTATCAGATATCATCTTCCAACTAGTGGCAAAAACATCGCACAGTCGGGTACTGACTTGAGAAGCGCGTTTAGATAGTGTAAAGCGCGAACTAGTGGTAATTTCCTATGTACGCCACAGTGCGCAATTTAGGAACTGCCATAAGGTCTCGTTTACGTGGTCAAAAATAAACTTTGAGTTGCGAGACCAGCTGAGGACAGTCTGAGTCCCCACGCAATATTCGGCACGCTCCAGTCACGAGTGCATAATTACGCCTCACTTCCAGGGAGTTAAAACACAGGGTGCCGAGCTAAAACTTCGTCGGGTAAAGAAAGAGATAGTCGCAGTACCCAGTAAGTTTTTTGTATAAAAAAAAAGAACGCCATTTGGATTTTCTCCCGAAGCAAGGCGTAAGTGAGCTCGCGGGTGTTCCACACTACAGATGCCGCCTCCAGTTTTCTCCTAACTAGAGCGGTGTAAAGAATCTTAATGACAAAGGGGTTGTCTAATTCACGAGCATTGTGGATAACAAATCGAAATCTCCGATAGCAGTCGGTAGCTAGGGTTCTCATATAGACATGAAAATTATTAAGTTGCGAGTCAAATATGACGCCCAGGCCTTTGACAGTGTCAACGCGTTTTATTGATTGTGTTCCTAGCGGGTAATTAATACACAAGGAAAGGGACAACGATTACAGCCAAAATAAATTACGGAATACTTCTCATGGTGGAAGAGCAGTTTATTTGCTATTCTCCATTGATCGATCCGGTTAATATCTTCTTGGAATGATTCACAGTCAGATAGTTGCTAAACGCTATAAATGAGCTTTAGTTCATCAGCATGATGATACTGATGCTAATTTACGTTAGTGATAGAGAAGAATAGATACTCTAAGATTTAATAAGTATCTGAGAGTCCATGTTGTGGTTGGCTGGCTAGGCGTAACGATATCTATATTTTGAGACTGATTGTTGTAATGGCGGTATATCATTAATTTATTTTATAATTTTTCGGTACTCTGATGATGATGATGATGATCTGTAAACATCAGGCATATAAGTACGAGTATGTAGGTACTTAGGTATTTTTGCGTTTTAGGGTTACAACATATTAATTGTACCTACTTCGATGAGAGCTGTCATTCATCATCATCATATCAGCTGATGGACGTCTACTGCTGGACATAGGCCTCATCTGAAGAGTGACAAAATGACCGACCCTGCGCCACCCGCATCCAGCGGAGTCCCGCGACCTTTACCAGGTCATCAGTCCACGTCGTGGAGGCCTACATACGCTGCGCCTTCCAGTACGCGGTGGCCACTCGAGACCCTTTCCGCACTAACGGCCTTCAGTTGTGCAATGTACATCTATTTAAAGTCCTTCTTAGGCTAGGATTAAACACTATTTGTGTGAGAAATACTATATACAAAACATAATAACACCTAAGCGGTTAAGCTACCAGTGCTTAGGACGACAGAGACATAAATTACAGTGAAAGGATAAATTAGTTAAAAAACATTTCACAAAAAGTATTTTATCTAAGGCGGTTGTTTTTTTTTTATTATGACACTATCAGTGACATCGCTGTCTGGCGGAGTCAGTCGCGTTTGCAGGTGAATTTGAGAGGCATGTTCAGGCGACGCGGCTAGAGAAACAAGTGAGTCTAAACAATCGATCTTTTTTGTTTGGATTATTAGGAGTAAGATGCATCACAGAAAATAAAATTAGATCCACTGTGCCAAAAAAACACTTACGAGTATCGTAGAGAAAAAAAACCTACGGGTGGAACTTGAATCATCCAGTATTTCTACTCGCTATTGATCTATATGCTAGCAAGTTCTGAGGCGTCATCACTGCCCTATCTGCCTAACTGGCACGATAGCTTATACCGTCACGTTAATAGGGACAGCAATCAATTTTACACTAGCGGCAATTTGCCTTGCTTACTAAAATGTCTTAGGTAACGTACTTTGTACTTTACTTTTCCTTTTGTGGTCTTTGTATTGAGAAATGCAACTGTTACAAGTTGCAGTCTACTATTTTGTGCGAACAAGCACACGTCTCGGACCTACCTACATATACAGATACTTAAAGGTGCACCTGGTGCTCATTATAGTGCACTTTAACGCCTGTCATTGAACTATAATCTCATTACTCTCTGTTACTTAAATGGAGGTACCGTTTATGCAAGACTTGGAAAAATAACGATTTTTAGGGTTCCGTAGCCAAAATGGCTAAAACGGAACCCTTATAGATTCGTCGTATCTGTCCGTCCATCCGTCCATCCGTCCATCCGTCCGTATATCACAGCCGATTTACTCGGAGACTATGAGCACTACAATTATGAAATTTGGTAGGAAGGTGTTAGCTATGAACCGCTATAGAAATATGCTGTGAAATTGTGAAAAAAATATTAAACTGGGGGAGCACCCCATACATGTAACAGGGGGATCAATTTTTTTTTCAATGCATATAGGTGCGTGTGGGGTATTTATGGATGGGCCTTCAAAAATGATATAGAGGTTTCTAAAAAACATTTTCATTTAAGTGAACCGTTCGTGAGATATTAGCTGTCAAAGTCGTAACAGTGTATGTCCCCCCCCCCCCCCCCCCTCTAATTTCCAAACTATGAAGTTTAAAATACTGAAACAATCTCTCAACCATTTTTGGTTTGAACAAGATAGGTTTAACGGTTTTTGAGTTACAGCTGAAAAACTGTCTTGCCCAAACAAAAGGGCGTAAGTGCCGTGACTTCCCTGTGAAGATACGACCTTTTTTATTTTATTTATTGTATAGTGGTTTTAATTAGGAGGTGTCGGTACGGAACCCTTCTCTGTGCGTGTCCCGACACGCACTTGGCCGGTTTTTACATTTGAACCCCTGACACGGAACGCCAAAACGGGGTGTTATGCGTTTAATATGTGTAGCTGTGTGTGTGTCTGTCTGTGGCTCGTAGCTCTTAAAAGAGTGAACTGAGTTGGATGCGGTTTATTTATTTGGAAGCAAGTTTCCCAGCGATGTTTCTTATGCGTAGATATGTTTTATCAAAATCGGATCGGCTGTTTTTGAGATATTACTTATAAATGAAAATGTCAGAGGTTTTTTTAACTTTTCTAAGTCAGAGGTGTGTTACAGGCGAGATTAGCCCAAGTAAGTAAAAGAAAAGGTGAACAGGCCTGATCTTGATACCTAGGCAGTTGCCCTACAACTAATGTGCCTAAAGGTCGTCTCGAGGTGCCGTCCCCACAGCGCCTAGAACGACTACATGTACTTTAGCACGGCGCACTCTGTCAAAGTAACCTAATCGTTATGTTGTTACCAAATAACGTTATAATTTGAGTCACCATAAAAAGTCACCCTCAGATGACCAGGTTTGTATATTGTGGGAATGGCGTTGAAAACGATAAATGAGTTACGTACACATTACATTATTATGGGAAATACGGTCAGTTAAATTGAATAATGGAATATTTCCTACCTTGTCACCGTAATGGTGAGATTCCATTTTGTTATTTTAATAACTAAGTCCGATGTCTTTGTACTATCTATATTAATAATTTCGTGCAGGGGTACGGTAGACCCGAACGAGACCTGTCTCAAATTGAAGAACGTATAAAAATAACGATTTCGAGTTGAACATATGTATCCGCAAAATTCGGATTGTCGCGTATTTTGAATTAAAAAGTGTTAATTTTATGACAAAAGGTCGGCCATATTAATATTCGTTGGTTGACAGCGTCGGGTTGGGTACGTTCGGAAATTGTAAACTATGTTTGCGTCCGGTGTGTTTGCCAGGTTGCTGGGCTGCGTTCTGGGTGATGGACCATCATCGCCCATTGTGTGAATTCGGCTAGCCGCGTCTGCAGCGTTTTGTTTTTGTAGTTTTCAAGCGTTCTATACACCTATCAGCCTAGCTAGCACGATAACTTATATCGTCACGTTATATGGGCGAAATGTATTAAAACGTCACATAAAACTTAACGGTATAATCTATCGTGCTAGCTAGGCCGATTGTCACAACAACCGCCTTCAAAGCGAATGTATGGGGCCTGTTACATGGTTATTATTATCACGTGATACATTCATATCACGATAAGTATCACGTGAATATGAAGCAGAATCCATACAAATTTGAAAACTGCGATAATATTGACACCCCAGTATTGTGATAATATTAATCGTGTAAAGGACACCACTTGAATGTTTGCTGAGTCTGTCCGCCATCTTAAAGCTGCGTCTCTATTTTGTTGTGACACACTACTAGGTGACTTATGGCTTTTAAACGTCTAGCAAAATTCTATCCCTATCTCGCTCTATCTTCTAACTTAGTGGTACTGGGGGTCTACTCCGAAATTCGAAAACCGAACTTCGTATGGTGCCGTCCATTTCACTCATATAGTCTATGACAGGAGAGTGAAAGGGACGGCACCATACGAAGTTAGGATTTTGAATTTCGGAGTAGACCCCCAGCTCATGCCGTTCGCCGCGCTCGGACGTTAGAGGCACTACCGCGAACCGAAAACACCGAAAACGAAGTATCTGCCTCCCTCTCGCACATGTATATTCGAACGACAGAGAGGAAGATAGTTCGTTTTTGGTTCGCAGTAGGCCCTCAGGCGTTAACTTTAAAACGAATAGGGTATTTTACTATAAGAGAAATAAAATTCAAAATGTAATAAAAACCAGCCAAGTGCGTCGGAGTCGCACACTGAGGGTTCCGTACAACTAAAAAACAAATGTAATTTATCAATATATTGATATTTTTGGTCTATGGGAAGTCTTTGGTCTAATTTCAAGTTCATAGGTCGATGGGAACTTAAAAAATTATATGTGTTACAGACAACACACGGAATGTTCTTTGACTTTCTTCGACCGTCCGCCGCGCTCGGACTAAGGTGCTACCAACCGAAAACTAAATATATATGCCTCTCTGTCGCACTTGCATATTCGAGCGCGGGGAGGGAATTACTTCGTTTTCAGATCGCTCTGGTCTGACGGCTCCTATTCCTGGATGGTGCGCGTATCGGAATGTGAAATACCTTTTGGCAAAACGGAACAAGTTGTTAAATAGCTTCCATTAATTGGAGAAAATATTACCAACTGTTATTATTATCACGCGAAACACTGAATATTGAAGCAACATCCATAGGGGCCTGTTACATGGTTCTTATTATCACGCGATATACTCATATCACGATCCGTATCACGTGTAATGAATATTGAAGAAAAATCCATACGATTTTGAAAACCACGATAATATTGACACACCAGTATTGTGATAATATTAAGCGTGTAACAGACCCCATACAGTTTTAAAAATCGCGATAATATTGACACATAATATTGAGTGTAAAGGGCCCCACTTAATAGAATTTGGCGGAGAACAGAGAGCTCTACCGCGAAACGAAAACGAACGAACAACATGTATTTCCCTCTGTGTCGCTCGATTTTGCAAGTTCGATATAGAGGGAGATACACAAACTTCATTTGTTTTCGTTCGCGTTTAGCAGCTCTGACTTCGCACCAAAAATACTGACTGGCACATCAATATTTAACAATTGCACATCTGAACTGAATTTTAATGAACGATTAGTATTTTAGCTATACAAATCAGTACTGATTACGGTGTCAAAATTTTTATGTGCCTTTAAATACTACCCTTATAAAAATGCTTAGAATTAACTTGCAAATATACTAAGCCTTTGCCCGTGACGTCGTCAGCGTAATCTTTTACTCCCTATTCCATATGTTAATCCAGACTACAGACTATATTTCTATACGAAGTTTCATCAGAATCCGTTGTTATAAAGTTTTTATTTTATACATTTTTGTACACTATTTCTTTCGTCGTTTGCATAACTGTCACGAATAAATGTTTACTTTATTTCTTTCTTATTTATTTCACCCGAGCGAAGCCGGGCTTTCATCTAGTATTATAATATAACAATGTTTTAAAACTGCTATTATACCTATATACATTATCATATTTCGTGTTCAAAAATTGAGTGACGTGAAATTGTTTGAGTAAGGCAACTTAATGACTGAGCCTCGCCGCTAACTTGGCAAGAGCTTTTACCTACTTACACCGCCGAACAGTGAAAGTCCTGCAATGTCACTCACTGTCAGTATCATACAAAACACGCCAACCAAGATAAAATAGAACATGCTCCACGGTAGAACAAGATTACATGAATTAAAATTTCCTAGTGCTAAACGTCGGTTTTGTTCGATAGAGTACCTTCAGCACGTAACGTAAGTATTATAATTCATTCTGAAGTAGATTGAAAGGGTTCCATTTTCCCATTCGGGATATGGAACATCGCACACGCCGTCGCGCGCGCTTATCCCAAATGTATGGAAATCCAATACGTTTGGCAAGCGCGTGCGGCATGATATAGTCTACGGTGAAAATACACTCGCGGACGAAGAATACGGATCGGTAAAATACCGTCATATATTCCTATTATTCAGTTTATTTTAATCCTGTGATAATCTATATATTTTTATACCTAGACTGCAAAATTACAGTTAAAAAAAAAAGTTACCAGGTTGAAATCGGGCTCGTAAAAACCCATGAAGAAAACAACGGTAATGGAGCGAGATATCGCAAAAAACTTTATTTTTAGGTATTGATATTTTTATGATAGGATAGTTAGGTATAGTTAGGTTAGGTGGTGGTGCTTTATTTTTTACTGATAGGTTCTCCGATCGTACAACTATAACTATAATACAATTCACGTTTTATGGAAATCTTTTGATAAGATTCGTCAACTTGTGGATGGAATATTCAGGATCAATTTGGTAGCATAATTTGTCATAATTGACAACATTTCAAAATTTATAATGATGCCTAAATCGAAAACCATTTCGGTAAATAGGCTACTAGAACGTAATAAAATAGTTTTTAGATTTTTTTCTTTAGTAGTTTCCAAGAAAATCACGAATATGTATAAACCGGAAGTGTGACGTCATTACTATGGTTGTTAAGGGACAACACTTTAGTTCACTAAACTGTCTAGACTTAGGAAATTCTAACCACTTCCGGTTGTCACTAAGTTCAAATTTAAACTGTCATTGTAACAATTCACACGTTCGCCTGGCCTTTCCTTTTTCTGTATGTTATTTGATAACTATTGTGCCGCATCACAAGGTGGATGGAAACATGCTTTATGTTTTCTAATGTGGCTGGTTAAACGGACTGAGGAACCTACTTCAATCTCAATTGAGTGTACTGGAATAGGCCCAAGTTAAGTGAAGCCATTACAAAGGATAAATTTATAGCTGTTTCAGACATTGGCAAAAACCGATCACATTTAAGCATTGCATCATGTGATGTTCCTACCTTAGATGATTTTTTAGCAGAAGCTAAGAAGCACAATATAGGTACCAGATTGATACTTGAATACAACATGAAGAAACCTAGTTTGAACGATTGTTGTATTTTTGACTTGATGCTTGATTTTACGTCCAAGGCTAATAATGATCACCTGACATTTGAGAACTTCAACACAATTCAACATTATGTAAAGAACAATAAGATTAGTGAAAAATTCAGAGCACAAATACAAATGCAAATGCATGCCACACATAAAACTAAAGGCTTGTTCTGTGTAGCAGATCCACAATTTGAAATAAACCGCAAAGTATATAAATACTGGATAACATATGATGAAGATTATGCAGATAACCTAATATCTGCAGCAGAAAAGTTTTGGAAAGCTAATATTTTTAATTCAGTTTTAGAAAGTGTAAAATAATGCAAAATATTAATATGTAGAGGTATCCAATATTAAATAAAACATCTGATTTTGAAAATTGTTATTGTTTATTTTGAAGTTGAGTAAGCGATGGGAATCCTCAGATATAATATAGCACCCCTGGCAGCTAAACGGTGCTGCTGGGTGCAAAAACCATCGTACCTAGTCGTATATACTAATGAAAACTAAAACGGCTACATAGACATTACTAGTTAACATTTTGAACGCCAAGAACCTATAAAGTGGTCGTGTGAATGAATGAATCCAGAGGATCATCACAAATAAATAATGTTCTCTTAGGAATCCGGTCCAGCCCTACAGCTCGACACCATTCCGCTTGGTTTCCAGCAGGCACGCAAAAGAACTGTTTTTGTGGTGCTAATAAGGTATTATTTTTGCAAGCTGTTATATAACAGTATTTAGACATAGGCGGGGGTTTATAGGGCTCTTCAGATGCCATAATTCCTTTCTTTTCTAAATAAACTATAACCTCGGAAAACTTCACGAAATTTTAAATACTTGACTGACACTACTTGACACTGACGCGAAGTGAACGCCATGTCAAGTCAATCAAACGTAATGCTCCAAGGTTTTTTCAAAAAATAAGTGGCAATGGTAAAACAAGTTTTACAGCCACCGTAATGACGTCATAATTTACTTACGACCTTTTGGAATTCACTACTTTTATATTTGATATTTCAGAAAGAAAAATGGGATTTTGGGAGAAATAAAAAAACACGTGTACCTTAAAAGTTGATTTTCTATCGATCTAGATCATAAAATGGCCACCTTGAAAATATGAAAGGTTGTCAATTTGTAGCAGTATGGTTTTTAAGTTCTTAGATAGTAATAAGACCAGTCACTAAGTAGAACACCATTTATGGTGGTTAACTACTAGCTAATTCTGAAATGCAAATACCTGACGCAATTGCTTGGCAAATCTAATAAAGATACTTTTGATCAATACTTAATTATTGTTTAGTACTTTCGTCTATATTAGCTACAATTTCAGAAACCGGTTGATTTGATACTATGTCCATCTGTTTATAATCGGGAAGTGACATGTATACTTTTGGGAACCTTCTAGTTTGGAAGAGGGTTTCCATTACCTATTTGCAATTTTTAACTTGTGGTTATTCAATAAAATAGGCTTAAAGCAATCACTAAACTATATAGAAGTTGTTTATGGTTCAGTGTATCCCTAGACGCTCAAATAATATCTCATTACTGTTTTTTGTACTTGCGCATGTGACACCTCTGTAGTTGCAGGCTTACGCTTGTTTGCCACCAACGTGGTATAAAAAAAGCAAAACAACACAAGCCTATGATTAGTTATCCTCAGGCAGATAAGGTGGACCACCTGTTGTTTTAACTCTACCAAGCTCATTACATCATTATACAATGCAAATTCTCTTTATTGTACAATTCACATAATAAAATAGCAAAAACAACAGAATAAACAAAGGTAAGTACAGGGAGACAGAGGTAACAACAGGGCGGTCTTATCGCTAAAGAGCCTATTTTGTCATTTGTTGATTTATTTTGCCCTTTGTTAATTATTCTGGCCTATATAATTCATAATTATCAGTTAACTGGTACTTACAAATTAACCATTAAATAAGAAAAATACAAATAATTTACTCAGTACCGACAAGTACCGAAAACCCGGGAAATCCCGGTTCTGACTCAGTACCGGAAATTTCAGTCCCGGTTCTGGAAATGCTACCGGTACTGCATTCCCTGTTAGCTACCCCGCTGAGGATGCGTTGACATGGGGCCGCAGAAGAAGAGGAGTGGCGGTATTTCGGTGCGCCATTCTCGCTATCTCTGTGGCCGAGGCAGGATCGCAGGGGGAGAGGCGTGTTGGTATTTCGGTGCGCCGCTTTCCCTACCCCCTGCGAACTTGGCGGGGCCGTTCCGCGGAAACAGCGTTGGTGGGACCGCAGAGGAAGATAAATGTTTTCCCTATCCTCTGCGGCCGAGGTGTGATTCGTAGCGGAACCACCATCCTGCTTCGCCACCGTGACCTCCTTGTGGCGGACTCATGGGGGTCCGCTACTGTAAAGAAGAACATCGAGGAGGAAGGCACGCCGAAACATCTGGCGTGCCTGACGTGGAGGGCCTTCAGGCATCCGTGATGGAGCCGCTTTTGAGCGGCTGTCCAAATACACCCCCCCCCTCCCTAAAAATGGTGGTTGGTACCCGCCCTCCCCATATTGTGTTCTGGTGTGCCAACAGTGGAGTAGGTAGGTAGGAAGCTGGCTTTCCAACACTTACGTGAGCCCTCGAGGGCAGCGCTGACAGGGTTCCAGATGTGTGCTATAGCGTCCCCGGGACCCTGTCCTGTGAGATTTGGGGAACACCCCAGGAGTTTTACACTGTGCGAGTCGGACATACCCACTCGGTTTCTCACAGGATGGTGGGATCCATAATGGATTTCCGCTGGGTATTAAAAGGGTGGTGGTTGGTAATAGTATTTATGCCTCAAAACTTCTTATGGCTGGAAACTCTGCCATGTCATGGGTCGCAAGGTCTATTCGTATAATCATCACCTCCCAGGTGACATTACCGCTTCATAAAGTGGTCGGATATTCAGATCTAAACTCAAAAAATGGCTTCTCGAGCAGGCGTTCTATGACTACAGAGAAGTATTTTTTATAAAAATTAAGAGTATGCAATGTTAATGTTGTAGTTGTCATCTATATTTCATGAAAAAATCGACATGTAATTGTATCACCAACCAATAAAAATGAATATGAATATATGATACTATAAAAAACCTTATACTAAATTCAACATGACCCGAAATTTTTGAACGCGAGTGTAGATTAGTATATATGATATTAGTATCTTGTGACTTTCACTACTTTGACGCATCCCAACTGTCGCAGTATTGTTACATTAGTGCGATAAGGTACTAAAATTAATCATCGTTAATGCGGCCTAAAAGTAAAATGGATATCATTAGAGAAACAGTAAATGTTATGGATTGTTAACGCCATATTGGCTTCGATAACGACTACACATGATTGTTTAATGTAATCTTGGTTGTTTGTTTGCGCGGCACGTGGCAAATAGCCACCGAATGGCTTGTTTAATTATTAGACGAATAATAAATGCAAGTTTATAGGCCGGAGACAATGGGTTAATTTGATATGGGTGTACTTGTATCACACACATATGTGGTTTTACAAAGTAGGTACATATTTATAAATTTTGATATTTGCGATAACTGCTTTTTAGGGTTCCATAGTAAATAGAACCCTTATAGTTCAGCCATGTCCATTCGCCCATCCGTCGGCCTGTCCGCGACTTAGATCTGTAACCATTACTACTAGAAATCTGTAATTTGGCATTATGTATACACACCAATCACCCCGACTAAATACTAGAATAAAATTTTGTAAAAAACAATCTAGTGTACTTCCCCTACACACTACACGTATGAGTAAAGTGGGGATTTTTTTCTTGCAAAACCATAGGAAAAGCAAACTTTCATACGATTTCCATTGATTAGGTACTTACTTAGTTGTTAATGTTGTTAGATGTGTCAAGTAGAGTAAATACAAGTTTGTTGTTTTTTAAGTCCGCATAATGTGACGGAACTACGGAACCCTACATTGTGTATGGCCCGACACGCACTGGGCCGGGTTTGTATGGTCCGTAGCCAATATGGCGGAAACGCAACCCTTATAGTATCGTCATGTCTGTCCGTCCATCCGTCCGTCCGTATGTCACAGCTGATTTAATCGAAGATTATAAGTACTACAATTATGAAATTTGGTAAGCAGGTGTATTCTCTGAACCGGTACAGAAAAATGATATGAAATCACGTAAAACCATAAAATTAAGGGGGGTACCTAACCGGGGGATGAAAAAAAATGTAATGCACATAGACATCTGGGGTTTATGGATAGGCCTTTAAAAATGATAAAGATGTGTCTAAGAAACTTTTCCATAAGATAACCGTTGGTAAGATATTCGCTATCAAATTCCTAAATATAATCACTGAGACGCCATTAGATTCACTAGAAGCTGAAATAAGTACAATCCTAAACTCAACCATTGAATGGCTTAATAGAAATAACCTTAAAGTTAACTTATCCTAGACTCGTATTATGAATTTCATGTCCAAATTTAAGAATCAGCAGAATCATGTAGCAAAATCCGAAGATTTTACTATTACAGAAGTCGAAAATACGAAATTCTTGGGTTTAGTTTTGGAAAAAATCAATCTCTTTGCTGCGCCATCAAAGACGAGACACATGTCAAAAAGTGTTCTAAATAGGAATGGCCCCAATTTTTTTTTATTAATTACCAAGTGCTATTCGAGTCAAGGACACTATTAAAGAATTTAAGCAAGCACTACGTAATTATTTACTTAAAAAAGCCTATTAATTATTCGGTGAATGAATATCTGCATGACTACAATGAATAATCCATATACATGTAACAATCTTGTTATGTATGTAAGTTAGATAAAATAATGATATTAGTTTTAAAGAATTATGTTGTACGCCGCAAAGCAGAACATAGCTGAACTCTATACTGAATGTAAAACGAACATCTACGATACCTATGCTTCACGAATAAAGATATTCTATTCTATTCTAAAAAAAAGTCCCCCCCCCTCTAATTTTCAACTAAGAAGTTTAAAATTCTGAATTTTTTTTAAGTAGTGTATGCCCCAATGCAGAAAAGTTCGTCAAGTCATATATTATATGTATATGAATCTTATATCAACTCGTTTTATTTCTAGAAAGGCATTAGCAGCAAATGATTTCTACAATCTTATACTCCATAAATACAACGTTGTTTGTACACTATTGCACAATAAATACAATGTAAGAAAAAAATCCTAGGTATATTCATTCATGTATGGTTTCACAAAACAGTTCGGCAGGTTCCTAAGTTCTTAGCGTTAAGCCTCTTTAATATTATTACTCAAATATATAAAATTATTCAAATAAATTTGGTACCAATTGTCATTTAATATGTCAAAGGGTACATATATATTATAAGTAATTTAGAGCGACATGGGCCGCGGAAAACCAGTCACAGAAGAAGTCAGGAAAATTATAATTTCCAGTAGTGGGAGTGGAAAATGTACCAACCAAATCGCCAGAGATTTATTAGTGCCAAGATCTACTGTCCAGTCAATCATCCAGCATCCCAAGAAACACGGCACAATTTCGTGTTTGAAGAAGTCTGGTCGACCGCGTATGACGAGTGCAGCTGAAAACCGAGTCTTAAAGAAAATTATCAAACAAAACCGCCTTGCTCGTGCGGGGGAACTTACCGTAAAATGGCGTGATATGATCCAGAAAGACGTTTCAGTGGATACCTGCAAAAGGGTTCTTAAAAGAATGGAATATGGTTTTTACACGGCCAAGGAAAAACCTTTACTAACGGAGTTACAGAAAAAGAAGAGGCTGAAATTCGCTCGCGACTGGACCTGGACTGGAACTGGACTACTGAGCAATGGCGTCAAATAATATGGAGTGATGAATCAAAATTAGAAGTAACTGTCGGCGACGAACGAAAAAAAATCGTTCGAAATAAAGACGAAGCATTCGTCAAGGACTGCATTAAGAGAAAAGTGAAGTTTCCTGGGTCTGTGATGATATGGGGTTGCATGTCGGCACAAGGGGTAGGCCGCCTGCATTTTGTAGAAGGGACTGTTAATGCAGTGAAATACCAGGACATTTTGAAAACCAGTTTAATTCCATCTATTCCAAGCTTGAAATATGAAAATGTCTACACTTTTCAACAAGACGGGGCATCTTGCCATACTGCAAAGCCCACGAAGACTTGGCTCGAGTCTAAAGGAATCCCCACTATGGAGTGGCCATCGAATAGTCCAGATTTGTCACCCATTGAAACATTGTGGTGGAAAATATAAAAAAATTACGCAATTTTCCATCGAGGTCAAAAAGTGGTTTAAAAGAGAAAATCGTCGCTGTCTGGGAGTCTATAATCCCAGTAGAGTGCGAAGAGTTGGTAGCGACGATGCCATTGAGGATCAAGGCTGTTCTTAAGAGTAAAGGCGAGACAACCAAGTGGTAGGCGAACTATTTTGCGTACTCAAAATCGATAGCCGAACTATTATGCGTTGTAGTTGATACAAGAATTGTATTTTTTTATTACAATACATAATTTTTTTTTGTATTATATAGGAAATATTTTTTTTTATTTCTTGCTCCTATGCTACTAAAATTACTTACTAGATTTGAATTTGAAAAAAAGTTACTTTCAATTTTAAATAGTAGTAAATCTTCTGCATTGGGGCTCTATTAAATACTTTCAACGATTTTTGGCTTAAACAAGATAGGTTTTTGAGCTATCGCTGAAAAACTGTCTTGCCCAAACAAAATTACTGTGCCGCGAGTGCCCTATACGACCTTTTTTTGGTTCAATGTAGTTTTATTTATACACTATCTCCGAATAAATGCAAGTTTCATATATAACAAATTTAACTACTAACCAAACTTCCAATGTCGTCTAAAACAAGACAAAATATATAAACAAAAGAATTGAAGTACCAATTCCAGATGTAGGCACATCCAAAAATTTACAAATTTAAATGAACCCCAACTTAGGTTTAAGAAATACCTAACTTTTGTACTCACTAAGTTGTAAAATGCTGTTCCTCCAAGAATCCCAAGTGAATCAGTTACCATTTCTTGAAACATTGCAATTATAATATATACTCGTAGGTATAAAGCGCTTATTCATTAAGAATAATCGCGAACAGAAGCAATGTCGGTGAGCTTCAATAACAAGCGTTTCCTGGGGAGATGTTACCAGTTAAATTATTACACAACTCGCGGACGGAAATGTCGCAATAACTCTGATATTGATTGAACGGTTCATTTTTCATTACAATCATAGTTACTCGTAGCTTGCAAAATGTTTCTGAATATTCCTCTTGTTTAAATCATGATAATAGTTGACACAAACCTACAAACATTGAATTTGTTGTTTTCGTTAATTGCTAGTGAAACCGCCAGCGAAATTATATTTAATCTTTGTCCACTTCCAAGGTAGACTGACAAAAGATTTTATGACATTCACAAAACTACAAACTTTACCTCTATAGTTGCTTAGTAACATCGCGTACCTAGGAAATTGCAAGTAATAACATTAGTTATTTTCTGCTTTATAAAGTAGGTACTTTTAATACTGTAACCTTTGTGCCCAAGCCAAGTCTGTATTTTTGTGGGGACGGTTTTCTATTTATGAAATCAACTATGTATGTAGTACTAGTTTGTGATTTGTTTCAAGTGGTGAACATTCTGGGGCTATATTACTCGTATCGCTTGAGCTAACTGATTTGTGGTTGGATGGGAAACAAATTGGCTACACACCAGCCAGCAAGTGTTGCGTAAGGACGTGACGATTGCTGATAGAATATAAGTTATGTGAATGACATATGAATTAAGTATATTAGCTACAGCATTTCTGGAACAGACGTAGAAATTGACCCCAGAAAATCATCATCATCATCATCATTTCAGCCGAAAGACGTCCACTGCCGGTCATAGGCCTCCCCTAAAGACTTGCACAATGACCGGTCCTGCGCCACCCGCATCCAGCGGACTCCCTTACCAGGTCATCAGTCCACCGTGGGGGGGCTGCCCACAGGCTACGCCTTCCGGTACGTGGTCACCACTCGAGAACCTTTCCGCCCCAACGGCCATCGGTTCTACGTGCTATGGGTCCCGCCCACTGCCACTTAAGTTTAGCGATTCGAAGGGCTATATCGGTCACCTTGGTATTGGTCAAAGACTTTCGTCTTGAGACACTGCGGAATATTGGACGAAAATATGTGCCGTAGCTTCCCGAACGCTGCCCAGCCGAGTCGGATTCGACGATTATTGCCTCATGGCATTAAGTCCGCCTTTTGTACGTTAAGATTTCTTATTGTGCAATAAAGATTAAATAAATAAATAAATATTAACCTCTTTCTCGAAGTTGGACTTACCTAACTGAACAGTCTGTCTTAGGTAAATGTAATCGTCTACAACTTCGAGGGTAAAGTACATTCATCCTTAGACCAACTCGCTCGGAGGCTTTACTGAGGTTATTGAGCATTGTACTGTACTTAAATCCTCCATGGTCTCAGCCAAGATTACTATATCGTCAGCAAACCGAAGGTGTGTGATGTACTCGCCGTTTATGTTGGTAGCCTTTTTCAAATTTAATTCTTAATTTAAAAATATTTCTAAAATTTAATTCTAATTATTATGCGTAGATAGATCATATAGATCACAGTTCGAGTGTAATGCTGGCACCTCACATAGCAAAAGAAAAGGAAGTCAACACGTAATGCGAATACGCAAACCCCAAGTGAGGTAACGGCATGAAATGTTTACTTTGAATACGACTTATATTAGCAACAAAAAGTATTCATGTGGCAAATACTTATTTACGAAATATACCTATGATCAAAAAGTCTTCAGCATAAAGATACCACCCCGCTCAGGTACCGTTCCGGCATGTTACCTCTTCCTCTATTTATGCGAGCGTGCTTCTTTTCATTTTGTTCACTTTGATCAGTCATCACAAAGCATTTTGGTTTCTTATCAGAGTCAATGGTATCTACCGGGGACTATTGTAGGATTTCTGCTTATCAAGAAGCTAATATAACCAAAATATGTACGTATTCCACGGGAACTTGGCACGCAATATATCATGACACAGTTCCTTTAGATTATTCTAATGAAATTCAATATATTTAACATATATCTAAATACGTAGGTATCTTAGTTACACTTGCGACTTTGGGTTAAAAAATTACTTAAATACATACTAATTTCATTATTACGTTACTGGTTCTTACAATAGACTAGTATAGTAAGGGATCAATGGACTGTTTTCGTCAAACGAAGCTACCTTAATAATTAACACTGTATTGAACGTGACATATATGTGGGAAGTCAATCTGGAACAAAAACTGAAGAAAAGTAAATTGAGATCAATTTGACATTGATGTGCGCACTAGTTCTGACATGCTAGTCCTGCCCTCTTATTCACAAACTGACTCGCCCTCATCTGTCACCTCAAACCTCATCCGTTTTTGTATGGAAACTGTCAAATTTCATTTATCAAATTGTGTTTCCATATAAAAAGGGGTAAGATGTGAGCTGAGAGATGAGGACGTGTCTATTTCTGAATAACACCCCTGAAGGGTGATGTCTAACGTTGATCTAAATGTCATATTTCGTATGAAAAAACACTCGTGACATGTTACGTAATCAACCTCGTATATGTGAAAAACTTAACAAAATGACGTTGTGACGTGGTCGAATAGACGTTACATATTTAAAATGTGTTACAGAAACAAAACACATGTCTATTCAAATACGTCACAACTACATACAACTGGTAATTTTCTTAAGTTATTTACCTTTTAGTTCGCGTGGGTGCGAACGCACGCAACAAATGTAAACCTGACAACGATCCAAAACGTCTAGTTAGAAAGACCCTCTTCGGTTGTAATCAATAAACACAATGTTAGGTATCGGGAGGAACGGGACAAATTGACCTTTGACACGGTCCGAGAGATATTTACGGACCGTCGCATTTGAATACTCTGTCTATTTTAAACAGAGACCCAAATCCGGCAAGTGTTTTTGACACATTCAAATGATATGTGGATCGACTTAGATCCACGTACGTCCTACGTTGGCGCTTAGTCAAATGTGTGTTAGCACGACGGATGGGTAATCAAAAGTGGGCTAATTTTATTTTAAATTACTTATGTAATGCAGTGTGTTATAGTAGTTCAACGTTATCATTCTATGATCGAAAAAAAACATCTCAATTGACTAAAACAAGAGTAGGGGGTAGGTATGTGTCTATCAAGCTACTGATTGAGCCTATAAAAGTGCCTCTTAAAGTAAGAAACCAATTTGGTAAAACCTAAATCTTGCAAAAGTCTCGTATTTTTTACGTTAATCCGTTTTTCAGGATTTCGACCAGGCAAACAACTTGAGACAAGAGGAACATTTAAAACTCGGTTGTATTTCGCCCGTCTAGTTTAACCTTAATTAAGGAGACTACATCCGATGCTTCAATAAAATTAGCGTTATTTGAGTGAGTTTGAGTAGGCTGAGTAAGACAGGCAATTATGTAGGATTTAAGTAACGTCAGTTTTCCTCGAAGTCGAACAAAGGGCAAGCAGACGTAAGCGCTCCACACGAGCTCCATGGCACCCCGTCTCCCGAACACTCTAGATAAACCCAAGACCCTTTAGATTGCTTGATTTTGATGTTTTTTTTTTTCAGAGTATAGTAAGTAGTGCATACTTTACCATCAGATGAGGTTGTCTTATCTTATCTTTCATACATACGTACCAACATTTAAATACTGTAAACGCAATATGTTTGCTATTTTAAGATTAGTAGTTTTAATCTCAGATTAAGTCATTACTCGTAGGCTTGTAAGATGTAAGCTAAGTTGCTAAATCGACCACTCCTTTTTAATTGCAAAGGACAAGTTTTTTAATAAAGTTTAACAGAAGATTCCCCCTTCTCTTTATTTATTTGATTTAAGCACCAGCATAAGCTTATTTACAGAAATCTCTTGTAGGTATAGTGTACTGTATACTGTATATAAATTCCGGTATTTTCGGCCCCTGCATG
This sequence comes from Notocelia uddmanniana, assembly GCA_905163555.1. Taxonomy (NCBI): domain Eukaryota; kingdom Metazoa; phylum Arthropoda; class Insecta; order Lepidoptera; family Tortricidae; genus Notocelia; species Notocelia uddmanniana. Next base: position 55,347,650 of record LR991052.1, read on the forward strand.
AGAAGAAGAACCACACCCTTAAATTAAAAATATCAGCGTTTCTTAACGCTTTCACTGCCACCGACGCACATGTGCGTTCACTTCTATGCAAGTTTGTTCCTGGCGGGCGTTGCTGGCAGTAAATGTGTTAGCCGAAAGCAATCACAGTGATGTTAAGTGTAACTAATTAAATGTATTATATATATAAAACTTGAGATTAAACTTTCATTACCATTTACAATAGTACACGGTTCGTAGTACACCCATAAAGCGTTACCTCGCAAAATATATAGTTACTCAAGATAAGATATCCTCACACCAACTGGTGATATAGTATGCACTGCTTACAGTTTACCTCCGTGCATCGTACCGTTGCTCACTCCGTACCTTTTCCAAGAGATACGTGTACCCAATACTAATACAATTGGTTATATGTAGGTACCACTTGCACTCTGTGTTCCACGAATAACGTAGATAACGTAATAGGTACAGGTGACAAAAAGGGGCTGATAACATCTGCCGTAATCAAACTCAATTTAAGTTTGAAACAAAAGTATTATTTACAAGATAGCAAAACATTATAGGTTTTCAACTACAAATCAATTAGAAGTGTAAATAAATAATCCTGTATGGGTATGTCAGACGGCGAATACAAAGATGTGTGAAAATAATAAACCTATATAATACCATATAGGCGGTAGGCCTTCTCGCATCTGTCACGGTTCTGTTAAAGTTAGAATGCGGTTATTTTTAGTCGGCAACCTTTCCGCCTCGCATGCGAGGGCTGGTTTTTGGCCAAACATTGCATTTAATTTAACCTCAGACTTTACAAGAGCCAAAAGCTTTTTGAATACAAAATCCGTTCGAATCCAATTAGCGATCTAGAACGAAAAAGTAGCCGCATTGAAACCAACTGATTTATTTATAATACTCTCATGGGCATGGAAATTGGGTCGCAATTTCAGTCTACAGTGCTTTTTTTATTTCGAAATTTAAAATTTTTATTTCGAAATGCGTAGGTTAGTAAAAAAGAGCCCCTATTTTCTTGCATGTTTGCGATCACGTCGTCTCAAGGTAAAACACGACACGATCGGTGTATAATACAAAATTAATGGCAATGGAATGAGTACATACACAATTAGTTTTATTTTACAGCATTTGTAACTTATTTCTGTGCTATCCACTTAACAGGACCTGGACTCAGTTTCGGCACAGACACATCAGCTTGTATAAGACATACTAATGATGAGTCACCAAAATGAATCCAGTTTGTATACGAAACTTTTGGTCGAGTTCTAACGAGCTTGAGTATATACCCGTTTTCATTGCTCCAAGATTATTTTTAATTGTAGCCAACGAGCGACAAATTGAAATTAATAGAGATCAAAGTTCTTTTCGTATTGAGTTAGCAAATAGGTAAAACATTTACCAAAAACAGCGACATCACTGCTCTGATAACGATGACGATGCCATAAGTTGCAAAGATTTAATTGGCGATCTGAGTTATTCAAATTACTTTCAAAATTCATTGTTAGTTTCAAAGAACGGCCATTATCAAAAAAAAGTTGGAGTAAATTATTAAATCGTAAACTTTTCTCATCAGGAACGCCTGAACATTGTTATCTCGATATTTTAATCTTTTTATGATTTCTATCGCGATTATAGCCGTTAATCGACGAATCAAACCTCCGTTTCTTTTGCTAGCGGCAAATTTTACACTAATATAATGCCTTGCCTTGTTCTTAGCTAATTTTACTAGGTATAGTGTAAGTAGATATGTTAACCGCGTAGGCTCGGTTAAAAAGTGTTTTTGGTCTCCCCCGCTCGTTCTAAACTAGACTATGAGTGGGTTGCATCAAACCGTCTGATTTCGTAAGCTGTGCTTGTAAAAATCACATTGTATGAAACGTTTGGATGGGATAATGCTGCCGGTGCCATATTTTATACGTTGACTGGTCTGTCGCCAAGTGCTGATTATGACGAGAGCCATAGCTTTGAATAAGTTAGGTAATAGGTACCCCAGAGAAGTTACTGATGACCAGCGGGCCTATGATGGTAGCCATTTTAGTACTTATCGTCGTGGATAAGACATTCGTCACGTTCACTTTCTGATAAGTATGGGAGTGCGAGAGTGACGAGCGTCTTTTCCGCGACGGCCGTGTACGGTTCTGCTTAAATTAAATGATAAATCGGCCAAGAGCGTGTCGGGCCATACTCAGTGTACCTACTAATGAATACTGTGTTTTTTACTAAGAAGGGAAGATTTTTTTACGATAACCCAAAAATGGCTTAACTTTTCATGTCCGCTATAGTTTTTGTTGAAAGTCTCTCATGATTTTTTTCATATTTTTTGGACCTCTAGGGACATATTTTTTTTTTCTTTCGGAGTGATTATTTACTTTATCAAACAAAAATAAAGAACACCTCTATTCATTTTAAAAGACCTATTCAACAACACCCTACACTATACTAGGGTTTATGCAAAAAAATCATACCCACTTTATGTGTAGGGGAGGTAACCTTAAAAAAATAAAGATTTTATTTTACGACTTTGTCAGTTTTATTGATTTATATATCCATACCAAGTTGCAGCTTTCTAGCACTAATAATCACAGTGCAAAGCCTTGGACAGACAGACGGACAGACAGACAGACAGACAGACAGGCAGACAGACAGACGGTCATGGCGAAATTATAAGGGTTCCTAGTTGACTACGGAACCCTAAAAAGATTAAATACTCTAGAAATGACTATAGCTGTCGTTGTCTTCCGCGGGGTTCAGAAACTTTGTGTGAATATTAGCAGGAGAATGGAGGGAGCAAGATATACTAGGACATTTTGTAATTGTAATGTAATTTGGACTTTATGTCCTACGTTGAAAGGGTTTCGCGAGCATGTTTAGCGTTGAACGTAAAGTATTCCCGTGATACCGTCACGCATCACGTACTCGCAGTTTTACGCAGCGAGTGGCACGGGCCCAACTGTCACGTTCTGACGTGGAATCCACTGACCGTAAATGCGGCAAATCGCTGCCCGAATCTTCTCCCGTCCTCAATTTTATGAACAACGTCGACAGGAAATGTAATTGTAAACAGATATACGTACGGACGGTCGGTTTTACTGCTGGCCAACACTTAAGAGTTACGGCTGGTCCCAACAGCTGCCATTACCGACAGAAATTCCCGACGCACGGCACAGTGTCCATATTCTACTAAAGACAAAGGTTTAGGTACCGTTGTCACAGAATAATTAATAGTTCCTAAAGGTACAGAAGCCCAACTGCCTTAGGATGACGTTAGCTGTCAAATCTTAGCCATAAACAATACTAGAGTATGATGACGTAAGCGAGGGTTAACGATATCTAACCAACATTCAATGAGGTTATTATGGGGTATTTTCGTTCTTACGTTGAGTTACAAATACCTAGAACCCATATTTCTCTCAAAAAGTAGTAATGAGAGTTAAAAAGTGAAAATATTCTTAAATTATTTCACGTTGTCACCATTTTAAAACAAGTGGCTATGTGAGCTGACAACCTCGCGACCTTATTTTTAATAAATAAAAAATCAAAAAACTGATTCGGTAAAAGTTCTATAAAATTATTGAACCTGCTCACAAAATTTTAAATGAACCGTTTGAAAAATGCTACTTGTAGAGAAGAACATCTGGAAATCCGGACATCTGGACATCCGGACATACCAAATCATTTTTTTCGAAGCTGAAACAGAGAGGTTCTTTTCACTCGGTCGAAAAAATAATTGCTTTCAATCTTGCCAATAATATTTTCCACGTTAGACAGGACTAACAACACGAAAAACTTATTTTAAGAGAATGTTTTATACAAATAATTTGAAAAATAACTTATACATCAATAGTGTTATAAAAATCTGAACGTTAATAGCTATTTACGATACAAGGGTTGTAAAACAAAGAAAGGCCGATATCGCAGATGTTTGAGGCCCGAGCCGCAGACGAGGGTCATAAATATGCGAGAGAGGGCTTTCTGTTTACGACCCGTGTTTTGTACACAATTTTTCGTCACCACTTGGCCAAAAAGTGGGTTATTCCGGACGCGCAGCGCGCGGAAAAACGCGCTTTTTGGCAAGGTGTAGTGTACCTAAAGTTTCTTAATACTATATATGTCAATTTTTTTTTTAAACGGCCATTAACTTAAAATTTGGAACTACTTCTAAACGACAAGTGATTTACATGCTCTTTCAAAAATATGTACATAGGTTAAAGATTGGTTTGGTATTAATTTGCAGTACATACTCGTATTTTGATATTCCAAAAAAAACATTCGTTACGCAAGTTGTTCCGTGCGCGGGCAAAGAGCTCATATCGAACTACCTACTGCTAGCGAGCGAGCTACACTAAAAAATGGGAGCTACAGTCGCCTTAAATAACGAAACACATTACACTCTCTACCGTCGACGAACATCAACGGAGCATTCTATATAATAAGTCATCATAAATTTTGATGAAGTCTATAATTATCTAATTTCCTCGCAATTCTCATTACATTTTCACCGTTTTATATAAATAGATACTTCTTGAAACACTAATACTCGTACCTCTACATGCCATCCTCTGGTATCCCATGGTAATAGTTTGCTTAGCACATTTATTATAAAAACTAGTTTTCTACCTTTCGGGGCTGCAGTACGAACACTGCACATGCAACACCATGTTTTTATTTTGAGACAAGTATATCTCAAAACTTGTCGCCAGATAAAAACATTGTTTTAAAAGCGCGACGCGACGGTTTTCTTAGCTAACAAAGAGTTTTCTTTAATTAAAAAGTTGGACTTAGCTGTGACCGCTAAGCGGCAGTTTACAAATAAGGCATCCTATTCCTATCCCATAATGCAGTTCAGGGTTATGCATTATTCATATAGTTGCCGGTTGCCTAATAAATATTCCGTGTTTCTACCGTTAGGTTGACTATAAAAAGGAATCCACGCACAGGTCGTTCGTTTATAGAGTTTTGATGGCTCCTTTAAGTTTAAGGGGAACCGAATAGCGCTACTACATCATGATGAGCACATAATTACCTATTCTGAACCTCACCTCCCCATACAACATTCATGCGGCCAACAGATTGTTTAGATGCAAGGTAGATAAAAACGATTATTTTGGTTTTATCGCGCTAGTTTTTTACCAGTATACCTCCTACTATTACTTCAAAATAGATGGATTCCAAAATAAGATATGAATTTTCTGTTGTTTTTCTCAATAAAGGGATCTTCTATCTAGGAGTTCTCTACTTTAGCAGTCAAGACCCGTGCCATAATCTTTTTTACATAACCTGTGACATGACTTACCTTACCTGTAAGTAAATATACAATGACACCTAATTTCCAACAAAATACTTGCTTTATAAATTGGCTATGTACATACGACCTGTGGCATCTTTAGTATGGCTGGTGTTTCTTTTAAAAAAATTTAGAACATGACAAATAAAGGAAGTTTTGTTACATTGTTGCCGGGCCGGGCGAGCCTTCAATGTTTTTTTTTTATTTATTTATGATGGACCATAAACTGTATACTTCGTCTTCCAATACGTAGCGAGTAATGTGTGGTAATGTCCACTTTAACGGCCATATTTCAGAAAAATAACATAACTGGGCCCGAGATACGATAGTAACAAGCAAGGGAATTATTTTTTTGCGAAGCTTACTGGTGTTTTGTACTAGAAGGAAAACCGGTTGAACTGTGAAACAGAAAAATGGTGAAAATACAAGTGTAGAATCGATATTCAGGCCCAGAATAGGCGATCAAAGCATTATTCTAAAATAAAAATTAGATGGGAAGTAGTCCTGTTATCACAAAAACTAGGAACATGTCACAATTTGAGGATATCAAGGTATGCAAGCCGTTGTAACTATATTCATCCTATGTTATTGAATATGAAAGAGCTTTCTTTCTTTAGTATAATTAGGCATTTAAACAAAAAACATATGGCCAAAGCAACGTATATTTGCGTAAATAATACTAATGAAATTTCATAGTTGTCCAATGAATTTACTTTAAAAAAAAACAATAAAAAGCAAAAAGGAATACTTTCGCAGTGTTTCATACGTCTTTTAATAAGAACGGAAGATTATTTTACGATAACTCAAAAACGGCTAAACTGATCATGTCCGCTATAGTTTTTGTTAAAAGTCTTTACTAAGCTTTGCTTTCATGATTTGTTTTCATATTTTTTGGACTCATAGTTCAAAAGTTAGAGGGGGGAACAATTTTTTTTTCTTTTGGAGTGAATATTTCCGATAATAAATTCACTTCAGTTTGATGAAGACCTCTATTCATTTTGAAAGATCTATCCAACAACACCCCCCACCATAGGGTTGAAACAAAAAAAAATCATACCCACTATATGTACGAGTAGGGGAGGTAAGTAACCGTTTTTTTTTTTAGATTTTATTTTACGATTTGTCAGGTTTATTGATTTATATATCCATACCAAGTGGCAGCTTTCTAGCACTTACAATCACAGAGCAAAGCCTCGGAAAGACAGACAGACAGACGGACGCACATGGCGAAACTGTAAGGGTTCCTAGATGACTACGGAACCCTAAAAACGAGGCTGTAAATATATTAAATAAATAAAAATAAATATTAAGGGATATTTTTTTACACAAATCGAACTAGTCTCATAGTAAGCTCAATAAGGCTTGTGTTATGGGTACTAGACGACGAGATATTAAATAAATATATACTTAAATACATAGAAAAACATCCAAGTCTCAGGAACAATTTTTTCTGCTCGCCACAGAAACTAATGCACTTATCGGGATTCGAACCCGGGACGTTTAGATTCGGAGGCAGTGTCACTACAAACTAGGCTAAACAGGCCCACAAAAAAATGAAAAAAAAAATATGCATGAATGTTATTAATAATATTTGTATAAATACTTTACGGTACACAGGCCTTAGTATAAAACTAATATTGCACGTGTCTCTCTGACTCATTGAACTGCCAGTGATTAATCTTATTGTATAGTGGTGCGGTACCTCTACCCAAATGAATGTTTGTGGTGTTGAACCCAGTTGTTCCAAACAATTTAACGTTTAATATCACTTCATACGAGATTTTTAAGATAAAACATGATTAAACACTAGTATATTAATGCCCGTGCGACATGATGGCGTCCTTGTTACAAGCTTGACCTAACATGAAAATGCATTGCAAGATTTACGAGCATTTTATGCTCAGATTCCGGGGCAGGCCACCAAAAATGTAATTTGTCTAGCTAGGGGGCTTTTCTGGCTTTGAGAAGCGATCTGCGGAACGGATAGGAGACGTCTACTTAGTGCCGCGGCATGCGCCACTTGCCTGTATTTGGTAGACCACTTAACCCTTAATATTGGCCTCAAATATAATTAAACGAACGTACCGAGAAGCGTTAGCTGGTGGTTTACTATTCACTTGATCCAAAATAATGTCAATATTCTCGAGATCTTTACACGTATCTACTCGTAATTTAATATCTTGTCGAGAGAACTGATATCTGAATAAACCTCATTATTTTCATGCTCTTCTAGTCAAATCTGATGAGAATACTAATGCCGCAATATAAAATTATGCAGGCTCATACATAAGTAGAAAAAAGATGCAATTTTCCCTTCACATAAACAAGCGGAACTCATCAAAATGTTTATTATCCAATCTGCGCCTCTCGGCAACCACAGCCGTACCTATATTAAGGTCATGTTTTCGCCAACACCAGTAATCAGTCTTGATCTCCTGAACTCATTGCCAGATGAAACATTCTTGCAAGAAATTGTATTTCTTTCAAGTAGGTTTTTCCTTTACCCGATTTGTTAGGTAGGCAAATATGCCTATCTTGTAAATTATGTTTTATTTAAAATGAGTTTTATTTAGGTGTTGTTTAAACTTAGTATATGTTTTACGATCAGGAGTCGTGATCGCGTATTATAAATCAGAAAGCGTATTAAAGTCAAGTACCATTACTTTGACCTACTGAAAGGGCGCTTCGAACAATATAAAAACCACACAGAAGCTTCTAATAAAAGTTTTGAAAATGTCGACGGGTAGTAATAAACACCGCCAATTTGTTCACTCGTTATGTTCATTGTAATGTAAGTTAATTGGCTTTAGTTACTATAGGCTTTATATAAAAAGCCTTTTTTTTCAGTAACGCTGATTATAGGGCTGGCTACTTCCTCGGTCAACGGATAGATATCGTCAGATTCCCAGAGACACATTCCCAGAGGCAGCGTCCCCGGGAAATGTATATATTAGTTAAATAATTTGTATTTCGTTTGAGATTATATAAGAATGTAATATAAAATATATTGTTATATAAAAAGGCATATTTATGGTATTTGTGGACCTCGAAAAGGAATATGACCGAGTACCTCGGGAGGTTTTGTGGTGGGCCTTGAAAGGGAAACGTATGCCTGGGAAGTATGTGGAGCTAATTCGGTCGATGTATAACAGATGTTGTACTCGCGTTCGATCGGCGGCTGGCACAACCGACAGGTTCAGCATCACGGTGGGCTTGCACCAGGGATCGGCTCTAACTCCTTACCTCTATCTGTTAATTATGGAGGCTCTGACGTCGGAAATACAGGAGGAGGCACCCTGGTGTATGCTGTTCGCCGATGATATTGTTCTTGTCGGCGAAGATGGTTACGAGGTGTAGAGCAGACTGGAGGAGTGGCAACAAAGACTGGAGAATGTTGGCCTGAAGATCAGCAGATCCAAGACAGAGCACATGTTCTGCGATTTCGGCGGTCTCTCCGGTTTTACGCCCATACAGCTGGATGGCGTTACGCTGCCGTTCTGCTCTGACTTTAGGTACCTCGGTTCACTAGTGCAGTGTGATGGCAATATTGACCGTGACGTGAAAAACCGAATTAGCACTGGATGGATGAAATGGCGACAGGTCTCGGGGGCAATTTGTGACGCCCGAATGCCTCTTCGATTGAAGGGTAAAATCTTTAAGACCGTAATAAGACCTGTCGTCATGTATGGATCAGAATGTTGGGCCTCAAAGGTGATGGATGAAACGAGACTGCATGTTACAGAGATGAAAATGCTGAGATGGATGTGTGGTGTGACGAGAATGGACTGGATTCGGAATGAGTATATAAGGGGAAGCCTGAAAGTAGCGCCCATTGGCGAAAAACTAAGAGCCAATCGCCTGGCGTGGTACGGGCATGTAATGAGAAGGGGTGAAAGCCATGTAACCAGAAAAGTATTGGATATGAATGTGGATGGATGCAAGAAACGAGGTAGGCCAAAGAAAAGGTGGATGGAGTGTGTGAGAGATGATATGAATAGGAAAGATGTGAATGAAGAGATGACGCGTGACAGAGATATATGGAAGAAAAAGACATGCTGCGCCAACCCCAAATAAATGGGAAAAGGGCAAGAGAATGTTAAACGCATGTTACAAAAGACAATTAAATATTTCATAAAGCCTGGACCGGGTTAATTCCAAAGTTACCACGGCTAAAGTATTATGGGTATAAAGTTTATTTCACAAAGATCATTCCAGCACGTTTACTTAATAATTGATCCCTACTTTTGTATGCCCATCGGTCTCATTACGGCTATCAATTTTTCATAAGTTATTTTACTTCAGTTGGAATCAATATAAAAAGAATTAGCTGAATACCTTGGTTTTTGAGAGAGAGAATATATATATATATATATATATATATATATATATATACACATGTTTTGCTCGTACGTTTAACCTCAGATCAAGCCTTTAGTCCTCTTTGGTCGACCTGGCCTGGGTTGGCCAGTCCTGGCTTAGGTAAGTAATTGAGAAGACGCAGTGTCCCGGGGAGATGTGGTATTGGCGGTGTCTCTCGACATTGCCAACGCTTTCAACTCCCTGCCCTGGGCCTGCATCGCGGCGGCACTGAGGCGCCATGCTGTGCCTGAGTACCTGCGGAAGACGGTTGAGGACTATCTCACCGATAGAGCCGTCAGGTACCCCACGCCCGTGGAGTGGCACGTGAAGGGGCTGTCGTGTGGTGTTCCACAGGGGTCCGTCCTAGGGCCACTTCTGTGGAACATTGGGTACGACTGGGTGCTGAGGGGAGGCAATCTGCCGGGGGTCAAGGTGACGTGTTACGCCGACGACACCCTGGTGACAGCCCGTGGACGCACATTTCGGGAGGCGGCGATCCGGGCCACGGCTGGCGTGGCAACGGTGGTGGCCCGTATCAGGAGGTTGGGGCTCGAGGTGGCCCTGAATAAATCTGTGGCCCTGTGTTTTCATGGGCCTCGGAAGGCTCCTCCGGCGGGTTCCAACCTGGTGGTGGGGGGAGCGTCCATCGCTGTCAAGTCGACAATGCGGTACCTAGGCATAGTCCTTGACAGTCGTTGGACGTTCAGGGAGCACTTTAGGTGCCTTGCTCCCAAGTTAATCGGGGCTGCGTCGGCACTCAGTCGGCTCTTACCCAATGTGGGCGGACCGAACGCGAGCTGCCGCAAACTTTACGCAGGAGTGGTGCGGTCCATGGCACTGTATGGGGCGCCTATTTGGGCCGGATCCCTGACCGCCCAAAACCAAGCCGAGCTTCGACGGCCGACGGGTTACGGCGGTCAGGATGGTGAGGGCATACCGCACTGTCTCTTGCGAGGCGGCGTGCGTGTTGGCGGGGACTCCACCCTGGGACCTCGACGCTTTGGTTCTGGCTGATGTTTATTGGCATGTAACCGAAGCGCGGGCCAGAGGGGTCCAACCATTTCTGGAGGAGATAAGGCGGTGGAGGCTCGACTCCCGCCGTACCCTCATCCAGAAGTGGAAGGAAAGGCTGGAGGTGCCAAGTGCCGGCCACTGGACCATCGGAGCGATTCGGCCCGTCCTGGAGAGATGGGTCGGCAGAAAAGGGGGGTTCCTCTCCTTTCGCCTTGCGCAGGTGCTCTCGGGGCATGGGTGCTTCGGCAGATACCTGTGTAGGGTGGCAGGACGGGAACCGACGGAGGAATGCCACGAGTGCGGCGATGCCGAAGACACGGCGCAACACACGCTGGCGGTTTGCCCAGCTTGGGCTGAGCAGCGGGCCGCGCTTGTGGCCGTGGTGGGGCATGACCTCTCCTTGCCTGCCGTGGCAGAAGCCACGGTTGGCGGTGAGAGGTCGTGGAAGGCGATGGCCTCCTTCTGCGAGGACGTGATGGCGCAGAAGGAGGCAGCGGAGCGCGGGAGGGAGGAAGATCCGGCCTCTCAACCAATGCGCCGCAAACGCGTGGGGCGACGGCGGCTGGCATACAACCGCCGACTACCCCCATAAGGGTGCCCGTGGGTGGCAGACACGGGGACATCTGTCACCTACACGAAGGCCCCCGAGTGGCAGGCGTGTCGTGTTTCGGCGCGCCCCCTGAGAAGGATGTGGGAATAAATCGTTCCCACCAGAGTCGGGTCCGGAGTACGGACGGCCGCTGGCGGGGTTGCGGAAGTGTGCCTACGGCGTTCCCGTGGCCTCGCCTTATAGCACGGAGGCGGCACATAGAGGGGTTTTTAGTGGGTACACCATAGGCCCCATTAGCCGATATGGGAGTCCCACATAACCACCAGGGCCCGTCCCTGCGCCCTGGTGGTATGCGTAACGCATTTTCCCCTCTTAAAGTAATTGAGCAGGTTACTGTAAACGTGTCCAGTTAAAAGTATACACTACCGCTCATAATTATTTAGGCACCCATAGCTTTTTCCATACATCTGTATACAGAAATGACTTTCAGAAATACACTGCCAAGTCAGAGTCCCTTTACAGTTTTGCGTGCATTTAGCATTTTTTATTTAGCTGACTTATTGAGCCTTACATCGGTGCCAGAGACCCCCCTAATAAAATGGTAGTTCTCTTTTTGCAATGACTTAAATAACTACTAATTGCCGGTTCTTAGAAACACACTACACTTTTGTGTAAACCAGCAATTAGTAGTTATTTAAGCTATAGCAAAAAGAAAACTACAATTTGAAAAGGGGGGGTCTCTGGCAGCGATTTAAGGCTCAATAAGTCACCTAAATAAAAAATCCAAAATGTACGCAATACTGTCAAGGGACTCTGACTTGGCAGTGTATTTCTGATAGTCATTTTTGTATACTGATGTATAGAAAAAGGTATGGAACCCTAAATAATTATGAGCGGTAGTGTACTCGTATGTATACGATAAGTAAATGCGTATGAACACATATTGTATACGTGACTGTACGGTTGTGCAATTGATAAATTTCGAAGAACATTGAAAAAGGTCACTAGTAATTTGACTTATTTGGATGATTTTTGAGAGTAGCTAATATTAGCTTCTTTGTATTATACTTTATTAAAATAAAACAAACTGAAAGCCTTTTATTATTCCTTAGAATGTAACGTATGACATAAGTATAGTCTACCTACTTCTTTTTCTGTCTCCCGCTTTTTTACTCAGGGTTTGTAAGCTCTATTATTTTTGTTTAGGTCTTCCTCTTCGTCTAGTTCTTGTTTCTTCTAGTTTATTCGTACTGTATCGCCACACCGTTTTCACTTCAATCTTGGTGTCATTTCAGAGCGTGTATTCTGCCAATTTAGACGAATGAGTTTTTTTATCACGAATTAATATCAAGTTGAAGAAGCTCCTTTCCATGGCCTATTGACAGCATTTTATTTAATTCTACGTCTGTAAGTTATAGATTGCATCCATATGTAAAGCACGTTATCAGTAGACAGGTGTCTAGTACTTTTGTCTTCGGCTTTAAATGCTTCGACTTTGTTTTCTTGTATAACCTTCTATTCCATGTGATGGCGTCTCGTAACTTCCTCTAATATCTATTTATTAAAAAAATATAGAAGGAAGGAATAGACTATCTCTAGTTCATTAACATATTCTTATTGTTGGTCATATTTTTTGGTTTATGTACATTTGATTCCAGGCCTATAGATTGATTCGCGCGATTTAAATCGTTTATCATCAACCGCATGACGGCTAGAAGGTTTGTGAAAATATTAACATCTTCTGCAAACTTTACGTCACTTAAATCTCTACACTAATTTAATGGTCCTTTGGATGCCCGCTCGATATTTTTCATTAAGAGTATGTACTGGTATTTATTTCTAGTATATTAATACCGCAGCTTCTATTGACCTATTTAAATAATTATTTGTTCTCCTTAATTTACATAGATACATAGGTAACCTGCTCTATTAACGTCATCATAAAACGTTTAGATATGTTTAATAGGAACCTACACGCGAGGTTAAGGAGACCGTCTTTCCTAGCGTGGCGCCACTGCGTGCCTAGTTGTGCGACCCTTGCGCCGTGGCGTGACAATTTATGGCCTAACCAGTTCGTGCAGAACTTTAGCTTTAAGGCTCTTAAATGAAAGCCATTTCAACAGTTTGCGAGTAAGTAACCTTGAATATACAAACCGAGCGAAATAAAATTGTGGCAATCAATAAAACTAAAAACATTTAGTACAAATAACGGAAATATACTTTGTACGTGTCTATAAAATGTCAAATAGTTGATTGTTAAACAAGGGTTGAAAGCTACTCATTTCAGACGAGATGTTTTGGCGCTCGAACGAAGTCTTAGCTCCGATATTTCGAGTCAAAATGGGTGGTTTCACCCGTGTTACACACTCTGATTTTCATTTCGAGTACGAGTAAACTAAAAAAATTCCAAATATGCGAAAAAAATATATGAATCTTAGTTTTTGTGTGGACCATTTTGTCGGGAACTAGTATATAATAGTGTTTGTGTATGCACCGTCTTCAGGAAGTAGTTCTGTAGAGGTTATAATATTTTGAATATAAGAATGCTTAGATGTTATTAATTGAAAAGTATCAATCAAATTATTATTTTATTTTCATCATATCAGCTTGCAAATCATTTTACTTATCAATGAGCTTCAAACATTACCACAATTATAGGTAGTGTGGCTGTATCAGATTCTACGATTGTATAATGAAACGGGTCACTCATGTCTTTAAGGTCGACATGTTTCAGACCGGTTCGCGATCCTTAATCATGAGTACCTATCGCGGCGGCGGTTCTTTTATCACTAAGTGCCCTTGCCCTACCCGCTCGGCTGCTCGGTGCAGACGGTGCAGAGGCGGAAGAGGCGAGAATCTACCTTCTTTTAAGAACCGCGAACAGGTCTGAAACATATCGAGTGATATTCGACCTTAAAGACGTGAGTGACCCGTTTCATTATATTTTAATATGTCTGAAACACACGGGAGTTTTGGACAGATAAATCTGCGATTGTTTTTTTAAGCGTTCAGGTTAGGGTAGGATTAAGGCGACGTTCTGAAGCGGTTATATAAAAAAAATACCGAAATTGCATAAATTATTCAATCACGATCAAATACCAATAACAGTATTTATTTACTTTTTTATTACCATAATATATACAGGGTGCAATTTTATTCATCATCCTCCTAGCGTTATTCCCAGTACAGTTGCATCCTGAAGGATGCCTGGGGTCCGCTAGGGTGAAATTTTATTGACTGTTCAAATTTTTCCCAGGCATTCGGTATCAATAAAAGATGACATTTCTGAAAAAAAAATAAGGTAAAATTTTCACAATAAAATGTCCTGTCCGAATAAATAATAAGTAACGGGTCGATAATTGGGAGCTGAATGACGCTCGGGGTTAGCGGTGCGGGGGGAGGGGCGCGTTCACCTATCTGATCTCGACCAAAATTGCAAATTAATTAGACGCACGCGCATCTCCGCAATGACCGGTTGTGCACTTCCGTGTTGTATCTCTCGTAAAGAAGCGCGATGCCGAACGAGACTTACAAAACAATGTTTATGAATGAATGAATGATGGAAAATTTGCAACTTATGTTTATTTTTATTAATTTCCAATGATTATTTAATATCATTGTAACTTTCATAAAAAAAAAACAGTTATTCGACGCGTAAGTTTGTCTCGGCGTCTCAACGTAGGGGCGGGGCGAGCGTTATTGTCACCTCCCGCACAACGCGGTATCCATGAACGCATGTTTTTTTTTTTTATTTCAGCTGCTCTGTCTCAATATTTTAGTTTTGAAAGATACTGAAAGAAAAAAACACGTACTTTTTATTTTTCGCTAAAGAATCCACTGTGAAAATTTGAACAGTCAATATTATTTCACCCTGTATATTTTACTCATAATAATTATGAACACAGTCTAGAATAATACAATTTTACGGAGGTGGCTGCACATGTATCTAGCAATCTGCCATGCCCATTTTTAGGGTTCCGTAGTCAACTAGGAACACTTATTGTTTCGCCATGTCCGTCTGTCTGTCTGAGGCTTTGCTCTGTGATTGTTAGTGCTAGAAAGCTGCAATTTGGTATGGATATATAAATGAATAAAATTGACGAAGACGTAAAAAAAACATAATTTATGGTACCTCCGTACAAGTGAAGTGGGGATGAATATTATTTTATGGTTCAACCCTATGGTTTGGGGTGTTCTTGGATGTCCCTCCCCGCTATTTTTGAACTATGGGTCCAAAAATATGAATAAAGTCGTGAAAGCAAAGCTTAATAAAGACTTTCAACGACAACATTGATCATGATCAGACATGATCAATCAGTTAAGCAGTTTTTGAGTTATCGTAAAAAATATTTAATTCTTAGTAAAAGATCTATGAAACGCTGCGAAGGTATTCCCTTTTGCTTAATATTGTTTTTTTTTTAATTGAGTTCATTGGGCAACTACGGAACCCTACACTGAGCATGACCATTGACCCGACAGTTCATTCCCAGTAGTCTCGTGGAAGAAGTTCCGTGTCGGAACTAGTGAAACTTTTTTTCCCAATAGTTTCGTCAACGGTACAGAGTGGTACTTAGGTACGACGACGAGGACGAGTGTTAGTAGAACTGTGACCCTAAAACGCTCAAGGCGAGCGAGCGAAGCGAACGTGCCGCAGCAGCGGCTAGCGAAGCGCCACAACTGAACATTGGGAACGGAACTATTGGGAAATAAAGTCTCACTAGTTCCGCGGAACTACTTCCACGGGACTACTGGGAATAAACGGACCCGACTTGCTCTTGGCCGATTTTTTTAGTAACATGTGCGTAATTGAAAAAAGTATATACATAGTTACATGAATAATGATTGATAATTACAATAAAATTAATTAAAACCATCCTCTACGAAGCGTGATGTCACGTTACACCAAAAGTCCGAGCCCCAGATATTTGATTTTTAGTCGCTAACTTTTACAACCTATTATTTTATATTTTATCCGTTATTTGTACAATTTTTAATAGACTTTTTTATCTTTGCCGCCAAGTATATTTTTTACCAATTTTCAAATCTATTACCCATAAATTGAAGGAAATGTCATATAAAGTTCAATCACCGTTTTCACCCCCTTGCATCACAAATCTGTATGATCTTTGTAGCTTTTAGCCGCCGGCCAGTAAAGAAAATTATGATTATACTGTAATCATAATTTTCTTTACTGGCCGTCGCCGTCGGTATATGGTGCTACTTTACCGCACGAGTGCGGTAATCAGTAGCTTACGTGCATATGTCGAAACTTTAAAGAGCCATATATGTACTGTAAAACGTTGTTACACGTGCGAATAGGTACGATACACGTGCGAATAGGTAATTCGCAACTCGTGTCTATTTAAAACACTCCCTTCGGTCGTGTTTTAATTTATCACCGTTAAGTTTGTTGCGAATTTCCTGTTCTCTGCACTTGTATCGTTATGTACTATTTTATTCCATTCGCTAGTTTCACGTAATGCCGAGATATACAGGGTGATTCGGGAGACGTGAGCAAAATCAACACTATGGATTCAGTAGATCATAAGCTACTGGTTCGTGCCACTATTAGTGAAATTAACGTTCATATCATGTATCTTTGATGTTGAAAACAAAATGTTTTAAATTATTTACCAAATTCATGGTCACTCTATAATCAGAATACTTCAGTCAAGTGATACGTGTCAAATTGAATGTCATCTGAGTCCGATTACTTTTGAAATATCGTATCTCACTCAATGTGACAATTTACTTTCTTCGCAATCAAAGTGCTGTCATAACAGTTAGAGGTTTAATCTTTATAAACCAGTTGTTGTAGGGTGGCCATGATTGTAGAGAATTAAACTTTAACTTAACAAAAATTAAAATACAGGGAAAAGGTATGGGTGTTTCACTTAAATACAATGGGGAACGATTCGTTGCCATTTACTATGTATGTAGTGTTGGTCCTGCTCACGTCTCCTGAATCAGCCTGTATAATAGAAACAAAAAGACAAACTGACCTAAAAATAAAAACCGGTGAAGGGGTAATATTTTTATTTCGTCAGTAATATATTTTAATAAGCAAATAAATATTGAACAAAACACCGGTATAAAAAAAGAACAGACAGTTGTATGTAGAGAGGGGTTAAGTTAAGGGGCGATGTTGGGTAGAGCTGCCCCGTCGTTGAAGCCGAGAAAATGATTTACGTACAGATCTGAATCTGTGCCGAGTCCCGCGAATGCACATACCTACTTGTGGCTTGGATTATGGATATTGTAACCTTAATCAGCCCATTATTACAATTAGGGGACTGTCCCAGCGGTCGGCAATAGCTTCACCAAGATCTTTTATAAGTGTGTGTTGTGAAGTGTTATTGATTCATAGCATCCTCGATGGCTTTCAATGTATATATATATATATATATATATATATATATATATATATTCGACGCTCTACAGCTTCATTATATTTTTATACGTATAGATTAATCGCTGCGGTTTACCATTCATTACATGTAATCAAAAAGTATACGATAAGCACGAAATATTAACGTAGCCGAAATATATAGGTAATAAGAACCTCTAATCAATTTTAAAAGGAGCGATCGACGGCAGGTCATGTTTTCGCGATCAGCTAAAATTAATTGCAATTTATGTTAGCTATTGGTAAGTTTGTAAAGAGGCGCCATCGACTACTTTCCACCCCGAGTAACAATGGCTGGTCCGATGATTAAGTTTCGAGGAAATCTTTTTGTGTGGGTGAGTACAATGAGTTCAACAATATGTACATTCAGCGATGATACATGTGTGAAGAAAAGAATACACGTCGTAGGTCAAATTGAGGGGTTCGTCGTTATTATTTATCTCGGTAACACATTTGTTGTGGATGTATTATGCTTCTTATATCCTTTTATTTTACCCACTTGGCGAAGCCGCCGCTGTGAGTGTAAATTGATTAGATACGTAAGAGGCTCCCTTAGGATGGGTCCTATTGGAACAGCCAGGTTTTTGATGGTTAAAGAATGGCGGAATATGCCGCTCTAAGTGCTCCTCCTTATTGTTATTTATTGTTGGAACTTACAATGGGAAAAGTATTATTGCTACCTCCCTAATACCACCAGTGAAATGCTATACAATACCACTCCGCGATTATGTCGCTATTTATGTCATATCAGTGTATTTATAAGTAAAGAGATTTTCTTTGAATGACGCTCAAAATAAACGATGTTTTGTGTTATAACTTGTTTTTGTTGGTAATGGCGAACAAGCCCGATTTGGGTTTTTAAATGGTTTGTAAAATTTGACACGTTTATATCGCATAATGTAAAATTCTACAGTGAGTGAACTACAACGCAATTCCAAGCCTGTTTCCTCTAAACAGACAAAGGCGAGATTCTACATGCGTAAATTAGGGAGTGATCTCGTTTGGAATGCATATTCTTTAAAAATCGTCGCGTGAATGTAACAACCCACCTAAAGATTTATATAAAACGAACACGTGTGATTCCGGGATTTACTACACTACAGCATCGCACATTTTAAAATATACGAAAGAAAAAATGTATTCATCGGCGTGCGTGATGTGATGTGGATTAATTGGGAACTTGATACATTACTCGGTAAAAAGCAACGTTCCGTAAATGGTCCTGGAGACCTTAAGTGAAGAATAATAGTAAACATGAAAACAATTATTTTATTTAAAAAAAAAACTCCATATTTAATGCTCGTAATGTTATGAAAGTAACGTAAAGTTTTCGATGGCTGCAAGTAAAATAAAAGGCTCCATATGCATGCAATGATATGTTCTAGGAGACTCAACAAAACCACAGTATATTTTAAGCAGTAACCAATCTCCGGCCCTTTAGGAGCGCGCGATGCCTACTTTCCTTAGGCGCACAGGGTTGTCGGGTAACAATTACTTGTACTAATTTTAAATGTCAGGTGTTATTAAACAATATGTAATGTGACGACCCCATCGCCCACTGGATTTCCAGTGCAATCAGTCAACGTAAGGCAGCTTGTGGTGGGCTGTTAGGGAGCAGCGACCCTACGCACGAGTACCTGAGTGCTCCTGGGGGTGCGCCTGGGGTCAGGCGATTACTGATCGTTTGGTTGGTTGGACAGGCCCCCTCACCTCTGGCTTGCCTTAACCGGCCGTCGAGAGTGGAGTCGCAAGAGCTGTTGCTCGAGGATAGATGTGGTCACCTAAGTGGCGAGTTGGCTATATGTTGAAAGTCCAGTGCCATCTCTCTACTCCTCCAGCTCTCTGACCGGTGTTGGTTGCCCCTAGGCCATTGTTATATGTCGCTATTAATAGGGGCCCATCTTAGCAGGGAGCGAGTCACCGTCTGCCGGAAATCAAATGTGAGACTGTTTTATTAGACAGGCGTCCGATGTCTCACCCAATAGCCTAGCCATTAGTCCATCATCCTCACCAAATAACCCGGTTCATTTAGATTTCATCAACCAACAATAGTCCCTGTGCACCTTGGCGGGTGCTGTCTCTGTGTGTGTCCCATGACACGGGCAGGGACAGTATCCGCTTGGTGTACCCCTTGCATTTCATTAAATTGTCAAAAGGGCATCTTCGTGTTGGCAATGTGGTACTCGTTTGGTACTTCGGTACCTCGGTACTTCGGCTCCGCGCACGACTTTCAAAGGTCCGGGACACCATTGTCCCGTGAGCGGAAAAGAGAAATAATAATAATAATAGCATTTTATTCAGACATTTCGTTTTCCAAGAGTAATAGTAGAAAGAGTAGATCAGTTGTTGGTTAGTCTGTTTGCCTTTTGGCAAAGGCCTTCTCCAACATTCTCCATTTGTGCCGGTCGGTTGCGAGTCTTGTCCAGGTTCTCCAGCGAATGAAAAAAACATAGAAGCACAACTAGCGTCGCAAAATGACACCATCAAAGTTGTGTCCACTAAGGCGGGGCGTCAAAGTTGTGTCCAACGGATGTTTAGTTTGAACATGGCGGCGCAACGTAACAGTTGTATTAACTGAAATCTCAAAAATAAATAATATGCTTTTTTGTGCAGTGAAGTGGTGCGTTAATCACTCTAGAAAACATAAAAAAATATGGAATCACTTTTCATATGTAAGTAAAGCCGTAAACATATTTGTTTAATTTTTTTGTCGGGACTGATTTTGTATAGGGTTTGTGTTATGCAACTTTACATCATCAAAATGTTAATAGGTGAATGAAAAGGTACAGTCGAGTTTTTTAATTTGTGACCCATTGCGTAACATTTTGCTTTGAATGTCTATACCGTTTGACAGGACTGTCAACCTTAAGGGGGTTCTGAATTAAAGTCCTCGACTGTAGGTACCTAAGATACCTATAAAACATTTGAATTTGTTGATTTGATACATGCTTTCATGCACATAACTTATTTGTGTAGTGTTCGAAATAGGTAGACGAATTCCATAATAAATATTAATAATAAATAAATATTAGGGGATATTTACTTTATTTACAACTAGACTATTGATTCTAATAAGACTATATAACTATATAAGCAAGAAATAAATATATTTTTAAAAAGAACTAAAACCGAAATATAAACAAAAGAAAGTGTGTAACTATAGTTACAATATATTTATTTCTTGCTTCTCTCATATAGTTATATAGTATACATACAATATATGCAATTATTATCAACTACTCAAAGAGTGGATTTAAAGAGCCCAAACTTGGTACGATTGTGTTAACTTATTACAGAGTTCCCATGACCACTTTCCGGTTCCATCATCAGATCAGCTCGATAATAATATTATCATAATATTGCATTGTCACTGAATTTACATATATGTCGTTAAGAGTCCGCAGTAAACTCGGTCCTTCATACCAAAGTAGTTTCGCTCTCATTTTAAAACGCCGTTCTAGAATAACATGAAACTTTGTATACACAAAGGAAACCGGAATATCTAGGTCGGAAATTGGTTTCTGTTGCTGGAAATTATAATAGAGAAAAATGCAGCGATTATTAAGGTATTCATATATAAGACGTAAAAAACTCAAAGACTCGCTGTATTTTTTCTATTACAATTTCTAGCAACAATAACTAATTGACGATCTAGATATGGCGGCTCCCATAGTGTATACGAAGTTTCATGTTCTTTCAGCAAGCCCACACAAACAAAAAAGACATAAGTTACGTACACGACAAGTTAAATAAAAGCTTGTAAAAAAGGAGTTAACGTACGTATGTTAAATGTTTGCGTTGTTTGAATATACCGTACAAGTTTCGATTACGAGACGTTACTGTTCTCTATGTGTAACAGTGTTTAGTAAGCTATAAATTATGTACATGGTCGTCCAATATGCTTAGTATAAGTCTGGTACAGCTTAATTAACGACTAGTTAGATTTTCGTAAGGTTATCCTATGATTTTTAAAAATAAAATAAAGCTTAAAATCAAATTTAAATAATACGGCGGTTTTGCGTATGAAGATGACTTTTTGTTGCATGCACCCATCCACCCGCTAAGCGTTGTCGTTATCGCCGCCATTTTGACACATAAAACATTAGCGCTAGGATACCAAACACAGCCAGCCAAAATTATTTTATCGAGCATGGGATGCCAGCAAGGAGATCCGCTTGGGCCTGCAATTTTCAATCTCGTCATCCACCCCATCATCTCAAATCTTAATTCAAAATTCAATCTGTGGTACCTGGACGACGGTTCCCTTGGCGGAGACGCATTAACGGTTCTACACGACTTACAGTTAATTATAAATAAATTTTCTGACATCGGCCTTTCTTTAAATTTCACAAAATGCGAAATCTATTTACCAAATCATCTTCCGTCTGAAAAAAAAATTGAAATTGTAACTAACTTTAACGCAGTTCTGCCAAACATCTCCGTCCTTTCAAATTCATCACTCACACTTTTGGGCTCACCTATTTTTGAAGAATCAATCAACCCTGTTATTGACTGTAAGTTAAAGTTATTTAATAATACATCCGATTTACTTTTTGAAGTAAATCCCCACATGGCCCTCTGTATCATTCGTTTCTGTTTGTTCACTCCAAAATTCATGTATTTACTCCGTAGCTGCCCTATTTGGAAATTTCCCTCCATCCTATCACACATTGACGAATCTCTTCAGGCTACTCTGTCCAAAATTCTAAACATTCATTTTGACATATTACAGTGCACCCAAGCGGTTCTTCCTATAAGGTTTGGAGGCTTGGGTGTTCGCTCCTCGTCTAGTGTAGCATTACCAGCTTTCTTGTCCTCCATCTATGGCTCGCTATCTCTAGTCAGCAACATTTTAAACCTTCCTCAGTTGGCTGACGACGATATAGCGTTTCTGAAGGAGGCCAAGGAAGCTTGGTGTGTTTCGTGCCCAGGAGTGGATATCCCAGTTACCCGCCACAGTCAAAGAGCGTGGGACTCTCCTCGTTTGCAGGCAACCCATGCTTCCCTGCTTGCCAATAGTCCGGACGACTCCGAACGTGCCCGTATTCTGGCGGTATCTTCACCAGAATCAGGCCATTGGCTCCGCGCCCTTCCGTCCCATCAAATAGGAACGGTTCTAGATCCAAGCTCTTTAAGAATCGGAATATGCCTAAGGCTTGGATCTAGAATCGACGTCCCCCATACATGTGCCTGCGGCAAGGATGTGGACCTGCTGGGACGGCATGGCCTCTCTTGCTCCAGAAGCGCCGGCCGTTTTTACCGCCACGGCACTATCAATGACCTGGTTCGCCGCTCGCTTGTTACCGTCTCTGTTCCTGCGAGCTTGGAACCGGTGGGTATGGCAAGAGACGATGGCAAGCGCCCCGATGGAGTCACTTTGGTGCCGTGGAAGCTGGGTAGGGCACTGGTGTGGGACGCTACGTGTGTCGACACTTTCGCGCAGTCCCACATTCAGGCAACCCGCTCTCAAGCCGGTGCTGCCGCCGACCAGGCCCAAGTTCTCAAGCGCCGCAAGTACTCATCTTTATTAAAAACTTACGAGTTTGCGGCGCTTGCAGTGGAGACAATGGGGCCATGGTCGTCTGACATGAAGGCATTTATAAGAGCCTTGTCGTCGCGGCTGGTTAACATCTCAGGAGACCCCAAGGCCGGCGTTTACCTCTCACAGAGAATTTCTCTAGCGATACAGAGAGGTAACGCGGCCAGCGTTATGGGGACCATGCCGCAGGCGGACCTTTTAGAAGGCGTATTCTTTTTATAGTTGGGGTTTTTAGTTTTAAGTTATCTAATGTTTATTTTTATTTATTATTTATTTTGTAGGTTATTGTGTTATCAATACATACAAATTATTTAATATTGTTATTGAAATAAACTGTGTGCCAGTCATTTTGAAATTTACCAATCATGTTTATTTGTTTTGGGTAATAGAACACCGGCTGATATTTTTGGCAATTCTTATTGGTACAACCCCGCGCGTGCGTATTTAGAATAAATGCCCCGTTTTAAAGTGTACTTTTGTAGGAAGCTCGCGTTCTATGCTTTTTTCGTTCACTGAGGTTCTCCCAGCTACTTGGAAAATTTCGTCCACCCATCTTTTATATTGTCGTCTTCTCTTCCTCTTTTTGTCCCTGGGGTACCATTTTGTAGCAGCCGGCTCCATTTGTCCTTTCCTCTGATCATATGACCCCTTCCATTTCTATTTGAGTTTCTTAATCTTTATAGTTATGTCTTCTATTTTTGTTTCTTTCCTAATATCATCCAGTCGTTATTTGTCCTTCCTTTTTACCCCTAAATATAAAAGTTTAAAAGTTTAGCAGATAATGGATCTCCTTGACGGACTCCTCTCATAATTTTTATTTCATTTCCTTTGGATTCCAATAATATGTGGGCTTTGCCACAGAATAAGTAATAGTACAAGTACAGAAGTTTCTCTGCTTACAAATCCCCCGTTTAGGTATGGCAAACGTGCCTAAACGTGGCCATCTCTTTCTATCGCACGCAACGCGCTCTTTCGAGGCCCCGCCCTCAGCGCTAAGGTTAGCGCGTCCCATAGTTATCAGGTACGTATAGCCAACTAGTCCCATAGTTATCAGGTAAGAATCTGATCATAGGGTCCTGGAGAAATCGAGGGAACACTTCAAATATTAGAGGTGCTATAGCGATTTGGGTATTTTGTAAAATAACTCGTGCATTTGCTCTTAAAAAGCACCATTTGGCGAAGATTGACAAAAAGTAATGATATCAAAAACATAAATGTGAAAATGGGAGCCTAGTTCAATATTAAGAAAATGCGATGCTTGGTTGTCTTCTTCAACGACAAAAGATTTGAGATCTAAATGGGTGCCAAGTTCCGTAGATTCTCTGAAATGGTGCCAAGTCCGGCACTACATTGTTTACAGTAAAATAAATTTACTGCGGCTTAATGCATTTTGAGCCTTAACTTGGCAGTTTTCTATGCAGTATGTTATAATAACATAAAAGCTGTTGGATATTTAAGATCATCCACCAGACGTGTCAGTGTCTGAAATGTAGCACTGTAGACGCTTTTATACTGAATCTATACATTTCCACTTCGGCGTATTTAGTGTATATTTGTATTTGAACTCCCAGTTATTTAACTTTAATCTCTCGTTGCCCATGTTCTGAGCACTCTTCATACGGGCTGACTCCTCCGTCTTGAAGGAGGGCTGATGTGGAGTAAACCGTCAAATTTAACGTGTACTGCATCGCGCTATCGAAGTTTCTTAAATCAGTTCCCCAAAAATAACCCCAGACAACTCTCATTGGACTTCGGTTTCAGAAAATTCTCTCTATTGTCGTTTCATCCTGTGTCGTCTCGCCTATTATTATTATTTTATTGTATATATTGTATATGTGTACATAATTCTCAGGTAAACTTTTTCTGTATTCGATTCGCCATGTATATTACCATAAACTAGGGTTACTTTAATAAAAACCTTGTTTAACTTTTAAGAAACACGAATGCCCTTGTTTCCGAGAGCATCCGTAAGTTTTTTTTTTGGGATTGCTAAACCGATAATTAGTAACATCACATACTCTGACGCAGTAAATTAAGTATAGTTGCCAGCAGCAGTGGCGTAAGTGACGTTAAAAAAATATTTTATGCAACCGAATTTAGAAACTTTGATAGTAGCGTGATTTAGAATACGTCGATTTGTCATTTAACAGGAGTAACGCCACATATTTAGAGTTTAAATAAAATCAACAATCGTGGTCATTGTGTCGTGATCTTTTTGCTAAATAAAGGAAAAAGTCTTGCCCAATACAACAGTGTGTTTTTGTGAATATTCAAATGAAATGTTGCCGTCGAATTTGTTGTTTTCAAATATTCGATTAAATAATGGATTGTCTAATTCAATTTCATAGTAAACCCAGTAGACAGACTCTTTAATTAGGTATATTTTGATGTGCGGCTGAACGGTTTATATTTCAACCCTAGTTTCAAAAAATCAAAATAACTTATCTCCAGCAGCCTGATTGCGTAACTTATTGTTCTAACGTTAGGCATATTTTAATGTCACTTTTGAAGTAAAAATCTATTAGCTTATGTCATATTTTTTCTACCTAACGTTAGGTAATATTTGAGCCGAACTGAATGAACGACTGAATGGAAATCCCATACTAAAATCAGAAAATGATGAAATTATTGGAAACGCGTAACTTTTTGACGGTTAGATTGGACGGTACAAAATGTCAATTACTGTGTGACAAAGTCATAATGTCTGTCATGTCAAAACATGTATTGAACAAAGATTATAGTTGTTGTTTATTCATTAAAATGGGAAAATTTTCCAACTATTTCATTGTCAAGTCGCTATAACACACGATAGAGTACAAAATATCAATATCACTTTGTAAAAAATCGAAAAGTAAGTAGGTAACAATAAATGTTATGTTATGTCATAATCATAATATTCATTTAATTTTTACTATTGTGTGCTTCGTTTCAGGATGTAAACCGGAATATCCATCTCTGTGATGATGATGCCATGCTCTATTAAGATGATGTGATTGAGTAGCAAAATGAAATGAAGGAATGTAAAAAACATGTACCCAGCAAAAGAGATCTCTTCTGTAGTATACGTGCCATATTATTAAACAATATATGATGAAATATATAGGTAGAAGTGTTCTCCTATAAGCATGTATTTTTTCATACACGCGCCCCACACGTTGATGCCAAGGGCGTTGTTCCTACATGCTTGTCGATTTATGGTAGGTACTAAGAATTGATGAAATGACGTGATGAATAAATATCATAATCACAGCATATCATTCTGAATGATTGACACTAGTGTCTACATTCATTTTCAATAACCGTGAATTTATTGATTCTACTTACTGGTGCGTGATGAGGCTCTTGTCAAGATTTTATGCAGTATCGACCGGTTTAAGACGTAAAATTACAAAAAATCAAATTATTAATTATACTATACTTTTATTTTATCTCTTTGAATATAATAAAACAGTAGCAAAGTACGGACAGATCTATGAACCATGAAGATATAGATACGAAGACTGTCAATGCGCATATATATCGCGCCCAAAGCGGACTCTACGCTACAAGCATAACTTTACTATATTATACCTACGTTTAAGCTTTGAAAAATCTTAGTAAGAACAAAAAGGTGCAACCATGCTGCTCGTCAATAACGATCATATAGTTGAGTTTAATGAATCATACATGAATCAAGATTTTATACCTATAATTATATTGGTGGGGTGTAGTAATGTAATCCATTTATGATGAAAACCATAGTTAACTTTTCATAGGTACATTATATAGAATGTGTCGACCCAGGTTGGTCTAAATACAACAAATGGCAGCTGAGGGAATAAGGACAGCATTCTGCTCTTATGTTTTCAAGGGTACACATATCTACCGATTTTCTCATGTGTGGTTTAGCGTGTTGTGATACGAAAATATTATTATTGAACGTTTTAAAGTAAATATCCCACTGGGTTGATGCGAATCCAATAAGGGGTTTCTAACAAGAGAAATAATTATCTTTACCTACATGTAAAGTAAGTAATTTTGATTTTAGTTATTTACCATATTTCTTTGTCTCCTGCCAAAGGTGCCGATATAAAATAAAAGGACTAAAGTCAACAGCAAACGTAGATGATCATTTTAGTACTTTATCGCACTAACGTAAAAATACTGCGACAGTTGGGATGCATCAATGTAGTGAAAGTGACAAGGTACTTGTAATAATACGTTAATTGTAATAACTTATTCTACTTGACACTAGATGTCTATTGCTGTAAACAACTGTGTACATTATCACTCTTGATTCCAATTTATTAACAACAGTCAGCTAAAATCCGGCAGTCTTTCTCTAGCACAAAGAGGCTGACGACTTAAAACCTCCTTGAAACATAAAATTCTGACATGTCATAACAATCAAAATGTAGGCCACATGTAGGTGTCATTTTGAAATTAATGTCGTGTTGTCAAAGAATTAAGAGTAATTGTTATTGGGAAATTATAATCGCAAGAATATGAGACGAGTAAAACATTAACAAGGAAGGTATTTTGGTATGGTATAAAGGATTTATATACACAAATATGCAAACAAGGTGTGTAATGTTTTTATAATTTCAAGTTGTACTCATATTGGCTTTCATGTTGTGCTTCTGATCTTTCACGCCGCGCCGTGATCGGCGACGGCCATTTTTAGTTAGTTGCAGACGTGCGCAGCTGAACTTACTCGGAATACTCAGCTGTTAAATGTATTAGTTGTATAAGGCTTAGGGCGATTTCGTATATACCTAACGTCGCATATCAAACTTGATGAGACGAGCATCTTTGAAAGCTTGAAGCTCATTTTAATACCACAACGCCATTTTGAGCCCAATTAGGCCCTCCCACTTATGCGTTTGTACCATTTTGCAGGCAGTTAGGTGACGCACGCGGTAAAACACACCCTTGTAACGAAAGAAGATAGTGCTCACCTCGAATCCGTGTGCTGGCTGATGAACGGGTTTTGGTAGTCTACAGTCATCCCGACGGCCTTAGCTAATCTTCCAATATCAAACCTTCCATGTCTGATGATATTTTACACCAACACAGGTAGCAGAGCTACCGTGTACGGGGCGCAATCATAATCATGCCACTATAGTGGTGAGCTATAAGGATTTCTACATAAAATTATTTTCTGCCCCACAGCTTTGGCTACATTGTTTAAGTGCTAATCACGTGCTACTACAATATTTTTTGACGGAGGCACGTTCTACGAGTACACTATCTTTTGACGGAGTTTCAATTGAAAATGGCGCACTTAGTTAAGTACCCTTATATTTAATGAATTGCTTAAGATTTTTATTTAAGTAGTTTCTTTTTTTTCGTGCTGAAACGATAACTTAAACATTCCGTTTTTAGGGTTCCGTAGTCAACTAGGAACCCTTATAGTTTCGCCATGTCTGTCTGTCTGTCTGTCCCTCTGTCTGTCCCAGGCTTTGCTCTGGGACTGTTAGTGCTAGAAAGCTGCAATTTGGTAAGGATATATAAATCAATAATTTTTGCTGTAACCCTTGTATTGTGTGGAGTGCTGTTGGTAAGGTTTTCAAAATGAATAGAAATCTTTATCAAACAATTTTGATAAATTTAATATTTTCGGAAATATTCACTCAAAAATACAAAAAAAAATGTTTCTCTCTAACTTTTGAACTATGGGTCTAAAAATATTTAAAAAAAAAACACGAAAGTAAAGCTTAATAAAGAATTTTAACGAAAACTGTAGCGGCCATGATCAGTGAAGCTGTTTTTGAGTTATCGTAAAAAGTCTTCCCTTCGTAGTAAAAGACGTATGAAATGCTGCGAAAGTATTCTCTTTTGCTTATGGATTTTTTTAGAGTAAGTTCATTGAGCAACTACGGAACATTTACAGCCTACCTGATGGTAAGCAACCGTAGCTGGCAGACGGACGGACAATACGTCCCACTGCTGGGCACGGGCTTTCTCACTAATGAGAGGGATAGAGCAATAATCCCCACGCTGGCCCATTGCGGGTTGGAGACTTCACATACTCCTTGGAATTTATTGGCAGATGTATGTAGTTTTCCCCAAGATGTTTTCCTTCACTAAAAAGCTAACGGTATCAAATGATATCCCGCTGGTACGAGTCTGGATTGGAACCCACGACCACTTTTTACCCGACTACGGCAAAGCCCAAAAGGAGTAGGGTTATGTGTTTGGTCTGTATGTATGTATGTCTGTTCCTATGTCCACTCGTAACTACTTAACAGCTTAACCGATTTTGATGAATGATACGTCATTAGATTCCTCTCAATGGCGCGAAATGGTGGATTTGAGAATCCTCTTTTCACTAACACGCGGTTATCTTTGCCATTTAGCAGGAGGGTGGAGCGTTATATTAATAACGCTGACTGGACTAATAATAGTTATTAGTTTTATTACTAACCACGTTAACTTTGCCAATGGTACCCGTAGGTGTCTGTCAACTCATCGCAGCGCGCATACTCGGGAGCTCCGGTGTCTTTATGCTTTGAGGGTATCTTCAGGAATATAACACCACGTACTTACAGAGTTGAATAAGTTCTGTTATCCTCAGTTGCGTTGCTCCAAATATGAGTAAGACTACAATTTGCTGTGTTCTACCTCTCCAAGAAGTATAATACGTGCTGAGTGAATGACGCGATGTAGTGAAAATAATTGGGCAGAATTACGATTGTTTAAAAAAATGTTCACAATGAGAGCATAAATAGAATAGAAAACATATAGGTATATTTCCTATTCGTGACCATACAACACAGCAAAAGAGAAACAGTAAAAATAGTAATAATGGTATTGCACGAAATGGTTCCATCTCAGCGTTGTGCTGGCAGGGGGGCGACACGGCCTATCGGTGTCTGTTGCATAGGGTTGGCAATGTAGCTGCCATGGGATTACTGGGGCGGAATCGTCTCACTTGTCCCATGATGGAATAACTCAATGGGACTAGTGGATAGACGGGTAAAACTTACCCACAGACAGCATGCACCGACTGCACCTTAATATTGGGTGGTGAATTGGCGTGGAGAAGGGGTTATTTATATTCGTAGCATTATGTATGTCGTACGTTTGGAGTAAAGCAGATCCCATCAAAAACATAAATGTGAAAATAGGAGCCAAGTTCAATATTAAAAATATGCGATGCTTGGTTGTCGTCTTCACAGACAAAAGAATTGAGATCTAAATGGGTGCCAAGTTCCGTAGATTCTCTGAAATGATGCCAAGTACGGCACTATATTGCAGTGCCAAGTTAAGGCTCAAAATGCATTAAGCCGCAGTAAATTAGTTTTACTGTAAACAATGTAGTGCCGGACTTGGCACCATTTCAGAGAATCTACGGAACTTGGAACCCATTTAGATCTCAATTATTTTGTCGGTGAAGACGACAACCAAAGAATGGGAACCAAGTTCAATATTAAGATCGCATATTCTTAATATTGAATTTGGCTCCCATTTTCACATTTGAGTTATTCCATCATGGGACAAGTGAGACGATTCCGCCCCAGTAATCCCATGGGACACGTGGAACTAATATTTTTATTTCATAAGTCCTATTTCCGAAATTACACAGTGTTGTTCACAAAGTTGGTAGCCGTTATCCGTAGTAACAGAAACATTAATAAATTAAAATCCTTTTGGCGACTTAGGTCTATCTGAAAAAATGACTAGGTATAAAAATGTCTAAATACGCTTTGATATGGAAAAATGACAAAGTATTGTAGGGTCGAGGAATAATAATAATAATAATCCCCTTGTTCTTCGTACATTACTGAGTCACATTACTAGCTATGTATAAAGAAAAAATATTCTTCGTACAAAACCGAGTAATGTACCAAGAAACCTTCGTTCCTTGCACATCACACTCACTCACACTCACTCACTCACACTTGCTCACATTGACAGTTATGTACAAAGAAGTAAATATTCTTCCTACATGACCCGGTTTTGTACAAAGAAATTGCTGTTCCTACTACAAAACCAAGGAGGTTCTCCGAGCAGTGTGTCTAACTTATTAATGTGGGATCATCTTTTACTTGTGTACAACATGTGTACAAACAACGCAGACATCCGGCATTTTGCTGTTTTTTTTTTTGTATTATCTTGGTCTGTAGTAATCGAGCAGTTCCAAATAAATTTAATTTATCGCAATGACAGTTTGAAAGTCATTTTATTTTTAGGGTTCCGTAGCCAAATGGCAAAAAACGGAACCCTTATGGATTCGTCATGTCTGTCTGTCTGTCCGTCCGTATGTCACAGCCGATTTACTCGGAGAAAATGACTACTACAATTATGAAATTTGGTGTGAAGGTGTATGTTATAAACCGATATAGAAATAAAATGTGAAATTACAAAAAAAAAAATAGCCGGGGGGGGGCACACATGTAACAGGGGGTCAATTTTTTTTTCAATGTACTTAGGCGTGTTGGGTATAGTTGGGGATAGGCCTTTAAAAATGACATAGAGGTTTCTTCTTTTTTTCATTTAAGTCAACGGTTGGTGAGATAATTAGCTGTCGAAGTCGTAAAAAGTGTGTCCCCCCCACCCCTCTAATTTCCAATCTATGAAGTTCAAAATTCTGAAAAAAAACATGTTGATGTACATTAATAAATCCTTTTGATAATTTTTGTTTTAACAAGATAGGTGTAACGGTTTTTGAATTATTACTGAAAAACTGTCTTGCCAAAACAAAAGAGCGTAAGTGTCGTAAGTTTCCTATAAAGATACGACCTTTTGTGATTAAATGTATTGTATAGTGGTTTTAAATGTAGATAAGGAGGTGTCGGTACGGAACCCTTCGTGCGCGAGTCCGACTCGCACTTGGCCGGTTTTTTAAACACTCGACACTAAATGTAAGTATACTATTACATAGTTTATTAGTCTACGAGCTTAGTCAATGTACGTACGTTCATAGTCGACTCGTATTGAAAGCTGAGCGTTTAGTTAAGAGAGTAGATGCTCCTCTCCTGACCCGCAGCTGTGGCTCAGCAGGTTTTTATTTATTGCTAACTCGGAGAACCTCCTTGGTTTTGTAGTAGGAACAGCAATTTCTTTGTACAACACCGGGTCATGTAGGAAGAATATTTACTTCTTTGTACATAACTGTCAATGTGAGTGGTAATGTGCAAGGAACGAAGGTTTCTTGGTACATTACCCGGCTTTGTACGAAGAATATTTTTTCTTTATACATAGCTAGTAATGTAACTCAGTTATGTACGAAGAACAAGGGTAATAATCGTATGGCATTTATTTTTGAACCGTGAGATCTTCGAGAAGATAAGTACGGTTGCCAGTTTTTGTTGCACTTTTAGCATCACCCAGGGGTCACGTGTAGGGTAACGGTGGGTACTCCCTACGGACGTGGTGCAACTTCGACTCCCCTATGTCAAGTGAGTGGGAAAATTGACTGTTAGAAGTTCTCAAGCCGCCCGAAGGCCTCTAACTTGGCTTAACGACTGCTGTCATAGACAACAGCCGGGATCAACGGCTTAAAGTGCCTTCCAAAGCACGGGAACGCTCAGTTAGTAACCTCTCAAAGCGGTCACCCATCCAAGAACTGACCTGCGCCCACATTGCTTAACCTCGCATACCGCACGCGGTTCGCGGGCGCCGCTGGGCCACGAGCGCTCGGAGGAATAAAATAGTCGAAATAGAATTTAGTCGAAGTATTGAAATGACTAACTTCACTCTGCCTTAAAATTGACGCAGCCCCGTGGAGCTCCTACTTCTGCGCAGTTTGCCCTTCGGGCATCTGATAATACCTAATGAACCTAACCTACCTATCTGATGGGACAACAATAT
Source organism: Notocelia uddmanniana (assembly GCA_905163555.1). Lineage (NCBI taxonomy): Eukaryota > Metazoa > Arthropoda > Insecta > Lepidoptera > Tortricidae > Notocelia > Notocelia uddmanniana. Next base: position 55,380,606 of record LR991052.1, read on the forward strand.
GATAAAAATATTAGTTCCACTTGTCCCATGGGACTGCTGGGATGTAATCGTCTCAGTTGTCCCATGATGGGACAACTTAATGGAACTAGTGGGATAAACGTAGTTTTACACACAAGGCTTATCATACAATTTCGTGTCTAGTATAATAACACTATGAGGATGCTTTTGAGGTTGCCGAAGCACTGTAGCGCGTCGGATATGGTCGCGGAGGCGCAAACAAACGACTTCTACGCGATAGGGAGGAAGAGAATAGCCTCATTATTACGGAGAGTACGATGTAGCAGCAAAAGCCTCATAAGGGAGTTGGCAGAGCGACTTGACTGTCCATTCGCTAAATACTGGATAGAGGTTACAATAGGGAGAGCAATATAATTGTTAGTGTCGATAGACTTATGTTGATGGACAGCAAATATATAATAAAATTTAAATATAAATTAACATAGTAAATAAGATAATATTGTTAACTAACCCACTATGGATCGATTAGGTCTGAAATAAACGCATTATCTTTTTATTTATTTTAAGGTAGCTTGTGGTTCTACTCCGAGCGTACGCGTGGCACGCAACATATCTGTAGAGCGCTAACTACGCGTTTGCGACTACTCCACGCGCTGAAGCGGCGGCAGTTTTCTATGCTGTATATTATAATACCATGAAAGCTGTTGGATATTTAAGAAAACTGGCAAGTTAAAGCTCAAAATGCATTACGCCGCAGTAAATTAGCTCTATGGTAAACAATTTAGTGCCAGACTTGGCACCTTTTCAGATAATCTACGGAACTTGGCACCCATTTATGTTTTGTATTGTTTTGTGTTTGTATTTTCGTGTACGTAAAAAATCAGTGTCGTAACACTTTGTGCTGCGTGTTATCCTATTCTGAAACACTTGCAGCATTGTAACCTTTGTTGCCATATTTTGTAGTATATGTTAATGTTGTTGTGTCTGTGTTTCGAATAAATGCCTCATTCATTTATTCTATCATTCATTTAGATATCAATGTTTTTACCAGTGAAGACGACAACCACGCATCGCATATTGAACTTGGCTGCCATTTTCACATTTATGTTTTTGATGGGATTTATTTTAAGGTAGCATGTTTTTCTACTCCGAGCTTACGCATGGCACGCAACATATCTGTATTTAGACTAACTTTGCTACAACTACATGCGTTTGAGCGGCGCCGTTTTGTATGGATACATTGCAATATGCATAGCAAATATTCGAAATCCATTTACGCCCAACGCCGCGGTGAGCAGCACCAAAATAGTTCATATCTACTGCGCTACAAAGCAGCAGCTGCTATCACTTCTACATCCATTTTCAGATGATGAAAATGTATGAACGCAAACCATGATCGCGCCGAAAATGATTTTACAGACCAATGAAGAAGAGCCAGCAAACAATAACTGGGCACGGTTACACATAATTTGAACTTCGATTCTTCGGAAGTTTGTCAGATCCTTGCCAATAATATAGATACAGTTGTACGTATAATAATATCTGATCTGACTGAACTATAGAGAACATTCAAAACTGTGTGGATATATTTTGATAAAAAAAATTTAAAATAAGATGCTTGTTTTATTTTTTTGGGGGAAAGTTAAGGAGCTCTTCCAAGCCGAGATAATAGTGGTAATTCCTATAAGCCGCTGTAAGAATAATAGTTCGGACAACTATCCACTTCACAGTGTCCATATACAAGGTGTAGCCTGTAATAGGAACAAAAAATAAAACGGTACACTATTGAGCTCCCCAGCAATTATTTCCACCACATCAGCCGAAGGACGTCCACTGCTGGACATAGGCCTCCCCCAATTCCACCATATCAGCCCTAGGACGTCCACTGCTGGACATAGGCCTCCCCCAATTTCATGGGGGGTAAATGCCATAATCGCCACGCTTGGCATGCGGGTTGGCGATCGCAGTATCTCCACCGCACTCAAGAAATGCTGCTGCCCATTCCCCGGTGGTCTTAGTCGTAGTTTTAGGACATACCCGGGTCCCCCAATTCCATGGGGGGTAAATAGCATAATCGCCACGCTTGGCATGCGGGTTAGCGATCGCAGTAGGACCCGGGTATGTCCTAAAACTACGACCAAGACCACCGGGGGATGCGGTGGAGATACCTACTGCAATTATTTCCAAATGGTTTTAATTGAAAAAAAAAAAGTTTTTTTTTTCGCAAATGTATCCTATATGTACTTTGATTCTGATTCTGATTCTGAAAAAAATGCCAAAAATATCGTTTTAAACCAAAAATGCACCAACGAGTATGAGTTATAACTAGATGCTACCTCAATATCAGCAGTGACTGCCGCGCTATAATCTCATGGTGCCAAGATCCATTACTTGGAGGTCATAACTTTAGCGCAGCGTTTCTACCAAGTGACAAAGATATATATTTTTTGCACAAGAGGTTACTGCAGATGCTCTACATTTTTTGCTCCTATTTAAGGCCACACCCTTTATAGTTTGGCAAAAAAGTTTTGATTTTAAAAAGTGGCAACACTGTAGTATCGTCCCTTTTTTCTTAGATTGATCTGAAAGGGAAGACACTACAGTGTTGCCACTTTAATTTCAAGACTTTTGCCAGACTGCTAAACTTATATCTAATCCTTTTATTTTGGCTTTGCCGTCATCAAAGATTTTCTCAGTTTGTAGTGCAGAGTGGTGAGCTATACTAACTCCCGTCGAAGAAGTTCCGTGGTGAGACTTATTTTCCCAATAGTTCCGTCAACGATACAAAGTAGTAGCTAGTACGAAATCAAGCGAATCTGGGAGGAATGTTAGTAGAACTGCGACCATACAGCGTCAGAACCAAACATTCGGAACGGAACTGTTTGCAATAAGTCTCACTAGTTCCACCACGGTACTTCTTCCACGAGACTTCTGGAATAAACGGAAACAAGAACGGTAAAACAAGGATTACCATACCAACAACTAATTAATTTCTCCCCTTTTTGGGCTGACATGAAAGACTTGCCAGGTTATACGCTGATTTAAGAACAGTTCAATCATAATATATTGATGAATGTACAATTTCAGCATAAATTTACAATATGCAATTATACGCTGTATTTTAAAATAACAGTTCTCAAATTGTAATTCTGCGAGGGTTTAGCCTTCAGTGTAGAGCCAACATTATTTTTTGTCAAAAAGTTTTCCTACTGCATACTAGATGTCGATATTATGAGATTCAAGCGCATTAATTTTCATAAAGTTCTGCTATTCCATACTAGATGGCATTAAATCATTAAATGATATATTATTATTGATGCAATATAACTGGTAAATTTATTTTTATATTATTTATATACTATCACTAAATGAATATAATTTAAAATTATAAGAAATACTATAAATTACTTTCACCAAAATTTACAATTGTCTTTGATTCATATGCTGCTTTTAATAGTGCGTTTTGTGATTTTTGGTTGCATGGTTAATTTATTTCTTTAAACATACTAGCGTGTGTTTATTTATCAACATCATTTTTCCCAGAAATGAAAACAAAATGCTTTGATTTGATGTATTATATAGCAAATTTGTGCAACACATTGTAAGAATAAACCATTCGTTCATTTTATCACCTTTGCAATAACGAAACGGCAAGTCTCATTCACTTTGTGAACGGTACTCATCTCAAACCGTACGGACGGAGTTACGCGGTGCGAATTTTTGACAAGCTGCCGTCGGGTCAAAAAATGACATTAAAATATGCCTAACGTTAGAACAATAAGTTACGCAATCAGGCTGCAGTTATTAAAACAGCTTATGTATACACAATATATTGAATGTATGCTTTGGAAGTAACATCCTGAATAACCAAAAATATACACTGAATAATTGTTCACAGGATATTTTGAAGATACTCGCAAAGGCCTAACAAGACGGGGGGTCATTTTAAAGACAGTTTAGGGCGGCAACGATAGAATGATTATTACAGATGTCGTCAAACATTAACAGATACTTTATGAAGGCAATGGCGTGACTGTACGAGTAAATATCAGTTTGTCTTTCAATCCAAATGAAAAACACTCTTGAATAAAATTCACTATGTACATTATAATCTCACGCATTTTATATCCGTATTGTACGTGTATGTACAATTTATCATTTTTTACCTGCGAGAGTAGATCCTGCTAATCGTTTGTAGCCTTGTTTAGGTAGTAGTCATTTTTTAGAGGTGATTGACCGTGGAATTCGTTGTTCTAGTTTTATGGCGCCATATTTACTTACCAACATAGGTTAAACCCGGCTCAAGCATTATTTTATTAGCTTACTATATTTACATGAAGACTCCGTAATCTAAATTGAGGCAAAATAATGTCTAAAAGAACTGGGGCAAAAGTTGAATCGTTACAAATCTCCTCACGTTAATAGGCGGTGGGCTGAATATGACTGCGTTATGAATGAGGTTATAGCCTATAGACTTTGTAATTTGAATTACGCACGGATGCGAACGATCGACGCATTTGTAACGAAGCCTATTGATATTCAAAAAGAGCTTTAAATGGAATAAAAATTGGCCATGGTGCGTATGAGAAGTGCGGTTGAACAGCCCGACGAGGGGTAAGCTCCGTTAAAGCGAATTCGTACCGTTGTGGGTAATAGGGTAGGATTTGGCCCATGGAAAAAAGATTACGCACCGGGTCAGGCGGACCTTTTCAGTGGCCCCAAACGAAACAGTCATCCTATTCGTGTTCGTACACTTTATACACGTAATTGGGTTCGACGCGCACCGCATATGCATATGACGCTCGTCGTGACGTATATGAATCCTGTTTAAAAATTGCTGATAATGACTGTAGTGGGTAAGTACCTACATGCTATAGTAACTTTGGAACCAGACCACTAGAAGAATTTGTCATCAAAACTATTAGCCACACTTTGTTCCTAAAGTCATACTTTAATCAAAAATTCATAATCAAAATTAATTCAAGAATATAAGTAAAAAATTTCAATCGTAAACATTATACCATAAATACAGCTATACAATATAGCTTAATCTTCAGTAGAAAAATATCAAGTTTATCTTCAGTAGAGACGTGCGTTTCAGGAATCGATAATTTTGTTGCCTTTAATTTTGTTTTAGCACTAATAATTTACATGGGTGTTGTAAACTGTGTTCAATTAACACGTTCACTGTCCCCATACAAAACGGTCTGGCAATGTCACAAGTCGAACTTTGCATTCAGTATGGCGATGTGGAAGTATAGACTCGGACGTGGCAAAAGATCCATGGACACATTGGCGGCGCCCGGACAGGGTATCAAACTTATGGTGCTCCCACATTGGCTGTTACAAATGTTAAATAACATAGTGTAACAAGGATAACGGCATGTTACACTATAAGTTTGAAGAAATACAGTTGCTGTTATACAACATTCATAACAGCCAGTGTGGTAGCACTATTACCAAACAAATCTAGGAAATGTGAACTGTACGAACACGTCTAAATAGATAACGGAAGCACTATTAGACACATTTTCATACATAATCTTTAGTTTTCCAGAAGGTGTACGTAGGTACCTATCCCAAATACAGAAAACAAATATTTCCTTCTGTATCAAAAATTTAAGAACTCTGAATCTAAACAAACAAGCACAAACCGTTTTCGGGAACATGAAATACAATATCACCTAAATCTTCCAGCATGATAAAAAATGACGTATTGATATGTCATTATTCGTATTGATTTTGCCTAAGCCCCTATTTATTTTACTTTCTTCCTGGGACGTGCCAAATGGCTGCAAGTACAAAAGTTTTGCTACACAATACCCTAAGGAAAATAAAGTCCTTTGGGCAAACTAAACAAAAACAATACAATTTATACGAATTCCGTATGGAGCGTACCTAACGTGACATAGTTGAGAATGGAATAACAAAATATATTCTGCGGGAACACAGCTTCCCAATCACTTTCTTCTATCCTACATGTGAGCCCCTAATAACAATACATCTACTCGTACCTACGAGAACGACAACCATTTACAATTGACAAATCCTCAGTCTGTTTATTGATATCAATCGAAGATAATAAAGATAATGATATTTAGGGATGACTAGATGTATGAGTCAATTTCTAATAATTTGGCTAATGAGCCTTCTTCAGCTGATGCTAAAAAAGCCGCCAAGTGCGTGTCGGGCCACGTGAAATGTAGTTCCGTGGCTGTCAAGCCGTGCCCGTGACATTATGCGGATTTAAAATGTCACAAACATATATCAATATAAGACTATATACAGGTTGTTTTCATTGATTTCCGTTCCTTCTAGTATTAAGCCGTGTATAGCCATAGAAATGACGTGGCAAATTTAGTTTAATTTTTTTTCATACAAAATAATTAACTATATCACCAAGGGTGAATGAAAACCGCCTTAAGAGACGTAGAGTTAAGCAAAAGTTAATGTCAAGTATGACAATTCGAAATTCGAATGACACGCACGTCAACATTGTTTGATTGTTAAGGGTTTTTATGATCTGTAACAGAGGTGTTAATTAACGAAAATGAATTATTGAATATCTTCGAAATGGTACGAATTGGGATACTAGTGTCTTAGAAAAGATTACTTTATTTCTTCTCAGGATTTTGCCCTCGCAAATAGAAGAAGAAGAAGAAGAAGAAGAAATAGTTTATTAGTACAAACATAATACACAAGCTTAATGCAAAATTTACAGAGAAGATTTTGTACTAAATGGTCCTCACTCAGCATGATGTCATGGAACGAGTCGTACGATACGCTCCGTGTCGCTGGTTTTCAGTGAGGCCAGTAAGATTGGACTAGATGGCACAAATACACAATAAATCTAAATAATGACGCAATACAATAATTGGAACATAACAAGCATAAACGACGTTAATTAACCCTTCAATAAAAAAATACAGGTGTAAGTATAAAATGAAAAATGAGAATGTGTGTGAGTGTGTGTGTGTGGGTGGGTGGTGATGCATGAGTATGAGTGTAGTTATGAGTGTGGACACGCATGATTACCTATGTGCTGTTTTTTTGTTTATTAAGAAGGAAATTTTTGAATGAGTGTTTAAAAGAGGCGACAGTTTTAGAATTTCGGATTGGCGGAGGTAAGTCATTCCAGCACTTGGTAGCAGCAAAACGAAAGCTGCCACGGAAGGCAACCGTGCGGTGTGGTTGGCATGTGAGTCGTGATGCATGTCTTATGGCCCGTTGGGAGAAGGTAAGCTTCTCGAACAGGTATGAGGGTTCACCACTTTTTATGACTCCAAAGAGTAATGTAGCAAAATGTAACTGTCTAATAAACGGAATTCAATAAAAGCACTCTGTATAAAACAAAGGCGTGTTAGTTATCATTTTGAAAGACCTATCCAACAACACCCCACACCATAGGGATGAAGCAAAACAAAAAATTCATCGCCAATTTACGTGTAGGGGAGATACCCTTAAAAAATGTTTAAATTTTATTTTACAACTTTGTCAGTTTTATTTCTTTATATATCCATACCAAATTGCAGCGTTCTAGCACAAACAATCACAGAGCAAAGCCTCGGACAGACAGACAGACGGACACGGCGAAACTATAAGGGTATTGTAAGAAAAAAAGTGCATCTCCACTTTACGTGTAAGAGAGGGATAGAACGCATTTTTTTTTTCAAGACTAGTAAAGCGTTTTGTCGACGTGATTGAATGTGTACATGTCAATCACATCAACGTCACGTGTTTACAGCCTAATTAAAGCTTTCTAGTATTTAAGGTTACTGAGCTACGCCGTGGGCAGACGGATGGATGTACGGAGATGGCGACACTATAAGGGTTCCTTATTTACCATGGAACCCTAAAAACGCTTATGGCCGTTCTGTCACGGGTCTCATCTTATGGATGTAAGGAACTTGAGCAAGTCCTGACCCTGACTAAGTGTTGTGGTCCATAAAGACTCTTAATCATACTCGGTTGTATTTCTACTCGAGTAATTTTATACTTGCATATTAAATTATCTCTAAATTTCGTTAAGGCTAAACCTTCATGCAGACTTATTACCTACCTCGTGTGTTCATAAGTTTTGAGACGGCTAAATACTCGTTTTTTCATATTTTTTTTTATATACAGGGTGGCCCATTCAAATCGGTCAGTATGGGAAAGTCTGAAACTATAAGACATACGAAGATTTGTTCTTAGGAACCATGTCACCGATTTTGATAAAAAGAAAAACTGCATTCATACATTTGAAAAAAAACACTGTACCCAGCTAGGGAATCGAACCCGGTTGTTTGAAAAAATAAACTTACACTATTTCTATTCAGATATCGTTTGTGTAGGTCTTAAGCAGTAAATGTCTCTAAGAAACATAATGTCTAAAATGAAAAAAATGCATTTTATTCATTTTAGACATTATGTTTCTTAGAGACATTTACTGCTTAAGACCTACACAAACGATATCTGAATAGAAATAGTGTAAGTTTATATTTTCAAACAACCGGGTTCGATTCCCTAGCTGGGTACAGTGTTTTTTTTTCAAATGTATGAATGCAGTTTTTCTTTTTATCAAAATCGGTGACATGGTTCCTAAGAACAAATCTTCGTATGTCTTATAGTTTCAGACTTTCCCATACTGACCGATTTGAATGGGCCACCCGTATACCTGCAAACATATTGTTAATTTTACTTGACAATAGTTTCATTAATAAATATACATAGGTATATTCAAGAAAAAGATAATGAAACTCATATTAATAACAATAGATAAACAACTTAAAATAAAACTAAATTAAAACTAAAAACTAATACTAAATAAAATTAAAATAAATAAATAAAAATTGGCCCCTTTGGCATGGTGTCAAGGATGCTGGCAGCATTTCCCCTCTGTATTGCGATGCTAATACGTTGTGCGAGAAAGCTGCCAGCTCTTCGGTCACCTGTGAAGTCGACTAGTCTTTTAGAAAGTTCTTTAAAAAGTTTTAGAGCATTCGGACCCCACGGGCCAAGGGTCTCGACCCCGAATGGCATAAAAATATACTCGGGGCCGAGACCCCTGTACTTCTGGACTTTACGCTTTTCAGCCGCTTTAGCCGCCGCACCTGCTTTGGTTACTGGTTCCGGTGACGTGGGAAGGGGCCAGTGTGTCTACACAGGTAGCGTCCCACACTAGCACCCTACCCAAACCCCAAGGAACCAGGGACACACCGTCCGGTCTCTTGCCGTCGTCTCTGGCTATGCCAGTTGGCTCCAGTAGAGCTGGCATGGTAGGCGTTCCAATATTTCATGTTATTTGCCATTTATTGCGTCGGCTACACCTAGATAATGACTCCGCGAGAAACGAAGTTTTCATCAGGGATTCTCTTGCTTCTCTTCCAGTAGCTCATTTGTGAGTAAGTATTTTTGAGTAGTACTTATTTACGGCAGGTTATTAGCTATAAATTGTGTGTTCATAAAAGGTAATTTTGTCCAAAAAGACTAATCAGGAGTATTTAGAGCCAGTCTCGAAGAAAGTTACTTCTATTGACTGATAAAAGACATACATTTCTCTTTTAGCAGTTTTCGTATGAAAATTTAATTTTGTTACGGTGTTCTCTAAAACTTTGCCAAAAAACCAATCATTCTGATGAATAAACGTGTCGAATAAACTTTAACAAGTGATTCCAATAGTCCATCTGGTAAATGGATAATTTTAAGGCATAGTTGGAGCATCTAGTATTCAAAATTGAAAGAAAAGGCTACCTCATACGTAATAATCGCCCGTATCGTGAACATCGTAGGATGATAAAGTTGCAGTACTGTCTGTGCAGTAGTTGAAACATCTATCGACATTTTGGTGTACAACTTGTTGTTCCGCTGCCTTAACTTTCTTTCTACCAGAGACATTAACTTGTTAGTGAAAAAGGCCTTTTTTCGTTTCGTGCCGGCACCTAAGAGAGGGTGGTCTCTCTTAGGTGCCGGCACTCACTCTAAAGGCCAATTTAAATAAACTCTATTTACTTTTACCATCTACAGTACAGTGATTCAATGAAAATAATAACCTTGACAGAAATATTTTTTGTAATTGATTTATTCAAAACAATATTCGTCTCAAAACTTATGAACACACGAGGTATATATTCGTTTAAGAGTGAAAATTGCAATAACGCGACATCTCGTCCTTGCCTTAATTGAAGGAAGGTTTACAATAACAATATGGCTTTACAATGGTTGACACTCACTAGAAAGTATTTCATATGTCTAGAGGTGTCAACCAGTTAACTCAGAAATGTTGTTTTTGTAAACACCCCTTCAATTAAATACTTCTGACAATCTTCCTCCTACGTTAAATATTTTGAGTGTCCAGAAAGTAATATCGAATAAGAATGTCTAATATTGAGAACCAATTTCGTTATTATAGGGCAGGTTCCTAAGATAAATATAAATTAAAGCAATATTATTTACTTAGTTTACTGTATCTTGCTTTATAAAGTTAAAATTTAATTAATTTATCAAATCAGTAACATACCAATATAAAGTACTATGTTGTATATGTTTACCCGTTATTTGCAAGTTCTACTTACCACGCAACACAAAAAGTGCCATGTATTCGTAGCAAATGGACGAGATGGTGACCTTAACTAACGATTACTGTTAAATACATACTAACTAACTCACAGTCTCCCGACGGTTTCCTACACAGCTAGCATGCTCGTCTTTATGTCCATCATATGGCATCCATCCCTCTTGCAAGGGACGAATGCTATGTTCTTCATAAATGAACTAAATTAACTTTATTTTGCAACAAGTAACTCGCATTGGCATTATTATAAGGCAAAAACTACGAGCGCTTTGGACAGTCAGTCATTTTCTTCCGAAAATATGCTTGTTACTATGATAATATTTGACCTACTTTAAACAAGTAAATCTGATAAAAAAACACAACAATTATGATATGTATACTTTTGGAAGTTTTACAAAGGTATAGTTGCGGAATGAAAAGTTTCGTCACTTTTCGACTTTAACGGCATTAAAATAGATTATGTCTGTAATAAAGGAAATTTAGTTAAACTATTGAGTGCTATTCAAATTTGAGGCCGCTAATCACAATATAAGGAACTGGCTATGCAAATGAAGACTTAGAATTTAGAATATTTTTTTGTTTTTTGGAAACACAACGTCATAAATCCGTTTTTGACGCTATTCCTTTACCGTGAACAAACAAATCTTGAAAATTCTGAGCTCACCTGAAAACGAGACAATCAGCGTCCTGCACTCATCCTTCGCGGCCTTCGCGGGACGCATCCTCTAGGGTTCTGGAAACGGGACGTCCCGCCTAGGCGGGACAGTTGGTAACCCTATGTCAATCCACACGCAATGTAGGGTTCCATAGCTGTCCACCCGTGACATTAAGTCAAAGTCAAAATATTCTTTATTCAAATAGGCCTAGGCACAAGCACTTTCGAATCGTCAAGTTATAAGTTATATTTGTTATAATATTTTAATAAGTTAATTATTTAATTATTAAGAGCAATTTATTGATGGTATTGTTATTATTTAAAACAAATATTGAATTGCTGTAGATATGTAAATATGTCAAATTATGCGGACTTATAGGTAAAGGACAAAAATATAATATACAGTGTGAAAAAAATTTATGAGTCCTGGAGGCGAACTACCTTAAAACATTGAGAAAGCTCAATTTGCGGAGGGGAAATATTTCTTTTCTACAAAGCAATAAAATAGCATTCACAATTTTTGAAAGTGACAATTAAATGATACTCGTTATTAATAAAATTAATGTTTATAATTTGTTCCACGCGGAATGCCTTTTTTTGACGCAGTGGAAATGCATTTTCGCATCCCCCCGGGCCCGGGGAAGGCCCATAATGGGGGGTATGTGGGACTCACCTATGCCTACCTACTATATACCTAAGGCCAAATAGACGAAACCAAAAATGGGATGAGGGAGAAAAGTCTAATATTTTTTTTTCATGGAGGTAAAATTACTTTGCACCGTTATCATGTTAGCTAATTGAGACAATACCTCGCCGCACTTAAAATGACATCGGGTTTTGTCTAATATCTGTAAACGAGCCTTTATCTTGGAAAAATCGGTATAGATATGTCGTATCTTCGAGAAAACTAATATTCATTAGAAAATCTCGAAAGATGCCGGTCACCCAGGTACTGTCGGTGACGTCGGTGTATAAATTGCGAAGAGATGCAGCTACGAATTTGCAATGATAAGGCGGTAATCAAAGAAGTACCAAATTTAGAAGAATGAAAGTAGGTAAAGGTTGGAAAACATTCTTAAATTTTAATACTTTCATGGAAGTTTGTAGTTTCTTTCTTAAAAATAATATCGTTCTCTATACAGTTTCCACCTCTTTTAACCCTCTAAGCTGTTTTACTCGTATTAGAGTAAGAGTTATTTTTTAAGGTTTGTATGCTGCGTTAAGAATTGTCATGCTGCTTATTAAAAACACGTGACCTTTGAAGTGAAGTTTGACAGTACAAATTAAAATCAAATATAATAATTAAAACCATACAAACCTACATATAATCGAAGGTGGTTAAAAAGCAATACATTTATTAATTATTCACAGCGGTTTGTTTATTTAAGGTTTAAAAAGTTATCTAAAAAATACTTCGTGACGGAGGGTCAGGATCCAAATTGACAAACAGTGAAATTTGTCATAATATGAACATAAATAACTTTACCCTTAAGTCTAACCACGAAATCACGAAAGTTAAGTAAATGTACACCACTGTGGCACTTACTCTGCGTTATTTGACAACTTCCCACAAATGTAGGTGGTAAAAAAAACAAACTTTCAGTACCTTTTTACGAATGAATAACCTATCTTTCATTAATATTACAGTATATATTAAATAACCTATAAATTACTTTTAGGTTAAAAAAATATCACAAGTATAAAACATAATAAGTACTCATTCTTGATTACATTAGCTAAAGAAAACAGAGAATCACATTTCTTAGCCACTAACTCAACCACAATTGAGTTGAGCAACTTGATACAAGCGTGCGTGATTTTTCTATTTCTGTGCAACAACTGCCTTGGAGACTATGTCAAGCCCGCTTGTTTTTTGTGCCCTTCAATACTCGTCAACTTTGTTCTGAATTGTTTTATATTTTGATATATAATATATACAGACAAAATCAGTTAATGTATAGAATAACATTTTTAATATCTTTAGTAATTATAAGACAATAGTACTTACTCAGTTCGATCTAGTAGTTCATCTCATACAAATACTCGCTCTTACCGGGATGCGAATCGTTATCTTCGCTAGTAGGTCACTATCAACCAGGCTGAGTGGTCAATTAGACGAGTGACGAAAAACATGAGACACAGCAACAGTCAACAGTAGGAATGATGCCTTGCTACGTAGCTAATTACGCGCATAAAAGAAATCTGTATATTAGGCACAGGTAACCGTCGTAAGACCCCTGTGCTTAATCACACAAACTGTCAGACGATTGTGTCAGTATTCACAGTAATTGGACAAAGTAAAAGTATTGAATTGTTTTCTTAAGCCAAAATGACGAAATGTTGTAAATGACTACCTACGCAGAAGTAGTTACGACGTAATCGTAAGACAGACAAAGAGGAACAACCGAAAATAACTCTAAGAAGATTATCCCTTTACGCTTACTAGAATAACATGTTTATAATTTGGTTTCCATGGAATGACTGTATTTTTAAACTTATTAAGAAATAATACTTTTTATTTTGTTACTTAATGAATATTAAAAAAAATCTGTCGGCGTTGTCTTGCGACAAAGTAACAAACGTATCTACGTATCTATGCTTAGTACGTTAATCTACTCGTTTTCGTACCTATAATAAACATCAAAGTTGGTTTTAAACAAAAGAGGTATTTTGTACAGAAGCCCAAACCTTGTTTCAACTTTCTAGGGATAAAATGTTTACCTATTATGAATCGAATGTAGGTAAGCCGATTACGAAAATCGTTCAAACAAAAATGTTACGGGTTTAAAGGGACCGGTGTGAAGACACGTATTATTTACCAGTTTACATATGTATTGTGCCGAACCTAAATATACTCTAGAGAAACACAAACTTACTCCCCTGCCAGTACTTAAGTTGGGTGGCACTAGTTAAAAAGGTTGATGAGCTTGTTCTATCTGTGAAGCTTTGTCACTTTTGCCAGTACCTAAATCGACTTTCCTTTCGGATTCTACTGCCATTTAAAGTTCAGCAATGAAAGCTGAGGATGATCATTTCATGTCAGACGCCGAACAAAGGCTTTCGGTTAAATGCGAGCTTCACAAGACTTTAGCTCACTAATCCCTCATTTTTATCACCGCAGCATTAAGACGGTCATAAAATGTGAGTGCTAAAGTATGTACATATTATATGCGTAAACTATTGAAAAAACAATTTTGCGAAGTAAACGGTTTATGACGTGGTGGGGGTAAGTAAAACGATTGCAGCGTATGCCGCGGCAGAAATATTTAACGTCAGGTGATACTCTTTCAAAATTACTAGCATCTCGTGCAATTTCTTTGAATTTTGGAATGGTAAATAATTGTTGGTGTGGTGTAAACTTAAATTAGAAAAATGTTTACTTTCAATGTTACGGAAGTGTGTGCGAAGCAAAAATCTGTTGTTTTGAAACATACCCATATATCGTAAATGGTAAAGCTCTTCGATACATTTAATAACAAAAATGTTGTACTTCGCTATGCCACAATTTGTGGTTTCCGTGAGCCAATGCTTGGTTACCTACAGAAAATACCGAAATCGCATATGCGTGTATGAGGAGTTCCCTCGATTCGTCTTAGATTCTATCATCAGACCTTCACTATATGGGACTAACTTGGGGATACCTGCTTTGAGACAAACAAATAATCATCAAAATTGGCCGACTATATACATGAAAAAAAAAACAGAAAACAAACATTTCGACGAACCTCCTTCCTTCTATTGAAGTCGGTTAATAAAAGAATCAATTAAGTAATATTTAAATGTATATTACATATATGTATACCATACTAATGCAGAATTTCGTATTGAAAACATAATATGCAATCAGGTACGTACTACATTTTGTTTTTAAATTTTTTGTGGTGGGTCAATTGACTCGCTTGAAATCTGTCATCATTTCCAAATCGGGTTTAAGATCCACAGTTGAGGAAAACCACAAATAATTAGGCATCAATGGTAATCGGGTTTTATGACAATCGATTTTAATTCGCTACTTCTCCAATTATGTTATTTTAGGCCTTTCAAATGAAAGTTTTGGAAATGGTTGAGTTTTCGTTGAGAAAGTCACTCGACGTATTTAAATATAATTAATAAGGATGTCACTTTGTAGCTGCCGAAGAACTACTGCCGCTCTTCTCAGTTATCCTCTACATGCTGTGCTACCACTAATTAATGGTTTTTTCTCACTGTCTAAAGTCGGAAATCTATATTATGGTACATATTTTTAAAACCGTTTCCATTATATTGCCCATTTGTCTACACGTGTTGTGTATCTAAAGGTTTTTTTAATACTATCACACGCTTTTCTTTCATTGAAAATTCATTTAATGTCATAATAAATTTATTCATTCATAAAATATTCCTATGTTATTATAACAGATTGTCCTAGAATTTATTAACGCTACGTAGCTTCTGTCGTGTACATAGCCAATATGAAACCAAGTGAATTCACGCAATGATGTAACGTAGTCGGTACAAAATCCCTTTGTTAAGTTAGTTTAATAAAAGTGAACCTCGGAATGTTGTTAGTAAAGAATTTGCTTCACATTTTTAGAAAAGCCGATTTCGTCACAGCGCACGTAAGACGACTATTACTTATAGATATCTTGTACGTAATTGAAATAAAATAAATACATGAAACAGACTCCAGTAGGCACTTTAACCGCCTTAAAAAAGAATAGTTTCTCAGTTGGTCGGAATCTTTTAAGGTTTCCGTATTTTTATGCAGTTTTTGATTACTCTGAGACTATTAGACTGATTTCGAATTGTACATTACGATACAAGTGCAGAGAATAGGAAATTAGAGAATAGAAAAACAGAATTACCTATTCACACGTGTATCGTACAACGTTTTACAGTACATATGGCTCTTTAAAGTTTCGTGATGTAAAGATACACCGTTCTATGCGATTCATAAGTAACTGGACTCAATTCACCACTCATTTCTCGTGTGTAAAGCCGGAGTTCACACTGACGCTGATTTGTGTGAGGCAACCTGTAGAAAATACATAAATGAATGAATACCAAACCTGAGAACATCCAAGTCATACCTACGCATAAAACGGGCCATTAAGGCATTTAATTATATGTATTATAATTATTTAACAACAGAACTAATTCAAATCAGCAGATTACGTGCACGCAATCTGCTGATTACCGCACTCGTGCGGTAAAGTAGCACCATCTGTACTGTAAAATTAATTATTGCATAGGACCATTCTAAAGTTGGTTCCATTTTTATTAAGTCATGATCTTGTGACGAGATCCTGGAGATATATAGGAAACTCCTCAAATATTAACGTTCCTCTGCCAGGTGCATTTGCAATCGAAAAGTACAATGTGCTGAAGTGATAAAGACCAGAACAGCCCACCAGAACTCCGCAGTAAAAAGTTTTTCATAAAACTTATATTTCGATGCTGATTTCGATATTAATAAATAATTACACGTCAAATTGAAGCGGTTTTTTTAATTTGAATTAGTTCTGTTGTTAAATAATTATAATACATACAATTAAATGCCTTAATGGCCCGTTTTATGCGTAGGTATGACTTGGATGTTCTCAGGTTTGGTATTCATTAATTTATGTATATTCTACAGGTTGCCTCACACAAATCAGCGTCAGTGTGAACTCCGGCTTTACATATGTAGTATTTTACTAGAAATGAGTGGTGAATTGAGTCCAGTTACTTATGAATCGCATAGAACGGTGTATCTTTACATCACCTACCATTCTTAGGGTAAGTCCAGGATAGATGCCCTACTTTTTGAAATACCTTTATAACTCATTAACTAGTCTATCTTTTTTTATATATAAACGTCAAAGTTCTGACTGACTGACTTACTTAAATCAACGCCCAGCACAAACCGCTGAACCTAGAAGGCTGATTTTTTCACAATTTCATTTCATTTATTGCATAGTCATGAACATAATAAATAGTTAGTTTATATGACGTAAGTACCCACTAAGAAGAGATTTTTGAAAATTCCACCCTCAAGGGGGTAAAAAGGGGGTTGAAAGTTTGTATGGGGATGAAGTAAAATTTTAGGTAAGAGACTTAAAGCTTTGTGTATGGACTCCTTATTACAATACAAAAAAATTAATTTGAGGGTTTTGCGAAAACCCACCCCTAAGCGGGTTAAATAGGGGCGCAAAGTCCTAACTGAGGGAAATCAACGCCTAGCCCAAACCTTTGAGCCCAAAAAGATGTTTTTTTTTCACAATAGGTAGCTTAAATACCCACAAAGAAGGGATTTTTGAAAATTCTATTCTCATAGAGGTTAAAAAGGGGGTTGAAAGTTTGTATGGGGATGGTGTAAATTTTTAATTAAGAGACTTGCAACTTTGTGTATGAGCTGCTTATTACAATATAAGAAAAATAATTTTAGGGTTTTTGAAAAATCCACCCCTAAGCGGCTTAAAGAGGGGTGCAAAATTTGTATAGAGATCGAGTAAAATTCTAAGTGAGAGACTTGAATTTTTGTGTATGGATTCCTTAAGAGAAAAACAATTTTAGGGTTTTGAAAAAACCCACCCCTAAGCGGGTTAAATATGGGTGCAATGTTTGTATGGGGATGGAGTAAAATTTAAAGAGAGAGACTTGAAACTTTGTGTTCGGACTCCTTATTACAAATAAGTACAATACAATAAGTATACAAGTAAAGGAATTTTAGAGTTTTGGAAAACCCCACCCCTAAGCGGTTTGAATGGGGGTGTAAAGTTTGTGTGGCGATGGAGTAAAACTTTAGACGATAGATTTGTAACTTTGTGTATGGAATCCTTATTACAATACAAGAAATGTAATTATGTACAAAATGTTGAAATGAAATTGTGTAGAAAATGAAATTTTGCACAGAAAAAATGTAATCCATGAATAAGAAGTCTAATATTCATTATACACATTCCTCATGAAGAAACTAGAAAACTAATTTCAGGGTTGTTTGTTAAAAAGGGGTAGAAAATTTTGTAATTCGGGTTTTCGTACAACAACGCTTTATCTTAATATATGAAAAGAGCTTCCACGGGATTTAGAAATTCACCTCCTAAAGGGGAAATATTTTGGGTTGAAAGTTTGTCTGCAAAACATGTAATTCTTTGTATAAGAAGTATATAAATTCTGTAAATTAATTAACTCTTGCAGTGAGTCGGTAGATATACAAGCTGACTCACTACCCAAATTTCGCAAGTCGATATATACCGTTCTCTGTAAGAATAATAATTAATAAATAGTCCTTTCGTCTCCATTAGCCTAAGTTAATACTCACTTAATTTTTTGAACTAATAACTAATTGTAAACCTTATTCTGTTAGTAATTTATCACTACTTTTGTATTATAATTGGCACGCAACGTTGTTTTGCGTATAGTTCTTGTAGCTAAGTACCTCTCAATTACTTTGTATTGTTAAGTTAGCGTATATACCTAAGATTATCTCGCATGTTGTGTTTACCTATAATTGGTTGTGCATTAAGCTAACCACTGCCGAATGTACGTTATTTTTAATGTCATGATGTAGCAACTGTTGGTAAACCTTACCTAAATAAATAAATAAATAAATAAGGTACGCTGCATACACATTCCTCATGTAGATCTTATAAAACTAATTTCGGTTTTTGGAAATTCGTCTTCAAAGGGTTAAAATAGAGGCTAAAATTTTCTATGGAGAATGAATTACATACATACCTGCATAAAGTCTATATGAATACAGGGGTGAACTAAAATTGACCTATGTTTTCAAATGTCAGGTACTCCGCCACTCTACTCCATGAAACCACAAGTATAATCATAGTTGTCTACAAATTAAAATAGAATCATTTTGTTTTTGTCTTAAGGACCGATATAAACTGTTCTAAATCGGAGATCAACATATGCTGGACTGGACGAGTGCATAAAAAAAAGCATCGTGTTTTTAGACCCTATTCATAAAGTTTTGTTGCAGTGTGCATCACAAAATACTCAGTGATTCAATGCAACATGAAAATAGTGAATACAATAAATATTTAAAAAGTTAGTAAAGTTTGTTACTCTGAAACGCAAAAACGTCTGAACTGAGGTAAGTAGTTTATAACCTACCGAATTTATCCATAGGGAGAGGTAGTTCACGCGGACGAAGTCGCGGGCAAAAGCTAGTGTTAGTATAATCAGTGTTCTACGTCCCTTAATCTATTGTTGTTCTCTACTTGTAAATGATATAGATATTCTGTAAATGGTACTTTTTTGACCCCTTAAAAGTGGGATATAGGTGCCTATCGTATAGAGGATAGACGACTCGCCGCGAAAACGACTAAAAAGGATAGATGGCCTGTGAAATCAAACTAGCTCGGTGCTTACTATTATTTAGTGGCATTTTAGCCTATTTCTACCTACTAATATTAAAATAATCTCCCACTGGGGCATCTATCCCTACTTAAGCCATGTAGTTGGGTTTGTGTATGATAACTTTTAATATATGTAGGTTCTCCTCTATTCCCGAATACACAAAACATTCAATGCACTGAAAACTTCAGTATCGCTTGTAGAAATGATTTCCGTAGCCTTTGATAAGATAACTTAGTCCCCAGCAAGCGTAATCTTGTCGTCTGTCAACTCAAAAGTTAGTTATATGTGTATAGTTTGTTAAATATACTGAAAAGACCGGACTAACTTCATGCAAGTGTTTATCGGTACTAAGTGTTCATATGAGTACTAAAAAAATATACAAAACAGTGTGGATCTAAAAGTTAATTAGCCTGCTTACAGATGCAAATCAAGCACAGTGTATAGGTACATGTTACTAGCCAACTAATACATCGGTGGAACATGTCAGGGACATAACGCTGGAGTTGGTACTGATATACGGATATTGATACTGTTTTAATAATTATTACAGTACTAAAAATGTTTTTAACACGTGGAGCGTTCGTGGCCCAGCGGCGCCCGCGTACCGCATGCGGTATGCGAGGTTAAGCAATGTCGGGCGAGGTC
Source organism: Notocelia uddmanniana (assembly GCA_905163555.1). Lineage (NCBI taxonomy): Eukaryota > Metazoa > Arthropoda > Insecta > Lepidoptera > Tortricidae > Notocelia > Notocelia uddmanniana. The sequence continues at coordinate 55,400,750 of LR991052.1, forward strand.
AGTTCTTGGATGGGTGACCGCTTTGAGTGGTTACTAACTGAGCGCTCCCGTGCTTTCGAAGGCACGTTAAGACGTTGATCCTGGTTGCTGTCTATGATAGCAGTCGTTAAGCCAAGTTAGAGGCCTCCGGGCGGCTTGAGAACTTCTAACAGTCAAGTTGCCCACTCACTTGACAAGCCTAATCCCAATAAGGTCTAGTTTCCCGCTCGGGTTGGAAGGTCAGATGGCAGTCGCTTCCGTAAAAACTAGTGCTTACTCCAACTCTTGGGATTAGGTAGCGGACCCCAGGCATCCTTCAGGATGCAACTGTACTGGGAATAACGCTAGGAGGATGATGATGACTAAAAGTGTTTTTAAGCAGATTTATTTGCCGGAAACCAAATAAATATTAAACATAAAACAGGACATGTCGTCAAGCTTATTCGCAGATAAGCGAAACCAAATTTGGGCTGCCTTTTCCTTCGAGGATCGGTGTATAAGCTAAAAAACTCAAATATCTTAAAGTAACAAGCAACTCTTTGTAAATCAGTGGTAAAGCAACATAAGAAGCATACGACAAGCAATTTCATCAAATTTATTGACAAACCTGGGCCGCATGTGTAAGTCAATATTCAACCGAGGACGCTTCACTATATCAGTGTACCTTGATTGTTATGAAATGAAACAGATGGGTAGATTGACTTTAGAAAAAGACTGCAATGCTTTTGATAGTGATTTTTATTGTTTTCTGCCTTTGTTTATTTATGAGTGGCTACCGTTACCGTATGAATACTATCCCATCAAAAACATAAATGTGAAAATGGGAGCCAAGTTCAATGTTAAGAATATGCCATGCTTGGTTGTCGTCTCCACCGACAAAAGAATTGAGATCTAAATAGGTGCCAAGTTCCGTAGATTCTCTGAAATGGTGCCAAGCCCAGCACTACATTGTTTACAGTAAAACTAATTTACTGCGGCTTAATGCATTTTGAGCTTTAACTTGGCGGTTTTCTTAAATATCCAACAGCTTTTATGGTATTATAACATGGTGCATAGAAAACTGCCTAGTTAAGGCTCAAAATACATTAAGCCGCAGTTAACTAGTTTTACTGTAAACAATGTAGTGCTGGGCTTGGCACCATTTTAGAGAATCTACGGAACTTGGCACCCATTTAGATCACAATTTTTTTGTCGGTGGAGACGACAACCAAGCATGGCATATTGTTAACATTGAACTTGGCTCCCATTTACACATTTATGTTTTTGGCGTTTTAAAATGAGAGCATAAATACGTTTGTATGGAGAACCGAGCGTACTGCGCACTCTTAAGGCAATTTCTACCAGTCAACCACTGAACTAAAAAGAAACACGCAACTAATTAGCTGAGTCTATACGTCCATATCCTGCACCAAACAAATGTTTCTTTTTAGTTTTATGCTTGTTTAAATTATATAAATAGGGTAGTTCTGTAGAAATATACACTCAAATAAATTTTAGGTAGTAGGTCTCAAATTTTTTAATTTGTATGATACCCGTTATGGCTTTTATGTCTATAGATAAGTCAGTTTACTCAGTATAAGCCTCTTTTCGTTGATGAAAAGAAATAAGCTAAATATAAGTCCTAAAAAAATACAACGAGTTAAAGGTCCGACCACACCGCTGCCTAAAACGCATTGACGCAACATAAACGCAGTGACGTGCCTCATGCGTGACGTTTATAATTCATAGGTTTCTCCCTCTCGTTAACTGCGATTCCGTACCGTCACCGTATTTTGAGCACCGATGTGCCGGACCCTAAAACCACAGAATAAGTAATAGTACATACTAAACCTTTACAAAACTATTCGCTTTTCCAACTTCTTGTCATTAACCCACTTATATATAAACAACGTATAAGGTTGATTTTAACAGTGATTTATTAATATTTATACAGATTTAGTACACTTAGTCCTAAAAGAAATCCTTAATGGGATTGTTGATATACCGTTAGGAACTCATTATCACAGTTTAATACTTTGATGGACACTATTCCACACAAAATAGAAATAACAATAGAATTACGCCTATAGGCGTCTATTGTCTATCAATGCATTAAAATCTCTTAACTGCGCGGTTCAAATCTGTCGGCCGCCATGAGCCCACTACGGCATGTGGGTATAAGCATCGCCGTTTTCAAGACTATTTCTGTTCGTAATGGGGCCGCAGCAATATGTCAAGGAAGCCGATGAGCGGTCTGATAACTAACAAAAAGGTCTAAATCCACTCAGTCATGGGCTAAATGAATGGAACGTCGTCAGCGAACGAACAATCTGAGCTCTTACTTTAATCCGTTGCAGGGCAGATCTAACGACCCGCTGACTGGGTGACGACGGTGAGCCGACCGCCATGCGTTCCGTTCCTCGATTCAATTACAAAAAATAAGCCCCCGCAAAGTTGACTGCGACAGTTATTAACTCCATTCGGACGTAAACCGGCCCGGACTCCTTTGCGCGCCAAATGTCGGATCTAACGACGCCAGAATGAAATGACCCGAAAGCTATCATCAGGTGGTTTAAAAGCAATTTACCGTGTCTACTCGATTACCCCCGCCATTTTCTACGTAAATCAAACCACTTAAACATCTAGTACCTATAAGTAAGTAGCAGGTATTATTTGTGTGGGCTTCCGCGACCGACATTAGCAGTGGGTTACGACGACGGCCCAGCTCTTTTATTTCCCCTTTTTCTTTACAAATGGGAATTCGTTCCCTCATTATTAGATGTCTATAGCTGTGGGTACATTCAGGAGTTTCTTATATATTGCGCAAGTGAGGGAGAAGTTTTATTGATTATAATTTTAGTTTATTTCCTGTGTATTTGTTCAATTGTTCATCTAAAAGAGTGTTTACCATAATTAGTATTATTTATTTAATGCTTACATGTATATAAATATGCACTGTACATTTCTCTGCATAACTTCAAGTTTGATTACCTAGTCACAAGCCGTTCATAACATATTTTTTAGTGAATAAAACACACATAAAAAGTTTAACCTTCGATCGGTTCTTTCTTTTCCCGATTATTTTGCTTATTCCCCTCGTAATTATCGAACTTGCTCACAATATTTCACGAGAATCGGTTAAAAATGCGACCTTTAGAGAAGAACAACCCGGAATCCGACCTCAGAAACATATGAAATCATTGAAAATATAAATTGTTCTGGAAAATTTACATAAACTGACGTGACACAAACTTCTATTTAATTATCGAACCTGCTCACAAAAATCGCTTAAGAAATGCGACGTGTAGAGGAGAACAAACCAACGGTAGACTTATATGGAAAAGTTTTTTTTAAAACCTCCACACGCCTATACTAAAAAAAATACATCTCTCGGCTACATGTATGGGGTGCTCCCCCTAACTTAGTTATTTTTTATAATTTTTTGTAGCGGTTTATAGATTACACCTTTCTACCAAATTTCATTATTGTAGTGCTTATAGTCTCTGAGTAAATCGACTGTGACATACGGACGGACGGACAGACATGACGAATCTACAAGGGTTCCGCTTTCGCCATTTTGGCAACGGAACCATAAAAATGGATTCATTTTGTTATCGAATGATAACGGTGAACTAACGCTTTACAGTGTTGTACCGTGCAAGTATGTTGATGTAGAGAGGTCAATAGGTGGATCATCAATGTTCAACGAAATCTGTTGAAAATATCAAACAGAAAAATCGGTAATTTACTACAAAAACAAAATTCAGTAAGATTTTTTACAGCATATTTGTATTTTTTTATTATTAATGCCACAGTCATATCCATGTTCATGTGTCACGTTGTAGAAAAATCGGTAACTTACTACAAAAATAAAATTCCATAAGATTTTTTTACAGCATATGTATTGTTTTATTATTAACGCCACAGTCTTATGTATATCAAAGTCACATAAATTGCTACCTGTCGCCGATCACTTATTTATAATTAGTCTACAGTTTGCAATAAATATTTCAGCCCTTTTAAAGGGCTGTACGGGCTGTTGGGTCCGTTACGTAAAACAAGAGTTCGAAAATCTAAAATATTATCTAAATATGTATTCATTCATATAAACGTGGTCTAGTATGCTCCTTTTATCGAAAACTCATATTTTTAACAATCTATATTTCTAAAAAAGCGGCAAAGTGCGTCTGCGCCGCGCAAAATGTAGGGTTCCGTAGCTGTCGACCTGTGCGATACTATGCGGACTTAAAATGTCCATAGTGTCCATACTTAAGTATAGTCGCTGTCTTAGACACAACTCACAACATACGTTTATCTCCATAAGTAAGAAACGAAAATGGTGCGATAGCTTGCCTTTTCTTAAAATTCATTATATATACATACAACTGATGTGATATTTTTCAAATACCTGGTAGCAACCGTTTAGCTGGCAGACTTGACTCCAACAAAAGTTAGCAGTTATGTAAGTTGAATATCACTCAACGGATTCCTGAACCAAAAAACCCTTAAAGTTAATATCTAAAATTTTACAAATTTTAATGTGTCGTATACCTACGTTTTACTTTAAACTTAGTGAATTCAATGTTAGGTATCTGGCGTGTTTCCACTTGAAAGCAAACAATAAGGGTAATAAACGAAGCACTCATAAAAGCCATAACATTTTTAAAGGAACTATCTCGGCTCAATTTGTTTGGAGCGAACCAACAAGTCTTGATATTTTTCAATATTAAACGTATAATTAAAAAAATACAGTAACAAGTAAATTATTTATTTATTTATTTTTACAGTGAGAAATCGAAATACATGCTATTAAGGTTCCGTATCAAAGACGTATAAAAGGAACCCTTATGGTGCCGTTTTGTCTGTCCCTCTGTCACATTGCAAAATATTTAAAGAACTACTTCCGATTTTTGGAATGGTTATAAAGAAGGCTAACCCATATGGGTTAAGACTATAAACATATTAAAAGAAATCATGACTATCAATCGTGTTTCTTTTAATATGTATACTGGGTATGACCTCTTGTGTCCAAAAAAATGTATCTTTTTTCAATTGGGAGAAATTTTGATCTAAAGTTATGACCTTCAAGTAATGGATCTTGGCACCACGAGATTATAGCGCGGCAGTCAATGCTCATTTTCTGGTTGCTTCAAGTTATGACTCATTGTCGTTGTCGCATTTTTGGTTTAAAAGGATATTTTTGGATATTTTTATTTTTTTTATACATTTTTAGTGTTGTTTGAATAAATAGTTATTAATATCACTCCAGTAGATTATAAATGTACATAGCTACATTTGCAAAAAAAAATTGAAATAAATATTTTTTTTAATTAAAACCATTTGGAAATAATTGATGGAGAGCTCAATAGTGTACAGTTTAATTTTTTGCTCCTATTACAGGCCACACCCTGTATAATTTTATTTTCTTTGTAATTTTACCGATACACGGCAAAGACAAAAGTGTGATGCCATATGAAAGGGCTTGAATTACACATTTTAAAAAGGTTATTCTTTTGATAAGGTGGATAAATTTCAATTAATGAAGTAATGTGTAAAAATATTTACCCCCCCCCCCCCCCCCTCTAATATTTACCAGATATGACTTTTAAATAAGTGCGAGACGATCTGAAATTGTGTTATCCCATGCACCAACCCAACAGGCATTAATTATTCCGTGACTGACGGCCAATCTGCCTATAATCGAATGCGAGATGCCAAAAAATGGCGTATAATAATTATAATAAACGTCAATAGCAGACAATACGAGTAATGTGCACGAGCCACGGTCGTAACACGATACAGTCATTCGAAATCAAATTTGAGCACGTCATGAATAAACATGAGTAAAAGAAACGAAGTACATACATTTTCTTTCTTACAAAACAGTTACCAAAGTAAATTGAATGATCACTTTGCAACAAAGGAGTAATATAAATATGAAGAAGAAATGTTGCTATGATATGTACAACCTATTGTGCAGAAATGTTATATCGTTTGATATTCAGAGTTATGCGTACGAACTCCTATTTATATACACAATATTACATACTTTCCTTTAATCATGCGCGCTGTTCTGTTTATCCTGGTTGGCATGTAGTGGTACTGCCTCTAAGGCTCGTCCTGGGTTCGAATCCAGGTAAGCGCATTTGTTTCTGTGGTAAGCAGAAACATTTTTTCCTGTGATTTGGATGTTTTTTATATATCTAAGCATATATCTATTAAATATATCGTCGTCTAGTGCCCACAACACGATTTGTTTACAAAATTGATAAAATTTTATTTATTTATATAGGCGTGTATATAACTCAAGTAAAGTAACCACTTCAAGGGTAAACGGAAAGTACATGTCTAGTCCTTAAAAATTTCAAAGCCAGTTGGCACCTTATGTCATAATTAGTTAGGTTGCTTTTAGTTTGAAATTTAAATGGACTAGACATGTCTTTTCCGAGTACGTATGTACCCTTCACTTACATACATAACTTAGCATTAGACGTAGGTACAAGTACTACTCGTTGTTGCTTCAATATTTTGTAGGGAATATATAGGGAATAACGGATAACCCATATTTCCTAATACTAAATTTACTAAACTGACGTCACCATATTGGGGATGCGGTTGTGTTAGTTATTCTAATTACATTTAGTCATTCCGACGAGAGCTTATTTTGGTAAATACAAAGTGATTAGTGTTTGCCGCCATATGAGACTGATCGCGTCGAACCAAACAGCTCTCATCAGTAACTGCTATATGATTCAAAATCTATCTCGACACAACTCAGACCGGTCTCTAGTGTTATTTGAACCCAAGTTTCGTAACAACTAAGCGTAATCAAAGGTCTATTAGTTAAGTATGTGTCTAACGAGAAGGGAAAATATGTATCCGCCTTTATGATTTACCAAACATTTTAATTTGACCACAATCATAACACATTACCACATTAAACCCTATCTCACAATACAAACTTATAAAATACAACTTCATAACTCTTTAAAAAACTTTGTATTTGATATCAACCAACCAGAATACAAATACACCTAAATCAACCAATCAGGTATAACAGAATCAAACCATAGATTTACTAATCATCATCATCATCATATCAGCCGAAGGACGTCCATTGCTGGACATAGGCCTCCCCCTAAGAGTGCCACAATGACCGATCCTGCGCTAATCGCATCCAGCGGACTCCTGCGACATTTACCAGGTCATCAGTCCACCTTGTGGGGCCCACCCACGCTGCGCCTTCTGGTACGTTTTCGATACGACTCGTCGATTCGTTACGTCTTTGATCTGTGGTTACGTTAAATTTTCTTAGTCAGTATTTCATAATAATTAAAAAAATATATGCAATTTTTCGAGCAACGCTTAGAAGCGCTCATTGGCAGGTCAGTGGTGTTTATTCGCGGTGTCTTTATCTCTCAAAGCGGTGTCTATATATTGAACGTGTCCAAGCAGTTTATATAAAAAAAAACATGCCGCCATTACCGCCAAATTATACGTATGTTCGCTGTTCTTTGTGGAAGGATAATCTCTGTTTATTGATTTTCTCGCAATCGAAGTGAAAAGTAGATTGTGGATAAAATAACCATCTCATGGTAATTTGCCTCATTTTAGACCCTTGACAAACAATCTACTATTGCTTGATGACGGCAGAATTTTTCCGCGATAAAAACAAAGTATTGGCTTTCTTTCTCATATCCTCTTTCACACAATCCATCCATCGCTTTTTGGGCCTTCCAATCGCTCTTCGTCCTTCGACATTGAACCCTAACATTATTTTATCAATATGACATTCGTCGCTCTTCATTACATGCCCATACTATACTAACCTACTGCTCCTCATTTTTTCTGTCACGGGTGCCACTTTCTAACTTCCCCTTATTATACCCATTTCTAATCCGATCTTTCCTCGTCACTCCACACATCCATATCAGCTGCGTACACTCTTCTTTCATCCGTCACTTTCGTTGCCCAACATTCTGATCCATACATTACGACAGGTCTTATGATCGTTTTATAAATTTTCCCCTTAAGTGTAAGGGATCGCAAGCTGTTCCAGAGACCTGTCGCCATTTCATCCATCCCGCATTTATTCTATTTTTCACGTCACGGCCTATATTGCCCTTATTTTGGATTAATGCTCCGAGGTACCGGAAGTCGTAGCAGACTGGTAGGGATCCACCATCCAAGGCAATTTGGGAAAAACTTGATAAACCGTCGAAGTCGCAGAACAAGTGCTTCGTTTTTGTTCTACTTATTTTTAATCCTACGTTCTCCTGCTTTTCCCGCCATTTTACCAGCCTGCTCTAGCCTCGAGAGCATTATCTCCGACAAGAACGTCATCGGCAAACACCAGGGTGCTTTCTCCAGTATATCCGATGTTAGAGCATCCATAACCAGGAGGAACAAATATGGGCTTAAAGCCGACCCCTTGTGCAAACCTACAGCCACATTGAACTTGTCGGTTACCCCAGCTTCGGGCCTGACGTTCGTACTAGCTCTGTCATACATCGCCTGAACAAGTCTGACATATTTCCATCGCCTGAACAAGTCTAACCGACATGTAGGGACGCGACGAAACCGCGGAGTGACCACGCCGGCCTCAGTTTGCCATTTTATTTAATCGTATGGCGTTTCGTGAAGTAGGAATATTCATTATTTATACAGAATATATTTAAAAAAAGGTGGCTCATATATCCACATCCAGGTTTGCCATAGTTCAATTCAATTCAACTGACTGAGCCGAGTCGTTCGAATTGTGAATATAATCCTGCTGTCGCCCGTGACGGGGCAAACACACGGCTTTACGTCGCTCTATGGACTGGAAATAATTATGTACCCCTTCTAACCTATCCTTTGTTCAATTATGACCTTGCCTATGAATTACTGACTATTTACTCTATAACAATTAGTACCTGTATCGCGCAAAAACCCGAAGACTAGTTATTTTATGTTCTAAAGATACTTAATGTCGAATCGTGTCCACGTGTTTATGATGCTGAGTTGCTTACTGTACCTGTCTCAAAACTGTTCAGTGTCGATACCGATTCGGATTTCGGTGTCAACATAAAACCGATAGGGTTAAACGACACTTTTCTGTCAAACCAATGCATGAATATTCTGGTGTAAATAAATATAAAAAAATACTAGTGGTAAATATAAATATAAAAATGCGACCTGAAAAGCGCAACGGAAAATCCCGAAATCCGCCATCCGCCGGCCAGACGTGCCAAAGCATGTTTGCCGAAGATGAAACGAAGACTGAAGAATTCGTTTTTTTTTTGTCAATTATTATACATCATCAGTATATCTAAAAACAAGAACAGTTACTACCAGCGTGACTAGTCACCGGATTAATTAGGCTTTGAAGGTAACCACGTATCCTTTCATCCAGCTTATAATTTTACCTATATAACAAGTATACTTTCTATATACTTCAATGTCTCCTCTTTGGCATTCTAGCTTCTAAATTCACGACATTCATAAATAACTGCTAAAAACTGGGATAGGTTTTAAACATTTGGTATAAAATATTTTTACACTCCGCGGTTGTCGGGCCAAAGCTGACGCCGCAGTCGACGCTGTCTACCGCTGGGTACGCCCCGTTTCGCGCCAGTCGCGCCCCTGCGAGTGCCAATAATCACCGCTAACCCTCGAAGATCGATAGTTGCCTACATACCTATATGTGAGTTACAATACAATTACACGAGGTCAAGAAATGTGGCCTGATTCGTTAGAAAGTTCTGTTAGAATCAAAGTTCATTACACGTCATTTGACGTAACTTAGGAATATTTTTTAACAAAATAGGTATGCGACACTCACTACTGCCACGGAAAAAATCAACAATAATAAGACGAAGATAATAATTTTATTGAGCAAGTATTTACAAACAAATCGGTACCGGTATGTCCGGTATCGACACTAGACCTTGCCTGTATCGCAAAGAACCACTTGCAGTTGAGCGATTTAAAACATACGCGTATTATTATTTACACACTTACACTACTACAGATTAATGTAGGATCTATTCTACATTATTTTTAAAGATTTCTACGGGAAGTTCAACAGTAAGGAATTGTAACTGGAGATACATCTGGGAATGACATTGATATGATACGGATACGCCGGACTATACAATAAGTAAGTACGTATACTTACTTCACTTAACAAAACGGTTTAAAGAACGGTGAAACTTGGCGAGGGTTCAGTAAATAACATGACAATGGACATAAATATTACTCTGAGCGAGTATAGGTATAATAGTAGTCGTGTGTGTCAAAATGGCAAAAACGCAGCCCATGTAGTTTCGTCATGCCGTCTGTCGGTCTGTTGGTTTGTCTGTCTGTCCGTTACACTTGCTATGCCACAATTTATGGTTTCCGTGAGCCAATGCTTAGTTACCTACAGAAAATACCGAAATCGGCACATGCGTGCCTATCAAATTCGATTCCTCCTAGATCTCATCATCAGACCTTCACCAAATTTATATGGGATCAATATCGGGGTACCTGCTTTGAAACAAAAAAGAATTATCAAAATCGGCCAACGTGGTCAAGAGTTATCGGGGAACATATACACGGACCCGGGTATGTCCTAAACCTACGACCAAGACCACCGGGGGATGGGCAGCAAGCAGCATCCCTGGAGTGCGGTGGAGATACTGTGATCGCCAATCCGCATGCTAAGCGTGGCGATTATGGCATATACCCCCCCGTGAATTTTGGGGAAGCCTACGTCCAGCAGTGGACGTCCTTTGGCTAAAATGGATACATACATTAAAAATGTTTGCTTGTTTTTTTTAGAGTGAGTTAGAGTACCTCCTTCCTTCGATTGAAGTCGGTAATAAGAGCGTGTCGGGCCACGTGCAATGTAAGGTTCTGTACCTGACACCCGTGACATTTTGCGGATTTAAAATGTCACCAACTTAATAAGTTTTTTTATTAGAATCGTTGCGTTGGTAAATATTGCGGGTTATTAGGGCCCACGGTGTATATTTGACTTAACTAACAACAGTTTTCCTTTTAAATTCATTATACATATGTGAAGGTAAGTACTACCATGTTCTTTTCCACATAACCAGCAGCAACCGTTTAGCTGGCAGAAGGAGATCCTTGATTATAAAAAAATAACACTAAAAATTGATATCTTATAGCTAACTGCAAATCATTAAAAAAAGCTCACATTCGTTTTAAACAAGCTATCTGACGATATCCCAGATGTGGGATGTCCTTAGACAGCTCGTTCCCTGAAATGTTTTTTTTTTTCAAGATTTTATTATAGCGTTTTATATACGAAATTGATATGTGTACTTATGCGAAACTGGATGTTTCTAGTAGTAACGACTAACGATTACTGAGCTAAGCCGTGGACATACTGACAGGCGGACGGACGGATATGGCGAAACTGAAAGGGTTCTTTTTTTATTACGGAACCCTAGAAAACCTTGTCGCCATGATACACTTGTTCGCCATGGATTTTTTTTCGGATGACTAGTCTTGATTTATTTATTTTCTCACAATCGTAGTGGAAAGTTGAGTCTATAACTCTGGTTTAAAAGCCATTAAGTACTTCTCGAACAGTTTTCCCTCTTTTCGTTCGGGAAAATAACCATCTCGAGGTGATGTTACTTATTTTAGACCCTAGTTATGCAATTTTCTATTTATGAAAGGATACATGTGTGTACTTATATATGTTGGCTCACCGCACCGGTAATGCCAAACCGGAAAGCGCCTACACGTAAAAACCGCGACTATATTCGAGGGTGATTTTCCTGCGTCTATCTTTTGTTCTCACGGAGTATTTTCCGAGGTAACTTCAGAACTGCTTTCATTAGACAAATTTATATCCTCATTAAAATCTTTTTGTGCTGAGTTTGTTTACGGGTGGCGAGTGTCGAGATAGGTGAAGGTCAAAGTTATATTAACATCCATTTCTAATACTAACTTAAATACTAAATTTTCCACATGTCCGTGGTCTTTGGTCCCCTGAGAACCATTTTTCCCGGTTTATATGTGGGCGTATTCCCGGAAGTCTGCACAGCCCACTATAAATTATGAAATTAATCTCCTCAGTGGGCTTTGCGTGATTAAAATGATGAAACGGTAGTCAGAAAGTGCAGGCACGAGGATATATTTATTTTTATAAAATTTGTTATATCTCTAATCCTTATTTACTAATTACGTAATTAGCAAACCGGATCAACGCAGTGACGAAATCAGATTTGGTAAATTGTCACTTGAGTAAAGAATCCGCCCGAGGAGCGAACTCGGGCGGCGCAGTGCGTGGGTAAAGGGCACCAACCATCCATTTCATAATTAAGGCTGTACAAATTCATTCCATTTTCCTCTATTTAGCAGCCCCGGCCGGAGCACCGGTGGCGTGCGGTTTAACGGGTAAGTATAAGTACCCACGTATTTTTACTTTTTCCGGAAACTGAAGCTTAGTGGAATATTTCCAAAACCGCTATTTACCTTGAACGTTTACTTGAATTATTTCGTGTGGAATGATTTTACTGCGCTACTCAAAACGTATATAATTACTGATTATTGTGATACTGTTCTTTAAGAATACTGCACAAAACCTGTCGAGAAGGTATAGGCACTATAAGGGTATTGTAGAATTCAATCAATATAAATTTTGTTATTTATTCAATAAAAATAAATACTTGTAAATGTGCTCTGTGTATTCTGTTGGCCTGTAAGTTTGAAAGAGTAACTCATTTTATACGATCCCAGGTGGTTTCGGAAATTACTTTAAAAAAGTTTTGCGTCCTTCCACACCGTGGTACATTTACCTTAACCAGGACAATTTTCATCATAATGAAACAAGGGTTATTAACGCTTAATAAATATGTGGGTACCGTAGATTCAAAGGAAGACCCATTGCAGAGAATTTTATAATTTAATTTTATAATTATGTACATTTTGAGTGTAATTATGACGCAGAAATATATTTAAAAGAAACTGAGACGAACAGTATTTTATTTAACTCTAAAAAAGTTAATAGCTTTTGTTTATGGGGACTACTTGACTAATCATCATAAATCATCATTCACTCAATCTTTGTTAAGCAAGCCTACGTGAAGTAGGAAAACCTCGTTTTTATTGAACAAAAGCAAAGCAAAAAATATTCACGAGTAAAAATATCTTGTTTCGGGAGAATCTGGATGTTATTATCTGTCAGTCGTACATTAATCCAAGCACCTTGTCACACGGCTTAACTTGCCACCGTACCATTAGGGAGTTTCCTTGTACATCCGCATTGAGCTATGAAAAAACATAATAAGTGGAAAAATATATCTTTCTTGGAACTCAAGGCTCATATAATACGAGTACGTACGTATGTATTCCAGTGCCCCAATCATAAATAAATTACATTCGTAATAATACTTATGTACATATAATATGACTAGATACAGGGATAAAACTTATAAATTCTGCCAAGCTAAAGGCTAGGAGGGTATTAAATATATGCATGCGATTTTTTACTGCGTGTGGTGTACCTCTAATTATTATTTTCTTGTGGTATATTCTGCCCGTAATAGTAAATTTACGGCATATATCCTATAGGATGATATAAATCTACTTATATTATTATCCTAAATTTTCGAAAGCATTGCCAAATCAACACTCACGGACGGTTCTTTCGATAAAAACTTTCAGTGACGTTTATTGTGCATTCATAGCGTTTGTTTTTTTACTGCCTGTTGTGTACCTCTAATTTAATTTTTCTAGTGGTATATTCTGCCGGTAATTGTAACTTTGCGGCAAATATCCTACGAATATGATTTTTAAATGTGTTAATTTTTCCTAAATTTTCTTTCGAGGGAAACTTTTAGTGGCGTTTATTATGATGCATTTCATAGCGTTTGCTTAATTAGAAATTGTTTCAATAGAATTATGAGAGAAGAATTGATGTTAAAATGTGTTTGCCAACTTCTATATAGTACAATTAGTCAGTTGTTAAACGATTATCGAACTTTTTGTTAAGTGGCTCTTCGGAAAACCTACAAGATACCATACAGTCCATTAACTAGATTTTAGAAGGATATTTCGGGTATATATTGGTGGTAACACGCGAAGATATAATGCTGTTCTGCTAACTTATTATTTAAATTTAACACTAATATTTAAGGAGATCTATTGTCTTAATGTAAAATAAGCCTTTATTTAATGGCATTATGCTTAAAATTCTGTTGCTGACGATATTGTCCTTTGACTTTTTGTCATAATCTTAATAATATATTAACAAAATTTTAAATTCGTCCGGAGATATTTTGATAGCAGAACGCCACACCGTCATTACTGGCCGAAATTATATAGAGTTGATATACCTAGGCCATATATTTCAATATATAAAGTAAAATTATACAATCGGAAAACTTTTTTAATTCAAAGTACAGGATAGCGGTTTTAAATGTGGAGTAATAGTAGTAGGTACGGAAGCCTTCATTGTGCGTAGTCCGACACGCACTTGGCCGGTATTATTTATTTCTACTAAGTATTTGGTCCTTTTCAGTCGCACATCATGTCTTTTCATCAAAGTTTTTTGACTGTACTTAGTTTTACAGTTTTAATATCTCGAAAAGATCCCCATTTCATATTAAAAAATCAATTTCAAAAGTATCTCATTCTAAAAGAGAGTAAGTGACAAGGCGTCAAAGCGTAAAAAATCGTACAGAAGCACTATTAATCCAAGGCGTCTTTACAAAAGAAAGTATCCTACTGTTCTCTTTGTGCGTTGTCACTGTCGCAATTCAGCCTTGTGACGTCATAAAGACGATGGTAGGCTTGCTTCACATTTTCGTGAATAACTAGAAAACAAATAGTTATAAAAAAATATTTTTAGGTTTCTTGATGACAAGTTAACGAAATGAGTTAATATTTCATACTACTTGAAAATTTGAAATGCTTTCAATTATCACTTTTTTAGTGTTGCCGCTTCTTTAGAAAAATATTTATGTACACTAAATATTGACTACACACACCCCCAGAAACAGCCTTATTGAGACGCACATTAAAATCAACTGCCAAAATTATTAATTTAAATATTAACTAATAGTTATGGTGGTATTATTAACTACTCTATATATTTAAAGGCCAAAAACATGACTGCCCTCTTTGAGTGTTGGATAAATCAGTAAGACATTTTGCTGTTTCGCGATTACGTCCGAATTTCTGCCTCTCCCCAACACGAATGAGATTCTGAGAGTTAACGGACTGTACCAGGGCTTACTTGGACCAATTCATGCTCCGATTTTATAAGCCCGTGAATAAATATTACTCTCTGAGAGTCGCAAACGCACGGCAAGAACAAAAAAGGTATTGCTCGGTAATAATATTCTCGTTCTTTTGTTAAGGAATCATAATAAAGTAATGTATGCCTACATTGTAAGCAAAAAACGCTCTTTAGTTCAAACCTCACTTGCGTGTTTTTAGACCTCACACTTTTATTTGATTTCAAAAGATCTGGGCATACATCTGATATTATTTTTGTAGAAACTGAAAATACAATGAAACTTAGGGATTTTGTTGTTTTTGATTAATGAAAAAGATACATACAAAAACCTTTAAAGTGTTCCAACTACTATGCGCTTTTTAGGGATCCATATTCAACTAGGTACCCTTATAGTTTCATCATGACATTCATGACCGTCTGTCTGTCCGTCTGTCTGTCTCAGAGATGGGCGTAATCGATTATTTTTGGAATTAATAACACTACTACATTCTAGTAATCGTGATCCCATCAAAAACATAAATGTGAAAATGGGAGCAAAGTTCAATATTAAGAATATGCGATGCTTGGTTGTCGTCTTCACCGACAAAAGAATTGATATCTAAATGGGTGCCAAGTTCGGTAGATTCTTTGAAATGGTGCCAAGTCCGATACTACATTGTTTACAGTAAAACTAATTTTCTGCGGCTTAATGCATTGTGAGCTTTAACTTGGCAGTTTTCTTAAATATACAACAGCTTTTATGGTATTATAACATAATGCAACCCATTTAGATATCAATTCTTTTGTCGGTGAAGACGGCAACCAAGCGTCGCATATCTTAATATTGAACTTGGCTCCCATTTTCACATATATGTTTTTGATGGGATATCATTACTTTTTGTCAATCTTCGCCAAATGGTGTTTTTAAGAGCGAATTCCCAAGTTACTATACCAACATGGTAAATGCGTCTGCAACTCTGCACTCTGTCGAGGTCCGGGGAAGGGAATTATATGCTTAATATTTAGAAGTAATCTGAAAGTAATCAAGTCAACAAATCCAGTAATTTGGAATCGACATTGATTCCCAATTACTTGTAATTATAATATTTGTATAGATGATTACGAGGGGTGATCAATAAGATTTGATAATCGGTATGAACCACCCTATTAATGATATTCTTTTAATGTGGCCTATACCATGAAACTAATCAACATTAAATATGAGTAAAAATATATAAAGATTATTCATTTGTTTTGCTGTAATTGCTGAACAAAAAACATCTGAATGGAAAAAATAACAAGATTGCAAAAATAAGAGTTGGTTTTGTAATTATGGTGAAGAAAAAGTCCTGATGCACTAATAAAGAATATTGTAATTGAAAATAAAACCTTAGTTTAACATTATGATTTAAAGAATAAGCAAGTTATCTGTGCAGTGTTATTTTTATCTCACCAAAATTAGGGTGTATTTTTCAACTTCTTCCTGGACTATTGAGGCTAACCAATAAAAACTGTGAAATTAGCTTTCACCAATTGAGCTCAAATATTATTTGAGAGTTGTAGAACATTATTCTATCATAGTTGTAAAAAATATTATAAATAACCTGAAGAGCCTTCTAATTGACGAGGGTGCTGCTCTTCGAGTAAAGATCAAATCTGATAACCGTTCCCATTGTTATTTAGCCTTAACTTCCGACTACTCATTCACATTCTCTTCTCATTTACATATGTTCAAAACCAACTACATGTTGACTTAGTGAAGGTATAAAATTTGACCTCAAAAAGTAAAATTGTTTTATTGGGGTTAAATAAAACAATTGAATGACGTTAATAAGTATTTGAAAATATAGAAAGTGTGCATATTGTAATTAAAATATAACGATTTACATATCTCCCATATTTAATACTGATTATCAAAACTTATTGATCACCCCTCGTACTGATTCCTTAATATGTAATAGTAATTCACCGTTTCACTTGATAACATTACAAGTAATCTGATCCCAGTAGCGGATTACAAAGTAAAATCAAGTAATCGTGTAATCAGGAATCGATTACGAAATGCCCATCTCTGGTCTGCCTGTCCGATGCTTTGCTCTGTGATTGTTAGTGCTAGAAAGCTGTAATTTGGTATAGATATGTATGTATATAATTCAATAAAACTGACAAAGTCGTAAAATAGAATCCAGAATCAGAATCTGATTCAGAATATTTATTTTAATTATCCAAAAAAATATAATAAAAAAAAACATGAAAGTAAAGCTTAATAAAGAGAACAATGCCAATTCCCTTTTACTTGTTATTGATTTTTATAGAGTAAGTTCAACTGAGCATGGCCCGACATACTCTTGTTTAATATGCGTAGCATGCTTTTTATTGGATATATTATGGATTATAGTTTAAGCTTGCTAAATATTAAATCAACATCATCCAAATCGATTGAAGCATATTGCGCAGTTTGACAAAACAACCACCATCGGGTATTTCAGCTGAGTAAATATATTCAAAACTTGAGCGGCTTGGCGTTAAGTGGTGTAGAGTGTTCAGAGTCGTTTAAACTCCGTTTCCATTACAGTGAAGACAGTCAACAAACGTAACACAAATCTAATGGCGACAACGAATTACGGATGTCACAGTATTATCATTTAAGATTAAAGTGCGAGCTCATTAAGTGCTGACTTTGTGAAATTACAGAAATTGTTTAACCTACAAAGTTCCAACCCGTAATGCGTCTTAGCACAGAATAAGTAATAGTCTTAGAGTCTGACTAGAATAAGTCTGCACCAGCAATTTTAATTTATTGTCTGTAAATGGGTATATGATAACACTGAAGATGATCTTTAATATTTAAACAAGTGAAAATAATAGTAGTAGTAGTGAGTATTAGTATGTATGTATGTATAAATAAATAAATAATGTATGTCAGCCTATATACCTACGCTACGCCCCACTGTTTCGTAAAAGCCTCCTGTCATTCTCGAAAATTGCATGTTCGTGTATTGGAATCGTACGTTTTTTCTCATGCATAATTGAAAGGATATTTTTGTTTTTATTTTATGGCAGTTTTACTGATTAATTTTGATGTTAGTTAAAAATAATTTTCATTTTATTGTGCGTTTTGTTTGCCCTATGTCAAAACGACCACAATTATACTCAACTTACTCACCACTACTTTTAATACTTATACACACCAGATTTCCCCAGAAGAAAATTGTCTTTCGGTGACCAAAGATATAGAGATTTTTTTCTGTAGGGGGTGAAGATAGTTTGAAGTAAGTACTTGCTTAATATCTTCAAGACCTTATCTGTCAATTCACGTACAAGCAGTAAAACACTGGAAATTTGAACAAAAATAATACTTAGTGTTTACTTTGAGTAAGTTAGTTCAATATAGACATTAAAAAAAATCTCATCATTTTCCAAATGTTTGGTAGTATGGAAAACATACAATTTTCAAAATAAAAGGTGCATATCTTGGAAACTAAGAGACGTTGTACCAAAGCATGGTGTGTCTAAAATATTTCAAATTACCTCCTCTAACAGTCAAGTTGCCCACTCACTTGACAAGCCTATTCCCCCTCGGATTGGAAGGTCAGATGGCAGTCGCTTCCGTAAAAACTAGTACCTACGCCAATTCTTGGGATTAGGTAGCGGACCCCAGGCATCCTTCAGGATGCAACTGTACTGGGAATAACGCTAGGAGGATGATGATGACCTCCTCTATCATCCCTGAACGTATTTGCACCTAGTTACCAAACACCCTGTATATGTTGAAAAATCGTAAATGTTAGTAACTTTTACAAAAAGGGATTACAACCTGTATAACTGTTAGCTTAGCTGCAACATAATTCTCGTTGCGGGTCTACCAACTAGAGGTTTTTAATGGAATTTCATACAAACATTGAAAGAGTACCAATATTGTTTGATAAACTCACCGGTCAAAGACATGATGAGATGTAAACATTGCCGCTTTTCTGCGATAATCACCTCTCGTTGGTCTCTCACGGTGTCATAATTATTGAGCATTCGGAATAATAATTCTCGCTCGCCACTTTTATACGGTTTGCCCATAATTAGTGCTAACAATCGTAAACAAATTAATTAAATTTAATTCGTATGACACATTCACATTTGACATCTGCGTCAAATATAAAACATTGCCATACGTAATTTTTAAATGGTTGACAGTTCATTTGCTTAGAAGAGATATACTGGTCTGACTCTTGTTAGGTAACCAAATTTGGAATGAAATGATTAAATACCAATTTTATATAATATATAAATATAGGTACTAACTAATTCATATTGTTCGAAATTGAACAAACCACAAAATCCCAGCGAGAATAAAAATACTAATTCTGGGAGGAAACGTTAGCATTATAAAACAATACCTACATTATTCGACCACCATTCGCACTACCATGTTATGTTGACTTTCTTCTACTTGTTAACTCTTCTAACTCCTAGGAATAGTAAAGTAACTTCCGTAACTTCATTCACTGCTATAATAAAAATATGAGGTCTAAAGGTCCGTTATTGCTATAAAATTGTTTTATTGAATCTTTATTGCAAAGTATTGGTTTTATTTTTGTGGACCTCGGAGTTCCGACAACCGTGTCTATGGTTTTTAGAGATTCGTACTTTAAAAGAAAAAACTTAACCATTATAGGATCACTCGTGTGTCTGTCTGTCCGTCCGTCAGTTTCAGCCAATTTGCTCCGTAAGGTACCGATTTATTATTACTAGACTTAAAGACAGACGTGTAACGTAAATAACTGAATTTAAAAATTTTGACTACGTGCATTACATTATTTGGCATTATAAGCAAGTATATGCTATTTAACTAAACCTAGCTGTAAGGAACCCTCTTCACGCGAGTTTAACTCGCACTTGTCCGGTTTTTTCATATTTCTGAAGCGAATTTGTAAAAGAATATTTTTATTCGGTGTTCTGCTTTCTGCAGAATGAAATATCTCGCCATATGGCAGCGGTTTAAAGTATTATCAATCCCTCTGTTCGCTGAAATATCCAGCAAGCGTAGGGAATTCTAGTTCTAGAGAGTCCAAGAAATATAATGTGAGTTGTGTTGCTGGCTTATCTAGCAGCTGTATTGAAGCGTTGGAAATTGTAGAAAGTAAAAGTGACATTATGTCCCGTAACCACAAAAAGACGTGTGCCGTGCTTTCCTTTGCGGCTTTGATGTAAGTTATTAAGACGACTAAGGAGTTACGCCTTTAATTTTCGTTCAGAACACGTTATTAAGTCAAAAAGTTTCAACAAACTTTATGTCGTTATAAGCATTGTTACTTATTTCATGTCAGGCTCCTTATCAAGTATCGTATAATAGAAGTACATACCTCGTTGAAGCATCGCCATGTGGAATTCTGCACATAAAATAAACTTAATAGTTTTAGGGTACCAAGGTAATATTTAAATGTAATGGAACGGGACAATCACCTTTTTAAGCTCGAATATGACTCGACATGTTTCATATTTCATTATATTTTAACAATTAATAATTAAATTGACATATTCGACTCGCGACTTACGATTTTCAGGAGGCAGATAGTCACAGTTCTTGGTCAAATTACTCAGCCGCTTAAATCAGCTTAAATCAGCTTAAATTGGTTTTTTGGATGATTTGTATTTGATTGATTTGTATTTCTATTTTAGCCATGTGTCTACTTAATTATCTGTTAGTAGCTTGCTCAAATATATTATATTATTATTATGTATGTACCTAATTTAGTGTAGTTTTAGTTTTACGCTCGCTGTTACTTTTAATCATGCTGTGCATACATGTTTTGGATAGCATTCAAATCAATACCTGCGAACTATTATATTTTTCTGTCAATGAATGTTGTCTGTTTTGTGTGCCTATTAAATAAATAAATAAATCGAACATTTTATAATTAGTACTCATTTAAGGTCTCTTACGTAACATAATATCAAAAATTTTGTTGGGAAATATGGAAGTGTAACAGATAAGCAGTTTTTCACCTTATTACAGTTGCTTAGGGTGCATAATTATTAAATGGCACTCTTGCCATTACATTACCTTGGCAATTTTTTTAAGGGTACATCCACTATACATAAAGTGGGGATGTTTTTTTTTTGCTTCAACCCTATGGTGTGGGGTGTTGTTGGATAGGTGTTCCAAAATGAGTAGAGGTCTTTAACAATTTTTTTTTATATAGAGAATATTTTCGAATATATTTACTCCCAAAGAAAATAAAGTTGTGCTCCCCCTCCCCCTCTAACTTTTGAACTATGTGTCCAAAAAATATAAAAAAAACATGAAAGTAAAATTTAATAAAGACTTTCAATGAAAACTATAGCGGACATGATCAGTTAAGCCGGTTTACAGATATCGTAATAAGCCTTCCCTTCTTAGTAAAATAGCGTTTGAAACGCTGCGAAAGTATTCCCTTTTGCTTGTTATGGTTTTTTTTTTGTAAGTTCACTGGGCAACTACGAAACCCTACACTAAGCATGGCCCGACATGCTGTTGGTCGATTTTTATGATAAGTAATAGTTTACCTTATTTCTAAATATTCCTAAAATAACAGAGCCGTGAATTAGAAAGCCAATATATTTTAAATTGTTCTTACAAACTTTACGTTTACAAATAAATAAATATTGGGGGATAATCTTACACAAATCGGCCTAGTCCCAAACTAAGCATAGCGTGTACTATGGGTACTAGACGACGATATATATACTTATATAGATAAATACATACTTAAATACATAGAAAACATCCAAGACCCAAGAAATGCACAAATAATTGCCCTGGCCGGGATTCGAACCCGGGACCTCTAGATTCGGAGGCAGTGTCACTAACAACTAGGCTAAACAGGTCGTCGTCGTTACGTTTATAATATTAGTGCACATTAGTGGGACGTATCGTTAGGTACATCAATGCCTACGGTCATTTCAGGAAATACTCATTAATATCCGTCGAACGCTAAGGTCAGTCGTCATTTCATTTCATCGGTCAGTTATAACCAAAACGAATATTCCTGGCATTCACTTCAAATTACAACCCATCTATGCGTATGAACCCTATATTACGAGTACGTTAACAAGTTAGCTGACGGACAATCATTTCAAGTGTCGAATTAACGATTGAAATTGGTGTGCAATTGATTAAGTTACACCGCAACAATCGCAGCCATAAGAAAGCAAAGCACACCACCATATTATATACGTAAGTGCAAAGCTGTTTTCATATATTTAGCAACGAGCTGATAAGCACATCTCTGATGATATTCACGCTTAAGGGTAAACGTTACCGTGAACTTTTCATACGGGTGTCTTTCGAACTGCCTACTAATTCATTTCAAAATACTTCTTGTTAAGGTCAGTTACTTTACTTAATTAACAAAAATCATAGTCTTCCATAAAATATATTTTATATTCAAAGATCTCGTTTTAACAAATAATGCGTAAACATTAATTTATTTCATAAACAAAAGCTGTTGTTTACTGGCGGTAATCAAATAACATGATTGACTGAGAATATAAGTAACAATTATGACAATGTTATATAATACATCAGGAAATCAGTCTTCCTGCAGACAAACTGTATAAAACAGTTTTGCAGGACTTGTATTTATTGGTAAATTCGTTGTAAGCTTAAGAAATAAAATAAATAATAAATAAATTAATTAAGAAATGAAGTCTGAAACATATTTCCATGTACAGTAGCGGCAATAAATCTATCATATTCACGTTTTCTTTTTAGTATTTTCATATGTGTACGACTAAGACTGCCTAACGAATATCATATAAGAGTACTTTAGATAGAGAGTAAAACTTTACATTTTATTGTATTATTCCATATAGAAAATCCATTTTACACAAGTTTTTCTAAAATTGCATAGAATGACTAAAACTGAAACTTAATTCGATGTAATGGACCAACTCCACTTGCACTGAAACAGCCCCATATCATAAGGGAGCCGCCGCCGTGTTTGACTGTAAGAAGCTGGTACTTGGGATCATAGCGAGCATTGTCTGGACGTCGAACATAGGTAATCCCATCTGTTCCAAATAGTAAAAACTTGGATTCGTCGCTCCAGATTATCTTTTCCCACATATCCGCAGTCCAAGAAAGATGTTCTTTCGCATATTTTAATCTAGATGTCGGATTTTTCTTGGAAATCAGTGGTTTCTTAGCGGGACGGCGAGCACGAAGTCCTCTGTCTATCAGAGATTTCTAAGAGTGCGTATGGACACAGAAACTGAATCTCCACTCGATATCTCTCTAATAATGAAGCTCACTGTGAGTCGTGGATTATTCTTGCTAATCGCAAAATGCTGCGGTCAACTAAACATGAAGTGCAGCGAGGCCCACCAGGTCTATTCGGCTTTTTGACACATCCGTGAACCTTTTCACGTTTTAAAACCTTCAAAATAGTCGACTGATGAAGCAGAAATTGCTTGGCTAGTGTCAATTGCGTGAAGCCATTTATAATAGCTTTTTGTATAGCTACTGTTAAGTTTTTGTTTCCACGAGGTCTAGCCATATCGGTACTGATAACTCTTTCAAATATTATTTCGATAATAATACGAAACTCAATTTCTATTCAACTTATATATTACAAGTGACGGACGCTAAATTCCAGAAAAAACTAATTTTAATCAGTTATTTTTATTGAATTACAGGCCAGTAAATCGGTTGAGGATAAGTCAATACAACCTTTTTTTTTAAGATTTCAACATTTTTTGAATTCATAAGCGTTGAAATATTTTACAGAAAAATTACAATATGATAGATTTATTGGCGCTATTTTACGCTAATGTTACGCAGATCTAAATAATTTGTCCCGTCCCTTCAATTTATAATTCGCAAAAAGATCGCCTTACTGCTGGCTCGAGCCAGGCATCCAACAGCATCCTGAAAGATGATAATGGAAAGCTGTGACTGGCCTAACTAATTTAATGATACTAACGTAGTTATATAATAAGGCCTTTACTAAAAATTCATGGATGTATTTATCCAAAATGAAGAACTTCCCCGCCCACACGTACCGGCGGCGACTTTGATTGAGTAAAA
The DNA here is from genome assembly GCA_905163555.1 of Notocelia uddmanniana. Lineage (NCBI taxonomy): Eukaryota > Metazoa > Arthropoda > Insecta > Lepidoptera > Tortricidae > Notocelia > Notocelia uddmanniana. The sequence continues at coordinate 55,424,986 of LR991052.1, forward strand.
AATACCTACCTACTCGTATATTTCTTCTCTTGGACATTTTATAGTACCGAAGGCGCCAAAGTTCCCGAGAGTCCCGAGGATATGCTGCGTTGAGGGCGAGGGACCAGCATTTTCCCCTAGCTGCCAACACAACTCAAATGAGGGTCCAAGGTCTGCAAGATTCTCAAGCGTCCCCATACTATGGCGTCTATCTGCCGTAAGGCAGGCCGTGGGCACGCTTGTTGGCCACCGTCGTAGAATTAAAAGAAAATGGTCTTGGATGACATACCTAGTCTTGAACTTCGATCTACTTATTGACCGCGCGAGCACGAAGCGCGAGAGATGCGTTTCTGTTTCAGCTTAGGCAAATGTGCTGACGTATTTTTTTTTTAATGGTGGAGTCATAGGGTTTGAAAAAGTATAACATATCACTTGTGAGGTCTACTGCTCACACAGCTACTAAATAGTTTAAAGCTTTTGGATAGAACGCCTATTTCCTGTTCTACTTATGTATTATGTAAATAGTAAAATATCTAGTCAGTATAGTATATCATAAAACTCATACATTTCAACACAATCGAATAATCGATTTCCAAAATAATAGGAAGAACAATAGTAGATTATTAAACAAGGGTGGTTTCACCCGAATGAAACACTCTGCTTTTCATTTCGAATACGGGGAAACTAAAAATGGCAAAATATGCGAAAACATTAGCTGACTTAGTCATATCCTTCATTTCATTTCATTTCATTTATTTATTGCAATTATCATGTTCATTATACGAGTACAGTGGATGTTAAAATGTAATAATTAGTCGGTACATGATACCCTGCAAGGGCACTGCAATTTTCTTACATTCTAAAATTAGGCTATTTCTAGATATATTATAAAATATTACAATAGCAACAATTTCAATACAATAACATATATTGCAAATAAAATAAAATAAAACTAATGATTTGATATAACTGATACTAGTAATTATTATAATTGATTAAAATTATATTTTTTATAATTTTTCATATATATATTTATTTAAAGAGTAATAGCATTTTGAGATTAATAATTCTTTGATTGTTTTTAAAAACTTTTTATTACATTCTTCTTGTTTTATTTTCTCTGGTATTTTATTATAAATTTTTATGGCCATAACGTAGGTACTATTTGAATGCATTTTGAGCCTTGATGCCGGTAATAAAAGTTTATTTCGGTGTCGAAGTGTATGTGTTGTGGGAAGTTCATGCCTTTTTTTAAATAAGTCGATGTGTTGTCTTGCGAATTTGCACATTTCAAAGATGTAGATGCTTGGCAGTGTTAGAATTTTAAGTTGCTGGAAGTGTGGTAAATCCTATCCTATCAAGTCCATTTTAAAACCGTTCATATATGGACCGTTTTGTGAATAAACTATTTTATATACGTTAATAGTGTTTGTATGGATTATTTTCAGGAAGTGTTTCTATAGAAGGTTCATATATTGAAAAAATCTGCCAAGAGCATGTCGGGCCATGCTCAGTGCAGGGTTCCGTAGTAGCCCAATGAACTTACGTTAAAGAATAAATAAGAAGCAAAAGGGAATACTGGGCGTTTCATACGTCTTTTACTAAGAAGGGAAGACATTTTACGATAACTCAAAAACGGCTTAACTGATCATGTCCGCTATAGTTTTCATTGAAAGTCTTTATGAAACTTTACTTTCATTTTTTTTTATATTTTTTGGACACATAGTTCAAAAGTTAGAGGGGGGGCACAACTTTTTTTCTTTGGGAGTAAATATATTCGAAATTATTGACTTTATCAGAAAATGTTTGAAAGATCTATCCAACACGAGGAGGAAGGTGTACTCTATGAACCGCTATAGAACAATGATGTGAAATTAGGAGAGGGTACCCCATACAAGTGACCGTTGATATATTTTATTTATTTTTCAATGTATGTACCTACATAGGTGTGTGTGTGATATCTATAGATAAATCTTTAAAAATAATATGAAGGTTTCTAAGAAACTATTCCATATATTCAAGTCAACCGTTGGTGAGATAATAGCTATCAAAGCCGTAAAAAGTGTGTCACCCAAACCTCTAATTTTTAAACTATGAAGTTTAAAATTCTGAAAAAAACTGAGGTCGTGGACAATAATAAATACTTTAACGATTTTAGGTTTGAATAAGATAGGTTGAACGGTTTTTGAGTTATCGCTAAAAAACTGTCTTGTCCGAACAAAAGGATGTAAGTGCCGTAATTTCCCTATGAAGAGACGATCGTTTTTGATTCAATGATTTGTATAGTGGTTTTAAATACGGACTAGTGGGTGTCGGTACTCATAAAGGATGATTCACAGTAGGCCGTTCCGTGTCCGGGCCGGCCCGTTTTCTTCTAGAGAAATACGCCGGCCGTTGCGTTTGCTGTCATAGAAAACGGGCCGGCCCGGACACGGAACGGTCTACTGTGAATCATCCTTAAACGGTTAATGCCATAATCGCCACGCTTGGCATGCCGGTTGGCGATCGCAGTATCTCCACCGCACTCCAGGGATGCTGCTGCCCATCCCCCGGTGATCTTGGTCGTAGTTTAAGTACATACCCGGGCCCAGCCGGGGGGGTAGCGTGGGTAGGCCCGCCACAAGGTGGAATGATCATCTGGTAAAGGTCGCAGGAGTTCACTGGATGCGGGTGGCGCAGGATCGGTCATTGTGGCACTCTTTAATGGAGGCCTATGTCCAGCAGTGGACGTCTTTCGGCTAATATGATGATGATGATGAGGTGTCGGTACGGAACCCTTCTTTGTGCGTGATCCGACACGCACTTGGCTCGATTAATTTTCATAATATTATAACTATTTAATCGTAGTGTGTTATTTTACACATTTAGGTTAGGATTAGGACGCTGTTCTGAAACGGTTTTCTAATAAAACAATTACTTTTAACCGACTTCAAGATTTCAAAAGAGGAGGTTATCACTTCGGTTGTGTGTTGTTTTTTTTAATGTTTGTTACTCTAGAACTCCGTCATTTCTGAACCGATTTTAGAAATTCTTTTTTTGTTTGTAAGTATACAGGGTGGCCCATTCAAATCGGTCAGTATGGGAAAGTCTAAAACTATAAGACATACGAAGATTTGTTCTTAGGAACCATGTCACCGATTTTACAAGTAGAGAGGTACAAACAACCATAGAGACAATTTTACATGCCTGAACTTGTTGAATATTGTAACGGTGGTCACTTTGAACACCTACTATGATAAATTAAAGTATGTGAAAAAAATGCATTTTATTCATTTTAGACATTATGTTTCTTAGAGACATTTACTGCTTAAGACCTACACAAACGATATCTGAATAGAAATAGTGTAAGTTTATTTTTTCAAAACAACCGGGTTCGATTCCCTAGCTGGGTACAGTGTTTTTTTTCAAATGTATGAATGCAGTTTTTCTTTTTATCAAAATCGGTGACATGGTTCCTAAGAACAAATCTTCGTATGTCTTATAGTTTCAGACTTTCCCATACTGACCGATTTGAATGGGCCACCTTGTATATATCCAAGTTGGTCCCGTTTTTGTCAAAACGCAGTTCTGATGCTGGGATCCATGAGGAATCGAAGGAACTCCTCAAATCTTAACAGCAAACATATAGTGATTATTGTGTTTTTATCAACTAATCAAGCATTTTCATACAAAAATGTAACACTTGATGAAGTGGAACTGCTGATGATGATCATAACAGATCTCTTCAACGACGAAAAGTTCACGTTTGGCGATTTGTCCTACTAGCTGTGTTTGTTAAGCAAGTTCTATTTTCACGATTAATTTTTGTCATGCTCGAGTACTGATGATGGGATCCATTAGGAAACGAGGGAACTCCTCAAATGTGAAAGGCACACATATAGTGATTTTAGTACTTTCATAACGTCGGTCGATGTTGTACGAAGGGTCGGCCTGAAAACCAGCGTTGTAGTAGACAAGCCTGCTGCAATGCAACACATGCTGAGGATCGCTCCTTTTTAACCGACTTCAAAATTTCAAAAGAGGAGGTTATCAATTCGGTTGTATGTTTTTTTTTTTAATGTTTGTTACTCCATAACTCCGTCATTTCTTAACCGATTTGGAAAATTCTTTTTTTGATTGTAAGTATATATATCCAAGTTGGTCCTGTTTTTGTCAAAACGCAGTTCTGATGATGGGATCCATGAGGAATTGAGGGAACTCCTCAAATCTTTAAAACAAACATGTAGTGATTTTTGTGTTTTTATCAACAAGTCAAGCATTTTCATCCAAAAATGTGACATTTGATTAAGTGGAACTGCTGATGATGATCAGAACAGAACTCTTCAACGACGAAAAGTTCACGTTTGTCGATTTGTCCTCCTAGCTGTGTTTGTTAAGCAATTTCTATTTTCACGATTATTTTTTGTCATGCTTGATTTCTGATGATGGGATCCATGAGGAATTGAGGGAGCTCCTCAAATCTTAAAGGCAAACATATAGTGATTTTTGTGTTTTTATCAACAAATCGAGCATTATCATACAAAAATGTGACATTTGATGTAGTGGAACTGCTGATGATGATCAGAACAGAACTCTTCAACGACCAAAAGTTCACGTTTGGCGATTTGTCCTCCTAGCTGTGTTTATTAAGCAAGTTCTATTTTCACGATTAATTTTGATCATCCTCGATTTTTGATGATGGGATCCATTAGGAATTGAGGGAACTCCTCAAATCTTAAAGGCAAACATATAGTGATTATTGTGTTTTTATCAACAAATAGAGCATTATCATACTAAAATGTGACATTTGATGGAGTGGAACTGCTGATGATGATCAGAACGGAACTCTTCAACGACGTGTAGTTCACGTTTGGCGATTGGTTCTCTTCGTTTTGTTTGTCAAGCAAACAAGGTTTTTACATGATTCCATGAGGAATTGAGGGTACTTAGTCTTCTACCATTAAAAACATACTTATAGCCATTTTTATTTTATTGTATGGAATCTAAGAGTGCACCATCTAAGTATAATAATCTTTCACCGGCCTCCCCCAATGAAGTCGGTTTTTTTTCTTTAAAATTATTAACATCATAATTGTTGATGTAAACATATAAATTTGTGCCTATTTAAGTTTTATTTTAAGGCTTGCAATGTTCTGTAGTATTGTCTGTAATAATTTTTCAATGTAGTGTTAAATAAAAAAAAAACTATGTCTATGTCATAAACAAATCAAGCATTTACATGTAAATAAGTGACTTTTGATGAAGTGGAACTGCTGATGACGATCAGAATGTAACTCTTCAATGACGCATAGTTCACGTTTGGCGATTTGTTCTCTTCGTTATGTTTGTCAAGCAAGCTAGGTTTTCAAGACGCATTTTTGTCAAGTTTGAGTTCTGATGGAGGATTCCATGAGGAATTGAGGGTACTTAGTCTTCTACCATTATAAACATACTTATAGCCATTTTTATTTCATTGTATGGCATCTTAGAGTGCACCATCTAAGTATAATAATCTTTCACCGGCCTCCCCCATTGAAGTCGATTTTTTTTCTCTAAAATTATTTTCTCAAACATGCGCCTAAATGTATGCATTAATGTCACGAAAGAGGACATGAAGTTACCTGTTTATGGCTCCATACATTACTTCTTGGCCGGCGACCAAGGAGTAATAATGTATGGAGAATGTATGAAACTAACATTATTGTCCGCTGCTCTAACTTTTTAAATTTGCTTACTAAAATCAACTGATAAAGGAAATATTACATAGAGCCAACCGCCACGATTTTGTATATATATTTTTAATTTGTCATGTAAATTGGTATTTTTTTAGGTTTTCCGGTTTTTTTATCGTTCTTGTTTTTTATTGTATTTTGTTGTTTTTTATCGAATTTTTCGAGGTATTATGTATTTTTTTTAGTTCTTTCGTGTTCTTTCGTGTTATTTTGTAGCGTTTTCTGTTTTTTGATATTTTTGGACTTTTTAAATGTTTTTTATTTTTTGTACTTCTCTATATTTTTTTGTTTTTCCATTTTTTTTGTTTTTTTATTAATTTTTACGTGTTTTTTGGTATTTTTTAGTTATTTCGTGTTTTTTAAATGGTGCTTGTATTTAGTAACATTTTTCGTGTTTTTATTTAATTTCCGTTATTTGTCGTGATGCTTTGCTATTTTTGGACGTTTAGTATTTTTAGTTTTTTTTTACATTGTAGTTTTTTAATTATTTTTTTTCTAACATGTTTGAGAAAAGTACTATACAATCCTCGGCCGGAACAGGGATTGCAGGACTCGTTTTACCCGTCGTCTACGACTCGGCCGTTTATCCCAAACTCGTCCGGCAATCCCTTACTTCACGGCCTCTGCAGTAATGTACTATTAATATATCAAACACCATCAAGGGGCAATAACAGTCTTCAATAACCTTTTCAGTACCATAATGTAAATAACTCACTAATAATAAATACGGCCTGTTTAGCGTAGTTGGTAGTGACACTGCCTCCGAAGCTAGAGTTCCCGGGTTCGAATCCCGGTATGGGCATTTGTCTCTGTGGTGAGCAGTAACATTTGTTTCTGGGACTTGAATGTTTTCTTTGTATTTAAGTATATATCTATTAAATATATCGTCGTCTAGTACCCATAACACAAGCTTTTATTGAGCTTTCTATGGAACTAGTTCGATTTGTGTAAAAGATTGTCCCCTAATATTTTTACGAATTTTTACATTTTAAAATAAATTCTATTACATGGATGTACATAGCCCAATTTTTTCGATACTTTTCTGCTCTAGAGTAGAAATATGCAACTGTCAGCACACCACTTACATAAACAATGACCTACTTACGGAGTATGAGAAATTAAAAATGAAATACATACATGACCTAACAATAAGTCCTGTGTAATAGTATTATGAAACTAAATTCCTTTTTACATCGATAAGTACAACAAACATCATTCTTGCTAAGGCTTTTTTCGAATTAAAAAAATTGTAACTGTTTAATTTCCATAATGCTTACAAATGTAGTGCAAACATAGTTTGATAAAACTTTTACATTTTTAAGATTGTATACTATGGAGTTTTGGGAGAAGCCCCTTGTCTATATTTTATACTCATTTTGTTCATTGATCAACAGTACATAACTATAACAATACTAGTATGTTTATTTTGTTATACTTAGGTGCTTACAGTTATAGGTGTTTAGTTCTGAATATCTCAATGCATCTAATGATGAACGTCGTAAGCATTATTATTTCGGGAGCACCATTAATACGTATAAGAACAATTAACCTACATTATGTACGATTGATTTAATGTACTTATTGCTATATTACTTGTAACGTGGCTCTCCGACAAACATAAGGACAATGAGTTTGTGCGACGAACGTTATTTTTGGTGGGGGCAATAAAAAGAGAAAGCAAAACTGATAATGATGCGAGAGTAGTACAAAGAACTACTACGCAGTTTGTCGGGACTCACCCTACGTGGGAATCCAGCCGGTGACCCTCCGTCGTGATAGACATTTTAGGGTCCGATAATAGGGGAGTCTGAATAGTCTGATGCGAGGGTTGTTTGACGTGCACTCGCTAGTTTTGCATTCGATTTTAAAGAATCATAACTTTTAAGTCACATCGTCTAACACGCAACTAAAAGTAACGTAGGTGTGTACAAGTGTTATCCATGACGGTGTGATATTTCCTACAGACCTGGTTCCTTTTCTTACAGATGTTCAACAGTCACCATTGCAGGCACCTGACTGCTACGACAATTTACTCACAAGTTGGATCTTAATAGCGCCTCGGAAAATAAGTGTTAAGTAGGTAGAACATCTGAAAAGAAAATAATTCTCAGAGTCTTTTCATTCGGCATTTATGTTACACGACAAGATTTCAACACACGATTGATCTTTATTGAACTTAAGTATATCCGCACAAATGTATCTGGTATTTGAGTCGTAGTCCTAAACAAAAAGAAATAAACCAGATCGCAGGAAGATCACCTGTTCACGAGTATGAAGCTTGTCGTTGACATTACTTTCCTCAACCATGTGTTAGTTTGCTACGAGTACTCGATCAAAGATGCTACCAACAAACCTTTGGCGACGATGATTCCCACTCACTAACGCACTTGCGAAATTAGACTAAAACATTGTCAAAACTAATGATAATTTCGTATTGTCAATTAATTGCCTTTTTTTCACAGAACCCAGTTATACTCGTATCACTTTGTGAGGTGATCTCGATCTCGAAAAGATCGCTCTTTAGTGATAAGACCGCTATTTATCTACCGTTGTTTTTTTATTACCGTTCTTTACAGAACAATAAAGACTATTTGTATTGAAATTTAATTTAGAATTAATAGGAGATAAATACGAAGACACATACGGCCTTGTTTCAAGATTTTAGGTCATACCTAGTATCTAACATTTAACGTGAAACGTGTTAATTTAAAGTAATTAAAGTATATTAATATTTTTGTTCAGAATAAGTCACTGGCTCATTTAAGAATTTTCTAAGCATTTCAATAACCAGCCATTTGGAGTTACTACTCCCGTTAAGTAAACATAATATGTCCCACTATCCCTTAGCACGCCTAATGCCGAAGTTAAAAATTAGAATTACCGTAAAAGCTCCTAATGTTGCTTTATCCGCCGAGCATCAAACCTATCAAGGACAAAAGTTTAAGGTGTAATATTAACATTAAACCGTTCCTTTCTATCCGTTCATTACAAAAAAAAATGTATGTTGCTTTCAAGTAGCGGGGAGGAGGGTAACTATACAGGGTGTTTTTATTGATTTCGGTTCCTCCAAGCACATAGCCGTGTGTAGCCATAGAAACAACGTAGCATATTTGGTTTATCAAAATTCTATACTATAGGTGTTAATTAATGAAAATGAAGTCTTAGTTATCTTCGAAATGGTACGAATTGGGATACTAGTGTCTTAGAGAAGATTACTTGATTTCATCTCAGGATTATGCCCTTGTATTTAACGGAATTCAATAAAAACACTCTGTATAATGTTCTCGTATACGGTACAAGCCCTCTTCAACATCAGAACTAAAATGATTAATATTTCTATAAAGTAGTAAGACCATATTTTGCTACCACCATTTCTATTTAATATATAACTATGTCAACGAAATCAGTATACATAGCACACAAAATTAATATTGGTAGATTACAAACACGTACGCCGTACGTATGTAGGTTCGTATATTTTTGATATACCAATTTTCCCGAACGGACGGAAAATATTTTACTTAGGTGCTCACACAATCAGTGTATGATTGGATTCAACCGCGCCGGAGAAACTGATTTATTTTCCAATTTGTATTTTTGTATTGTAAGTAGGTAGGTGTATAGGTAGGTATGTACTTTTCCCTAGGTAATTGACAACATTTAATTTTATAACATAGCGCCTAAAAGAAAGATTTTTTTTTTGAGTTTTGCGACGACATAAGAATGCCACTTTGACATCTGTCAATAGTTTCGTCTAGACTAGACAACATAGTAGTAACATCTCGATCAAGAACGCGTTATTCACTGAGTACCGTTAATAATAAATTTACGAAAAAATTACAATTACGAGTACCTCTCCCTGTTATGTTGTCGGCCTGTTTAGCCTAGAGGTTCCGGGTTCGATTCCCGGTAAGGGCATTTGTTTCTGTGGTGAGCAGAGACATTTGTTCCTGAGACTTGGATGTTTTCTATGTATTTAAGTATATATCTATTAAATATATCGTCGTCTAGTACCCATAACACAAGCCTTATTAAGCTTACTGTGGGAGTAGGTCGATTTGTGTAAAAAAAATCCCCTAATATTTATTTATTATTTATATATTTTTATCTGAATAAAATGTTTTGAGGACGTAGCAAATAGTTGGATATTAACAAGTTACTAGTAACATAAGTTACATGCGCAATTCAGCGCAAGCATCTGACATGCGCTGAATTTTAATATAGCACCTTGCATGCAGACGAGAAAAGAGACGTGCCCGATCATATCTGTTTCCTGGTCTGATGATAGAAGTATAATTCACAACTTGCAGCATACTTCAGTATCCTCATTGGTAACAAAACTCGCGGGAACAGAATTAGACATGTGTTTTTAGCTTAAAAACGTATCATTTTTTAGGGTTCCGTAGTCAACTAGGAACCCTTATAGTTTCACCTTGTCCGTCTGTCTGTCTGTCTGTCTGACCGAGGCTTTGCTCTGTGATTGTTAGTGCTAGAAAGCTGCAATTTGGTATGGATATATAAATCAATAAATATTCACTCCAAAGATATAAAAATTTGAGCAACCCCCCCCCCCCCTTAACTTTTGAACTATGTGACCAAAAATATGAAAAAAAAATCATGAAAGTTAAATTTATTAAAGACTTTCAACAAAAACTATAGCGGACATGATCAGTTAAGCCGTTTTTGAGTTATCGTGAAAAGTCTTCCCTTCTTAGTAAAAGACGTAGTAGGTAAGTTCATTGGGCAAATACGGAACCCTACACTGAGCATTGCCCGACATGCTCTTTGCTAATTTTTTAAAATATAACCGTACATACAGTGAAAAGGAAAGATTGCATTGATATCGGAACTGTAAGTCTGTAACCACTTCACGTAAACCGATTACCTTGGGAGCCTTTATTATTGTATTCATAGGAATACCACGTCTCCTGAATCACATGTATATTCTAATAGTAGAATATACAGAATGATTTAGGAGACGTGAGCAGGGCCAACACTACATACATAGTAAATGGCATGAATCGTTCACCATTGTATTTAAGTGAAACACTCATACCTTTTTCCTGTATTAAAATTTTTGTTAAGTTAAAGTTTAATTCTCTACAATCATGGTCACCCTACAACAACTGGTTTATAAGGATTAAACCTCTAACTGTTATGACAGCACTTTAATTACGAAGAAAGTAAATTGTCACATTGAGTGAGATACGATATTTCAATAGTAATCGGACTCAGATGACATTCAAATTGAAACGTATCACTTGACTGAAGTATTCTGATTGTAGAGTGAACATGAATTTCGTAAATAATTTAAAACATTTTGTTTTCAACACCAAAGATAATTGAATGTTAATTTCACTAATAGCGGTACGAAGCAGTAGCTTATGATCTACTGAATCCGTAGTGTTGAGCTTGCTCATGTCTCCCGAATCACCCTGTATAATTACAGTAAAGACACCGGAGATTTCTCTGGACATTTGTGTTTCTTCTCAAATTTCGAAATTAACCGGGTATTAGCTTTTGAATTCAGGTGTGCAGAATCTTAGATTGCTAAGTATCTACATCGTGAAGTTTTTAGTAGATATAAATACCACGTTACCATCTACGTGCTTTGCAGGTTTTGTCTGATTAGCTGAAGGCATCTAAGTAGGTTACGTTTTCCTCAGAGGCGACAGAAACGGGTAAAAATATCCTAAACAATAAATATGGATTTTCAGATACCTATAATATAATAATACGTGTATGATTCTTGTCTATTTTTTACGCTGATTGTAAGTCAGCGAAACGTTTATTTTCTAGACAGAAAAATCACCCAACTTAAAGCCTTTTTATGCCTTTTTCCCTCAGCCTTCTCAAACAATACATTATTATTAAACGACACAACTAAGTTAAAATGATATGATATATACAAATTTTGCATAGTCAAACATTTAACGAAAAGTCCAACAAAAACTATTCCCGAAGAGACTTGTAATTAGTTATTTATGATACATAAAATTTTATTAAAGCAACAAGAAATTTACAGACTAAATATAACAACAATTAACATGTATAGGAAAAGTATGAAAACACTTAAAGCTATAACTACTACTATACTACTTAAATAAATAAAAATAAAAAAACAAATTACAAAAATAAAACTCCATCCAAAAGTTCTGCCTGCGGCATGGACCCCAAAACGCTGGCAGCGTTTCCCCTCTGAACCGCAAGAGCGATCCGTTGAGAGAGGTACGCGCCAGCTTTGGGGTCCCCTGAGGCGTGGACCAGCCGCGAGGACAGGGCCTTCATGAAGCTCTTCATGTCGGCTGACCAGGGTCCCATGGTTTCCACTGCAAGCGCCGCAAACTCGTAGCTCTGTACTAGAGAGGAGTATTTGCGGCGTTTGAGTATTTGGGCCTGATCAGCCGCAGCGCCGGCCTGGGAACGGGTTACCTGAATGTGGGACAGAGCGAACGTATCGACGCACGTTGCGTCCCACACCAGGGCCCTCCCGAGTTTCCACGGTACCAATGTTACTCCGTCAGGGCGCTTGCCATCGTCTCTTGTCATACCTGCCGGTTCTAATGACGAGGGTATGGAGGCGGTAGCGAGCGCCCTACGCACCAGGTCGTTTATGGTACCGTGACGGTACATGCGGCCGGCGCTTCTGTTACATGAAAGGCCATGTCGACCCAGCTGGTTCCCGAAGATAATTGCATCTTGTTTTCTCGTGCACAGAATACTCGTACATAATACGTGTCTCTTACATGACGTGCGTACTCGTTTACAGAATCTACGCAATTTCATTAATTCTTTCCTACCTATTTTACAATTCATGTATATACATACATCATTTTGTATGTAACTTTTTGGTTGACTATACAAATTGTTTAAAAATGAAACCTATTCGTCCTAGATACCTTGACCACATCACGTGAATTTATGCTTATACCATAATTTTATTTTACTATGTTTACCTGTCCATTCCCTCTGAGCGACAAATGGCGCATTAATTTTAGACGCCGTCTAACGGCTCTCTAAAAATTCGGTTGTAGTCAGATATTTATGCGCATCTTGGCCTGTCCGACTCTTCTTAGTGACTGCACTTATTACAATTTACGCATGAGTACATAAACGCACTTATTGGGAACATAAATTTTAGGTACTAATACGAAATTAATTGATGTCATTGATAAATTGATTGTCAAAGTTTACCTGGAATAATTTAATGTGCTTATGTCATCTTCAAAAGTTACATTAAACAATATTTTTTTACCTCTTTTTAATATATTTTTTTGTAATAAATAATAATGAAGTGCACCAAAATTATACCATTTGCTCTGCCTACCATGCGTGAGTTATGTTCTAACTAAATATCAATATCGATGAAAATGCCCGTTACGCCTCAAACAGTAAATAAATTTCGCTTTGCCAAATCTTGATTAAAATAAACAAACAATCGCAAATCGCTCTTCTAATTAAAAGTAAAATGAACTTGAGAATACAGACGTAGGTGAGTAAATAATAAGAAAATACGACCTACCTTCGAAAACGGCACGAGTGTCGCTCACGATTTTTTTTCATTTTGCATTAAGATTTGAAATGAGGCGCGTAAAGTTTGTCCGTACTCATGGCAGGCTCAACGCGGAGCGAGCAGGCGTGTCGAGAGCGCGCGGTCGCGGTGGTGACTGAGGGCTCTGTCGAGGGAAGGGTGCTCGACCGCCCCGCGCCGCGCGGCCCCTCGACTCCTCATTGACCAGCAACCCTGGACCCATCTTTTGTCACAAACTCGCATTTCTCGGTCATGCTACGACATCACAGGGTGAGTAAAAATGTCAGTAAGTATTTGTTTAAACTCGTGTTACCTATATTTAATTTAGAATAGGCCAGGAATTCGGCTTCAGCCGAACTCGGATAATCTATATATATATAATAAATCTCTAAAATTCCTGCCAGTAATTTAAGAGAGGGTTTTGTGTCCCGAAGGATCTCAGGATCCGCTGAATCGATTTAAACAATTTTTGGTGTATAGGTAGATTATTATGCTGGCCTTGTCATAGGGTACTTTTTATTTGACTGCGACATTTAATTAATTTTCCGAAATATGTGGCCTCTTTGGATTTTTACTTATATTTTTCTTTAAGCCTGCCGCCGTCATTGCTGTCACTTCTGTCCTGTCAGTGGGAGCTGACGTCAAACTAAAACTCATTCTAATTTGTCAAAATGGCGCCATTTCGCAGGTATTTAGTACATTTATCTGCAAACATGTTGTTGTTAATAACTAAACAAATAAGCAAAACCAATGAGTGAAATAAGAAAATATTTTGTACTACTAAACGGAAGTATCGGAACACAAACAAAACGTTACTCTGACATTGGTCAATTGACATTACGCTTGACGTCAAAGTTTCTGAATATCTTTAAAGTTTTAATTAAAGTAAAACGAATTAGTTTGTTATTGCTATAAATAAGCTATAAAGGACGGGATGCTGCATGCTAACGAGAAATGGGTTTGGTTGCTCTTCTCGCAGGCTTGACAGATGCAGCTTGTGCCCACCAAATAGGGTAAAAATGGTAAATTATAAATACCTAACCGGCGATAAAACTTACTTAGTTACAAACAAACTGATGTTTCAAAGTGCCGAGAAAATAAAGAAATTCTGCTATGAAGAGATGTTAATTGTGAAGCCATTCAATTGCAATGAAGAGATAAATTGACATATATAGCTATGCGAAAGGTGAGCAAATTACTTGGGTAACTCAGTTAAATTACAAATAAGTACAAACGAATGACGAAAACGATATCAACTGAAGTAAAAAAAAAGTAAAGTAAAAGTAGTTTATTCTTCAAATTAGGCATATTACATGCACCTATGAACGTCAATAAACTACCACCGGTTCGGAAAAATATACCTCTGCCACGAGAAGAACCGGCGTAAGAAACTCGGCGAGGTGTCATTTTTTCAAAACAATATACATTACATAGTTAAATATAAAATTACATTACTACAAAATAACTTAAATAACAATGCTACAGTAGAAAATATATTTTCGCGATAGATTACCCGTGCAGGACGCTATCACTGCCACACATCCCTATCCATGATGTAATCGTTTATCTTATAATATGCTCTTGAAATAAGTGTTTGTTTTACTACAGATTTGAATTTAGAATTGCTAAGTTCAGTAATGTGTTTAGGAATTTTATTGTAGAATTTGATACAATTTCCCAAAACCGACTTTTTCGCCTTTACTAGTCTATAGAAGGTTACTTTCAGTTTCCCAGTATTTCTCGTGGCTATTGGTTTATCAGCGTTCGTTGGAAAATTGCCCAAATTCTTCCTAACATACATTATTATTTCAAATATGTATAGGGACGGCAGGGTTAGAATATCTATTTCTTTGAAAAATTCTCTTAATGAATCACGCGACCCCAAGTTATAAATTGCTCGGATAGCCCTTTTTTGCAAAATAAAAACAGTTTCAATATCTGCAGCTGATCCCCATAAGATAAGACCATAAGTAATTATACTATTAAAATAAGCAAAGTAAACTAACCGTGCCGTTGCCACATTGGTAAGCTGCCTTATTCTCCTGACTGCAAATGCAGCAGAGCTCAACCTACTTCCTATCGCTGTTATATGGGAACCCCACTGCAATTTTGAGTCCAATGTAATACCTAAGAATACAGTAGAAGTAACAAATTCTAATGTTTGACCATTAAGTTTAATATTTGTATCTAAGTTTCTGTTTGATGAGTTCGCTAGAGAGAATTTCATACATTTCGTTTTTTTCGGGTTCAATACTAAGTTATTGGCAGCAAACCAGTCAGATATCATGGAGAGGGTATTATTTGGTTCAATGAGTTCAGTATCTCTCCTATTTACCTTGAACAGTAATGAGGTGTCGTCTGCGAACATTACAATGCCTGATCGTCGGCTCACCATATATGGCAGATCATTTACATAAACAAGGAACAGGAACGGACCTAGAATAGACCCCTGAGGTACTCCCATCTCTACCACTGTCTCTGACGAAATGGCTTTATTTATCGCTACCTTTTGATTTCTCTGTGTTAAATATGACTTCATGAGATATAATGCATGCCCTCTGATGCCATAAAACTTAAGTTTACAAATTAAAGTACCATGATCTACACAATCAAAAGCCTTGGCAAGGTCACAGAACACTCCGATGGCGTCGTGCGACTCTTCCCAAGACTGCAAAATAAATTTAAATAAACTTGCACCTGCATCAGTAGTTGACCTACCCTTCGTGAAGCCGAACTGCTGTGCGTGCAAAATATTGTGAGAATTAAAGTGAGAAACCAATTGCGTAAGCATTATTTTTTCGAATATTGTGCTAAACGCAGGTAGGATAGAAACTGGACGATAATCAGAAGGATTATCTCTATGACCTGATTTGAAAATTGGAACTACTTTACTACATTTCATTAAGTCTGGAAAAATGCCATAGTCTATACAGTTATTAAAAATGAGAGCTAGAGTTGGTGCAACGACCTCCAGAATAGATTCCAGTACCTTGACTGACACGCCCCATAAGTCCTCAGTGCTCTTTATTTTTAACATTTCAAAGGACTTCAGTGCATCTAGAGGAGAAACATGATGAAATTTGAAATTAATTAGTGATTCTAATTTTACGTTGTCATTCAGAAGGGATTCAGCTTTTGTGGTAGACGATGCTAAACTTTGAGTAGTGACTATAGGAATTTTAGAAAAGAAATTATTAAATTCATCAGCTACTTTTACTGCATCAGTTATTAAATTATCCTTTACTTTCAAAGAAATTGTGGACTCTTTATTATTTCTCTTCCCAGTCTCTGTGTTTATTATTTTCCAGACTGTCTTGGCTTTATTATCTGAGGACTTAATTTTATTATTCAAGTGCATTGCTTTTGCTTTCGTGCACACTGTTTTAAACAATTTGGAATAATCCCTAACATACTGATGGAAACATTCGTCAGTGGTGCAAGATCTCCTTTCATAAAGTTGATATAAGTTATCTCTACTTTTCCGAATTCCGGTAGTTGCCCACTCATTAAATCTCATTTTATTGTTTATCTTAATACGCTTTTTACTACAAGTCTTATTAAATTCGTTGCACACTGTATTCAGAAGCATTTTGAATTGATCATTCGGATCATTTGATTGTACCTGGGTGTTCGGCATGGCGACTAGTAGATTAGACTTTAGTAATTCTAGTCTACTTCTACTCAGCGGTCTTATTTCTATAACGCGATCTGGATGTTTTACTTCGCAAGGTAGCCTGACCATCTGAGCTTTATGATCCGAACGAACTCCATTCACTATGCTACTGTCTATATGAGAACTGTTTAACCAAATATTATCTATACAAGTGGCCGAGGTCGGAGTAACTCTGGTAGGTACTTCAAACAAGTAGTCAAAATTGAAAGATTTAAAAAGAGTGATGTACTTATCTTTTTCAACTGATTGTGATAAAATATCTATATTAAAGTCGCCACAGACCACTACTGACTTTTTACCACTTGTTGCTTTACTGAGTACATCCTCCATAATTTCTATAAAAGATGTTAAATCACCTGATGGTGGTTTATAAATGCAAATTATCAGATACTGATCCATCTCTGCACAAGCAATCTCGCAAACACGATCAACAGAACAGCCTGAGACGTCTCTACGTTCCTTAAAAGTCAAACGATTTTTCACTAAAATAATAGATCCACCACCCTCTGCTGTAGTTCTGTTGAACGCGCTGGCCAATACGTAATTATTTACGTTGAATTTCATCATGACTGTGATTCTTTAACCAAGTTTCTGTTAAGCAGACTACATCTACATTAAACTCTTCCGTAAATAATTCTAAATCTAGTATTTTGCCAGTGAAGCGATTAATATTTTGGTGTAATAAAGTTACACTATTGTGCTTCTCTGTTGTCCTAACAGTCAGTTTAAAGACAAATCCGCAGTTGGAGATGTCGTCCTATCCAAGGGGGAGGGGGAGTTTTGATTTCCGAAAACGGAATTAATAAAAAATGCTAAAGATTTAGCAAGTCTGTCAGTTGTAATACGGTAATCACTAATAGCATTATTAGTGTCAAAAAATATAACGTCACTATGACGGCACGTCAGCTTATATATAAGCTTATTAAGATTACACGCATGACTGTTAGCACTGCATGGAGAAGCAGAATAGGGTAATGCGCCTATAATAACATTTTTAGCACCTAGCTTAGACAGGCAGTCAAACTCAGCCTTCATCTCAGAGTACCTAATATTTGAACCATCACCCAACATTAATACAATTGTTGTTTGTTCATTTATATGGGTATGTTTGATGTTATCTATAATTTTTAGAAATGAGGCATCGGGCATACAATGATTTATAACACAGCTGTTGAGAATATTATTACATAGAATTTTGCCCAATCCTCGCCCTATCCTATCTGAGAAAACAAGGGTTCTACTTACATTATTAGAGGCTGGAATTATATTTTCCGGTGACACCGACAAGCTGCTGTCCGGCACCGATGAGTATACTGCATGTCCGGGCATAGGATGAGCCTGCCGGAGCCCACACTCACATTCATACGCAGACTGCTTGGTAAGCAGTGCTTCCAAACATTCCTCGTTGTGGTGGCACAGCTCCAGAAGTTCATCCGCTGCCAGAATATGTTCACTGATTTGCTTCTGGGATATTACATATTTATTAGTTAAATCTCTCAAAGAATTTTCTAATATGTTCAGTTCGGCTTGCAGCTTCTCAGTGTCAGTTTCATAAGTGGTTCTACTGTAGCATAATTGCTCATTACAAGAATTTAATTCTTTCAGAACACTGAAATGATTTTTTCTCAATGTAGTTGTTATATATGGACAATGTGGGTAGTGTTTATCAATTATGTGCCAAGTGAGGTAGATGTGAAAAAGCAGTCTGTCACCTGGATTTCAGCCAGCTCATGTGTCTTAGAGCCTAAATGTGAGTATATGATAGTGGCGACGAGGATAATTGTGGACAAACGTGTTAATTAGTGTGAATAGTGAGTCTGAAACAGTGTACAAATAGTTTTACCAAAAATGGGGATAAAATTTGGTGAGTTTGATATAGCACATGGCTGCTGGAAAAATTATATAGAAAGGTTTTCTTTCTGCCTAGAAGCCAGCGAAATTACAGAAGATGCTAAGAAAAAGGCAAATTTATTAGCTGTTTGTGGTCCTGACTTGTATGAGTTAATTGTATCTTTGATAGCTCCAGAAAAAATAAGTGCGGTTAGTTTTGCAAACATCAAAGTTTTTTTGGATAATCAGTTCCACCCGACGCCAAATGAAATTGTACAATCATACAAGTTTCATTCTAGGCACCAGGAAGAGGGGGGAAAAAATAAGGGATTATATTGCTCAACTGCGGAGATTAAGTATTGACTGCAACTTTGCTGACTTGGACCGGACTCTCCGGGACCGGTTAGTTTGTGGTATTAGGGATAAAGACGCACAAAAGAAGTTACTTCAAAGTGGTTCGCTGACATTCGAAGGAGCATGCAAGATAGCACTGGCACATGAAGCTGCGGGAATTGATTCCAACATAATAGTGATATCGGCCTCCGGTAACCCAATGGGCGACGCAGAGGTGCCAATGGAAGTAAACAAGGTCGTAAATAGTAAAATAGACAAGCAGACAGAAAGATTTACCTGTTTCCGGTGTGGCAAGGCACATCGAGGAGTGTGCAGATTCAGATGGTCAAAATGCAATCAGTGTGGGAAGACAGGCCACATTGAAGCTGTGTGTATGCAGAAGAAGCAGTATGAGAGTAAGTTACACTCAAATGTGAATGGCCTATATGAGGAGATTTCCGTTAATTGTATAAGACAGGAAGTGTCCGTGCCGGCATTTTTGATTAAAGTTTTGCTAAACAACATGGTTATTAGTATGGAAGTCGATTCAGGTTGTGCTTTTACATTAATAAGTGAAGTGGTTGCAAAGCATATATGGCAGCAAAAGTTACCTAAGTTAGAGGAGATTAAAATTGCCTTAAAGACTTGGACTGATAATAGATAATGTTTGTTGGGAAAAACCATGGTGAATGTCCAGTATAAAGGAATAAATAAATGTTTACCAATTTTTATTGCTAAAGGAAACGGTCAATTGGTTTCGCGATTTAAACATTCAAATAGAGGGAGTCAATAGTATCTCTGTTGATGATAACAAAAAGGATACACAATTGAAGGCCATTCTTCAAAAAAATGCTGAGGTATTTCAGGAAGGTTTAGGTAAATATACTGGACCGGTTGTGAGCATTCGACCCAAGGAAGGGGCTAAACCAGTATTTTACAAGAGTAGACCTGTGCCTTTTGCTTTAAAGGAGCGGGTATATAAAGAAATAGACAGGTTGGAATCGGAAGGAGTTTTGGAGGCAACTTCACATTCGGAATGGGCAACACCTATAGTTCCAGTGCTCAAGCAAGACGGCAGGGTGCGTCTGTGCGGGGATTATAGGTCTACAGTGAACGCAGTGACGGATACGGATACATACCCCTTGCCCACCCTCAGTGAAGCTTTTGCTGAATTACACGGTGGAGTACTGTTTACAAAAATTGATTTAGAACGCGCTTATACCCAGGTGATAGTCGATGAGGCAACGGCCGATTTGTTAACATTAAATACACCTAAAGGGTTATATAAGATGAAAAGGTTGCCTCAGGGAGTAAAAGCCTGTCCAGGTATTTTTCAGAGGCTGATGTCATCATTATTGGCGGGCATTCCTGGAGTAGCCGTTCTACTAGACGATATAGTAGTGACAGGCGGGGGAGTACACGAGCATAATAGAAGACTCGAGACAGTACTAAAAAAGTTACGAGATGCCGGACTGCGAGTAAACAAAAAAAAATGTAAATTTGCCGCCAGAAGGGTGCAATTTTTGGGGTATGTCATCGACGAATTCGGTATCCATCCATGTGAAGAGAAGATTCGTGCGATCGAGAAGACACCGGCACCGCGTAACGTGAAGGAGCTCCAAGCATTCCTGGGGCTGATTAACTTTTACGATCGGTTCGTGCCAAAGAAGGCTTCAATTGCCGAACCGCTGTATAGGTTATTGGACAAGGAAGGCCAATGGAAATGGGAGAGGTCACATCAAGACGCTTTCGAGAAGTTAACGAAGATGCTGTCAAGTAAGGACACCTTAGTACATTATGACATTAAAAAGAAACTCATTTTATCATGTGATGCTTCTCAGTACGGACTGGGGGCTGTGTTAGAGCATGAGATGAGTGACGGAAGTGTTAGACCAGTGATGTTTGCGTCAAGGACCATGAATACACATGAGCGTAACTATGCGCAAATAGACAAGGAAGCGGCTGCTATAATATTTGGCTTAAAAAAATTCCACCAGTTCATAAGTGGTCGAAGAGTTATTATCAAGACGGATCATAAACCTTTGTTGGGGATACTCGATTCGAAGAGACCCATCCCGAATATTATTTCACCTAGAATGTTGCGGTGGGTACTTCTGTTGAACTCTTACGACTACGACATACAGTATGTGGAAGGCAAAAAAATTGGAAATGCAGATGCCCTTAGCCGTTGGCCAAGTCATGAAGAGACATCGGAGGAAGAGTTTTCAGGGGTTCTACTAATTGATTTAGATTTAGATTAGATTTAGATTTAGATTTAGATTTAGATTTAGATTTAGATTTAGATTTTAGATTTATTTATTTCATGATAAAATTACAGTATAATTTTGCTTAGTGTCAAAGTTATAGGAATTTACATCATGATCGTCAATTAAATAATAGTAATAATAAGAAAACATGTCAACAAGGAATATCGTATTGTATCTCCCAATTGAGGAGACGCCATTAGAATTGGAATTTACTGCAAGAGAAGTTGCAAAGTTAACAAAAAGAGATAAGTGCCTAAGTAAAGTGCTATTCTGGATACGTAATGGATGGCCAGTTAAATGTGAAGAGAATTACAAAAATTATTGGCAGAAAAGAGATGAGTTATCGATGTACAAGGATTGCATTTTATGGGGAAATAGAGTGATTATACCAGAGAAAATGCGAGCTAAAGTATTAGAAGAGCTCCATTTGAAGCATGACGGAATCGTTATCACGAAAGCTATGGCAAGAAGCTATTTTTGGTGGCCGGCAATCGATAAACAGATTGAAAACATGGTAAAAAACTGTAATGTGTGTGCAGAGAATAGAAACATGCCACCTAAAGTGACACATCAGTGGATAAGGCCAAATAAAGCATGGTCTCGATTACATCTCGATTACGCAGGACCATTTCAAGGGAAGACGTTTTTAATAATAATTGACGCATATTCTAAATGGCCCGAAGTCAAGATTGTACCGGACATGAGTAGTTCTACGTTAATTAGAATATTACGGGACGTGTTTGCTCAACAGGGCCTTCCTGATGTAGTGGTGAGTGATAACGGCAGAAGTTTTGTCTCAGATGAATTCCGAAAATACTTGGAGTCTGAAGATATCAGGCAAGTGTTATCTGCTCCGTATCACCCTGCGAGCAACGGTCAAGCAGAAAGAACGGTGCAGACAGTAAAAGCAAAATTAAGGAAACTATCATCAGGACCGTGGGAAACGAGGTTGACAGCTCTATTGTATGGATTACGTACCACGCCAAACAGTATCAATGATAAGACTCCGGCTGAGCTCCTTAATAACCGACGTTTTAGGACCAGATTCGATAAGTTAAACCCCCTTTCTTTTAGAAATGAGGACAGAGACGAAACTATAGAAGAAAATAGTAACACGAAGATCAGGGAATTTGAGATAGGTCAGTCAGTATATATAAAAAACTACGGTAATGGACCCCGTTGGTTGAAAGGAACAGTGGAGAAACGTGTGGGAACGTGCAGATATTTAGTAAAATGGAATAATAAACTATTAATGCGTCACATAAATCAAATGCTCAGTTTCGGTGGGAAAGAACAACAGACAGATAGGAAAGCAACTGCTGTTGCTGAAGATGATGATTACGATGATGAAGACAGTAGAGTCTCTATACCATCTCCACACCGTTGGGCGGACATTATTGGAGTGTCAGGACCACAGGACATCACTATCCAACAGAATTCACAAGATGTCACAGCAACCAGCAGCCATAAACGTGCGAGACCAGGAACGCCTCCTGAATCACCAGAGTACAAACGAATGGCGTTAGCTGATAGTGACAGTGAGTTGGATTTGTCCGAATCTACGGATACAAAGACTGAATCTGAATAGTAGAACTATTAGAATAGAAAACTAATAATAGCATAGAGTTAGTCTTAGGATGTGAATGTTATTTGTGTAAAGTGTAAGTGAACATTATGAATCAGTGAACTCTCTTAGTGGGGGAGGTATGTTATATATGGACAAGAATCAGAATCAGAATCAGAATCACGTTTATTGTTCAACTGTGTACAAAGGTGATAATTTAAATATATATTAGATCCAACAGTTTGTCTATCACAGACATACAATACAAACATTAAATAGTAAATTACAAATATACATTTAAATTATTTATTATGGTACATCTACATATAAAATTCATTAATGCTATAGAAGGCTTTACTAATGAGCCAGCGTTTCAAGGTATTTTGAAACTTTATACCGTCTAAACATTTTATATCAAGAGGTAATTTGTTGAATACCCTCATGGCAGCAATAAAAGCACTTTTATACATAATCTTATTGTTGACCTTGGGAATGCGGTAATTATATTTATATTGAGTGCGCAAATTATTATTTGATGATGACATTTTTGTAAAATACTGATCATTACGTTTGACAAAGAGACACAGCTCATAAATGTAGATTCCAGTAAGCGTCAGGAATTTCTTTTCTTTGAAAGTATTTCTAAGGGAGTGGCGATTGTGCAAGTGGTACATCGTGCGTAAGCATCTCTTCTGCAATCTGAACGTAGTTAGAACGTCAACGGAGTCACCCCAAAAGATAATGCCATATGTGAGCAGCGAAAACACATTACCATAGTATGCACTTTTGATAATGCTCTCTGAACAGGTTTCAGAAAGTACTGATAGGGCATAACAGGCTTTCGCTAATCTATTGTTTAAATCCACAATGTGAGCTTTCCAGTTTAAGTGCGTATCTATTTTAATTCCTAGAAAGTTAGCGCTATCAACTTGTTCGATAGTTACCGCTCCTTCTGTTACATTTAAAGCTATAGGTTCAGTCCTATAATTACGGAATTGCATGATCTTAGTTTTGCTAAGATTAACGTTTAGATTTAAACTATTCAGCCATTTAACTACAACACCCAGTGTGTTGCTAATATTATTTTGAATTGGTTGACTTATGCTTGAACCTGTGAATAATAGTGTAGCATCATCGGCGAATAAGACACATAACTCATTTACAATTTTAGGAAACTCGTTGATATAAATTAGGAAAATGAGTGGGCCTAATACACTCCCTTGTGGAACCCCTACACTGACAACCTCAAATTCAGATTGCTGTTGTTCAATGGATTTGCTTGAGTGATTATAGTATTCAATGACTGTTGCTTGTTTTCTTTGACATAAGTAGGTTTTGAAGAGATTGAGAGCATTTCCTCGTACTCCTAAATGTTCAAGCTGATGCAGAACAGTCTCGTGAACAACACAGTCAAATGCCTTAGACAGATCTAATAGTAAAGCATAACAAGGGTTTTTATTATTAACTTCATTCCAAATATGCATAAAAATTTTAAACATTGCCAATGAAGTAGATTTACCTTTTTGAAACCCGAATTGATTAGGACTTAATGTTTTGTTAACTTCTAAAAAATCAAATAAACGTTTGTATATTACTTTCTCAAAAATTTTCGAGAAAGTTGGAAGTAGTGCAATGGGCCTGTAGTTGCCAATTTGATCTTTCGCGCCTTTTTTATATAATGGTTTGATAAGTGCTTTTTTTAGTTCATTAGGAAATATTCCTGTTTCAAGCGTAAGGTTCAAAATATATATCAGGGGATCAAGAATATAATCAACACTAGCCTTAATGACTTGTACGGGAATCAAGTCATGGCCACAACTTTTTTTGTTACTGAGTGACTTTATAATATCTTTAAGTTCACCCTTGTCAACAGGCCGTAAGAAGAGACTATTGGAGATCGATTCAGATACATTCTTATATTGATTACAAGGCAATATGTCTGTCGAGTTTTGGTGAAGAAAATAATCATTAAAAGCTTTAGCTATATTTATCGGTTCTGATGTACGGATGCCATTATATGTTATGTCCTTAATAGTTGTACGTAAAGGATTTTCGAAAGAAGTGTGATTCTTAATCATTGCCCATGTAGCTTTAGATTTATTCGCACTGTTACGAATAAACTTATCATTAGAAATAATTTTAGAACGTCGTATCAGTCTCTTGTATACTTTGCAATACTTTTTATATTTCAATGAAAGAAGCGGATCTTTACTTTTTTGTGTTAATAAGTGAAGATTGCGCTTAGTTTTGCTTGATTTTTTGATACCTTTTGTTTTCCAGTTTGGATTTTTCCTATAAGTTTTCTTAACTCTCTCTAGTGGTATTGTCAAATTAAAGATTAATGTATATATGTTTATGAATTCCTCATATGCATCGTTCGGGTCACGTTGTTCATAAACACTAGTAAAACTTACTTGTGAAATGTATTTCATAAAAATATCCAAATACTTTTCAATTTTCCTGGTATGTACAAACCAAAATTTCTCTGAAAAACCGAGTGAGGTAGGGAAAACAAATAATTGACCCGTATGATCAGATAGACCTATATTTAGAACACGAGCTGAGCCTGATCGTACGTTTGTGATTATATTATCAATACAGGTTTGTGATGTATTCGTAATTCGCGTTGGTTCAGCAATAGTAGGATGTAAATTATAGTTATATAAACATGATAAAAAAGAATGTTTATTTGAGTCATTGCTTAATAGGTTTATATTAAAATCCCCAGCCAAAATGAATTTGCGTTTAAAGTTACGGGAACGGAGAGTTAACTTGTCTAACAAAATTTCAAGATTTTTAAGGAAAAACCATACATCGCCATCAGGGCTTCTATATACGCAAACTACGACACAATTCAAGTCTGGTATCAAAATGCCGCAAGTTTCAAAGTGCAATTCCTTAGATAAAGCTGAGATCCAATCTAAATTAATATAGTTTATAGTTTTTTTAACATAAATGCACACTCCGCCTCTTAACATCTCGCTTCTACAAAATTGAGCGGCTAATGCGTAATTTTCAATCTGAATAGTAGACGCCTAATCATTTTTTAAAAATGTTTCAGAGCAACACAGAACATCAATATTGACAGACTCCGTTAACAGCTCAAGTTCACTAAGTTTAGATTTTAGACCCTGGACATTCTGATGGAAGACTGAGAAACGGCCCATATTAGGGTCGAAAAAAGGTACATTCCTTGGGCTGTTCATGAGTACTGTCAGTTTCGCCAACATGTAATGCAGCTTTAGTTTGCGTATCCTTAAATGTATAGTAATCATACTTGTAATTTAGGCTTAGAATGCGGTTTAACAATGCAACACTTAATTTTATTTTACGCGACCTATAGGAGAAGTACGAACCGTCATGTGGGCTTATAAATGAAGACCACTGTTTGAATTCAGCACATAACAACTTATACATTTCCGTTATTTTAGGAACATTTACATATTTGTTAAGATAAACATCACTTAGCAGCACATTTGTATGTGATAATTCCAACATATATTTATATAGGGACGCCTGTAACTTCATTACACTCTGGTCATTTTGACCAGTCATAATAATGACATAGTCATATTTACTAAGGTCCTTACATAGGGTGACACATGACTCTAACAGTTTATCCGTGGATGCTCCTGGTTTAACAATGGCAGTAACCATATGTGACGATCCTAGGTGGTTTTGTAAGTATCTTCTTAAAAAGACACAACGGTCGTCTGAGAAGATTACGACTTTCCGCTTCTCAGTATTTTTGCTTTCATTAGGAGTTGCCGCGGAGTCAGTTTCCACTTCATTAATACAATCGTTTTCCCGTAGCGATTCATTATTATTGCTAATACTTAAATTGGAGATATTGAGATGGTCCTTTGGGTTCGTAACAGGGTTGCAGGGGTTATCTAGTGTACGTATTAGTTCTGGTTCAGGTGTGTAGTAGACTTCCGCCTCACTATTACCGGCGCAATCTAAAAGGTTCTGGGAGGTACAGCTGAAGAGTGTGTCAGCGGAGAATTGAGTAGAGCTTTTTTTCTTTGACAATTTCTTCGGGGTTGCCTTGTATGAATTTCCATTTTCGCCTAGAATCTTTTGGTAAAGTTCAATCTTCTTTTGTTTATCGTCAGCATCTTTAGTGATCTCCGAGATGGAATAGTTTAAGCGGTCAATTTCTTCGTGAGCGCTTGCAAGCTGTGTGATCAAGCTAACAACTTGCGATTTTAATTCCAGAACCTGATCGTCTTCAGT
Organism: Notocelia uddmanniana; assembly: GCA_905163555.1. NCBI lineage: Eukaryota > Metazoa > Arthropoda > Insecta > Lepidoptera > Tortricidae > Notocelia > Notocelia uddmanniana. The sequence continues at coordinate 55,452,110 of LR991052.1, forward strand.
CGTTGACAAGTTTGGGAGGCTGCGTACGGTATCATCTTGTTCCTGAGAGTCAAAATCCGAGTCAGATTTGGGCGAACTGGTCGGGTTAGGAGTCACCGTAGGCGGACTTTGTCGAAGAGGTTTAGTTTTCCGTACCGTCACATTACTATAAGATGTGTTTAAAGTAGTACGTGAACGACTTGAGCTGGCAGTATTTTTTGTCTGTTTGATTGAAGGATTCGGGCTCTTGTTTCGACATTTATGACATTTCCATGCATTTTTCCCGCCTTCCGACATAATATCGAATAACTTCAGTGTGACATTAGTAGTGCACAATACATCATAGAAACTCGAACATTGCTTGCATTTTAAATAGTCTCTGTTACGAATTTCTTTATCACACTTAGCACAATGCTTTGTTTTTGGCGACATTTTTGGTTTCACTCGAAATACAAGAAACTAATAAAAAACAAAAAAGAAGAATATGTAATATTTTTTCCAAGACTCGAACCCGAGACCACACGATCCAAAGTCTAATGGTGAAACCGCTTGGCTATTTAAACACGCTCACTGCTTGCGAAACTAGATTATAAGTTCATTGATTGTACTCAATGGTCGGTTCTTATATCATGTAGTTAATATGGATCACAGTAGATGGCGCTGACTAGGTCAGTATAGTTGCGTTGGGCCGTGAGTGAGTTTACTAGTGTGATCAAATGGTTTTGCAGATCAGCAATAGATGTCGCTAGAGGTCGTCGTCGATTGTTGACTAATACATATGCGAGGACAAAGTTCACTTATTTAAAAATGTTTAACGGCCAGCACAATTAAAGTTTTTAGGTAAAATTCTGTAGTTACTCGCCAGAATATAGTTATTTATGCTTCACAGACACAAGTTAATGTTATAATTGTCACTGGTCACTGTTTTTCCTATTAGTTATTTAAAAATGTTTATTCACTGCACCACTTTTTAGCAAGCACTTGTTTATAATTGTTCCAGGAATATTTGAGCAAGGATAACACGTTCGCAGGTCTCGTTGATTACTCTAAGCATAATGCAGTATAGTTTAGATGAGAGTTATCAATAAAAACATTTTTTATAGACTATAACACGGAGCTCAATGTTTACATGACGCGCGCGCCATCTACCCTCTACAATGTGGGTAGTGTTTATCAATTATGTGCCAAGTGAGGTAGATGTGAAAAAGCAGTCTGTCACCTGGATTTCAGCCAGCTCATGTGTCTTAGAGCCTAAATGTGAGTATATGATAGTAGTAATTTTATGAATATTAATATGCTGTCTGTACAGTCGTTTTGATTTTCTTATAAATCTATTTAGCTTAATATACTTTTTATATTTCCTATGACTTAGAAAGTTAACTTGTTTACTACAAAAGGAGTCCTCTGTCAAATCAATCACACTAGAAGGTCCAAAATTGCTATGACACTCTGCATAAGTGTTTGGTGTCACAAGTTCATCAAAGAGCCGCCGGGTGGTGTTGAGTTGCTGGCACTGTGCTTCCTCTTGCAATCTACGGACCACCTTGTGGGCATCGGAAAGCTCATATTCCAGGTCATCCACACGTTGCAGTGTCCGCTCATGGATGTCACAGCACTCCTGAACACTGTTCAATTTGACCAGCAGATGGTCACGCTGTGTCACACTATCCCTATGCAAAGCATCCAGGTTGGCGAGATCACGTTTGAGTTCTGTATTTTTTTGAATAATCTTGTTAACCTCCTCTTCACTTTCATCGCGTTCCCGCAGTAGCTGGTCACATAGAGTTTTAGACTGCTTTAGTTCTTTGAGTGTTGCATTGAGTTTATGTTCCAGTTCACGTACTGTGGCCTTGCGTGTCATAAATGAGCTAGACATGGTGAGCTAGACACACAGCTCTCCACAGCACCTGAAATGAGACGGCAACGCGACTAAACAGCACGCAGAGAAAGACCAGTAGAGAGAGAGATAGCAGGAGTGAACAGACGTTAAGTGTGTTGGTAGAATGTAAGTATGAATATGGAATGGAGAAATGAGTTGTTAAAGGATTTATAAAATGACTATTAGACAGAGTGAAACACAACAAGTACAAAAGTTATGAATCAGCTGACCGGGAGCAATTTCATTTCCGACTGAGGTTATGCTTGTAAATGTTTATTTACTTGGGAAGTATTCAAGTAGATGATATTTAAATGTAACAAAAGTTCAACTAATGACTTATATATAATTATATTGAACACAATTACTCCCCAGGTTTATCGTTGAAGCTTCAAACGATGATCCGTTACGATGACGTTTGGCAATTCTAGAGATCTTCTTTCTTCTCTTTTGCACTGTCTCTTTCGATGAAATTTTATAACAAACACTATACTTGCTACTAATAAACACTTTTTAACTTAACTAGAATACTAGTTATTCATTATTAACATTTATTTTATTTAATTAATCAGCTGTGTGAAATTTGACGTCTACGCTTGGCGGTGTTGCCAGTTAATGTCTACTTATACTATCCCAACCATGCAAAGTGAAATAATAGTGCGATCATAAATATACATAAATAGAGCCGAAGTGAAATATAGTGTTATATAAAAAAGGCAAAGTGCTGTGTTGACTTGTTTTTAATCTCACATAAGTAGTATTAAATGGTCTATGATTATAAAATTTGTGTAATTTAAAGTTTTTTCTAATTACTTTTAGCTCATTCTAGATAAAGTGAAAAACGCTTTTCTATCAATCTTTGTAACACTAATATAAGTTTGAATTGTACGTGGCCAGTCCCAGTGGAATAGGTTTTTTCACTATACCATTGTTGTTGTTGCACAATACCAGTAGACTAGAGATCTGATTCAGGGAGTTACATTTTAGCCACAGGAAAGTGCCCGGAACACCATTATTACTTAATAATATTTTAATGATCATTTTTTACACTGGGAAATTTTTAGATTTTTAGAAAAACTCCCTTAAGTAGTTGATTTATTCTTATGGGTGAAATGTGAGGCAGATTGGTCATAGTAGTAACTGTTACATAATAAAAGCCCTGAAACTTAAAAATGGTAGTGTACCTAATAATGCACACAATTAGTCAGCATTTTTAATTAAATTTAATTGTTATGTATTGTGCAGACATAGGCCTCCCCCAATTTCATGGGGGGTAAATGCCATAATCACCACACTTGGCATGAAATTGGGGGCTGCCTATGTCCAGCAGTGAACATCCTTCGGCTGATATGGTGGTGGTGGTGGTGGTGGTATTGTGCAGAACCGAGGCTTGATCCACATTTTTTTATTTTATATAAGAGTTAATTAATAAATTGAAATAGAGCAACAATATTTATTTCTTATTTATAAGGTATTTTTCAGCAATACACAGCATTAATTAACAATAGAGAACCTTCTGAAACAGTGTCCAGTATGTATACTTTCATTTCAGAATTCAGAAATATTGGCTATTGTCTAATGTCTTCTGTAGTCACAATACTTTCTTACAAGAACAAGCATATCCAACCCAATTACTTTAGGATTCTGTATTATTTGACCTGAGTGTAAGTGTCATGTTTTTTAGTGTTCCGTAGCCAAATGGCAAAAACGGAACCCTTATAGTTTTGTCATGTCCGTCCGTATGTCACAGGGATTTTACTCAAAAACTATAGGGTGTATTAAAATAAAATTTGAAAAATAGGTGTATTATATTATAAACGCCGCTATGTACTCGGTAGTTATGTATTCAAACCTCTAAAACGGTTTTTTTATTGTGTTACACGTTGAATTACGGATACGGATAATATACGGATTAATATATTCGGAGATAATCGCCCTGAAAGTCACATTATATAACAAATGTTCCCTCCCCTCTGGATCTTCAAAACTTTCGATTGTGCAGTCGAAAACATAGGGACTATTGAATACTTACACCGAAGAATTATAGATCCAATAGGTTTTTAAGTTTTCGTCGCTGACAAACTGCCCCCTCTAACTTCGCCTAAACAAAAGGTTACTGCGTGAGTTCTCTTTTTACCCCACTGCGCCAGAAGGAGGGTCATCCTTTTCGAGAGTATGTATGTATGTATGTATAATTGTCTGGCATGCTCTGCAGCCTGAACGGCTCGATGGATTTTAACTTGAGAGACGTCGTTAGATTCGTATTTACTGTGAGAGTGACACTGGGTATATCAAAATAAAAAATGACGGATTTTTGGCGCCAAATTCCAAATTACAAGGAAACGCAGTCGGGTTTAGTACCTACCCTTTATTTTGCCGCTTTTTATGTCATGTTTCATTTATTACATTTCGGGCATAAAACGTGACGGTAAAAGCTATCGTGCTGGTTCTATCTTATAGCATCGTACCGTCATGCCTGGCCATGCCGGCCTCTTCGATGGAAAGTGGGATCCGTGCCCGCTCGAAGCGGAACGTGCAGCGGGACGGCAGCGTTTCGCAGTTGAGAGGTTGAGATGGCCGCCGCAAGCCCAGTCCCACTGTACGCGAAAGTTGAACTCGAGCGGGTGCTCAGGCCGTGTATGAAGTTCCTTAGACCCCGTTCGGTCACGCCTGACGCCATAATCAGAAACACATGGCGTAATCGTAAAATACCTACTCGTAAATGCATGATACATACAAAGTAGAGAGTAAGATGTGTCGCTCTGATATAGATAGTCATTTCACTGATTAGCTACCACCTAATTTTGTGTGATTTATTACGTTAACGCTGTAGATATGGACCAAGGAAGGAAGAAAGGAACTTATTTTTATACCTAAAAACGTCCCTCAGAGGGTTGAAGTCGAGCATGGAAGTGTACCTATGCGGAAGGTCGAACTTCACGCGCACTACTTAAATCGCAGGCAAATGAGTACCTATTAGCAGGTCGATATATTTTAGGTTAAAACTGTCAAGTAGCAACATAAAGAAACTGCTACTTGCAAAATAGGAAAGCTCTGCATCCCTAATAATCACATAGCTACCTAACTGTAAGTATGATAGGTAAAATCTGCGTTTAAAGTCCCTCAGTAGGTAATACAATAAATGTGCAAAGTTGAAACTAGGTACTGAATGCCATACAAGATCATTTTTTAAATACTGCGACAGTGGCCTGCTTGATGCCAAGCAGGCACCGTAGCATTTACTTAAGACTCCATAAAAATAACAAGCGCATTGCCGACCCTTTATTTATTTGAGCATTTGTTGTGCCTATGTTAACACAGTGCATCCTCGGGAGCTCTGGCGCTTTACTCCCCATCAGGAACACAAAATCACATAGGTACTTACATAGCAATATACCTAATGTCCATGTGAAGATTTTTTTTGACGCTAACGAAGTCGCGGGCACAGCTAGTATATATATATTCGTGTAAAATAGTCGCGTCTTCGACTATCTTGTTGAATTAGCTAGTGGCCCTGTGAGCTGTAGTCCTCGCGTCTCACTTGATTTTATAAAGCTCACAATATTTCACAAGAATCGTTTGAGAAATGCAACCTGTAGAGGAGAACAGCAGGAAATCAGATTTATTTACACAAAGCAGATAACTTAAAATTTGACTTAGCTAGTTTTCATAAGGTATACAAGTTATCTTACATTTGGATAATCAACTCATCTACTTTATATACTCATGTTACTGTATTTATTAGTATAATTTGATATTAATGTATGTAAATTTTTGACATAATTAATAGAATATTAATGTTATTTTTAATTTTCATGAAATCGTTAATCATTTCTATTATTGAATTATTGTACGTCGTAAGACATGTCACAGAGAACTGACCCATTTGTAACATCTGTATTGAACTAACTGTGATACACAATAAACAAAGCACGCAATGTAATGCAAACATAATCTTAAACATATTAAAAAATTAAACTAATATCTACATACTTCTAAAAGAAAAATAAATAAATAAATACTAATCTAATAAGCCGCTTATTTATTTATTTGCCGCTGCCAGTGGGTAACGTCCCCGAATGCTGGCGGCATTGCCACGTTGAATGGCAATGCTCAATCTTTGTGCAAAATAAAGTCCAGCATTTTGATCACGTTTTGCGTCGACCAGACGCCTAGACAAATCTTTGTCCATACGGCCCCAGTGTTTCGACCCCAAAAGGCTCAAATAAGTACCCGCTATCGAGGGTACTATATTTGCGCCTTTTGAGGATTTCCGCCGATTCAGTCGCCGCACCAGCCCTATTCCTCGTTCCGGGAAGATGTGACGGCGCAAGGGTGTGTACGCAGGTAGCGTCCCACACCAAAGGCCGTCCCAGCCTCCACGGAATAAAGGTCATCCCGTCAGGTCTTTTAACGTCATCACGCATGAGGCCACTTGGCTCTAGTATAGCCGCACAGTTGGCGGCGGTAAAAGCCCGACGGATGACGTCATTAAGGCTGGAGTGACAGGGAATGTTCCAGCACGTCTCTGGCATGCGTAGCCGTGGTGACCAAGCCGGTCAACGGCAACGCTATACTGGCAGCGGTGCGAAGCACAGCACGAAGAACCCAAGCGTAGAGACACCGCAATACGGAAAGTGCTTGAGTCCATTAAAGTACCGGTGTTAGGTGAAGGGAGAGCCTGGAGCCACAAACCAGATCCCCACTCGGCAACGGCTAAGAGACGGGCGCGATATGCGGAGCTTGAGCACGTTTGTAAAAGATTTTTCCGTACTTGCTCGCAGAGCGGCCCGTCCCACTGCCTCTGTGATGAGAGAGTTTTGGGGAACTCTGTGTCTGGGCAGGCTAACTGCCAAGTGTAACTGTATTTACATTATGGCCATATCTTGCTCTTCCAAAATAATTGCTTTGCTGTTAACTAAAAACTAGCTGAGTCAAATTAAAAAAAACTAGCCAGAGTTTAATTTTATCCTATCTTCTTTGTGTAAATAATTCGAATGTTCAAATTTAAGAAGTTATACTTTTAAATATGACAAACATTGTTGTAGCAGAAAAAATAAGCTCTTATGTTTTTAATTTATTTGAGAATGTTGTGTGCTTATAAATAAATATCAGGATAATCTACGGAACTTGGCATCCACTTGGAACTCTATTCTTTTGTCAGCCATTTACACATTTATGTTTTTAATGGGTACAATTAACGTCATTTGACCCGCAAACATAGACACATGAAATATAATGGGCGATTTTTTTATTACAAACGTTCGACTGTTTTACTCGAAGACAGGACCTGACTACAGTCGTCAAATTCGATATGAAATTTTTTCAAAAAACTTTAGATGTCGACTTATTAATATCTTGGGTGTAGTGTATTACACCCAAGTAGGTGGTACAATATTTCAATCTGTGGTTTCGTAAAAAATTAAAATTATAACATTTTCAAAAAAACCAGTTTTGGGCTCTTCCCTACAGGAAACGGTTGAATGCTTTTTCTCAAATATACTCCGAATGACTCTTGATATCCTCATTTGTTGTATGAAGTGGAATATTTTATGCCTATTATTTTTTTATTTTATAATATTTTTCGTATTACCTTAATTACACAGTTCAGATCATAGACAGTGTTATTTTCGCACTTATAATATTACTCGTACTATGAATGTAAGAAATTTGATATCCGCAAAGTAGTTTCGGTGAATATCCCTTAAGATTAAGGGGTATTCCCCGAAACTACTACCGAAAATACTAATATAAACTTACATTTCACAAACATTACATCTCCATACATACAATGTAACAAATATTCTCTTCCTACTCCATGGAAATCCACCTCAGCTTTCAATTCGTTAAAAAAGGAGTTAAAAAAGGGTATCACTTTATTCTGCACAAATGCAATTTCGCCGAATAAGCAAAGAACTTTACATAGGCGAGGGGTAAAAAGCTAATGCGAAACGAAAAACTTAATAGATTTCTCTTGTTATTACTGAACTTTCTTGCACTTCCAGTATTTTTAAAAGGATAAAACCTGCTCGCTAGTATCCGAAATGCACGGCTCTTCTACTTCTTGTAAAACTTGGCTGATTGGAGTGGTTTTCAATTTTCTTAGAGCTGAAAGTTGATATCACTCCATTGTGGTGGGAAGTCTTCGTAGACTCAGCTTGACAAACAAGGGGGTAAATCTATATATATATAAACGTGAAAGTCCTGACTGACTGACTCACTTAAATCAACGTCCAGCCCAAACCGTTTGACCTAGAAAGCTTTTCACAGTAGGCTGTTTATTTTACGTAAGTAACCACTAAGAAGGGATTTTTATAAATTCAACTCCTAAGGGGGTAAATTTGGGGTTGAATGATGGTTTGGAGATCGTGTGATTTTTAAAATAAAAGAATAAGATTTTGTACAAGGACGCTTCATCTAAAGATATGAAGAGTGCTTACACGGTATTTTGAATTTCACCCCTTAAATGTGTAAAAATGAGGTTGAAAAATTTGCATGGCAAACATGTAATTCTTTGAATAAGAAGTCTAATATTATACACATATCATTATACACATACCTCACGAAGAAACTAGAAAACTAATTGCAGCGTTTTTGGAAATTCATCCTCTAAGAGGCTTGGAGTTCTGGTTTGAATTTTTGTATGTTTTCTCCTCAGACTATGTTACTGGCTTTCTTTGAAATGCACCCGAAGGCAGAACCGCTTCTTAAGTGCATAAGGAAGTGCTACATTAAAAATCAATTCTATCTATAGTTGTAAATTTCTAAATAGTAAGTACGATTTTATCAGTATCGATGCGTGTATTTTGATTTTTGTGTTTGTGTATGTATTATGTGAGTTGTGTTTAGTTATTGTTAACTTGGTACGTCCTTTTAAACAACATAAACATAAGCTACAGTTTATTGTTCTGCGCGTGCGAAGCCGCGGGCAAAAGCTAGTACTCTATAAATCTAGAATTCAGGGTATTCATTCAGTTACGCATCAAGTTTAATTTCGCAGAGCTGTTTTACATGACAGAATTATACTCAGTTGAGGATTTCAAATGTAACACTTACATATATGTAATTGTTGATAGCTGGAACATATTCTTTTTCACTGATTAAAAGTGTATTATTTAAGTAGGTCGCGAGTGGTGACCGCGTACCGAAAGGCGTAGCGTGGGCAGGCCCCCTACACGGTGGACTGATGACCTGGTAAGGATCGCGGGTGTCCGCTGGATACGGGTGACGCAGGACCGGTCATTGTGGAAGTCTTGTGGGAGGCCTATGTCCAGCAGTGGACGTCATGCGGCTGACAAGATGAAGGTGATGATATGTTTTTATTTGTTAGAGATACATTTCGTATTTAGATGTATTTTGATCGCTGTGTTGTATATGTAGATACCGAGCTAATCATAGCATGTGTGTGGGAACGAGTATCTCTGGCAAGCGGAAGACGTTGAAAATAAAATCGGACCTGACGAAGCATAAGTTCCGGATTAGAATTCGTCAATAGAATCCATTCTCTTGTTTTAATGTTTTATGACAATAAATGTTCATTTTAATTATTTATTTTAACTATATTGTACAAATCACGTAAGTATGTCAGCTTTATAGCAGTAGTACATCACTTTTGAAGGTGTAGAGATATAAATAGGCAACAACGTGATTAGCGAGGGCCTAAAACTCTAAAATTATTGGCATTTCTCTAACCCCCAACTATAAAGCTGTGTTGAGATATGTATGGACCTTGTCCAAATTTGTCGAATGTAGCTTCATCGAATGATGATGTTCCCTCGCGCTGTCAATCTTCGATTAGGAAAGACCGTTATCTCCTCGCATTTCATGTGAGCCTAGCCTATTTTTAGTCTTAAATTTTTGGTCAGTAACAGACTTGAAATGGATAACGTTGAGTGTAGGACAGCTACCTCATACAAGCTGCCAACAAAGAAGTATCCACTTCAAATATGATTCGATTCTATTACCTAATCGCTGATTTCCTTACTGTTCCATAATTCATCCATGCTACTACGAGTAGGTACATACCTTCCTTAAATACGCCAGGACGAATTTTAATAAAGATTATAACCGTTCTAAATACTCTTAGTATTCTCTCGTTTCATCTAAAACGAAACTGCAAGAAATTGCCAGGAAAATCAAAGAGGATTCCCGACAAATACGGGATGGTCTGGGCTTGAATGGTGGCTATGTGGTAACTAATCAGCTGCTTGTACAGTAAAGGGCTCGTTCTGTGCGGTCTCTTCTTATGAATTAGGACTAGGTAAATAAATAGGTGCAGCGCAAATACATAACGCTCGTTATTGAGAAACTATCTGTGAGACTGGCTTGTTGCGTAGTGACACGAAAATATACATACATTGTACAGAGGGCGATTTTTAAGTTTCGAACGCTCGATATCAAACGTAAGCGGTAGAAAATAATCGCACGGGAAAATATTTTCGCATGAACCCAATGAGAGCTATTTTTCACCAACTTCACTAAAAAGGAGGAGGTTCTCAATTCAGTTGTAGGTTCTTTTTTAATCTGTATAACCTCAGAACTCCGTCAATTATTACCCGATTTGGAAAATATTTTTCTTTAAGAGAGCATCTATTTCGAGGTTAGTCCCTTTGTTACCAGAATCTAGTTCTTATGATGGGGCCATGCGGAATTGCAGAACTTTCAAAAATGCAAGGGAAACCAAGCATTTACATTTAGAAAGTAGCAAGCGCTGAACTGGAACTGAAGAATTGAGACCACGGATGGTCATCCAAAACTCCAAGTATTTTATGCGTGGCGCTAAGATATTTTGATAAAGATGGTAAAGCGACTATGACGAAGTCAATTTAAATTGCCTTGACCTGATGTAATGTTATGATAAATCTGACCTGATGATTAAAACCGGAAGGTAGGTGTAATATCCTTCAGACCCTCACTATAATCACTGGGACTGGCTCAGCAACGCACCATCCAAGTACCCGTGCACCCCGTCCGGTGGTCTAACGACAACTGCCGCATCCCCACTCCGAGGGTCGTGACGTATGCGCTTGAGACAGGCTATACATACACTACATCCCTTCCTTATTATTTGTATTTTTATTTATTTATTCAAATAGAAACAACTAGAATTTTAAATGTTTATATCCAATCATATACCTCACCTAAGACGGTTCAAGTTATCATCGCATCATTGTCACTATCCGATTCCGAATTCAGCTCACTATCCTCTTCCAGTATTTTATCAGCAACTGTCCATTCTCCTTCTACCTTTTTCAGCTGGACAATATTTCTTCTGTAAGTCTAACCCGATTCGTCATTTAAAACTTCGACATCACCGCCTTTGGCTTTCTTTACGGTATGCGGAGTCGGGTCATAGTTCGAACTCAGTTTATTCTCTCGATTCATGTTTTTGATATAAACTTTTAAAAATTAAGTTTGGCTTTCTTCTTTCGGTTTGAGTATTCTTTTCCCCGTGCTTTATTTTCTTGATCCACGTCTCTTACTCCCATACTGTCTTCTCTTGCTCTATTAATTTCGTTGATCATCGGTATTTTTTCTCTGAATTTTCTTCTAAAAAATTACTCAGATGGGGTAGCTCCTGTGGTAGAGTATGGTATACTGTTGTACATTAACAGATATTGCAGCAAGCTCGCTTTCCAATCTTGTTTCTCAACCTGACTTATTTTTATACGTTTTAAAATATCTCAGTTCTGGCGTTCTACTTCTCCGTTTTGTTGCGGCCAGTACGGAATGGTATTAAAAAAGGTAATGTCTCTCTCTGTGCAATAATCCTTAAACTCTTTGCCACCGAATTGATTTCCATTATCCACTATTATGATTATCCAGATGAGTCCCGACGGTGCAACAAAAAACGAGATTGACTTCATTATGTCGACGAAGAGGCATATATTCAATGATGTCTCTGTGATCAATACGGTTAAAACCGTAAGTGATCATCGTCTGGTAAGAGGCACATTGAATATATGCGTCAAGCTAGAGCGCTCTCGACTGATGAAGTCTACGCTCCGTCCAGCAGCAGTCCAAATCCAAAACCCCGAGAGCTTTCAGCTGGAACTCCAAAACCGTTTTGATTGTCTAGGCGGCGACGTGGACGAATTCAATGACGGGTTTGTGGAAGCTGTCCATAGCATTGGGTCTAAGTTCTTTAAGGCCCAACGGACTCACAGAGCCAAAAGGCTTTCTATCTCCACTCAGAGGCTCATCGAGGAAAGGAATGAAATGATTCTGCAGTCTTTAGCCGATGCGACATTATACAGGCAGCTCAATAAACGGATCTCCAAGTCCCTTACCCGCGATCTGCGCAAATTCAATACAAATCGTATTGACGAGGTCATCGAGCAGAATAAGGGCTCTAAAGTGTTCTCAAGAGATCTGTCTATAGGGCAGAGCCAGCTCGCCAAATTAAAAACTGAAGACGGTAGAATCGTTTCATCCAAACCCGAGCTTCTGAATGAGATAGAATGCTTTTATGGACAGCTATACACGTCAACTAGCAGACCCGAAGTTGGTCTGGCGGAAGACCCTAGAGCCAGATTAACCCGGGACTATACCGAAGATATCGCGGACATCAGCCTGTACGAGATTAGAATGGCTCTTAAACAGCTAAAGAACAACAAGGCACCCGGTGAAGACGGAATTACAGCCGAACTCCTGAAGGCGGGTGGAAAACCGGTCCTTAGTGCCCTTCAAAAGTTGTTCGACTCCGTCTTACTCGAAGGGAAAACTCCAAAGGAATGGAACAGAGGTGTGGTAGTGCTGTTCTTCAAAAAGGGTGACAACGCCTTACTGAAGAACTACCGCCCCATCTCACTTCTGAGCCATGTCCATAAGCTGTTTTCAAGAGTCATTACGAATCGTCTCGCACGCAGGCTAGCAGCCGCAGAAGTAAAAAAGTAAAAGTAAAAAGTAAAAGTAGTTTATTCTTCAAATTAGGCATATTACATGCACCTATGAACGTCAATAAACTACCACCGGTTCGGAAAAATATACCTCTGCCACGAGAAGAACCGGCGTAAGAAACTCGGCGAGGTGTCATTTTTTCAAAACAATATACATTGTATAGTTAAATATAAATTACAGTGTCAGCTACTACAAAATAACTTAAATAACAATGCTACAGTAGAAAACATATTTTCGCGATAGATTACCCGTGCAGGACGCTATCACTGCCAAACATCCCTATCCATGATGTAATCGTTTATCTTATAATATGCTCTTGAAATAAGTGTTTGTTTTACTACAGATTTGAATTTAGAATTGCTAAGTTCAGTAATGTGTTTAGGAATTTTATTGTAGAATATGATACAATTTCCCAAGAACGACTTTTTCGCCTTTACTAGTCTATAGGTTACTTTCAGTTTCCCAGTATTTCTCGTGGCTATTGGTTTATCAGCGTTCGTTGGAAAATTGGCCAAATTCTTCCTAACATACATTATTATTTCAAATATATATAGGGACGGCAGGGTTAGAATATCTATTTCTTTGAAAAATTCTCTTAATGAGTCACGTGACCCCAAGTTATATATTGCTCGGATTGCCCTTTTTTGCAAAATAAAAACAGTTTCAATATCTGCAGCTGATCCCCATAAGATAAGACCATAAGTAATTATACTATTAAAATAAGCAAAGTAAACTAACCGTGCCGTTGCCACATTGGTAAGCTGCCTTATTCTCCTGACTGCAAATGCAGCAGAGCTCAACCTACTTCCTATCGCTGTTATATGGGAACCCCACTGCAATTTTGAGTCCAATGTAATACCTAAGAATACAGTAGAAGTAACAAATTCTAATGTTTGACCATTAAGTCTAATATTTGTATATAAGTTTCTGTTTGATGAGTTCTCAAGAGAGAATTTAATACATTTCGTTTTTTTCGGGTTCAATACTAAGTTATTGGCAGCAAACCAGTCAGATATCATGGAGAGGGTATTATTTGGTTCAATGAGTTCAGTATCTCTCCTATTTACCTTGAACAGTAATGAGGTGTCGTCTGCGAACATTACAATGCCTGATCTTCGGCTTACCATATATGGCAGATCATTTACATAAACAAGGAACAGGAACGGACCTAGAATAGACCCCTGAGGTACTCCCATCTCTACCACTGTCTCTGACGAAATGGCTTTATTTATCGCTACCTTTTGATTTCTCTGTGTTAAGTATGACTTCATGAGATCTAATGCGTGCCCTCTGATGCCATAAAACTTAAGTTTACAAATTAAAGTACCATGATCTACACAATCAAAAGCCTTGGAAAGGTCACAGAACACTCCGATGGCGTCGTGCGACTCTTCCCAAGACTGCAAAATAAATTTTAATAAACTTGCACCTGCATCAGTAGTTGACCTACCCTTCGTGAAGCCGAACTGCTGTGCGTGCAAAATATTGTGAGAATTAAAGTGAGAAACCAATTGCGTAAGCATTATTTTTTCGAATATTTTACTAAACACAGGTAGGATAGAAACTGGACGATAATCAGAAGGATTATGTCTATGACCTGATTTGAAAATTGGAACTACTTTACTACATTTCATTAAGTCTGGAAAAATGCCATAGTCTATACAGTTATTAAAAATGAGAGCTAGAGTAGGTGCAACGACCTCCAGAATAGATTCCAGTACCTTGACTGACACGCCCCATAAGTCCTCAGTGCTCTTTATTTTTAACATTTCAAAGGACTTCAGTACATCTAGAGGAGAAACATGATGAAATTTGAAATTAGTTAGTGATTCTAATTTTACGTTGTCATTCAGAAAGGATTCAGCTTTTGTGGTGGATGATGCTAAACTTTGAGTAGTGACTATAGGAATTTTAGAAAAGAAATTATTAAATTCATCAGCTACTTTTACTGCATCAGTTATTAAATTATCCTTTACTTTCAAAGAAATTGTGAACTCTGTATTATTTCTCTTCCCAGTCTCTGTGTTTATTATTTTCCAGACTGTCTTGGCTTTATTATCTGAGGACTTAATTTTATTATTCAAGTGCATTGCTTTTGCTTTTGTGCACACTGTTTTAAACAATTTGGAATAATCCCTAACATACTGATGGAAACATTCGTCAGTGGTGCAAGATCTCCTTTCATAAAGTTGGTATAAGTTATCTCTACTAACGTCCAACGTTGTGTAATATAAAGCACCTTTTTTACTTTTACTTTTTACTTATTAACTCATTTTTTTTTCCTCGACTTTTTCTTCTAGAGGTTTGGGAAGGCTCCTAGTGATAAAAACAAATAATATGATTTATGAGTAATCAATTTATTTTCAAAATATGATGTATATAAATATGATGTAAAATATTATATATTGATATTGATTGTATATTGAGACGAGTGAATCAAATTTAATTTAAATTCAGTACCTGTATGGTTGTGAATTTGCTGGAATGGTCCGATCTATTGGTAATTCTATTTTGACTTTTTTGAACTTGGGAAACATTTCTGATCCCACGTGGTTGATATCTAAGTCCAGTCCAATCTTCAGTATTCCCATAGCCATGGCAGACAGTTTCCCAACAGGTTTCTTGTTCTGTTTCCAATAACATAGAAGGTCCAAAGTTGTGATTTGCTGCCTATCTTCAGTTCAGCGTCAAAAGAACCCTCGACTTCTAATGGGGTAGCGCTCCCATATGCCAGGAACGTGACGTCCGGAGTTGCTATTTGGTTTTGTACTTCTATGCCCGCATTTTTCATAGTCTCCCATGTCTCTGCTGTGATCAAGTTATGCTTGCTGCCTGAATCGATCAAAACTTTGGTGTTTATTCGTCCAATAGAACAATGAAAATCAACATCGTCATCAATGTGAAAAATATATTGTGTCGTTTTTGTTGTCTTGTCTTGTACTTGGTTGATAGTGCTTTCGTTTACTTTTTGTCGTTTAGCCTTGCCTTCTGTGTTGTGTGTTTCATCATTCTGTCTCTTCAAGGGCAGAACGGTTCCCTGAAATGGCCTTTGAGATCACATCTTAGACAAGCTTTATCTCTTGCTCTCTCCACTTTGGATCATTTGATGCGTGTCTAGGATTACCATATCTAGTACAGCCAGAAGATTTTTTTGTAAATTTCTCAAATTTTTGTTTAAATTTTGTTTCCACTTTATTCACATTGAAACTAGCTTTCGCTGGAGCGGAAAAGTCTTCCATTTGTTTATTTACTGCTTTCAAGGTATTCGCTTCAAGGGTAATCCTGTCTACAGTAATTTCATCTCCAATTTACAGTATTTTCTTTCTAAGCTCGAATGAAAGACATTTCTCCGTAACCTGGTCTATAATACATTCGTCTTTTTCCTTGAATTGGCATTTGTCAGCCTGCTGTCTGGGACGTATCATGAACTTGTCAAATTTCTCTTTTGGTTCTTGTTTGATAAGACGAAATACATGCCTTTCAAACAGATTAATTTGCTTGGGAGCAAAGTAGGAGTCTAGTGTGGAGAGAGCTAAAGTATATATATCCACATTTGCCGCCGATTCGACATAAGCTCCCGGAATATTGTAAAATATTTCTTGTAATTCAGTACCGCCATAGTACAGCAGACTTGATCTCTTTTTCTCTTCCTTGTTAATGCCTGCGGCCTCTAATATATTTTAAGGGCTCTTTTCCAACGTTCCCATCGAGCACCTACAGAAGTAGGATCGCCCTCGCAATCGAACTTCTCCAGCGTTAGTGACGCTGACACGTTTTTGGGGCGACCTGTAACCAATTCATGTAATAATCAGATAGCGAAACCGCCACCTGCTTGTGTCAATTTAATGAACAGATAATTTTATGTGCTATATAGGTATCTGGTTTGGTATTCATGTACCTATTGCTGATAGAAATTAATTAACAGAAATGACAATTTAATGTCCAGATTCAGTAATCTGCTCAGTTCAATCTAAATAATTTGGGTGCAAGTCAATTGAATGGCCAGTGTTACCCCGCTAATACTAAGTATAACCTTAGTTGACCTAAGTGAATTGACAACACACTTATATGAATATAACTAAAGGCCATCTGCCTGCTTGCCACGTAATATTATAATATTATACATCTTTTAAGGTTTTTCCAATTATGTCTTTTCCGATAATCTACCTTAAAAAATTCACTCATAACTTGCATATTCCGGTTTACTTATACTTAGTAAAAATACGTAAAAATACTTTGCTGCTCGAGTTAAACCACGCATCTATTTACCGTATAATTTACCAGGCATCCCATCCCATCCTCGTCGCCACATGTAATATCCTTCAGATTCTCACTACGAGTATAATCACTGTGACTGGCTCAGCAACGCACCATCCAAGTACCCGCGCACCCCGTCCGGTGGTCTAGTCTAACGACAACTGCCGCATCCCCACTCCGAGGGTCGTGACGTATGCGTTTGAGACAGGCTATAGATACACTACAGTAGGCAATGGGACTCCATAGTAAAATAAAACAGCATAGCTTAGCCATGTTTGGGCTCATTGGAATTGTCATGAGATACTCACGGGAAATAACTCATTAAATAATGTGAAATAAAAACTTAAAATAAGACGAATTACTAGGCAAATTCGAAAAACATACACAAGTGACGCTGATACGTTGTTACTCCTTACCGACAGAGAAATCTCAAAGTTTCCAAATTCAAGTGAAATTATCATTTAGGCACTTTCTTATATACGTAAAGTGAAAGTAGAAACTTTTATTAGGATTTGGGTATTGCAGCTGAGCAATGTTGTCGTAGCACCTAAATGGGCATATGTACTAAAATATTCAATTACAGCGGACAAAACGGAACAGACGTGCTTCCATATTTGAATTCCAGACATATTTCTTTTGCGCAACATTCATTGTTATTCAATGACAATATTTTATTATGAATATGTTGTAGGTATTTATGACAGCGCAGCACCCACTCGCGTGTGTGGGCTTGTTGTGGGTACTAATTAGGTACATTGTTTCCGTATGGGCCGATAATACCTTTTGTTGTTTTAATAGTATTTTATGCAATCTTCATACACATATATGTAATGTACAATACTGGTCCAAAGTTTAAGTTCACACTGTTATTTTATGTTTGTAGGGGTCGAAAGGATGGGGAGGTTGAAGATTGTATGGGAGGGCATGTACAAAACATATCGCAAAGTAACAACCTATTTCCATCAATAACTACAGAAAATGATCTACGGTATAACATTTCTACCTTAAAGAATTTAATTTTTCCCGGTTGTAAATCGTCATATGAAACTCGTGAGGCTAATCATTGCACTCTCGGCTCCGTTATTCAATAATACCGCCAATAATGTAATAGTCAACGTACCATACTTTTATCATAATGTACTTATCCTATCCTATATTTTTTTAATATTAATTATTTAAACGAGCAATATTTCTAAATTTATTTGTCTGTTATTGAAATCTTGAAATCGGCTCTACCGATTTTAATGAAATTTACAATGGGTATAGGGGTTTCTAGGGACGAAAAACATATCGAGCTCATCATATTCCCCGGGAAAACACGAGCAAAGCTCGTGCGCCCAGGTGCTATTATTGAACCGTTAATTCTAGACGAGTTATAATGAAAACTAATCGAATCCCTTTCATTATAAATCTAATCGAATCCCTTTCAATATCAGAAATTAATTAATGGTTATGTGACAGCGTACCAAAAAGATTTAAAATACCAATTTTCCAATGTAATTAAAATATTTCACTACTTAGGAGACTACTAACCAACTAATTTGCTGAGTGCATGGTAACCGCAGCTGTGCGCTTCCGAGGGTATATAGATATCATGAATTGATGTACAAAATGCCAACGTATTTACTTAACATCGTCATGACGTATAAGTAGCAAAATATTAGTGTCAACCCATTTTGTACACTCGCTTATAATCTCAACTTATTAAATACATAGTTACATACGTTTACGCTTAAAGGCCTGCTATGCTACCAGAGATAGCCAGCGTAGCGTACGGTACAGTACGATTTTACTCACTCCAAAATTTGATTTAACAGCTTAGAATAGGAAATTACACAACTAGGATGGTAAAGCAAAGAAAGGCTGGGATCGCAGATTTTGCGGCCCGAGTTGTAAACGAGGGACGTATTGGTTGTGTACATCATTTTATTACTTTTTGGCCAGGAGTGGCATAAATAAATATATACATACGTAGGTCTCTAATGCTGACGAAAACCAATCATCAACAGGTAAAGGCTCCTAATCCCTACGTTTAGAGTTAAGCGCACATACGGTGCCAAATTTCTTGCCCGATTGCGCAGGTGCCCGGCCTATAAATTCTAACACGAAGGTATTTCGCTCCTTCGTCTATGGAATTTCTTCTGGTTCCTAATTTTCCCATTACGGTTGAGTAGTAAGAGTATAAGCCATATCGTTTGATAAATAGCATTTTTATATTTAACTAGCATTTGCCCGCGGCTTCGCCCGCGTACTAAGCGAAATTTTTGCCTGCCAAATTAGTTCCCTTGGCACACGGTCGAAGGCCTTGTCCAAGTCGATAAATACCATGTGTAAGTCGGTTTTGTTAGCTCTGTATTTTTCCATCAGAATTCTAATCGAGTGAAAAGCGTCGGTTGTTGATTTTCCCATGACAAAACCGCATTGGTTTTCGGACACACTTGTGAGTTTGAGTAATCTCTTATTAATGATTCTTTCCCACATTTTGATTTATTTATTTTTCGTGTCGAGGTTCCTCAAAGAGATGCCTAATGACCAGCAATGTCGACAGCTTTGGCCGTCGCGTCTCTCAGGTCGAGTTCCGAGCACAGGAGTGTGGCCATGTGGGGCACGCCAGCAGATGTGCCATGGTTTGCGGCGCTGTATCACAGACACACTGAGTAGGGCGGCCCCGGTGCCGTCCCCATTTGATCATGTTCTCCTTGAAGCGGCCAACTTGCGATCTGAGCCTGTTTAGCTCCCTCTAAGTGGGCAATGGTTATTTATGGCCCGGTGGCAGTTGCTCCGAAACTGGCACATAGATGTTGGACGGAGAGCATCGAATCTGCCACAGCTCGCAGCGAGCATCGGAGGTAGTCCGTGAGGGAACTAGTCCTGCGCGTGAAACTACTGCGTCTCTTGAGACGGGCAGCTGGTGGGTTGTGAACATGCAGTGGATGTCGTCGGTCGTACATCTGCTTGGATTTCTCCACAGCGCTAGCCACCTCTCTGCGAATATCTGGGTGGGCAATGCCCGCGAGTGAAGTAGTTTTTAATAATCTGGCAGATCATTGTACCCCTACCTCTGTAACAGGGTGATTCGGGAGACGTGAGCAAGATTCAGTAGATCATAAGCTACGGCTTCGTACCATTATTAGTGAAATTAACGTTCATTTATAGTTGGTGTTGAAAACAAAATGTTTTAAATTATTTAATTTTCAATGAGTCATCCAGATCTAGACTCGCGGCAGCGTGTCCAGCCAAGTTCGCCTCAGGAACTGGTGAGCAGTAGCCGTGTGTTATTTAACACGAGCCGTTTGGAGCCACATTTGACCCCTGAATAATACCAAATCTATTTAACATAAAAAATGAAATTTGGAACATATATTAGAATCCTTTAGAACGACTAGAACCCCAAAGGCCGTAGCAGGATAAGGGAAGAAAAAATGCTCTTTTGTGATTAAGAGCTGTTTTTTTCGTACTATTGTGCCAAGTTTTGTTGAAAAATCCCCAGTGGTTCAGCCAGGAAAAAATAAAGTCCGAATTCATGAAATATGACTTTTCTCTAGTTAAATAGTATATATGTCCTGTAAGAAAATTGAGTCTCTATCCTTAACATTTCTATAAAAAAAACGTAAGTGAAAATATAAAAAAAATTACATTTCTGTAGGAGTCGCCACTCTAAATGTCATGTCTAAAAAAGCCTTATTTAACGTTCTATCAGTCATATTAGTTTGATATTTAAAAAAGACAAGCAACAGCTGACAATAAAAAAAAGATTTGGTTGTATTTTGTTACATTTTATTCATACACCATTCCAACACCGCCAAAGAACTTAAGCATTAATCCTCTTTGTAAAAACTAGTGATATCCCATCAAAAACATAAATGTGAAAATGGGAGCCAAGTTCAATATTATCAATATGCGGTGCGTAGTTGTCGTCTCCACCGACAAAAGAATTGAGATGTAAATGGGTGCCAAGTTCCGTAGATTATCTGAAAAGGTGCAAAGTCTGGCACTAGATTGCCTTCAGTAAAACTAATTTATTGAGGCTTAATGCATTTATAGCTTTAACTTGGCAGGTTTCTTCAATGTCCAACAAGTTTCATGGTATTATAACATACTGCATAGAAGACTGTTACTAAGCCGCATTACATTAGTTTTACTGTAAACAAACTTGGCACCCATTTAGATCTCAATTCTTTTGTCGGTGAAGTGAAGACGAAAATTTTGAATCGCATATTCTTAATAATAGCTTTTGCCCGCAACTTCGTCCGCGTATAACTCGTTCTCGCCTTAGAATGATTTGTTTTCCCATACAATCTTTCTCAAGCTCAGGTGGTTGGACGGTATCGAAAAGGACACCAGGACCTTAGGGGTGACATGTTAGAGAAGGAAAGCCACGAATAGATCGGACAGGAGATATTTGCTTGACCAGGCGAGGGCCCACCCGCGGCTATAACGCCTCAAATGATGATGATGATACAATTACCCTTCTTTACACTCATTTACTAGAAATTATTACAGTGAATATGACATTCCCTAGAAATCCTATTGAAAAACGAATGATAAGTGCTTATTTCGGAATATCAAATGTACCGATTCTAGACGAATGAATCTCGTCAAAAACATTACATGTACAGATGTCGTCAAACTTCTTGAACACTAGGCGCGGTGGTGGGTGAGAGTTTGCGCATCGTACACATACGTGCAAAAAAAGTACCTAATTTTTATTTCAAATCCCGGTATAATTATTGAGCCCACAACACAAGTCTTAGTGAGCTTATTGTGGGACTAGGTCGATCCGTGTATAATCACGCCTTTTTCCCGCAGGGATAGGCATAGATTACGGATTTCCATATACTACGATCCTGACATACTTCCTTCGCTTCACATACTCTCATAACCCTCTTCATACATCCTGATCAGTTATTTTATAGTTTTATATTTATTTATTTATTTAATTATATTGATAGTTGTATGGAACACAAGTTGAGAAATAAAACATAAGATATATATGTTTCAAATGGCTGTTATTGAAAAGTCTAAAAATGACATGTTTGCGGTATTCAGTCTTCTTCTAAAAAGGAAATTCCTTCCATTAAGTTAGTTCCAGCGCTGGTACTAGGTCTTGGTTCAAGGGAGTTGGAGCTAGTTTGTGTATCTTGACTATCATTATCTTCATAATCGGAATCACTATCGGACCCTTCGTCGGAGTCACTTTCGTCATCGGCATAAATTACAAATTCGTCAGTGACCAAATCTATCACGTGGTCATTTTTTATGTACTCTTGTTCGATGTCTTTAACCTTGTGGCACAATTTTTCCCATTCGATGGGACCCATTGACGCAACTTTTTCTTTCACGAGGTCGATTACCTTGGTTATGTTCCAGTTAACATTTTTGCTGCCAACATAACCCTTAATTGCTGCCCAAGCCATCTCGATCGGGTTTAGGTCAGGGTGGTAAGGTGGTAAGCGAACCACTGAGTGGTTGTGTTCGGCTAAAATTCTGTCAATGCTGTAATTCTTGTTTTGTTGTTTGTGCGCTAGTACGAGTTTGTATAGCTGTGGCTTGTACATTTTTTCATCATACTGTACTCCTTTATCTTTCAACCATTGACGCATTACAGCTTTGTTTGAGTTTGAGGTTGGGGCAGTTTCGAATTGCTTGTTATGGTACGACGCATTATCGACCACGATTACTGAATTTGGAGGCAGGTTTGGTATCAACTGATTGCGCAGCCATTTTTCATAATTAATGAAATTCATGTTGTCATGATAATCTCCACTTTTTGTGCCCGCTTTAAACACGAGTAGTGCATTTGGCACAAATCCGTTTTCGGAGCCAGCGTGAACTATTACCACGCGCTGTCCTTTCGAAATAGGTTTTTTTAAACCTTGCGTAGACTCGTCGGTCCACGCCTTGCTGCTTGCATGTGACGAGTCGACATATGACTCGTCAGTGTATATTATAGGTCTTCCTTCTTGCCTATATTTACAAATTTTCTGTAGATACTCAATTCGTAACAATCGTATGTTACTTTTTTCTATTAAAAGTTTTCTGTTGTTTTCAGTTTTTTTCCACCTGAAGCGTAACTGTTTTAAAATTCGACGCAAACTTGCTTGCGAGCCATCAAAACTTATATCGTCTTTTAATTTTTTTCTGAGTTTTTCTACGGCGGGCAATTCGTTATTTGTTTTATGGTAATTGTGAATGCACCTCCGAATAACCGCTTGATCAAAACTATCAATGCCCGTTACTTTCTTTTTGCCAGATCTTTTTTTTCCTGGGGTTCGAAAGACAGTGAGCAAGTCAGAGCCCTTCGCTTCATTAATAATTCGGCGGACTGTGCTCACAGACGTTTTTGTGGCGTTGGCGGTGTTTTTTACAGTTTCAATAAAACCCTTTCCGTCCTTCTTAAAAAAACAGTACACATCGTACACCATCTTCCGCGCTTGTCTTTTTAAAACTGTATTATTTTGACGTGGCATTATAACGTCAAAGTCAAGCAATAACTATAACAATAAATAAACTCAACAAGAAACTCAACAATAATGTTCAATACCTATAACAATACTTTAACAAAAACTCAACAATTTTTTTTAATAAGAAACCCAACAATAACAATTGCCTTTATCACTGCACGCAAGTGTACGTGGGAGGCAAAGGAACGTGAACGTGGCGCGGAACGCAAAAGTCAACTGATTGACCAATCATGCGGACGCGACGAGACACCCCTGCCGCCCGCCACGCCGCCACCGCCCGCCCCCTCCCAACGACACCTAAAAATCGCATCTACACATGCAAGGTCAAATGTTCAAGAAGTTTGACGGCATCTGTACAATGATAAATAAGTCTTGCTACGCAGAGGGCCTATACTCCGAACTTCGAAATCCGAACTTGGTATCGTGCCGTCCCTTTCACTCTCGTGTTATACACTATATGACGAATATCTTCCATGTACAGACTTTCGACCCTCTTCAGCTTTATTATATGTAAGAGATAGATACATAAGTATAGATCTACGGTGCTCCAACTGTCAATGCTGACGATTGGGCTGCCCAGCTCAAGTATTCATCTTATATCAAACAGTTTTTATGTGTCAATGGTCAACAATTACGTAAAAAATAACGCACGACAAAATTAAATGGTAGACCGACGATACAAAGTGTGCATTGGAACAGCTGTTTTGTATTTAAGCATATGAATAAAAACAATGCCAAAGTATCGCAAATACATTTTGATGTACACGCAAAGTAAAACTAATAGCGAAAAAGTTATGCTCAAAAAATAGCGTCAACAATCAGAAGGAATTATGATACCTCGGTTTTGACATGCTGAATCGTCAACTTGTTTTCAATACGTCAAATTCTGCAATGCTTTAAGTTAAATTTCTTGACACGCCGTTATACTCCCAATTGGCTAAAACTTAAATCGTAGAGTGGCGTATGAGGATTTAAACCACCCCGTTTCATAGACCTTACTTGCATCCCCGATTTTATATCCCTTTTATGGAAGATCATCGGGACAAAAAGTACACTTTTAATATATATAAGTGAATCCAGATTATATACTATTAGCATAGAAATCATTTTAATCTGTTCAGCCGTTCCTGCCTGATTCAGTAAGAAACATCGAAACATCTAAACTTTCGCATTTGTACTATTAGTGGGATATGGTATAAAGTGAGTGCACATGAAGTGCGGCAAAAGTAACTTTGTAATTGTATGTTTTTATATGGGATTACAAAGTTATATATGCCGTTCTTGCATTTAGAAAACGGATATGAAATTTGGGTGTAGGGTCACAGTTACTTAATGGGCTAAATCGCAATAGTGTTCAAAATTTGAAGAGACCGTGATGGCTGGCGCGCACACTAGACAACGCCGCGGCGCAGCGCTTGCGTTTCGTTTCTTTTTTTTTAGTTTATATCTTATGATTTCACTAATTTTGTATGATGATGTTTTTCCTTTGTCTTCAAGTATATTCGTACCAAGTTTCAGACCTGTAACTCACGGATTATAGGAGTTCCCATACAAAATTCGACCCCTCTTTTTACCCCCTTTGAACCCAAATCTGTACAGTTTTTATAGCTTAAAACCTGACCTGGGATTTACTCGACAGATTAGTAAAGGTTGCATCAAAATCCGTTCAGCCGTTTTCACGTGATGCGCGGTCAAGTAAACAGACAAACAAATAAACATATAAACAGATTAATAGATTAACAGACAAACAGACAAAAATTCTAGAACCTGTTGTAACGTGTTCTGTTATCGATTGTAAGTATCCCCAGCCAATTTATTTTTTCAAATATCTTCCATGTACAGACTTTCAACCCTCTTCAGCTTTATTATATGTATAGATAGATTGAACTTGGCTCCCATTTTCATATTAATGTTTTTGATGAGATAATGTGTTACATGATAAACGCTTATTTGCCTGAAATTATTATGCTCATTAAATGTACTTAATTCAATTTCAATAAAGTGAGGCCATTTTGGATTTAATTACAATTAGGTCTCATACGTAATTGTAGTTAAATCCAAAATGGTCTTAGGGTTTTGTATCTCTTCCTATACAAACAATGTTGGGATATATTTGTGTTTTACTAAGTAAATTATGTTATATAATTAGTAACTACCGCTAAGTTACCAAAACTTGTAAAACTGCAACGATAGCACATTAACACATACGTACGAGTATGTTCGCATTTTAATTTATTTTTTTATTGATCGCGTTATTCTTTCTAATTGACAACATTTCATTTTTAAGCAGGCTTTTTTCCGATGAAATCGAATAGAAGATAAGAAATTAGGTAAAACCACATTTTAAAATAGAAGAGCTGGTGGCCGAACCAAATATTACTTATAGGTGAAACCAAAGCGGATCGTCTTCGCTGGCTTGGCCACCACGAGAGAAGATCGACAAGTGAAGAGAGCATACTTGGGCCGACCGACCGGAAGGCGCCCTGTCGGTCGCCCCAAGTATCGCTGGAAGGATTAGGTGGACGCGGACCTGCGTGTGCTTGGAGCCGGTGCAAGCTGGCGAGAAATAGCGCAGGATCGATAAAAGTGACGTGCTCTAGTCTCGAAGGCCAAGACTCACTTTGAGTCGTCGTGGCCGCCTAGTTAATTAGTTACATTAATAAACTAGTAAATAGTAATATCCCAATTTCATAAAAAATTAAGTTCTTCTTTCAAAGAGTAAGTGACAAGTAAGGCGTCACTGCGTAACAAAACATATACAAGTAGAAGCACTGTTACTAAGATATATTTACTAAAGAAAGTGTACTGCTATAAGAATATGTAAAATATTTAGGGGTTTCTTGTTAACAAATTTATGAAGTGACTTAAGATTTCATACAACTAGAAAATAAGAAATGATGTCAATTGTGATACCATACCAATTCTATTGACGCGTGTTGGAGCGAGCTCACACAATAGAATACCAATTCTAAACGAAATATGTTTCTCGAACAGACCCAGCAGGCATTCGTAAACGGCTTTAAATGTAATTTGGACGCAACGTTGTGTTCTCCACAAACTCGGCAATCACGTTGATTTGCAGTTTATATTTGCTCAACAACAAAAAATGGGTCAAGTGCGAGTAGGTCTCGCACACGGTAGGTAGTCCGTGCCACACGACAAACAACCGCCGACAGTTCGATAGAATTTTCCATTCCTTTTCCCAGTGTGAACTATACGAGCGTATGACCAGTTTATAGTTTTGCTAGTTACAAAGTTCAATGGCAAATTTAATCAAACATACTTCAAATCGGCCTGGGACTAGATCGCCGTAAGACCGCGGTGACTAGAATCTAGACACCCTTTGGTTACGGCTCCGGAACCCAAAAAATAACAGTACAAATATAGGAATGCTTGAATTTTCAACAGCAGTTAAAACAACGGGTGGACAACGTTTTACGTTTCCTCTGATAAAATTCCGTTAATTAATTAATTAATTAATAGCTCTCATTGACCGATTCAACTTTCTGCACGGCTAGCACAAGACGGCGCGCGAGCTATATCGCGCGCGAGATAGACTATCCGTCTCTTTCCGTGTGTACCCATTAGATAGAGACGGATAGTCTATCTCGCGCGCGATATAGCTCGCGCGCCGTCTTGTGCTAGCCATGCAGGGCATTCCAATTTAATTTCAATGCGTTTGACGCGATTGCTTTCACGCCCCACCCCACCCCACGCGCGCACGCACGAACTTTCGTGCAGTACGAATGGGCCGAATACCGTGAAATCAAATTACAATGCGTAATGTATGTTTCAAATTGACTCCCAAGGACTATGAGATTCAATTCCCGGTTGAAATGTGATATTAAAAACGGCAGAATAATTGACCATTCTGATTGATGGTTCGACGTGTTTCGAGAGTCAAAAATCAAAAATGTCAAAAATCAAGGTAATTTTTAAACTGTTATTTTACATAAACCAAGCAAGCTAGAGTAACCAAATAAATTCAGAATTAAGGAGCATAAAATGGGGTTCATAATGCATATTTTTACAGACATCCATATCCTTGAGCTTGGATGATAGTTGTGTCTTCTCGCGGAGACACAACTATCAAAAAAATTACTTAATAAGCCACAATTGTCAACTACGTATACATTTAAAAACATTTTGAAAAATCATGGTGCGTCATTTCAAAAAAAAAACATTTACGAACGTATGTTTACTATTGATATACTATAGATTTTGATCATCAATGACGTGTGTCATATATAGAGTTGAGATGTTAGGTGGCATTGGGGTGAAGAAAGAGCAATGGAGTCGTTGTTTATATTTTTTTATTGGATGAATGAATAAATTATTGATTTTATTGGTTTTATTCAATTAAATTGATTCATAAAAATTCAATAAAAATAATTATATATTGTTGAAATGTATAATATTATTCAAGGTTATACCTATTCAAGGTCTTGAACAATTTTTCATTGGAATAAGTTTTAGTATACCACTGATACTTCACTTCCAGTATCAGTAATAGCATATAATATTCATTCGAAATACCTTCTCTTACTACGTCAATATTATTTCTTGTTTGATTTCACTGCGATCGCCAACCCGCATGCCAAGCGTGGCGATTATGGCATTTACCCCCCATGAAATTGGGGGAGGCCTATGTCCAGCAGTGGACGTCCTAGGGATGATATGGTGGTGATGGTGGTACTTTTCCTGGTTTTTTGAGTACTGGATTTTCAAGTTGTATAACGCCATCTAATATGGAACAAATTGCCCTAGTATATGCTTTTCATAATTTGACAACCATTTAACATCAGAAGAAGATAATTTGCAAGATGTTGAAACTTTAATTCAGTTGCAAATTGTTCAAGCTCTTGAATACATAAACATTTAAGCAAACAAAAAAATAAATAAATGTTATATTATAAAATCATCATTGTAATTTACAGTATTGCATTGCAGTTGTCGTCTAAAATTTATGAAAAATATGTAACTAGTAAAATATGCGATGTATCAACAAACCTAAATTGTTTATTTACTCTATACACGTTCATACAATAAAACGCAAAGGTGATATATTATTGGCCGGTACTGTAATGTAGATTAATTGTGCTAAACTGCCACCAGAATCCTAACCCTAGTCATATATTTACAACTACACATTGATCAATGTCAATTAATTATTTCATAATGAACTAAAAAGGATGTTATACCTACTACAGACTGATTTGCCACTACTACTTTATTGATATGATATGATATAGTAAACATACGTTCGTAAATGTTTTTTTTTTGACATGACGCACCATGATTTTTCAAAATGTTTTTAAATGTATACGTAGTTGACAAACATAGTTACATACATACATTGCAAGTTAAGTAAACGCTTGTAACTTTATAACACAAAGAACAAAGGGCGGACTTAATGCCATTAGGCATTCTTTACCAGTCAACCATAGGGCCAAACAGAAACTTGTGAAAGAAATGCACCCAGAATTGAGAAAAAAACATGAAAAGTCAAATAATTTCTGAAGTAAATATTTCATAACCTGTAACTGTATACATACATATACCAGGGAAAATAGAAGTATATCTAAAAAATTACATAAGTAAATGTATAATATTATACATATATATAAATGCATTTATGTTTATAATATTCCAGGTGCTTGTAGAACATGTGTTTAAATTTCAACTTGCTTGGGGCTTGTTAATGAATTAACCTTGTTCCTAAAATTTATAATGACCCCAGCATTGCCTCATACCGTACGAAATTTAACAATAATGCTTATGCCCATAATAACCCAGCTTCATATATGTAAGTAGATACTAAGTTTTATTTATTTATTATGTGATCGCACAAACCTATTAATGTCTTGGAATCAATCTACCACATACATTTGCGATTTCAATTTTATATTATTTAGTTATATCTGTTTCACGGAATCGTTTCGACTCAGATTAGCGCGCGTCGAATAAGAACCAAACTAGAATGCGAAGTATGCGCTCTGGTTTTCTAGTACGCAAGCAAACATGGACTTTTTTGCAATTAAAGCATGTTTAGATCCATAAAATTGTATTTTTATAAGTTTTATATCGTTAATTTGTCTTATTAACTTCACGTTTTCGTGCGCCGGCGGCATCGGATACTCAGACACGACTTAGACTGATTAATTTATTAAAAAGCTGGCTTTATCGAGATGTCCCTTTGTCGTCTTATCGAAACCGCCTCCACCTTATCTGAATCTAAGCACGGGTTTTGTTACAGGATTAACCCGATGAATGCAATCAGACTAATTTGGGATTGTAAATGTTTTAGAACGAGTTGATGCATTTACTGCTCCATAAAGCCTTGTCTCCAAGCATAAAAATATTCCTACTTACAGACACTAACAGACATGCAATATAACCTAACGGATTTTACTAAGAGGCCAACGTTAAAATCTTTAACACTTTCATTGCCAACGTATAACTAGCCAATAACATGTGAAAAACCATATGTTAGAGATAGCGACGGACACAAAAAGTGTTAAAATTATCTAATTTAAAACATTCTTTATGACTGCAATATATACATATGGTTCCAACTCGTTTATCTGATTTAAGCGTGAAAAGGTAATAGACAGACCGATAGACATAGTTACTTTCAATACAATTCAATAATTTATTGCGTTTCATGCTAATACAACAAGATCTTAAAGCTCTTTACTTAGCTTCATATATAAGCTCCCTGGAAGAATTAGTAAAAACTAAAATTTAAGATGTCATAATCATAACACGAAGAAGCATCAAAAATTACCGCAATGTTTCATAATAATAACTCAAAGAAATAGGTACAAAATTGAAAGTATATACATATTAAAATTAACACGAAATTCGAATTGTTTTTTCTTGTGCTAGTTATTTGATGATGTATTCAAATTATGAGTTACTTTCAATTTTTTACCTATTTCTTTGAGTTATTATTATGAAACATTGCGGTAATTTTTGATGCTTCTTCGTGTTATGATTATGACATCTTAAATTTTAGTTTTTACTAATTCTTCCAGAGAGCTTATATATGAAGCTAAGTACAGAGCGTTATACTCCCTACCTACTAGCTATATACTCCCCTAATACTCATATTAGGGAAGTGCATTGGTATGTAATTGTCAGTACAAAGACTTCTCAAACCAAAAATCCGGCCAAGAGTGTATCGGTCGACGCACAATGTAATGTTCCGTAGTTGACTACCCTTTACATTATGGGGACTTGAAAGTTCAAAACTTGTATTTACTGTGTGTTTTATACAAATAACTAAGCACGTTATCTAAGTCATCATTGGATATTACATATTTTTTTTCTTTTCAAGGTAGGTATATTTCTTAAGTTCAGCTAGCTAGTAATGTCTACGAATCTCTTATAAGGTTTCCTTTCCAATTCAAGATTCGAACATTTATACTAACCACCGTTAATATTTTCACATAGTAGCTACCGTTTAGATCGCAGAGAGGGCAACACTTGACTCCAACAAAAATGATTGATACCCATGCCAATAATAATAAGAACCGGTCCCTTTTCATGCCTTAGTTAATTATAATTAAACCATAATTAATGTGCAGGACATAAATCGTAATGCGGTTTTCCGCAAATTCTATTTTTATCTAAATCGATAAGAGAAGTTATTCGTCTTGTTCCCATTTACAGTGCGACACAAAAGAGTAGAAATTAAAAAGTGGCAACACTGCCGTGTCATTCCTTTCAAATCAATCTAGGAAAAAAGGGACGACACTACAGTGTTGCCACTTTTTAATTTCTACTCTTTTGTGTCTCACTATAACTACTGTATTTTTTATCGGGTAAACATGAAATATGCTATCGTTATTTCAAAATAATGTACAATAATTTTGTTCGGAATAATGACCCGTTGAGAAAATACTGGTTGTATTATACAGGGGGGAACAGTACAATGGATTTTCCTGGAACTATGTAATCATGTACCTAAATTATGTACAATCGACTTACATATAATAACTAGGAACTTGTGTTATAAAGAAAAAATAACATTAAAATAATATCTTTTAATATTATTAACAACTTTATTGTTTTACATTACTATTTAAGTATTTATATTTTGAAGTGCCACATTCACTAGCTTTCTTATAAGATAGGGTTGAAACATACTGTTTTTAATAGATTTTCGCTTTTAAAGAATTTTTATTTATGTAGCTCATTATAATTTCCGCAAGTGTTAAAAAAGCAATAACTCGAAAACGGTTAGGTACGAATATTAATATAGTTTATTTGGCAAAAGTCTACCAAAGGGTAACCTATTTCCTGTTTACAGGAAAGTCCATTGTTCTGTTTCGCCCAGTATACTTATTTACGCAAGTTATCACGCGCGGACTATGAGGACAGCATATCAAGCTAACATAACACTAGCGAACGAACAAGACAAAATGTTTGCGACGGTTGACATATTTCAGCCAACGCAGCATAGATTGAAAACTA
Organism: Notocelia uddmanniana; assembly: GCA_905163555.1. Lineage (NCBI taxonomy): Eukaryota > Metazoa > Arthropoda > Insecta > Lepidoptera > Tortricidae > Notocelia > Notocelia uddmanniana. The sequence goes on from LR991052.1 coordinate 55,484,063, forward strand.
TAACTCGTAAGGCCTGAATCACACTGGCGTGGCCTGCGGTGGAAGTCAATAGTGAATTTGACAGCTAATGACAAAGTTTACTATTGACCGCCGCGGCCAGGCCACGCCAGTCTGTGAGAAGCTTAATATATTCATAAAAAGTAAAAGTAAAAAAAAGTAAAAGTAGTTTATTCTTCAAATTAGGCATATTACATGCACCTATGAACGTCAATAAACTACCACCGGTTCGGAAAAATAAACCTCTGCCACGAGAAGAACCGGCGTAAGAAACTCGGCGAGGTGTCATTTTTTCAAAACAATATACATTGTATAGTTAAATATAAAATTACAGTCTCAGTTACTACAAAAATAACAAGCTACAGTAGAAAACCTATTTTCGCGATAGATTAGCCGTGCAGGACACTATCACTGCCAAACATCCCTGTCCATGATGTAATCGTTTACCTTATAATATGCTTTTGAAATAAGTGTTTGTTTTACTACAGATTTGAATTTAGAATTGCTAAGTTCAGTAATGTGTTTTGGAATTTTATTGTAGAATTTAATACAATTTCCCAAGAACGACTTTTTCGCCTTTACTAGTCTATAGAAGGTTATTTTCAGTTTCCCAGTGTTTCTGGTGGCTATTGGTTTATCAGCGTTCGTTGGGAAACTGCACAAATTCTTCCTAACATACATTATTATTTCAAATACGTATAGGGACGGCAGGGTTAGAATATCTATTTCTTTGAAAAATTCTCTTAATGAGTCACGCGACCCCAAGTTATAAATTGCCCGGATAGCCCTTTTTTGCAAAATAAAAACAGTTTCAATATCTGCAGCTGATCCCCACAAGATTAGACCATAAGTAATTATACTATTAAAATAAGCAAAGTAAACTAACCGTGCCGTTGCCACATTGGTAAGCTGCCTTATTCTCCTGACTGCAAATGCAGCAGAGCTCAACCTACTTCCTATCGCTGTTATATGGGAACCCCACTGCAATTTTGAGTCCAATGTAATACCTAAGAATACAGTTGACGTAACAAATTCTAATGTTTGGCCATTAAGTTTAATATTTGTATCTAAGTTTCTATTTGACGAGTTCGCTAGAGAGAATTTCATACATTTAGTTTTTTTCGGATTCAACACTAAGTTATTGGCAGCAAACCAGTCAGATATCATGGACAGGGTATTATTTGGTTCAATGAGTTCAGTATCTTTCCTATTTACCTTGAACAGTAATGAGGTGTCGTCTGCGAACATTACAATGCCTGATCTTCGGCTTACCATATATGGTAGATCATTTACATAAACAAGGAACAGGAAAGGGCCTAGAATAGACCCCTGAGGTACTCCCATCTCTACCACTGTCTCTGACGAAAGGGCTTTATTTATCGCTACCTTTTGATTTCTCTGTGTTAAATATGATTTCATAAGATCCAATGCATGTCCTCTGATACCATAGAAATTAAGCTTACAAATTAAAGTTCCATGATCTACACAATCAAAAGCCTTGGAAAGGTCACAGAACACTCCAATGGCGTCATATGACTCTTCCCAAGACTGCAAAATAAATTTTATTAAACTTGCACCTGCATCAGTAGTTGATCTACCTTTCGTGAAACCGAACTGCTGTGCGTGCAAAATATTGTGTGAATTAAAATGAGAAACCAATTGCGTAAGCATTATTTTTTCGAATATTTTGCTAAACGCAGGTAGGATAGAAACTGGACGATAATCAGAAGGATTATCTCTATGACCTGATTTGAAAATAGGAACTACTTTACTACACTTCATTAAGTCTGGAAAAATGCCATTGTCTACACAACTATTAAAAATGAGAGCTAGAGTGGGTGCAACGACCTCGAGAATAGATTCCAGTACCATGACTGACACGCCCCATAAGTCCTCAGTCCTCTTTATTTTTAACATTTTAAAAGACTTCAGTACATCTAGAGGAGAAACATGATGAAATTTGAAAATATTTAGTGACTCTAATTTTACGTTCTCATTCAGAAGGGATTCTGCTATTGTGGTAGATGATGCCAAACTTTGAGTCGTGACTATAGGAATTTTGGAAAAGAAATTATTAAATTCATCGGCTACTTTTAGTGCATTAGTAATTAAATTATCCTCTATTTTCAAAGAAATCGTGGACTCTTTATTACTTCTCTGCCCAGTCTCTGTGTTTATTATTTTCCAGACAGTCTTGGCTTTGTTATCTGAGGACTATTCATATTCTGTTTATTCTTAAAACAGAATTATCTTTATATGGCTATTAAATGACTGACAGCCTTAGAGGATTAAATGCTCTAAGCTGACAATGTATTATAACAATAAAGTTTTTATATAATGCAAATCTGTATCATAGACAAGTCATTGTATGACTGGTGAGAGAAACAAAATGGGTTTCCATACATTATTATACAACTGTTTTTATTTTCATTTTAAAAAGAGGTACTCGTAAAAAGCTATTTGATGGGCAGGATGCAATGTACAGAGATCAGTAGATTTATTGAAACAAATAAAGTCATTTTTAAACAAGTTTTTAGATCTCATTACAAAATCAATCACGCTGGTGTCCCACAGGGAAGCATCTTGGGCCCGCTTCTCTTTGTCGTTTACATTAATGACTTGCCAAACGCAACACCTAATAAAGTTATTATGTTTGCAGACGATACGACTATCATGGTAAAGTGTAATAATAACTTTCAATCAGGACATTAGTAATTCATTAAATGACATTATTAATTGGATGAACATGAATGATTTAAAAATTAATATTAGTAAAATTCAAATAATATACCAATTAAGGTTCAATACAAAAATGAAAATGTTGATCGAGTAGCGTCTGTCAAGTTTCTCGGATTCACCATAAATAACCACCTGAACTGAAAAAGTCATATTGACCAGATTTGTAACAGACTAAACCGATTTGTGTTTGCCCTCCGAATATTGAGGGATACTGTCTCTGTGGAAGCCGCACTGACGGCTTATCATGGGTATGTGTCTTCAGTTCTTCGTTATGGCCTGATTTTGTGGGGTAACTCTGTCGATGTAGAACGAGTCTTCATAATCAAAAAAAAAATGTCTTAGTGTTATTTGTAATGCTTGGTCCGACGATTCTTGAGTCTCCTTATTTAAAAAACTACATATTCTTCTTTTACCCTGCCTCTACATAAGATATATATGTGTCTTTGTGAATACCCACCGACCTTTATTTAAAAAAAGAGGAGAAATAATACACAGACTGACCCGACAAATAATAATGAACATGTCTTACAAGCCACGAGCTTACAAAATGATCTATGCTAAAAACATATTTAACATGTGCATGCAAGGCAATAGTTTTAAAAACACAACTACTAGTTGCTCCTGGACAAATGATTGTATAGTGTAAAAAAATATTTGGATCATGTTTGACATTGTTATTGAAATGAATTATTCCTGTTGACATTTGTATCTTTATTTATTGACATTGTATCATTTAATTAGTAAATTATATTTTAATATTGAATTGTAACGCTCCTCAACAATGCACTGGACATGTATTATTTCCAATATATCATCAACTCATGTATTCAGAGCAAATATTTTTATGAATATTGAATCTTTTGAATCTTTGAATCTCGTCAATGCCCTTATTCTGCCACCATATCATTTTTTTATTTCTGCAACGTTACACAAGAAACGAATATTTAAAGAAATTCAAATTACCTTAAGTGGTAACCTTTACCCGTAAGGGCAAGCGGGATGAGTTCCTGCGCCAAGCTAAGACACGTCGATCCCTAAAAAGTACCCATATAGTTGGATAATAAAAAACGGCCTCATCCCGCCCTCCGGGTGATTTACACGAATTGAAAATTCACAATCAATACTGTGTCATCCCTAGAAATCATTTCGTCACCAGTTGCAGCTGTAAATATATACATAAAGCCAGATCCCTAAAATACTTGGGGATTGTTTTAGACGAAAAACTTAATTTTAAAGAGCATATATCACTGACAACGAAAAGAGTACGTAAAATGATTTATACTATGAAGCTGCTAAGGGAGGCTTGTGATAGGAACCTACTAAGGATAGTGTACCAGGGACTGTGTGAGTCTATTTTAAACTATTGCATCCTCGCTTGGGGTGGCATTTCTAAGTCTGTCCTGATCGTCCTGGAGCGCGACCAAAGAGCGGTGCTGAAGGTGTCCCTTCGTAAGCCTCGGCGTTTTCCCACTGTGAACCTCTTTGAGGAGGCCCGGGTCTTGAGTGTGCGTAGGTTATATTTTCTGCGCGTTGCTTTGTTTATGCACAGACAGGTTAGAAACTCTCCAGCTTTCTCGAAAAAGAGAATTTTCAAGGTGCCCAAGCCTGCGGTCAAGACCAGTTTTGCAAAACGTTTTAAATCCTTCCTTTTTCCCCATATCTATAATATGATAAATAGGACGTGTGATATTAGGCACTGCTATGTTTTTGAGGCCAAAAAACGTATTCGGAATCTGTTGCTTACGTGGGACTACAATAAGTCGGAAAGTATACTGTCTGTTATTAGCTAAATTTCAACAACCCTGTACCTCTAATTTATGATAATCAATAAATGTAACGCATCATTTTACACACATTAACACAAGCATACCTATAGAGCGCGCGCAGACACACGCACACACACAAACACACACACACAGTTATTGTTAAAAAAATGTCTTAATATTAATATTATATAGTTTTCTGTACCTACCAATATTTATAAATTTACCTTCAAAACTTGCATGTGTACAATGTTATGTTTGTGTTAACTTTGATTTACAGACCGCACTTTATTCGGTCAATTCTATGCGTGTGGTTTACCTTTGACTTCCACGATACAGGCCCAGCCTAGTGTGGGGTCATCGACTTTGCATTATTTGTGTTTAATCTTTTTGGAAATAAAATTTTACTTTACTTTACTTTACATTAGATCTTTCCTTTATTCATCATCTAGCAGCCAAAACCATAGACACCTTTTGAAAAGTATCAATTCCACACGTATTTTAATAACCCCTCAATAAAAACCATACCCAAGTCATGTGTATGTGTATTACTCCTAAACCCACAATAATATAACGTGCCTTATTTTTTCAAGGAGCGCGATAAGCGTTGTGTTAGTTCTGTTACTATAATAAAAAGCATAACATGAGGCGTGTATATCAGATAGGAAGCTATTTCAGCACACCCATTTCGTGTGAGCCCGCAATAAATGAATGCCGCACAAAATAGTCGATACAACGGTATTCGTTGCAGGTACCACCACCGGCCTCTTATATGACCCGATAATAATTATAACCTTTTCAACCCACTTCAAAAAAGGAAGATATAATATATATTATACTATGTTCCATTGCATGTTCTTTTTTATGTATGTTCACCGATTACTACGATTACTCAGTCAATTTTATTGTGGATATATTTACAAAATTATGAAAATCGATTTCCACAATCGGTCCCAATGTAGTCGCTCACAATCGGCCGCACTCAGAAGGCTATAGAGCGAGATCTGCTCGGAATTTCCCCACGAGATTGAATCATAAATTAGATCCGTAGCAGAACCAGGGTTTAGACAAAGTTAAGCGAATTGCAAGACTCAAGTGGCACATCAGAAAGGTTATTGAGTGGCGACATGGCGACCGTGTACCGAAAGGCACAGCGTGGGAAGGCCCCCAGAGTAGACCTGGTCAAAATTGCGAAAAGCCTTTGGATGAAGGCAGGGCAAGTCCGGTCTTGGTGGAGGTCCTTGGGAGGCCTTTGTCCATCAGTAGACGTATTTCGGCTGACATGGTATATAGTTGCGCGGCAACACAACTGCAGACAAACTGATACTGATATTGTTTTTTTTTTATCAAAATTAAAATAAGAAGCAACGCAGTTTTCACCAATTAGGCAAGTAAATGGGAATTGAAATTTATGACATGTACTATAGCCATTTACACACCTCTATGACTCTCCCTTCCATCAAATAAATAATTTTTAAGAAAAAAAACCGACTTCAATTTAAAGATTATTATACTTAGATGGTGCACTCTTAGATTCCATACAATAAAATAAAAATGGCTATAAGTATGTTTATAATGGTAGAAGACTAAGTACCCTCAATTCCTCATGGAATCATGGAAAAACCTTGCTTGCTTGACAAACAAAACGAAGAGAACAAATCGCCAAACGTGAACTACCTACGCGTCGTTGAAGAGTTCCGTTCTGATCATCATCAGCAGTTCCACTTCATCAAATGTCACTTTTATGAATGAAAATGCTTGATTAGTTCATGTAAATACTAAAATCACTATTTGTGTGCCTTTCACATTTGAGGAGTTCCCTCGATTCCTAATGGATCCCATCATCAGAACTCGAGCATGACAAAAATCAATCGTGAAAATAGAACTTGCTTAACAAACACAGCTAGGAGGACAAATCACCAAACGTGAACTTTTCGTCGTTGAAGAGTTCTGTTCTGATCATCATCAGCAGTTCCACTTCATCCAATGTCACATTTTTGGATGCAAATGCTTGACTTGTTGATAAAAACACAAAAATCACTATATGTTTGCCTTAAAGATTTGAGGAGTTCCCTCAATTCCTCATGGATCCCATCATCAGAAATCAAGCATGACAAAAATTAATCGTGAAAATAGAACTTGCTTAACAAACACAGCTAGGAGGACAAATCGCCAAACGTGAACTTTTCGTCGTTGAAGAGTTCTGTTCTGATCATCATCAGCAGTTCCACTTCATCCAATGTCACATTTTTGGATGCAAATGCTTTACTTGTTGATAAAAACACAAAAATCATTATATGTTTGCCTTAAAGTTTTGAGGTGTTCCCTCAATTCCTCGTGGATTGTAAGTATATATATCCAACTTGGATATATATACTTACAATCAAAAAAAGAATTTTCCAAATCGGATAAGAAATGACGGAGTTATGGACTAACAAACATTTAAAAAAACATACAACCCAATTTATAACCTCCTCTTTTGAAATCTTGAAGTCGGTTAAAAAAAGTACTCAATGTACTTAGGTGAAAATAAGAACGAAACTAGGATTTTACTGTAGTAAATACACAAACACAAAGTCTCAAAATAAAAATAGAAAACTATACTCGCCAAAACATAAAAATAAGTAATCTAAAATAAGAGATATAGTTAGTGCCAAAGATGCTGAAAATACTTGTATTTCCCCGGGCTATAGCAATGCTGATGAAAAGCTGCAAGCCCCTTGGACCCCTTGGTCACCAGTGGTGTCCTCTAACCTCTTAGCCACGTCTTTGAAGAGGTTATGGGCCCTGAAACCTCACGAACCGAGGGTCTCACCAACGAACGGAATAAAGTTATAATCGGTGCTGAAACTCCCATATTTGCTAACGAGACTTAATCATTAAAAAGCCAGAATTTATTATTTTAATTCTGTAAATCGCGACTAAACTGCATGCTTTTTTTACTAGAAATCGTTTAATACACGTCTTTTTAAGCGACACAGTGGAAAATTGCCAAAGTAGAATATCATTTGTCAACGCCATTTGGTGACGTTTTCTGCCTTCGCTGAATGTTAATGGAATCATACCTTAGACGTCAGTCCACCGAGGCTAAGCAATGAAGCTCAAACGGAATAATAAAATATCACAGGCGTGAGACGTTTCTTTTTTACATGTCATTATTGAATCAGTGGAATTTTGACGGCTTTTATGAGAGTTTTCAAACAGGAACCGTCTAGGCAGGCAGGCTCTTTATTTCACCTTGATTTTCTTTCATTCATATACACAGCTCTTAATTACGTTGAAGATAGGGAAGGAAAAAGTTCAAATTTCCCCCTTTTCAATCCTTCCCCATTTCGTAAACTTTATATTCACAACAACTTGTAGGGTATCAGGTACTTGGTGTTTCTTCGAGTATAATTGAAATCCGTTCATAAACAACGCTACAAACACTTCCCCCTTTTAGGCCTCATTTTCCCTTCATTCGAAAAAAGCTCTTATTACTATTATTATTCACAAACCAACTCGTTTTCACCTGTCACCTCACACTTCACTCGTTTTTATATGGAATCTGTCATATGTCATTTGTAATTATTTTACAGTTTCCATATAATAACGAGTGATCTGTGAGGTGACAGGACGGTGAGGACGAGTCGGTCTGTGAATAACACCCCAGTACTGAAATGGAGACATCCCTCGCTCCGCTCGCTTGGTCGATAACAGTTAAATAAATTGTGAAGGGGTAACTTTCGCATAAACACGACCTTGCTTAATGCAATCAAAGCTTAAATTTCAAATATTGTTAGATGTTACGCCAAACTTGCTGATGATAAATTATTGAATGTAAGCTAGATTAGGTTAGTATACCTAAAGTTAGGACATAAGAGATATTTTCTGATATAGAATGGTTGCCTATTTAGTTTAGGAATGAAAAAGCTGTAAAATTATACAAATCCGCTAGAATTTTACACTTTTTCAAAGGTCATTTTGACTTTATGGCCTTCGTACAGAAGAACTTTTTTGCCGGTGTCGTGTTTCAAATTAAGTAGCTGTATCATAATTAAAAATCTTTTTTCAGTAATTATTTAAACTAAAAATGTAAGCAAGAACTGATACCTTTTTTTTCTATTAGGTACTATATTTAAACTCTTTGTACGACAGCAGATTTTAGTTATTTTACCATTCAGAGTATGAAAAACCAAGTTTCCAAATTATAAAGTTAGATATATAAAAATAAAATAAAGCGGGTCACTCACGTCTTTAAGGTCGGTAAGAATATTACACGACATGTTTCAGACCGGTTCGGGGTGCTTAATCATAGTTTTCTATATAAAATTGGTAAACAGGGTTGGGCAGATTTAGTATCCAAGTTTTGTATCGTCTTTGAAAACCATCTGTTCGTGTCAAAATATAATTAAAAGCATTCGTGGCGTATTTGGCGAAAACCAGCCCAATGTGCAAGTGAACCAGCCAAAGATTTGAAAATATCCCGAGCTCAAAATATAATAAAAATAATAAATAAAAGGAATAACAGATGTTCATAAAAAAAATAGTGAAATATTTGCTAGCTTGACATGAGGACGATGAAATTATTCTTTAGGACGAAAAGATGTTCCAACTGCAAGATAACCACTATCAAGAAAATAATCGTGTTTATGGTGCTTCAGTAGACAAATTAGCCGTACAACGGTTTCAAAGTGTCATGGTATGGGGTGCCATATCACTTAGAAGCAAACTACCACTGCTGTTCATTGATCGGGTAGTAAACAAATTTGACTGGTATATTCAGAACTTGTTACTGGGTCATATGCTAGAAAATATCCGAATTGTATGGCAATGACTATTATTGCTTTCAACAAGACATAGCCCAGTCTCACAAAGCTGAGCGCCGTACACAAGACACACATCAATCAAATTAGACAGATTTTATACCTTGGCAAGAATGGCCTGCATCTTCACCAGACTTGAATGCATTGGACTTTTCGATATGGGGATGGGGATGTATGTTGAGCAAGATTGGGAGCACACAGGGAATGAATTTAAATTCATTCCAGCATCGGTTGGTATATGTGACGACTGACGATATATGTGACGATATACCAGATGAGCCGTGTAGTGCGTGCCGCATGCAACTCGATGGAATACGTAACCTTATATAGACTAAAGGAGAGCGATTAGACTATAGTATTAGTTTTGTAAATAGAGAGTATGCTTGAGAGTCCGCAGAAAGCTCGGTTCTCTATACAAACGTAGTTTCGCTCTCATTTTAAAACGGCATGTTGTAATAAAATGAAACTTTGTATGGGTTCCGGTATATCTAGGTCCGAAATAAGTTTTTATTGCTTGAAATTATAATGGAGAAAAATAAAGGAATTGTTAACGTTTTCATACAAGGTAACTCATCATAAGAAACTCAAAAACTCGATGTGTGCTTTTTCTATTACACTTTCTAGCAATAGAAACTCATTTCCGGCGTAGATATGGCCGATCCCATAGTTTCATGTTATTTCAGCACGGCGTTTTAAAATGAGAACAAAACTACGTTTGTATGGAGAATCTCGTTCACTCAAGCGTCCAATGTTGAAATACGACCTATTGTTTAAATTTAAGTCAATTTTTAACTGGAACACTTAATGTACCCAACCCCGTATATACTTTTTATATGGCCATCTTCATTTCTTAAACATCCTAACATTAAAGTATTTATTTAAAGTCCAATGTCAACATTCGAATAAAATTACTTATTTCAACTAAAATAACTTGGCTATTGCTATAGAATTCGCTTTGAATCATGGATATCTCGAATTTAAACCAGCGGCAAATAAGTCACGCTTGGCATGCGGGTTGGCTATCGCAGTATCAACACCGCACTTCAGGGATACTCCTGCCCATCCCCCGGTGATCTTGGTCGTAGTCTTAGGACATACCGGGTTCCCCAAAAAAATGTACTACCTCCACTTCAAATCAAAGACTATTTCTTTCTTATTTTGCTATCGTCTCAACGTATTGAACGTATTCCATATGATAATCAAACTATTTGAATAGTCAGCTTTAGGACTAATAAAGTGCGTATAGCGGTATTGAGCGGAAGCAAGCGGAGGCATCCGCATACTCGATACACACCACAAGCCCTACACAGTACACACGGCTGCGTGCATAAATAATGAGTATGTAAATAGTCACAACACATGAATAGGCGAAAGTGATGTCCTGTCGCATGCAACCTGATACCATAATAACAAATCAAACGAATATTTATGTAGATACATACATTGCACATTTTGTTCTAACCTTAGAACTTAAGATTTTTGACGGTATTCATTTGTCGGTAAACAAATAAATTGTATTAGTGAAGTGTTAGCTGTGTCAGTACTATTAGATACAGACTCAGTGAACTTGTGAGTGATAGTTAGGTCAGTGTTTGATGGTACGAGTGGACACGGTGGCCTTTACGCAGTGTACTCAATAGTTATGCTACAACTACAAAGTTGTTTTAACACTTTCTCGTACCCCACGCTCGTAACATAATATTAATTTGTTCATTACTATCAGAAAGGTACAAAGCTACAAGGAGATAATGTAACCAATTACCAATTAGTATCAAACATGCAATTAGTTAGGTAACTTAAAATTGTTGGTGGAATAGGCTAACTATTATTATATATTGATTAAAAGTGGTGCCTACACTTCCTACATCAGTTTTGTATAATGAATTAAAAGTTACTCGACAAACAATCTCCAGCCAAGTTCACCCCAGGAACTGGCGGACAGCAGCCGTGTGTTAATATTACCTGTACACGAACCGTTTGGAGCCACTTTTGACCCCCCAAAAACTCCAGATCTATCTAACATAAAAAAATTAAATTTGGTATATGTATTAAGATCTTTTAGAACAACTAAAACCCCAAAGATAAATATAGGTTTAATAATTATTTAGATATTCAATTCCAAAAAACGGCATTTTTACCACTGACTGCCTAGTAATCAAAAACCTAACCCACTTCCAGGTGACCTAGAAAGCCGAAATATGGCATGCAGCTTGGTAATTGTGTGTGTACACCAGAAAAAATCAGAAAACAGTGTTTTTTATTAGTTTTATAATTATTATTATTTATACTAGTTACCTCAGAACACCCGTCATTTATTAAAAAAATTGGAAAATTCATTTTTGGTTTATCAGGTAAGAATCTGATCATAGGGTCCTGGAGAAATCGAGGTAATTCTTCAAATATTTGAGGTCCACCTATAGCGATTTGGGTATTTTGTATAGTAACTCGTGCATTCGCTCTTAAAAAGCACCATTTGGCGAAGATTAACAAAAAATAATGATATCCCATCAAAAACATAAATGTGAAAATGGGAGCCAAGTTCAATATTAAGAATATGCGATGCTTGGTTGTCGTCTTCACCGACAAAAGAATTGAGATCTAAATGGGTGCCAAATCCGGCACTACACTGTTTACAGTAAAACTAATTTACTGCGGCTTAATGCATTGTGAGCCTAGAGTCTGACTAGCATAAGTCTGCACCAGAAATTTTAATATTTTGTCTGTAAATCGGTATATGATAACACTGAAGATAGGGCACTAATTAGACTTGATACTTGTGTAATATTTAAACAAGTGAAAATAATATTAGTAGTGAGAGTTAGTATGTAATAAAAATAATACATAGTATTTACTTTAAGTTAGTTCAACATGTACTTAAAGTACATACACCGCACACCCAGTATTGAAAAAAAAACTCGGCGAATTTTCCCGAAAGATAAAATAGTGTGTATACACGGTATAACTTGATCATACCGAATTATTTTAACAGCGTAGTTCTGAGGCCAAAAGAAGCAAAAAAGTTATACTTATGACTTTTCGTCAACCTCGAAATAAAAAAATAATTTCTTTCTTCAGCAAAATAGCCACTTTGAACAAACAAAAATATGTTTTTTTACAAAAAAAAAAGTTATGCGATGACATAAGAATGCCACTTTGACATCTGTCAATAGTTTCGTCTAGACTAGACAACATAGTAGTAACATCTCGATCAAGAACGCGTTATTCACTGAGTACCGTTAATAATAAATTTACGAAAAAATTACAATTACGAGTAGTCGAGTACCTCTCCCTGTTATGTTGTCGGCCTGTTTAGCCTAGAGGTTCCGGGTTCGATTCCCGGTAAGGGCATTTGTTTCTGTGGTGAGCAGAGACATTTGTTTCTGAGACTTGGATGTTTTCTATGTATTTAAGTATATATCTATTAAATATATCGTCGTCTAGTACCCATAACACAAGCCTTATTGAGCTTACCGTGGGACTAGTTCGATTTGTGTAAAAAATGTACCCTAATATTTATTTAATATATTTATTTATCTCTGAAAGTAGCAAGAACCTAGTCAACTACATACAACATTTTTTGCTTCTTTAGGTCTCAGGAATACGTGGTAAAAAATCAATATGTTCATGTTACACCGTGTATATCAAAAAAGTGAGGGGGTAAAAACTTCCTATGAATAGTTACTGAAAAAAAATGGTGACAACTAACCTAAAATTGAGCTCCATACAACCATGACCATGTAAGTAAAAAAATAAAAGTGGTCAGATCTTAATGAAATATATATACGTTATAAAACTCGTCAATTTTAGTTTTACAAAAAAGGGAATACACCCTGTATAACTGTTAGCTTAGCTGCAACATAATTCTCGTTGCGGGTTCTGGTAGACGAGAGGTTTTCATACAAACATTGAAAAAGTACCAAGATTGTTGTTGTTATTTACCGGTCAAAGATTGATGAGATGTAAACATTGCCACTTTAGTGCGATAATCGCCTCTCGTTGTTCTCTCACGGCGTCATAATTATTGATCATTCGGAATAATAATTCTCGCTCGCCACTTTTATACGGTTTGCCCATAATTAGCGCTAACAATCATAAACAAATTAATTCCACTAATTCAATTTAATTCGTATGACACATTCACATTTGACATCTGCGTCAAATATAAAACATTGCCATACGTAACTTTTAATTGTGTGACAGTTCATTTGCTTGGAAAAGATATACTGGTCTGACTCTAATCTTGGCAGTTTTCTATGCAGTATGTTATAATGCCATAAAAGCTGTTGGATGTTTAAGAAAACTGTCAAGTTAAAGCTTAAAATGCATTAAATTAATTTATGAAATTTAATATATTTCGAAAAATTGACTCGAAAAAATAAACATAATTACAATTATCAAAACCTGCTCACAAAATTTCACGAGAACCGGTCGAGATGCGACCTGCGGGCGGATGATGGTTGTCATAATAACACTTATCATCGTGGATAATACACCCTTCAGTCTCACACTCATACTTGTCAGAAATTGACGAGTATATTATCCAGGACGATAAATGATAAAATGGCAACCAACCAACATACGCCTCTTGTAGAAGAGAACAGCGGTCAACTCGCCCGATCGGACATCTTCTTCGCCTAACCTCATCCCACTTCAATTGGGATCGACTCTCTTCGTCATTCTTCGCCATACGCTTTGGTTCTCGGTCGTCGTGTCATCCAATTGGACTTTCTTATGGTCATTGTTGACGACGAACATCCAAGTATGTAGAATTTTTTTATACTACGACAGAGACAAAAAAGTTTACAGCCTGTGTGACTCCAGATGAATCACAAGCGCATTGCCGACCCTTTACCAATTTTAGGATTCGGTGTGTAAAGACTTATGCATGTCTCTCCCTCTCACCATCAGAAACACAACACCACATGGCACATACCTACCTAAGGGGCAAGTAGTGGTGTTATTATGGCTGCGGTTTTCTGTAAGGTGGAGGTAGTTTCCCAGTCGAACTGTTCCAAATATGAGCCAGATGACGTTCCGCTGGTAGTCCCCCTCGCTTTCACGGGCCGATACTTATACTCATGTCTTTTCTAGGTATGTGAGCTCCAGGTCTTCTCATTGCATGCCCATGCCACCTGAGACGTGTTTGTCAGAGCTCAAGGAAAAGCTCTCATCCACTTGCGGGACGTTCGAAAGCATTTTGTCGAATCTGAAACGGTCACCTTCGTTACACTCGGTCAACTACCAACCATCCCAATCTGGTAAATGTGTAACGGAGCGAATCATAAAATTGACAATGCACTTTATATACTACCTTCCGCGTGAAAGTGATAGTAGTTTATCATTTACCTCACCCTTTTGTGACACTTATTTCCTTGCCAATAAATTCCAAAGCCATGCACGAAACTTTTTTGCAATTTCTGAGCATAGCCATCTAATAATTAATCGCTCCAAGAGAAAGCGGGTTCATTTATTTAACAGCTATCGAACTAAATTGGAAAACGTGATTACTACGAGCTTTTTACTGAGGTAGAATTGAAACGAAATCCTTCGGTTCTAATGAGGATTAATGCGCATAGTAAATCAGGGTTAAAAAGAAAATTGATTGTAGATCATGCTACGTCGTCGCAAAGCTTAATGATATTACTAGAACTCTGCACCTTTTTCTCACACGGATTCAAATCTTAATATTAATCGACCACATCCTTGTTCAATGCTACACATAGAGTTGGATAGAAAACTAATGTCTCTGACGTTTTTGCAATAGTTAACCCCGGTTTTTCCGTGAGTACATTTAGATTAAGATACTTGATTAGGCACAGTACTCTCCGCTATGAGCACCTCTAGGTATTCCCTCTCTCGCTCGCTCGGATTCCTTGTATGTCAATGACGACGTCAGTTAATCCAATCGGTAATTTGATATTACTTCCCATATTACGCTAAAAGGGGAGGATTTTTCAAAATTGAAAGCCCTTCTCTATGTGGACTTGTGGACATTGTTTGAAGTGGTATTATATTCATACCTACTTATATTTAAATATGACCATTTGTTGTAAATTTCATGTCGCATACTTACATATATAAGTAAACCGAAATTTGAACGCCGAAAGGCAAAACATGAAGGACTTATTATGATTTATGACCGCTTTATATACTTTTACTCATGTTTTTACAAATAAATTATCTTTATCTTTATAATATTTTATATAATATCATATCGTATTTTATTTATCCTTCTAGTCTTTGTACGTATTGTTTTTTTTTAATTCTCTTAGTTTCACCGCCGACAATTTTTCTGCTTTACCTAAAGGTTGATTGGTAGAGAATTTTTTATAGCATTAAGTCCGCCTTTTGTACTGTCAGTTTTTCTTTAGTGCAATAAAGGTTACATAAGTAAATAAATATATTTTTCTCAAACATGCGCCTAAATGTATGCATTAATGTCACGAAAAGAGGACATGAAGTTACCTGTTTATGGCTCCCTACATTACTTCTTGGCCGGCGGCCAAGAAGTAATGTATGGAGAATGTATGAAACTAACATTATTGTCCGCTGCTCTAACTTTTTAAATTTTCTTACTAAAATCAACTGATAAAGGAAATATTATATAGAGCCAACCGCCACGATTTTGTATATATTTTTAATTTGTTATATAAACTGGTATTTTTTTAGGTTTTTCCGGTTTTTTTTATCGTTCTTGTATTTTTGTATTTTGTTGTTTTTTTTCGAATTTTTCGAGTATTTATGTATTTTTTTTAGTTTTTTCGTGTTATTTTACATTGTACCGTTTTTTGTGTCTTTTAATTATTTTTGGACTTACCGACATTTTTTTTTGTTTTTCCATGTTTTTTTTTGTTTTTACGTATTTTTTGGTATTTTTTAGTTCTTTTGTGTTTTTTTAAAATGGTGCTTGTATTCTGTAGCATATTTCGTGTTTTTATTTAATTTCCGTTATTTGTCGTGATGCTTTGCTATTTTTGGACGTTTTGTATTTTTTAGGTTTATTTTACATTGTAGTTTTTTTGTTTTTTTTCTAACATGTTTGAGAAAAGTACTATACAATCCTCGGCCGGAACAGGGATTGCAGGACTCGTTTTATCCGGCCTCGTCTACGACTCGGCCGTTTATCCCAAACTCGTCCAGCAATCCCTTACTTCACGGCCTCTGCAGTAATGTACTATATTCATTACCGCGTACATTAAAACTTCTACCTCCATGCTCTACATAACATTAATTATCTTTACTAATGATCGGCTTACCTAATCTAATAATATGCTCGTAAGCCGCTAGACCTTATTGACCTAATATTAAATTCAGTCGGACGATATTTTTATGTTATTACCTAAACTAATTTATGGCATACTGTTAAATAAAATAAAATGATGTTCTGACGGTTCCTGCAGTTATCAAAAACACGGAAGATTCGAAGTCTTCCCGTATTTTTGTAGAATCATTCCCAAAGACAAATGCTTAATAAATTAAGCCACAATTTCAGATAATGACAATCAACGAATCACAAAATCAAGCGCATTGTTTTAATTTTTAATGTCGTCGCAAATTATCTCATTTAAATAAGGCGCTTTTGTATAAACGAAAATAATGTAAAAATGGTTTTGTAGACATTGAACAAGATGTCAGTCAATGAACGCTAAATTGAATGAAGCCGTGGACGACTTTCTGAGCGCTATTGAACTTAAAGTGGGGTCCTAATCATCCGGTCTTGTTTGAAAACTGTTTGAAACTTATCGACTTTTAGTAAAGGTTAGTCATAATACTTATAGCAGCTACCACAATTGGGGATGAAAATGAAAATGAAAATACAATAACGTACAGGTTGGCTGTGTGTGTGTGGTGTGTGTGTGTGTGTGTGTGTGTGTGTGTGTGTGTGTGTGTGTGTGTGTGTGTGTGTGTGTGTGTGTGTGTGTGTGTGTGTGTGTGTGTGTGTGTGTGTGTGTGTGTGTGTGTGTGTGTGTGTGTGTGTGTGTGTGTGTGTGTGTGTACTGTGTGAGAGTCACAAGGAAAAGTATTTACTAGATTTACTACAATTTAGAATTTATTTAGCATGATATAACAGATTTTCCGTTTCTTCATAATTAAGGTTAGTTAGCCAGCCTGCTATTTGTTTCTTACAGCTATATGTTAATAGCGGATATAAAGAGATAATTTTATTTATTGTATTGTATAAATGAGCTGATTGCCCAGCAAATTGTCTTCTGGCAAATATCGATTTTGTGATAGGTGCCACAACTACTTTGTTACTTCTACGCCGCGAAGATTTGTGTGGTTTGTAGGTTAGTGTCTTATGTAATTTTAGAATTGTATTTAAGATATATAATTTTCTCATGGTTAATAATTTACAGTCATTATAAAGTTCATTAGTGAGGTATCTGTACGGTTTAGAGTACATAACCTTGAGCAAACATCTTTGTCCCCTTTCAGTGTCGATAAATTTGGTTTTATTGGCTCCGCACCAAACTGGTTTAATAAATCTTTAGAAGTGATATTTTTAAGCATTTTGAATATCCATATTAATTTTCTAATTCTATTGTTAATAAACTCGATGTGACAGTGCCAGGACAGCCGCTGGTCTAGGATGACACCAAGGTACTTTGTTGATGTGACCCTATCAATTTTGTCGCAATTACAATTACGTATATCTAGAGGATTGCAATTGTGTATTTTTATGGCTAGAGAATGAGGTGGTTGCGTATGTTTATATTTTGTGAAACATATATAGTTAGTCTTAGCAATATTAACTATTAAATTTAAGACCTTTTTCTGCCTTTTCAAATACAGAAACCCATGTTTTGTCGTTAAAGACCACGACAGTATCATCTGCGTACGAAAAGATTGATCCACCATCAATGGTCAAATTAGTCAGGTCGTTGATATATGTTAGAAAGAGGGTTGGTCCGAGAACGCTACCTTGGGGGACGCCAAATGTAATTTCTTGCTCCTCACTAATAATATTTCCTATTTTGACAACCTGACTGCGATGGTATAGATAGTCCTTAAAAAGATCAAGTGGTTTTCCTCTTACTCCTATGCTCTAGCTTGTGTACAAGGATGGGGAGGGAGACAGTGTCAAAAGCTTTCCTCAAATCAAGGAATATAGCCAGGCATTTACACCCATTGTCTACTTGTTTCGTAATCAGCGATGTGACAGCCAAAACTGCGTCTTTGGTGCTTTTCCCTTGCCTAAAGCCATATTGAGAGTCTGAAAGTATTTTGAACTTATTAAGATAGCTAAGAAGTCGCACATTAATAAATTTCTCTAATATTTTCGAAAGAGGAGATAGGACTGAAATAGGCCTATAATTATTGACATTGCCTCTGTCTCCACACTTGTACACGGGTGTCACCTAGGCCTGTTTGAGAAGTTTGGGAAAGACACCATTACTGAAGCACACATTTTGGCATCATTCACACATTGAGGCAATTTTAATTGTTCCCATGATCTTCCCACTCACGTGGTGTATAATTCCAGTTAACAGGCTGACGTGTTTTCTGTCCTATTTGCATAATAACATCCAGGCATTTAGTGAACATTATTATGGAAATCTGATTCAATCCAATTTTAGGCGAGCAGAGATTGGTGTTACGATCCTATAATATGTACATACAGACCATGAGATATTAAAATACCATATTAGGTGCAGGTTGGGCCGCGAATTTAAAATGGCTAAAAATATGATGGACATACCTAAAGAATTGAACATTAAAGCATCTGCTAAATAAACCACATAGACCAGATAAGTTACAAATATTCACCTATGTACGTGTACTTGAAGATGACGAACGAACGTAACAGATATTGACAGCATATTCAGTATTTTCGTCTAGGATCTGTTTACTTAAAATACCTATAGGTATATATCATATATCGCTTAAAACTATATGTATCCTTTAAAAGCATTCTTAAGTGATATAGAGAAACATCTGTACAGTTGCTCAAAAAGTGATACTATCGTGCGGAAAGTTGGACTTTTCGACCTAGCGCTCCAATCCATACTAACGTCCTACCGAAGAGTTTTATGTTCAATCCAAGTTCAATCAGTTTACTTATTTTTTTTATTACGGCATTCGGCATTAAACCTAGCAATTTGACAAGATAAAGAGTTATCTAAAATTAATAATTCCAAAACTGTTGTTATCAAAAAGTTGACTTGTTGAGTACGCCAATGAACGGAAGCGAAAATAATGCGAGACCTTTAATTTAGAAAATATCTGTGGTACCTATTGTCCAGTCGAGGAATTTGAATGTTTAGCAGTTTAACCGCCTTCTTAATTTGTTCGTATTATTACGAGAAACATCCTGGCTTGTCATTGTGCGATGTTTCTCGTAATAATACGAACAAATTAAGAAGGTGGTTAAACTGCTAAACATTCAAATTCCTCGATGGGTACAAGACCGCCGGGCCTGGATGAAAGAACGCTTGTTTTTTACGCCAAAATATACATTTAATTACAAAGAAATCAAATGTAAAATATTTTAAAATATTTGTTTCTTTGTTTTTAAATGTACTTAAAACTACCATAAAACATTTGTTTTATAAAATCTCTTGCAAAACGGTTTTTAGTATGGCTGCTTGCTGAAAACCATATCATGTTAAAAAAGGTTTAATTTTTGCCTTTTGTTGTGTTTTAAATGTAGTTCGATATTTATCTTGCATTTGTCTAACAACTTATTCTAATAGCACCATAAAAATAGACCATAAGCAATGCAAATGTCATAACATCCTTAATTGTAAATATCACTATGGTTCATATCATTTAAATAGCACAATATTTCCCGGAAAGGCTTATTTCTACCACCCGGTGTATAACGTAGGTACGGGTACTAAGCGGAAAGTTAAGGGTAAAAAGATGATTGAAAAGCTCTCTTGAACTTTTATGTCAAGTATGAGCAAGATGAAACGGTTGATATTCAGCAACAGAATAAAATAGCAGGGTGAACTTTCCATACCGATTCTCGGTACCAGCAATCAGATTCTTGGCGGCGATACGAAATATTATTTACGACTTTAATATATAGCCCACGACAAATTAAACCAGAATTGCGAAGTAAAATAAAATTAACTATGAACTTGTACTAATACTTGTACTTCTTGTAGGGATGGTTGTGTATTTGCTTTGATTGACATATGGTTACTACTCGTATGGATGCACGTTATGTATACCGTAGCATAAGTTCTTAAGACTGTCACGAGTAACTTAGGTACCTTATCAGTCACCTGACTTGAATTGAAATATTTACTTCATATAGCCCACTTTTGTTTAGCCTGTCTCTAAGGTCAAGCAAAACTTATTTCTTATGACACGGAGACTGTTTACACATCCATTATTTTAGCTCAAAGGGAAAAACAGTCTGTCTGTCTGTCCGTCAGTCACAGCCAATTTGCTCCGAATCTATTGGGCCGAGGGCGAGGGAGTTGAAATTTGGGGGATAAATTAGAAAATTAAAAAGCAATCTGTGTTGTGTGACATACAAAACGAAAGTTTTGTTGTAAGAAACTACAAATATACATAAATATGTGTAACACAAAACGCCGCCAAAAATATGTATATATGTGTTAGTATTCTACGATATATAGTTTTGAAGTTGTATAAGGACATATACAAGCAATTAGCCGATTTTAATACATATACCTTTTTTCATAACATCTCTTTATCATAGGATAACTTTATTGTAATGGACCTGGAGACTATTGTTTCACTTCGCTACATGTATCACATAATGTTACCATTTTAATTGTATTTGTAAGCTCTGACACACCACTTTAGAACAAATTAGGCGAAAAGTAGTAGTAGAAGAAGCCAGCTTGCAGAAGGTAAATAATTGGTTGCGACTCAAAAAATGTACCTTAACGTACTGGAAAGTGTAACACACAATTTTGTCCGCAACACACTGGAAATTCGATAACTCACTGAAGTGAAATTAAAAATACAATAAAAATTGCAGTGCCTACAAACAGACGGACAAACAATTGTCTCACAAAAAACGCTATAAAAAGTTATAAAGAAACTTTATTAAATGATATCTAAATTGAAACATGACCGTAAAATTATATGTATATGTATTTAAAAAAGTGGACCCGGGTATGTCCTTAAACTACGACCAAGACCACCGGGGAATGGGCAGCAGCATTCCTAGAGTGCGGTGGAGATACTGCGATCGCCAATCCGCATGCCAAGCGTGGCGATTATGGCATTTACCCCCCATGAAATTGGGGGAGGCCTATGTCCAGCAGTGGACGTCCTAGGGCTGATGTGGTGGTGGTGGTATTTAAAAATATTTGGGCCTCTTACCAACAAAAGAACTGTGAAATTTTAAATTGGTACGCGCCGGAATTCATGCTACTTATTTCGAACCCACGACCGCCGCTTGACAGCCGCATGCGTGTACCGTACCGCTAGGCCACCGAACCTTCCACTCGGACATAACTTGTCTTATTAACAGAGCGAAAAACATAACACACCCTTTGTTGTGCCGCAGTCGGGTAAAAGCATTATTTGATCCAACCATTACAATATCTAGCGTGTTACACTCTGGAATAAACAACACAACGGGAAAATGCCTTAATTTAATTATAGAAGCCGCAAATTTAAAGCGATTTGAGCAATAAATTCATAATCTGAAACCCCATATGAGTATCTATTTAAAAACAGAACTAAAAATTGACTAGACCTGAAAATAGTGAAAACTGTATGCTTTCTTGGCTATTTGTTGTTGAAAGCATACCAATAATATTTGAATATAAATTGCGGCGCACGTTCACTCAGTTTTGTTGCGAAACTAAGATGGCCGACATTAAGTAGAATACTTGCCAGCTGTAGCGAATAGTGTGGCTTCTCTAATAATTTTTAAGAAAAAAAACCGACTTCAATGGGGGAGGCCGGTGAAAGATTATTATACTTAGATGGTGCACTCTTAGATTCCATACAATAAAATAAAAATGGCTATAAGTATGTTTATAATGGTAGAAAACTAAGTACCCTCAATTCCTCATGGAATCATGGAAAAACCTTGCTTGCTTGACAAACAAAACGAAGAGAACAAATCGCCAAACGTGAACCACCTACGCGTCGTTGAAGAGTTCCGTTCTGATCATCATCAGCAGTTCCACTTCATCAAATGTCACTTTTATGAATGAAAATGCTTGATTAGTTGATAAAAACACAAAAATCACTATATGTTTGCCTTTAAGATTTGAGGAGTTCCCTAAATTCCTCATGGATCCCATCAACGACGCGTAGTTCACGTTTGGCGATTTGTTCTCTTCGTTTTGTCAAGCAAGCAAGGTTTTTTCATGATTCCATGAGGAATTGAGGGTACTTAGTCTTCTACCATTATAAACATACATTATAGCCATTTTTATTTTATTGTATATCTATCTAAGAGTGCACCATCTAAGTATAATAATTTTTTACCGGCCTCCGCCATTGAAGTCGGTTTTTTTTTCTTAAAAATTATTATCTATATATACATATAATAAAGTTGAAGAGGGTCGAAAGTCTGTACATGGAAGATATTCGAAAAAAAGTTGGCTGGGGATACTTAGAATCGATAACAGAACACGGTCCAACAGTTTTTAGAATTTTTGTCTGTTTGTCTGTTTATATGAACGCGCATCACGTGAAAACGGCTGAACGGATATTGATGAAAACTTTACTAATATGTCGAGTAAATTTCCGATTATTTTTTGAATTGAAATTGTACCTTTTTTGAGCCGCACCCTAATTTAATTTCTGCACGGCTAGCACAACTTGGCGCGCGAGATAGACAATCCGTCTCTTTCTGTGTGTACCAATTAGAAAGAGGCGGATAGTCTATCTCGCGCGTGAGATAGCTCGCGCGCCAAGTTATGCTAGCCGTCCTGAACAAGTGCTTAGTTAGAAAGAATGTCTCACCATCAAAACGAAAAATGGAAAAATGGATAGTATAATTATATGGCCTGCCTGATGGTACGCAAACACCGCACTATACGGGTGACATCGGAGATGTGATCAGAAGCTAATTTTTCAGAGTCTACACATGATCGCCCTTTCAATGCAATAGTTGTTACATCAAATAAAACAAGTTTATTTTTTCAAATTTTTACTAGAAAAATAATAACGCCATACTTAAATCATGGTCACCCTATCACTTTTGACACACGTTGTATGAGGGATGACACGACGTCGTGTGGTGTAGGGTGACCAAGCAGTATTAAACATTATTTTTTCTGTTAATAATTTGAGGAATAATAGTCAATATTATTACAATTAGTAACTGCGATATCATCTTTATTGAGTTTGTCTTTCAATACTTCATCGAGTCAAATAATTTCTGATCACATCTCCGATGTCACCCTGTATATAGACGCTTACGACCCCAAAGGAGTCACAAACGGTTCCCGACCGTATATTTCACGATTCGTTGTGCGGTTTTATTGTAAATCCGTGCGCATTCCAGATTTTATCGAAGGTTACTTGGCCATTGAAGAGTTCCACTATCTTTCTGCCTCCATCATATATGAGGGTCAAATACAATTGAAAAGAAATATTCGCTCCTATTGTCAACAGTAAACGGCTTATGTGCATATTACATAGGTTCATAGAAATGGAGACGCCGTTTATGCATATTAAAATGAGTCCAACCATAAATTAGGCCCTCTAGCCCTTAACTGTCTACTACTACTTAAATCTAAATATATAAACGTGAAAGTCCTGACTGACTGAAAGACACACTCCCTGAAATCAACTCCCAGCCCGAAGCGTTGAACCTAGAAAGCCGATTTTTTCACAATAGGTAGTTTATATAACGAAAGTACCCACTAAGAAAGAATTTTTGAAAATTTCACCCTCAAAGGTGTTAAAAGGGGTTTGAAACTTTGTATGGGGATGAAGTAAAATTTCAAGAGAGAGACTTGAAACTTTGTATATATACCAAATTGCAGCTTTATAGCACTAACAATCACAGAGCAACGTCTCGGACAGACAGACGGGCAGACAGACAGACAGACGGACATGGCGAAAATAAAAGTAACGTAAGTAAGTACAAAGTAAGTACAGAAATAAAAATAATCACCTTACGCCCTGTGATGGTAGCTAAACGGCTAAGCCACGTATTTTAAATAACTAAGGTGTAGAGTTTATAAAGTTAGGGATTTTAGCGTTGAAAGCTTGGCTCTACATGAGATCTGATAACTTTTTGACATATGTCTCGTCTTGACAACATTTTACATGAAAATGTTTTTCGTTTGTTGATCCATGTATCAATTCTACATACTTACTTGCAAAACCAGTTATGTTCAAAAATGCTACAGACTGCGATCCGCAGACAAACTGCATTGCAGTTTTGCGGATGTTTGTAATTGCATGTACCTAATAATTATAAATTAAAAAAAACACATAATACACACACATCTATGAAAATTACTGACACTGTTAGGTGATGGTACGTACATTAATATATTATTAGGAAATACGTAAGTTCTTATGTTCTACCATACAGGCAAGCAATCTATATATATAATAAATCTCTAAAATTCCAGCCAGTGTTTTCAGAGAGGGTTTTGTGTCCCGAAGGATCTCAGGATCCGCTGAATCAATTTAAACAATTTTTGCTGTATATGTAGATTATTATGCTGGCCTTGTCATAGGATAGTTTTATTTGAATGCGACTCTTAATTAATTTTCCGAAATATGTGGCCTCTTTGGATTTTTCTTTTATTTTTCTTTAAGCCTGCCGCCGTCATTACTGTCACTTCTGTCCTGTCAGTGTGAGCTATCGTCAAAATAAAGCTCATTTGTCAAAATGGCGCCATTTTGTAGGTATTTAGTACATTTATCTGCAAACATGTTGTTTTTAATAAGTTAACAAATAAGCAAAACCAATGAAGTGAAATAAAAAATATTTTGTATTTCTAAACGGACGCATCGGAACACAAAACGATACTGCTCTGACATTTTGTCAATTGACATTTCACTTGACGTCAAAGTTTCTGAATATCTAAAGTTTTAAAGTTGAACGAGTTACTTTCTTATTGTTATAAATAAACTATAAAGGACAGAATGCTGAATGCTAACGAGAAATAGGTTTGGTTGCTCTTCTCGCAGGCTTGATAGATGCAGCTTGCGCCCACCAAATAGGGTAAAAATGGTGAAATATAAATACCTAACCGGCGACAAAACTTACTTACTTAGTTTCTAACTGATGTTTCAAAGTGCCGAGAAAATGAAGAAATTCTGCTATGAAGAGATGATATTTGTGAAGCCATTCAATTCCTATGAAGAGATAAATTGACACATATACTTAGTGTGAAAGGTGAGGAAATTATTTGGGTAACTCAGTATAAGGTACGCCACCCTGGCCGACACACTCTCGATCTTCACCACGTTGTTCACGAGGGATTTGTGGACGATAAACCCGACACCTCCTTGGGACTGTTGGTCGCCCTCCTGGAAATAGAGCAAATTGCCGGACTTGAGGGTTATCGTGTCCTCCCCCTCTCTTCGAACTTCAGATAACCCTACGATATCCCAACGCAACTTGCTCAATCCTTCCTCCAGTTCCGCTATCTTTTCGTCAGTCCGCAGTGTCCTCGTGTTATATGTTACCAGGGCCAGAAGTCGTCGGTGGTGGTGGTAGCCGGATCTTAACCGGAGATTCTTCGCACCCCTGACCCCGCTAGTACCCTGGCCGCTACCAGAACCTGGGTACCGGGGGTCGCCGGAACCTCGGGGCCGTGGCCTGTTTGTATCAATCATTAGGGGGTAGTTGCCATAATCGCCACGCTTGGCATGCGGGTTGGCGATCGCAGTGTCTCCACCGCACTCCAGGGATGCTGCTGCCCATCCCCCGGTGGTCTTGGTCGTAGTTTTAGGACGTACCCGGGTCCCGAGGACGTACCCCAGTAAGCTTATACATACCGAGTAATAATTACTATCACAGTTCGTGTCAAGTCGTAATTCTACTCGGTATATTAAGCATTTCATAATACATTTTTTTTTACTAAAGAAAACATATGTCTTCTTCGAAAGTAACAAAACTATCGCTTAACTACCCAATTAGAGCCACGTTATGTCCTGAGCCCAGGTAGACCGAAATTCACAGTCCATTCACACAGTCCAGTAGAAATCGCAACACACACAGAGGACCGAACGCTCACGTAGCTGCAGTATTTATTTCTTTACTTTCTATGGGACGGACACATGCATATTGTCTTTTATATTGCATGTAGATTAATCAGCTTTTGTTGGCAACATAGGCCCCACGCGCCCCGCCGCTGTCGATTCAAATGCAAATTGAAAATCGACCCCCTTCCAACCTCCATCATTCCTCCTTTAAAAGTACGAGCCCCCTCTGCCTTCTTAATTACCGAATTCACGCTTGCGACAGAACCCGGTCAGTGTTTAATGCTTCCACTTTTTGCTCCTGAATTTATTAAAAATGAAAATAAGAATAATGTAACAAAGCCATGGAATATCATCAAATTATATTCATATTAGACTCAGTACCTATCATAAATGTTGGTAATATTATTTTCGAGAATTAGGTATAGTTTCGGTATTATAGAGGTATGTTGATTTGATATACAAGGTTTTTACCTTTTAATTATGTTTTGATCTATATCAAAAATAATATAACCTTCTTGTACCTGTTTATATTTATTTGCTACGGGATCCCGGAAACGGCTCTAACGATTTCGATTAAATTTACAATACAGGAAGTTACGGGGGCGAAAAGTCGATCTAAAACTTGTATTCTCCAGAAAAACCACGAAATATGCCAAAGCTCACCCAGGTACTAGAGATTTTTGGCGGGAACTTGAAAAAAGTAGTTGCGAAAAAATTTGTCAAAGTTTTAAAATTGTAATTTAATAGTAAAAACTGGTGTAAATTGTATGTAAATAGTTTAATTTAGTGTAAAATATTGATTTACGTCTATAAGGTATGTAAATACTTACTTTGAGATGGGCGGCGACGTGGATCCCGGTCGGGAAGTGAACTCTGAGGGCCCCCGACCGGTCAAAGCGCCCAAAAGGAACTTACAGACTGAAAAAGGTGGCGGCGGGACTGTAAGTAGTGACAATTTATATCAACCATATTTCGTGTGATATCTTCTTTGGTTATTCCAAAACTTAGTGATCTTTTCTGTCGCTGATCTTATTGCTGCTTTCCTATTAGTTCTCGGTTGTTAGGAATGTTGAAACCAAGGTAAATATAGCTCTGGACTAAATCGCGATTTGCAATAAATTTCGTTTCTAGTTGGTCGTATGTCTGTATCATTTTCATATCCGTCATGAGGCCAATCCTGCAGCTTCATGTCTCAGAGATGAACATGCTTCGGTGGTGATGTAGAGTAATGCGAAAGGATCGCATTAAAATTCCTGTATTTGCGGCAGCTTTCATATCCGTAACATATAGTAGGTACCCGTTACTACAGGAGAGCTGTTTACGTTTTTTGAAAAATAAGTTAATCACTTTAAACAAGCTCATCATTTCAGTCGACAGACGCCCATTGCTGGACAAAAGTCTCCATCAAGGATCTCCAAAATCACCTGTCGTGCGCCACCTTCATCCAACAGCTTGATGGGGGCTACTTCACACTGCTTAGACAAGCTCTGAGGGGTACAAAACAATGTCACAGTGTCAGTAGTAATTGCGTAACATACTCGTAGAACAATTATCAGCTGTAATTTTTCACATAGATCCACCCACCCACTAGTCGTCACCCTGATCCACAGACCCACTAGTTGATTAATTATTTTTTTACCGTTACCAAAAGGTGGTCTGTGAGATATCGGTTTTTAGCGATAAAAACGCCTGTTGTTAATCTTTGCTTGTTTTTCACTATGCTGTTTCGGATCTATTTGTAATTTTGAGGTGTGTAACAAAGAGAATTTGTATAGTATTACATATACAGATCTACCTAACGTACAT
This sequence comes from Notocelia uddmanniana, assembly GCA_905163555.1. NCBI lineage: Eukaryota > Metazoa > Arthropoda > Insecta > Lepidoptera > Tortricidae > Notocelia > Notocelia uddmanniana. The sequence goes on from LR991052.1 coordinate 55,512,291, forward strand.
ACAAATCGTTACGCAATCGAACCGCAGGTCCCGATAGAAGAACCCGGAGATGGTGGCTTGACGTCGCCATAGATGACATGTGTGCCAATTGATTAAGTTTATGAAGATGATTGCACAAAGTGTAACCGGGATTAGTGCTAGGATCAAAGATATTCATTAAAACTTAAGACTTGTATATTGTAAAAAAAATGTATGTTTAAAATAGACATACTAGCCAAATCGAAGAGTTAATTATGAATTTAGAATTCCTACGATCTTAGTAAATATAATTATGGAGGCATTTTCAATAAATTGCTGTACCTGCCCGGTAGACCAAATGCCTACTCAAAACACTGTGTACAATAATTATGCTGTGGTGATCTTATTCTAACTGGATTTATTATTAATTACATTATTAAAATTGCTAGTGGTGTTGGCGTGTTGTGTGTGCATGGTACTTCATCCGGAATAAAATATAGGTACGTAATATACCTATAAGTATATGTATAAGGATGAAGAGTGCGAACGCGAGCATAGAAATAATCGCCACTTATGTATTATTTTATCATTTTCAAAAATTTGAAATCTATATTAATAGAACGGTAATACGTCAATTGGTTAATAATAGTATATTTGATGTAAAAGTATTTTTTCCCTCATAACATTGTACATACTTGTTCTATTGAATGTTTTGTGTATAACCTATTGATATAGGATATATAATTCATATTTTTAATATAATATGTTGGGCATCAAAATACCTTTAATATGATACCTCGTATGTTAAAATCGGATAAGTACCTAGTTATTGAGGAATCACTACAAAAGTGACAAAGTGTGCGCCTACTAGCGCGCGCAAACGCCCCGCGCGGCGCACCCTCAACGGATAAAAATCAACGTTGTTTCGTTATTTATGATCCGATTCCTAAAATTCAAAAAGTAATATGGAGATAAGAAGTGTAGCTATCTCTTTTATATGAAGTATTTTTGGAGTAAATCGATTATTTCACTGCTTATTTTAAACTTTAAAAAAAGGCAATTATTTTTTATTTATTTATTGTTCAAAAAAGAACAAATGTATGTGATTTTGCTTATAATTTGTACATACATTTTGATTGCTATTTAATCAGCTTTCATATGACACCTCATTTGTTAAAATCGAATGAGTAATTATTGAGTTAATCGAAAAAGAAAATACCATATGCCGCCATCTTTGTGACGTCATAGTTATCCCCTCCACCACTTTAAAGGGCGACAACCGCACTTTTCATACTCGGGGGATATTACTGAATCCAACGATACCACTTGTTGGTATGCACCTGTTCAGTCAAACGAACTTTGTTATTTGACGACTTTTTCAAATTGGCCTCTCTACTAATACGGCTCCCTCCGGTTGGGGTAACTAAAAATTATACTCTGGTATCACACGTGCTTTATATTACGTCAATCAACGTCATGTGAATGTCGAGGTTCTGTGTTCCAAGCAAAGCAAAATTTATTTTCTAAATAGTGTCTTAAGATATTAGTTCAACACTTACAAATGAAAAGTTATATTTTTTGATTTACTGCTAGAAGTCCTGATGTTATTTTTGCGTCCTTTAATGGCGCAGGAGACCATATTTTATAGTGATTGTTTTTGACGTTTAGAGTTCTGGGCTTGGTTTGGATTGTATATGTGTGAGTGAACGTGTATTTACTTATTGGGCGTGGTTTTGATGGCTTCACTAGATTGTTCGTGACGCTCCGTCTATTACAACATTTATAACTCAAAGATGGCTGGGACGATTTTTATGAACTTTGATATTTTTGGATTTGTCTCTGCGGCGTACGAGTATATCGGTATACAAAATAAACGTTTGTCATACATTTCGCACGGAACAGTCGGCGGCGGCGACGCTCGACGGGGCAGCTAGTATGTAAATAAATAAAACATTCTTCACGGTGATATCCACCGGAGATGACCAAAGCTGAGTTTTCATACAATTCGTATTTGACATCGAGCTGTTAAGTCTAGAAACGAGGTGCCAAATGTATATAATGTACATTTACTACCATAAATCTAAATGTCTCTGGCACGTGTTTGAACCAGGTTTGAGCGCATTTTCTTTGATTTTACCTGCGTCCTGATGCAACGCCAGAATTGTATCACATAGCAAATTCGGTATTAGACCTCATTGACGTCCTAACACTGCAGGCGTAAATAACCATTTATTTGGCCAGCGAAAAAAAAAACAAAGTAAACTTTTCTCGTTCACTGGTTTAGCGGACGTATTTACCAACACTTTATTGTAAGCGGACGTTTTGATTCCTTCGAGATATTGGATTAACTATCATTTGATATATGTATCAAACGAGAGAAAATGACAAATAAAACTTTTTTTGCATGTTTAAGAGATCCATGCAGGAGGACCCACCAAAGGAGCACCCGCTGACGTCCACGGGAATTTATAATACAACTCTCTGAAGCATCTTACAAGTTAGTGCCTGAGAGGACTGACTAATGATATTTGCTCCTGGCCTGGGTACTATTACTGACCTAGTCCTGTCTACGTTTATCTACCTATTCCGTGTTTGTAAAGTTGTGCCTGTCTCCTCATATTTTTTTTCAATTTTTCTTATTTTCATGTAGGTATGGGTATATGGTAGGTACCGAGTCTCTATAATATTTTTCACGACGTGCTGAAGTTACTCGTTTTGTTTTCTGTTTCACATGTTAGTTGTTAACTCGAACAATTCGAACAAAAGTTCCGCTTTGAATGCTAACTGCGTGACACAAAATATCGCAAAGCCAAGAGTTTACATATTTTATTAGTTTTTTTATTGTTCTTGGGGTATATCGGCCTAAACACGTTGGATTTAAATTAAATTGCATTTGTCAATATCACGTGCGCCAACCTCCAAATCAAAAGAGTGTGCGTAAGAAATCTAAATATCGTTTCAATCCAATATTTTCCGGAGACCCCCTTTACTTTCCAGATTTATACAAAACTTGGTCTTACCACAGATCAAAGAATACTAGTAGTCTTACCAACCTCAGAAGACTTTAATTATAGGTATTCCTTTTTATGAATTCTTTGAAATGTAGGCATAAAGGTCCCTAGATGAATAATTATATTTCAATTTAGGGCTTCTAGCTAAGAAACGTTGAGTTGTGAAGGAGTTCAGAATCGTAACCTAGAAAAGTTTTCATCTAATTTACTGTAGGTACTGCCATGGTTTATACCTACAGTTGCTAAGATTCTGCTTATCGAAACTTTTAGCGACTCCCCCTTCCTCTCTTCCTCCTGGGCTATTGTTCATAATGCTTGCTTCCCCACCCTCATCTCAGGCCATCCAGATTCCAGTATTAGTCAGACTTCCGATTAAAATGTTGTTATTACGAATCCCGGCGTCAATTTAAACTAAGAATAAGCGGTGAAATATAAGAGACATGAAAGCTGGAATTTAAATAGCTGGACGGCTGGCCTGATGGCCACAACGCTTACTAGGCACATAAAATTAGCAAAACCTGGACATAATTCGATAACCGTAATTTTCTCTTTCTCTGATTTAAAGTATTGTTAGTTATGGTTAAAATAAAAAGAATTAAACATTTTAAAGCTCCGCGTCAATGTTAAAAAAAAAAAACAAAATACTAAATTTTTAACACATTTTGATTTAGTAAGTAAGACATAATAAATAACTTTGTAAAAGTACCTGTATTATGATAAGAAAAAAATATCATTTAGTCAATTATCGTGGATATTTTTTGTTTAATACGTTTCTTATATATAGTGAGTACTAATAAAATGTTGACGGCATCAATTAAACACTTTCGACGTAGACGTAGACGTGTATTTGGTTTTCCAATAATTACCCATATTTGTGACTTTAGAGATCTGCAATATGGTGATAAATTATTAAAAATTAAACAGCTTCTCTATGCACATAACTACGTCAAAAATGTTAACATTGACGCGGAGCCTTAAAATGTTTAATTCTTTTAATTTTAAGTATAAATAACGATGCTTGAAATAACAGTTATCGAATTATGTCCAGGTTTTGCTAATTTTATGCGCCTATACCGACTACTTGTCTCAGGCTAACCGGTGTAAGGATGGTTTCGGTTGATTGAACATGGGGGAAGATAACCCTTAATGTATTATTGCTGAATGATGGGCCGAAGTTAATTGTCAGCACGTTCATCTAATATCGGATTGATGCATGACAAGAAATCGATTTACAGGGTGTGTCCCGTAAAGGGAGCAAAAAATTAAACGGTACACTATTGAGCTCTCCAACAATTATTTCCAAATGGTTTTAATTGAAAATAAAAAAGATTTTTTGTTTTTTTTCGCAAATGTAGCTTATATGTACGAGGGGCGGCTGAAAAGTAATCTAGGTACTAACAATGAAACAAAAGACTGTCGTGGCTAATAAAATACACTTATTACATTTTTCAAATATTGAATTTAAGCCATTAATTATTTTTATTTTTTTTAATAAAATAAATAAATATTAGGGGTCAATTTTTACACAAATCGAACTAGTCCCACGGTAAGCTCAATAAGGCTTGTGTTATGGGTACTAGACGACGATATATTTAATAGATATATACTGAAATACATAGAAAACGTCCAAGTCTCAGGAACAAATGGCTTACAGGCTCTGCTCACCACAGAAACAAATGCCCTTACCGGGAATCGAACCCGGGACCTCTAGCTTCGAAGGCAATGACACTACCAACTAGGCTAAACAGGCCGACAAATTTCTTTCGGATTGTCGTCAAAAAAGTCAGTAACCGCAGCCTTAATTTCGTCATCGGTCATACACCTACGTCCCCTGAGGTCTTTCTTGAGAAGTCTAAACAGAAAACAGTCACAGGGGGCTAGATAATAATAATAATAATATTGGGGGACAATCTTACACAAATCGACCAAGTCCCAAACTAAGCAAAGCTTGTACTATGGGTACTAGACGACGATATACATACTTATATAGATAAATACATACTTAAATACATAGAAAACATCCAAGACCCAAGAACAAATATCCGAGCAAAATGCACAAATAAATGCCCTGGCCGGGATTTGAACCCGGGACCTCTAGCTTCGGAGGCAGAGTCACTACCAACTAGGCTAAACATGTCGTCTAGTTTCCCCCTTGGGTTGGAAGGTCAGTTGGCAGTCGCTTTCTAAAAACTAGTACCTACGTCAATTCTTGGGATTAGGTAGCGGACCCCGGGCATCCTTCAGGATGCAACTGTACTGGGATAACGCTAGGATAATGAATGAATGACTTATACTCGTACCGGCCAGTATTCAAAAGTTTACTTAAGAGGTTAATAGATGTCAATACCGAGAATTCATTGAACGCCTCTCGTAAGTATACGTTTGGAATTGTAACTCTAAAATCCTATTAATAAAGCGGTAAATTAGGAGTCTGCACAATTGACAACATTTCAAATTTTCAAGTAGTATGAAATCTAAACTCATTTAGTATTTTGTTAACAAGAAACCCCAAAATATTTTTATTTTATTGCTAAGTATTATGTATTTTATAGCTTAGATGTCGATCGTGGATAGAAATCATGATGCTGAAGCTATTTACGTGCGTTTTTACAAAGAGACACATTTCATATAGATACTCGTAATATGCGGGCAACCATAGTTCCGTAGTCAAATAGGAAGCCTTATTCAGTCAAATAGTTTCGCCATATCCGTCTGTCTGTCTGTCTGTCCGTCTGTCTGTCCGAGGCTTTGCTCTGTGATTTTTAGTGCTAGAAAGCTGCATTTCGGTATGGATATTTAATATTATGTCCCCCCTCCCCTATGGATCCAAACATATGGAAAATATCATGAAAGTAAAGCTTAGTAAAGGCTTTCAACGAAACTACAGCGGATATTTTGAGTTATCGTAAAAAGTCTTTCCTTCTTAGTAAAACACGTATGAAATGCTGCGAAAGTATTTCCTTTTGCTTGTTATTGATTTTTTTAAAGTAAGTTCATTGGGCAAGTACAGAACCCTACACTGAGCATGGCGCGACATGCTCTTGGCCGATTCTTTATCTTAATCGGTTGTATTGGCGACACAGATTGCACTGGTGCATTTTTTGGAGTAAGAATGCACTGTTGGCAAAAGTGGTATTTCCCCATAGGATAAGGCCATACCGGAAGTTTGAAATGATGTGTCCATGAAACGCCAACCGAGCTGAAAAGTGGAGGAGGAGAAAACAAATATATTTAGTCTACCGACTAGCTGCTCGACATGTGATTGCCAATTGTGTAGAAAAAATTGCTGTCGTGGAAAATAAACTATATTCGAGTCTTTAACAGCGAATGAAAAAAACATAGAAGCACAACTAGCGTCGCAAAATGACACCATCAAACTTGTGTCCACTAAGGCGGGGCGTCAAGGTTGTGTCCAGCGGCTGTCTAGTTTGAATATGGCGGCGCAACGTAACAGTTGTATTAACTGAAATCTAAAAATAAAAAATATGCCTTTTTGTGCAGTGAAGTGGTGCGTTAATCACTCTAGAAAACATTAAAAAAAAGATGGTATCACTGTTCATATGTAAGTAAAGCGGTAAACATATTTGTTTAATTTTTTAGTCCTAACCACGGATCTATACCTAAACCGGATTGAGTACTGTGACGAAAAAGTGTGACCGACAGAGAAGCCAAACTCGAGGATTGCATCTCGTTTTAATTAGGGTGACCAAGTACATCTGTGGATATGAGGATTATTTCTAATATAGGTTCTATGTACAATTAAATTTAAACTAAATTAGGTAGTAAATAAAATAAGAATATTTTTCAAAGAAATATTTATTTTCGCTAATCACAAGTTTGTGTATCCAATTATCCATACATTGTTAAACAATATAGTCTTGTGTAATTTTTGCCTAAGCCCTACTTTATTTTCCAAATCCCAAATGTGTTCTCCCGTGATGGGCCATGCGTAAATAAAAAAAAGACGAGGACGAGTTTTAATTCACCATCAACAGATCAGCACGGTGGTGCCATGATACACGAGTTCGGTAGGTAACAATACAATATAACTGTTACCGAACTTGCCGGTATCCAATTGAGCTGAAATGTAGCATACTTATGTACAGTATGCGTGAAAATTAGCATACTGTACATAAGTACGAAATTTCAGCTCAATTGGATACCGGAAAGTAGCTGTAAAATGGTTAAAAAATTGGAACGACAACTTAAGTACTTGCACTGTTTAATCAGTCAGTCCAAGTTAAACAAAAGCTCATAATGATAACAAAATTGTTAAAAGATTGAATTTCAACTGACCTTTAGAAAAGGTTTTCTCACTAAACACTTAATAACGAATATTTCTGCAAAACCAGCCCAAGTCATAGTCACCCTAATCAGTTTGACATTTGTCTTGTCGTTTTATCGTAAAATATAACAAATTGTTCCTTACCTGTGAAATGATATTCCACAATTAATAAAACTTTCACTTTTACAACCCTTTACACAATATGTTTTCACTATTTTCAACTAATTTCATCAGCCGCTTATTTTCATAATTTCAAATTTGACACCATTAACGTTGGGGATACCAATTAATATTTGAAAAATACTACTATATTTATTGCAATACTAGGTTTTAGTCAGTTAATAATGTTGATATTTTATACAATTACGAATGAGGTCAAATGTAAATTATGCCTGATAAATATGCAGTACAAGCAAGTAATTGTTTTCAGTATTCTAAAATACTAAAACATATTTTTTTTTTACACTGGCAAGTTGTGCGAGTGGGACACCGCCCTCCGGTTGGTTGCTCTCGCTCGGACCGCTTTCTCTAGTCTGTCTGTCATAACAAGATATTAACTGTATTACGCGAGAATAAGGTTCAAGTTTGACTGGCTCATAAAAGTTTGTACTCAATCCGGTTTAGGTATAGATCCGTGGTCCTAACCGATTTTGTATAGGGATGGTTTTATGCCACCTTACATCATCAAAATAAGATTAATAGCTGAATGAAAAGGTACCTAAGATACCTATTAAACATTTTAACTTGTTCAGATACATGCTTTCATGCACATAACTAATTTGTGTATGAAAGCATGTATCTCACAAATTAAAATGTTCGAAAAAGGTAAACTAATTCCATAATAAATAAATATTAGGGGACATTTAGTACAATTACAATTAGACTATTGATTCTAATTACACTATATAACTATATGAGGGAAGCGAGAAATAAATATATTTTTAACAAAAACTAAAACCGAAATAAAAATAATAGAATAAGCGTGTAACTACGCTATACATACAATATATACAATTATTATCAACTTCTCAAAGAGTGGATTTAAATACCCCGGAGTCGGTATGATTGTGTTAACTTATTACAGAGTTCCTATGACCACGTTCCGGTTCCATCATCAGATCAGCTCGATAATAATATTATCATAATATTTTTTGTCACTGAATTTACATATATGCAGTAAGCTCGGTCCTCCATACAAACGTAGTTTAGCTCTCATTTTAAAATGCCATTCTAGAATAACATAAAACTTTGTATACACAATGGAATCCGGAATATCTAAGTCGGAAATTGGTTTCTGTTGCTTGAAATTGTAATGGAGAAAAAATACAGCGATTATTAAGGTTTTCATAAAAGACGTAAAAAACTCAAAAACTAGCTGTATTTTTTTCTATTACAATTTCTTGCAAGAGGAACTAATTTCCGACCTAGATATGGCGGCTCCCATTGTGTATACAACGTTTCATGTTATTTCAGCAAGGGGTTTAAAATGAGAACAAAACTACGTTTTTATGGAGAATCGAGTTCAGCCGAGCGTACTAACGTCAAATATTAGCTCAATCGGAAATCGAGAAGTGGGTCTAATTTAGCTTCTAAGATTTGACCCGCACAAACAAAAAAGACACAAGTTACTGACACGGCACGTGAAATAAAAGCTTGTAAAAATGAGTTAACGTACGTATGTTAAATGTTTGCGTTGTCTGAATATACTGTAAAAGTTTCGATTACGAGTGGTTGCTGTTCTCTATGTCTAACAGTGTTTAGCAAGCTATAAATTATGTACATAGTCGTCCAATATGCATAGTATAAGTCTGGTACAGCTTAATTAGCGACTAGTTAGATTTTCGTAAGGTTATCCTATGATATTTAAAAATAAAAGAAAAGCTTAAATTCAAATTTAAATAATACGGCGGTTTTGCGTATGAAGATGACTTTTTGTTGCATGCAACCATCCACCCGCTAAGCGTTGTCGTTGTCGCCGCCCTTTTGACACATAAAACGTCAGCGCTAGGATACCAAACACAGCCAGTCATTTTGAAATTTACCAATCACGTTTATTTGTTATGGGTAATAGAAAATCGGCTGACATTTTTGGCAATTCTTAATGGTACAACACCGCGCGTGCGTATTACGAATAAATGCCCCGTTTGAAAGTGGACTTTTGTAGAAAGCTCGCGTTCTATGCTTTTTTCGTTCACTGGTCTTTAATAACAAAACTCGCTACGCTCGTTTCGTTACAGTGACTCTCGGATTTATGTAACTTTTTTTTATGTAACTGTTGCATAAAATACTATACTAGTATGATAGTAAGGATTATTTCTAAGGCAAGATTAGTTGTTGAATTTGGGCTGAGCAATATTAAGAACAAGGACGTGAGAAATGGGATTTTTCTCAAAAGGTTAATGGGGACAAATTTTAATAATGAAGGTTCACTTAGCTTGCTCATCTCGAGCAAGTTGCAGCTAAGGCAAGGTGGCAATTGTTTTGCGGTTGTTGGCACCCTGCGCTCCGCCATGCAATTCATAACCAGCCTCAATTCTAACCACTCATCCCGAGTATAATGTTGACCCAGACTACCGAAATTGCTTTATGAGGTTAGAGTTATACTGACTAGTCTGAGGCGAGATACCAGTTGTGAATACCACCGCTGGCACTGCCAGCTAAGGTGTAGAGAGCGGAGCCAGTTCACCAAGTGAATATATCCGAATTTAGCATTGCACTTTCCGTACTAAACGATAAGTGCACAACTCACTCCCACCAAATGCATCGTAGCGTCACTACTGCTCACAGGCAAGTACTAGAACGTTATATTATGTATACAAGAATACTTAACCAAAATAACTTAAATAATATGAAAACTTACTTAAATATAACAAGCCCTTGACGCATTGTACAAGAGGATGCTGGCGGCATTTCCTCGCTGTATCGCAATGCTGATACGTTGTTCGAGGAAGTCACCAACTCATCTGTCACCAGTTAAGTCAACAAACCGCTTAGTAACAGATTATAAGATGATATTTGGTATACAGTAAACGTCGGTTGACAATCAAAAGACAAAAACTAAGTAACATACCTACATAATATAAAGATTGTATCTTAGCATCGTTTCAGTACCGAGATATGTTTCTAAGAATAATTACATACATATTTGCAAGCTATCACCCGACGGTATTTAGAGTCTCAGAAGAACGTGTACCTTTTTCATCCGGAAATGATCTCATCGGAAAAAATACGTTTGAACATTTTTATGGTTACCTACCTGCAAAAGCTAAAGTACTTTTAGGGGAGGATGGTACTTTAGGGGAGGATGGTTGGGCAGAGTTTCCCCTAGTAAAAGATGTCTCGTTTTGAAGATCGTATAATGGAATGCAATTGTATTTACAGTATGGCTTCTTATATACTAAAACTTAACTATTGCTATTTCACTATTTACATATAAACAAGAAAAGGATAGCCATACAAGTTTTGGCGGGAAACTAACGCGCGCTGTAGATTCGTAGTGCGCATGCGTAGAACTCGCGAAGGCAGGCGGGAGCGACTGCGGCGCGTTGGCGCATGCGCGGACCAAGGGAATAAATACACCCTGTCGCGCGCGCAGTGCAGTCCCCGATATCGATTGCGTCAACGTACCTTTCACCTCAACGTGACTTACTTAAGACCGACCTCGACTCGCTAGCCTCCCTAGGTCCTTCGGTCATCGTGGCCGGGGACCTAAACAGTAAGCACATTAACTGGGGTTGCACTGCAACCAATCCCAACGGCAATCGGCTTCATCACCTTTTGATCGACAGCCTCCCTTTCGATCTCCTCGCTCCCCTAGAACCGACTCATTTCCCTCATAACGTAGATCACCGACCTGACATACTCGACATTGCACTTCTAAAGAACGTAGCGTTAACTCTGCGTTCTATAGAAGTGATACACGAACTTGACTCGGACCATAGGCCAGTCCTTTTGAGACTAGGACCTCACCCCAATAGTACACCTCGTACCAGAACACTCGTGGACTGGGACAAGGTACAATTAGGTCTCCTACAGACAGATCCTCCCCTGCTTAGAGACATCCCCGACAATATAACCACTACTGAACAGACCGACCAAGCGATCGATTCCTTCACTAACTACCTCAACACTGTTCGAAGTGAGGCCTCAAGGGAGGTATCGGCGGAGGATATCCAAAACCGACCCCTACCTAGGGAATTGAGAGAGTTAGTGACTAGGAAAAATCGTGCCATCAGGACCTACTCTAATCACCCTTCTGCCGAAAACCGTCAAATCCTGAGGGACTTGTGCAACGAGTCCAAACAGAGAATTGCCGAGTTTCGGGAGAACTCGTTCAGGGATCTGATGGGTGAGATCGCGCCTAGTCATCTGGCTTACTGGAAACTAGCGAGATCTCTCAAATCAGACACCTGTTGGACTATACCCCCCTTGGATCGTCCGGATCACCCTACCCCTGCGTTCGAGGATAGTGAGAAAGCCGAATGCCTTGCGAGTAGCTTAGAGTCCCAATGTTCGCCTAGTCTCCTGCACACCGACGAAGCCCGTATTAGATGGGTCGATTCCGAGGTGGACAGGAGATCGCGTCTCCCCGTAACTTCACCCGTTTTACCGGTGTCGGTTAAGGAAGTCAGTGACCTCGTCAGGCGTCTTCGTGTTAGGAAGGCTCCGGGTGCGGATGGTGTATCCAATCGTATCCTGAAACTTCTCCCCGAAACCCTCCTCCTCATTTTGGTTGGCATCTTCAATGCCGCGCTGACCAATGCTCACTTCCCAGCCGCGTGGAAAGGTGCATCGGTCATAGGGATAGCGAAGCCCGGCAAACCCCGGACTTCGCCTGCCTCTTACAGGCCGATCAGCTTGCTTAGCTCCCTTGGAAAGCTATATGAGCGGATCCTACTCACTAGAATTCTCAGATTTACGGCTGAGAATAACGTCGTCATCGACGAGCAGTTCGGCTTTAGATCCGGGCACTCGTGTGTCCAACAAGTGCACCGCGTCACGGAGCACGTGCTGGACGGTTTCTCTCGTTTCCAGGGGCTCAAGACCGGTGCGATCTTTCTCGACGTGGCGAAAGCCTTCGACAAAGTTTGGCATAACGGGTTGATATACAAGTTATATCTGCTCGGCATGCCGGACAGACTCGTACTCACAATACGAGATTTTCTCAGGGATCGAAGCTTTCGTTACAGACTAGAGGGAACGTACTCGGACCCACACCCCATCCGAGCCGGAGTCCCGCAAGGCTCCGTGCTCTCTCCCACTCTGTACTCGTTATTCACGAATGACATTCCCAGGCACCCTAAAGTGCATCTGGGGTTGTTCGCGGACGACACCGCGCTCTTTACGACTCATTGTAAGTACGCTTTTGTCCGGCTATATCTCCAGGAGGCAATCACCGACCTTGGTCGTTGGTTTAATCTTTGGCGTATCGAAGTCAATCCGGAAAAAAGCACTGCAATAGTCTTCCACCCTTCTGACTGCGTTAGCACAGAAAGGCGGGTAGCTTCGATCCAAATGTTTGACCGGCCTATCCCCTGGGCCAACGAGGTCAAATATCTTGGAGTGACCCTCGACAGGAAACTGACTTTCCGCAGCCACATCCGTAGGGTACGCAACCGTGCGTTGCTCGTGCTAGGAAGGCTTGGACCGATGATCAACAAGTTTAGTAAAATGTCACTTAGAAATAAGCTGACACTTTACAAAACTTGTGTTCGTCCAATCATGTCTTATGCAAGTGTAGCTTTTGCTCACGTGCCTATGACATCGCTCAAGCCGCTTCAGGTCATTCAAAATCGTTTTCTCCGTAGGGCGACTGGTGCCCCGTGGTACCAGTCGAACCTCAGCCTGCACCACGACATGGGGATTAGCACCATGTATGGTTTCTTTAAGCAGACTGCCAGGCGTTATTTTGATAACGCTCCCCATCATAGAAATCCGTTAGTTAGGAAGGCTGTCGACTACGTTCCCATCCCTCCCCCCTCTGTCGTAACTCGGCGATCACTGATTAGGGGCCGCACGGTCCGGCGTCCTAGGCACACACTCACGGACTCGGACGACGTAATCACAGCGTCCATCGAAAGGTGGAACGCTGCGCTTACGGCGTCCAACTCAGACACGACGCGTACACTTAGGCTTTCCCGCCGGCGGGGACGTCCACCGCGCGATCGCGACAACACAGACACATATAGTCCCTATTCGTCCCGGTACCGCCGCATACCGGGTAGAGTCAGTCCGACGCAGGTCGGGCCTAGCTGAGTTTCTTGCTGGACTCTTCTCAGCTAGGCTAGGTTTAGTGAACCAGCGACAAAACTCCCAGTAGCTCGATTCCACTCACACCCCAGATTTGGTTGAAACCGTTCAACCAATCTCACTGGAGCGCAAACTCTTAGAGTATTCCAGTGTTTAAACCGCCCACGCGGTCGTGTCGGAGGTTTTCCCCTGGATTTTCCCCAGGCAACTCTCCCACCGCGTATTCCTATCGCTTTAATGGGCTCGGCCTATAAAGCCACAGTCAGGTCAAAAAAAAAAAAAAAAAAAAAAAAACAAAAAGCGCAGTGCAGTCAGTATCGAGGAATCTTCGGCGGGAACGCACGTCTGTCGGCTGTTGTCACAGCCAAACAAAACTTCTATTTCCTGGAGCACTGCGTCAATCGATTATATTTGATGTCAATCGAAAAACGTTCTTTTCAGAACGGTCAATCATTTTGTCGCTACGTCAATCGAAAGCGTTCTTTTCAGAACGGTCAATCAATTTGTAGTTGACGGGACTCGGCAGGTACATAGCTCCCTCCTTAGCGATAGCGTACGGGGAAATGTACGGTGCGTCCGCTGCGGGTCACTCGTGGTTGCTGTGCAAGTGCAGGCGTCGGAGTGGTGTGTGCAGGCGTCGGAGTGATGTGCGCAGGCGATGATGTCGGAGTCTGCGGCGGCGGCGACGATCTTGGAGTCTGCGGCGGCGAAGGCGACAGCGGGGGCAGCGGCGGGGGCGGCGGCGACTGCGAGCGCGAGGGGCGCGGGGGCGGCGGGTGTATCGGCGGCGGCGGCGGCAAATTTGTGTAGTTGTAGTTAGTTATTGTTATTGGAGTATGCGCTGGTTCGGATGATTCGTTTTCGGCGATGGTGTATGCAGGCTTCAGTCGGTCGATGGATATGTTCGCTTGACGTGTAGGTAATTGGATGGTGAATATCTTGTCGTTGCGTTTCAGTACTTTGAAAGGTCCATCGTACGGTGCTTGCAGAGGTTTCCTAACTGCGTCGACACGTAGAAATACGTATTCGCACGTAGTTAGGTGAGGATGAACGAATATTGGCTTCTTGTTGCTATGCGGCTGGTTTGGTACTGGTTTCAGGTTTCGGGTGGTTTGTCTCAGCTGTTCGACGTAGGTACTGTCCATTATGACGTCATTGTGTGATTCGGTAGCGAGGAAGTCTCCGGGCAGGCGAATGTTGCAACCGTAGGTAAGTTGTGCGGCGCTTACGCTCGTGTCGGTGCGTAATGCTGCGCGCACGCCGAGTAGCACTGTAGGCAGTTCGTTAATCCAGCTGTTGGCGGATAGGAGTCTAGCTTCCAGCGCACTCTTCATTACTCGGTGAGAGCGTTCAATGACCCCATTCGAGATTGGATGATATGGCGTCGTGCGTGTTTTTTTGATACCGAGTAATTGCGTTAGGTGAGCAAAAACTCGGCTTTCGAACTGTCGGCCTTGGTCGGTTGTTATTGTTGCTGGGCAACCGAATCTTGACATCCATCCTTCGTAGACGGCCTTGGCGATGTCTTCGGCGGTTATTTGCCTTAGCGGGATCGCTTCGGGCCAACGGGTCGCGCGGTCGATGATAGTCAGGCAGTAACGGTAACCGTCGGACGTAGTGGGCATCGGGCCGATGACGTCACAGTGTACGTGTTCAAAACGCGCTGTAGGTTTGAACGTTGATAAAGAACTTGTAGTATGTTGCTGTATCTTCGCTCGTTGACATGAAATGCACGCTTTCGCCCATTTTCCGATGTCCGTGTTCATTGCAGGCCAGAAGTATTTGCTTGTAATCATCTTGCGCGTAGTCCGTATACCGGGGTGACTGACCTTGTGAATAAGGTCGAAAATAGTGCGTCGGTAGTCGGCAGGTAGGTATGGACGATTGGTATTGGTAGATGTTTCGCAGTATTTGTGATCGGTTCCGGGAATCGTAATTTGCTTCAATGTGATATTATTCTGTTGCTGTAGTTTTGCGATGTTGCTGTTTCTTGAGCGGCGGCCAATTCCTGGAAGTCGATCGGCGAAGGACAACTGATTGCTTCGACGCGTGAGAGTGCGTCCGCTACAGCGTTCTCTTTCCCACTTATGTAGCGTATATCGGTAGTGAATTCGCTTATATAAAGTAGGTGTCGGATTCGTCGTGGAGATTCGCTGTCGTTTGATGGCTTCGTAAATGCAAATGTTAATGGCTTGTGGTCCGTAAATATTATTAGCGGTCTTCCTTCGAACATTTTTCTGAAGTGTTTCACGGCAAGGTAGGCAGCTAGTAGTTCGCGGTCGTACACGCTGTATTTCTTCTGGGCTTCTGTGAACTTGCGTGAGAAATATCCGAGAGGTTGCCATTGGTTACCGATGGATTGTTGTAACACGGCGCCGGCGGAATTTGAGGCGTCGCAAAAGATAGCGAGCGAAGCGTTATGCAGTGGGTGTGCGAGTAGAGCGGCGTTTTGTATGCTCACTTTACACGCTTCGAAGGCTTGCGTAGCTTCGTCGGTCCATTCGATTTGCGACTTGTCTCTCTTCCGAGCGTTGTGTAGGTACTTGCAGAGCGGTGATTGAATGGTTGCGGCGTCCTTGATATTTTCCCGGTAAAAGTTAAGCATACCGAGAAAACGACGTAATTCTTCTATGGTGTTAGGTTTAGGGTAATCGACTATTGCTTGAACTTTTTCTTTAGGTGGTTGGATTCCGTCTTTGTTTACTTCGTATCCGAGGAACTTCACCGATGGCTGGCCGAAAACACATTTGGCGGGATTTATAGTGATGCCATACTCGTCGAGTCGTTGTAAACTGGTGCGGAGATGTGTTCGGTGCTCCTCTTCGGTGGTTGAAGTGACTAGTAAATCATCGACGAATGGGAAAACGTAGTCCAGGCCTCTCAGTACTTCGTGTATAAAACGTTGAAATGTTTGACCGGCGTTCTTCAATCCCGGGCACATGCGCGGGAATTCGAATAATCCGAACGGTGTTATTATGGCTGATTTTTCGACGCCTTGCTCGCTGATAGGTAGTTGCTGATAAGCGCGGTTCAAGTCGAGTGTTGAAAATATTTTCTTGCCGGCGAGTTGGTAGGTGAAATCGCGTATCCGTGGTATGGGATAGCGGTCGGGTTTGGTGATAGCGTTGAGTCTTCGGTAGTCACCACATACGCGTAGATCTCCATTTTTCTTGGGTACTACGTGTAACGGTGAGGACCATGAGCTCTTGCTGGGACGACATAGGCCTTGCTCGATCATGTTCTGGAATTCTTTCTTGGCTTGTTCATAGCGATGAGGTGCGATTGGGCGGGCTCGGCAGCGAACGGGTTGACCGGTGGTTTCGATAACGTGTTCGACGGAGTGTTTCGGGCTGAGCTTCATCGATGTGAGTCTTGTAATTCCGGGAAAATCGGCTAGTATGTCGTGGTAAGTTTGGTGTTCGTCGATACTTCGAACTGTAGATATATTTGAGCTGCATAGTTGTGCGTTGGTAGTTAGAAGTGTCTTGCCATCGATCAATCTTTGGTTCTTGACGTCGACTATCAGTTGGTGATGGTTGAGGAAATCTGCTCCGAGGATTGGTTTCGACACGGCGGCGACGATAAACTTCCATTTGAAGGGACGGCGTAAGTTGAAGTCGAGCTCGTAAGTCTTCTCGCCGTAGGTAGGTATAGTTGTATTGTTGGCAGCGTACAGTTGAAAAGGTAGCGGCGTTGCAGGTGTGCCTTTAGCTCTTGGTATGACGCTTATGTTGGCACCAGTATCTACCAAGAACGATAATTTCGTCTTCTTGTCGGTTACGAAAAGGCGGTATGAGTGTTGCGGTACGCTGGGTTCCGCCGCAGCCAGCGTTTTCTCTAGTTTTCCGGCGGCGACGGGAGAGATCGGAAACTGCACGGCGGGTTGCATTTCATTGCGTCCATTCCGAAGCGACGGTGGTAGTAGCAATATGGTGATGGTGATTTGCCTCTGTTATCGTCGGTCTTCGAATAGCTGCGGGAACGAGATTTCGAGCGACGATGGCGGCTAAAAGGGCGACTTTGGCGTGGCTCGGGATGCGGGCGAGCGCGTAGTTCGGCGACCTCTAGCGAGAGCTTTCGCATCTCGCTGATTAAATATTGGATGTCGGCGTTGCTTGCTTGTGATGTTGATGGTTGTGGTGCTTGCGGGTGATGTTGTGGCTGGCTATGCGAAGATGTGGACACGGCGGATATTTGATGTGAATTCGGCGATTCTTCCATCATTTTGTCGGCTGACTGCGCTATTTCATCGAGTGTGGCTTTCTGGCTGAAGGTTTCGCTGACGACGAGAACTGAGCGGATGTACGGCGGCAGGAGATTCGTCCACATTATTCGGATAGTGCTGTCGATGAATTTGTTGCGGGCGAGATCGAGCATTTTTCTTAGCAGCTGGCTAGGCTTTTGTTCGCCGAGTTCCATTTGCGAGAGTAGCTTCTGTATCTGCTGGTTGTCGGATTCTTCATAGACGGCGATCAGGCGCTCTTTGATGGCGTTGTAGTAGTTGTGCGCAGGTGGGTTGTACAAGATGTCGGTCAGTTGCTCGATGTCTTGCTTGTCTAACTGCGCGATTACCATCTGTGCGAGTTGGTTCTGGGTCTTCTTTAGTTCGTCGGTTGCGGACTCGAAGCTATAAAACCAGAGACGCGGCTTGTCGCGCCAAAATGCTGGTATGCGTAGAGTGAGGGAGATTCCGGCGACTTCGCGAGGTGCAGGCTCCGGCGTTGATGCAGCGGCAGGCGTACACGGGACTCGCGACGGATCTTCGGCTTGTTGGTTGACTCCATTATTTTCTGGATTTGGGCTCATGTTGTTGCTTGATGTTCTTCTTTCTTGGGTCACCACTTTAGGGGATGGAGATTGGGCAGAGTTTCCCCTAGTAAAAGATGTCTCGTTTTGAAGATCGTATAATGGAATGCAATTGTATTTACAGTATGGCTTCTTATATACCAAAACTTAACTATTGCTATTTCACTATTTACATATAAACAAGAAAAGGATAGCCATACAAGTTTTGGCGGGAAACTAACGCGCGCTGTAGATTCGTAGTGCGCATGCGTAGAACTCGCGAAGGCAGGCGGCAGCGACTGCGGCGCGTTGGCGCATGCGCGGACCAAGGGAATAAATACACCCTGTCGCGCGCGCAGTGCAGTCAGTATCGAGGAATCTTCGGCGGGAACGCACGTCTGTCTGCTGTTGTCACAGCCAAACAAAACTTCTGTTTCCTGGAGCACTGCGTCAATCGATTATATTTGATGTCAATCGAAAAACGTTCTTTTCAGAACGGTCAATCATTTTGTCGCTACGTCAATCGAAAGCGTTCTTTTCAGAACGGTCAATCAATTTGTAGTTGACGGGACTCGGCAGCTACATACTCGTAAATAAATTATCTGTTAATAAATTATGAATTAAGTATTAAAGTTATGTTTGTAGTAAGGCAGACTTGATACACTTATTCGTTATAGATGTAATAATTAACTGCGTAATTACGCGCGAGATAGCGCACGATGTCGCGCGCATTTTCAGAATGTCTGGAAATTCATAGCATTTGACAATACGTAAACGCAACCTGAGTCTATGAGTCTATATATTAGAACAAAACAATGACACGATAAAAACATAATTTTTAAGAAAAAAAAACCGACTTCAATGGGGGAGGCCGGTGAAAGATTATTATACTTAGATGGTGCACTCTTAGATTCCTTACAATGAAATAAAAATGGCTATAAGTATGTTTATAATGGTAGAAGACTAAGTATCCTCAATTCCTCATGGAATCATGGAAAAACCTTGCTTGCTTGACAAACAAAACGAAGAGAACAAATCGCCAAACTATGCGTCGTTGAAGAGTTCTGTTCTGATCATCATCAGCGGTTCCACTTCATCAAATGTCACTTTTATGAATGAAAATGCTTGATTATTTCATGATAATACTACAATTACTATTTGTGTGCCTTTCACATTTGAGGAGTTCCCTCGATTCCTAATGGATCCCATCATCAGAACTCGAGCATGACAAAAATCAATCGTGAAAATAGAACTTGCTTAACAAACACAGCCAGAAGGACAAATCGCCAAACGTGAACTTTTCGTCGTTGAAGAGTTCTGTTCTGATCATCATCAGCAGTCCCACTTCATCAAATGTCACATTTTTATATGATAATGCTCGATTTGTTGATAAAAACACAAAAAACACTATATGTTTGCCTTTAAGATTTGAGGAGTTCCCTCAATTCCTCATGGATCCCATCATCAGAAATCGAGCATGACAAAAACTAATCGTGAAGATAGAACTTGCTTAACAAACACAGCTAGGAGGACAAATCGCCAAACGTGAATTTTCGTCGTTGAAGAGTTCTGTTCTGATCATCATCAGCAGTTCCACTTCATCAAATGTCACAATTTTGGATGAAAATGCTCGATTTGTTGATAAAAACACAAAAATCACTATATTAAAAATAAAAATTAAAATCATTTATTTCGTGTAACGGAGACACATAAAATACAATACATTAGTTGAAAATAATAATAATAATTGAACAACCAATGCATACACAGTCCTACCATTTAATCACACTGGTGGAAGTATGCAGCCCCGCACAGTGTAACATGATAGGACAGTCAGGCTTATCCGCTATCATTCTCAGAATGGTATTGGGACTGTCCCGCACCCGGCGCACCAGGGATGCAGCGCGTCCGCGCATGGTCGCATAAAAACAGGCAACGCGCGCCTCCGCAAACATCCCTGATGCGCTACAGAAACGAGGCAGTCCCACTATCACCCGGAACGCGTTATTATATTGAACACGGAGGGCCCTATAGGCCCGTTGCGAATACTGCACCCAGAGGCTGCAGGTATATAGAGATGTACAGAAAGCTCTAAACAGGGTAATTTTGACCTCCCTGGAGCAACCTGCAAACCTCCGAGCTATCATATTCGCCCGCACCGACAAGGCCCTCCGTTCCCGTTCTATATCTAGGTCGTCCTTGAGATCGGCCGCAACTACATGACCTAAATATTTAAAATGGTTGACTCGGTCCATGGTACTGCCATTAAGGTATATTGCCGGAAGCTCCGATACCTTCTTGCGGTCGCTCTCAAATACCATGTACTGGCTCTTTTTTTCATTATATTTAAGGCCGTGATTCAAGGCATAGGATTCGCACACATTGAGCAGCCTACGGATACCACAGACCGACGCGCTCAGTAGCACCATATCGTCAGCATAACTTATGTTGTTAACACAAACACCATCCACGTGACAACCGACATGGAAGCTACTATTATATGTTTGCCTTTAAGATTTGATGAGTTCCCTCTTTTTCTCATGGATCCCATCATCAGAACTGCGTTTTGACAAAAACGGGACCAACTTGGATATACTTATATATACTTACAATCAAAAAAAGAATTTTCCAAATCGGTTAAGAAATGACGGAGTTATGGAGTAACAAACATTAAAAAAAAAAAAACAACCGAATAAATAACCTCCTCTTTTGAAATCTTGAAGTCGGTTAAAAAGCAAGTGGAAGGAGAAGAGAAGGCGAAACTTTCAATCCTTCAAAGAACGAAATGTCACGAGGCTTTTAATTATACGAATTACCACAAAGGACAGGAAACATAATCGTAATACAAAAAATTGCCCGTTTTTGAAATTGTTTTATAACAACTCTACAGCCTTAAATAGCTTTGTGCGGCCACTTTTCTTTCATCCGTTATCTTTTTCGTCTTCGTGGGCGTGCAGTTTGTAAATTGTAATAGTACGTAGTTTACGATTTGTTTATGATTTATTCAAAATATCTGATATTTTAAAGTTATATAACTTGGCTTGGTTCGGTACTTAAGGTGCTCAGGTGATTTATATGGAATTATCTCATCCATTTTCTACCGAGCGATTTTAATGTAAACGTTTAATCATTTGTAATTTACTTGATTGTGAATTTATTTACCTAATGGTCGTTTCACTAGTTCGGAACTTGAAAGGCGTAAGGCCGTAATATATGTACGTGCGAATAATCCTTACTATATTGGATATAGTTAACGAAGCATGGAAAGGATTATCCCTAAGGCATAGACCAGTGTTACCAGTTCAATGGGTTGCATTAATGTCTAATCCAATTAAAGGAATATGCAGTAATTAAAAGCACCACTCTTATTAAATAGTTTGGCGTCCTCTCGCCTGCCGAAGGTAGCCTTGTTTGAAATAGATATTAGCGAAAATATTGCCTACCGTTTTTTGTGTATAAGTAATTAAACTCTTATAAAGGACTGGAAACACGTAATGAAGGACCAACAATTCATAGATATACTCGTACTCGTATAAATGAAGCGGGCTAATGTCATAGCATATATAGGTATAGTGCACCGACCAATTTAGTAGCCTTCACCGAAACAATTTAACCATATTAATATCCGGTTAACGTTTAAGTATTAACACTTTTACAGTGCACCGACCAATTTAGTAGACTTATCGATACCGTGCCGTTTAACCTATTATAGTGGTCGGCGGTTAAGAAGTCAATCCTGATACCTGTCATAACCATACAGTTTATAACTTCAAAGTGACTTTTAGGTTAACACCGGAAACCGTATAACATTTATATATATATATGTGTGTGTGTAACCTGACTAAGGTTTTTACACGTCGTTATCGTAATCGTTATACGTTGATATGGGGCCATGCACATGCTTTTGAGCACAGTTTCTCTACGTACCTACTATGCAAATATTGATAAGGACGTGTGTTGTAAGTAGACGTAAAGTCTACTACAGCATAAATAAAAAAGGTTTAGTCACGTAGTCCATCCCAGTCTGCTGACCTATACTGCCACATGCGCCTTAGGCTGGTTGGCCGTGGCGGTTCCGGTCGCACACATGGTGCCTGTGTCCGGACGAGGCAGTGATCGGATGAGCCGAGTGGCGCATGCCTCGTACCCACTTTTCACCGACAAAGAACTTACAAATATAAACAAAAGTGCTCTGCGAAAAGAACTAATCATGTTGGCAATTATTGACATGGTAAATTTTTGAAAAAAAAATTCTAGTCATAGACATTTAAAAATAGGAATTATGCGAGACATGTTGATGGATTGGGTGGATGCTGGTCTACTGTGATGATACTGACTTTTCGTAATGGAAAGGAAAAGCAAACACCAAGTATACTTTTCTGAAATCTTCAGACTTTTACAAAAACATTGTATCGGTCATTTAGATTTTTACTATGAACACTACGTTTATTTTATTTTTAGATATATGCTCAAATATCGTGGCACGAGCATGGAGGTAGGAGATACTACGTACGCAACGTATGGAACGCATCTAATAAATGTCGTTGGGTACGAGTCATACGTCAATTGAAGAAACAAAGCGACGCCAAGGTTAAAAATCAAATGCTACAGAACCATTGAAATTAATTAATAGTATTAGTATAGTAGTGGGTTCATCCAATGGTGCTTTCCCAGAGCGAATGCACGAGTTACTATACAAAATACCCAAACCGCTATAGGTGCACCTAAAATATTTGAAGAGTTCCTTCGATTTCTCCAGGACCCTATGATCGGATTCTGACCCGATGACAATGGGACCACCCCGGAAGTATACCGTTTCAAACAAAAAAAGAATAAAATCACTGTTTTATTCTGGTGTATACACATAATTACCAAGCTGCATGCCAAATTTCAGCTTTCTATGTCATCTGGAAGTGGGTTAGGTTTTTGATTACTAGTCAGTCAGTCAGTCAGTCAGTGGTAAAAATACCCTTTTTTGGAATTTATTATCTCAATAACTATTAAACCTATATTTATGAAATTTGGGGTTCTAGTTGTTCTAAAGGATCCTAATAAGATATGGACCAAATTTCATGTTTTGTGTTAGATAGATTTGGAGTTATTGGAGGGTCAAAAGTGGTTCCAAACGGTTCGTGTAATATAACACACGGCTGCTGTCCGCCAGTTCCTAGGGTGAACTTGGCTGGACACGCTACCGCGTGTCTAGATTTAAACAGAGATCCTATACACACAATTTCAGATTTCTAAGTCCAAATATTTTACTTTTCCCGTACAAACTTTCGTCCCTTTTTTTACCCCCTTAGGGGATGAATTTCGAAAAATACTTTCTTATCCCTAGCCTACGCTACAAATGTAACCGACTGTACAAGAAACAGTTCTCTAGCTTTAGTAGTTTCGGCTGTGCGTTGATGAGTCAGTCAGGACTTCTTCTTTTATATAAATAGAAGAATATAATGACTTAATGATACCATAAACAATTTATATTTTGGTTACTTATCACATCAGACGTACCGTATTTGTTGTATACGGAGAGTCTATAATGTCTATATACGATGTTTAAAATCTCTAACTGTACCAACTTTAAACCCCCATTTCACCCCTTTATTGGGACGAATTAGGTAAACGCTTAAATACGTATCTGTTGTATTTAAACAGAGAGTCTATATACGAAGTTTCCAATCTCGCACTTCAAAAACTATTTGCTCCGTATACAAAATTTGAAACTCCCTTTTCACCCCTTTTGAGAATTTATTTCGAAAAACGCTGATATACGCCATTGATTTATCAGAGAGCCTATACACGCAATTTCAAGTTTCTAAGTCCAAAAATTTTATTTTTCCCATACAAACATTCATCCCGTTTTTACCCCCTTAGGGGATGAATTTCGAAAAATCCTTTCTTATCCCTAGCCTAAGCTATAAATGTAACCGACTGTACAAAAAACAGTTCTCTAGCTTTAGTAGTTTCGGCTGTGCGTTGATGAGTCAGTCAGGACTTCTTCTTTTTAACCGACTTCAAGATTTCAAAAGAGGAGGTTATCAATTCGGTTGTGTTTTTTTTTAATGTTTGTTACTCCATGACTCCGTCAGTTCTTAACCGATTTGGAAAATTAGTTTTTTGATTGTAAGAATATATATCCAAGTTGGTCCCGTTTTTGTCTAAACGCAGTTCTGATGATGGGGTCCACGAGGAATGGAGGGAAATCCTCAAATCTTTAAGGCAAACATATAGTGATTTTTATGTTGTTATCAACAAGTCAAGCATTTTCATCCAAAAATGTGACATTGGATGAAGTGGAACTGCTGATGATGATCAGAACAGAACTCTTCAACGACGAAAAGTTCACGTTTGGCGAATTGTTCTCCTAGCTGTATTTGTTAAGCAAGTTCTATTTTTACGATTAATTTTTGTCATGCTCGATTTTTGATGATGGGATCCATTAGGAATTGAGGGAACTCCTTAAATCTTTAAGGCAAACATATGGTGATTTTTGTGTTTTTATCAACAAATCGAGCATTATCATACAAAAATGTGACATTTGATGAAGTGGAACTGCTGATGATGATAAGAACAGAACTCTTCAACGACGAAAAGTTCACGTTTGGCGATTTGTCCTTCTAGCTGTGTTTGTTAAGCAAGTTCTATTTTCACGATTGATTTTTGTCATGCTCGAGTTCTGATGACGGGATCCATTAGGAATCGAGGGAACTCCTCAAATGTGAAAGGCACACAAACAGTGATTTTAGTATTTTCATGAACTAATCAAGCATTTTCATTCATAAAAGTGACATTTGATGAAGTGGAACTGCTGATGATGATCAGAACGGAACTCTTCAACGACGCGTAGTTCACGTTTGGCGATTTGTTCTCTTCGTTTTGTTTGTCAAGCAAACAAGGTTTTTCCATGATTCCATAAGGAATTGAGGGTACTTAGTCTTCTACCATTATAAACATACTTATAGCCATTATTATTTTATTGTATGGAATCTAAGAGTGCACCATCTAAGTATAATAATCTTTCACCGGCCTCCCCTATTGAAGTCGGTTTTTTTTTCTTAAAAATTATATATATAGTATATATATATAGTATACAAAAATAATGTGTCGATACCGCCTTTGCCACCGACCAAAATCAAAACTACCAAAAAAAGAAAATAAATAGACGACTTCGACAAATGTGCCATAAGGCACAAAATTCATGAATTCAATGCTGTGCGAAAGCAAGTACCAACTCACAAAACTCTGCTTACTGAATTGAAAAAAGATATTGGTTTTACCGGTAGTAGGGAGTACTTGCGATTGCTATTGCACAGTATGGGGTTCATTTATAAAAAGTGCAGAAACCAACGGTCCATATTGAAGGAGCGGTCGGATATTACGGTTTGGCGGAAAAGTAATTTAGACGAAATATAATAAGCTAGGGACAAAAATATACCTCTTGTTTATTTAGTTTTTTTTTTTTTTAGATAATGTGACTTACTTCCATGCTTCTCTTAACCACGCAAAATGTTGGCAAAGCGAAATTGAACCAGGTGTGTCGAAATCCGTTTCAACTTGCAAACGATATTCATATTCATATTAATTTAATCGTATCAATCATACATCGTCAGCCCGGCTAGTATGATAGCTTATACCGTCACGTTATATGGCCAAAATGTACTGAAATGTCACATAAAACGTGACGGTATAAGCTATCATACTAGCCGGGCAGGTTACAGAAATTTTTTAAATACATAAAGTCAATAATGATATATTATTGTTCATGCCGGTGTACCATCGAGATTTGTTCCCAATGCACTCCTAATATATAATGATAAGGAAAAAAAGCCGATAATCATGACTCCATGAACAGGAACAATTTTAAGAAATAGGATTTGCAGAAATTAATTCCTAATCTCAGTGAACCCACGTGTATTATAATGGATATAATATAATAAATATAAAGAAAATAACGTTACCGCCATTGCCGCTAATGAAAAAAAGACCCAATCCCAATTTTAAATAAGAAGTAGATGTCTAAGAAAGGGCCTAATAGGCACTGGTCAGGCTATACGTTGCAAAAAAATATTTGACCCCTCTGTTACATGTATGGGGTGCCCCCCCCCCCCAGTTTAATATTTTTCTCGTAATTTCACTTTATATTTCTATAGCGGTTCATAACATAAACCTTCACACTAAATTTCATAATTATAGTGGTCATATTCTCCGAGTAAATCGGCTGTGACATACGGACGGACAGACAGACAGACAGACATGACGAATCCATAAGGGTTCCGTTTTTTGCCATTTGGCTACGGAACCCTAAAAATCAATAACAAGCATAAGGAAATACTTTGGCAGCGTTTCATACGTCTTCTACTAAGAAGGGAAGACTTTTTACGATAACTCAAAAACTGCTTAACTGATCATGTCTTCTATATTTTTCATTAAAAGAATTAATTAATTCATGACTTTTTTTTATGACCTTCTTAAAGTTAGAGGGGGGGAGAAACGTTTTTTTTTTCTTTTGGAGCGAATATTTTCGAATATATTCATTAAAAAAAAAGTTTGATGAAGGCCTCTATTCATTTTGAAAGACCTATCCAACAACATCCCACACCATGCAGTTGAAGCAAAATAAAAAATCATCCTCACTTTACGTGGAGGGGAGGTACCCTTTAAAAAATGTTTTATTATATTCTATTTTACGACTTTATCAGTTTTATCTATATTAATAATTTCGTGCAGGGGTACGGTAGACCCGAACGAGACCTGTCTCAAATTGAAGAACGTATAAAAATAACGATTTCGATTTGAAAATATGTATCCGCAAAATTCGGATTATCGCGTATTTTGCATTAAAAAGTGTTAATTTTATGACAAACGGTCGGCCATATTAAATTCGTTGGTTGACAGCGTCGGGTTGGGTACGTTCGGAAATTGTAAACTATGTTTGCGTCCGGTGTGTTGGCCAGGTTGCTGGGCTGCGTTCTGGGTGATGGGCCATCATCACCCATTGTGTGGATTCGGCTAGCCGCGTCTGCAGCGTTTTGTTTTTGTAGTTTTCAAGCGTTCTATACACCTATCAGCCTAGCTAGCAAGATAACTTATACCGTTACGTTATATGGGCGAAATGTATTGAAACGTCACATAAAACGTAACGGTATAATCTATCGTGCTAGCTAGACTGCTTGTCACAACAACCGCCTTCAAAGCGAATGTATGGGGCCTGTTACATGGTTATTATTATCACGTGATACATTCATATCACGATAAGTACCACGTGAATATTGAAGCAGAATCCATACAAATTTGAAAACTGCAATAATATTGACACCCCGGTATTATGATAATATTAATCGTGTAAAGGACACCACTTGAATGTTTGCTGAGTCTGTCCGCCATCTTAAAGCTGCTTCTCTATTTTGTTGTGACAAACTACTAGGTGACATATGGCTTTTAAACGTCTAGCAAAATTGTATCCCTATCTCGC
The DNA here is from genome assembly GCA_905163555.1 of Notocelia uddmanniana. NCBI lineage: Eukaryota > Metazoa > Arthropoda > Insecta > Lepidoptera > Tortricidae > Notocelia > Notocelia uddmanniana. The sequence continues at coordinate 55,540,051 of LR991052.1, forward strand.
TCTATCTTATAACTTAGTGGTACTGGGGGTCTACTCTGAAAGTCGAAATACGAACTTCGTATGGTGCCGTCCCTTTCACTCATATAGTCTATGACAGGAGAGTGAAAGGGACGGCACCATACGAAGTTAGGATTTTGAATTTCGGAGTAGACCTCCAGCTCATGCATCTCTAAAAATTGCCATAATAAAGCCTAGCCATAAAAAAGGCGACTTTTTAAACTTAAATAATTACCGACCAATAGCACTTCTGTCCACATCAGCTAAAATCTTCGAAACCGCAATGATTATACGTTTATACTCTTTTTATGAAAATTTTTATATTCTTCATGAAAATCAAAATGGTTTTAGAGCAAACCATTCCACAACGCTCGCAATTTATAAATACGTACAAGGCATTTTTAACGCAATAAACAGTAAAAAATATGCGGTAGGGCTCCTGCTCGACATGAGCAAGGCCTATGACAGAGTCTGCCATAAAATTCTATTAGACAAATTATACGGCACAGGAATAAGAGGATTAGCCTATAATTGGTTCAAATCTTATTTCAATAATCGCATCCAATACGTGGAAATAGAAAACACCAATTTTGAAACAGGGTACATACAGCACGTAAGGTCTGATAAAGTCCCCGCGACTGGCTCTATCCCTCAAGGTAGCGTCTTGGGTAGTATTCTGTTCAGTATTTACATAAACGCTCTCCCAAATGTATTAGAAGACCTGAACATTCTTTTTGCAGATGATGTCTCGATAATATTTCCGTGCTCTAATCTTAGCGAAGCCGAAAGTAAGTTAAACTCATCTCTGAATAAAATCCAACATTGGCTAGAACTTCATAATTTAAAGCTCAACATAGGAAAGACGAAAATAATACAGTTTAAACCACATCAAAAACACACACACATCCAAAATCTCTCAAAAAAATTATGTTCATTTATTTACGCCCTTCAACATCTCAAAAGACTGACGGACTTTCAGACAGCACTGACAGCATACTACGCGTACGCCTACTCTAGAATAACATATGGTCTCATATTATGGGGAAACAGCACCGAAGTAGATAAAATTTTCGTTCTTCAAAAGAAATGTATCAGAATATTAACCAACATTAATCAACTAGAATCATGCAAACCACAATTTACCAAACATAAAATACTAACTTTGACGTCCATGTACATATTAGAGGCATTGACATAAGATACGAGGGTAAAACTGAAAGTTTCGGGAATAGAAGAAAATATGCAGTATAAGTGAGTTTATTTATTTTTATTGTTTTTCAAAATATTCTCCTTTGTATTTCATGCACTTATGCATGCGTTCAAACCAGTCCATAAAGCACTTTTTGAACTCTGAAGTAGGGGTCGACAAAATGGCTATCTTATAGGCCTCCACTGCTTCTTCTGGCGTCTGAAACCGCTGACCACGCAGTTTGTCCTTGATTCTGGGGAATGTAAAAAAGTCGTTGGGACTTAAGTCAGGGCTATATGGAGGGTGGTCCAATATTTCGACTTTTTCACCGTCCAGGTACTCAGTTGTTGTCCGAGCGGTGTGTGGGCTGGCGTTGTCGTGGTGAAGGATGATGCGACGACTAGGGTTTGTTTTTCGGAGTTCAGCAAAGACGTTCGGCAAACAAATAGTGGTGTACCAATCAGCATTGACTGTTCTACGATCCTCAAGAGCCACAGTAGCTACGTGACCAGATTTAGAGATAAACGTAGCCACCATCTTCTTAGCCGTACTGCGAGAACGAACAACTTTTGTGGGTTTGAGCTCGTCTTCGAAGACCCATACTCGGGATTGGTTTTTAGTTTCAGGCTCATAAGCGTATATCCACGACTCGTCACCTGATACTATGCTAAAAACAGCATTTGAGCGTCCCTTGTTAAATCTTTTCAAAGTTTTGCGGCACCAATTGACACGGACTATTTTCTGCTCGTCAGACAATAGGTGAGGTATCCAACGGGAAAATAACTTTTTCACGCCTAATTCTTCTTTTAAAATAATTTGTATTTGACTCATTCCAATACCCAGGTGCTCTTGAATTTCCCGATATGTCACATGTCGGTCTTCATTTATCAGACGACGCACAACATCGACGTTTTCTTGCGTGACTGCCGATTTTGGTCGACCTTCACGCACTTCGTCGGTGAGGGATACACGGCCACGTTGAAATTCTGAATACCACCTGTATATTGTAGTCTTTGAAGGAGCTTCAATATTAAAAGCAGCAACCATCCGCTCTTCACATTGTTTTTGTGTTAGTCCACTTTTAAAGTCATAATAAATCATAGCTCTGAAATTTTCACGGCACAATTCCATTTTAAGCAGTGACTCGACGACTTCAATAAACAATTGAAACCGAACCATACTTTTTTTTTTCTAAGTGGCCAGTGTGTTGAGATAAGGAAACTTCAGAGATTATAAAAAGGTATAATACATGTTAAAAATAAATTAATAAGTATTCGATTCCCGCCACTTTCAGTGCAAGCCTCGTATAGAAATACATCAATGATTAGAGGCATGCAAGTTTGTTCGCAAATATAAAGATTTATTTTGTAATGTAACACAAGTTAGACGCAATCAAAGAACATATAAATAAGCTCAAACTACCTTTTTCGAAATTAAAACTAGTAGCTACCAGTCCTCAATACATGTTAATTAAAATTTATAACCATTTACCGAACTACATAAAAAACCATGAAGAACCCAGAATTTTCATTAGGCAGCTTAAAACATATTTAATAAATAAAAGCTACTACAATTTAAATGAATTCTTTAATGCGGTATATAATTCATAAATAATTCTACAGCTCTTAAAATAATCCAGCTCATTCCTAAGTAACTAAGCAAAAAGTACGTATTCTAAAATATAAACAGAAATAAGTTTGTAGTTTAATTATTCATTTATTTTTATGCGGCAGTAGCTTCATAATGTAAAAAAAACAAAAATAAAAAAAAAATATTCTGCAAATAGGCCACAAGGGCACTTTTACAAGTCAACACGTGAATTAGACAATTAAATAAATTGACAATAATAATTATTGTTTTCAAAACAGAACTGCAGAACAAATTAAAATTAAAAAATAAATAAATATTAAAATAAAAAATAAAAAATAAAAAGTGGACAGTAATAATAATGATTTCAAAACTATACTGATTAACAAACTTACAATATTCAATAAAAATAAACTTACAAGACATTATATAAAAAAAAAAAAAACAAAAAAATTAGTGACGTATATATACGGTCTCTGTCCGAATACACAAAAGTATATACAATAAATTTTTCAAACCACATGCTCGACAATGCCGGATTATAGGTCATGTAAACCCTACCGAAAGCAAGACATTAAATCCCTTGGTATTAGCCGGGTTATAATGTTGTACTGAATTTCATTATAACCCGCTGGTTAATAATATGATTTCACTTTTCATAATTCTTATTACTATATGCATAAAGTTTAATTTTGCTAAACACAATTTGTCCTAGGCCATGGCCTACTTGATTTGACAAAATAAATGAAGTTTGCCTCCGTGTGAACCCCGGTCCGGAGGAGCGCGGTGTTCGAAATTCGAATTTCGAATCTAGGACCACGGCTTGTGCTTTCGAATTTGGAACGTCGCGCGCCTTCATTTGTTCACGCGTGACGAACAAATCGAGTTCTTGTAGGTGCCTATAGAAGATTTAATTTCAAAAATAATATTGAAAATGTCGAGTGATGAAAGTGTTTTGACTCCTGAGTTTATCAAATTAGATGCCATAGGCATTGTCAACAATCTGCTGCCAGAGAAGTCAAAGGAAAAATACCTAAAAGCCTACAACCTACTGCCTATTTATCTACTGAGCCTGTTTTTTTGTCTCGCATAAGGTGTGAAAAGTAGAGTATACACCTCGGGGATAAGACTGTTTTAGTCTTGGGCGGTTGAACCCCTCACTGCACTCAGGACTCAGTCTTAATTCCCTCGCTTCGCTCAGGAATTAACTTATAACTCCCTCGCTACGCTCAGGAGTTAAATTATGAGTCCTTCGTTACGTTCGGGATTCAATTCGCTCCCGTGACATAAAACAGTGCTTTATCCCCTTAGTGTATAATCTACTATAATATCTCAGAGATCTATATGGTCTCTGAGCGTCCATTATTCCTAAGTCCTTAGAGATGTACATGTTCTCTAACCGTCTAAATTAAAATAAGTAGTAAATTAAAATAGCACTTATGTAATTTAATATTCTCAGAGACGTATAAGGTATGTAAAGGCGATAACCGCCTCTCTCACTTCTATTGCTATGCCCTTGCAGGGTGTCACATGAATACCTAATAGATGATCAAACGAACTTCGCAAGTGAAGTTCGATCACTATTTTGTGAGTCACTTCCTTCGAAGATATAAATATAACCAGGTAGTCTTTTAAACCTACAAGGCATCTCGCACGAATTTTAAAGAGTCGATTGTACAATCGAATTAACTTATTTTTTTTTTTTTTTTTTTATGTGGGTATGCATATGATCTTAGTTCATAGTAGAATCGCCTGCTAAGCCTCATTTCTTTAGAGAGGAAAATTAAATAAACTTTTACTGGGTCCGGGGATGGGAGGGTGACCCTATATCTTCGAAGGAAGTGACTCACAAAATAGTGATCGAACTTCACTTGCGAAGTTCGTTTGATCATCTATTTTATTTCGTCACTTCCTTCTTCAGATATAAATATAACCAGGTAGATGTTTAGAGACGGTTTATTGAAAATAAAATGCATGAATCAAAAAGTTTTATTTAGTTTTCACTTTCAAGGCAAAGGTTCATACATAATTCGTCTTAGTAATCAAGTATAATTATTACAATCAGTCTCCAAATTAAACTTGTGTTTACTCATTGGCTAAAGAGAACACTGATCTGGCAAAATGGTTTTGATCTAAAACTGGGCGATTATAAAATCTAGCAAAGGTATGAGAAGCGCTGGTCCAACCAGCTGTCTTTCTTATTGTGTCAATACTGACACCGGCAGAGGCCGCCGCCGAAGTGGACGCATGTCGCGTGCTGTGTGCACTGAACACTGTCACGTCGACGCCACTCTCTGCCAAAGTCTGCTTAATCCATCTACTTATCGACTGTGAAGACGCCCTCTTATAAGGCTTCTTATGAGTGATAAAGAGATTATCTAAATTGTCTGATCTCAACTTAGATGTCGCATTAAGATAATCATCTAAAACCGTAGCTGGGCAAATATTAGGGCTGCCTATGAAATAAGGTAGGACCAACACCGGTTGATCCCTACCCACGCCTGAAGTTTTAATCATGTCTACTATAGGAATATGCCAAGCGTTTGAAACCTTCACCATATTAGAAATCTTGATAAGGGAAAAGGTTTGTACCCTGTGCGCAGTGCAAAGTGCCAGTAAAACACAGAGTTTTTTGGTAATTTTTTCTAGATTTAAGTTTCTGTTGGGAAACCAAGTAGACAGGTGGTCAAGCACAATCCGTGGATCCCATGTATGGGTATATTTTGGGGCCAAGGGTTTTGCTTTAAATATACCCTTCATAAGACGTTTTATATTTTCATCGGACCCTAAATGCTCGCCTACGAGCAAAGATAATGCTGAACGATGACTATTGATGGTTCCGTAAGAGGCCCCCTTGGAAAATTGTTCCGACAGAAAGGATAAAACGTCTGAAATGGTCGGATCATAAGTGTTACTGTTGTTACTGAGGCAAAATTGCCACCATAATCTGTAAGTGCTAGAGTACTGCTTCACTGTACTGTCGGTAATGGATGTTAACATTAGTCCTAAGGCTATTTCTGGGATGCTACGCCGTGCAAAAGCGATCCGGAGAGCTTCGCGGCCCCCAGGGTAAGCTTCTTGTGCATCGGGTGGAGGGATCTGTAACGCGATTGAAGAAGATCTCTATTAGGAGTGAAGAAAATAATCTCAGATATTAGCATTCTCTTCAGAAGAGGAAACCAAGGTTGACCTGGCCAGTATGGAAATACCAGAATGCCTGTTGCTTTGTCGCTTAGGATTTTCCTCAAGCATTTCAAGATTAGCGAGAAGGGTGGAAATGCGTAGAAGAACGTATATTTCCAGTTGATGGTAAACGAATCGACTGCAATGGCGTCTGGATCCCTCTTCCATGAGATATAGTCTTTACATTTAGCATTGGTGCGAGAAGCGAAGAGGTCAACTTCTGGTTGGCCAAAGGTGTGGACTAAAGATTGAAAAGCCCAATCTGCCAATTCCCACTCAGTATCATGGTTGATTCTACGGGATTCCTGATCGGCTTCTACGTTGTCCTTCGTGTTAATGTAAGATGCGAAGAGCCAAATCCCTCGCTGCTCGCACCACTGCCAAATAGATTTCGCTAATTCATTCAAATGACTAAACTGTATTCCTCCCATACGATTAATGTAGCTAATAGCAGTTGTATTGTCAACTCTTAGTAGTATGGCACAGTTACGAAGGTCTCGAGCAAAACACTTTAGCCCCATGAAAATAGCCAGGAGTTCTAAATAATTTATGTGGAAAGTCAATTCATCGTCTTTCCAACCGCCGTTTTCCCGCTTATTATTGCAGTACGTGCCCCAACCTGTCCTGGAAGCGTCGGTGAAGATTTCTAAAGAAAACTTCTCATCAGGTCTCATGGAATTAGACGATGAACATATGTTGTGCTCCCACCATTTTAAGTCCGGTAAAATGTGAGTAGGGAGTTTTATTTTAGCTTCATAGTTGTTATTACAGTTTAGTAATGACATATATTTATGTCGTTCTAATGTTTTCGTGTACAACCAACCGTACTTGACTGCTGGACATGCTGCGACAAGTACTCCAATAAGTTGCGAAAACTCCCTAATAGTACAGGTAGGTAATAAGGAAAATTTCTGAACCAGATGTAAAATCCTATGTCGTTTTTCGGCGGGAAGACATATCGATAGATCGGAAGTGTTGAGCATAAAACCTAAGAATTTACAGGTTTGTTGCGGTTCCAAAACACTTTTCTCAAAGTTAACGACAAACCCTAAACAACGTAGCAATTTGATAGTCTCATTTACATTGGAGATACACTCAAGATATGTATCGCCAATACACAGAATGTCGTCAAGGTAAATTACAGAACTGTGTCCGCGGCTTCTCAAAAAGGATATAACTTCCTTCATTATTTTACTAAATACTCGTGGTGCCACAGATAAACCATAAGGCAGGGCATTAAATTCAAAGACTTGATTCTTAAATACAAAGCGAAGATATTTTCTATCAGCTTTACAAATTGGTACCAAAAGATACGCTTCCTTTAAATCAATTGTTGCTAAGTAGCCATCTTTTGGTATAAGCCTTGCCGCTGTCCTGTGGTCCTCCATCTTAAAATGAGACCTCGGAATGTACTTATTCAGAGCCTTCAAGTTCAAAATGAAACGTTTACCTCCACTGGACTTAGGAGCTAGAAAAATTGTCGACACGAAGTCACCAACAGAACGTTCACAAATGGAAATTGCACCCAGTTCTAACAAGTTATTGACAGCTAACAACATATCAGTTTCTTCGTTTATTGTTAAAGCTTTAGATGGCATACAATTTTGTTCGACCCTTGAACAAAATGGTATAGAATAACCTTCAGAGATCCATTTGAGTACAATTGGATTATCTGTTACATTTAGCCAGCAATCATAGAAAAACTGTATTCTGCCTGCATGTACCTGTGTGTCTATGTTGTTGCACGTGGTTTGGAAAGCGCTTGAGGCTTCGCCGCTTGTATTTGGGGTGTCCTGCGACCCGCTGGGAACATCCTCCGCGACCCACCGCGCCCCCCCCTGTACGCGTTCGACGAGTACCGAGGAGGGCCTGTCCAGTTTCCCTGGTATCGGGGTCGGCTGGTCGACGCTGGAGCGGTAGATGTGGACGGCGCCTTATGTGCCAGGGTTGGCTTTTTAATTTGTGAACCCTGCTTTTCTATTGCTTTAGAAGCCTTAATTTTTTCGGAGAGCTTATTTCCAAACAGGGTTTCGTCTCTATCAACGTCGTTGATAATATTGAGAAATGGTTTGGCTAACACTGGCGTTACAAATTTCTTTCGTGCTTCAGTTTCCGTGTAGTGAACGTCACAAAGAATGCGGCAGCTATCGCTTAAAAACTTTACGGCCTGAACTCTGTCACAGTCGTTATTGAGGAGGAGTGAGAGGCCCTTGTTTAGAGCTGTGATTCCTAGCCCTATTTGTTGTTGAACAGACTCGACTCGTTTGTCTTTAAACCTTGTTGCATCAGAAACAGCTGCTGAGATTTCCGCATTAAGTCTTGGTGCCTGAAGCAGTGTACAGTTTTCTGGCACTAAAAACTGCTTAAGAAGTTTTTCTTTGGCATCTGATTTTAACCCTCTACGTAAAATAGGTAACCATAGACGTGCCAAATTTTCATGGATTTTTTCGCCATATTTTGGAGAATCTTCAGTTGTTTCTCCTAGTGCCACTAAAATTTCAGGGTCCAAATCGGAGTCTGGGGCGTTGTGTTCGCCTATTTCCAGTGCCGGAACCTCATTGCCTTCATTGTCCTTATTCTCCGAAATTAGAGGAGCGTCCTCAATCAGTTCATCAATAAGTTGAGGCTCGGAATCTACAAAAATAACGAAACCATTTTACAACTGTACTTAATAAAGCGTACGTGAGGGTAGGCAAATAAGAAAAAAACCTTTCTTTTGTATTAGCCTATAATATATTGATGTCATGTATTAACCTACAGTTAATCTCCAGACAGTAATTTATGTATGAATAATGCAGGTAAATCTTGCATTATATCTCATTTTCAAACTTTTATTTAATATTTATAACGGCCAAGTGTTAACCCGCGGTCAACGTCATGGCACTAAAATGGCGGACATACAAAATGTTTTTCGTTTTAGAAAAAAGTTATTATACCATCGTGGTAACCCACGGTTACCCTCTAGGCAATATTTTCCTTTTTAGAAAAACATCATACCATTGTGGTAACCCACGGTTACCCTCTAGGCAGTATTTTTCTTTTTAGAGAAACATTATCATACCATCGTGGTAACCCACGGTTACCCTCTAGGCGTATATGTACCATCGTGTTGACCCACGGTCAACCTCCTGGTAATAGCACTTTTAATGAATTTCGAATTGTTGTTGCGTTAAGAAAACACTTGGATATCACTTACGAATGAACACTTGTACTCACCCGAATTATCCTCCGAGTCCGACGAACTGATGATTCGTATTCGTTTACGCCCTGCTTTCAATTTTTTGATCTCGCGATCATAATGATCGTGGTTGTTACGACGTTTGGGCATAATTTTGGTGTTGATATTCGTTTTGCAGTTGACGTGCGTACGATGCCTCGCACGAAAAAAGAATGAGGCTTAGCAGGCGATTCTACTATGAACTAAGATCATATGCATACCCACATAAAAAAAAAAATAATAATAATAAGTTAATTCGATTGTACAATCGACTCTTTAAAATTCGTGCGAGATGCCTTGTAGGTTTAAAAGACTACCTGGTTATATTTATATCTGAAGAAGGAAGTGACGAAATAAAATTATAAGTTCCACCTGTTAAATGTTAATGTGATCTGCAATAAATAAATAAATAAATGCCGGTCGCCGCGCTTGGACGTAAGAGGCGCTACCGCGAACCGAAAACGAAGTATCTGCCTCTCTCTCGCACATGTATATTCGAACGACAGAGAAGAAGATAGTTCGATTTTGGTTCGCGGTAGGCCCTCAGGCGTCAACTTCAAAACGAATAGGGTATTTTACTATATGCGAAATAAAATTCAAAATGTAAGAAAAACCGGCCTAGTGCGTCGGACTCGCGCACTGAGGGTTCCGTACAACTAAAAAACAAAAGTGATTTATCAATATATTTATATTTTTAGTGAAATATACTTCATGATAAACATTATCACCTAATTTCAAGTTCATAGGTCGATGGGAAGTTTTATATGTGTGACAGACGACACACGGAATGTTCTTTTACTTTCTTCGACCGTCCGCCGCGCTCGGACTAAAGTGCTACCAACCGAAAACTAAATATATATGCCTCTCTGTCGCACTTGCATATTCGAGTGCGGAGAGGCATATATATTCGTTATACTTCGTTTTCAGATCGCGGTAGGCCCTCTGGTCTGACAGCTCCTATTCCTGGATGGTGCGCGTATCGAAATGTGAAATACCTTTGGCAAAACGGAACAAGTTGTTAAATAGCTTCCATTAATTGGAGAAAATGTTACCAACTGTTATTATTATCACGCGAAGCACTGAATATTGAAGCAACATCCATAGGGGCCTGTTACATGGTTATTATTATCACGCTATATACTCATATCACGATCCGTATCACGTGCAATGAATATTGAAGAAAAATCCATACGATTTTGAAAACCACGATAATATTGACACACCAGTATTGTGATAATATTGACACATAATATTCAGTGTAAAGGGCCCCACTTAATAGAATTTGGCGGAGAATAGAGAGCTGCTAACGCGAAACAAAAACGAACGAACATCGTGTATTTCCCTCTGTGTCGCTCGATTTTGCAAGTTCGACAGAGAGGGAGATACACGAACTTCATTTGTTTTCGTTCGCGTTAGCAGCTCTGACTTCGCACCAAAAATACTGACTGGCACATCAATATTTAACAATTGCACATCTGAACTGAATTTTAATGAACGATTAGTATTTTAGCTATACAAATCAGTACTGATTACGGTGTCAAATTTTTTATGTGCCTTTAAATACTACCCTTAATAAAATGCTTAGGATTAACTTGCAAAGATACTAAGCCTTTGCCCGTGACGTCGTCAGCGTAATATTTTACTCCCTATTCCATATGTTAATGCAGACTACAGACTATATTTGTATACGAAGTTTCATTATAATCCGTTGTTGTAATGTTTTTATTTTATACATTTTTGTACACTATTTCTTTCGTCGTTTGCATAACAGTCACGAGTAAATGTTTACTTTATTTATTTCACCCGAGCGAAGCCGGGCTTTCATCTAGTTGATTTATAAATCCGCACCAAATTGCAGCTTTCTAGCACTAACTATCACATAGCAAAGCCTCGGACAGGCAGACGGACATGGCGAAACTATAAGGGTTCCTAGTTAACTACAGAACCCTAATAATAACGCTAACGCTTCGACGTCCATCTCGCAAGACGATTTGATCACAACTGAATGTCGCCATCGTGTTCGTGTAGTGGCGTTCAACCATCGCATAGCCATAGCGCTGGGTCATAGGATGGGCCATCATGTAGAGGAGCCATAAAAAATAACAACGCAAGGACTACAGCTTACAGACCCACTAGTATTTTAAATCAATTACTTATTAAAAAGTATTCAATTAACAATATTTACATCTTCATTTAGTTTTTATTGCCACAATTTAAAATATTAACTTATACTAGTTAATAATTATCAATCCAATTTTACAGCGGCATCAACGGCTTAACGTGCCTTTCAAAGCACAGGAGCGCTCGGTTAGTAACCACTCAAAGCGGTCAGCCATCCAAGGTTTAGTACCCATAGCACAAACTTCATTGAGCTCACTATGGGACTAGATCGATTTGTGTAAAATTGTGTCCCTAATACTTTTAAATTGATTTTATTATACATAGAGCTACGAGATTTAGTTACCACATATAAGGAGAAACTTTTAAGGAGATACTACGTATAAGAGGAGAAAGTACTTATATATTTATCTATTTCCTTATACATAACTGCAAAACTATTAATCTCATAATTTAAAAAAATATATGTTTGGCATTCAGACATAACAAGACTTTTTATTTGATATAATGATCACTCGATATTAGTTTGGAAACTTTTTTTCACAGACAGACGCACGAGTGATCCTTGGTTCCTTTTTTATCCTTTTGAGTTACGGAACCCTAAATACCGCATCCGAATCGGTTCACCCGTTTAAGAACTGTTACGTGTATTTTATACTGTGTATGTTAAAATGTTAAACTTATAATGTCCCTTTTGCGATGCAAGGGAAGCAATAGGCAATATACAATATTTCATCGAGAGCGCGTTGAATCCCGAACGAAACGAGCGTAGTGAGGGATTCAAAACGCTACGTTAGAAATAATTTTAGTACCGTGTAATACACTTTTCTTTTCACTTACGCCCAATGAGAAAAAATATTCAATCAATAAGTAAATAAAGACCACACCACACATTGCCATATTAATTAAAATATACTGAATCACTGTACTGGAGCTGATAAAAGTAAATAGAGTTTATTTAAATTGGCTTTCAATATTTTTGATTTAAAGCCTTTAAATGCGGTGGTGTCTCTTAGGTGCCGGCACGAAACGAAAAACGCCTTTTTCACTGACAAGTTAATGTCTATGGTAGAACGACAAATTATTGTACATCAAAATGTCGATAGATGTTCCAACTACTGCACAGAATGTACTGCAACCTTATCTGAACCTAGAACTAGAACTTAGGTTCACGATACGGTCGATTATTACGTAGGTAGCCTTTTCCTTCAATTATGAATACTAGATGCTCAAATTATGCTTTAAATTATCCATTTACAAGATGGACTATTGGAATCACTTGTTAAAGTTTATTTGACACGTTTATTTTTCAAAATAGGTAATTGGTTTTTTGACAGAGTTTTAGAGAACACTGTAACAAAATTAAATTTCATACGAAAACTGCTAAAAGAGAAATGAATGTCTTTTATCAGTCAATAGTCGTAACTTTCTTCGAGCCAGGCTCTAAATACTCCTGATTAGTCTTTTTGGACTAAATTACCGTTTATGAACACACAATTTAGAGCTAAAAACCTGCCGTAAATACTGCTCAAAAATAGTTACTCACAAATGAGCCATAGGAAGCGAAGCAAGAGAATCCCTGATGAAAATTGTCGTGTCTCGCGGGGTCATTATCTAGGTGTAATCCACGCAATAAATGACATCTAACATAAAATATTGGAACGCAGTTTAAATAATATCTATGTATGTTTATTAATGAAACTTTTGTCAAGTAAAATTAACAAAATATTTATAGGTATATATATATAAAACGAAACAAAATAATAATAAGAAATCGAGTATTTAGCCGTCTCAAAACTTATGAACACACGAGGTATATTTCGTTTTCAGTTCGCGGGAGCGCCCCAGAGCACAGCGGAACGTCATCTCGCTCATTCGAGCAGTCCAACTATGGAAGTACCTCCACCTTGCAGAAATCCGCGGCCATAATAAGGTAACTATTTGTTCTTTAGGTATGTGGTGTTATCATGTGAAGTTCTTGGTGGTGAGTAAGATTTCCAGAGCTCCTGAGGATGCAAACAGTGTTGAGAGAGACCAACACGACGAATCCTCAAGTCAAAAAAGGATCGGCAATGTACTTGTGATTTTAACAGGGAGTAAAAACGAGTTTTGCCACGGAGCAAAATAGTTTTCTAAGTTACATTACAGGGAGCAAAAACGAATTTTGCTTTCTCTAAATGGGCTAGAAAAGTCTTTTTCTAAGTTTTATATACGACCACAGACTAGTAAGAGTTCAGACCGCCAACTCACGAACCAAAAATATAGACCGTAAGCAACCATATTTAATCTGTACCCGCTGGTAGATTTTTGAGGTTTATTTTTTTAATTATTTAATGACACTGTGCCAATGGAACTTACTGTGAACATCCAACGATAAATATATATAGCTCATTTAAATTTAACTTTGCGTAGAAGCTCACGGCATTTCCAATTGAACACCAACGTCCGATGTAAAATGAAACTGGTGTTCAATTGAAATACTACGTTCAACTATGTTGTGCCGTATTATATGAAAAAAACAAACAATTAACTTATCAACAGATTTTTTTTATGTATCTCATTTCATATCCGGGAAAACGATATATCTACGTCCTTTCACAGAGTTCTACGTTTTACAACCACAACACTCGTACATTTTGCAAAATGAGCACTTGCATGCCACATACGACGCACTTCACTATCTTCCATTTGTTGTGAAAACAATGGTTATTACGCGTTTGCAGATGAATTTTCGATTAGCTACACTCTGCTGTGCTACCGCGAACTTCGAAAATCGAACTTCGTGTCGTGCCGTCCCTTTCACTCTCGTGGTATACTCTGTATGACGGAAAGGGACGGTACGATACGAAGTTCGATTTTCGATGTTCGCGGTAGCACCCCTGTTCCGGTTGTTTATTGCATAGTAATCTATCAATAATACAAATTAAATAACAGCATTTGCAAAAATTAAAAAAATGTTCAGAGACGACTAGACGCAATTCCGAGGAGATGCCATTTTATTTTTATTGTCACTTTATTTTGACGTTTGACGTCCATTGGCAGACAAGGCAGTAGCCGATGAGAGCTCGGTATGTCGTCAGAATCTTTTTGACACAATATGGCCGCTATCATACACGTTTCGTTCTACCTAGATAAACAGCCGTGTATACGACGGTGGCAAGCAAGCTGACGCCTACGTGACACTACTGATCTGTTGGTAATTTTGTTACACGTTGATTTGTCCGTAGATATGTCGTCGCAACAAATTGAGCTAGGCGCGCGTGAGAGAAAATAACAGATGCTCACCAGACAATCCTGCGTCGCACGCCGCTCCTGTGTGTAACACGCTTTAAGCATCTCACAGACTGGCGCAGCCTGGCCGCGGCGGTCAATAGTAAACTTGTCATTAGCTGTCAAATTTACTATTGACCGTCTCCGCAGGCCGCGCCAGTGTGATTCAGCCCGGCTAGTATGATAGCTTATACCGTCACGTTATATGGCAAAAATGTACTGAAACGTCACATAAAACGTGACGGTATAAGCTATCATACTAGCCGGGCAGGTCTTAAGCCTCTCACAGACTGGCGCGGTCAATAGTACTTGGTCAATAGTAGTAGCTGTCAAATTTACTATTGGCCGCGGCCGCATGTGATTCACGGGCTTAAGCATGTCACACACAGGCGCGGCCTGCGGTAGCGGCCAGTTACAAACCAAGAAACTAACTGATGACATTAAAACCCTGGATTGGACTTACATAATAGAAACAAAACCACTAAAGACATTCATCGATAAATATATTTTATATAAGAAGGAAAACTGATGACAAACCTGAACAGAATAATATAGATTTATTTACCTATTGAAGACAAGGCAGTAAGGCCACTGGCTTATACCTCTATAGCCTGTCCATAAGGACGAAGATTAAGGCTGGGTTGCTCCAAACCGTCTGTAATCGTAAGCTGCGTTCGTTAAACATTTCAATGTATGGAAAGTTTGACAAGTTTCTATGGGATGACAGCTGCCGGCGCCATTTTTAACGTTGATCAGCCCGGCTAGTATGGTAGCTTATACCGTCACGTTTTATGTGACGTTTCAGTACATTTTGGCCATATAACGTGACGGTATAAGCTATCATACTAGCCGGGCAGTCTGTGATCGTAAGTCGGTGCAACCCAGCCTAAGAAGAAAAAAACCAGTTCCAAACTATGACAATAAAGGCCGCGTGTGTCTGAATACGTCTGAATGATTGTTTGGATTAAGTTTGGATTGTCATAGGCTGAGTTGCACCAAACTTTATGTAAAATTATAAATTTATTTAAATGAAAAGGTGGGTACAAAAAATATATATGGACACTATGAACAATAATAAAAAGTAAATTCAATCGATATGTGGCAGGGCAGCACCGTCATCGAAACACAACCTTTTTGCCACGGGTTTAAATTTGTGGCGAGTTCCACGTATGCACATGCTGGTGGCACGTATGATGGCAACGCTTATTCGAGTTCTGAGCCATCCCAGTACGGTACTCAAGGATCGATTCCAGCGGTCTGCTATGGCTTCTCCCATGTGTTTGATGAAAGATGACATTTGGGGTGCAAAGACGCCATCCACTGACGTTACTAATGGGGTGAAGGTAGCGTGTCGAATTTCACAGGCATTTGCATTTTTTCTGTGCTTTTCATCTTCGGCAGATTTTAAGACAGATGTTACGGGTCGCGAGATGTAAGAAGGAGCGTCGGTGTCAACGACACGGATATCAAATAACGCCTCCCTCTGAGCGTCCCATACACCGCAGCAGGATAAGTCTGCTCGTAGTCCGCAGTCATTTTCAGAAATGATTTGTTCTTTTGTGACATTGCCCCAAGCTTGTTGACAAAGTTCGCAGAAGAGGTCTCTAATTTCATTGTGACGTCTCGTCATTAGGCCGCCTGTTTTACAACAAAGTGCATGATCGATGTTGAAATTCTCATTCCCACAGCCGTCGCATGATTGTGGCATGTAGATTGGTATGCGGTGGTAGCGTATTGCTAGCGCATCTCGGAATTCTAATGGGGATAGGTCAAAGTGATCTTTCCTTGTAGGAATTACGGACAACCAGTTGGAGGACTTTGTTTTCATTTTCGCTGCAATGGATCTTTCAATTGTTCTTCTCTTGTTGGGGGTGAATTTTGACAGAGTGGTTTCTAAAAGTTTCTCATCAAGGGCTTCTTTCCGTGCGTCTTTTATTGTGTTGAGATAGGTCAATTTCTGTTTTCTCTGTTAGAGCGGTAGTTAGAGCTGTACAGCCTTTTTTACAAATTTCATAGTTTAAGTTAGTGGAGGTTGATGGATTAGAAATTGCCAGTCCACCTTTATGCACAGGTAAAGAAAATAGGTTGGCTTCTATGGATGATACGTCGCATCCGAACAGTGTTGGTAAAAAGATAGTACGTAATGCATGAGTTAGCGGTCCAAAGTATACATTAGAATTTTTCAAAACGCGTAGTAAAAATTACCATTGAAATTGAACTGCTTTGGTGAGGGCAATGTAGGCAGCTTGAGGTGAGTCTTTGCAGATTTGTGATATTTTTTTCTATAGTAGATATAAATTTGGAAACATTACTCTTTATGAAGTCTTCTTTTCCTTCACCAATATAGCTTCCCAGGTATCGGGAACCGGTTACAATGGTTACGTTGGTGTCCTTGAAGATCTGGTGAGCTGAATTTTTGTCTGCGTCTGATACGATGAGCAAGGTTTTTTTTGGCTTGAGGGAAGTATCCGAAGGAGGCCTATTTTGTTGATTTTGTCCCACCAGTTGCGGAGACTTTTGAAATCACCTTGTGCTGAGGAGTCGTCTGCATACCAGGATTGAATTGCGTTCTTTTCTTCATTCATTCTGTTTATGATAGGAATAGTAGCGAGGGCATACAGTGGCATAGCCAAAGGATCTCCCTGAGTTACTCCTTCTTTGCTGTAAATTTTCATGTCGGAGTCACGGATAACAAGTTCTGCGTAGCCGTTATAAGTATTGTATAAGAAACGAGCACAATGTGGCCAATATATTCTGGCTTGCCAAAGTGCCAATTGCCTATTAACGGCGTTGAATGCATTGTTTGCATCGACGAGGAGCATTCCCCAATTTGAGTTTGGATAGCATTTATTTTGAAAAATATCGTTCATGGCATGTATTGCACCTTCTATGCCACTACCTCAGATCATAGAAAGGAATAGATATGAAACGGGGGCGTGGCGCGTGTCGCCGCGACATGGCCAAAAAGCAGTGACACTGCCCGCCGCCGGTTAGTCGCAATTTAGCCGTGCCGATGAAATGTTTGTAAAATGCCGAACTGTTCCGTCGTTACCTGCAAAAATAGGAGTGTAACCAAAAACTACAAGAACAATGGAGTCACTTACCACGTGTAAGTATTGGAATTTCTACTTATAAATCACTAAAAACCAATATTTTAACAAGTACACGCAGCGCCGCATGCTCGAGCTAAGATATCGTATGAAAAAGCGTATTTTTTATCTAAAAGTTGTACATTGAACGTTCAGTACAACAACCAACCCCTACCGCGCTAAACCACGGCGCAATGTAACAAACCAGTGTAGCTATCGTCGTTGCGTGAACTGTTTCGAGGAACGAGGCCGCTGCCAGCCGCTGCTCGTGAAATTCGCGCGAATTCTATTAGAGCGGTGCCAATTGTAAATTACATCGTTTTATCGATAACGCATAAACGGCAATTACAATTTGTAATTTAATACCACTATATTTATCTTCCAAATTACTACAAACTATTTTCTCAAGTAGTTTTATTAACCGACTTCGATAGAAGGAGGATCTCAGTGCGTGTTCATGTTTATTTTATGTATATACACAGCTATAATAATTATTTAATATATTGCCCAATTGTGATACTTATGTTTTGTTAGAAAAGAAATCTTCAGAGGGGTTGTATATAAATTTGGTGTAGGTCTGCTCTCGGAAACCACAAATTTGGTGAAGAGGAACTGGTGATGATGATAACAGATGTTAAGGTATGGAACTCCTCAACGAAGTAATTACTTCCCAGATTCCGATGAGATTTTGTTGACTTAGCAACTAATGCTTATCCAAATAGAAATGTTGTTTTGGAACTGATGATGAGTAAACTGAAGGTAAGGAATTAACGGAACTACATATTATACTTACATATTCTATAAATAAACACAGGAAACTATGAGCCAATCCGGTACTGAGGCTATAATGTCCGTTAAACTAAAATCGGAAAATTATTAATGGTATTACTTGTTTAGTAAAATTGTAAAGCTTTAGCAGGTGTGCAGACTTAGGCATGGTGGCATGCAATTTCAACATAAGAAATAATAAAGTTATAATATTAAAATTACTACAGACAGTGTCGTTTCGCGCCAAAATGCAAGTGGGACAAGCCCGGTACAGGTTAAAAATATTGATGAAAGCATAATCATAAATGTATATAGGTACTGCTTTATAAAAGCCGAGTATTTATATTTATATACTTCTGTTGGTCTAAATTCATCGCATTCATTGCATTTTTTTGCCTGTATGTAACTGTATTTATTCGATTGGTTTTATTTAAACAACTATATGTTAAAATAACACTATATAAACTAACTATTTCGATATTCACCAACATCCTAACATAATAATTAAAATATCGATGTCGATAAAACTCATTTTAACGTTTGTTCCTAACCCTGCGCATATTGCTCTGTTTTGAAGGGTGCGCGAAGCCAATCACAGCGCTTGCTTGCATGTTCTCGTAGGTTCGGTGGCTCCGCCCGAGGTTTTGTTTTTACACGGTTCAATGTGTGTGTGTGGTTTGCGGTGGGGGAATAATGGAGACATCGGATTTCGTTGTAATGAAGCAGTATGGCACTTCTCCCTTTTTTTATGTTCTGAGGCCACTACTGATGCCACTGCAGAGTTGTGAATGGCCGCAAGCTTCTGTTACTTCAGAGCCGGTAGCTAGTATCATACATTTGGATATAATTCTCCGCAGGCATTCGCCAATGCCGATCGGTCTCACACCTGGGCATTTATCTAAGGCTACGAGGCGGCTAGACATAAGTGCTTGTATCTGATTCCATGGAACGTATTCATTATTGAGTTTCATGGTTAGTTCGGCGATCCACTTCCTTAAGTGTAAGCTTGCGTCCCCAAATCTTAGGATGTAATCTTTCTAGTTTTCAGAGCTTGTGCCTGTGGGGCCTCCGCCGCCATGTAGTTTTCTGGCAACCATTTCAACATGGTTGCTTGTTATGTCAACTTCTAGTAGTGGCGGCATGTCCAATAATTCCTCTGGCAGAGTAAATAAGTCGGTGTTTGGTGTTTTGGGAGGTGGATGTTTATCTTTTAGGGCATCGCCTACAGTTTTTCCAGTGTCATCTATTTCATCGTCAGTGTTGAGAATTTTGCTAGAGTCTTTCGTGAGTAACCAGTTTAGAGCTTCACGTATTTTTCCTCTTAAGATTAAGCGTGTGAACGTTTGCGTTACGTGGTCGTTATGTTTCTTTCGATTGCGCAAATTAGAAAGAGAAAGGTCTGATTTTATTGACTCTGTTATTAAAATGTCAATATGGTCATCTGTCCACAACTTTAAGCGGCGGTCAATTAGCCGGCTTATATCTTTCGCTTGTTTTACATTCTTGTCTCTTTGTAGCATAACAGCGGTGCATATTAGTAATCGTTCAGAACGATATTGAGACTTTGTTAACATATCAATTTCGTCAGCAAGCATATGGATGAATTTCCTACTGGAGGTATTGGAGGAAGGGAGATCGTAAAGTTTGCCTTGAAGGGTACAAACTTTATTCCATCGTATTTGCCAGGTACCGGCCGTCGAACCGGTGTCGTTGAGGAACGGTGACCCAAATGCTTCTTCTAACGGAGAAGATTGTATTAAACGTTGTGGCTGCGAGGTAGAGTGGTCACCACCGTGAGCGGCACATATATGTCGTTGCAAACCTTTCCTTTTAAAGGATCAGGAGCAGATTGTGCATAATACGGTGTCTGCGTTTTGATCTTGACTTATCGGATTGTTGGGTGTTATATCCATTGTACCCACTTTATTGTAAATTCATCATGTGTATATATTCGGAATAACAAGCAATGATTTAATAAATGTAGTAGAAAAAATAACATTATAAATACTTCAACAAATCAATATTTTGCTGTAAAATGTCAAATATGGCAATGTCAAAATTTCCTTATTTTACACAATTATGTTTTTTATTTAATTAGTTTGTATTGTTTAAAGATAACACTTTCACTGAAAATTTAGACAACGCATATCACTTTTAACAGCTTAATTGTCCGGTATGTTATAAAATTAAGTTAGAAATCAATTATATTTACTAGTCACTGACAGTGACGTCTTTCTTCTTAACGACCTTTTTTTCCTTACCTTTAACTGTCTGTAATAGTAAGTTGTGTTCGATAAAATTTGAATATGTGGAAAGTTTGACAAGTTTCTATAGGATGACAGCTGCTGGCGCCATATTTAACGTTGATCAGTCTGTGATCGTAAGTCGGTACAACCCAGCCTAAATGGTGAATGTTTATCATCTTTCGTTTTTCATGAGAAGTTGGAGGATTCAGCTTCTGTCTTTTCTTCTTGGACAATGGAAAAAATTTGTTCCAAAATTATATTATGCCGTTTTCTCGGCGTGATTGATATGTAGGTACCAAATTACAGCTTTCTAGTCTGTGATCGTAAGTCGGTGCAACCCAGTCTTAGTGTACAACTGGCCGCTCCAGTGTGTGACTGGCTTTACGCCTTCGAACCACAGATAATATATATGTAGGTGGCACAAAGATTTTGATGACTTACCGACATTGGTTACTGATATTGGCTACTGCCTTGACTTGACTGCCATAATGGCAGTGCCATTGGACGTCAAACGTCAAAATAAAGTGACAAATAAAAATAAAATGGCGTCTCCTCGGAATTTCGTCTAATCGTCTCTGAACATACTTTTCATCTATGCAAATGTTGTTATTTAAATTGTAGTATTGATAGTTTACTATTCTGTAAACAAACGAAACAGTGTGTAGCTAATCGAAAATTCATCTGGAAGCGCGTAATAACAACAAATGGAAGATAGTGAAGTGCGTCGTATGTGGCATGGCATGCAAGTTCTCATTTTGCAAAATGTACGAGTGTTGTGGTTGTAAAACGTAGAACTCTGTGAAAGGACGAAGATATTTCGTTTTCCCGGATATGAGATGAGAAACATTAAAAAATAAATCTGCTGATAAGTAAAATGTTTGTTTAATTTCATTTAACTAAGATACGGCTCAACATAGTTCACGGTATTTCAATTGAACACCATTTCACATCGGACGTTGGTGTTCAAATGGAAATGCCGTGAGCTTCTACAAAAAGTTAAATTTAAATGAGCTATATATAATTTATCGTTGGATGTTCACAGTAAGTTCCATTGCCACAGTGCCATAAAATAATTTAAAAAATAAACGTCAAAAATCTACCAGTTGGTACAGGTTAAATATACTTGCTCACGGTCTATATTTTTGGTTCATGATTTGGCAGTCTGAACCCTTACTAGTCTGTGCTTTTACCGACATTATTTATTACTTAGCTATAGTGCAATAGTATTAAATAATTTCAATAGAACTATTTCCAATGACAATTAGTTATTTATGGTTGTAATATTTCAGTCCATCGAACGCAAGTTTCCCAAAGAAGAAAATAATTGTTATCGACTATTTATTATTAGTTACTAATCTGTGGTCCTGTTTCCTTATTGTGAACGCAATGCTAGTTTATACTTGTAGAGTTTGCCAGCTGGGCGGTTCCGATACTTAAATTATAATTTACGGTTAATTTTACACGGATAGTGAATTCCTTCGTTGCTGTCCGTAATATCAGTGACTAACATACAAACTGTAAGTACTAAATTAAATACCAGTGCATTTGTTTCCATGCTTGTCGAGCTGAATCAATACCCTCACAGGCAGGGTAAAGTAACAGTAACATAATTATACGTTTCTAATCCGATCATAATAATCTACACATCGGTATTAATTGTCTCTGAACAATTCAGGGAGTAATAGCTCTAATACATTAGACTGCTGCTGTTAAATAGATACTGGTAGTTCATTGTGTTCGCTATACTTTGTTGTGTTTTGCAATGTCAATATTACGTCTGGTAGACTTCAGTAATTAGATGTTTTGCAGGTCAATAAACTTAGCTTTATATAATTGGGGTTCATAAATAGCTGGGTAATATTTCCACGTTTGTCTTCTTCTGAAGATCTTAGTACCTACCCATCGTAGTTATACTTGTGTAGGTAGTATACTCAATTTCATTTACATGGTCATTGCAATTTAAATTTTCAACTTTTCAAGTGATAGATATGCATTAATGAGATAGAAGGCATGCTTTTGGAAATACGTCTCACAGGTGTGTTTAAAGCATTTGAATGGCAAATTTAATAAGTAATTATTATTATTATTATTATTTTATTTATATAAAAATACCCTGCATTTGACATTTTGTCAATCTTAGTGCTGGAAGCATAAGTTTGCCCATGTTTCTGGTGTTGTAGCTGTCTGGGTGTCTCAATCTGAGTGGTCAACAAGGCATTTTCATGAATCTCTAGGATAGAGAGACTAAAATATAAAGTCAAAACTTCAAGTTTCTAAAATTTTGCCCTGGCAGATATCTCTTGATACCACAAACAATTTTAGAAGAATCAATATTCAGTTGCTGGGGCTTCCCCAGATGGTGATTGCATAGGCTAGTACAATCTGGACATAGGCATATAATAGTAGTTTTTAAGGTATTAAAATTTACTATGGAAGGACTTCGTGATTGGTCACAATCCTCAGTCATGGGGGAACGACAAAGAAGAAGGGCTATAATTTCAACAAGGTGTAATGTGCTATTGCTAATTTTTCACACAACTTATCTCTGTGCCTGTCATGTGTAAGTTTCTTGTCGAGTTCATAGCCTAGAAAATGTGTTGTTTGTGTAATGTGTATTAGTTTTTATAGTCCCGTTGATTTAGGTGTGAGGCAGTTTAGTAATTAAAACAATGCCATTACTTCCGAATCATTTTTGTAATATATCTACAGTGTTCTTTTTTTTTATTTTTCCACCACAGTGTACACATCCTAATGCTTAACAGTTATATGTGTGTCATCAGCAAATAGGGTTACCTTTACCCATTCCGGTATACTAGATGGTAGTCATTAACATATGTGAGAAAACACTGGACTGGGGGTCAATCCTTGCAGTGATAATAAAGTATTGTTGACTTCAACTGCATGCATCCGCTTCTGTATTTAGCTGATTATCTTTTGTAGGGCTCTTCCGTCAAATCTGTAGTGGCACAGTTTAGATATGAGAAGGTCACTAATAGGAAACAGTCATCATCGTCGTCATCATCATTTCAGCCGAATTACGTCCACTGCTAGACAGTGGACATAGGCATCCCCCAAAGACTTCCACAATGACCGGTCCTGCACCACCCGCATCCAGCGAAACAGTAAAGAATGAATATTAAGTAGTAATATACAACTTACTATTAAAAAAACTTGTGAGCAAGCCTTAGATCAATAATCTAATATAATATGAGTCTCCTTGCGATGGCCACATTCATGTGATTTTTTTTATAGCCTCTTGTTGTCCATCCCGGTTTTTCCACTTTTTGTTAGTTTTCCTTGCTTTAGTCCTGGATGTTTACTTGCCAATCGGCAAAGGCCTCCTCCAGTCTTCTCTACTCATGGCTGTCTCTGGCAACCCTGCTCCATGTGACTCCCGCAACAGGCCTTATGTCGCCGTCCCACCTTTTGTGCTGCCTTCCTCGTTTCCTCTTACAGCCCCTTGGGTACCACTGGGTCACCTTTTTGCTCTATGTGATTTAATGTATATCAACTTTCACATGCATAACACAAAAGACTCTGGACAAAAATGGTCATATTCACACAAATGTTTGCCCTTACCGGGACTTAGCTCTTGGCTAGCTTTGTGGAGAGGGCCATTCTTAATTAGGTTAACTGACTTAACCCACTAGACTAGCAAAACTGTGATATATTATCATATATTCTAATTAATGTTGTTTGAGAATAATTCAGTTTTCTTAACCCTTTGAACGCCAAGAACCTATAAAGTGGTTGTGTGTCATCATGGTCACCACACCAACAACCACTAAAAACGAAGTGAAGGTGTACTTTGATCATTAGTAAAATCTATTAGGAATTGATTTTATTGGCTTAAACGTTACATCAATTTTTAATAATGCAACAGTGCTTGGCATGTGAGTCATCATTTCATTCAAATATGAAAGCGTTCAAAGGGTTAATATCCTAATTGCGAATTTTTCTATGTGCTCGGCTAATTGCGCTTTGCGAGGTTTGTGTTATTTTACAATTATACATACATTTTCATTTCTAATTGACTGATCTCTGGACAACTGAACGACACCCAAAGGTTGAAATCCTAGAATCATAATTAAGGCTTATAATTTGTCTACCATTTAATTGATTCCGTTGTGACACTAAAGTTTGTCATTTATATCGTTTATTATTTATTTTATTTTTCCACATTTTTAAAAATTTCTTTCTTAACTTTTTAAAACTACATTTGAGTTAGTAAAGTTTGACATACTACTGTTAACTATCTGATTTTGCTCACAGTTTCGTCTGCCTGCATCCTTATCACACCTGCAATAGTTTTTTGTATGGAACATCCAATCCACCCAATGTTTTTCTACAAGACCTAAACCATATCCATATCATTTCAATTTGTCTTCTTCAACAATCTAGACACGCCATGCCAAACAAAAGGAACTGTCGAGCAACAACCACGTGTTATTTACACGAACCACTTGGTTCATTTTTAGGGTTCCGTAGTCAATTAGGAACCCTTATAGTTTCGCCATGTCCGTCTGTCTGTCTGTCCATTTGTCTGTCCGAGGCTTTCTCTGAAATGGTAAGTGCTAGAAAGCTGCAATTTGGTATGGATATATAAATCAATAAATCTGAGAATTTCTTAAAATAAAATCTTTATAAAAAAAATTAAGGGTACCTCCCCTACACGTAATATGGGGATGTTTTTTTTGCGTCTACCCTATAGTACGGGGTGTTGTTCGATAGGTCTTTCAAAATGAATAGAGGTATTCATTAAACATTTTTTGATAAAGTAAATATTTTTGGAAATAATCACTCCAAAAGCAAAAAAATCTGTGTTCCCCTCCAACTTTTGAACTATGTGTCCAAAACTTATGAAAAATAATTGTGAGAGTAGAGCTTAATAAAAACTTTCAACGACAACTATAGCGGACATGATCAGTTAAACTGTTGTGAGTTATCGTAAAAAGTCTCTAATTCTTAGTAAAAGACGTATGAAACGCTGCGAAGGTATTCCCTTTTGCTTGTTATGTTTTTTTTTTTATTGAGTTCATTGGGCAACTACGGAACCCTACACTAAGCATGGCCTGACATGTTCTTGGCGATTTTTTTTCTCTAAATAACAAACACAATCAAAATAACGGAAGGCTATGAAAATTTAACAATTACCTTTTAATTTATTTTTCGCCCGAATTCTTACTTACCTACGCAATAAGAAAAGTGATATGTAATATTTTATACTGTTTATGTACAGTTTAGTTGACTTAACAATGTTGTTATTCATGTTTTTTTATTGTTAATTAACTTCTAGTTACGGAAAATCGGAATCTCCAGTCACAGATATTTTAATACTTACTTGCTGAGACCAACGTTTGTGATTTGAAAACCTAATGTCAACTAAAATAAACAATTTTCATTTTCTAGTAAGAATATTGAATCTATCATTTTTTTTTAATAAAGGTAATGAATAAACAAGTTGACAATAATAAATAGAAGGGGCTCCTATGTCCCAATGACCTTCGATCTCTAACTCTCCGTTTATTCGAGTTAACTTATCGTTTTAACAACAACGAGGTTTACCGAAGAAATATCTCATATTTCCTCCAACACATACTGTTATCAAGATATAATATATGGCAGCAGTCTTTGACAATTTTAGGCCAAAAAACAGTTTCTTTGTCGTAACTTTTGTGAAAATAATTTAAAAATAAAAATGTCTGTTAGGTTTTGAGAGACATCTATAGGTATATGTAGATTTCTTATATATAAGTGCATAAACAAGATGCTTATATAGAAAATAGAGCTTATTTGGGCCATGTTTTAATATATCAGAAAAAATAACAATTCACGGTTTTCCTAATTCGGCTCTTGAAAATGTAGATAAAGAATTGAAGCACGGAGGCATATCAACTCAAAACACGTCGATAAATCGATAATAAAACGTATGGAGCCCCATAAAAGCGATTTTGTGATAGAAGTAAAAAGAGGCAAAACAGACTCGAACAATATACTCGTACAATTTAATAAATTTACATACGTGTTATATGGATTATCGCTCGTTATAAAGTCTTTCATTTGTCTGCCAAGATTTGAACTTCAATCAAATCTACCATAATCAAAAAGAAATGAGAATCGGTTAACACATTCTCATTGTATGTCTTTGCTCACCATCAAAATGTCCTAGTAACATCACTTCGCATCCCTACTTCACAAATTCTACAAATATTTAATGTAACGACATTGCATTGTCAATTCAGTTATGACATAATATTGTGTATGTACATAAAAACATTGTCAATTTCAGGAAGAACTGTGACATACATAATATTACGTACTCTAAATAAACACAAGCTCGCGGTGCCCACCACTCGCCACCAAAAAATTAGATAATCATTCATGGGTAATGGTGTGAAATTTTATAATAAGCTTCCAAGAAACCTAACTGAATTATCTATTAATAAATTCAAAAATTATGTAAAGCGTAAACTTATATCGAAAGCATATTATAGCACACACGACTACATGAATGATAAAACGCCGTGGGATTAATTGTGACTGAAATATTAATGAATTAATCATTATGGCATTAGATATTATCTTATTATTTTCTTTTGACATTTTGATTTTATTCTAGAAACTGTCTAGATTTCTATTTTTTATACATTTTTAGGGTTCCGTGCCCAAAGGGTAGAAACGGGACCCTATTACTAAGACTTCGCTGTCCGTCCGTCCGTCCGTCTGTCACCAGGCTGTATCTCAAGAACCGTAATAGCTAGACAGTTGAGATTATCACAGATTGTGTATTTCTCCTAACAACAAATACTAAAAACAAAATAATAATTAAGGGGGGCTCCCATACAAAAAACGTGATATTTTAGCCCTTTTTCATGGCTACCACTCGCCGAGCTAGATCTCAAGAACCGTAATAGTTGAAATTTGCACAGATTATGTATTTTTATTGTGGCTACAACAACAAATACTAAAATCAAAATAATAATAATTAACGGGGGAGCAACAGAGTAGTTGTTGGCTTTTTTTTCTGGTACGGAACCCTTCGTGCGCGAGTCCGACTCGCACTTGGCCGGTTTATTATTATTATTATTATTGTATGTCTTTACCTCATCTCGGGACCATGGGGTCCCGGACTTTTGGAAGGCGTGCGTGGGGCCGAAGCCAACAGCGCAACATTTAGACAATTTAATCTAAAAGCAAAGGGATACACATGGCGGATACCATCCCCGAACGCACAATATGATACATCCAGAGATGGTCCCCGCCAGGTGCAAAGACTATTGCAGTGCATCTCTGTGCTGCGATGGAAACTAAGGTCATGGGCTATTGTGTTGAATGTTGGATGGGCTGGATAATGGGCTATTGGAGGAGACTAGCGGACACCTGCCGTGACAATCAGTCTCAATATTGTAAAAGGCAGGCGATGACTCGCCAGCTCACTGAGTGGGCCCCACATAACAGTCGCACGCACAGTGCGACAGTGGGGCAACATCCCTTTGAGCGGCTGTAAGGTTGTCGAGAGGTGAGTCTGCGGTAGCTAGATCCCGGTAATTCGATCAGCAGGCCGCCGGCGTTATGACATTTTACACTTCCAACCTGGAGCATAGGTCTCGCACTTGCGACTCCACTCTGGCCGGCCAATTAAGGCAAGCACAGAGGCGAGGGCCAGATGGAAAGGGCCCTCTGGAGTTTAGGGGTCCGCGGTGTCGCCACTATTATTATGTGTCTTTACCTCATCTCGGGACCATGGGGTCCCGGACTTTTGGAAGGCGTGCGTGGGGCCGAAGCCAACAGCGCAGATGCCCTTTTAGACAATTAATCTAAAAGCAAAGGGATACACATGGCGGATACCATCCCTGAACGCACAATATGATACATCCAGAGATGGTCCCCGCCAGGTGCAAAGACTATTGCAGAGCATCACTGTGCTGCGATGGAAACTAAGGTCATGGGCTATTGTGTTGAATGTTGGATGGGCTGGATAATGGGCTATTGGAGGAGATTACGCGCCTTTTTTTTACGGACGCCATTTTTTTTTTTGTTTAGGAGGGGAAAACTCAACGCATCCTCAGCGGGCTACCCAAGCCCGCTGGGAGCGCCCTCCTCGGGCCAGCCGGCAGCCCAAACAGGCCGGCCCTGGGTGCCTCTTAGCTTCACCGTGGATGACCAGTCCACGGTTACTAAGCCCCCTCGCCCCGACAAGGCGGGCACCGTCGAGGGGGAGACTAGCGGACACCTGCCGTGACAATCAGTCTCAATATTGTAAAAGGCACGTGGTGACTCGCCAGCTCGCTGAGTGAGCCCCACATAACAGTCGCACGCACAGTGCCACAGTGAGGCAACATCCCGTTGAGCGGCTGTAAGGTTGTCGAGAGGTGAGTCTGCGGTAGCCAGATCCCGGTAATCCGATCAGCAGGCCGCCGGCATTAAGAACGACATTTTACACTTCCAACTGGAGCATAGGTCTCGCTCTTGCGACTCCACTCTGGCCGGCCAATTAAGGCGAGGGCCAGATGGAAAGGGCCCTCTGGAGATTAGGGGTCCGCGGTGTCGCCACTCACCGTCAGCTCGCCACAAGCTGCCCCCGCGGGCTTATTATTATTATTATTTTTTTGTTTTGACGATCCTATTGTGAATTTTACTACATAATAATAATAATTCTTATTTGTACATGTCTACAACAATACAATATTTATTTTATAGAATAATAATAGCATCAATAAATTGCTCTAAATAATTAATTAATATATATGTTAATACATGTTATAACTGACGATTCGAAAGTGCTTGTTTCTAGACCTATTTGAATAAAGAATATTTTGACTTTGACTATATATCGATAATTCGGTACGGCCCCCTAAATTGGCGAAGTCCGCCACGCGGTTTTAGGGTATCTTAGTAAACAAGGAACCCTTATAGTTTCGCCATGTCTGTTTGTGGCTTAGCTTAGTAACCTTTACTACTAGAAAGCTGTAATTTGGTACCTGCATATCAATCACGCCGAGAAAACGGCATAATATAATTTTGGAACAAATTTTTTCCATTGTCCAAGAAGAAAAGACAGAAGCTGAATCCTCCAACTTCTCATGAAAAACGAATGATGATAAACATTCACCATTTAGGCTGGGTTGCACCGACTTACGATCACAGACTGATCAACGTCAAATATGGCGCCGGCAAGCTGATGCCATAGAAACTTGTCAAACTTTCCATACATTGAAATTTTAACGAACACAGCTTACGATTACAGACGGTTTGGTGCAACCCAGCCTTAGGCTGGGTTGCACCGACTTACGATCACAGACCGATCAACGTTAAATATGGCGCCGGCAGCTGTCATCCCATAGAAACTTGTCAAACTTTCCATAGATTCATATTTTAACGAACACAGCTTACGATTACAGACGGTTTGGTGCAACCCAGCCTTAGTGTCAAGAATGTACAGTACAAAGAAGAGGAAAGTTAACGACCACTGCGTATTTTTTTACCTAATTCCTAATGTTACTCGTATCAAAAAAAAACAAGGTATTCCGTTTCTCCCCCGCAACGGGTTGCCTATAAGCTGGTTTCGTTCGAAGCAGTAAAATATTCGATCGCAACTAGCTACGAGCCTACAATTAGGTACGCACCCGAAGAGCTTTGAAAGTTTGAGCTCTGAAAAGGCTACAAAACTCTTATTCCAGAGAGGACTTTACAGCGAGCCTTAGAGCATACATAACTGGAGTAGCCATTAGTACACATACCCCTCTGTCAAAAAATAGGCACAATGTGCAAAAAAATATTAAAAACTAGTTTATAAATTTACAAAAAGATTGTTGATAATTTCACAAACTGTAAGCATATTTTTGCTTTATTTATAATTTTATGCGCAATTTAAGTTTTATTTCTAATCGTAAATCGAGCATCGATTACAAAATCGATTTAAAAACATTCGTGCTTGACCATTGGGTAGGGCTAGCTGTGAAATGTCACTTTGACGTCACCGTATTTAAAGAAAGAAGGACTACTGTTTATGAGAATATCATTGAAACATGGTTCTTATCGACTTTGGTCAATTTGGCCATCCGATAGTAACCCAATAATGGTTAGATCCACTTTAACGCAACTCCGTAAGGAGTATTATATTTTGTTTGGTAAGATGCCCTGATGGCCACTCCAGTTATGTATGCTCTAAGCAGCGAGCCGTCATCACCTTGACTCGGGCTTATTATTCAGTTCAAGGTATAATTGGTCAATACAATTTTGACTTATTCCGCTTACGTCGGCTGCCACTTAGGTCAAAAAAAAATTGTTCCACTTAGGTCATCTCTGACCTAATTCGATTACACTGTCAACTGAAAAAACTGACCTACCTGGAAACCAGTATTGACATCATGTTGATCTAACTGGACTCCAATATTAACAGCAAACTGAAAGTATTGAAATGACTAATTTCACTCTGCCCTAAAGTTGTCGGTACTTTAACAGACATGAATAGAAGATTATCATAAGTATTTTTTGTGTTTTTCATTTTATGTGTTGTCAAGTGTCCTCAGATAAACTGTTGTTACCGGGAATGTGAAAAAAATACTGTTAGTAGTGTATAATAATGAATTTAAAAGAAAAACTCTCGCGGCTAAGTAATAAATATAGGTATATTTACCTATTAATTCACGAATAAAAGCCGTACATGTACATACATGAGTCATGTAACATGACAAAGCAGACTTTAGTACAATTTCCATTGATTACTTAGACCAGGCAGCGAAACTTTGGTGCCGATGACAGACGTATGACGTAGCGGCTTCATACAGAGTGTTTTTATTTAGATGATAGATAATCATTAATCACTAAGAACTTATTGGCCTCTTTAGTACACGGATATTTTATTGACACTTGAGACGGCCAGTACTTATAAAAACATCATTACTTAACTGTCTTTCATCAGAAAATTATCGAAGGCAATATTATACATTGTTTTAGTATTTTTTATTCGTGAATTTAAGAAATGTGAATTGATAAGGTACACATTATAGGTATCGCTTGACCGTAGTCGCCATGCAGTCTATGCAGCCGTATTTGTTGACGTTTCCTTTTCAGTTGTTAAAAATGAAAAAATGTTTTGCTCCTGCTGTCAGCATAATTTAACAGCTAAATCAAGTAACATAGAAAAACATTTAAAAACTAAAAAGCAGATTGAAAGAGAAGGATAAAAAATGACACATCAAGACTTTTATATGGATTTAACAAATTTCTATTATAATACAATAAATCTTTGACATTGCTATTAAATCGGCATGCTAGTGACAACTGTTGCATCTGTCAAAGCGTGGTAAAAGTTAATAACTATGTTGTGTATAATTTATAAAAACATCCTGTATGCCAATTTAGTTGCGTCATAATGATGTCATCGGCACCAAAGTTTCGCTGCCTGACTTAGACAATATTGTTGGTTGTGTCAAACAGTTGGTCAACTACGAAACCCTACATTGCGGTTGACTGACACGCACTTGGCCACTTTTAGAATGCACATTTTGCAATGATAATATAAGTAGTCTCCTGAAATGTTCTCGATTAAGTAGGTAGGTTGTATTCACATATCACGTAAGTATGTGTACTTGTCTTGAACTTGGAAGTAATAAATGTACCTACTTTATTTTTTTTTTATACAAATTGATTTCATTAGATTAAAAAAAGTAAATCGAAGCAGCCTGCAAATGAAACATTTTAATTGACAGAACGATGCGAGACGAGGATAGTACGATCGACCAGCTTTGCGAGAGAGAGGAATGGAGGGAGGGTCGATGTACTCTCGGCTGCGTGATAGGTGTCGACGCCAGCAAAGATTAGGCGAACTAGAAGTGAATCGCAAAGATACGATTTTTTAGGATAATTCATTAGTCTGAAACGTGCATTCACCGTTACTGTCATCATTTCGTGTAGACTATGTTAATCGTTACGATAACATACCTAATTGTTGGTGTGGTTTTATCTCGAATTAGTTATTCCCGTTTCAAAGACTAATATTATAGTAACCATTTCCCTATTTCATTAGGTTTGCGCATCCTGTGTGGTACTTCCTGCATTTCTGCGTCAGGGTACCGCTCGCACTGACGTCTATCCCCGATAATAACGACACGCTCATTTGTTACGGTACCGCCACCGTAAAAACCATCGCGAGCACGTTCGCGATGGTTTTTATAAAAATACGTGGATGTGAGGTGGCGGGTGTATGTGATATTTTAGTATTTACGGTTATAAAGTATTTCTACTCTTCTCTCGTATTTAACGTTAATTTATTTTAAGAGGAAACAAGATAATTTGACCCCGGATGGCAAATGGGCAGACATTTTCCTAAAAGGTCACAAACTACGAATTCTGTTGTAATATAATCCATTTCCTCGTATATCTCAGTCAGTCCATAATCAAGACTTCATTGCAGCTGTTGTCACGTAGGTCTAACCTCCGTTTATGTACTGTATATGGAATAATTCTTGATAGCGTACAGATACATAATAACTAGCTAATCATATAATAGAGTAGCGGTTCTCGTCGGTCAAGAACCTTGTAACTGATCTATTTAACTCAATATATTAAGTAAATTTTTAGTGCCAATTAAACCAAACGGGAATAGAGCTTATTCCAAGATTTAGACGTTGACTCTGACTAAGCCATTATTCCTCTTTGGCATCCGACCCTAGTAAGTAGTATTTAGTTTTTTTTACTACTACAAGACTAACCACAGTTAAGTATAGTACGGTACGGTCGACTTCAAAGATATGACTCTCTTTTGGTCCTTACTCCTTTGTAATAAGGGGAATAGTACATTACTACAGAGGCCGGGACGAAAGGGGTTGCCGGCCGAAGACATATATACGGCCGAGCGGAGCGAGGTCGGATAGGTCTGAGGCGGGCAACCCCTAATTTCCCGCCGAGGTATGTATAGTGCTTTTCTCAAACATGCAATGAAATCAACAACAAAAAAAAACAAAATTTCATTTTTAATGCGCATAGTGGCAGAATGTCATAATGCCTGTGCCGCAAATTTATGTGGAATAGAAATTAAAAAAGAGGACTTTGCCGGCCTAGGCCTGCAAGATTTGTATGAAATTCCATTAACGACCTCTTGTCCTAGCCGCACCTGAAACGTCATACTTCGCAGCCTATTATAAGGAACATAACATCAATATTTCATTGCATGTTTGAGAAAAATCTATTAATCAACAGTAAGTACTGATCTCGGCAATCTCGACACAGGTGCCGAGATTGAATTGCAATCCCAATCGCTCGATAGATTCGACACGTCTTATAATATTGATTACCACATGCATTTTCGTCTAGAACTTGCACATTGCTACGGGATTACGTAACATTTTCAAGCTTAGATCAACTATTACGTATACGTATGTCTGACGTCTTGCGTACCTATTCAACTAATAGTTGGAAACAGCTTTCCTGGACCTGATGCCAGAAATGTCAGTAATTTGGATACAGATTGTGGCAAACTTTTATAACTAAGTAGATAGAGAAAACACTACAGGATGAATCAGAGTATCATTAGTTGACAATAGTTTTATTCAAGTTTGTGTGGAAACTGTGCACTTAATTTAATTAACTTGATGAATATTACACGATGTTGATTGGCATATAAATAAATAAATAAATAATGGGGGACATAAATACGTTACTATATAATTAATTATAAGAGAATAACAGAGATGAGCGATTTACCCATCCCATCTGCGCTGCGGTTCAGTCATCATAAGCCTGCGCTAAAATGCTTCGTAAAAAATTGTCAATAAATGAAGTAAAGGCCAGTATGGTTACACATTGTAAACGTTAGTTAGATAAGATTATATAGTTATGTTTGTGCACTACACCTACATAAAGGTACGAGTATAAGCAGTTCGTTTGGCGGCCAGCGCGCTATCATATCAAATTAGAGAACGGGAAACGTCGGTAGCTGGTACATGAGTCATGCGTTTTACCTGCCCACGTGGGCCGTGTCCATGTCCGTTCGCTGGTGCTGTTCGTACTACGTACAAGCACATCAATTACCCATTGGTTTTTTTTAGTAGTAATTGAGAAAATAACATTTAGATACATTTTTATTAAATCCTCTCAACAATCAGCTACGCAGAGAGAGCTAGATTCGATTAAACTACTACTTACGTTTGTGAAATTCAACCGGTAATTATCACAAGTGACCGAAATCATTCCCCGAACAATAAAGCTCTCGAAAAAAAGGTTTTGTTAAGTTGTTTTAGGTGTTGTATTCATACAAAGTGAAATTCATTCCATTACTTAATGTTTAAAATACAACAATGCACTAAACTTATCAAGCTATTTATTTGACGAATTTGACCAAGGTTGAAATAACTTTTGTAAGTATTTTACTCGTTATAATTTCAGAAATACATATGTACGAGGGCTGTTCCGAAAGTTTTTAGCTGCTCTCACTCTATTCATGCGATATAATTTTTATGTATACCATTATGTGGGTAATTTCAATAGTTATGAGCTGGGATAAAATCGTTAGTAAGCAGCAAGCTTTTTTTTTCACAACATTTTTTTTTCCAAAAGGCCTTATGTAAGGGCTTTTAAAAATTTGCGAAAATAGTACCATTTTTGATACCTA
Organism: Notocelia uddmanniana; assembly: GCA_905163555.1. Classification (NCBI taxonomy): domain Eukaryota; kingdom Metazoa; phylum Arthropoda; class Insecta; order Lepidoptera; family Tortricidae; genus Notocelia; species Notocelia uddmanniana. The sequence goes on from LR991052.1 coordinate 55,575,329, forward strand.
AAAATAGTTTTGACATCTAAATCCCTAACAACTGTGGTGGAAAATGCCCGGGATGACTTCCTAACTTAGTTTTGCTGATTTTAATATAAAATCACTAAATGATTTTATTTAATTTCAGTTTTTTTGTAATGATGACCAGTCCCTAGTCTCGCGACCTAGACTAATATTCGACACACCTGCTCATTGTCGCTGATTTTCATGCAATCGAAACAGATTACGTGGGTAGAGACAGGGAAGATTCATAGTTTGTGGTGTATAAAATTTCGTTTAGTTGTGGTGGCGTATTAATTAATATTGACCCGCAACACAAAATTGGTATTGTGACCCGTTCATCGCATATTCGATAGGGCTGTTGACACGTCGTACTTAAAACATAATTAAAAAAAACCCAAGCGACTTTCATCAACAGTTTCACCCCAACACATATGTATCGAAATTACCCGCATAATGGTATCATTAAAACATATATCGCATGAATAGAGTGAGAGCAGCTAAAAACTATCGGAACAGCCCTCGTACATTGTTAAAATTGGTCAGGTTACTCGGGCCCATTGTGCACACATTGTTTTTGTTTGTTCAGGTTTTTTTACTTAATAGTGTTGTAATTTTTTTAATTACATCTATATTTCAGAAGGACCTACCGTTTCATGATTTCTTTCTGTTACAAATACCATTCTGTCTGAAACCACCACAACAACTGCGAAATAGAATTAGATATGGACCGTATGGATCCGCTTTCCCGGTTATTTGCAGAGTTATTTATTAGTCATCCCTTTGAACGCATTGAAAAGTCAGTCATTTCGAATGGCAGTCGTATTTGATTTTCATATGCACACGAATGGCTCCAATGCAATACTTTTTTTATTAATTCTCAAGAGTCCAGAAGCTCACAGTTGTGTTTGATATCAAATGTTTACATTTTAAATGGATGTTTTCTTGTTTCAGTTAGTTAATGATTGAACGTCTGCCAGCTGCGAACCCACATCCAATTCCTAAAACAGGTAAATAATTATTATCTAACGATTTTAACACAAGGTGCCGATTGCAATAATAACCTTTTTTTTAAGAGCGTGCACTGCTTTGAATGCAGTAAGATTAGACCTTAATGCTATTTTTTTATTAGTGTAGTTATTTCGATAGTTACGTAATGAAAATGCACATTTTATAATCAATTGTTGTAATACGTCCGAATCGATCATATAACGTTAAACCTCCCTCTACCGGAATCTACAGGATTTCTATTGGCCTACATATTTTAGTGGCTGGTACTTAATATTATTAATTATAGATACCAATAGTGCGTTCATCTAGTCCATCAATTAGTTGCCATCCCCTAAAGTACAATTCTTAACGTTGAACCGTAAAATAAGCTATAAATAATTCGGAAATTAAAGTCACATAAAGCGACAAATAGCAGGGAAAAACTTTTAAAATTAATTTTCTGTGGGATGTCCTTTTTAGCTCTTGTCGTGACTGGCTTAAAGGACGTGTTATGCCTATTTAGTTATAGACATACTTTTCAAATCACTGGTGATAACGCTGCCATGTAAAAATAGCAATATGTATGTAAGCAGAGAATTATATTAGTGCTTGGTGAACTATGATTTAGACTTACCAGCGCGAGCTGCCTGTCTAAAATAATAATAATATTATGAGCCATCATTAAAAAATATCGAGTGGCCTCAGTCATTTTACATGAAGATTTTTATTATTTGATGCTCGCTGTACATTGTTGATGACATCACGTATTGACATGTTTTTTTTTTTACTTTTTTAGCTACAGTATTAGTCACGTTTTTGTTATGCCTATAATAATTGGTGCAACTACAGTTTTAGTTCACTCGAAGAGGATGGATGGTAGAGTATTGGAAGTGTAAACTGATGAAGGTTTTATTTATAACATAAAAATACGTGTAGGTACGGTAAAGGAAATGGAAACATGTCTTTTTAGCCCTTATTTTCATTGTGACAAGAGTGAAAATGGTGCCTAGCTGTTTCGATTTCTCTGACATATCTATTGTCCGCGTTTTACGTCGACAACGAACGGGTTTAACCGATACAATTCTCATTTTAGAGATAAAACGTAGCAACGGAATTCATCTATCATGATTTCATGATCGTGACATTAGCCCGAAATAATCACGCCTTTCATATTGTATTCCAACGCATGTTACCAACGAAGTCCTGACTTTAATCCGCAGTCGCAACCTAAAATTACAACACTAACTACACGTGTAATTATTTGACGGATGGGGAAACAGAAAAATATTAGATTGTATGACTAGAGTCTAAAATAGACCATATTACCACGAGATGGTTATTTGCCCGAACGAAATAAGGGAAAATAGTTCGGGGGTAATATGGTTTTGATATCAGAGTTATACACTATACTATTCACTGAAATTGCAAGATAATATAAAAACAAAGATTCTCCTCCTAAAAAGAACTATAAATTCCACAGCGAACATGTTATGTATAATTTGGCTTGGCGGCATGTTTTTTTACTAACTGTTTTGATACGTGCAAAATATAGATACCGCTTTGAGTAGATAAAGGCGCCGCGAATAAATGCCACTGTCCTACCATTGAGGAGCACAAACGATCGAATAATTTATTTATTTACTATGAAATAGCGACTAGGAAAACTTGAAGTTTTGAAACCAGAATTCTATTACCTGATTGGTCGATTTTAGTGTAGTTGTATTCTGGTTGGTTGATATTTAATACAATGTTTTTAAACGCATTCTGCCACCGACATATGCAAGTTTGTTCCTTGGGGGTGTGGCTCTCAGTGAATATGATTAAAAGTTGAAATGAAATGAAATGAAAATGTTTATTTAGACTTCAACACATTTACAGGGATAGTCACTGGATCCCAAACCAGGCCGAGCCTTTATCTTGGGAACCGAAAATGTTGTTACATAAAAGTGACACGTGTGCTTTATATATAGAAAAACATGTTACAAAAGTGTGTCTTAAACATTTTTGGTAAATAGAAACTCTTAAAGTAAATAAAATCAGAAAGTAAACAATGTATTATAGTCTACGTGGTAAAAGATAAAAAATGTACTATGCCTATTTATTATGATGTGTGGTTCAGCTAAGTGTGCTTGTTTGTGTGTGTATGTGAGTGTGTTTGTGTATGTATGTTGTTAAATTAGTATATTGTGATAGGTAGATGTAATATGGTGAAGTCTTTTCATTGGTCGAATTAAAGTGTTCTGAATGATATATATGTATTCATATTTTCCCTAGGGGTTAAATGTACTACTTTCGCCCCACTGGATAAATATAATATGACACACTTGAGAAGTAAAATATAATCGAATTATTCATAGACCTTTTTGTATACTTTGAGGTTCAGTTAAGGAATCTAATTTGTGGTGACCCCCTTAAGGTTCACAGTCCTGTCACACTGTATCGAAAAACAAAGAATATGTTTCGAAAATGGGTATAATAGGGAATTAAATTCCTCGACTGTACATATACATAAATGCTACTTGTACTTACTATACGTCAAAACTAGCACAACTGTGAAACTAGTTTGGATAATAGGTAGGATTCATGCCTCGTTTGTCTTTGTTTTTTAAGAATCGTTTGTGGGGGAAGGGCTTAAGGTTATAGAGGCTTGTTTAAGTTGTTTAGTTTCATGAATGAGGTTCCTTATCCTCTAAAGATACACTCTCCTTTCAAATCAGGCTTAATGAACGATTTCAAATGTTTCGTTTCTTTTTTTATATAACATAGGAAGGTAAACTATATTCTAAGCAGGCTAGGCGCTGTATAGGCCGACATCCTGTATGACTGAATAATCTCAATAACCTTCCACATTGTTTCTGGATCGATGTTCAGGGCCGCTATTCGGTATTGCATGTTTTCGTCGGTTCGTAATAAAGTAATCATAACACAATTTTGCAATAAAGCTGTGAAGCCCAGTTCAACTTTGTATTGTTGTTATGGCTACAAGAACTGTCAAAACATTTTGAGCTGCACCACAGGACTTTGCAAAGAAAATTGTCAGCCACGGTAATAGGTGGCCTGAAAAAGGGATCATCCGGACTCTATTCATTGTCCATCGTCGTCAGAAAAACTTCTTACTGCAAAGTTATTGTTTTGATAATGGGGCGCATTTTGTACCGTATTTTATATACGTGTGTACGTGCGTAGGAAGAAGTTATGTTGTGAAGTGTTATAACACTGAGAACAACCCATACTAGAAACAGAACCAGTGAGCAACATCTTGATGCCTATATAGTATATTCGCCAATAAACTGGTTACAGTGGCGAAATTATAAAATTTTGTCTGTAAGCATGTACCTTCTTGAATAAAAATATATATATATATAGCTTAAATAAATTTAATAACGCTGTTTCACTCAGCTCTGTTTTTCGGCGTAGTCGTGCAGCGTGACCGACGTGTTATAAGTTAATTTGTTTGACTATTTAACAATAATGTTAGTACCAGACAGACTAACCAGCCGATACCACCCGATACCCATTGTTTTTATTACACAGGAAAATTCTATATTCTGAATTTTAACCCTTAAAGTTGTAAATGAATTTAGGGATTTATACAGGATTGGGATTAGGCAGCGGACCCCGGGCATCCTTCAGGATGCAACTGTACTGGGAATAACGCTAGGATGATGATGATGATACCTAAAGCCAAAGCGTGCCAGGGTGCTCCACTAATTCCACAATCCGTTCGTCTGCCAGTAGGCTGTATTTTATAAATTGCAAAACTCGCAAAAGGTATTCGGTATTTATTGTTCTAATTCAAAATTAAAGGCACCCTTTATTTTTTAATAGATGTCTTTATTAATAGATGCCATCAAAGTCCTCATCTTTCTCAACGAGGGCTGAAACCACAATAACCGATTGGATTATACTTATACAATTTGGATATCTATAAGAAAAAAATCTACCTATTTTTGCTTTATTTCGAGATTCATCTCTTTTGTGTTGTGAGACATTGTACTAAGTAAATGTAACAATCGTACAATGTATACTATATGTCTTTTTTACTAAATGGAATAGAAAACTGGCAATCAATGTCGCTGTTAAAAATTTCTGATTTTCAAGTCTTCCTAAATTCTGTACCCAAAGGGACGAAAACCCTCCGCTGTTCGTTCTTTTGTCACCGGGCTGCATAAATAAGAGTATAATGACTGGTAATAGATAGCTAACTTCACGTACGAGGGGTGTTCAATAAATTCTCGGTATTGACATCTTTTAAACCTCTTTGGTAAACTTGTTAATACTGGCCGGTAAAAGTCATTCATTAATATTTAATAAAAGCAAAATTCAAACGGCGATGTTCTTTTGTTTTTTTGCAAGTACCGAACAAACGTGATCACTATGAGCGTTTTTTCAATGTTGGTTAAATTAGAGCACCGAGCGGTAGTAAAATTCTTGACCAAACAGGTAAAAAATCAATAAGCTATAAAAAAGAAATGGATTATGTTTACCGTGAGTCTGCTCCTTCTTTATCAACAATTCAGAAGTGGTCAAGTCAATTTAAGCATGGTGGAGAGAGTATCGAAGACGACCATAGAGCTGGTCGGCCCGTCGATGCTTCTTCATAAGAAAATTTAAAAAAGTGGAGAAAATTATATCTGAAGATGGTTGAGTAAAGGTGAAGGCAATAGCTTAAAGAACCAACCTTTCTATTGGTACCAGACACGATATAATTCATGACCATCTTAATATGTCGAAAGTCACTGCGAGATGGGTACCGCGAATCCTGACACCGCTTCAGAAGAATACGCGTGTTGCTCGTTATTCCGAATTTCTTGAGGTGTGCGGTGAAATTCCTGATAAGATACTGTAAAATTTTGTTAGTAGAGATGAAACGTGGGTTCATCATTATGACCCTGAGAGCAAACAAGAGTCCATGCAGTGGCACATTAAAGGAACTCCTCATCCCAAGAAGTTCAAGGTCGTGCCTTCAGCTAGCAAGGTCATGATCACAAAATTCTGGGATTGTGAAGGAATATTGCTGATCTATTATAAAGAAAAGGGTATAAGAATTAAAGGACAGCACTACGCTTATATTATATGCAAAAAAAGGGAAGCAATGAAACAACAGAAGGGGAAAATTACCGCCAAAGGTGTTTTGCTTCTTCACGACAACGCCTCTGTGCATAGTGCTTATATTGCCAAGGCTGCTGGTCTTGAATCTCGACTGGAAACTATTACATACCCACCGTATAGTCGAGACTTGACCCCGAGTGACTTATATTTGTTTCCTAATCTCAAAAAGAATCTACGTGGAAATTAATTTTCTAACGATGAAGCATAGTGTAGGAGCAAGACAGTAGTGTAGGAGCATTTTGACACCAAAACAATCTTTTTTTTAAGAGGGGTTAAAAAAACTATTTGACCGGTCTTATAAGTGCATAAACATAGGAGAGTATATTAAAAAATAAAAATAAAACACCTATAATATTCTTTTGTTTTCATTCTAATACCGAGAATTTATTGAACGCCCCTCGTACATTCTGATCCAGACTATAGCGCCATCAAGTGCTTTGTTTTATATATCTTTTAGCTTTATAAGTATAGCCACCACCACCACCACCATATCAGCCCTAGGACGTCCACTGCTGGACATAGGCCTCCCCCAATTTCATGGGGGGTGAATGCCATAATCGCCATGATTGGCATGCGGGTTGGCGATCGCAGTATCTCCACCGCACTCTAGGAATGCTGCTGCCCATTCCCCGGTGGCCTTGGCCGTAGTTTTAGGACATACTCGGGTCCAATAAGTATAGCAGGGAGCGTGGAATAGAAAACTGGCAATCAATGTCGCTGTTAAAAATTTCTGATTTCAAGTCTTCCGAATATTTATATGAGTGCCTATACTATCTACCTAAGGTTTTGGGTAGATATGAATTTGATACGAGTTTCTTACGCGTTTTCCAAGTATTTCAAACATAATTTTTAAAAAAAAAACCGACTTCAATGGGGGAGTCCGGTGAAAGATTATTAAACTTAGATGGTGCACTCTTAGATTCCATAAAATAAAATAATAATGGCTATAAGTATGTTTATAATGGTAGAAGACTAAGTACCCTCAATTCCTCATGAAATCATGGAAAAACCTTGCTTGCTTGACAAACAAAACGAAGAGAACAAATCGCCAAACGTGTCGTTGAAGAGTTCCGTTCTGATCATCATCAGCAGTTCCACTTCATCAAATGTCACTTTTATGAATGAAAATGCTTGATTAGTTCATGAAAATACTAAAATCACTATTTGTGTGCCTTTCACATTTGAGGAGTTTCCTCGATTCCTAATGGATCCCATCATCAGAACTCGAGCATGACAAAAATCAATGGTGAAAATAGAACTTGCTTTACAAACACAGCTAGGGACAAATCGCCAAACGTGAACTTTTCGTCGTTGAAGAGTTCTGTTCTGATCATCCTCAGCAGTTCCACTTCATCCAATGTCACATTTTTGGATGCAAATGCTTGACTTGTTGATAAAAACACAAAAATCACTATATGTTTGCCTTAAAGATTTGAGGAGTTCCCTCAATTCCTCATGGATCCCATCATCAGAACAGCCTTTTGACAAAAACGGGACCAACTTGGATATATATACTTACAATCAAAAAAAGAATTTTTCAAATCGGTTAAGAAATGGCGGAGTTATGGAGTAACAAACATTAAAAAAAAAAAAAAAAAAACATACAACCGAATTGATAACCTCCTCTTTTGAAATCTTGAAGTCGGTTAAAAATTTCAATTGAAATCGCATCTTCGGAATAATCTTGAATGACTTTTTTAAAAGTGAGTAATGATAAAGCTGCTTTAAGTTATAAATGAAGGGTTTTTTTAAATGAAAGTATTTAAAAAGTTCATAGTCTTGAAATCTTGTACGGCGGCACGGAACCTTTCGTGTGGTGTGGCTTGTTTTATCTATACTATAGCAGTGCGTCCCGCATAGAACGGAGTAGAAGCTGGCTGTCTTAGGAGCGTAGTACATGAGTACAACTAGGGGGTTCCTATAAGCTTTTAATGACGATGTACTTAATTCTATAGAAATTATATATTTACGTTTTAGAGGAGTTAATAATCCTTAAAAAATCTGTGATCTTGACATATACTTATATATTACTAACTTACGCCCGCGACTAAGTCCGCATAGAACTCGTTATTGCCTTATAGAAATAATTACAATACATATATTGCTTAGGGCGCAGGCTTAATTATTGCTCTCCCATAATTAATGTTTACCTAATTCAGAATACAGATATTAGATAAATGAATTACCACTGTATTTTGCATGAACCGTGCACCAGGTTCTTCGCTCTTGCGGTTCAGAAGTAATAGCAAATTTTAGGTTAAGACTATCTTCAAGATTCTTACTGAGTAAAATTCACATTACTGGAAAGTTTCTCGGAAAAATAACATTAGTTATTTTAGATGAAATGGAACGTGTAGTAATCAGTAATTTATTTGCTAAAACATGGTACAAATAGGTGATTTTTCATTTAGGCGGCGAATTTATTAAAACTCTGAAATAAGTTTTCCTATACTACGAGTAGGTCTATGCCAGGTGCAAAACCGAAGTTACAAAAATCATTTAAAAAATTGCTCACCAAACTATATGCCAACCCCCTTCTCCTCTCTCTCTCTTTATTTTCCTTTTTAATACTTAGCCATTTACTTGCTTTGATTTTTGAGTCGAACTCTATTCCTTTAAAAAATTCAAATTCAAAAATGTTATTCTGCAAATAGGCCACAAGGGCACTTTTACAAGTCAATAATAATGAAATTTGGTTATACAATTTCAAAAAGACTGAATATAATAAAAATGATTTCAAAACTACAATGATTAACAAACTTATGTCATTAAATGAAAATAAAGTTACGGACAATATCAAAATTTGAAGGTAATATTATATAAAATTTGTTTCATACCTCAGAGATGTATATGGTCTATGAGCGTCCAAATACAATTAATAATTATTATTCTTAAATTCTTAGAGATGTACATGGTCTCTAAGCGTCAAAATTAAAATAAATATAGAAAATAGCACTATTTTAATATTGTTAGAGATGTATAAGGTCTCTAAGCGTCAATAACAATAAAAATAATCCAGGACAGGATGATGTCTCTTGTTAATTCACAATAAAATAACACTAGTATTAAGGTATTTAATATGCCCTTGCAAGCATGAACAGACCGGACTCCACAAACAGCACCCGATCACGAGTATGACGCGTCACAGCATCTCAGCCATCGCCTCCCTCGACCATCTGTTAGGGAAGGTGGCGACCCGATCAACTACGCCACCGTAAGCAAAGCCCTTTAAGCGAGCATGACATATTCAGGCTGCCGGACATTAATAATATCAAAGATTAACACGACTGTTCGGCAAGAAACAGCATCATGATTCATGAAACGCAACGGAAGAACTATACATGGAAATAGGCTAAATAAGCATAGGTGTATTAAAACTAACAGGAAATGAATAAACTATCAGTGGCTTTAAAGCATTTTTGTCATTTAAGAAATCGTTGACAGTATAGTACGCCTGGCTTAGCAAATGACGTTTAGTATGAGACTTAAATTTACTGAAACTAACTAACTAACTATTAACTATTTAGGTGGGTATTTTATTATAAAATCGTATACAGTTCCCCACGAATGACGTGCTAACCTTCCGGAGACGACTGGCCTTCACTGCAATCTTGTGTTTACTTCTAGTGTTGTAGTCGTGGATATCACTGTTAAGTTTGAATTCATGAAGATTTTTCCGAACATACAATATATTTTCAAGAATATATTGACATGCTACAGTAAGAATATTTGCCTCCTTAAATTTTTCTCTGAGGGATTCTCTGGCTTTTAGTTCAAATTCAAATTCAATTCAAAACATTCTTTATTCTAATAGGCCTAGCAACAAGCACTTTCGAATCGTCAGTTATAACATGTATTAACACATATATTATATATTAATTAATTATTTCGAGCAATTTATTGATGCTATTATTATTCTTTACAATAAATATTGTATTGTTATAGACATGTCAAAATAAGAAATAATTATGTAGTAAAATTCACAATAGGATCGTCAAAACATAAATAATAATAATAAAAAAATAAAAATGTATAAAAAATAGAAATCTAGACAGTTTCTAGAATAAAAACAATATGTCATAAGAAAATAATAAGATAATATCTAATGCCATAATGATTAATTCATTAATATTTCAGTCACAATTAATCCCACGGTGTTTTATCATGCATGTAGTCGTGTGTGCTATAATATGCTTTCGATATAAGTTAACGCTTTACGTATTTTTTCTAATTTATTAATAGATAATCCAGTTAGGTTTCTTGGAAGCTTATTATAAAACTTCACACTATTACCCATGAATGATTTTCTAATTTTTTGGAGGCGTGGGCACGAGTGGTGGGCACCGCGAGCTTGTGTTTATTTCGAGTATTGATATTATGTATGTCACAGTTCATATGCGAGAGGCGGCTGAAAAGTAATCTACCTAACAATGAAACAAAAGACTGTCGTGCTAATGCCCTGCTAATAAAATACACTTATTAGATTCTTCAAATATTGAATTTAAGCCATTAAAAAAAAATCTTTCGGTTTGTCGTCAAAAAAGTCGGTAACCGCAGCCTTAATTTCGTCATCGGTCATAAACCTTCGTCCCCTGAGGTCTTTCTTGAGAATCCTAAACAGGAAATAGTCACAGGAGACTAGATCCGGACTATAAGGGGGGTGGTCAATGGTTTCGAAGCCATTAATTATTATAATATGCCATAATTGCTAGCTTCGTTGTGCGGGCGGTATGCATTGGTGCGTTATCGTGCAAAATCAGAATTATTTTGCTTAGTTTACCTCGCCGTTTTTCTTTTATTGTCTCTCTTAGTTGATATAGTAAGTTTGAGTAATAATCAGCATTCATTGTAGTTTTCTTCGGTAAATAATCTATGAGCGAAATCCTTTCTGTGTCCCAAAAGATTGTAGCCATAAGTTTACCTGCCGATGGACAGGCCATGAATTTCCGAGGCGGCTTCTCATCCTTAAATTTCCACTGTAACACGACTTGCTTATTTTCCGGGTCCCATTGTCGAATCCATGTCTCATCACATGTTACAATTCTAGAAATTATTTCTTCCTCTTTCCCTCAACTCATGTCCAATAACTCTTCGCAACATTTGACACGCCTCTCCATGTAAAATGCAGTCAACATTCCGGGGACCCAACGTGCACTAACCTTGGACATGTTCAAATGCTCATGAATTATTTCGTGGACTCGCTCTTTACTGACGCCCACATCTCTAGCTATCTCCCACTGCTTCACTCGTCGGTCCTCTACACAGACTACTAAGGGTTCAGACCGCCAACTCACGAAGAAAATATGTAGACCGTAAGCAACTATATTTAATCTGTACCCGCTGGTAGATTTTTGACGTTTCTTTTTTTTAATTATTTAATGGCACTGTGGCAATGGAACTTACTGTGAACATCCAACACTAAATATATATATAGCTCATTTAAATTTAACTTTGTGTAGAAGCTCACGGCATTTCCATTGCAATACCGTGAACTATGTTGAGCCATATCTTAGTTAAATGAAATTAAACAAACATTTTACTTATCAGCAGATTTATTCTTTAATGTATCTCATCTCATATCCGGGAAAACGATATATCTTCGTCCTATCACAGAGTTCTACGTTTTACAACCACAACACTCGTACATTTTGCAAAATGAGAACTTGCATGCCTTGCCACATACGATGCACTTCACTATCTTCCATTTGTTGTCCAAATAATGGTTAATACGCGCTTCCAGATGAATTTTCGATTAGCTACACACTGTTTCGTTTGTTTACTGCATAGTAAACTATCAATACTACAATTTAAATAACAACATTAGAAAAAAAATTAAAAAATGTTCAGAGACGACTAGACGAAATTCCGAGAAGACGCCATTTTATTTTTATTTGTAACTTTATTTTGACGTTTGACGTAGGCAGTAGCCAATCAAAGCTCAGTATGTCGTCAAAATCTTTTGACACAATATGGACGCTATCATACACGTTTCGTTCTACGTAGATAAACAGCCGTGGTCCTCTAATATAATTTTTTTCACCCTGGCTACATTTTCATCGGTGACGGCCGAAACTGGTCTTCCGCTACGAGGATCATCATTCAGGCTCTCACGACCTAATTTAAACTGCCTTGACCAAAACTTTATAACGAATTCAGAAGAACACGAACTGCCAAACACACGTAACATACGCTGTCTGATCTCCGAAGGCGTATTCCCTTCTTTAGTCAGAAACTTAATCACCGCACGCTGCTCGATTTTATCCATTTTCACTTTTTCTACCGACATGTTCGAAACAATTGTAGGAGACAAATAAACGTGATGCAATAAACAAATGAATGTAATACATTTTGAAAATAGAATAACAAACGAATATAAATCCATACCAGCATTTTTTTGTATATATTTCTGACCAAGGAGGTTACTTTTCAGCCGCCCCTCGTATGGAGCGTACAGCTCGTTTCTGTAGCACGAAGATGGTCTGGATGTCATCCGCTTTTCCCCATAACAGGATTCCGTAGGACGTGTTATGTCCTATATGAAAATAACTATAATACACCAGCCTGGCCGCCTCAACGTTAGTTAACTTTCTAATACGTCTTACTGCATAGGCCGCAGAACTAAGTTTGCCGGCCAGAGTGGCAATTTGCGCATGCCATTGCAGTTTTGAGTCTAAGGTGACACCTAAAAACACTGTTGTATCTTCAAATTCCAGTTCCCACCGCCACCACCATATCAGCCCTAGGACGTGCGCTGCTGGACATAGGCCTCCCCCAATTTCATGGGGGGTAAATGCCATAATCGCCACGCTTGGCATACGGGTTGGCGATCGCAGTATCTCCACCGCACTCTAGGAATGCTGCTGCCCATTCCCCGGTGGTCTTGGTCGTAGTTTTAGGACATACCCGGGTCCAGTTCATCGGACTTCAATTTGATCTTAGAATTGTTTGCCTGCTTGACATTAGGCATAGTGAATATGAGGCACTTTGATTTCTTGGAATTTAAGAGTAAATTATTTACTGTAAACCAGTTCACAACAGTGCTCAGTGCCTTATTAATGCCGACAAAGTTTGTCTCTTTGCGGCCTACCTTGAAGACAAGCGACGTATCATCTGCGAATAGCACTATATCATGTTTATCTTTCACAAGGTTTGGTAAATCATATACGTTTGGTAATACAGGTGATGTCTGGTAACCATAGTTACCAAAAGCAAGTAAGTGGTTTAGTCTATTTTGGGAGAAGGAACTTCAAGTTTTATTTGTAATAAATTATTAGGTTTCTCTTGCAAAACTTACACCCCATTTTAAATCCCTAAGGTGTTATTCTGATATCTAAACTAGAATACTGAACAGTTTCATAGAAATCAGTCCAGTACTTTTTAAGATTGAGAGGAACGTACTCGTACATCCATCCAAACATCGGCACAAACTTTCACGCCTATACTATTATAGTATTAGGATTAACTACACTGTTTCATGATTTCTATGAACTCTTAGGTCTACCTAAAAATAACCTATACACGATAAGTCAATTCAATAATAGGTACCTTCTCTCAACACTATATGCGGGTATATTATACACCAAAAAAAAATGTTTAGCTTTTTATTTTACGTCTTTGTCTGTTTTAATAATTGATATATCTAGCACTAAAAATCACAGAGCAAAGCTTCGGACAGACAGACAGACAGACAGACGGACATGGCGAAACTATAAGGGTTCCTAGTTGACTACGGAACCCTAAAAAATGAGATAGTTAGGCTGGAGTGTCCTCGGTTCGGTCACGGCGCACTCTGTAGTATACAAACTGTAACCTGATTTGTTTGCCGGCGCCAATGTCAATCAACAGCTCGACACCAGCTCAATTCTAATCGAAGTTCCTTGAGAGCTTTTCGCCGCAGAAAAACACATTTTATCTCATACACTAGATTTAGCCTTCGACTTCGTTCACATACAACTTGTTATTCTTCTTAGACGAAGTTTGCTAGGCTGGTATCCTATCGTTTCAGGCGTAGTCCTAATTATCGTTCTCCTATAGAATTTTCTACCTTGCATTTCACATCCATAGGGGATAATTACCGGGTTCTAGACACGCGGCAGTGTGTCCAGCCAAGTTCACCACAGGAACTGGCGACTAGCAACCGTGTGTTATTTTACACGAACCGTTTGGAGCCACTTTTGACCCCCCAATAACTTTAAATCTATCTAACATAAAAAAATACAATTGGGTACATGTATTAAGATCCTTTAGAACAACTAGAACCCCAAATTTCATAAATATAGGTTTAATAGTTATTGAGATATTAAATTACAAAAAACTGCATTTTTACCACTGACTGACTAGTAATCAAAAACCCAACCCACCGACAGGTGACCTAGAAAGCTGAAATTTGGCATGCAGCTTGGTAAATGTGTGTGTACACCAGAAAAAATCAGAATACTGGGACTTTTTTAATAGTTTTACTATTATTATTTATGGTTGTTACCTCAGAACTCCGTCATTAATTAACCGATTTGAAAAAAACTTTTTTTTTGAACCGTAATACTTCAGGGGTGGTCCCATAGTTATCAAGTAAGAATCTTATCATAGGGTCCTGGAGAAATCGAGGGAACTCTTCAAATATTTCAGGTGCACCTATAGCGATTTGGGTATTTTGTATAGTAACTCGTGCATCCGCTCTTAAAAAGCACAGTTTGGCGAAGATTGACAAAAAGTAATGATATCCCATCAAAAACATAAATGTTAAAATGGGAGCCAAGTTCAATATTAAGAATATGCGATGTTTGGTTGACGTCTTCACCGACAAAAGAATTGAGATCTAAATGGGTGCCAAGTTCCGTAGATTCTCTGAAATAGTGCCAAGTCCGGCACTACATTGTTAACAGTAAAACTAATTTACTGCGACTTAATGCATTTTGAGCCTTAACTTGGCAGTTTTCTATGCAGTATGTTATAATACCTTAAAAGCTGTTGGATATTTAAGAAAACTGCCAAGTTAAAACTCAAAATACATTAAGCCCCAGTAAATTAGTTTTACTGTTAACAATGTAGTGCCGGACTTGGCACTATTTCAGAGAATCTACGGAACTTGGCACCCATTTAAATCTCAATTCTTTTGTCGGTGAAGACGTCAACCAAGCATCGCATGATGATGATGATG
Source organism: Notocelia uddmanniana (assembly GCA_905163555.1). Classification (NCBI taxonomy): domain Eukaryota; kingdom Metazoa; phylum Arthropoda; class Insecta; order Lepidoptera; family Tortricidae; genus Notocelia; species Notocelia uddmanniana. The sequence continues at coordinate 55,590,579 of LR991052.1, forward strand.
TGATGATGATGATGTGTAGGGACGCCCGGCCGGAAACAGGCGGGCTGTCGATCGCTCGTTGGGATGATTCAGCCCATTTCCCTGAAGTCGGAGCTTAAGGTTGCTGTCCCGGTGGCATTCCCACATCACCTTCCAGTCTTCTCGTTTTCCTGCAGAACAGAAGGACATCCTTAAGGTTAACGTCCTTCAGTTCGCTCTCCTCTAATTTATCTCTGCTAAATATATCAAACCGCATTGCTGCGTACTCGTACATGATACACTCCGCTAATAAATGTTTACTAGTTTCTTCCTCCCCACAGTGTGGGCAGGAAGCATCATTACTAATCCCTATTATCTTTAAGTGTCTATTCTAATACCAAGCATTGCATATTCTTAATATTGAACTTGGCTCCCATTTTCACATTTATGTTTTTGATGGGTTAAAAAGTATCCGGGACCCAAGACTCCATTATATTAGTAAGTATTATATTTTTGATCTTCATACCTAAATCATCCAAATTGTTCCAGTGAGAAAAGGTTACAGAGTAAATTCGTATTTATAGCGCCCGCGTCTTCGTCAGTAGGCTCTTAGCCTGAAGGAAAGTTAGTTTCCTATACCTATAGCATACATTTCCTTCGACGATTAGCTAGCTAGTCTTTGCCGACTCGTACACATACCCAACGATTACCATTGTACTTATGTATAATCCAGCCAAACTTCTATACTAGTATCATATTATTATATATTACCATACTTTTTGCCAAGCCTGTACTTGGCCAAAATATGAGCCTCCCCGCATTTTTCGTATAAAAGTCAAACTTTGAATCAAGCATGTTATAATTTTTACTATAGTATATTCCAATATTTTTTAAAACATTACAATTCGTTAAATTTCACGGAAAAATGCAATAGGTGTTTTTATTGCAAACCCGTTTATTTTTATGTATAGGACATTTGTAGGATAAATAGAATAAACTTCGATATTATATCTACTAAAATTGTACGTCAATGTAATTTTTGTATTTTAATAAATTTAGATTATTTGTTTTATTTTAGAAGCCAAGGCTTTATTTGCTGCCTAGTTTTGTTTTGATTGTGGCCCGATCTGTTTTTAGGGTTCCGTAGTCAACTAGGAACCCTTATAGTTTCGCCATGTCCATCTGTCTGTCTGTCCGAGGCTTTGCTCTGTGATTGTTAGTGCTAGAAAGCTGTAATTTGTAATAGATATATACAGCAAAAAATCTGACAAAGTAGTAAAAAATTAAAAATATAAAATTAAGTGTACACCCCCGCATGTAAAGTGGGAATAATTTATTTTATTTTATTCGCCTCAACTCTATGGTGTGGGATGTTGTTGGATAGGTCTTTCAAAATGAATAGAGGTCTGCATCAAACATTTTTGTTAAAGTTAATATTTTCGGAAATAATTACTCTAAAAGAAAAACTAAATATGGCCCCCCATCCCCACGTCTAACTTTTGAACTGTGGGTCCAAAAATATGAAAAAAATCATGGAAGTAAAGCTTAATAAAGACTTGCATCGAAAACTATAGCGGACATGATCAGTTATTGAGTTATCGTAAAAAGTTTTCCCTTCTTAGTAAAATAGTTTCCCTTCGTAGTTTTTGAGTTATCGTAAAAAGTTTTCCCTTCTTAGTAAAATACGTATGAAACGCTGCGAAGGTATTCCCATTTGCTTGTTATTGTTTTTTATTTTATTTAGTACATTGGGATACTACGGAACCCTACACTGAGCATGGCCCGATATGCTCATGGTCGATTTTTTTTGTCTTTTTCATACATATAAAAGAGACATGAGAATGGCATCAAAGCTTTAGTTTGTTCCCATTTTAATTTTAACTCCGCTATCGGCTAGCGAAGTTTCTTTTTTCCAATTTGTAATAGGATTAATTAGAACGCATAACGTTTATAAAGTTAAAACATTCATGCAAGTGTGAAATCTACTTTGTGTCGTATACCCCCTCCGGGTTGCAACCTACCTACCTTTATAAGAAAATGTTTTTTATGGAAATGTACCTGACCGTGACTACGAATATTTTATGCATGACACCGAGAGCATAATATTTACTCTATGTAGCTTAGTATACCATAACTTTGTGAGAAAGGGACATCAAAATTAAATTGATAGTCTTATTTTGATATTTTTGCGTGTCTCTGGAGTAGATATTTTAATTATAGCTTACGAGAAAAACACTCTCACTTTATTAGATTTCCGTAAACGTTTGGTAAATAAGTATGTACCTATTCATTGCATTCAGTTTTTAGGGTTCCATTTAAAAATGGTAAACCACTTGTAACAAGCTTTGCCAACTTAAAAATACATTTAAGTGCACTCTATTCGTTAAAACCCTCCATACAATAACGATAGTGTGATAGAGAAATATAGTTCAGTATTTTAATTCACTTTCGCTCGCTGCCACTGTCTACCGAGTAACAAGTCATTCTCTCTTTAGGGAGTATTGTGACCTTCGCGATAATTTGTTTTTATTTATAAAGCTTTTAATTTTAACATAGGATAATTACCGTAGACGCTTAATAAAAATCTAAAATCAAGTTCTAAAAACTTTCAAAGTTATAGTAGACACAAAAACGATTATGTAACAAATAGTTTGAAAATAGCATAGACATGTAAAGATTGTCATGATCCCTGCGGGGTGACTTGATCAATGTGTCAGTGTGTCCAAATGTCAGAATTACCAAGTTGTCATAATGTCCAAGTGCTAGAATGACCTCTTGTCATAAGGTCCAAGTGCCAGAATTTCCAAGGGGGGTTATAATGTTAGAATGAGCTCTAGCTATAATATTCAAATATCAGAATTACCAAGGGGTCATAATGTCCAGATGCTAGGCAGATCTCTCGCCATAATGTCCAAGTGTCAACAAGAAACAATTAAATATACACTCCAAAGGGGCCATGATGCATACATATCTCGACGGGATGATATTGAGTTCATTCGTATTACCAATTAAATGTCGATACATATCTCAACCAAAAAAATATCGTAACCAAAATGGCTAAAACGGAACCCTTGTAGATTCGTCGTGTCTGTCCGTCCGTCCGTCCGTATGTCACAGCCGATTTACTCGGAGACTATAAGCACTACAATTATGAAATTTGGTAGAAAGGTGTATGCTATGAACCGCTACAGAAATATGATGTGATATTACGAAAAAAATATTAAACTGGGGGGGCACCCCATACATGTAACAGGGGTTTTTTTTTCATGCAAATAGGCGTGTCAATGGATAGGTCTTCAAAAATGAAATGAAGGTTTCTAAAAAAATTAAGTCAACCGTTGGGGACATATTAGCTATCAAAGTCATAAAAAGTGTTTTTGGTTTGAACAAGATAGTTGTAACGGTTTTTGAGTTATTGCTGAAAAACTGTCTTCCCTATGAAGATACGACCTTTTTTGATTTATTGTATTGCATAGTGATTTTAAATGTAGATTAGGAGACGGAACCCTTCTCTTTGCGTGACCCGACACGCACTTGACCGGTTTTTCTTCCTGGGAGCAACCTGGACCAGTGGGGGTAAATAAAACATCCATCTGCTGGAATAACTTTGTAATCTATTGCGAGAGGGTAAGGATTAAAGACTTGTTGCCTTGTATAGATCACGAGGCCACGAGACGAGGTTGTAGGTCATGTCATGACATGAGATGGAAAGGGTGAGGTAGACACAACATTAGCAACCTATAGATCAATATAAATGGTGCAAACGAGGTGTGATCATTATAACGGGAATACATAGTTGAATTATACGATGTTCTGGTAAAGCATGCATGCGATGCAGTTGCAGGCGATGGCCGCGCGGCTCGCGGCCGACCGTCGCTGCGTGCGTGGTGTTGATCAATTATACGTATGCTTCTGCGACCTTCATGCTTAGTAGGCGGATGACCGCGGTACGCGAATCGTTCCACTAACTTTCACCTACTATGTGTTATATTACTTCAAAACAAATATGATACAAACGTCGCCAAACAAATTAAATGTTACTGTACAGTACCGGCCAATAATATATCACCTTTAGGTATTTAGGGCGAAACTTTTTTTATATATTACTAAATGTTTTTACCTTACCTCATCATGCAATAGGTAGTATTTAGACTCTTTGAACGAGCGATAAGAAAACTTGGCCACATATAAAGGTTTTTAATTATTTTTGTTTTTTTTTCGCAAAAACACTACAGGACAGTTTTCCTACAGTTGTATGTAAATGTGAAATTATTACCTAAAATAACTTAAAAACGATAGGTGGTTAACGAGGTGAAGATGACGAAGACTCGTGGGGCGAAAAATTTGAATCCCTGTCAACAACAAGCTATCTTTGCCGGCTACAAGCAAGGGCGTACCCACAAACAGCTTTCGCAGCAGTTTAGTGTATCAAGAACCACAATTACTAAGTTGCTGAAGTGATTAAAGTCACCAAGAAGTTCCATTGGCAATAAAACACGTGGCAGACCACGTTGTATTTACTACACATGTGACCGACCGTAACATTTTGCGAGTCTCACGTGAGAATCCTCGGTTTACGGCGACGGATATACTCAAATAAATATCAACCCCAGGACAGCGTACTCCATCTTTACGGACTGTCCGACGTCGTTTGCAGAACGCCGGATTAAACGGAACGCCCTGTAAAGAAACCGCTTATATCTGAGAAGAACCGAAAGAGTAGCTTGGTGTAAACCACACGAACACTGGACACCGCGACAGTGGTCTGATATACTCTGGAGCGATGAGAGCAAGTTTCTTTTATTTGGAAGCGATGATATAAAGTGGGTACGTCGCCCTACTGGTACCCGATATAAGCCCGAGTACCAACTTCCCACGGTAAAACACGGAGGAGGCTCTGCAATGGTGTGGGGTACCTATTCCGCTAAAGGCATGGGCCCCCTTCATAAAATTGAAGGCATTATGGTCCAGAATGTGTAGGCACTTAGATATTCTGGACAATGTGATGTTACCATATTGCCGACGATTTCTGGGCCGCGGGTTTGTGTTTCAGCAAGATAACGATCCAAAGCATCGTGCAAAACGTGTCACAGAATGGTTCAAGTGGCGACGCGTTACTCTAATGGACTGGCCAAGTCAATCCCCTGACTTAAATATAATAGAGCCGCTATGGGATGAACTACAAAGACGTTTGAAAGATAAAAGAGCCACTAATGCGAGCCAAAAGTTCTCTCAGCTACAGCAATCAACTATTGACGTTCTTGTGGACTCTATGCCTAGACGCTGTAAAGCAGTTATTGAATCAAAAGGCTTTGCTACAAAGTATTAATGTTGTTACACTTTAATAAATATATAAAATCTTTTAATTTATAATAGGTTCATAAAGACCGACTGCACTTTGTTATGTTGTGCAGGTTTTAAGTATATAATGAGTATAACTGTGCTTTCACATTATTTTATTGAAATGTGCATTCAATTTTTTGGTGAAGCTCTGGGTAATATTTACACTTTATAATCTTAACAATATATATTACTATATACATGTTTACTTAAAAAAACACAAAGGTGATATATTATTGGCCGGTACTGTAACTATGAAGATTTTTTTCGTCGTGATTGCAACCTTATCTTATCATATACATATGTATACGTTATCATTTGTCATGTTACTCATGTTTGTGCATGTCGGTGGAAATGCCATTAGCATATTATGGGGGCCTCAGAATTTGGGCTTATTATACGTGCCTATTGTCCTATTAAACGAATACATGGTTTGCGGTGATAAATATGGACTCCAGATTCTTGAGTAATGTTTTCCAAAGTAGTCGAGACTATGCAAAATTCCTGTATCGAATAGAAATAATGTAAACAAGTAACGTTACCTATATAATGTAGGCTAGACAGAGCGATGTACTGTCTGGTCTCTGTGAGCTGATGGCGTGACTGCGCGTGTCAGGTGGCGAGAGCAGCGCGCGGTGAGGCGGGGCGAAGCGAGGGGAGGGCTCTATATGGCAGATCCGGAGTCGACATGAAGGTGGATGCCGAAGCTAAGGACGCGCCCGCCGCGCCGGCCGTCACCCCTGGGACCTCCATCGCTAGTAATACAGACTCGCCTGTGTCATCTCTGGACGGTTTGTTGGTTTCAAACTAACCTCACTAACCCCGTCACTACCCCCGCATGGCTCCTTCACATACCTAAGGCTCATCACTCACCTACCGCTGCTTACACGCGACGTATGTAATGTACCCCAATTAAAACTTCTTGTGGTCTACCATTTGTTTGTTTCGAAAATGCATTTCCGTATGATTCGTACATTTGAGGATTCGTGTTGACTGTAAAGTGACAAGCTTAAATATGTAATTCATGACATGACGTCATGACATACATTATATTACTCGTTTGTGTTAATGTACTCATCAAAGAGAAGTGTTTCATCCAAATGTTCGCCATTTGTTTGCATAACTTAACTGTACGACTTACGACGAAAAATACGCTTCGGTGTAGTAACTGAATATATACATCTCTTACCATGAGTATTTAAAACGTCATAGTGCCATCAATCTGATTGATTGGCAAAATGAAATCTACGTTTGGCTTTGAACTTCCTAAAAAACAGACACGCAAAAGCGTGGTAAAAATAATGATTATTATATTATACATTTAGTAAGTATACGAAGCTTGTAGGTATAGTATAGGTAATTCGTGTCTGGTTCTTAATTTTACAAGTAACTGTCATTTCTTAAATAAGATCCGTGCGCTATAATGTAATGTAAATCAAGAAGTATATTTTAGCAAACTAATATAATGACATTAAATAATCAAATGCAATGTAATAAATTATAATTTTATAACTAACAAATATTTAACAATATCTCCTAGCAGGCTAGCATTAGTGTACAAGCTATGTTAACATATAACAGATAAAAATGAAGCAGTAAACTGATATTCGAATGAACGAGCCCGATCTCATTGTGTAATGGTCAACATTTATAACGTATACAATACGAGTACATATGAACTCAAAAGACATCAAAGCCGTATAGTTAGTGTATGATTTCTACGCAGTGTCCCGTTTTGTTTTGCTCGTAAAGTGTATATGTTTGATATGTCGCAGGTTTTCCAACATCGGAGACATCAGAAGCGATCCCGACGCCCGAAAGGGCACTGCTCGCCAAACTGGAGGAGGCCAACAGAGCGATCGAGGCGGACGTCAAGAGCCTGGGCCTCAACGCTGTGCACAGCCGGAAGAACTCCGACACCTCGCAGATATCATTGGCCTCAGGTAACTTTAACTCTTATAGCCCTTCACTGCTATGAAAACTTAAACCAAATTCACGAAGATCGCAGTTCATAAATCGGCATCTCCATCACTCGAATATGGCGAGTGCGATACACGTATTTGAACTTCGTAATCAAAGCCTCTGAACAAGCTGGTGCGGTCTGCCTCTGCCGCACGATCGTATTACTCGGGGATCTATTAACGTATTTATAACTTTTCATAAGAGTTCTTTCTTTTGTTCAGTCTTGTGTAAAAATATATAGTTAAATCAGATTTTAATATATATAAATCTTTCAACCGGCTATTCGTGCCCTGAATAAATCAAGTTACGTTTACTACACAAGCATGCTTGTGTTCCATTATATCCTCTAGCTACCTTTAACAGTATTGTCCATCAGCATTAACTCCAATGTTTCATAAAATCGCGTGCTTTTAGGTACCTAAGATACGTGCTTTCAGCTTCGATTGCTTGGCCTTATTTTTTAATAATGAATATTTGTGGCCAATCTTACACAAATCGACCTAGTCCCAAACTAAGCAACGAACGTATCTCTGTAGAATCCATCTTAGTTACTGAAACGAAGATAAAGAGAATACGCGAGAAAAACGAGACGTACTCGTATCTACCTAACTGTTTTCTTATCTGTTGTTTATCTTAGTTGGTGCTAGTCCAAATAAGGCGGCGCGTCCGACCATGCCAGCACACATTACTGATTAAAATACTAGTGGATTTGTGATTTGTGACTATTTTAATTTTAATTTATCGCCGCAGATACTGTGAATCGTTCGGTGAGCGTTAACATAGAGAAATGATATGATAAGATTTAACGCATCAACATTATGCCTTATAGAAATCTCTCGCTCCACGAGACAGTCTTCGACTTTTACCTGACTAGGTTGATCGCGAACGACGCTGCGAAGTACGAAGATGATGGTAAATGATTGATATTATTGTGATTTATGTTAATGAGGTTAGTTATGATAGGTGTAGTGATCGCAATTAGTGAATATCTACTTAAACGCACTGACGACGACTATTCGGTTGCTTGGACGGTTATTATGCGCAAGGATATTGCGCAACTAACAGCGCAGTGACTGGATTAAAAAGGATTACCCAAGCCTACTGCATATTATTTTACTAACCTTTCAAAAATGTACCTTATGTCATCGCAGAAACAGTTATATTCATAGATACAAAGTCACGTGGCCCACTGACCGCGGTTATGAGAATTCGGGTGCTATTCTGTTGTTGAGTCATAAACTTGTTCTATGCAGAAAGACCTTTTAAAATTGTAATGTTGGCGATACTACGTCATGGTTGAAATAGTTCCATTGTGCTGCCGGCGGGTTCAATGTACGTTTACTGGGTTTAATCGAGCTACCTGTTTGAATCCTAAATCTGCAGTGCTGTGCCGTCATAAGACGAAATAAAGTTAGTTTTACTCATTGATGAACAATGAATATAGTACACTACTGCAGAGGCCGTGAAGTAAGGGATTGCTGGACGAGTTTGGGATAAACGGCCGAGTCGTAGACGAGGCCAGATAAAACGAGTCCTGCAATCCCTGTTCCGGCCGAGGATTGTATAGTACTTTTCTCAAACATGTTAGAAAAAAAACAATAAAAAAACTACACTGTAAAAAAAATACAAAACGTCCAAAAATAGCAAAGCATCACGACAAATAACGGAAATTAAATAAAAACACGAAAAATGCTACAAAATACAAGCACCATTTAAAAAAAACACGAAAGAACTAAAAAATACCAAAAAACATGTAAAAACTAAAAAAATACAAAAAACATGGAAAAACAAAAAAAAAATCGATAAGTAAAAAAAAATACGAAAAAACTTTTAAAAAGTCCAAAAATATCAAAAAACACAAAAAACGCTACAAAATATCAAAAAACACAAAAACTAAAAAATAGATTAATACTCGAAAATTTCGAAAAAAAAACAACAAAATACAAAAATACAAGAACGATAAAATAAACCGGAAAAACCTAAAAAAATACCAATTTACATAGCAAATTAAAAATATAAATACAAAATCGTGGCGGTTGGCTCTATGTAATATTTCCTTTATCAGTTGATTTTAGTTAGCAAATTTAAAAAGTTAGAGCAGCGGACAATAATGTTAGTTTCATACATTCTCCATACATTACTTCTTGGCCGCCGGCCAAGAAGTAATGTAGGGAGCCATAAACAGGTAACTTCAAGTCCTCTTTTCGTGACATTAATGCATACATTTAGGCGCATGTTTGAGAAAAGATTATTCTTTTAATTATACGGTTACGCTGACGCATAAATTTTAAGTTAATTTGTTACTATGGGTGTTTCCCTTTGCTTTCATTATTAGTATAAATTCTAAAAATTTCTCACGACACGAAAGTTAAATCCAATCAATTGATTAATTGTATATTGGTGATATAATGATATTATTATGAATATATTATAATACTAGCTGTACCCGCGGCTCCATCTGCGTTCAACAAAAAATCTACTTTAAAGGTACCAAATATAGGTTACAATTATACGTATTCTAATTATTTATAAAAAATCAATGACTTTCGGAGATGACTTCTACTTTACCTCAACTTAAGGCGAAGGGTAGGGCAAGGCATTCTCCATACAAACGTTGTGCAAGTTTTATTCATGAGTTTTGGCACTACAGAATTTTATTTTATTTTTTGCTCGTACATATAGGATAAACGCAGAACTTAATGTTGAAGTTATGTTTTATTTCACAAAAATAAAAATATGTAAAATAATTAAAATTAAAAACAATAAACGTCAACTCATAGCTAACAGATATATAAGTAAAAGCATATTGACCAAAAATTATAACTGTAGCGCAATCACAAACGAAGAAATACGTGCACAAAGTTTATATGAAAAGAGCTTGCCCTACCCTTCGCCTTAAGCTACTTCCTTCCTGGTGATGGAGGCTGGGCGGTATGTATACAGTACTGCATTCGTGTCGCTCCGCCTTCGCGCATAACGCGCCAAGCAGAAAGCACGCATATAAATGTAGGCACGCAGAAAATAATCTGTTCTGACTTGACTGGCAGTTGATACAGATAACTTACTGATACCGCACGGTCAAAATGTACATACTAGATACCTCGTCTGATGATCCCATCGGAAGATAAGCACTGGCGATCGTGCCAGCAGCATGCTGAGATGGTACCGTTTTGTGTTAAGTTTATTTTTTCATATGCTGATTTCTAATCATGTTTTGTTGTTGTTTCTACGAATAAATGAATAAATTCGTATTCTAGGCACCAGTTCCAGTTATGAGCCCGAGTCGCGAATCGGCGGAAATGGCGAGGAGGATCTGTGGAGCACGTGGGGCCGCATCGTCAACAATTGGGAGACGGAGTGGAAACGCAAAAACCAGTTCATTAGGGACCTGGTGCGGCAGGGCGTGCCCCACCACTTCAGGGGCATCGTCTGGCAGCTACTGGCAGGCGTGGACGTTTCACCAGAAAAGAAGCTTTATGCTTCCTATATTAAGGTTACTTTTTTTATGCATTACCCGCGTTAAAAATGCTCTCCCGTGTGATGATGATGATGTGTTCCTGTTGTCCCTCATTGTGGACATGGGCTCGCAGAAGAGTTCTCCATTTGCTTCGATTTTGAATCCAGTTTATTGTAGGAAACTGCATTATGCGAGCTACATTATGTGATCATCTGTCTTGCCAATGGGCGTACAAAATATTAGGTACTGAAATACATAGTTAAAGCCTCATGCAATTGAAAATGAAATACAATTAATAGTGATCAATCTAAATTAATAATAAAATAAATATGAAATTAGCCGAGCCGGCCTCCTTCTGAACTGATCGCCTCCATGTGTCCCGAAGACGCCCCGGCCGTCTTCTACCAGTAGATTGTCTGCTTAGACCCTGCTTGGACAGGTAGTTGTCCGATTTTCGCAGCGCGAGTCCAATTTAACATCACTTTTTACCAGGATCTTTTTATTTTACGGTTTCTGATGCTTTTAATTTCAACTCTCCCATATGGATTCCCCAAACCCTTTATAGCGCAAAATCTAAATCTGTAGGGGAAAATGATTATGATTACCATTTATGGCCACCTTTAAAAAACTGCTCTAAAATTTTTTTTGATCGATACAGTAAAAGTAAAGTAAAAAAAGTAAAAGTAGGCATATTACATGCACCTATGAACGTTAATAAACTACCACCGGTTCGGAAAAATAAACCTCTGCCACAAGAAGAACCGGCGTAAGAAACTCGGCTAGGTGTCATTTTTTCAAAACAATATACATTGTATACATAGGTAAATATAAAATTAGTCTCAGCTACTACAAAACAACAATGATACAGTAGAAATAGTTATTTGTTATACAAGGGTGCAAAGTTGTATTTTACCCGCGAGTGTGGAATTGAAACACGAGCTAGGGAAAGGATTCTATAGTTGAACCACGAGCGAAGCGAGTGGTTCTAAAATAGAATCCTGAGCGTAGCGAGTGTTTCAACACACGAGAAGTAAAATACAACTTTGCACCAGTGTGTAACACAAAACTTTTCTCCTCACTATAGCGAGGAAAGTGCAACATGCAAAAAAACACAGTTCCACAGGCATGATTTTCATCACTGGAATCACTGATTTTTTTACGATATTATAACAGAAAACTCTGAAAGTTGTGTATAATATTTACGCGAGTCGGAGTCCGTGACAAAAGTTGTGTATATTTTAGTTGACATTGACAACGATGACATTTCTGACGATGCGTTTTGAAATTGCATCGACTCAACTTGTGCGTTTACAATTATACTCAAAGTAGATAACTCAAAGTAAAAAAATGTTACTTATAGAATTATAAGGTTTACGACTTAAATCATTAAATAAAGCTATATTTGGTATTTTTATTAAATTTTCAAACCATTTATTTAATGATAATTGATATCAAACGAACCATTAATATGAACGTTTTACGTTTTGTTATCTGTCAAAAGCTACTCAAACACGCTCCAAGGTCAAATTACTTTCCCCACTTGTGGATAAAATGCGTTTTTACCCGCTTGTTCCAAAGGATAAAAGACGGCTTTCCGAGCTAGTGAGGGGAAAACCTATTTTCGCGATAGATTTGCCGTGCAGGACACTATCACTGCCAAACAACCCTATCCATGATGTAATCGTTTATTTTATAACATGCTCTTGAAATAAGTGTTTGTTTTACTACAGATTTGAATTTAGAATTGCTAAGTTCAATAATGTGTTTCGGTTTTTTTTTTGTAGGATTTGATACAGTCCAGTGGCAAGGGACTTGAATTATGTATATATTTTAATTTGAGCCGTTATTACACGATATCCAAAATAAAAAGTATCACCCGAGGATCAACTGCATCAAAGTTTATGTAAATCAATCGCTTATCGGCTAAGTATAGACAAATTGCTGCATTTTGCCGGGCGATAATATCGAAATTAATGGGGTAAGGGTGGTATTCCACTCATCCAATATCTTTGTCCAACATACATTTGATCAAAGAAATTGGATGATTTCATCATACTTGGACGGGACCCCGGCATTTGATCAAAGATTCTGATGACATTTAAATCAATATGGCTACGCATGAAAAAAATAAAACTTGGACGAAGTTATTGGATAAGTGGAATGGGCCTCCGTCAAAGAAATTTGATCAAAGATTGGACAAATTTATTAGACGAGTGGAATACCACCCTAAGTTGTATTCTAACTAAATAGTTAATTTTATTTGCAGGCGAAGTCTGCTTGTGAGAAAGTGATTCGCAGAGACATTGCGCGCACTTACCCAGAGCACGATTTCTTTAAAGAAAAGGACGGCCTAGGACAAGAGTCCCTTTTTAACGTAATGAAAGCTTATTCGCTGCACGACCGTGAAGTGGGGTACTGCCAAGGATCTGGATTCATTGTTGGACTATTACTTATGCAAGTAAGAACAATATTCTGTAATTTTTTTACTAGCTTAAAGTACCCAGGTAAACAATGTAAAGGAAAATCATATTACATCCCAAATCTTATCGTCGTTAACATTTCTCTTCTTCGTCTTAAAAACATAATAATAATAAAACTTGATCGTTTAAAAGTGGAAGGTTTATGTCCAGCAATAGAGTAACATAGTCTGTTGATGATGATAATACTATTATCGCACTATCGTTACAGATGCCCGAAGAAGAAGCGTTCGCGGTGCTTGTAAAGATAATGCAACAGCACCGCATGCGCGACATGTTCAAACCGAGCATGGCCGAGCTCGGCCTCTGCATGTTCCAGCTTGAGAACCTCGTCCAAGAACTGCTCCCAGACTTGCACGTCCACTTCCAATCACAGGTAAATTACGTCATTTATACTTGGACGATTTAACACATTGTTATTAGTGACCGGGATGTATTATAATGACATTGCCTACTATAAAATTTATTCTCATTTTTGAGCATTTTCCGACGTTTCGGAGATGTCACTACGTTCAAGGTCGCGAACTGACACAAATTATTGTTGAGCGTGTAGACTACTGCCCATTCTGTCTCATTCGTGAGACGTCCTTGCCCAGTTGTGGGACGAACGTATGCTAATTGATGATGAAGAGTGTTGAGTGCCCGGTTATGTCCGGTAATCGTTACTATTAATAGCAGAAATGACCAATGATGGTATAAAAAATTTTTTTTGGGCCACTGCACGCACTTAGGCAAATAAAGTTCCGAAAGCCATATGTAAAGTGAATAAAAAAATTGTTATCTGTCCTTTGTTGTCAATGAAGAAAGACTAATATTTTGCAGATAGCCCTGGTGACGAAGTTTCGAAAACATGTTTGGGGAGCTAGATCAGAAAAAAAAATGTATTGTATGAAGGTGGAGTAAATGTTATCAAAGTTACCAAATTACACAAGTAGTGTGTGTGTGTGTGTGTAACTAATGCGTACTGGTTACGGGTCCATGTTGTGGCGTCTCAATGCGTACTCGTACTTAAATCTGGGGCATTGTATGTCGCGTGCAAACAAATCATTTTACTATTACACTCATTGGTGTTAATTTATCTATTTATTAATGTTAGGAAAATATTATTCAAACTGTCTTTTAATAGGGACGGCTTATAATAGGGACGATTATCAAATACTTTTGGATACCGTTTTTTTAATCGGGACAGGAGGATGTAATGTTTCGCTTACCGGGCTCACCTGCATAAATAAATATACATTAATAATGCCAGTCGGTGTTTTCGTATATTATCATTGATCACTACTTTACCGTCTCTTCGCTATTAAGCCCGTTCACAGAAACGACTATCGGGACAATGATAGTCGAATCTTTTGATTCCCACATGATGGTTACCACGTGTGTCAAGTACTAGCTGGCTTTGTCCTTCTCGGCCTTGCGGCGACTTGGTTCATTGCTTCATTAGGGATGGTGATGTCGACGAGCACTGCCTGGCGCTTCGATTGATCTGCCAGCATGATTATTGACTACAATAGTCCTGTCCGGGAGGACGGATCGGTGCCAATAGAGTATGACACGACAATTTTCGAGAACTGGCGCAGGTGTGTAATTATAATACGCCACTTCGAAGTCTGAAATACAGAATTATAACACATTTCCTGGTGAATAATCCTGGCTATCAAGTTATGCCTGTACAAGTACTCGTCGTTAGCTTATGACGACGACCGAAAATTATATTCCCGAATGACCGGCGAGTCATGGATATCGACAAATGTCCACCGTACTATTTATATTTCCGGTAATCACGGGAATAATTTCGTCCACATGTTTACACAAACAAATCCTTGGATGAGATCCCTGAAACGCAGCCAGTTCACCGACGCGAGCAGGTATAAGTCGGGCTCCGTAATGCCTAGTAGAACCGCTCGTGTAGGTCCTTACCACGGAATATAAAAACCAGTGGAAGTGGTGAGTGGGCGTTCCCGTGTCGCCAATAAGTTGAGTTAATATTAGCTTACTTGTTGCACAGATCATTATCAGTCGCTTGGCAACCTCAAGCGGCATTTGACATGAGTAAATAAGTAAAATAAATCTGTTTTTATTTAAACAACAGTAATATAAAAAATGTGACCCATGGAGGGATTTCCTATCATCCGTAAATAGTATTTTAGAGTATAGAGAAATAATTACATTATTAATTTCGAAGACACAATTTGCGTCAGTAATTAAGCAAATATCTATTATTTTCCTCTGAGATTAAACTTCATAATCATGTGTGTTATTTCGCTATCCAGTACGTCAAAATTTGCTCCCGAGTTGCTACTCAAATGCTGTTGTAGCTATGTCGATAATTAAAATTAAATATTATTTGCATATTGTATCACGGGGAGAAAGGATTGGTTTCCGCAGCAGCAGCAGTATAACACAATTTGCTCGAAACATTTTGTTCCGGAACATTACTGGATATCGGAAAAAGGCAAACGATTCATACATGAAAATTTAATTCCACACAAAATATCGTATCCTACACAAAATGTCGTAATGTATGGATCAGAATGTTGGGCAACGAAAGTGACGGACGAAAGAAGAGTGCACGCAGCTGAGATGAGAATGCTGAGATGGATGTGTGGAGTGACGAGGAAAGATTGAATTAGAAATGAGTACGAGTATATAAGGGGAAGTTTGAAAGTGGCACCCGTGACAGAGAAAACGAGGAGCAGTAGGTTAGCATGGTATGGGCATGTAATGAGGAGGGATGAATGTCATATTGATAAAAGAATATTAGGGTTGGATGTAGAAGGACGAAGAGCGATTGGAAGGCCAAAAAGCGATGGATGGATTGTGTGAGAGAGGATATGAGAAAGAAAGGAGTAAGCGCTGAAGTGACGAATAATAGAGAGGAATGGAAGAAGAAAACATGTTGCGCCGAACCTGCATAAGCGGGATAAGGGCAGGGAGATGATGATGACAAAATATCGTATGTAGCGTCAGTAGGTACTAACAATTTCATAATTACTGATTTTACTCCGCTCGTAATGTTTAAATAAGCGTATTAGTAATTATTATCAATTTTTATAGTATCCAAAATATTTGAATATTCGGATAGTTCATGTTGTTGTATTCGGGTAATATTTCGGACGAATATTTCGATAATATGAGTATTCGGATTCCAAAGTTGCATTGAAGACAGTTCCCGCTCTGTGCCGTTTGGCATTATCGACTTACTTACGTAAATATGGTTTGTTAAATTGTAGTTAAAAATCATACCCCATCCTTATTTCTTAACCCTACTAAGCGAATGTAAAAAGTCTTATCACGATGCGAAATTCGAAATCGCATGCGAACTTTTGGTTTGAATTGACCGCCTCGGCTACTCGACACTAGATGGCTGGTCTGGTGGTAGATCTAGTGTCAAGTAGCCGAACTAACACGTTTCTTAGAAGACGAGCAGCAAAGAATCACACAGACGTAAGAAATATTTACTTTGCACTCTAATTTAGACCGTAAATGGTAGTTTGTGGAGTTGTTTTTCTTTATGGAATTTACTACCGCTAACAACATATTGCCACGGTACGTTTTAATCAATGAAAAGAGTTCTTTTATAGTGTGCGTGTGTTGTAATTTAAGTATGGTTGTTTGCGTGTGGCGACAGCCGTTCTCTAGTACAATCGCCAGGATGACACTTCCTCTGGTTTTTATATTCCGTGCTCCTTACTCTTCCATTCCGCCTTGCGATCCTCAGTGCTCAATACTTTATGTCCGCGCCAATTCTCGATTGCTATAGGCAGCGCGTGAAAGATGCGTCTACTGCCATCACGATGCATCCCACTCTCGCTGTTTAGGAGCAGTCCTTTATATAGCGCTATTTTTGCATATCGTTATAATTCATCACGCTACTTTGTCGATGAAACGCTTAAGTAAAAACGCGAATTTATAGCGGTATCCATAATAATGTTATAGATAAAAGCAATATTTACAAGCGATATTGTGTGAAGCGTTATAATAACGTTATAGGATATCTCTATCTCGCACACAGTCTCGCTCTTACGTGCGCTGTGGCATGTTACGTCAAACTCCAGCACGTCATTGTCGCCACCGGCACCGCCACATCTTACACGATATTATAACGCTATTTTATAACATTATCATATAAGGTTATGATTTTCATTTTGTTATGATATCAAATATCGCTATGAGGAATATTGATTATGATTATAACGAAATATATCGTTATAAAATCGCTTATTTCCATAACGTTTTAAAGGCCTGTTTAGGAGGAAATAATCCAATTAAGCAATTTCTATGGGTATAGGCTCATCGAAAAGCGGTTACTATATTAACTTAACGCCTTACCTGCGGCTATTAGAAAGGAGAAAATCAAAAACTGTGTGATACAGATACAGTCAGACGATGGCGATTAAAGGGTAAATGTTTAACGATAGCTACGACACTTTCAATTATTACAACATTGCATATATTATTCCTTATTGTAGAATAATGGGTCATACAAGGGTGTGTTAAGCCTAAACAAGTGCGTTTTTGCACTTGATGCGGTTGATTTATCGCGTAGAAAGCGAATCATGACAAAATAATGTTCGTTCGCTCAGTGTAAACCAACCATTCTAGTCCTAATAATTTTAATTATAAACTTGAATTATCCTTGCACTCACTAGCATTACATCATAGGTACATCTGAATGTATGTCGAATTAGACAAGCTTGACATGATTGGAATCCCACAAGGCGGCTTGATCCCCAATAATCTTCGTGTTTAAAAAGTATATATTTAATTTCAGAGCTTTAGCACATCGATATATGCGAGTAGCTGGTTTCTGACTCTATTCACCACGACTCTATCTCTCCCGCTTGCGTGTCGAATCATGGACGTTTTCCTATCGGAGGGAATTGAGATTGTATTCAAAGTGGCCCTCGCTATGCTCACGCTAGGCAAAAACGACCTCCTTTCGCTTGACATGGAAAGCATTCTCAAGGTACTTATGAGTTATTTGAATTAAATTAGTTATTGAATGCTTTGTTTAAATCTTTCTAAAATGTTAAGGGTAAGTTGAGGTAAGTACGTAATTTGATATACACCCCTGAATAGAAGTTTGCCCGTCGTACACATGTACATGGAAGTCTAATTTCTGACTATGTACCTACACTATCAATATTTAAAAAAGCCACAACTGATGTTATGGTGGAGAGTTAATGTGTGCAACAACCATATAATGCATATCAATATATATATCATGAAGTATTATGTTTCTTACAGTATATACAGAAGGAATTGCCAGCCAAAGCAGAAGCCGACCAGGACGCGTTCATGAATTTAGCTTACGGAATAAAAGTTAATCCGAAGAAAATGAAAAAGCTGGAAAAAGAATACACGGTTATAAAGACCAAAGAGCAAGGAGATATTGCAGTATTGCGAGTAAGTTCTGTAAGGCGTACTGGGAAGTAAATAAAACAATCTGCCTCATAATTTCTTCTAAAATAGCTTACTCTTCACTAGGTTTTAAATTGCTAATAATTGCTCTCCTCCTCATCTCAGTGTTGACCAGGTTGTCTCTGAAGGAGCCCTGAGTTTTTTAGACTGTATTCTTTGTATAATCTATTGAAAATTAAACTTTACGTAAACGCGCGAAAATGTTGGCTATCGTGAGGTTCCATGCTATGACGATTTAGCACCTTGTAAAGCTACAATTAAACCAATTTTCACGAAAGTTAAGCCAAATACTTAACCCAATTTCAGGGCGGCAAAATGAGAACATTGACAACTGAATGTCAGTTTACTCATACAAGTAGGGGAGCATACGAGTACGTTTGATAGGCAGTATTTAATGACTTTTCTGCCTGAAAGAGTTAAAGTACACTACTTAATGGTTGATTACCACTTTTTAATTGATTAATTGGTTGAACAGTGTCTGAGACAAGAGAACCGGCTGTTAAAGCAGCGAGTGGAGCTCCTAGAGAAGGAGAGCTCCGCGCTAGCCGAGCGGCTGGTCCGCGGGCAGGTGGACCGGGCGGAAGGCGAGGAGGAGACGTTCGCGCTCGCGCGCGAGGTGCAAGCGCTGCGGCGCGCCAACGTGGATGCGCAGCAGCGGCTCGCGGTCATGCAGGACGAGATACGCTCGCTGGAGATGACCATAGCCGAGGTGAGTCTGGCACAAAAGCTTGGCGAATTCGTTTGCAACAAAACGTCGTCCGCTATACCATTTGGTGTGACGCGTTTATCTGGACGTCGATGTAATTAACTAATTATGGTGTATAGTAATAGAACACTGTGCAACAAGTGCATAAAACAAGCCATAAAATGGGTTTTATACACGAGTCTGTCTTTCACTTCGATTTCGAGGAAATTAAACGAATAGTATAATTAAAGCTATGTTATCAAATTATACTTCTGTGCTCGTCGACCGCGGGTGCCGGCGCAGGGGCGCGTCGGAGACTGCTTTCACTTTATGCTCTAGAGCATGAAAAGCGACTATGTCACCTAATCACAGCGTAAAGACAAACTTTTAGTGCACAAGAAGTGAAAATAATTAATTTTGGTGTTTTTTTAATAATTAGTTCAATACCCAGTGGCGGCTGTACCTTGAGTGCGCTCGTGCGTTGCACTACCAAAAATTTTGCACCATCAATACCATCGTCATCAATAAAACAATCTCAATTATCTGTAATATACATACATATATTACATTTAAAAAAATGCCAAATAACCAACCACTACGCTATGTCGTAGTCTTTAAAACTCTTTTTCGCTCAGTCTCAACTCAAAAAACCTCTAGAGCGCACGCACTAGTCAGTACATTTTCTATGAGAAACGCGTTAGAACGCCAGGCGCGTGAGACGGAAGATACTCCGTACAAACTCTATGAAGAAATAGGTGAATTCGGTGCGCCGCACGAAGCTCGCGTATGCCCGCATACTGCCGCTTAGCCGAAGATATCCGAGAATTTGCCGACTAGACACGAGGCGGCCGGCCGAGTGGTTGACTCATTACCCGACCAAGCGAAGTTAACGCTCAAAATATAAAGCTTTTCTTGCGCACCAATTGTCAAGTTCGCTTAGTTGGTTAATAACATGTCCTGTGCACTTTTCTTCGACCTTGTCCGTGCAGCGCGCTATTATTCGTTTCGTGTTTATTGTTTGTTTTTGTATCTAAAGTAAGTGTGCCTGTCTTTTGTGAAGTGAGGAACTGTGTGTTTAATGGAAAGAATAAGTGTGAACAATAAAATCGAGAATATTAAAAACAATAATAAAACTTTTAGTGATTGATAAATTAGAAATAAAATAGCTGGACCGCCAAGGTCATGTCTTATTTGCCAGGGACCAAAATCGACGGATTGAGGTAATAAATAAAAAACACAAAATTGTTAAGTAGTAGGAAAACGTGGTTGTATTGCAGTTTTTGAGTTATATAATACAATATTCCATATATCCATAAATTAGCGCACCACCGGTTCTCGTAGTCAGCAGCCGCCACTGTCAAATACCTATATGTTTTTTGTATGATCACACAGAACAACTCCCGTCAGTCTTCACTAGAGGGCACACAGGGCGCGGGCACCGAGGAGCTGGCGCGGTGCCTTCAGCGCGAGCTCGTGCGCGCGAGGCTGCACGCCGCGGAGCGCGAGGCGGCCGAGCGCGAGCTCGCCGCTCGCGTCGACGAACTCGAGAACGAGAACAAGAGCTTGCGCCGGCAGCGGGTCGACAACAACGTGGCACATCTCCAGGTGACTCGCCCGCACACAGATGCGCCTTTACCTAAGATGCAGGGTGTGCGTTGCACACGGGCGCAGCGGTCCTAGGGCGCGCCGAGCGCCGCTCGCTACGCAGCCCCACTTACTAAGGGGCGCTAGGGTAATGTTTGCACACGTTACATGGGCTAGAGACGCCTCTGCCCGCACACAGGACACGTCAGTCAATGCAGGCTCTACAAGAGGGCATCCTCTTGTAGAGCCTGCATTATACCTAACACAATGCCTAACACAATATTTTATTTTTCATCTTTACTTATTATCTTTATAGGGGTGTCCGTTGGTTGGCAAAGGCCCTGGAAAGGACCTGGTTTCCGTAAATGGGATGTATTGCGCGTCCTGCCAAGCTACCTACAGAGAAGTCGTCCCGCCATCTACATTTTGATAGTGTTAAAAAAAAAATTATAGAAATCAGTAAATACTTGACGCATTATTTGGCATAGCGATTATTGTCACTAAATTGAACTGTCTAATCATTACACCATGCACCACGCACACCCAACAACCAGACAATAATCATTATTTCATGACATGTTACTATTTTATCATCTTTTTCCTATAATCGCCCACTGCTGGGCATAGGCGTCCCTTCGATTACGACACGCAACCCGGTCTCGTATTGGTCTCATCCAGTTGTGACATTACTATGGTATACGAAAATCAATCTTTCTTCCATATTAGAGGCTATTATTTTACCAGAATACTTATAGAGTGATTGTGTTTCAGGACGAACTTATTGCCGTGAAATTGCGCGAAGCGGAGGCCAATTTATCTCTCAAAGATTTGCGTCAACGCGTCACGGAGCTCTCTGAGGCTTGGCAGAGGTACCAACAAGTAAGTAATAGTACATTACTACAGAGGCCGGGACGAAAGGGGTTGCCGGCCGAAGACATATAGACAGCCGAGCGAAGCGAGGTCGGATAGGTCTCAGGCTGGCAACCCCATATTTCCCGCCGAGGTATGTATAGTGCTTTTCTCAAACATGCAATGAAATAAACAACAAAAAAATCAATGTTTTATTTTTAATACGCATATTGGCAGAATGTCATGATGCCTGTGCCACAAATTTATGTGGAATGGAAATTAAAAAAGAGGACTTTGCCGGCCTAGGCCTGCAACATTTGTATGAAATTGCATTAACGACCTCTTGTCCTAGCCGCACCTGAAACGTCATACTTCGCAGCCTATTATAAGGAACATAACATCAATATTTCATTGCATGTTTGAGAAAAGTATATTATTATGCTGATTCTACTCAATCCAAATAGAGGAAGATGCAGAGCGGAATGTGATCTTGCTTCAATTTAAAACAGCGTAACTGAGGAATTACCTACACTATACATAATACCGCCCAAGTACACTCGAAATTCGATACAAAGCCATTACCATTTTTACATACTGTTAACTATAACGTTACTTGCAATGTGTTTTGAGATATGCGCTGGCGTGGTGGCGGCAACACCCCGGGAGCATAATTAGCCGGCTTAATTGAACTCGGACCCTACGACTCGAACGAACTCGGACCCTCGTGTGCTCGCGGCCGTTACTGGAAATAAATGTGGTGTTAACTGTTTACTCGTTTCATTTTAGTACCTACTCCGCTAGCGCGCAGCAGTCACTGGTTCTATTATACTCCTACAAAAGAGCGTTTTAAACGTGTCATAAAAAGCTGCCGACTCGGCTATCGATCAAATATCGTGTTGTTCTCTCTTCCTATTTACAGTGTACTTACAAAACTATTTTTCTACATTTGTTAACAGGAACACAGACAAGAACCTACAACAGCGCCGGTGCAATCCAATGTAGTTTCGGACATAATGGCGACGCCTAAGAAACTGCTCAGAGCGTGGGAGGGCAGGTCCGCGGACATGCAGAAATTGGACGAAGAGCTCATGAACACGAGGATACGGGAGGTCGAAGCCCTCACGGAGCTAAAGGAAGCTAGGCTTAAGGTTTGTTTCTATCCATCTTGACATTGTGTTTTCATAATTGCTAACAGTGTAAACTGCATTAAATTGGGTTTTAATTAAATTTTCTCAAACATGCGCCTAAATGTATGCATTAATGTCACGAAAAGAGGACATGAAGTTACCTGTTTATGGCTCCCTACATTACTTCTTGCCCGGCGGCCACACAACCCGTTTTATCCGGCCTCGTCTACGACTCTGCCGTTTATCCCAAACTCGTCCAGCAATCCCTTACTTCACGGCCTCTGCAGTAATGTACTATTTTGATACGTTCACGATCCTCTGTTAAGAATAACAATGTGTCCCAAGAAGTAGTGATATACTGAAGCTGGGAGGTAGAGGACCTAGAGGGCTATCTGAATCACCCCCATGTATGTTCCGCGATTTTTAGTATTTTCGGAGTTATGAATTTTTATTAAATTTTTCACCTATCGCCGCGTACGATGAGATTTTTATTTATGGTGACGTGAATTATTGCGGTAGATGCTTGATTTTTTTTGTGTGCTAAGCTGATAGATTCAGTATGGTAACATTTACTATCGTTAGATCTTTAAATGGCATTAAAAAAAATTAAATGCCAAGAAAGATAAAATTACCCAGTATGTTCACAACTTCAAGGGCTCTTAAAAAAATAAAATCACTTAAAAAATAATTACTGATTGGCTTTTAAAAACTTGCTCTATCTATCAGGTAGCTACCCTGAAAATTTCATTTTATTATTAATAAGGCTTCAATCAAAAAATTGAAATGTAACTGTGGTAAGTGCAAAATTTTTATTTACATAATGATTAATGCGAGCAAAGTAAAACCAATTACAAGGTGTTTAATTACAATAAATTTTCAAAATGGCCCCCCTGTTGCTCAATGCAAGTGCGACATCGCTGGAAAAAGTTGTCTTTTAAACGTCTGAATGCACTTCTATTATTTTTAATGGTTTCTTCTGCTACTCTAAATTTCCGGGTTAACTCGTCCAAATTGCGGCATTCTCTCGAGTAGACGAGGTCTTTGTAATATCCCCATAGAAAAAAATCTATGGGGTTTAGGTCGGGGGAACGTGGAGGCCAGGCTATAAGGCAGGCGTCACCCCGGCCGCAACGACCAATCCATCTTTCAGGGTATCTTTGATTTAAATAGTTTCTCACGTCCAAGGCAAAATGGCATGGTCACACTGCAGTGCTATGTTTCTGCGTGTCTCCAAATCCACATCTTCTAACAGCAGGGGCAGATCGACGCGTAGAAAATTTAAAAAGTGATTGCCGCCCAAGCGGTCTGGCAGCTGAAAGGGCCCGATTAACTTACCGTTAAGTATGCCAGACCAAAGGTTAACACTAAAGTGTTCTTGGAATGTCGATTCCCTTTTTAAATTCGGATTTTCAATTGCCCATGAGTGAGAATTGTGCATATTAAAAATCCCATTGCGTCTAAAGTGGGATTCATCCGTCCACAAAATTTGGTTAAAAAAAAATTCGTTTTCAGTTTGTCTCCTCAGCATTTCCTGACAGAATTCAATTCGCCGATTGTAATCTTCCGGTTTCAACTGTTGCACTTTTCTAATGTGAAACGGATGATATCCTACGCTCTGTAGTGTACGGTGTACCTGAGATTTAGAAAGTCCGGTACGACGTTCCATAACTCTCACACTAGTCGACGGGTCTCTTTCTACTTCTTCAACAACTGCATCTACTACATCAGGATCCGGCATAGAGGCCATACGGCCTGATTTCGTACCCGTTATGTGACCTTCCAAATACGCATTATGTACTCTTAAGATCATGCGATAGTCAGGAAACGTTTCAGGTTGAGGCCCGCCTTTTCGTTCCACATGTTCCCGGTACAGCCTTGAAGCTTCCGCCGCATTCCCCCTAGCATAACCGTAATAGTATTTTTCTGCGTAATCATTTCTGCGTAATCACGTGAAGTAAACATGATCACTTACACGCAAACTCAAGTCCAGTTAAATGATGCCAACTCGTCGATTCCAGGTAATAACACTAATCCAAATCGTAATGCAAGTCAAAGTCCATATGAATAGCCAAAATGATTAGGGAAACGAACAATTAGCAGTATTAAAACACAATTTTTAAATTATTGAAAAATAACAACGATGACCAAACAACGTGAAAATTTTCTCATGCGTCAACCGTCTTTTGTTTTTTGTTCTTTTTCTATTGATGGCCAGTGCGTGATTTAGAACGAAATTTATTTAGAAAGGTTTTGCTTTGCTTGCATTAATCATTATGTAAATTAAAATTGTACACTTACCACATTTAGATTTCAATTTTTTGATTGAAGCCTTATTAATAATAATATGAAATTTTCAGGGTAGCTAGAGCACCTGATAGATAGAGCAAGTTTTTAAAAGCCAATCGGTAATTATTATTTACGTGATTTTATTTTTTTAAGGGCCCTTGAAGTTGTGAACATACTGGGTAATTTTATCTTTCTTGGCATTTAATTTTTTTTATGCCATTCAATGATCTAACGATAGTAAATGTTACCATACTGAATTGGCCTATCTATCAGCTTAGCACACAAAAAAAAACAAGCATCTACCGCAATAATTCACGTCACCATAAATAAAAATCTCATCGTACGCGGCGATAGGTGAAAAATTAAAAAAAAAATCATAACTCTGAAAATACTAAAAATCGCGGAACATACATGGGGGTGATTCAGATAGCCCTCTAGGCCCTCTACCTCCCAGCTTCAGTATATCACTACTTCTTGGGACACCCTGTATTTAATCATTTGATTCATATATAAAAACAAACATTTGTTAACTAAAATGTGTGCTATCCCTGTCTCACAAATATAAATGTCAAAGTAATGAAGACAAATGAAATTTAACGGCATTTAGCCATAATAGGTATGATGAACGTTTATGGATGAAAGAGGGTATTAGTCTTTATTTAATTATTTTGGTGTAAGTAAAACCTTGTCGCGGCCTTGATGTATAAAATATAATATCATCATGAGCCCGCGAGAACAGGGAGAAGTCACCGGAGTTCTGCATTCGCGTTCCATTGGACTAGATGGAACGCGAATGCAGAACTCCGGTGACCGCTCCCTGTGCGCGGGCTCTGATTGACATAATCTTTTTTAAGCGGGCTTTTCCGATGAAATCATTTAAAGGATATAATTACATTTTTAATTTCTCGTAATATTCCAATTTCATTTAAAAAAGTCAAATACATAAGTGCCTCATTCTAAAAGAGAGCAAATTACAAGTGAGGTGAAATAACAAATGATACAGAAGCACTATTATTATTAGATGATGTTAGACTTTTTCACATATTCGAGAATATCTTGAAAATTAATAGCTATATAATTTATACCAAAAAAACGACTCCAATTTAAATAATAATTTGTGGTTTCCGTGAGTTGGTCACCTACAGGAAATACCGAAATCAGCATATGCGTGCCTATCAAATTCGATGAGTTCCCTCGATTCCTCCTAGATCTCATCATCAGACCTTCACCAAATTTATATGGGACCAACTTGGGGGTACCTGCTTTGAAACGTGTCATGTCAAATCGGCCAACGTGGTCAATAGTTATCGAAAAACATGAATACGTAAAAAAAAAAGCAAACATACAGACAAACTGATAATCTCCTTCCTTCTATTGAAGTCGGTAAAAAAGTATTTTGGGTTCTTGTTAACAAATTAACGGAATGAGTTAAGATTTGATATTACTACTTGGAAATTTAATATGTTGTGATTTGTGTGTTACAATAGTTGATACATATAATAAATATTAGGGGACACGGCTGTTTCTTCAGTTTGGGGAGTAAATTTAAAAAATATAAAACTTGCTGTACCTTTTTGAAAATAAATTTAAAAAACATGTTTTACCCAAATTTCACTAGTGTCATAACTCAATAAGACTTGTGTCATGGGTACTAGACAACGATATATTTAAAAGATAAGGTAAAGGTACCAATGTCCGACACCTCAATGCCCAATAGATGACACCGATCTGTCACCTCTATTGTAATGACATTAGATTGAGCCAAATACCTAGTTGGTTACTAAGTTATGTTACTGTTATAATCCTTATCTACATAAAATATACTAACCAAAGTTAAATAAATTATATATTATAATGAAGTACACACAATCAGGATTTACATTTGTCAATTTCATTCAAAATGGCTTCCTTGGGCCTGAACACAGGCCTTCAGACGACGAGGCCAGTCATCAATAGCGGCACGCACGGTTGTCATATCTAATTCCATCACTGTCTTGACTATGGCCCGCTTGAGGGAGTCAAGATTTGTTTGGGGTTTAGCACAGGCTTTCTCCTCAATAACCTGCCATATAGCATAATCCAGGGGGTTGAGGTCCGGGCTGGAGGAGGGCCAGTCTTCGTGGGCAATGAAGTCAATTTTGTTGCTTCGAAACCAGGCTTGAGTTGTTTTTGCCTTATGTGCAGGGGCTGAGTCTTGTTGAAAGACCCAGGGCTAGTTTTGAAATAGAGAGTGGCTTAAAGGCTTCACTATTGGTTCCAGAACGGTTTCCTGGTAAACTTTAGCCCCAGTTTTGACACCTTTTTCAAAAAAATGGACCTGTGTTAACCCTGAGTATGACACACCTAACCAAATCATGACATAAGAGGGATGATGGCCTCGTTGCACTCTCGGAACAGCTACACTCGCTTCTTGACTGTTTTTTGTATACACTCTGTCATTCTGGTGGTTACAACATTCTTCAATGGTAAAAATTTTTTCGTCTGTAAATATTATATTTCGGTGGCCATTTTGTGCGTACCGCTTCAGTAGCACGCGACTTCTATTCAGCCTCATAGTCTTCAATCGTCCATTAAGCAAATGACCTTTCCGTCTACGATAAGCGTGTAGTCTAAGGTCTTGATTGATAACTTTTTTAAGGGAGCTTCTCTTCACAGACATCTGAATTGCCAACAACTTTTGCTTCCGAACGGGGTTTCTTGCGATTCTCGCCTTCACTGCCTTTATTAGAGCTGGGGTCCGAACGGTGCGTGGTCTTCCAGACCTCTTGCGGTCATCAAAGCTCAGGGTACTATTGTACCTATTAATGGTACGATAAACGAATTGTTTGTTGATTTTCAGATTTTGAAGCAACTTCAAAATCACGTTTGGCGGATGCCCGCATTTGTGCAACGCAATTACAGCGACACGATTTTCTTTTAGACCCCAATCCATTATAAATATGACGAGATAAGTGTTGTGTGTGCTATAAAATTATAACTGACAACCCGCCATTATATGTCATTTTTTATTTTTTCGGTAGCATTTGTTTTAACGCAAGTAAAGAGTTTGCAAATCGAGTAACAGAACTTAGTAACCAACTAGGTATTGGGTCAGCGACGAGCACTCGTACTTTTACCTTATATACATAGAATACATCCAAGTCTCAGGAACAAATATTTCTGCTCACCACAGAAACAAATCTAATGCTCTTACCGGGATTCGAACCCGGAACCTCTAGGTACGAAGGCAGTGTCACTACCAACACAAAGTACTATATATATATACTGAGATAGAGATATCAGTGAAATACTCCACATAGATCGTAGCGCCGCTGTGGTATTTAGTAAGAACTAACCGCAAGACCGCTGTATCTCGTGTCACTTCAATATGCAAGTGCGATAGAGATAGTACACAATGACATCTGTTACAAACAAGTTAAACTATCATCTCCTTAGAAAAGTTCGTACTTCGATCTGAAAGGCCCCTGACTACCAACTAGGCTAAACAGGCTCACATACGAACACGTTATTGCAGCTCATGGAGCTGGAGACACAGGTGCACGTGTCGACCAACCAGCTGCGGCGGCAGGACGAGGAGGCGCGCGAGCTGCGCGAGAGCCTCGACGCGGCGCTGCGCCGCGAGCGAGCGCTACAGGCGCGCCAGCGCGAGTTCCACCACAAGTACACCGACCTGGAGAGCAAGGTGGGTACACTTCCCATACACGTACGGTCGACCCATTTGATCTCTGGACCCCACAGTGAAAATCAATATGAAAGCTGCTAGCACAGACATCAGAGAAAAGCAGACTCGCAGTATTAAGCCAGTTTTTTTTTAATAGTTGTAGTTTTTAAGAGTTCGCCACATAGTAAGATAAAATTTTTTATGACATAGGAGGCAAACGAGCAGACGAATCGCCTGATGGTAAGCGATTAGCGCTATTAACGAATTTTTTCCATTTGAAAGCACACCAGCGGGCCTATGATGGTTGCCATTTTATCACTTAACGCCGTGCATAAGACATTCGTCACGTTCTGACAAGTATGCAAGTGCGAGAGTGACGGGCGTCTTATCTACGACGATAAATGATAAAGTGGCAACCATCATAGGCCTGCAGGATGTTAAATGCCATATAAACTTAACACACCACAACGTCAGTTCAGTACAATGAGGAAGGAGACACTGACTCTGATATCTGTGACTGCTAGAGATCTCATATTACTGTCACTGTGACAAGGTACGCCACGCCGCAGCAAGAACGCGCAGTTAAGATATCGAAAATGCTTTAGTTTAGACCGTACCCACAATTCATACTTTTCTAACCCCTACCGACCTCTCCACCCTGGCCTTATCCACCATCGTATCTCATGCCTAAAGGTGTCAATCTACTTTTCTCAAACATACTCGGAAATTATCGTAATTTGTTTGGCAATCGGGCACTTCACAGTGCCTAATATTTATTCACCCAATTTTAAAAAGTATAAATCATCCCTGCCTAGGAGTAGTGTAACCAACATCCATTTACTTCCTGCTGCATAAAAATATCTGATAACGCCATATTAAATCGAATCGACCTAGGCAAAAGTACATCATCCAAAAAAACCGGCCATGTAAGTGTCGGATCGCGTGCAAATAAGGGTTCCGTACCACACCTACCTACCTAACCGACCAGTCCGCATTTAAATCCACTATACGATACATTGAATAAAAAAGTATCTTCATGGGGAACTAACGGCACTCACGTCCTTTTGTTTGGGTATGACAGTTTTTCAGCGATAGATGAAAACCTATTTTTTTAATCTTTATTAATTTAACGAGGATCTATCTTGGCTCAGTGACCCAAAACGGGTTTTGGCCTCCGAAACGAGAGCACGTCTTTCCAATCTTTGACCTGCAGATGACGCAGATCCGCCTCCACATTCATTACATATTTAAAATATGTAACACAAACAAAACAAAAAACAAATGGACGAAGTTATGCAAAAACGAACCAATCCACAGAGATCTCAGATCACCAATGAAATGTATAATTATATGAGTTTTGTTTTAAGCAGAAGGTTCCAATTTCAAATTTTACATCGCGTGGGTTGCATGGTTTTCGCATAACGACGTCCAAATGTCTATTGAAACACGTAACAACTACATACAACAGGTCCTTTTCTTAAGTTTTTTACCTACCTATGTATATCACGCTGTGAAAGACCGGAAGACGGATGCCGAGATGATTCCATTGTTACTAAACTTGAGTATCGGTAGATATGTCACGTTACGCACGTTCTAGATAGCGGCCGACATCCGGTTTCAAATCGGACTATTTATCATGCGGGAGGTGAGGTATCCCATCCTCTCGGAACTACCGGATGCATAAACCTTTATTTTCCTACTTATTTATGATTTGTTATTATGTCTTATCCTTTCACTAACAAAAAACTTAGCTTATAACCTGACTTTCCTTTTGTTTTTCCAAAACGTGATTTTTCTGCAGGAAGTCATAAGTTTCTTGTGCCATTGTTATCAAGCCCTACTTTTTTACTAGCCAGGGGAAAATGGATAATCGTAACTTTTTAACCGTTTTATATGCTTTCTTTAATGTAACTTATCTTCGGTTGTTAGTAATTATATTAAAATAAATAATATCCGTTGTTTTAAAGTAACGTACGCGTAAAGTTGGTATTACGAATAATCATACCAAAGAAATGTTATCTATTTCCAGGCCAAGTATGACTCGATGCAAGCGAATATCAGAAATATGGAAGACGCACAAAGGATAGCGGAACTAGAAACGGAAGTTTCCGAATATAAACTTAAGGTGAGTGTAGCAAGTTGAATTGTGCGCGTCAAAGTTAGGAATAGAGAAACTAACGCTTTGTCGAACTTTCACAGAATGAAGTGATGGCAACTGAAGGTGAGCTCCGAAATAATATGGATGACACTGAACGAGTTCGCGAGCTACAGGAACAGGTGGCGGAACTCAAAGCAGAGGTGAGCAACTTGCCTATTCCATGCATAACCAATCATATATATTCATATCACATTTGGAGAAGTGTTTTAGAAACAACATAAGTCATCATAACTTACTAAGCTGGTTGAAAATTGAGTCGATCACCTTTCTTGGGTTCCGTAGCCAAAATGGCTAAAACGGAACCCTTATATATTCGTCGTGTCTGTCCGTCCGTCCGTCCGTATGTCACAGCCGATTTACTCGGAGACTATGAGCACTACAATTATGAAATTTGGTAGGAAGGTATATGCTATGAACCGCTATAGAAATACGATGTGAAATTATGAAAAAAATATTAAACTGGGGGGTACCCCATACATGTAACAGAGGGGTAAATTTTTTTTAATGCACATAGGCGTGTGTAGTTTCTATGGATAGGCCTTCAAAAATGATATAGAGGTTTCTGAAACTTTTACTTTTAAGTCAACCGTTGGTGAGATATTAGCTGTGAAAGTCGTAAAAAGGGTGCGCCGCCCCCCCCCCCCCCCCCCCCCCCCTCTAATTTCCAAACTATGAAGTTTAAAATTCTGAAAAAATTCAAGATGATGTACAATTATAAATACTTTCAACGATTTTTGGTTTCAACAAGAAAGGTCTAACGGTTTTTGAGTTATTGCTGAAAAACTGTCTTGCCCAAACAAAAGGGCGTGAGTGCCGTGACTTCAGATACGACCATTTTTATTTACTGTATTGTATATTGATTTTAAATGTAGATTAGGGCACAGAATAAGGAATAGTACAAGTACAGAAATTTCACTTCCGAACAAAAACGGCGTTTAGGCATAAGAAACGTGCCTACTCTCTGCATCTCTGTCTATCGCATAACTTGTATTCATTCACGCGTGGCACGTGTACCCCTAGGGTTGTCACGCCAAAAATACTTCAATGATGCAAAAAAATGTTCTGCCTCACCAGATGTCGCTTAAGTACAGTGAACCGATATTAATTAAGTACATGTTACTTCACAAGAATAATAAATCTCATATTTTTTAACGAACCATCTAACGACACCCTACACGGTGGGTTTTGCAAGAAAAAAAATGCATCCCCATTTTACGTGTAGGGGAAGTACCTTCAAACTACATATATCGTGTTACATTTAAAATGAAAGAGCTCATTGTGTGCATCTTAAATATATATTTTTTAATTTTAAAATAATTATTTTAGAAATTATTTATTTATACCTACACTGTGTCCGTGTTTCAAATGCTATGGCCACAATAAAGTACAACTACCTAAATAGGACAACTATTATGTAGCTAATCAAGTAAAATAAATTTAATAACGCGTTTCATTTTGAATAAAATTACAGTTAAGTAGTTACTTAATAAGTAAATCGTCGGAAATGGGGAGTTTAAGCTATAAGTACCTCACAAGTAGCCAGGTGGTTCGTATCGTATTTTTTTGTATTGTAACTTACAACTTGATAATTTTAGACATCAACCAATAATTTTAAACACCAACCAACACTAAATAACTACTTATTATTACATATACCAAACTAAAATAAAAAAACTTACCGTTCAAAATGTATAGGCAACTGAAAAAAAGATACACCAACGTTCCTTCGGGTATTCAAACAACCATATACACAGAGCATGTGTGGCTGGTTATCGGTTTAATCGTGGGTTTTTTAAATCACACAAAAAATTACGTAGTAACGCGCGGTTCGTCGCGGCGGCGGCCCGCGACTGACAGCTAGAGTCAGGGTTTTCGAGCGTTAGGTTATTAAAGCGGCGCGCTCCACCCATTGCAAGCCCCTTGATTAGGGGGTGTCGGTACGGAACCCTTCTCTGTGCTAGACCCGACACGCACTTGGCCGGTTTTTTGTTGTTATTTTGTCCTGGTTGATCTCTAACATCGAAGTCTTTGGAGTGATAATCACCACCGGAACTCTGTTCTATTCCCCTCATGGCGTAGTTATAAAGAGTTTACTGAGGGACTGTAACTTAGGACTGTAACTTCTTAGGACTGTAATGATCGATAGAGACAAGGTACAAGAAAATATTGATTGATCCATCTGCGTAAGTCTCTCATTAAGTGTCAACAAGTCTAGTAAGTCATTCTCTTTACATGTCGTAATTTGTACTTTACTTACTGTATATTACGTTTCAAATATAAATAACCAACATAACACTAACTAACATAGCGCCTTGCTTCGCTTCACTTAACACATTTTTACCAATTTGCCGGCAACAATTGATATTACATGCTTATGTTTTGCCCCATGCCCTTATTCATAAACGCCCATCAAACCTATTTTAGTTAAAATGCCGA
The DNA here is from genome assembly GCA_905163555.1 of Notocelia uddmanniana. Classification (NCBI taxonomy): domain Eukaryota; kingdom Metazoa; phylum Arthropoda; class Insecta; order Lepidoptera; family Tortricidae; genus Notocelia; species Notocelia uddmanniana. Next base: position 55,623,983 of record LR991052.1, read on the forward strand.
TAAAATGAAATGGTTTTATAACCGACTTAAAAAAAAGGAGGAGGTTCTCAATTCGTCGGAATATTTTTTTTATGTATGTTCACCGATTACTTGGAGACTAGAGGACCGATTTCAAAAATTTTTGTTTGAAAGAGTATGTTTTCTAGTTGGTCCCATTGTCACCAAATCTGATGACGGGATCTTGGAAAAATCGAGGGAATTCCTCAAATTATATAGCAAGGATGGGTAAAATCGAAGCAACTCCTCAAATTATGTACCAAAAGGATGGGGTAACGCAAAATTGAAGGAACTCCTCAAATTATGTAGCAGGAGGATGGGGTCTGGCAAAGCTCGGAGTCAATGTTTTTTTTTTTTGTTAAAAATATACGTGTATCTGTCACTTTTTGATTTTGCGAGAAAGAGAACATTTTAGCTAACAGACGGTTGTTAAGTTATATGAATAAGTGGGATATATATCACGATCAAATGTAAATATGATTTTAAAAATATCTATGGATTTTCATGCACTAGAGTGCTCCTAAATCTCGTGTTCGTGACTCGCACGTGCTGCGTTGGGTATGGGCTTGACGTTCTGTGCCACATTTAGCTTTCTGGAGTTTTTTAGGAACTTTTACCATTAAGGTAAAGGGCCCCTAGTTCGTGCTAGTACGTTATTTCGTTAGTTCTGTTTCTGGCGCAAAAAATAAGCAAAATAAGTATTTTTTAATTAAATTATACGTTACTACAAATCTTTATCATTTCATCTTTCGAATAAATCAATTACCAACATTTTAACGGTTAAACTGAGAGCAATACAACTCTTGAAACTTTGAGTCAGCCACGAACATCTGTGCGATATGCGCGTGCTCCTTGCCGCCGTAAGGTGATCGCTCCTATTTCTTAAGCTTATAGAAAGGCAGAGGAAAGTCCATTTGCACCTCATTTCATTAGCATTTTTGCCTCGTGGGAGCGAAGACTCGGCCAAATGACTATGCGTAGGTATTTTTTTAATAAAGCTTATAATAAAGTTTTCCTGTGATCCGTAACAATTGATTTGATAGGTTGGATGTAAACATAGAAACTCCTCAAAATTGTAATATTTTTGGTGTGTCCCCTATTTCATGTCACTACCAAATTAAGGAATTTCTTGGTTCATTTTTGTTGCTCGTGTATATATATAATAATTAAAAAACTTAAATGTAATTAAAAAAAACAATTAATGTAGTTAATGAAGTTTCGAATTAGCTAAATTCAGTATGGTAGGCAATATTTTTGGTGTGTCTCCTGTTTCGTTCACTACAATTCCCTTCAAACGATTTTGAATGTGGCCGGAATTTGATTTTTTAACGTAAATTCGCATATTTACTACCGGCACAGATTTTTTTATAACATTAACTATTTTTTTTATTTTTGTATATGTTTATTACAAAAAGTATATTTAAAGGTTAATTTACATAATTAAAACAAAAAAAAATTCAATATGTTTATTAATGAAGCTAACTCTTGCAATGGAAAAAACTACGGCCTGTCATATATTTATTTATTTATTTTTTTATTTTACCGAATTATCTTGTACAATGTAAACATGGGACATCAACTGTATCTTAACGATCAATATATTTACGAATATTTCTTGTCATTTCGTCGACATTCATGTATTATGATTCATCAATCAAGAAATGTTTGTAAATATATTGTTCGTTAAGATACAGTTGATGTCCCATTCAGAGACCGGACAAATGGTTGTCATTACTCGCAATAACCTGGACATGACTCCAAAGATTAATTAATGAATTAATTGATTTCTTAGTGATAATTGCTAAGAATTAAAGAAACATATCAACCTCTTTTGATTTCCTTCTTAAAATACAATCATTTTATTGACATTGATATTAATATGCTGACATTCATTAAATTGACTTTGTGATTCTTTCATTTTTATGGTATATGTGTATCACGAAAGATATCATATAACAAATAAAATAAAGCCATGGTTTTTTTTTTGTCGCCTTTTGAATATCGTAAATTTTCCACCGAGCTCATGGCAAAAATTTAAGTAAATAAAATACGACGTCGAAATAGTATGTCAAAATTGTTTTAATTTTTATTGCTTAACTTATACATTTAGAATGAGATTCAATAATATTTTCTCTTACATACCTATTAGGCAACGAAGAAATATGTTCGTGTCGCTGTTATTTTAACTTTAAAGAAAGGTGTTTGAAGTTTATCTTAAAAGACATTGATCCATCAAAATTCGACGAATGTTGGGAGGAGGTAGTGGGTCTTTTTCGTAAATATCAAGAACGGGATGTACCAGGTAACCTTTTTAAAACTAGACTTTACCTATTTACGTAAACGGTTCATGCATAGAGAATAAAACTTAAATCGAAACTGTACAAATAATTGTTTATTTAGGGAATAAGTCAAGAGATATCGCCTGTAAATGTCCAATGAAGAGTTCCAACCTGCGTAAAATGTTAATAAAAATACTTCTGCATGTTTTTGAGAAGTTTTGGGTTCTGATAATTAATGTAATAGAAAAATATATGTGCAACAGCAAATAAAGTAACTATTAATAGTAGTAGCTGTTTGTTTTATGGAAATACCCTGCATACATAGTATCGAGCTAAGAGCTCTTGAGATAAAAAATAATTAATTGATCTTTGGAGTCATGTCTATATTATTGCCAACAATGGCATCCATTTGTCCGATCTCTGATTGATGATTGATGAAATACTCTTGTGCACCTCTTGGCGATTATGCTTCTAATACCTGAGGACCTGTATGGCGCGAAGTAGTCGTGTGATCAATTGATCATACATTTCACCGCACGCTCTGCGCAATCTCGGGTAGCACCCAGCCAACAGCGGCCTGCCTTGGCCTTAAATAGATAAAACTCTTCATAGATTCATACAGTAGTGTGATTAATTTTGAGTGAAAGCTTTTGGTTTATACCAAGTCACAATCGTTTTGTACATATAGCTTTCTCTGTGTTTACGAAGTTTACAATGCGCTTCCAGTGATGTCTGATAATCTGTTTGGCACTGCACAGTTACCGACACCCATCACCACTCCGGACACTGAGCCCTGGAAATGGCTCGAGTAAGTCAAAAGTCATTTCAACGTTTTGTTTTGTGGTAACATTCGCAGTATGCTTCCGATTTATAATTGTGTCGAGTATGTGTTTACCTATAGCGTATTTATATTCGTTGTTATATTTTGGTAGTTTTAGATGTTCTGTCTTGTGAACTGTGGTATTGTACGTTTATCGCGTAAATATTTGATAGCTAGCTGTATACTAGGGTGTGTCACTCTAGTATGGACAAAAAAAAATCGTCTTTTATCGACTTCCAATAGTTGTCAAAAGTTGCATTCAGGTCTAAAATAAACATATATGTCAAAAAATATACGATTGCAATATACTTTTGGCCCGCTCAAACGACCTAAAGTTCAAGAAAAAGTGGCAATTTAGTCATTAGTTTAGGACCCGCTTAAGCCATTAATGATAGTTTTATATATTGACAAATCATGTTATATTACACAAAACATTGCAGATTATGAAATAAAACACAAAAAAGAATGATATTACAAACTTATTTATTTATACATCTATACCAATAATAGGTTATATCTTAATTTTTCTTATTTAATGGACCTACTTAAAATCTTTTTTTGAATTAAATTTCGGCATGAGTTTTCTGGAATTTATTTTAGATAAAATAAAGCCTTCTCTAGCTTTCCTTCCGGCCACACTTCCAGCAGCCTCAGTAGTCAATTTGACACACCTCTCCACGGATTGTGTGTGACATGGAAACTTAGGGAAATCAATCAATTTCGAATTTCCCATGTTAACTATTTCTTCGAGTTGGCCAGTTTCTACCTGATGCAATAACGGCGGTTGAGTTACTACAAGTTTTTTGTCCTGCCAGTTAATCATGTCATAATACTCTGCGGCATCAAAGTTGATCTTTGGTATGTTAAAACATCTTACAGTTTTTTTTTTTTTTTGCAGCACGAGCTTTAAGTATTCTTCGACAAGCGAGTTCTCTAATGTGTTTTTTTTTTATCTGTTAACATGGATAAAAGTACGTTCTCGGGGTGTGCAAAATATGCATTACGTTGTATCACTGGATAAATTACAGCCTTAATGTCCTCGGGAAAATCTCTTGTGCTTTCAATCAAAAACCATAAATTTCTAGCACCGTCCTTACACGAGCTGTTTACTTTTATTTGAAACCAGGAAGGACTATAAGTTTGACAAATATATTTTGCCAGTAACGTTAGTTCAGCAGTTGGACGTTTTGTAGCGACATAAAGACGCAATATTCTGTTAGCAGTCGTGAGCCATCGGGCGTGCGACATTTTCCCCGGATTACGTTTAGCTAAATCAGGACTTACAATTCCAGCTGACACAGCGACACATATGTCATATAAATACTGTTGGTCCGTATTTAATTTCACATTTAATAGCATTGGTAGTTCAACAGGAATAGGTTCGAATTCCGTTACAGGCTTATTTTCACAGTTCGACAGCTTTGTTCCTATCGGCCCTGAAAAAGTTTTCGGGCCAGTAGTTTTCCCATCTAAATGTCCAATTAAGTGACGCAAAGGCAATTCATTAGCATGCAATTGACATACAAGCCATTGAACAGGACGAGAAAGACGTTTTTCTAATGCAACTATAACACCGTTCTTCCTTCCAGTATTAACGTTCGTTCCATCACATCCCACCGCCATCAGCGAAGTCATATCTATTTTTTTTTCAGCCAAATACAAACACATACACTTCTCAATATCTTTAGATGTTCCGAAGGGTGGGGTCACATGTCCGACATATTCCGAACCAGGTTCTTTTACTATAGTTATGTGTTCTTCAACTCGCATACGACGATATAACTTATTTCCATCTTTGACGTAATACAATGTTTGATCTTTTCGACCATCAAAAAATAGAGCCTCTAAAGAAGATATGTCTTGCTTTTCTAACAGTGTTTGTCTTTGCTTAATCCTTTTTCGCCTCAATTTACTGTGATCAATTATTGTAGAATGTGTATCATTCCCCCGGACATCACTGAGAGTCGCCGATGCGATAGCAGCACCCGCTCTATACGATATTCCGTAACGGTCACATACTTCAGCAAGCTTTTCTAAATTATTGTGATGAATCTTTCTCTTATTACATTCGTTTACCGAAATCATTTGAAGCTTATTTCTGTATTCTCCATCTGCAGACGTTTGTTCAGATTCTGATTCAGAATCTGTTAGGGAGACATTGCCAGAAGTTGAAGGTAGGGAATCTGTCGATTTTGTTATATTTTTTCTTTCGAGCCTTTTATTTTTTTGCGTAAGTTTCTTTGTTGTTTTAATGTCGACTGATCCAATGACCATGCTTCTTAGCGTCCTTTGATCTTCAAGAAAAATGCGTTCTTTAATCGGAACCGCCTTCAACTTGCCACATTTGCAGGTAGAATAGTCGGTACATTTGCAGGCGGCTATATCAAAAACTTGGGATGACTTTATTGTGAAATTGTGTATTTTATCTAAGTACGATTTCCCTTTTGGATGCCTGTTGAAATTTTTTGACAACTGTCTATACAGATCTCGATAAGCCGTCAGTAATTGTCCAACTCTTTCCTCTGTAACAGTTGGTATCGAGGCAATTTTCCACACTTCCATAACGGCTTGAGCTACTTCGCGGATGATAAGTTTTGCTGGAGGTTCCTGTTGACTTGACTGTTTTTTTTCGCGACGCAACCACTCATAATGTCGCAATACATCTTCAAATGTCGGGAGCATATTTTTTATTATTTTATCAGGATGTTTGTCTAAAATGAGCATTTTAGTCTGAACCCTAGTTCCTACACTACTTTTTGCCGCCATTTTGAGAAATCACTGAATATTTAACTGTAGTTTCCGTTTATTAGAAGGTTTTTATCGCAATCCAAATGTAATATAAGAATACACGAACATAACTAGCAGCTGGTATTAATATAGTAGCTGTACTACAGTACAGGACGACATGCAGGTATTACATGTAAGAGCGTGAAAATGCCGTGCGAAGGCGTCTTAGAGCAGTAGGTACATTAGGTATAAAATGAAATGTGGAGTAAAACTATAGTAATTTTATAGTTTTTTGAGCGTTGCTGATCTATTTTTATTAATCTATGAGAGTCTAGAGGTCTTTAAAGATGTCAGATTAAATAAAAAACGGACTTAAAAAATTACAAAAAAAATGATTTTTTCAAAACTTCAACGCCAATGAGCAAGCCAAAAATGGTATCCCAGATAGATTTTGTTAATTCAAATCGTAATTGTACTTGATAAGGCAACTTTTGAGAGGTATTGCGTTTGGAATTTCAAAATTCTAAAAAAATGACACACCCTACTGTATACGCGAGGCGATACGATACCATGTATATTTGTGCCTTTATAAATGTTATAGGGAACACACATAAAACTCTCCGTAAATAAAATTTGGCGGCTGCTAAGTGGTAAACAAGCACGACTTTATGCATGTTTTTTAAATACTTACTAAAGTTCTAAAATAACAACTAACCTTTTTCTCTGTACATAGTTTAAATAATAATAAGTTATATTACCACGAGAAATCTTGGTAAGTATCATCTTCTTTAAGTTGTAACGCCGCATCCATGTTGTAGGTAGAGTCAATGAAATGGTCTCTTTATTGCCTCCTGTCATGTACTAATGCATCTCGAAATAGTAAATAATATGTTTTATTCCGTAGAGAAGTTAATAATTGCGATTTCGACTCGTGTTTAGATATTATGAAATATATAATTATACCTCTTATCCGTGCATGTTTTGTGTTAGCACTGTCCGCTGCTGTATGCAGTTATATCGCTTTGCATGTCGACATCAACTATCATTGTTACGGATTGTTTGCACTGGGCCTTCAAGAATTCGATTCGTTACCTACTCGTACTATACTGTAACTGTCGTTTCGATCGATTAGTTTTTCTTGACGCCATTCTTCATAGAGTTCGCCTGACGATCTTGTGCAAATATTCCCTAACCCTCAGAGACTAGACTAGGTATACTGTACACGTTTCATCTTATCTTTGTATAGCCCATTCTGCATCATATATTGTACGCTTATGTAACTAACCAATAGGGAAGCACATCCACTACGGTTCCACAAAATAATCAGCAGTGATCGTAACTTTTGTAGCATTTTCGGTGCAGCGTAGTGGTGTTAACGGATTGGTATGGACAAATACAATTTAAACGGTTAATTAAGGTTAATATTAACGTTATTAACGCTAATTAATCATAAGAATTTAAATCATTTATCCCAATTCCGTTAACACCACTACGTTGTACCGAATATGCTACAAAAGTTGCGGTCACTGATAATCAGCATCATAGTCAACAAATCTAGTGTTGCTTTATGCAGATCATTTTGTGTATTTCATATCCATAGTACTGCTGCTAGTCGTAACCTATACACAACTTAACTTAGCGTAAAACATTTATTTGCTTACCATTCACTTAGTCAGTAAAAAATATTGAAAACAACAGCAGCGTGACGCTCGCTGCCACGCGACGCGACGCCGTGTGACCATAGTTGAGACTGATGCGAATTTGAAGACACCAAGCAGCCTTTGACTCAAGAGCGTTTTCTATCGGACACGTACAGATTTGATAGGCTTGACTCTTCTTCTTACCGGCCTTTTTTGACTTACTGATTTATAATTTACATATGTGTACTATTAGTAGGCAGGAATTGATGTAATTTGAACTATTTAGTATTTATGTTTAAGTATGGACACAGTGAAACAGAAAATTATATTGAAGGATGGATTTTAGATTCTCGCATACGATTGTATGGTATGTATGGGTATCGATCAGGGACCAGAACGGCTTACGTCACGTCGCGGACCACAGTTGCGTTAGAACACCTTTACCAATAGCACAAGCTGAAGTCTCCCTTCCCTGATAACCTTATATACCAAACTAAAATATTCTGCTTCACTGGGTCGTCTCGCATGCAGTGTCTAAATGCTTCTTAACTGAATGTTTTAATCCCGTTTTTGTGTAGGTCATGAGGCTAGAGGCGTCCAAGGCGCGTTCGTTGGGTCTCAGCCACCAGTCAGTGATCAGCCGCAACATCTCCTTCGAGGACGACCCTTTAGACCTTGAAGAATTCGACAAAAATTGAAAGTAAATAATGAACTAAGAACCCTCCCAACCGGTAGAATCTTGATGTAACCTACTGCCTATATTACTATATTTTTATCTGTGCACTGCTTACCACGTACATATTTCAAAAAAGTCGTTTTGGACAGTCATCTGCAAAGACAACTGCCATGTGTGGTTCGATATATTTAGCTAGTTTGGCTGCTACTATGTACTGAACTTAGAGTCAGTTGGGACCGACGACCAAATTATGGCAATCGTATTATTTTGTTCAGGCATCAATTTGTTATGTACATACACATAAATACCTTTTCATTTTATTCGTCTAATTTCGCTACTAATAAGACCATAATGACATGTTAGAGAAAAAAGGGAATTACTTGTCGCCCTAATTTCAACCCGCGGCCAGTTTTGTAAATTCAGCATTATACGGCAAATTGTCATTTTCTGTCTTTGAGATTTAAATTATACCGAAAAGGGTCTAATGTGAAGTTCCACTGCGAAAGCTTAATACTTTTTGTAAGAATCCTAACACACAATCTGAGTTTGTATTGTCCTAGTTATATTCACACCTACAACGATACAGCCATTGCAAATTCATAGTGTGAAATATTTTTTTCTGAGCGTAGATATTTATATGTACCATTTATTTATGGGTTGTTTCGGTTGTTTGTTAGAGTTGTATAGATTGTCAAACCAAGCATTTTTCACATGTGGATTTCAGTTGTAACTGGTAATAAAGCATACCTACCTGCATTTGATATTACTTAAATTTTTGCTTGATCTTTATTTTGAATAAAAAAACATGACAGCTCTAACTATGGCATGAGAAGCAAGATTATCCTTTGAAAATATATGATATTTTAAGGACTCGACACAAGTATTTACACCTTAAAATATTATGGGTGTTGTATATTTATTTACAAATTTCATGTAATACATTAGCGCAGTTCTAAAATACTGATCCCGTTATTTTTATATTCGGGGAAAATTGGTTTCACCTCTGTTTATAACTAGGAAAATATAAATACTTGAGCTCACAATAATGTCAAAACATTGTTTAATGCTCCCATAATAATCCATAGAACAGTAGTATCTAGTTAGGTTTACTATAGTCTTTAGAAGACCATATGATAACCAAATTTTATAGTACCTATTACGACATTTAATTATAACAAATTATGTACGAACTGACCCTGGACAGAAGACTTTCAACTATATGCAATAGTTGAATCAATTGTGAAAAACACATATGTCTGCGTGCTTGTTTCTCGTTTAAACGACCCGGTCACATCTGTGGACTTCCGTGACATCATTATGGCGACTTGCGTACGGTTTTACGAGGGTCGCATAGATATTGTGATCGAAACCACTTCACGCAGGCGCGCCAGTCTGTAGGAGTCTTCTCTTCCATAATTTCCAAAAACTCGTGTTGCCAACTACATTGATGCACTGTAGATGTAATGATTTTATAAGGTTGTAGTCGAAATAGCGTAGGTTAATTACTAGCACTTACTAGTTAACAACTTAAAACTACTGATCAGAGGGTAGAAGTGTAAGTTTTTTTGTACATGATTAATGTGAGCAAGCGAAATCAATTTACATATGACAGATATGCCAAGTTGTTTGATCTCAAGCCCACGCAATCGCTCATATCGCAATGTGCGAGAACGCTAGCCTTCACGCAAAACGGCGGTAGCTCTTTAATCCAGCTTTTTCCTAGTATTATTTACTATTATTACTTAAGCATGCTTTATAAATATATATGTTCAGACATTCCAGTAATAATATGATTTATTTATTTTAAGAATTATTAATGTTGTGTCTGATTAATTGTAGCGGGCTAACAAATTATTATAAACAGGGTGTTTCCTATCGTTCTTTTTTAAATAATCGCAAACTCAAAATAACATTATTGATTACAACATTGTCTGATAATGAAATTTTAGTTACGCAAAAATTGGGGTTTATATAATGTGAATTTTGAAACGGGCGTTTCGTGTTTCTAGCATAGTGGTGGAAACATGTCAATCTTATCAGAAATGATGCAGGAAAAGTTAATCGAGTCTTACAGCAAATAACAGTACTTATTAGATGATTAGTTGGCGTATTGTTTTCTATAATTATAAGATACAGTATTTAACTATGTATTAAGTTCGTGTTTTGGGTGAATACTCATGTTCCGTTACGATATCGTGGCGATACGCGACTTAACATTTTTTAGGGTTTTTATTAGGTAAGGTGATGATTTCGAGCCACGTGTACCTATAGCTGTGATGCACCTAGCGACTGAATTTTGGCAGCTTGTGACGTCTAACGGGGCAGGTGTAGAGAATATTTATCCTGCACCTTCCTAATTAAGTCACGGAGAGGGACGCAGTAATACTTCAACCTCTACTTTATAGATGCTAAATAAGGAAGGTGTATAATAATAAACTCGTTTTTTCTGTTCGTGCCTGACAATGCGATCAGGCGGGTCATTTCATGTATCCAGAAATCAATGTTTGTATTATTTGTGATATAGTAAACTATCGTCATGTGGGTTATCATCATCATCATGTCAGCCGAAAGACGTCTACTGCTGGACTTAGGCCTCCCCCAAAAACTTCCACAATGACCGGTCCTGCGCCACCCGCATCCAGCAGATACCCACGACCTTTACCAGTTAGTTCATCAGTCCGCCGTGTGGGGGGCCTGCCCACGCTACGCCTTCCTGTGCGTGATCCGCCCACTGCCACTTAAGTTTAGCGATTCGAAGGGCTATATCGGTATTCATTTGGGTATTTGAATGTATTTACCAGGACTCAAAACTGGGTAATAGGCCAATTTGATGCCGGTCATTGTTATTCAAAATATTAGACTGATTTCATTGTCCACTTGCCTTTGACCCAAAATGATTCGTCTCGTTGAAAACACAGGTAGTGTATAGAATATTGAATATATTTATAAATTAAAGAAAAGGAGTTTTCATGGCACCCACATTCGTTGTCATCAGGATCAACCTTAACCCTCGTACTTAATGTTGGGCTAAACTGTAATTATAAAGTCTACTACTTACTAACGTCTGGGCATGCTATGACAACTCCGATCTTGATTGCAATATATTTCAAGATATTCCTTTTATAAAAAAATTAACCTGGTTTTATATAAAATATAATTACGCGTATACCGCCCCGCTTCTATTGTGAGTACCTACGACAATAGGAACCGTGGCCTATTTTTTTTAGATCACTACCATTTTTAAGCGACCAATGTTTTAAGACCCATATCGTTATTAAAGTTTTACTGTAATTTATTATGAAGGGTAATACAATATAGGCAATTTTATAAAGTTTATTCAAGACCATGACTTATTAGTTCTACATTATTGTTGTATTATTTTTATTTTAAGAGTAATTAATTGGTTATTAATGAAAATATTTTATTTTATAATATTATGTTGCAAAATATGTAAAAAGCACACCAATTATTGTTGTATTAAATTAATATATCATTTGTATCATGATACGGAAACTGTCCCGCAACCTATTTTATACGATTGCAAATGTATTACTAAAACAATAGTAATAGCTGAATAACTTGAAATGCAATCTTTTTGTTGGAAGTCAGTCATGAAAAACTAGACCTGTCGAGGCTATTGGCTATGTGCACGTCTGAAACGTCAAACGTCCCGAGACAATATCAAAACTCAGAGATGTCAAATAATGACACATGAATATTTTATTTACTTTTGTAAACGAGAAAGACCCTGTATTGGAATTGTTACTGAAATAAATAAGAGAATAAATAAATACATACAAACGAAACGAATCGTAGGAAACCGTTAAGAAACCAATAGAAAACGTGAAAGTAAATTTGACAGTGGTCCCCGGTAAGTACACATTTCTGCCATGGTGTGCGCTACGATCTCCTAGCTTACCCCCACCACCTACTTCGCACATAGCCAATATCCTCAATAATTACCCGACAAAAGCAATGAACTGTTGAGATAATAATTAGATCTTGCCGACAAATTATTGTGTTAGCAAAAATAACTTTTAAAAATTTAGAAAATAAAAACACTGTTTATAATTGTAGTTTTCTTTTTAAATCTCATTATTTGATAGTTTTTCTTTCCTACCCATCAGTAGTCTGACTACTAACCAGCCCATCTTTTAAAATCAAACTCTTTACTTAGTTTTTACTTTTGGTTGAGAGTCACCATAATCATAACATTTATTCTACAAATAATATGCCTTTGTGGCCACTTTTACAAGTCAAAATCGATCTGTAATAATTAAACATTATACATTAAGAAACGAACTCAAAATAATATGAATCAATCACATAAATTAAGTTTTACAATGTTAATAGCGAAAATAAAAATTTTACCGACAAAATGATGCAAAATTATGACACAAATAAATATTACATAAATATTACACGAAAAATAAAATTATATTTCTATATTGTAGTTTATATATTTCTAAATTAAGTTTGTATAAACCGGCCCAGCCATCTTCAGCCTTGCTATTCACCCTATCATTTCGGCCCTAAAGTCAAAATTTAACATCTGGTACCTAGACGACGGCAGCCTCGGAGGTGAAGCGAGCTGCGTACTGGACGACCTGTCTTTCCTAATAGCAAAATTTCATGAAATCGGTTTGGACCTAAATATGAGCAAATGCGAGTTGTATGTAAGCCAGGAAAACACAAACAAATGCAAAATTATCAACGACTTTCAAAACATTTGCCCAGATATCAAAATTATGACTAAAAACTCACTTCACCTCCTTGGAGCCCCAATATTTGAAGATTCAATCCCAGATTTTATTGACAGCCAAATCAACCGTTTTTCTGAATACTCCGACCGCCTACTCAAAATTAACCCACACATGGCCCTTTCTATCCTCCGTTTTTGCCTATTTGCCCCCAAATTCACCTATCTGATGCGCTGTAGTCCATTATGGAAATTTCCGGTATCTTGTCCAAAAATTGATTCCATCCTACACTCCCAAATCCAAAAAACTCTTAACATTCAGTTGAACGACAGACAATTCCTACATGCTAGTCTCCCAATTCGTTACGGCGGCCTGGGTATCCGGCAAATTTCAAGCGTCGTTCTTCCAGCCTTTCTCTCCTCGGTCCACAGTACGATATCCCTCATTGGAAAAATCCTCGCTCCATCACTTCGTGATATTGAGGTATCGTGCTTGACCGAGGCAGAGAATGCATGGAAAACGGCCTGTCCCGGTAAAGACCTTCCATTCAGCAAAGGTGTACAAAGAACCTGGGATGAACCACTCTGCCGCCAAGTCCACGACTGGCTACTGGACTCCGCCGCGTCAGCCTCCGAAAAAGCCCGGCTCCTGGCTTGTTCAGAGAAAGAGTCTGGATTCTGGCTCCACGCCTACCCTTCGGCCCATTGCGCGACACTACTGGACAACAACTCACTGAGATTAGCTGTCGGCCTCCGCCTGGGTCCCCCATCGTTGCCCCTGCGGCGTGGAAGTGGATCGTCTGGGTCACCACGGCCTTTCCTGTCAAAAAAGCGCAGGCCGCTTCGCCCGTCACGCCTGCTTGAACGACATAATCCGTCGGGCCCTTGCCAACATAAACATTCCAGCCGTCCTAGAGCCACCTGGCCTCGCCCGCGACGATGGCAAGAGGCCCGACGGTATGACGCTCATTCCGTGGCAAGTGGGACGACCCCTAGTCTGGGACGCCACCTGCGTGGACACATTGGCTCCGTCCCACCTGCCCACCACTTCGCAGAGGGCGGGCGCAGCGGCAGCTTCGGCAGAAGCTGCTAAACACCGCAAATACACGGGCCTCGCAGGCAACCATGTGTTTGCGGCTTTCGGGGTAGATACGCTTGGGCCGTGGGGTCCAGACGCCCAGAAATTATATCGGGACCCGAAAAAACGGCTCTTCGAGCACACGGCTGACCATAGGGCTGGCTTGTTCCTCGGTCAAAGAATTGGCATCGCCATTCAGCGAGGAAACGTAGCCAGCCTTATGGGCACCCTACCGCAGAGTGCCGACCTGGGGGACTATTTTGTAGGCAATTTGTAAATATATTAATTTTTATTTATTTAGTTTTAATTAGATATAAATCTTTAGTTTCATTACCATTAACATTTTGATTTGTTTAATCTGAATAAAGTATTTTTTAACTCCAGTAACAGTCAAATAATAATTCGTCAGATGGCGCTGTGCCCATAGTGGCGTCCAATTTTTCCAGAATTAATTGGGTCATTTCAAGGCAAGGCTAGTATTTTGTTACGTAAATGCTATCTAATTTGAATCTTGAATCCGAGAAATAAGATTGAAATTCTATTGACATATATGTGGTCCACAAACCATACAATGATTTTATGACAACTTATTTCACATGGCCGGTCGGCTTTTTCACAACATCACTATATTAACTAAATTACTACTAAACTGAAACGAATTACTAGTAGGTTCAAGTTTATTTAAAATTATATTAAGGCACAACATTTACATTTTAGTTAATAAAACTCCTATAAAATATATTAATGATTATCTTTGTTCTACATTGCAGTTTTATTTCTTATTAGTATGTTCAGTTTAAACTCTTAAAAATATATTAGGCAGGGCGTTATATTCTCAAGCCATATTTTTATATTTAGTGAACAAGTTGTAAAGCACTCGCAGCGTAGATTTCAGATCCAAGTTGACAATATCTGCAAAAGTAAATAACATAAATATTTAGATGATGGGTATTATTGACATAGTATGTACATTTAGATGTTGTAGACAGATCGAAGCGGGTCGATCATACTTGTGCAGAACAACAGAAGTGACCGGTGAATGTGTGTGTGTGTGTGTGTGTGTGTGTGTGTGTGTGTGTGTGTTTAGTGTTAATCAGATTATGAGCATTTTCTTCTTATTCGATTTGTTTAATATAGTCAGATTTCTACGTTCTTATGGCGCTGTCAACTGTCGAATACGTCTGACGAATCAGTGTTAACAAAGCTTTTGTAACAAAGTCATCAATTATCATGTATGTAGATATACCTTCAGGTCTTGCCTTAGGCTTCGCCAGACCAACATCTTGCATCAATTCAAACGCAAAAGCAACGTTATGCACTTTCTGATCAAAGTCCTGTGGCGTCAGATGGAAGTCATAGAGAGGCACGAAGAATCCTTCGAGAAGTCCCATCAACAGGCACAGGAACACGCCATCATGGAATTGAGTGTCTAAGTCCATCACCTCGAGATTCACCTTGCTTAGATGCTTGTTCACGAAGGTAACCAGTGACTGGAAAATTATTAACATATCAGTTCAAACTCTTGATATTGCCGGCTGGAAGTAGTTTATCTGTGTTGTTGTATTATACGGTTCTATGACGCTGTATTTCCTTTAGATATTATTTTATTCGGGCTTAATTATAATTACTTAAGTAACGCACCTTTTTCACAACTTGAAGTTTGTCAGGAGCATGGTCGAACAAAGCATCGAACGCATCTCGTTCGCCTTTCATGCCGAGGTCATCGTACGTAGTTGTGATATCTTCGATGTAACTCCTGAAAACAATGCATTATGAAGGAGAAGCCTCTATTCGAGTAAACCACGCCCCCGTGTAACAGACACGCTTGTTTTCCGTATATAAGGAAACCAGATGCAACACTGCGGAAAATAGGTGTGAAGTTTTATTTCTATTTTCTCCAATAATGTTTAAGTTCAATTAAAATACCGTTACTTTGACTTGACTGTCTCACTGTTAACCTACGGTTTTAGCGCAATCGACCAAAAGCGTCATCAAACCCTACCTTTACCCTAACTTATGGTGGAAACCCAACAATTAATACTTTTAGTGCTAGAATAATATAAGTAATCGTAAAGTACTCCGTACTACTAGGCTTAGTGTTTAAAGCTCAATAAAAGTAAAAGCTCTGTTGTAAAAAGAATACATATTACATGACGACAATTGACTTTTTTCTTTAGAAAAACTATTAGGAGCCTTGTATTAGCAGGTACAGTTAGCGGCAGAAGTAGTTAAGCACTATAACACTTTCACAATTATCAACTTAGAGCCGATCATTATTCTCTTGACATTAGAGTCTGTGTGTAGCTCGTTTTGAGCACTAAGTCCGCGTAGCTACTTCTGCTGCTAACTGTGCATGAATTAGGAAGAAGGTACAGACAGAGAATTCATTAATTCTGTTTCCTAGTTCAAGCAGAACCATTGAAAAAAGCTCCCGCATGTCATTATTCAATCTCATAATTCTTGGGCGTCTTTACGCCGAAAGGCAAGAATCAAATTGGTGGAAACAAAAAATTTATTTTCATTTCTCATACTCTGAAAGAGGGTCATCTAAATGGCGTGCTGAAAGTTGTAATTTTCTGCTCTACAGCAGAAAAGTATTGAATAATTGGGCAATGGCATTGGCAGACTCAGATTAATAATACCAAATACCCTGTGATGGCAGATAATACATGTACAGCCACCTCCGTAAAATTGTTTTAATTTTAATTATTCAAATTATTGTAATAAAAATAGTTATTGCTATTTGTTAGTGTTTCAATACATTTTAAGCAATTGTTTTTCAATATAACCCCGCTTCAAAACAGGATCCTAATCCTAACTACGAACTAGTCCCCTGATTTAGATAATGATTTCGCATATTTGGCATTTTTTAGTTTGCTTGTATTCGAAATAAAAAGCAGAGTGTGTAACTCGTTGTTTAGCATGTGCTGATCTTTTTTGGTTTTAAAACGAGTTCTGTTTTCCTATCAAGGGGCAAAACTGAACCTTAGTTCTGAAAAACGGAATTGACAATATTGTATTACTTGGATGTGAAACTCGACTCAAAATATCAAAATACGAGTATGTCGTAGTGACTTTTACATGATAACGAAAAACGATGAATAAAAATAGTTGCCTGTGTGACAGTTGATTAGGAGCATCCTTCTTGACGACCACAACATTGACGCTGACGTTTTCAGGGAGGCGGACTGGAGCCCGGAAGTGACGCGCGAGAGCGACCAGCAGGTGCAGTATGGAGACAATATTCTTTGAGTGAACTGAATCTACACTCCATTTCTGAGCCGGTTTAGGTGATCCGTAGAGAGCCTACAAAAATCATTGTTTTAGAATTTTCACATTCAATAACATACGCGGACATGACATTTTGTATTTGCTCTTTGTATTATCCCTTCGCCCAAAGATGCTATGATAGACTGTTATAAAGAAGAAATGTTTGTGACTATAAGTTCAAAATAAAGTTATTCTTACCCTGTTAACTTCTTTGAGTACTACTGCCAACTTTTGCCTCTGGCCTTCCTCTGACTGTGTAACCTCAGGCACATCAAGTTTCTTCTCAGCAAGTTTCTCTAATAGCTTCTGGAGCACTTGACCATCATAGAGGTCCTCGCTGATGTCTTTAACAATGATTCTTTGCATGGCAAGCTCATCATTAATCCACTCAATTAGAACTTGAATGAGCTCTTTGACTCTGGGGTCCTCTAGTGAGCGAGGTTCAATGATGGCTCTCTCTTCGTTATCAACTAAAATGTTCATTTAATTTCTAATAAAAGTATATTTATTAGTCACAGTAAATATTAACGAGAAGTCCAAAATTAAAATCACTCAGGTACTTTATAAGGATTATTTGGATGGAGACTACACAATAGGGAAAGTTTGGATATTTATACTTTCACAACTAATTAATAAACATAACGAAAAGCTAGGCTCTGCCTGAGGCTTAGCATGAACTCTCAAATCAATAGTTTCAATGTTTATGGATTGACCAAAAAACAATTCAAACTCTCAAGTGTGTCAAACGGATTTTAATACTGTTTCAACAAAATTACCTAATTTGATGAGTGTTTATAATTAAGGGCATAAGATAATAAGTAATAACTCACGCAAGCTGTACTCCTCTGGTGGGATTTCTGGAGCAGTTGGGCTACCAGGTGAGTCAATAGCATATTTACCCTCAGCTTGTACTTCTTGTACTGTTTCAAACAAACAATATGTTATTATATTATATAAGACTAGGTATAGTAGGTATGCATTACAATTTTCGGCCTATTTAGCCTAGTTGGCCTCTGAAACTAGGAACCCGGGTTCAAATCCCAGTAAGGGCATTTGTTTCTGTGGTGAGCAGAAACATTCTGACTTGGATGTTGCTATGTATTTAAACATATATCTATTAAATATATTGTTGTCTAGTACCCCTAACACAATTATTGAGCTTACTATGGGACTAGTTTGATTTGTGTAAAAAAATTGTTCCCCAATATTTATTTATTTATTCTGCTGGTTGCAAATGTTGAGCGGAGCATGGTTGTAGGTATGACATGTGGACATCATATGAGTAAAACTCGGAAACGGGAGGAATAGAATTGTGTCTTTGGTTATTATTTTTCCTGGTCAGTCCGATTTTTATGATTTCAGAGTTATGCACCCAAGGTTATCCACTTTGTCATATTGCCAAATTTGAAGCAGATCGGTTTAGCCCTTTCAGAGTAGTACTTAGACCCACAAACGATTTACATTTTATGGCCTAAGATTGAGGTCTGCTACACTCTGCTCAATAAATATGATTTCATATGTAAAATGGAATCAATAAAATTTATACAATTGTCTTATATCTCTGTTTCAAGAAGCTTACCTGTTTTATCACTTTAGTAAGATTATTAAATTTCAAGTTTCCTTTATCATCCCAAACGAAGCAAAGCTTGTACTATGGGTACTAGAGCCCATAGTACAAGCTTTGCTTCATTTGGGACTAGATAGATTTGTGTAAGATTGTCCCCAATATTTATTTATATATATATATTAAAGCTTCATAAGCAGTGATCGTAACTTTTATAGCATTCTCGGTGCAGCATAGTGGTGTTAACGGAGTTGGTATGGACAAATACAATTTAAATGGTTAATTAATGTTATTAATGCTAATGAATCACAAGAATTTAAATTATTTATCCCAATTCCGTTAACACCACTACGCGGCACCGGAAATGCTACAAAAGTTACTATCACTGTGCATAAGTCAGCTAAATAACAAATGAAAACTGTCAAGTGACTACAATTTGATAGTCTAATTCTGTAAGTATTTTTGTATAATATTAAATACTTATTAGTGGTAGTTTATACAGGGTGTTTTTATTGATTTCCGTTCCTTCTAGCATATAGCTGTGTAAAGCCATAGAAAAGATGTAGCATATTTAGTTTTCAACATTCAAGAAAAAAATTTTTTTTATTCTTTTTCATACAAAATAATTAATTATATCACCAAGGGTGAATGCAAAACGGCCTTAAGAGTTAACGTGGAGTTAAGCAAAAGTTAATGTTAAGTATGACAATATTCGAAATTCGAATGACACCGCACATGATGCATGTCAACATTGTTTATTTGTTAAGAATATTTTATACTATACTAGGGGTGTTAATTAACAAAAATGAAAATTTGTATAACTTCGAAATGGTATAAATTGGGATACTAGTGTCTTAGAGAAGATTACTTTATTTCATCTCAGGAATGTGCCCTCTCAATTAACGGAATTCAATTTAAACACCCTGTATATGGCAGTTAACCCATTAACACCCAAAATAAAACTGGCTGTAATTTACTGGAGTATATGTTATTTATTAAATACAAACTTACGAAATTAATCATTTAAACAGAAAAAAAATCTTTTTCACATATCTCACTTGGAATGGCTGTACCTGTGCGAGTACAGCAGGTGCTAATGGGTTAATATCACCCTGCATACCTGTCATAAATCCAACAATTGCAATATATTTAATATAATCTTTATGAAACCTTTAGTATGATACAAAGGGATAAAGTTAGTCCAATCATGTATTTCCATCTCAGGCAAAAAGGGCCATTTTAAGGTATGTATGATAAAATGACACAAAAGTCAAGTTCCAGGGAAACTTGTGAGTCGAGCAGGTAACCTAGTTACATTAGTCACCACTACAGCAATATATTACATTTATGGAGACAGTAGAAAGCAGAACTAGGCGTACGTTACGATGAAGTCATTCTGGTAGTAGTCCTTGTTGTTACATCCTACGCAAACGCGCAAATGGTTCGTTAACATACCTTCCTTGATCCCCTTCTTTCGTCCTATAGTTCCAATTTTATCCCAGAAAGATTCTGCCTTGTCTTCCTTTTTAGGCAAAACAGGAGTACGTGGTGATTTTGGGCGTGGAGAAGACATCTCGTTTACACTAATTCGTTACTCGAACTACAACAAGGATAAGTATGCCACATGAGTCATCAGGTCAAGCTTCAGTTTTGTTGATAATTCTACAGGACAACAAAACATTTACTTGCAGGGAAAATAGTTGGTTACATGAAATATCCAAATTGGACTTCCTTTATACTGTACCTCTTTTAACCTACTTTTCTGAAGTTTCTAATTCCAAAACTATAACAAACTGACAAGTGACAATCAAACATAGATAATAGATGGGTGAAACCGTGGTGAAACGAATCGGTGCGAAGTGTAGGCCTTTTACAGGTGTAGGTGTAGGTAAAGGAAGTCATGTAACCGACTTCAGTCATGTAACCTTGCAAGTAAATGTGTAACGAATGTGCCGAATATAAATACTTCATTTCTTTACTCCTTTTCAAAGTTTTCTTTCTTATGTTCTATTTAGATAATGCCTAAAAACTCTGACTATTATACTTACCAACTTTGTCCACTGATTTGAAAGGAAAACCTTGAAAAAAATATTTCGCCAACATCACAAAAAAGTTGTCGGTTATGTTGGCAGTTTTGTAATATTGGTTGCAAAAATACCATTACCCACAACGTGCGTACAACAAAAAAAAACTTTAAGTAATCCTTGGATTGTACACCCCGTTTTCACCTGCACCTGCGCAAACCAAACTTTGTAATCAATCTCTGTTTCCTTTGTTTTGATTAAACATCACATTGGGATTATTTGTATTCGTTGGCGATAGCGCTACTTAATAATTAATAAGTGTTTTACTGATCTCTATTTGTCAGGTAAATATATCTGCAAACTTCCATAAAGCATCTGTTTTATGTCGAATAGGTTCGGTCGAAATCATACCTAAAAATAGCTTTCAAGTTTGTATTGCATCATCGTATCTGTGATATTGATTGCAGCGCAAACTGTTGCTTGTACGAGTATAGTGTTTACTTCGGTTGTAGTTATTATTGTAGATATGGAGAAAAGTGGCAATCCTCCCCCGTATGGATGGGGCAATGGTTATCATGGCTACGTGCAGCCCCCTCCGGCGGCACCTCCGAGCTACTCACAGGCAGTTGGGGGTGTTGGACCTTCCAGCCCCTACACACCTCAATATCCACCCAGTAAGTTATGACTTTTATACATTCAATAATGATTTACAAAGTGATGTCATCATAGGTAATATAAAGCTCTTGTCATAGCAGTGGCCTTGTAACAAATCTACTATTAGCAAAGCAAGGACATTCCACTGCATAAATTTAAGAGAGGAAACACTGACTTTTTGATGGCACATTATTGATATGTATTTATATCTTAAAGCTTAATACTCAATATGTTATTGTTTAAACCATAAACAAATCTGCCTAAACTAGATGTCTTGAATGACCACTTCAGGCCAACAACCACTATCCTGCACATGCTTCATTAGCCTGTGTTAATAGTTCAAAATACTCATCATTTGTCCCCTAATATTTTTTAAATTGTCCCCTAGTATCATCAATACTTTCAATATAAAACCAACAGGTCTGTGTAAGTAATGAATAAGTGATTAACACATCAGTGTGTGGAATCCGAGTGTCGGACACTCGCTGCATAGGCGCTTTCCTCTACAAACCGTTTTTTTACTTGTTATCAACTACGAGTGTAGCACTACAAAATCATTGGCTATGAAAGTGTTAAATTGTTCTGACACTATGTCTTTCATTGATATACAGGATGTTTTTATTGAATTCCGTTAATTGCGAGGGCACATTCCTGAGACGAAATAAAGTAATCTTCTCTTAGACAGTGTTAATGCATATAATTGCGCGTTCTTTGAGCTACTAAAATAAATAAATAAAATAAAATATTTTTATTTCAGACCATTCTCGATCCATACTTTGTTAGTTATGTTAGTTACAATGAATACTTATTAGCTATGTTAGTGACAGTTAAGAGTATGAGTATTACACATTATTTTTAAAAAACAGGCTTTCAGAAGGAAACCTTAGCTTAAAGCTTATTTCGCCCTCCCGATAGCCACCTCAACCCAGTATTTGGAGAGTGGACAGTCCAGGCGCTCCGCCAACACCCTCAGAAGGCTATTACCACTATTTCTTAAGCGTTTTAGTAGCGACGCTACTCGTTTTCGCCTGATCGCAAAGAAGTCATCTGTGCGCGCCTCGGCGAACATGCCGCACGCACTACAGTGCTTTGGTAGCCTCAATAGCAATCTGAGAATGTTGTTATATTGCACTCTAATAGCTGCGGAGAACCTCTGCGTAAAGCTCACCCACAGACTGCACGTGTAAAATGTCTGGCAGTAAGCTTTAAAAAGCGTCAATTTGACTTCCTTATTACAACGTGCAAATCTGCGGGCAAGCATATTGCCCCTTACCGCCATAGCCCTCCTCTCCCTCTCAAGATCCAGGTCGTCTTTCATATCCTCGGTGAGCATATGCCCCAGGTATCTAAACTTACTGACCACTTTCAGGGGGATGCCGCCTAGCATGATTGTAGGTACTGTTGTCGGGTTATACTTCCGTGCCTTAAAAACGATAAGCTCGCTTTTGGTTGCGTTGTATCTAAGACCATGCCGCGCGGCATAGTCCTCGCATATCCCCACAAGCTTCCGTATAGAGCCAACTGACGGGCCCAGCAGCACCATGTCGTCCGCATAACTAATGTTGTTGAAGGATGTTCCCCACATATGGCATCCGACACGTGTGCTGCTGAGCCCCTCAATCAGCTCGTTAACATAATAATATCTAGCTTCGAAGGCAGTGACACTACCAACTAGGCTAAACAGGCCGACATAAAGGTTAAACAGGATAGGCGACGACAATCCCCCCTGTCTAACCCCACACTGAAGCCTATACTCATCCGAGTATTCCCCTGCCCATCTCACCTGATTGACCTGGTTGTTATACCAATATTTTAACAAGGCTGTACATTCGGGCGGCAGCCCCGTTTTAGCTACTTTGTCCCATAATATGTCGTAAACAACCAGGTCGAAGGCTTTGGATAGGTCCAGAAAACACGCATATATCGGTGTACTCCTATCCTTGTAATACCTGACAGCTTGCTTAAGGCACAAAATTGCACTTTCCGTAGATAGACCTGGCCCAAATCCGAATTGCGCATCGTGCACTTGAATATGCTTACGAAGTTGTGCATTAAGCAAGCTGTCCAGTACTTTGGCCATTATAGTTGCCAGTGAGATGGGCCTATAGTTACCTTGGTCTGACAAATCACCTGTTCTATTTTTAGCTAGTGGTACTACAATGGTGCGGGTAAGCTGCTCCGGAAGATATGCATGTCTTAGGCAGAACGTATAGAACATCGCTAGGATATGCGCTACATGTACCCCTGCATGTTTGAGATGCTCAATACTGAGACCATCATGCCCCGGCGATCTGCCCCTTTGCCTATTCTTAATTACGGCCTCTACTTACTAAACATGTATTATTAGTAGATAGAGTGAAAGAAATTGACGAAAAACCAGATTTTCGATTTTATTTATTTGTTATTATTGATAAGGCCACGCATTCAATTATTATTGCATATGATCGTTACTATGTATGTCTATCACCATTAATAATTACAGTTCCAAATCTCATCGATATATTGAGAAATTGAATTTTAACTATCCTCAAAAGCGCCTAAGAGTTCCTTTATAGCGAAAATTTCGATGCACTATTTCATAATTTGTAGGCACTTATTTAAAACGAAGTATAGGTAAAAAACTTAAGAAAAGGACCTGTTGTATATAGTTGTGACACGTTCGAATAGACATTACATATTAAAAATTATTAACACAAACAAAACAAATGTCTATTCAACTATAAATAACCATATACTTTGTGAAATAAAAATTCATTCATTCATATAAGGGCTTATTTCGAGAGATTTATTTTATACAGGTGAAACAATAGTCGTAAACAAAAAAAATTCTGTCACAGTATTTTAAGGCAAACTTATTGCTCGAGAAGCAAACAATTAAACTTTATTATAAAAAGAAAAAAAAAATTGCCTTTATTGCTGAAGTTACATTTTTCTTATACATTTATCTATGCTTATACATTTATCTATTGTTTTAATTATTTTGTTAAAAGATTTTATTTTTACTCTTCTCCATCGACAACCTCAACTTGTCCCTTGACAAAGGCCTCTTCTAGAGCTTTCCATTTGTCACGATCTCTTGCTTTTTGCAGCCAGATACCTCCTCCTATTTTCTTAAGATCATCTGACCATCTAAGATTAGGTCTCCCTCTTTTTCTTGTATTTCCTCTTGGATACCATTCCACAATTTCTTTTGTCCATTTGTCTAAGTTTTGTCTAATCATGTGGCCTGTCCAGCGCCACTTTTGTTGTTTTATTATTTCACCAACTTTTTTGCTTTTTGACTTGGCTTTCATTATGGATAACTTGACTCTATCTTTGAGTTTTATGTTTAGCACACTTCTTTCCATATGATTTTGACAAATACCAAGTTTCTGGTAGTGTTTTTTTGTTAGTGCCCAAGTTTGGCACCCATAAGTTATTACTGGTATAATGCACGTGTCGACAACCTTAAATTTCTGGCTTGTGGGTATTTCTTTAGCTTTTATAACCTCTTTCAAAACTTCCTCCATGCGTTTGAGATTCTTCTTTCGATTTCCTTATTAGTTTGATCTAGGGGTGATATTACCTGCCCGAGATATACATATTCTTTAACATACTCAATAATATTTCCGCTTATTATTATCTGTTCTTCGTAACTATTTGTCATTAGTTTTGTTTTTGACATATTCATGGATAGACCAACCAGTTTACTTTCTTTCTTGAGTTCCTCTAACATATGTCGCAGTTCTATTGGGTTATCAGTAATCAGTATGAGATCATCTGCAAATCTTAGATGGTTAAGTCTTCTTACATTAATATTTAGCCCATAGTTATCCCAGTTCATAAGTCTAAAAAAACTTTCCAGGACAGCAATGAATATCTTGGGTGATAAAGGATCGCCCTGCCGGACTCCTTTCCTTATTGAGAATTCGTCTCCTATTCTTTCTAATTTAATCTTTGCTGTACTGTTTTTGTATATTTCTTTTATTATTCGTATGTATTTTTCTGAGACATTTTGTTCTTTAAGTGACTTCCATATCTCAACATGTTTAAGTGAGTCAAACGCCTTATTGTAATCTACAAATGCCACGTAATATTGTTGTCCGTACTCATGGCATTTCTCTGTTATTTGTTTGATTACTAGGATATGGTCCACTGTAGATTTTTTTTTGCGGAAACCCGCTTGTTCTCTTGATTGGTTTTCATCTAGTGCTTTAGTTATTCGTCCTAATATTAACTTAGAAAATATCTTGTATAAATTACTCATCAAGCTTATGGGCCTATAATTGTTCATGTCCCTTTTGTCTCCTTTCTTGTGTAGAAGGGTGATGGTGGTCTTTGTCCATTGTGTTGGTATCATTTCTTTTTTCAGAATTTCATTGAAGAGGTCAGTGAGTGGATCTAGGATATTGCTGAGGGCTGCCTTTAGTAGTTCATTATCAATATTATCATCTCCAGGCGATCTAGCATTCTTCTGTGATAAAACGACATGTTCCACTTCTCTTTTTAAGAATTCCGGAACTCCCTCATCTTCATTTTTATAATCCTCTATTGCTCCCGGACTTTCTAGTGCCTCTTCATTTTCACTGTACAAGTTTTTGTAAAATTGTGTAGCTATATCCATTATATGTAATCTCTTGGATACATGGTTTTTGTTTTTGTCTTTGATAGATGGGATCCATGGTTTCTCCTCTCTAAGTTGTTTCATGGCTTTCTTCACTCCTCCTGACTTCTCAATACAATTTTTTAATTTCTCTATCCTTGTTTCGTGTCTGTGTTGTCTAATACATTCATTTATTTCCTTACTAATGTCTGTTATTTCCTTCCTATGTTTTTTCCTATCCATAAGTAGGTGTTGTCTTTGCTTTATTAGGCGCCTTGCTTCTGGTCCCACTTTATCTCTTTTCTCTGATATTAGTTTGAAATGGTTTTTTAAATCCGTCAACCCTTTTTCTATTATGTTATACTTTTTTTGTATGTTAGCGGTGTGATTTGCTAGTGTGAGTGTTTCTGATAGTTCACTTTGCAGGATCTCGGGAATATAGTGTGGGATTATTGTTGTATGATTTGTTATATTTTTTCTTGACATTTTAGTGTTTGATGATAGTATTTTTCCACAGACTAGCCTGTGATCCGAATTAAAATTAATATTATTTAGTGCCTCCACATCTTGAAATAGTTTTTGGTTATTACTGAATATAAAATCTCTCTCATCTCTTAGCCCCTGAGGAGACTTCCAGGTCCACTTTTTGTTGAAACGTTTTTTGAAAAATTATTTTCATTATGTAAAGTCGGTTTTCCATCGCAAATTCTATTAATCTATCGCCATTATCGTTTCTTTTGCCTGTACTATATTTGCCAATTATGTTATAATTTGTTTTGTTTGATCCCAGTGTACTATTAAAGTCACCCATTATAATTATGTTTTTATGAGCATTTTCCAGTGTGATCCTTAGGTCTTTATAAAAGATGTCTTTCTCTTCTAGACTAGCTATATCTGTCGGTGCATATATTTGTATTATAGACCATTTGTTTTTGGAACCTGTACCCGGCATACTTATGTTCAATAGTGCAATTCTCTCTGAAACGCCTTTAAATTCCTCAATTTCTTTGTATAGCTCCTTTTTGACTAAGAATCCAACCCCAAACATGCCTTTTGTTTCACCTTTATAAAAGAAGATGTACCCATTCCTGTCTAAGATTTCTTCTCCTAGCCTCCGTATTTCACTTAATCCGATAATGTGACATTTTATTTTTTCCAAAGCTTGTTCTAATTGTATTAATGCCTCTTCTGTTCTAAGAGTTCTAACGTTATAAGTTCCAAAATACATATTTCTTTCATTTTGCTTAGGTTTTGTTTTTGTTGTAGCTGTAGCTTGATTTGTAGTTTGATATATAGTTTTGTAGTTTGATTTTTGTGCTCTAGAAGGTGGTGGTCGCTAACCCCATGGGGACCGGCCAGATTGGGGTGGTGTTTTGTGTTTCTTTTTCTGTTGTTTTGTACTAGTCTCCAGTTGTCGATGGTTCTATCCTATTCTGTATTATTCAATGATGGCGAGGAGGGAGCTGAGTCAGATCTGTTCCTCATTATATCGAAAGCATTGATCCTGCTGGTCTTTGCGGGGTTCCAAGGTAATACCTTTGTTTGGTTACTTTGTTCGGGTGATGTTGATTCAATTTTTCCTCTTTTCTTTAATCCCTTCTGTTTTATTTATGACCCGGGTATGTCCTTAAACTACGACCAAGACCACCGGGGAATGGGCAGCAGCATTCCTAGAGTGCGGTGGAGATACTGCGATCGCCAACCCGCATGCCAAGCGTGGCGATTATGGCATTTACCCCCCATGAAATTGGGGGAGGCCTATGTCCAGCAGTGGACGTCCTAGGGCTGATATGGTGGTGGTGGTGGTGGTGGTTTTATTTATTACTAGTTTATCATACTTTAAGTATGCATGATTACCCTTCCTTCTTTCTTCTTCCAGTTGTGTTTGAAGCTCCTTCCTCTTGTTCAATACTGCTTTGGGGTAGTCTTCCGTTATGTATACCTCCTGAAAGCGTTTTTTATTCTTGCTGATCTCAGTCTTCTTCCATTCATTTACAAAAGATATCAGAACAGGTCTAATTTTTCCTTGATTTCCCTTTTTATTGCCAATCCGATGTAATTTGTTAATTTCAGATTTTTTCCAAGATGATTTGTAAGTCGTTTTTGATTTTTTCTTGCACAATTTCTATTAGTTCGCTTTGATCTTTTCTATCTCTTCTAGTCCAAAAAGCAATATATATTTTTTTTATTTTCTCTCTCCTAAAACACGATTTTGTCTTCCAATATCTCAATTTTTTATTTCAGAGCATTATTTTCATCCAAAATTAATAATAATTTCTCATCCATTCTTTCAGGCATTGTTTTTGTCACTGAATCATGTATTATTTCCGTTTGCTTCTCCATTTCGACCTTTAAGCTGTCAAATAATTTTTGTAAAGATGTATTCATGTTTACGTGTAACCGAACGTACAATCTTAGTAGGATTATTCTTTTGTTTGCTGGTCACACCGGGTGTGCGGAATGTCACTATTGTAGACTGAAGTTAGTTGTACTCACTGTAATTGAACTTCGCAATTTGGTCGGGTTATGATTTGGCAAGATAACCTCACTTTCTTATATTTGCGTAATGATTTGCATGATAATACACAACGAATTTTACAAAATTTCACAGTGCCGACATTCCCCGGACCCTCTGTAGACCCGTGAGTAAGGAATTTCCACTTGTAAGCACGGTTATACACTTTTTTCAATTATTTAGATCAGAGCCGTTAAGATCACGTATTGACAGTTGAACAACCGGAAAAAAAACTTTATTAATAATGATTAATAAAAGCAAAAACACCAACCTTATGGTCACCCTATTCGACAAGACTTTCTAGTTGCTGTGTAGATTAAAGTACCATTTTTTATTATTGTTATAGGTCGATTCACAAGAGCTGGCGCAAAATGTCTATGAAATTATTGACAGTTTCATACATTTTCCGCGCCAGCTCTTGTGAATCGACCTATATGTAGAATTATTTTATCTTATCAATTGAGCTTAGGCTATCAAAAGATCATCATGTGAAATATTTCGGACGAATAGCCTGCCTTCCTCTCGCCAGTGCATGAGCTGGAACAGAAAACTGTCCATAATCCCGGAGATTTTGTACCATGCTACGAATCAGGTTGTGTGTCGGTACTGGTGACTCGGGGTAACGTTCTCGGAACGCTTCTCGTATTTGTTCTTACCATATCGAAACGTTCAATAAAAGTGTAAGGATACATTTTAAACGCGATTTGATATTTTTTTTACAATTTCAATTTGTAGCGTAATGTTATGACTAGGGATGTCACGAATGTCATTTCCATCACATTCGCGAATACGAATGCGAATGCGAATATTTAGGATGCGAATGTGCGAATACGAATGCGAATGTTTAGGCAACCTAAGTAATTAGAATAAAAACTGATTTTCAAAAGATACCGCCTTAAAAAACTAAAAAGCAAAAAATATACGAGAGATTTCCAACCCAATCTTTAGATAAAATTTTCACCTACTATTTCATGACATGAAATCTACTATACATTCTTTAATTTTAATTAAACGCTGTTTTAACTAGTATCTTCGGTTTCTGTGTGCTGTGGACCTGACGATTTCGTTTCAAAATTCAAAATTCCAAAAAATTTACTTGTCAAAAAGTTCTATGTAATTAATTATCAAATCTGCTCACAACATTTCACGAGAATCGGTTAAGTAAATGCAACCTGCAGATCATCGGGAACATCCGAATATCCGGACATACGAAAGGAGAAAGCATTTTTGTCGAAGCTGACCTTCACTTCACTAGGTGGGTCAACAATTTCTTACATTTTTATCACCTTTTGGGTCAGTTTTCTGGTAACATTATATCAGGAACATTGTAATTGACTTGGTCATTGTTGCTCCACTATCATATATTTATTATTCTTCGAATGAAGATCATTAATTCATCTTGATCTAAATATCTTAGCGCCACCCATTAAGCACTTGGGAGTTTTGGATGACCATCCATGATCTTCTTCATCAATTCCAGTTCACCAAATGCTACTTTTTGAATGAAAATGCTTGGTTTGTTACCGAAAATACTAAAATCGCTGTATGTGCTTGAATTTTTGAGCAGTTCCCTTAATTCCAGATGCTTTAAAAAAATCAAAAATCAAAAAAATCAAATCAAATATTTATTCTGCAAATAGGCCACAAGGGCACTTTTACATGTCAAAGCATGAACATATACAATTTAAAAAACTGACAATCTTACTTAATAATAATGATTAAAAAAAATATACTGATTAACAATACAATGAAAATAAATTTACAAATATTAAGGACGTATTGAATACGATCTGTGTCCGAATAAACAAAAGGAATATAAAATTAATTTAATATCTCAGAGATGTATATGGTCTCTGAGCGTCCAAATATGATTAATAACAATTATTTCAAAGTGCTTAGAGATGTAAATGATCTCTAAGCCCTAAAATTAAAATAAGTAAACTTAATATTGTTAGAGATGTATAAGGTCTCTAAGCGTCAATAATAATAAAACTAATCCAGAACAGGATCATGTCTCTCGTCAATCTACATACAATAAAATAACACTAGTATTAAGGTATTTACTATGCCCTTGCAAGCATGAACAGACCGGACTCCACAAACAGCACCCGATCACGAGTATGACGCGTATCTCAGCCATCGCCTCCCTCGACCATCTGTTAGGGAAGGTGGCGACCCGATCAACGACGCCACCGTAAGCAAAGCCCTTTAAGCGAGCATGACATATTCAGGCTGCCGGACATTAATAAAATCAAAGATTAAAATTACTCTTCGGCGAGAAACAGCATCATGTTTCATAAAATGCAACGACAGAGATAAGTATTTATACAAGGAAATATGCTAAGTGAAGCATAGGTATATTAAAAGTAACAGGATTTAACTATCACTGGCTTAAAAGCATTTTTGTCATTTAAGAAATCGTTGACAGTATAATAGGCCTGGCTTAACAAATAACGTTTAATATGAGACTTAAATTTACTAAGTGGAAAATTAACTATATCGATGGGTATTTTATTATAAAATCGTATACAGTTCCCCACAAACGACGTGCTAACCTTCCGGAGACGACTGGCCTTCACTGCAATCTTGTGTTTACTTCTAGTGTTGTAGTCGTGGATATCACTGTTAAGTTTGAATTCTTGAATATTTTTTCGAACATACATAATGTTTTCAAGAATGTATTGACATGCCACAGTAAGAATATTTGCCTCCTTAAATTTTTCTCTGAGAGATTCTCTGGCCTTAAGTTTGTAGATGGAGCGTACAGCTCGTTTCTGTAGCACGAAAACGATCTGGATGTCAGCCGCTTTTCCCCACAACAGGATTCCATAGGACATAACACTATGAAAGTAACTGTAATATACCAGCCTGGCCGTCTCAACATCAGTTAACTGTCTAATACGTCTTACTGCATAGGCCGCAGAACTAAGTTTGCCGGCCAGAGTGGCAATATGCGCATGCCATTGCAGTTTTGAATCTAAGGTGACACCTAAAAACACTGTTCTATCTACAAATTCCATTTCATCCGACTTTAATTTGATCTTAGAATTGTTTGCCTGCTTGACATTAGGCATAGTGAATTTGATGCACTTTGTTTTCTTGGAATTTAAGAGCAAATTATTTGCTGTAAACCAGTTCACAACAGTACCTAGTGCCTCATTAATACCGTCAAAGTTTTTGTCTTTGCGGCCTACCTTGAAGATAAGCGACGTATCATCTGCGAATAGCACTATATCATGTTTATCTTTTACAAGGTTTGGTAAATCATTAATATAAACTAAAAACAGAAATGGACCCAAAATTGATCCTTGAGGAACTCCAAGAGCAACCGTTGTCCCTGCAGATTGAATCCCGTTGAAAAGAAACATTTTTCCAAGGTGGTTCACAAATGATAGAGTTCTGAGGTAAGACACATTAAAAATCAAAAAAGAACATAAAACCGAATTGGGACACTACTTATTGAAGTCTGTTAAAAAGTACTTTCTATTCGCCAAAATAAATCACGTGACACTGGTTGGCACGCTCTGGGCATGCGCCAGTCGGCTTCTTCTTCGAAACACGCCACGACTTGCACACATTCGCATTCGTAAAATATTCGCATCGTTTGATGCGAATGCGAACGTTTAAAATGATTGCGAATCATTCGCATATACGAATGCGAATACGAATATTCGTGACATCCCTAGTTATGGCTTTTGAATTTGTCATTGTCAATTTAATCCAAAGAATATAATACTCACTATTTAATCTTTTCAACATTCTTTCCAGCCAATACAAAGAGGTTGAAAGATTAATTTTAGTAACATGCTATGGGTCTATGACAGTTAGCGTAGCAGATTAGGGTGACCATGAGACTCAGTAAATTTAAAACATGATTTTAACTTAACGTATTAAAAAAACAATGTTACATTATTTCTGCCCGTTGTTACGTCCACATGTTTAAACTAAAGTTAACAATAAGAAATACACAATTCTGTTTACGACTAATGTTTCACCCTGTATATTATATGATGTATGTATGTTGTTTTGATAAAATTATGGATATCTTTTCATTTATTCTTGTTCATCTAGAATATTTCCCCGGTTAGAATGATTGTGTTGTGGGTATTGTCACTTGAAAGAATCATTTTCTGTCAGTACAAATAACAAATCGTCATCTTCATTAGTCAAACTATTTTCTTCGATGTGTTTGAGCAAGAGCAATGATCTTACATTGTTTAGTATTTTAATCCATCATCGTCTTACATCCATCTCGGATCCAACATGGAGTATAGTCGATCTGATTTTAATATGGTGCTCGCGGCCATTACGCCATATTATATTTTTTGTTTCGGTAGCCTGCTCGGAGAGGAGCCCAACTGGTAATTTTTTTTCAATTATATTCTATTACATTGTTCTCCTCACCCAGTGTGGGATGGTGATTAGGTGGCATAGTAATAAAGTGATCCATGGGATTATAATGGCCTTATATCCTCTTTTAACGAATAGGTATATAGAACTTCCAAAAGTAACTTGTGATCTTTCAAGTAATTTTAGCACCTCTAAATAGCTAAACATAACAAAAATTCGGAACACACGAGTAAAGTTCAAAGTTCCTATACAATATGAAATAGTGCCGTCGATATTTTTGCTATAAAGGAACTCTTAGGCGCGTATGACGGATAGTTAAAATTCAATTTCTGAAAGTATCCATGAGATACGGAACTGTAATTATTAATGATGATAGACATAAATAGTAACGATTATTCGCAACAATAATTAAATGCGGCCGCCTTACCAATAAAAAAAAATAAAAAAAGTGTATCTGGTTTTTCGTCAATTTCTTTCACTATATATACTAATAATACACGTTTCATAGGTCAAAAAACGCGCAATTATATGCATTATTACATGACAAATTAATGCTATTCCATAAATTCACAAAAATAAAGAAATAAATAGCATTTTTTGGAAATGGATAATTTTTTTTCTCCCAACCTATAAAGATTTGACTGGGGGGTCAATTCTACACTTTTATTTACCACATTGAACTACATCGATTACCAGAGTTATGAAAAAAAATCCGATTCCAAGCGTTTTTGGAACACTGTGCATAAGAGTAATATCTGTTTTCAGGTGCTGGTCCTCAAATTGTAACCACAGTTGTACCAGTAGGGCCACAGCCCACCCATATGATCTGCCCAAGCTGCCATGCTGAAATAGACACTGCCACTACGACAAAACCAGGCCTGCTTGCATACATATCTGGTGCCATCATATTTCTGTTGGGGTAAGTTACTTGTCCTTGATTTTTTGTGTTTACTGCAAAACTAGCATATTTACCCTTTCAGGAAAAATGTACCAATAGATACAGCCAATTAATTAAAGGAACTCACAGATAGAAAATAAATAAAATCATTTAACAAAAGTATCATAGTTTCACACTATGTAACACTAGGTTCTACTTAACAAAAAGTTGTGCATAGGAAAACATAACACAAATTTTTCAATTGTTGCAAATTACAATCATGCTACTACAATACAGAATTAAACTCCCTATGATCAAGTGCAATGCTTGTAGTATACACAGCCAAATCACTAAGTGCAAATTTGGAAATATAGATCTGAGATAGGAGGACTGACACTGTAAAAAAAAAATTAACAGTGTCAGTCCTCCTTTCTCAGTAACACAGGAACGGAGCAATTAAATATGCCAATATCCAGAAGAGAGAGAGAGGTGTCTCTTAGAAGGAATATGTGTGTGAAATGAATTAGTATTATCCAATTTATTACTGTTTTGGATCTTTTTCAACCAAATTCAAAAAAGGAGAAGTTTCGATTTGGTTTATTTTTTATTAATCTTTGTTACCTCAGAACTCAATTCTTTGAAAGGAGGTATCTCCTCGCTGTTCCAATTTGATATTGGTGAAGGTTTAATGACAAAGTCCATGAGGAACAGCGATTTTGGTGTTTTTATACTAGGAGTTTATAGGAGTTAGAACTTAGGTTAGGAGGTTATTATTGCTAAAAATTTTACTCAGTGGTTTTGGTGAGGGTTAATTCCAGTAATAACCTATGACCATCTACACTGCTAATACATATACAGTTCAAAATTCAGTATTTCTTTCATGGACTAATAAATCAAAAATAAATAATTAGACATAGTTTTTCATTGTTCTTATTTGATTATCCAGATGTTTCTGTGGATGCTGCCTGATCCCTTGCTGCATAGATAGCTGCATGGTGATACACCACAAATGCCCCAACTGCGGGGCTAAACTCGGCCGTTACCAACGATAAGGACCTACTCAGTGTTATTAGTTGTGTAAATAATACATAGTAGTGGCGAAAACTGTATTATCTTAATAAACAAAAAACAAAATTAACAATGAACTGATAAACGAAAATCTCCGCATTTAACTTTGCCAGAGATGTAATTATAAGGACGTGTCAAATTAAATTGTGCATATCATCTGGCTGGCAAAGAAAATATAAAATATGTATAACTAGTTATTCTAATATTTCTCAAACAAAACAGTACTTCTAATCTGGAGACGGTTACTTAAACGTACAATGTGTTTATGTTATGTCATAATGCTGCTAATAAAAACTGTGTTGCTAATTTAATGCACAATGCCAAAAAGCTTTACGTCACTTATGTTAATGTAGTGTATAATGGAATCTCAGTTTTATTTCTTAATAGTTAAATTATGTTCTTTCTATGCAGCTGCTACTTATTATCAAACAGGTGAATTGTATTAGTAAGTTACAATGTTTGAGAGGAAGCAGCCCCAAAACTGACTTAACCCTTTCCTTTCGGTACGGCAAGGTCGTACACAAAATCTGCCCAGTATGCCTGGCTCAGTGAAACAATATCTGCATCTCATTCCTGTAGGCGAGTGTACTCGTTAACAGAAATTATGCCCCTACGTCCGAAAGACGACTTATGAGTGAAGATCAAGTAATATGGCTAATGTGGCTGTGGAATGCCGTTTGCCCTAATCCAGGATGTAGTGAAAAAAGTACAAAACGAGTTTACTCGGCTACCGGACCTGAGAACACACTACGGAACAACTTAACTCGTCAATCGGACTGAAAGAGTTAAAATTGTTTTCTATAAGTAAACTGGACCATAGGATTAAGATTTGCTACTTATTAATGTAAATCATAATTTTTCAAACATTGTATTATGTACAAAGGGATTTATTCGATTTGTGATGTCATCTCTATACAGTGGGAATAATTAATATTACATAGGTTTTTTTTTGTAACAATTAATCACGTCTTCCGTGCTCCTACAATATAGAGGGATACATCTTTTTATTAAGTCTTATAATGAGTAATAAGTTAACACTAAGAAATACGATAATGCATCTTTTCATGTTCAGTTAAATACCTAAACTAAGTTTCCTTTTATTTGTCTACTATTAATTTGTTGTATCACAAATAACTATACATAATAATTCACTAGTCTATATGGTGACCCCATTCGTAGCAGATTATTTGTGTTTGCTTATTCAATTATAATGAATATAAACTGCGTTAGTACAAACTCAACAGTTTTAGAGTTCATTAATGGGTTCTTTAGAGATGTTTGCCCTAATTGGGTTAAAATAATCTTTATTTACTTTATTTCAAAGGTTAAGTCAAAGGTGTGTTTGTGAAGTCCCCAATCCGCACTGGGCCAGCTTGGGGACTACCCGTTCCCACTCATCTATAGGAGGAGGCCTGTAGCCAGCAGTGCTTAATACATAGGCTGATGAACTTCAAAGGCCTAAATTAGATTCCAGTTCTTACATATTTTTAAGAAATAGGTTGTTTGTTAGTCTGTTTATGAACCAAATGGACTTTAAATAAGGTAAATAGTACTATAACAGAGACATCACATGCTCTACAATATCAACATATAATTTAGGGAAATACTCATAAATAATTGGTAAGCGTAAAACATATTTTCATGCTTGTATATGTGTACCTACTAAGAATCTTACTCGAAAAATTATGTAATTTGATGAATAGGTGTACTAAATCATAATATGTAAACTAATCATAGCCAAGCAAATATTATATATGAATTTTTACATAGTCATCATTATTTTTTTCATTCTACATAATAAAATACTAAAGATGGAATCCTTGTCCACTTTCAATGGTATTGCACAAATATATATTACTAGAAAAAAGAGCTTTGTAAAGTGTTCATGGAGTCATGGCCCTTCCATTGAGAAGACTGGATTATTGCATTGGTTGGTTGGAACCGTAAGCTCAAACTAATCTGCTTTTCTATTAACTTTAAAAAAAAACCGTTTATTGGATACCTCAGATTTAGGGCATTCAACAATCTAGTGTTAATGCTCGATTTTTCTACCCCGTTATTAATATTCGTAATTTGATGTGTATTATATGTACTTCTTATTTTTACAAAAGTTTATTAATAAAGTATTTTATTTAAAATGAGTGTATTAATTAAGAGTTTTTTAATGAAAAAAAGAAAATATATTTGTTATCATTCGAATACCTCCTTAGTAATCAAATACATAAGTACATTGCACCTGGGCGACCGAGCTTTGCTTGTGTTTGCCCGAAGATGACACCTAACTAGATCCCCGCAAACCCCTGAATTATAAAAATTTATCGAAATCGTGGAAGCCTTATCCGAATCTGAAATCCCCGAATTAAATAAATATATAGGTACAAGAACTAGTTTTTGCCCGCGCGTTCGTCTGCGTGGAATGAGTAAATTGGGTAGCTTCTTTTCATTCAATCTGCTTACTATTTAAATAAAAATGAAAGATTAGTTGTTTTGATATGAAAATATAAATTATGTGTAAATCTGAATTTAAATAAACAGCTCAATTAATGATTGGTAACTGCGGGATATCTTTTTAGTAATTGAACACATTTCTGTAAACTACGCTTTTTGTTTTCCCGTCCTTTGCTACCACGTGAAGATTTTGTGCATTTGATACTCGTGAGCACGCCACGTATGCTTTGACTATAGTCAAAGCACGTATGGGATAAAGTTTTTTTTCATAATGTACTAGTACACCTGCTACTTTCAGTGTTTGTCTTTTAGCTTTGTTTATTACCATAGCGAATCCCCTGTCACCAGGGTGTATTTCAACTGTCTATAATGAACCGTGATAGTTCGACAGTTGAAATTTACGCAGATGTATTTCTGTTGCCGCTATAACAACAAATACTAAAAACAAAATAAAATAAATATTTAAGAAGCTCCCATACAGAACAAAATATAAAAAGTTGCTCTTAAAACTAAAATCCGACTCGCACTTGATAAACATTCTACGTGATATTATTTAACGTTCTTATAACATACTGAAATTAAAAATATTATTATTTAAATTAAATTAAAAAAGGTTATAATAAAGTGTCTAATGTTGTATATATAATAGTACGGAACCCTTCGTGCGTACCCACTGCTTCCAAGAATTTCCAGACTCTTTGGGCTGCATTTTGTTGTATCTCCTCTGGTTGCATCACAGACCACTTAACCCTGATTGCTTGTTGACCTTGTACTAGCCAATCACAGTGCACTTGTCGCCCCCCGCGCCCCGCTAATTTGGCAGTTTGAGATTCAAGACAAAGTTCTATGAAGCGGTGTCTATAGGGTTAAGTGGTCAGTGGGTTGCATGATGTGCCTCCCTTAGGTAGATACTTCTTTTGCGCATAAGTGGTCCACACCAGCAGAGGATGTGAATGGCTGTCTCCTCTGACTCTTGGCAGAACCTGCATACTGCGCTTTCTTTTAAACTCTTTTAGTTAGGTGTTTGTTTAGTTTGCAGTGACCAGTGAGTATTCTTGTCACTGCGCAGGTTTTGTGTCTTTTGAGTTGTAGTAGCTCTTTGGACAGCTTTCCTTTTGTGAACTTCCACAAATCGATGGCTTCTGATTTGTTGTTTAAAAGAGAGCTTACCTTGGTTATACCGCAGAACGGTTCTGGGCCGAGCAGGGGTATGTCTGCACCCTTCCTGGCAAGTTTATCTGCTTCTTCGTTTCCGTCAATATCGGAGTGTCCCAGTACCCATCTAAGTAACTTTGTTGGATTTGGCGAGGACGTTTGAATTATTTTTAGTTCTGGACTAACTTAGAGTTAAGAGACTCTAAGAATTGTAATGCCAGCAGAGCAGCCTGGCTGTCCGAGTTGATGTAGATGTGTTTGTGTCTTAGGTTCATTTCCACACAGCTGAGCTTTGGTCCCTCACCAGAGATCCCGCAACCCACATCTTCACCTTTCTTTGAACCGTCTGTATACCATATAGGTATGTGGCTTCCCTCCTTGAAGTCCATTTGGTTGTTTGTCCATTTGTCTTTTGGAGGTATTTCCACGGTATACAGTTTGTTGAAATTGTTCGATATGCATGTTATCTGTAGGCATGCGTAGGGTTTTGTTCTCAAAAACTGAGGCTTCTAGTTTGGCTAGTCCTTTTGAGCGCCATTTTAGCCTCGTCAATGTGCATATTGTGCATATGTCAAGCAGTGCGTTGAGGGCTGCCCCGGGTGTTGAACTCAAAGGCTCCTGTTGTAGTTAAGCAGGCGGTGCGTTGTAGGCTGCTCAACTTTTGTATGGCTGTCTTTTGGTTGGTTTTGTTACACTAGACTGCGGAGGCGTAGGTAATTATAGGCCTTACTACCGCTGTGTGCTTCATATAAATTTTGGGTATTATACCCCATCTTGCTCCTGCCATTCGACAGCTTGTCCACAAGGCCATTTTTGCTTTGTGTGTTATGTTCTTCAAATGTGAGTTCCAAGTTAACTTTTGGTCAAATGTACTTGACCTCTTTTGAGAATGGTATTCCTTGTCTCGTCTCCTCGTCTACGACTCGGCCGTTTATCCCGAACTCGTCCTGCAACCCCTGTTCCGGCCGAGGATTGTATAGTACTTTTCTCAAACATGTTAAAAAAAACACAATGTAAAAAACAAATACAAAACGTACAAATAACGAAAATTAAATAAAAACACGAATGTGCTACAAAATACGAGCACCATTTAAAAAAACACGAAAGATCTAAAAAAACAACCAAAACACGTAAAAACAAAAAAAAAACAAAATACATGAAAAACAAACAAAAAATCGAAAAGTACAAAAAAATACGAAAAACGTATAAAAAGGCCAAATATATCAAAAAACACAAAAAACGATACAAAATAACACGAAAAAACTAAAAAAAAATTCATAAATACTCAAAAAATTCGAAAAAAAAACAACAAAATAAAAAATACAAGAACGATAAAAAAACCGGAAAAACCTAAAAAATACCAAATTTACATAACAAATTATAAATATATTTACAAAACCGCCACGCGGTTGGCTCTATGTAATATTTCCTTTATCAGTTGATTTTAGTAAGCAAATTTAATAAGTTAGAGCAGCGGACAATAATGTTAGTTTCATACATTCTCCATACATTACTTCTTGGCCGCCGGCCAAGAAATAATGTCAACAATTAACCCCACGGTGTTTTATCATTCATGTAGTCGTGTGTGCTATAATATGCTTTCGATATGCGTTTACGGTTTACATATTTTTTGAATTTATTAATAGACTAGCTGTACCCGCGACTTTGTTCGCGTGAATATAAATTCATACATTTCTTCTCTTGGACATTACATGGAACAAGGCACCTGATCTATTTTTATTGCCATCAGGCATACCGTAGGTACACTTATTGGCCACTGCCGTAGTAGGTCATCAACTATCATCATCATGTCAGCCGAAGGACGTCCACTGCTGGATGTAGGCCGCCCCCCAAGACTTCCACAAGGACCGGTCCTGCGCCACCCGCGCCCTTGTACCAGGTCATCAATCCACCTTGCGTGCCAACGCTACGCCTTCCGATATGCGGTCACCACTTGAGAAGCATTTCGCCCCAACGACTATTCAGTTCTACGTGCTATGTGCCCCGCCCATTGCCACTGAAGCTTAGCGATTCGGAGGGCTATATCGGTTACTTTGGGTCTGCTGAGAATCGGATGGCCTCACA
The DNA here is from genome assembly GCA_905163555.1 of Notocelia uddmanniana. Classification (NCBI taxonomy): domain Eukaryota; kingdom Metazoa; phylum Arthropoda; class Insecta; order Lepidoptera; family Tortricidae; genus Notocelia; species Notocelia uddmanniana. The sequence continues at coordinate 55,664,491 of LR991052.1, forward strand.
TTCCTGGTGCGATCACGCAGAGAAACTCCCCGTCCCAGCATAATATACCATTCCTCTTTTGATGACTTTGAGCCTTTTTTAAGACCCATAGTAAGCGATCACGTTTTGGTGCCAATATGCCGTCACTGGCAACACACACTCGTCAAAGACTTTCATCTTGAGACACAGCGGAATATTGAACGAAAACATATGCCGTAAAGTCTGTGCGGAAAGAGAAGAGTCGTAGAACGTATGGGCTCTCTTGCATTTCACGTCGCTTCTCTTTCCGCACAGAGTCTAGATTCCTGAACCTTACCCAGCCCAGCAGTAGTAGGTGTTAAAATGCAAATGGGTCTTGGAAGACATGCGTAGTACATAGGTAGTTGCAACTTCGATCTTTTATTACTACCTATGGGACATTAGTCGCATAATTTGCCTAGTATGATTTACACGTATTTATTTATTAAGTACTCAACAGCAAATGTAGATATGATATTTTAGGGTTCCTTACCGCAAAAGGAAAAAAACGGAACCCTTATAGGATCACTTTGATGTCCGTCCGTCCGTCTGTCTGTCTGTCAAGACCTTTTTTCTCAGGAACGCGTGGAGGTATGAAGCTGGAATTTATATCAAATATGTATCGGGTTACAGGTCTACTGTCCCTTGGAGCTGTGAAAAAATCAAACTTCTAAGCCAACGCAATCAAAATACATCACAGTATAGTTACATCATATAATAAAAATATTTTTACGGAACCCTCGGTGCGCGAGTCTAACTCGCACTTGGCCGTTTTTTTGTACTTTTTCGCACTAACGTAACGATACTGCGACAGGTCTGTTGGGATGCGCCAAAGTAGTGAAAATTACAAGGTATAAAAATATTTTTACGGAACCCTCGGTGCGCGAGTCTAACTCGCACTTGGCCGTTTTTTTGTACTTTTTCGCACTAACGTAACGATACTGCGACAGGTCTGTTGGGATGCGCCAAAGTAGTGAAAATTACAAGGTAAGTACTAAAATGATCATGTACTTGTGCTGTTGACTGTACCTATAGTACCATTGGCCCGCAACTTCTGCGTTCCTACACTTCCACCCTCTACTTTACTGCGACTTCAGCCCTCTAAGGGACGTATTTAGATATAAAAAATATGCTTTCTTTTAATTCAGGCTCTCAGAAGAAACCAGAGAAGACATCAAATAAATACCACTACCGAGCGAGATGGTCGCATACAAGTTTGAATAATAAAGAGCGACAGGAGCAGACACTTTTATCATTTGTTGTCCTTTGATAGCTCCACTTGTTTTTCATCAACATCAAACTGTGCGACATGACTTTGATACAAGCAAATGATTACCCGCACAAGTATGGAGGTTGTTTATGGTAAGCAGTTTTTAGCTTTGTAGTGCTATTATTATTTGATGTCTACTCTTGTTACTCTGAGATTCAATCCAAACCAGGGGGTCTACTCCGAAATTCGAACTTCGTATGGGGCCGTCCCTTTCACTCTCTTGTCGTACACTATATGAGTGAAAGGGACGGCATACGAAGTTCGAATTTCGGAGTAGGCCCCCAGTGTGTTAGACTATTTAACCCTGACTACCAATGCTGAGTTGCTGAGAAGCTCAAAATGTAGTTGAGGGCATAAATATGTATACATTTTGGAGCTTATTTGAATGGAATAAGGTGACAAAATGTAGGTATATATGTGTACATATTTACTTAATCTTACTACTATTCATAATATAAGTTTTTAAAGATATGGAACTCCATATAAAAACCAAGGGGGAAGTATTAAACACCTGCATCCTACCCGTCCTAATGTATGGAAGTCAAACATGGACTCTAGCACAACACACAACTTTGAAATTAGAAAGCTGCCAACATGCGATGGAAAGCAGCATGCTAGGAATCAGAAGAGGTGACCGGATGAGAAACTCCATTATAAGACGGACAACCAAAGCACAGGATATTCACCACTAAGATAAGGAGGTTAAAATGGAAGTGGTCTCTGAGGCACCCTAGAGAAAACAAGAGAAGAGGTAGACCCCTAAAAAGGTAGGATGATGACATCTGCCGAGTTGCTGGACCAACATGGAGCAGGGTGGCACAGAATAGAAATAAGTGGCCAATAATGAAGTGGTCTAAGCAGCTGTTAATCCTTGTTGGTAGTGTATGAGCCGGAAGTAATCCATATGTAGAGAGCATTGTTAAGTATTGGTGTCTGTTTAAATACTCATGTGATGGTTCCTGCGAACGGGGAATAAGATTAATGTTGATATCACCTGTTAATATGATATTTTTGTATGATCTGATGGTGTGTAGGTAATTACTGAGAGAATCTATAAACGTGGATGCATTGGAATTTGAGGGGGATCGGTAAATACCAATTATTATCAAGTTATCAAGTTTGACATGTATGGCTGATGCATGATCAATTTTAACTTCTTCCACGTGGGCTCTTAAAAAGTTATTTACATAGACCACAACACCATCATTTTGATTGAGGTTATGTGTAGTATATAACGAGGTGTAGTTAGGAATACATGGGATAGGTTTTATACCATAGTCTACATTCCGTTAGTACTATAACATCTATTTGGAACTTTATATCTGAGAGTGTAGTTATAAAGTTATCGAAGTTATGGTAAATGCTCCTGATATTTTGAGATATTATTGTTTGTTTTTTATCGGTACTGGGCATTAGATTTGTGAGGTCCTGAAAATCACATTTTACAGAGTGTGCGAGCTCAATTGCATCAATTTCATTTATACTATTTACATCACTAGCCATTTTGCGTATATAAATATAATAACGGGTTATTTATGGAAGGTGTGCATTTATGAATTACTTGTGAAGGTGAGAAAATAGGTAGGCTGGCTATGGGATTAATTTTGTTGAAATATGTGTTTTCATTGTAAATATATATAAGTGCTCTTTTATTTAAATTTAAATTAGGATTTGCTAATACAATGCGTAATTTTGATTTTAACAGGTAGTTGTGTGAGTTGTTATATTCAATGTTATAAACGTGTCTATAGTAACATACGGGTAAATTCATTGTGAGTATGTGTGTGTGTTTTCGGTATTTGAGATCTATTTGAAGGTTATAAGCTTGAGTGTGTGTGTATAAAATTATAAAAAAAATTATGTAATGGGGTATTCTTACCGATCTTAAGATTAAATACTAGTGGTAAAACAATAACTGTTTGAAACATATTTTGAACTCTATTAAATACAGATGATGTGACAGATAGATATAGTCATACTTCTTGCAGCAACCTGTGTATTTGAGCTTCATTGCTTATGTGGATAGCGGGGGAATTTTCGTTTTTCCTGACGAACACTTTGCCGAGATACGTCCAGCAGAAGGAGTAACCTTTGGATTTCGTCAGATCACTGGCTAGGAAATATATGTATATTATTAAAAATACAGTACAAAAATTGTTTCTGCTCCACCTACTGCGAATTGTAATTATTTGCTTTGATTTCCGCTACCCAAAGGTTGTCTGGTAGAGATCGCTCTTTAGTGATAAGACCGCCTTTTGTTTGCCTCTACTTATTGTTATTACGTACTGTACTGTGTCCTTTAATTGAGGTGTGCAATAAAGAGTATTGTATTGTATTGTGTCAGTTGTGAAAATTAACAACAGGCCGCGCGGCCTGCGCAGTGGCGGAGGGGGCGTGGCTTGCGGCCGCGGTCAGCCGCCCAACCACCGCGTCAAGGCCGCCTGTGTCTGAATCATTGTTAGGATTGTCATACTTTACAACTGGCCGCCACCGCAGGCCGCGCCTGTTTGTGACACGCTTAATAGTAAATTTGACAGCCAATGACAAGTTTTTTTTTTTATTACATAGGAGGCAAACGAGCAGACGAATCGCCTGATGGTAAGCGATTAGCGCCGCCCATGGACACTCGCAACACCAGAGGGGTTGTAAGTGCGTTGCCGGCCTTTAAGATGGGAGTAGAGTACGCTCTTTTCTTGAAGGTTTGAAGGTCGAATCGGTCCGGAAATATCGCAGGCGACAGTTCATTCCACAGTTTAGCTGTGCGAGGCAAGAAGTTTCTGGAGAAAAGCACAGTTGAGGACTGCCAACTATCGAAGTAATGAGGATGGAAATTTTGTCGCGTTGGGCGATGGCGGAAGGAAGCGGCAGGGATTAATCCGAACAATTCCTCGGAGCACTCCCCGTAATACATGCGGTAGAAAATGCAGAGCGAGGCTACATTTCTACGCAGCGCCAAGGAGTCAAGCCGTTCCGAAACCCGCTGTTTCCCGCGAGGGCTGTTCCGAAAGTTTTTAGCTGCTCTCACTCTATTCATGCGATATATATTTTATTTACACCATTATGTGGGTAATTTCAATAGTTATGAGCTGAGATAAAATCGTTAGTATGCAGCAAGTATTTTTTTTTCACAACATATCTTTTACCAAAAGGCCTTTTATATGGGCTTTTAAAAATTTGCGAAAATAGTACTATTTTTGATACCTAAAAATAGTTTTGGCAACGAAATCCCTAACAGCTGTAGTGGAAACTGCCCGGGATGACTTCCTAACTTAGTTTTGCTGATTTTAATGTATAATCACTAAATGAATTTATTTAATTTAAGTTGTTTTTGTGATGATGACCAGTCCCTAGTCTCGCGACCTAAACTAATATTCGACACAGCAGCGCATAACAGTGAATGCCGCTGATTTGCAGCATGTCATTGATATGCAGAAGGAATACTATTGGGGTTTGTTACATGCTTAATATTATCACAATACTGGTGTGTCGATATTATCGCGGTTTTCTAAATTGTTTGGATTTTGCGTCAATATTCATTAAACAGCGCGTGATACGGATCGTGATATGAGTGTATCGCGTGATAATAATAACCGTGTAACAGGCCCCATTGACCGCCGCCCCGCGGCCAGGCAGCGCCAGTCTGTGAGAGGCTTAAGAAGATACTTCGTACGTACGTTACGTATCGTATTTTGATTGATAATGAATGTACATACACGGTTGTTGTGAAATATACTTTATCTGTAGTGTAAAACTCTCTGTGGCAACTTGGTAGTGGGATTTGATAAGCACGTCCGAGTCGTCCGACAGAAGGCCCTTGGTTGGCCCTTGGAGGTTGTATTGAAATTTGTCTTTTTACCATATTTATTTTGGCTATTTAATGAATTAAGATATTCCACGTGAACTATGTCCTGGCTATTTGGATACAGTACGAAACCTCCTCAGCCGCCGTCTGATGATTCAGCGGCGAATAGCGGGGGTGCGGCGGCACCCCCAGTTAACCTCACAAAAGCAGAAAAGAAAGCGATGGAAGCTTATCGGTTTGACTCCAGCGCTCTAGAGAGAGCTGCGCAGGCCGCCAAGGAGCTGGAGCAGTCAAGTAAGTTAGACCTGTAATCACTGTTATCAGTCATGTTTCATACTATTGCATAATGCGACCCTATAACCTAAAAGCACACTCGATGGAATTATAAGACTATTGAACATTATGCTGTTACAGTTAAGTTATATTTATGTAAATTATGACTATATATTATCTAATCAACACATTCGAAATAACCAATAATGAAACACAAAATGTAATCATTGCATTACACTTACTCCAAACAACTTTAGAAGTACCACTTAAGCTTCGAAATCATTTACTAATCTACATCTGTGTATGGTATATTTAACCAACCAAGAATATAGATTGTTTGATCCTTACTTAGTCCATGTTATTTGAATGGAATTCCAAAATTCAGCCATTGTTATATTTTAGATATATTTGGGATCAGATCAGTTAACTAAGAAACATTAAAATTAATGAACACATTGATATTTTGGTGTGCCATATGAATCTTTGCTTTTGCAAGTCTTGCAGCTAATTCAAATCAGCCATTATAAGTTGTTGATGTATCAAATCATTTTGTTTTACTATGTGGTCCCATGTTTTATTGTACTATTATTGCTTTCAGTCAATAGATTAAAACAAAAACAGTATTCTCTAAGTCAATTGATTCCACACAATGGAATACAAATCCATGTAACAATTGTATAAAATATGCATGCAATGTATAGTGTATAGTGATGATTTAGGTAGGTTTCATTTTCCATGTTGTTTGATGCATAAAGCAAGAGCACTTACTAAAAAAGCAATATTTAATAAATAAATTCTTAATTAATAGACATATTTACTTTGGACACATCTTGGTCATATATTGTATAGGACATGCAAAGGATGCACTGGAACTCAGTAAGCTACAAGAAGCCACGCGGCAGCAGGAGCAGATGGCCAAGATCAAGGAGTATGAGGCCGCCATAGAGCAGTCCAAGGTGGAACAGAAGAAAGTAGATTATGAAGAGAGACGGAAGACCTTACAGGTACAAAAGTAAATGTTTTATTACAAGTGGTCATGTTATGAGGCCCAAACTAATTTTCTTGTAGATTGTTGGCATGTTTAGTTACTCCTTGGTTAATTTTAAAACTGTGTTTATTTGGTACTAGCTGCCTGCAGCACTCTGCTTGCATATTAAACAGAATGTAATGGAAGTGGTATTGTCTATATCCATCCTGAGTGTCCAATATATAGTAAAGAAGTTTTGAAATTGGTAGAGTATTTCCTGAGATTATATCTTACATACAAAGTTACAAACTTACAAGTTTATCTCTTTATAAATATTAGAAAATATATTCCAATGAATCATGTATTTTTTTAATGTATAGGTCATGTTTATTAATATATTGAATTTAATTGACACATAAAATACACATCCAACAGTCAAAATAACAGAAATCTAAATATACATGTTAACACTGAAATTAAATTAACACTAAACTAAATCAAATTAATAAAAATAAATCATGTATTTGTGTTTATTGTGATATGGGTGCATACCTGAATCAAAGAAATTTATTATTATTAGTATTAATATATATATAGTGGAGATAAATCCACTTGAAGTACATATTAAGAAGAAGTTGACTAACCCATATATGTTGTAGGAATGATATAAATATTCACATAAATAATATTATGAATTTAAAACAGGAAGAAACAAAGCAACACCAAATGAGGGCCCAGTATCAGGACCAGTTAGCTAAGAAGCGTTATGAGGAGCAGCTTGTTCAACAACAGAGGTCACAAGATGAAATATTGAAGAAGTTAGTATAATACTTGTAATATGCATTTGTATTCTAGATTTTATAAGGAGCAAAAACAATTTTTCTTGGGATAATTGTAAAACAAACTTGTAGAATAATTTGTTGTTGTTGTAAGAGTTTTGATATAAAGGTTTATAATAAATCTGTGAAATAGTATTCACTTATTTGTTCAAGGATATTAATTATAGGATTCTTGAATAGAAAATGATATCCAAATGTCCTTTTGCTCAGACAAGAAGAAAGTGTTGCAAAGCAAGAAGCATTACGCCGCGCCACAATTGAGCATGAAATGGACCTACGTGAAAAGAACAAACTGAAGGCAATTGAGGCTGAAGCGAAAGCTAGGGCTAAGGCTGACCGTGAAAACCGGGACATCACACTGGAGCAAATCAGGCTGAAGGCTGCTGAGAACAGGACTACTATTTTGGAGAGTATCAAGTGAGTTGTTGTTCAACTATATTGACTATCTAATTAACAACCACTTTAGCTTGCTTTTATTTGTGTCATAATCATCATTTATTTAAGAGCTATGTTCTTGTCAGTGTAGCAATCTCCGTGTATTTCTTTCCTCAGCCCTTCTTTTTTAACAGCCTGATACACCATGACATTTACTTTTTCCTTAATTTGGTCAATATATGTTCTTCTAGGTCTCTGTCTCTTTTGCACTCTTTCCACCTTCCCTTCCACAATAATTTTGAAATATTCATCATGTTGTAAAAGGTGTCCAAGCATCTTTCCTCTTCCATGTGATGTGATGAACGCAAATATTTGTTCATGAGTCTTGGATGGTCTTATGTATTTATTTATCTGTATAAATATGTATCGGTTACTTTGGTTCCGTCCACAATAGAACCAAAGTACCAATATAGCCTTTCAAATTGATAACCTTAAGTGGCAGTGTGCGGGGCATATTGCTAGAACCGATGGTGGTTGGGGCAGAAAGTTTCTAGAGTGGCGATCATGGAAGGCACAGCGCGGGTAGTCCCCCCACAAAGTGGACTGATGAGGTTAAGTTAAGAGAGTCGCTGGATATGGGTGGCAGGACCGTCATTGTCGAACTCTTTAGGGGAGGCCTAAAGAGTTCGCAGCTGTAGATGTCTTTTGGCTAATATGATGATGATATATATGTCGTCATCTTACTAGGCGGTACCCATACCGCAAGTACAAGCCCATATACCCATAGTACTTTTTTACAATTATGGTAAACTAGGTTTGCTCGCGCATTCGTCCATCAGTTCTTAATTGCTATACTTGATATGGTTCTTCTCCTTATTTTCTTTTTTTGTAACGATAATATAAGGAATCGTTATTATTTATTGTAATATCCCTTAAAACAGGACAGCGGGCAGTGTGATAGGCACGGGTTTAAATGCACTTGTCACGGACTGGGACAAGACATTGGCGGCGGCCGGAGGGCTGTCACTTGTAGCACTTGGCGTGTACACCGCCAAGGGAGCTACATCTGTGACTGCCAGGTTCATTGAAGCTCGAATTGGTAAGTTTTTTTTGTCAAACATGTGTGTTAGATGTTTTATGACTGTCAAGAGCCGCGTCAAGGGAAGCGTCATTCGACGACTAGTAGGCGACTAGGGAGTGTTTTGCAAGCCAGTTTTTAACAAGTGTTAAAAAGACTACATTATTTCAAAATAGGCTATGATGAAGAACAAACGAGTATGAATGAAAATCATTCATACTCGTTCTCCTTTCTCATCATAGCCTATGCTCGACTGTCACACGCGGGTAGAATTTCCAAGATTGCTGAGACTGTGGGGTGAGCCTGCTATAAGTACAAGCTAAAGTTATATTTCAGGTAAACCAAGTCTCGTTAACGAGACGTCAAGATTTTCTCTCCTGGAAGCCGTGAAGCACCCTATCCTAACAGTATCAAAGGCCATAGCAAGCTTCAGGAAGCCCTCTGACGCGCTCGCCGGAGTCGTGTTGGCTCCGACCCTGGAACGTCGGCTGCGAGATATCGCCATTGCCACCAAGAACACTCGAATGAATAAGGGGTTCTACAGGAACCTGCTCATGTATGGCCCGCCTGGTACCGGGAAAACCTTATTCTCTAAGGTGGGATACCACTTACATGTATACTCGAACATCATATAGTTAGTAGCAGCCAAAAGTCACCAGCCAAATATATAAATAAATAATAAATAAATAAATATTAGGGGGACAATTTTTTACACAAATCGAACTAGTCGTCCCATAGTAAGCTCAATAAGGCTTGAGTTATGGGTACTAGACGAAGATATATTTAATAGATATATACTTAAATACATAGAAAACATCCAAGTCTCAGGAACAAATGTCTCTGCTTACCATTATGTACAGTTGAGGTCAAAAATATCTTTACAATTGAGTGTTACAAAAATATCTTTACGTTTAAATAAGTTCACACACCACATGACAAAAACATACTTACAACGCACATGACAGTTTCATCTTTTCACTTAATGCACCAAAGTTGTGTTTACCATCTGTCTTCCATAAAAACATTTTCACACATTGTGACATAATTAAGTTTACATTGCATGTTACAAAATAAGATTTCCTGTCAATGTGCCCTAAATATGTTTACATTAGCAGTGGCACTTCAAACTTTACGTTCAAGCGTATATATTTTTTAATTACACCTCTACATAAATATCTTCACAGTTTGACACAAACCACGGTTCTTATTTTAAATAATGACAATCACCGAAAACAGTACCATACTGTCAAATATTCTATCCCTTTCATTTTGGGCGTGACGTCGACGATACATTTCGAAGTAAACTAGGTACCCTTATAGTTTCGCCATGTACGTCTGTCTGTCCGAGGTTTTGGTATACGTGATTGTTAGTGCTAGTTGGTATACGTGATTGTTGGTGTGTCAAAGTAATAAAATCAAATCTCCCCTCCCCTTTAACTTCTAAACTATGGGTCCAAAAATAGGAAACAAATCATTAAAGTAAATCTTTATAAAGACTTTCAACTTAAACTACAGTGGACTTAATCAGTTAAGCTGTTTTGGAGCTGTTCTTAGTAAAAGATGTATGAAACGCTGCGAATGTATTCCCTTTCGCTCGTTATTGATTTTTTAATTAGTTTCATTTGGGCAACTACGGAAACCTACACTGAGCATGGCCCAACATGCTATTGGCCGATTTTTTTCTGTACGGGGCAGGTTTAAAACTCAACGAATGTTCCTCTTACATATATTTACGATATGTTTGAATAAGATACTTTGTCAGTTTTATTGCTTTATATATCCATGCCAAATTGCAGATTTATAGCATTAAGAATCACAGGACAAAGCCTCGGACAGACAGACGGACATGGCGAAACTATATGAGTTCCTAGTTGACTACGGGACCCAAAAAGGATTTTATTTGTGTTTGTAAAGAAAAAATTGTACGTTGCACCCGAAGAAATTTCTTAAGTTACACAATAAACAAGGCAAATTTCATAGTGCGTGAAAAGTCTAACAAATACTAGATATTCATTTGAAATGAGTCGTAGAAAAACTGTTGTATACAACGGTGTATAACTGGTCTCAAAACGCTCGTGGCATAGACGGTAAAGACCCACGCCACTCGCGTTTTAAGACCCTTTTTAACCGACTTCAAGATTTCAAAGGAGGAGGTTATCAATTCGGTTGTGTTTTTTTTTTTTTTTTTTTTTTTAATGTTTGTTACTCCATAACTCCGTCATTTCTTAACCGATTTGGAATATTCTTTTTTTGATTGTAAGTATATATATCCAAGTTGGTCCCGTTTTTGTCAAAATGCAGTTCTGATGATGGGATCCATGAGGAATTGAGAGAACTCCTCAAATCTTTAAGGCAAACATATAGTGATTTTTGTGTTTTTATCAACAATTCAAGCATATGCATCTAAAAATGTGACATTGGATGAAGTGGAACTGCTGATGATGATCAGAACAGAACTCTTCAACGACGAAAAGTTCACGTTTGGCGATTTGTCCTCCTAGCTGTGTTTGTTAAGCAAGTTCTATTTTCACGATTAATTTTTGTCATGCTTGATTTCTGATGATGGGATCCATGAGGAATTGAGGGAACTCCTCAAATCTTAAAGGCAAACATATAGTGATTTTTGTGTTTTTATCAACAAATCGAGCATTATCATACAAAAATGTGACATTTGATGAAGTGGAACTGCTGATGATGATCAGAACAGAACTCTTCAACGACGAAAAGTTCACGTTTGGCGATTTGGCCTTCTAGCTGTGTTTGTTAAGCAAGTTCTATTTTCACGATTGATTATTGTCATGCTCGAGTTCTGATGATGGGATCCATTAGGAATCGAGGGAACTCCTCAAATGTGAAAGGCACACAAATAGTGATTTTAGTATTTTCATGAACTAATCAAGCATCTTCATTCATAAAAGTTACATTTGATGAAGTGGAACTGCTGATGATGATCAGAACGAAACTCTTCAACGACGCGTAGTTCACGTTTGGCGATTAGTTCTCTTCTTTTTGTTTGTCAAGCAAGCAAGGTTTTTCCATGATTCCATGAGGAATTGAGGGTACTTAGTCTTCTACCATTATAAACATACTTATAGCCATTTTTATTTTATTGTATGGAATCTAAGAGTGCACCATCTAAGTATAATAATCTTTCACCGGCCTCCCCCATTGAAGTCGGATTTTTTTTCTTAAAAATTATTATACAACAGCTGCATAAAACTTTTAATTTATGAATCACTCCTGTTTATGAAGTCGGTTAATGCGCCGAAGTCGTTAACACATATAAGACGCAAATGATGGAATTAACAGAGAACATATGACAATTCAATGTCATTATTCAAATTAAGAACAGTGCAATCATCCTGTAAAGATATTTATGTAGCAATAGGTGTAACAAAGAAAATTACGCTTGCACGTAAAGTTTCAAGTGCCACTTCTAATGTAAACATATTTAAGGCACATTGACAGGAAATCTTATTTTGTAACATGCAATGTAAACCTATTATGTCACAATGTGTGAAAATGTTTCTATGGAAGATAGATGTTAAACGTAACTTTGGTGCATTAAGTGAAAAGATGAAACTGTTATGTGCGTTGTAAGTATGTTTTTGTCATGTAGTGTGTAAACTTATTTAAATGTAAAGATATTTTTGTAACACTCAATTGTTAAGATATCTTTGACCTCGGCTGTACAGAAAGCGTTCAACTTAAATGAGTGGATCTGGTTTGCTCTGATATCGTTACTATCGACTAGCCTAGACAGGTCTACAAAATTGTGTGTTACTTCTACGAAATCATGAACAACTCGCCGTTTTTCCTAAAACATACTCTTAAGCCCATGGTACTAAGAATATCGATCAAACTATTCTAATTGTGTTTTACAGAAACTGGCAAAACATTCTGGTATGGAGTACGCCATCCTGACAGGGGGTGATGTAGCGCCCATGGGCAAGGACGCCGTAGCCGCCATTCATAAAGTGTTCGATTGGGCTAATACTAGCAAGAAAGGTAAGCAATACCCACAGCGTCGTCCTGAAGGGGACCTTCATACAATTACATGCTTCTATGCAGGGATCGGGTTTTTCTGCAGCTGACCGTACATCTCATCTCATAGCCATAATCTTCCGACACAAGTCGGATAGATTGATTATCAGAGAAATCTCAAGTAGGGTTCCATTAAAGGGTTCAGTCGAGCGAGCGGGAAACCCTGAAACTTTTTCTAACCAAGAACCAGTTCTGAAAATTCAAAAATTCGACATATCACTTCTGAAATCATATATAGGTACCAATTTTTAATTAATGCATTTTGATAGGTAAGACCCTGGCTTTGATCTCGCGTACAGCCTAAAGGTCCATGGATCACAGTTAAAGAAACCCTGCTCTAAACACTTTCAAAATGGTTTTTGCTTCTCCTAGGTGTACTGCTCTTCATAGACGAAGCGGACGCTTTCCTTAGAAAACGCTCCTCCGAGCGCATAAGCGAGGACTTGCGGGCAGCTTTAAACGCGTTTCTTTACCGCACTTCCGACCAGAGCAGCCGCATCATGCTGGTGCTGGCGTCCAACACGCCGCAGCAGTTCGACTCGGCCATCAACGACAGGCTCGACAAGATGATCGAGTTCGGTCTGCCCGGGCTCGAGGAGCGCGAGCGCTTGATACGACTGTACTTCGATAAGTTTGTACTGCAGCCAGCTTCGGAAGGAAAGAGGTAGAGTGGACGGCCAGTGATAACAAGATTTTAATTCGCAACTTTCTCTCAAATGTATATGGCAGTTTTACATTCTCGCCTAGAATTATGGAATATCTTGAAAATAGTGTGATTTGGAATACTAGTGTAAGGAATATATCCTTGAGTTTATCGGATTTTAAGAAGTACAGGTTGTGTACAGATTGTGTGGATGTTTTGTTCGCAGGCGCTTAAGCGTGGAGCAGTTCGACTATGGCGAGCTGTGCAGCGTGCTCGCGGCGCGGACCGCGGGCATGTCGGGCCGTGCGCTGTCCAAGCTCGGCGTGGCGTGGCAGGCGGCAGCGTACGCGTCCGACGACGGCCGGCTCACGCGCGACATGTGCATACATATCTGCGACGACGCCGTCAGGGACCACCGTCAAAAGGTCAGTTTATTTTTAATACTATGACCTGGCAAACAGGCTTACGGCTAAACAAACAACAGCACGTAGCCTATGAACGCTCGTGACTCTAGAACAATCAAAGCAAACAAGCAATCAGCCCGGCTGATGTTAAGGAGACACCCATGGCACCTCTTTACTAGTGGCTCTGTAAACTGTACACCTCGCAAAAAAAAAATTGATATCTTAATTTCCGAAAACTGACTCCACAAAAAAACTATATAATTATCGAACCTGCTCACAAAATTTCACGAGTATCAGTTGAGAAATGCGACCTTTAGAGGAGTACATCCGCACAGGCAGAAATTCGAAAGAATTTTTGTCAAAAGCTGAAACGGATTCGCTCGCTCGGTCAATTGCATTAAAAAATCTGCCCAAACACAATCATCCTATGCATTTGACTGACAAGATGGTTATCATTATTACTTTCTGGAAAGTGAGCTACACATTGGATGCAAGTTGAAGTGGCCAGTTAAGTGACTGTCAAGAGGTTTCATACTATAATCAAAGAAATTGTTATCATTGAATACTGATTATCTCATTAACAGACATTATTTTGTGGCAGTTTCTACAAAAACTAACAAACTTTGAACTAGTTATTCATACTTAGGTCTACTTCTAAGGATAAGTACTATCAGCTCTGAAAGTATTGGCATATAATTTGGAAGCACCTTATACATATATATAAGTATAAATATATGCTTTTTTTAGTCGAGTATCGGTCTAAGTAAGGTACGAGCCTTAAAAACACTATTATTGCTACTTATATATACTATTGTAAACAATACTTTTTCTGCAAACTATTCCTGCGGAAACGAAGTACTGCCCCAACAAGTCAGCTATCTTTCCGTGGAGGCGCGCGTTCCACGGTGACACGTCATTGATCAATTTCATTGTAGTTCACTAATGGCGACACGTTATTGTTTAATTTTAAAGTCGACGAGTAGAAAAATATAATATTGTCATTCATTTTTCCAGATGGAATGGCTGTCGACTGAAGAGAAGTCTCGCAGCATGATGCCTTACCTTCTCGACCTACCGCCGCTAGACACAGAGGCGCAAAGCGCCGACCATACAACCGCCAAAATCACCGAGATACAAGACACCGTGGAACCTGCAGTCACTAAACAAAATTCGTCATCCAAGAAAAAGTCTCCTATCAAAGAATCTGAGACGGAGAAGTGACATAGGCCAGTTGCGAGTGAATTAGAAACGGCGATAGAACTTTCTAAATTAAACACCAGCAAACCACAAGTGAACTGTGATAATAAATACACGATGTTTGACTTCAAAATTTCCAGAAACCAAATATTAATAGCATTGACTGATAGTGACATGGAAAAAATCCGCTGGTTAGCGCAAAGAATGAAAGGGCCGATTTAGTGCAATTAGGAGTTTTGACGCTTATCAATTGCCCAAACTTCAGGAAGGTTGCAAAACCATTCGTAATGTCATCTAGGTAGTGTTTGATATGCGCCGATACAAATGGGCTTTAAAATACAATTTATATAAGTCTGCTGGATCGGTTAGTTAAGAGGGTTGTTGTGTGATTGTCATAACTGACATTAGTCAGAATGAATCTTGTATTTTGTACAAAAACTAAATACTTAGTTTTTTAAGATCATAACATTTTCTGTTGAAAATCATTGTATCACTAAAGCTACACAAAATTAAAGTAATTTAAAACATGCTTCGTAAGCCTCCATGTAGTGCTATCATAACATGTCATGTCCCTACATTATTACTAGAATGTTAGCATTTAATGATGGCACAAAATTACCCAACAATGCACTGTTTGCATTTATATGTATCTGGATTCAATGATACTTCCTCTTAAGTTTTACGTGTATGTGTGTTATGTTGGGTTAGGTAATCAACCACAGAACGGAATATTTCAGTTATTTACCAATTAATCCTGAGTTATGAGTAATATTTTTATGGGAAGCATGAAACGAAAAGCTATTATACATAATATATTTTATAATTTACAAGTTAATTGATGTTTACACTGACATACAACATAAATTATATATTGACACTTAGCATGATACAAAAGTTAAAGCAGCAAATCTCTGAGCACACTGTTCAGCGCGCCTTAGTCTAAATGTAGGGCTTTGTTTACTGTTGTGAAATTTATTAGTATCTATTACCAATAGCATATTATTAGAAAGTTGTTAAACCAAATTTACACTGTTGTTTTATTTATAAATTTCCCTCTTCAGGTAACCAAAGAAATAACATGAAGCCTGCCATTCGTAATGCTAAGAACTATACGATTTTGTATAAAAGCATATGCACCATAAAAAGAATATGTGACTGCTACCTTGCCATCAGGGACCCGTTATTTGGTAAGTAACGGGTCCCTGAGAACAAGTGACGGACTTTTAATACATACGGAAGTCACATTCTAATTAAAGGAGTTGAAAAGAGGCGTTCAAGTCAGAGGGATAAGTATTATGCAACGGGCCGCCGGCTAAATTATTATATACAGTCTTTATAGTTTACTGGGGTCTGTTGTAGGTACCGTTATAAAAATACGTGTAACCATCTAAAATGATAATAATTTGCAAGGCAACATAATCGTGTCATATACAGTCAATTTAATTCCTTCCCATTTCGTAAACTTATTCTTTCGATTTCTATACAGACAAAACAAACCACATACACAACACTGACAACCGTGGGTCAAAAATAAAATTCCTTGACTTACAGGTAATTTTTACCCGGATTCCATACATATATGTATATGTATTCGTGTGTGACGAATCCCTACAAGTCATTAGATATGTTGACAAATTAATAAAGTTGAAAACCCCCGACATTTTCATTTTCTCGAAAACAGCTGAACCGATTAAGATAAAACACGTCTAAGAACCATCGCTAGAAAAGCTGCTTTCAATTAAACAAAAAAAAAACATTCAAATCGGTTCACTCGTTTAAGATGCCACAAACAGACAGAGATACACATGTTAAACTTAGGACAATTGGCCACCGAGCTATGCTCGTTTCTTTCCGGGGAATAATGGTTTTCCCGAAGATAAGACCTAGCTACATATTTTTTCGTTCCCGGAAACCCCTATATTGTAAATATCATTAAAAGCGATTTTCGAGATTTCAATTAAAAACAAACAATAGTACATTATAGTCGGGGCACGGAAGGAGGCAATTGCAGGCTGAGCACACGCTGAGTATTAGTTTTAAACGGAAGACCTTGGGAGTGCGTTTAATACGAAGCCCGCCATTGACATTCTAGCCGAGGCTACACCGGCATACCATCACCGCCACCGGCACCGGCGTGCTTTGCTCGAAATGGGGAAAAGCACTAAAATGGAAATAAGTTTTGACAAACATATATAACACAATTTCCATGCTTTCCCGCCCTTTATTTTTTTAACAGAATTGCAAATGTATAATTCTACCTAAAACTATTTCAGACTCAAACAAACATCTTTTATATTCCTGTTTTTTCTTTTTTAAAAGTTTGGGACTTGACAAATAATTGAATTTATATGTGACATTGTAGTCGCGCGGAGCGAGCCTGCAATGTTGGAATTTGTTTAATTTCTGACCATAAACTGTACACTTCACCTTCTAATATGTAGCGAGAAACGTCCACTTTTACTTCCATTTTTGAGAAAACCAGGGACTTTTTAAGAGATGTAGGGTGATGGCTGAGGGAGAGGGGTTGCGATTTTCGTTCCGGATCGTTCTTGGCTCGACAGATTTCGTTGGTCATTCAGCGTGGCAACGCCGCCAGTATCATGGGAAATGCATGGGAACTTTTGAGCCATCTACAATCCGGGGCGGTCCTTTATGTTAATTAAATCTCAGTTCATTGTTGACGAAGCCTGTTGCGGATTTCATCTCTTATGTATAGGTGTGAGACAAAGCCTTGTGCTGATATACCTATCCCAGTATTAACTGACTAATTTGTAACCGTGTTGTAAATATACACATACTATGAGTACTTGTTTTATAAAATCTCGGAATAAGTAATTTCAACTTGATGTATGAATATTTTATTTTGGGACCCGGGTATGTCCTAAAACTACGACCAAGACCACCGGGGGATGGGCAGCAGCATCCCTGGAGTGCGGTGGAGATACTGCGATCGCCAACCCGCATGCCAAGCGTGGCGATTATGGCATATACCCCCCGTGAATATGGGGGAGGCCTATGTCCAGCAGTGGACGTTCTTTGGCTGATATGGTGGTGGTGGTGGTATAAATATTTTGGAGCAGCCTGTGCTTCATATTTGACGACTGACATGCAGATTAACAGGAAACGTATTGCCATAGGGACGAGATAAAACCCGCTATACAATATATTAGGTACATACTTAGCAGCAATTTGGAATGTCGATGTCGCAGATATCAAGAAGTCTTTGTTCTATTATCTCTTACCCCGAGCCAATCCTAATTGACTCCGGAGTCCGGAACCGCAGTCTTGTCAGTATTAAATCGTCGCATGTTTTAGGCGGTGTCAGAGCACCAATTAAATTTAAAGTAGTTAAAGTATATTTTAGTAAACAGGGACCTGGTAAAACTACTATTTTAAGACACGATTTTTTTTTCAATTTGCATGCACCCGGAATTAACCATTCATCATCTGATATGATTGTCACAATCCTTGCCAACATTACATTATAAATGCAAAAGCAACTTTGATGTTTGTTTGTTTTTATTTTTAACCCGTCAGTTCATCCTGCTGTGGCATATAGCTCCCAACCCAAACGCATGAACCTATTTGAATGCGTTTTTTAAATCGAAAGTCTTGTCTGTCGATATGCAAATGGTACTTAGATAAATAAGATAAGTTTGTTGCGTCGGGGGTTTTAAACCTTTTATTAATTAGTTCTACAATTAAATCGCCAAATTGATTTAGATTAATATCATTTTGGTATAGTTTGAGTCCCGAAAAGCCGTACGACCAGGTACGACTTTTTTTATCCCGAAATTCTCCCCTGTTAAAGTTTAGCAGAACGATGAACGAATTGTATGTTATGCGCGAAGTTGCTGGAGAAAGGTAATAACTGAAATTGCCGGAAATGTGCACGAATGCATGATCGAGGCAGTACTATCAGTCGCTTCATTGGATAAATCTATAGCTACAAGCTACGTAACCAATATACGACTAAGTAGATTAACACTTAATAAATTATATTTGCTAACACATAAACAAATTCTTCTTTTTCACAGATTTTGGATATTTAGTGTTTACTCAATTCTCATTTTTGATGTGGGAACAGCGCGACAACCCCAAGGAAGTACGTAATATATTTATTACAATAAAATAATGAAGTCTATTGATCTAGAACCAAAAGTTAAAAGAAAATGGAATAAAGTGCAAAAGTACCTTTTTCGTAGGCTGTAGTGTAGGTACTAATGATTATGATAAAACTGTTTTTTTTTTGGTACCTACGTACACTTTATTAGAACACTAACATTCACAGTTACATTTTGTGCTGAGGGTTTGAAAGTTATAGCATTTTGCTATAGGTTCTATAGTGGGCCATGGAGTTTCATCTATTAAACGTTTAGTGAGCTGAACATCTTCGCAGGTTGGCGAAGAGTGAGCCCATCCCAGATTATGACTAATACGGCAAAATTTCCAAATCCAGACAATTATTCCTTATTACTTATATAATAAAGTAAAAAGTAAACACGTACTTGACACCTAATTGCAATGGTATAACAAATACATAGAATAATAAAACTTAATAATAAGTATGTAAGTTTGCAACATTGACAATACAAAATGTACTTTTTCTGGTCATAAATGGTATCAACCTACAACAATTTCTTGCATATGTGAATTTTAGGCACTAAAGAGCATCCGCATGGAATATAATCTCTACATAAATATAGTTCACAATATAATATACATAATTACAATTGTAAATATGCACAAGTGTAGTTGTAAATATTCTATGCCTTAAGAAGCGAATTGTTCTATATTTCAAATATAATATATAGTTTATCTTTCCTGTTGTTAGCTATTGAAACATTTGGAGACATAACATCTAACAACCAAACCAAGTGTAATTCATTGAAAAACATTCGCTTAGCCTTTCTAGTCATAATGCAACTTTAATTTTCATATAAATTCTTTTTCAAAAATAGATCAATATAATCTACTTGATAATCACTTTCAAACTATGTACCCGACATAAGCTATCGAATGCCAAATGCAGAATGCAGACTAGTCTTTGAAATAAGTTTGTCATAGCTCTTTTGCACTAAGATGTTGTTTGGCATTAGGTAAGTAAAAACTTTTACACATTGATGACAATCGGAAAAAGTAATCTTTTCAGAAACAATAATGGTTAGTTTAGTTGCTCCTGGATCCCAAACAACAAGAAGTTTGAGGAGGCGCCTCATCATCCACCACAAGTACCCGTGATGTCCGGTTTACTTCCTGTTGAGAGTTCTGTTCAAATTTCTCAACCATTTCACGAGTGAGTTCCAAAAAGAGATCCTCTACACATTGATTTAACTTTGCAGATGTGTACAAGTGTTTAGCACCAACCATGGCTGCATAACTATAAGAATAAAACATCATTAGCAATTAGATTATTAAGTAATTTGGTTAACTGGACTTTTAATGGCTACTAAGTGCTTGTAAGTTATAATTTATAATTATGCAAATAGATATTTATAAATGAATTCCATAAGAGTTTACCTTTCTGCTTCCTCAAGGGGCACTGTTCTCTCATGCTCCAAGTCAATCTTATTGCCAGCTATCAGCAAAATGATATCGGGGCCAAGCATTTTCTTTAGCTCTTTTACCCAATTTTTTACCTGCAATTTATATATATTATTACCAAACAAAGTAACAAGCCAAACAGTATAAAAACATAATTACAATTTAATAACTCCTATTTTAAATTGTATTATGTAAAAACTGTATTGGTGCCCACAATACAACACATTCTATTTTCATTGTCTAGTATTAAAGCACTAATTTACCTTTACAAAGGAATCTTCATCTGTGATGTCATAAACAAGGATTGCACCATTTGAGTTTCGGTAATATATAGGTCCAAGTGCATGGAACTTCTCCTGTCCCGCCGTGTCCCAAATGGAGAGGTTGATGCGCTTCCCATTTATGTTTATTTTCTTGTTAAGAAAAGTAGCCTAAAGACAAAGAAAATAAACTCAGCAAGGTAATAATTCAAAATAAATGTTCATTGGCCTTATGAAGAATGTTATTCCTAAAAATCTGAACCAGCTGTTGCAACAAGTGCAACAAACTTAGGGCAGCTATGTCAAGAGTGTAAATAGTCTTAATTAATGAAACTAGGATGTAGAGATTGTAGAGAATAGAGTCTAAAGGAGATCATTAAATATACATTGATTTGCATAGACAAAGGATCATTAGCATAAGAGTTAAAAAGTTCATACACTTACCTGAAGCGTAGTAAGATGTTTGTCGTTGAATTTATCTTCTATGTATCGCAACAAAAGTGACGTTTTGCCGACGCATCCTTCTCCGAGTAATACCACTTTAAAGTTATACGCTCCGCCCGCTGATGTGCTCATGGTGAAGGTTTATGTACTGAACAAAGGCTAGCTTTCGTTGAAAATCAGCAATTCAATTAATCTTGCATTCGTCACACAGAGATTAGCTATTTTCAAACATCAAACAGCTGATGACATTGACATCTTTATATTGAAACTAGACAATACAATACAAAACGGAACGAACACCGAACAGTTGTGAGACAATTCTATTTTTTTTTTATAATCCGACCGAGATGCAGCGAAATATTTCATGTGGTTATGCATTAATTACTCACAGTCAGAAGCAAATTGTAATATAATTTATATAAATGACTCAACCGACACCTGCGGACACCTCAAATCAACACTGACAGCTGACAGTGACAGTTGAGTTGACATTGACAGTGTTCTCAGTGTTGTGTGCAACCCGTATTAACTACGCTAAGACATGTAGGGTGCTTCGTAATTGCGTATGTATGAGTTGTAGTGAATTAAATTGTTACCAGTAATACTTTAAGGGCATCCAGACAGTGCAACATAGCAGTCCACCTTGCAGTCTGCCGTGGGAAGCAACTTATAAGATAGAGCAAAATAGGAAGATTTATTGGCTATGTGCACGTCAGAAACGTCAAACGTGAAAGTAAATTTGACAGTGGTCCCCGGTAAGTACACATTTCTGCCATGGTGTGCGCTACGATCGCCTAGCTTACCCCCACCACCTACTTCGCACATAGCCAATAGACCTCGGTTGTCTCGTTCTATCTTATAGATCCCACAACTGCAATGCTCGAATGTCTGGGTGGGGCTTAATTTGATTTATCAATGGTGCCATGCATCTGAAAAATCGTTTAAATTTATGTAAAATTTGCTCTTGCATTTTAGTCGCGCGAGATATATTATTTCATGATTAATTCTGTGTATTCTGTGTTAAATTTTGTATTGTTTAAGTATTGTTATAGTAGCGCTACTGTGAAGTATAGTAAGTGAACTCTATGGATCGGTTACCATGGAAAATCCTATATATTGAAATAACACTTGTGTCAAACTACCATATCATAAATATTGTCAAAACGTATTTCAAGAAAATAAACAATTATATTTACAAACGATCCTTTTGCTTTTCTTGTGGCATGCTGTTGGTAATAGAAATCCACAAGCATAAGTTAACATCGATGGAACATTACAGCTACTTTTCTTCTCGGTAATAAAGTTGAACAATTGAAGACCGAACACGAACAATATTCTATTTGTGGAAATTGTGTATTAAATTCAGTTTTGGCTAATATATTCTTCGTGTCGCGTTGTCTTGCTCACGACAACGCATGCAAATGCATTGCATTATATTCAGTGTTCAGTATAAAATCAAAACAAAGAAGAGAATTATAGTTTGTGTGTTATACTGGACTTAAGTTGGGCCTTGGAAGATAGTACCCACTTGCGTCACGTTTGTGGATTATGCCACCTTCAGTTTTTCTCCACTGGTTGTTAGATGGAAGATGTACTTAAATCCACAAATGCATACACGATGTGTGCTAAATATGGAGCTGCTGCCCAAGATCAAGAATAAGTTCGATTGCATTATTTCCCATAGCCTAACAATCGGGATCTATTTGCCGGAAGAGGCGAACAAAATATCTCTTTTTAAAGAGAAAATCAACAATAGTACAAAATAAATATTTTTTCACACTACACAGCTGCATTTTATTTAAATCTATATAGATAAATACAATGCTCCGAAACCGAAGTAAAAAAAATTAAAAAATATATTTCTTTACCGGGATTCGAACCCAGGCCCCAATCTCCGGAGGCAACCTGCCTACCAACAAGCCACCTTTTAGTTCACTGCTCAAAAGCGATGTCGCTAGTAGTATAAACGACTTTTTGACGTTTCGGGAGTGTGTAATATTTTTTGTATGGAGTTATCGTTCTTCTCATTAGTGAGTATTATTTTCTTTGGTTGTGTGTTCGTAACACGTTCGTAAACTCACGAGCTTTTTGTTCTTAAACCAAAACCATTTGTAATTCCCAGTTCACACAAGGGCAGAACAGCTAGGCAGACCAGTACTACAGTAGTTTTTTTTTAGATCACATATTTGACACATCACATCACAATACCCATATAACGTACAGTTAGTAGCACAACTGAACCAATGTCCACATCGTCAATTAAAACAAAAAGGGTGAAGAATTATGTTTCCATTGAAACATTATTCCCACCACCACCACCACCACCACCATATCAGCCCTAGGACGTCCACTGCTGGACATAGGCCTCCCCCAATTTCATGGGGGGTAAATGCCATAATCGCCACGCTTGGCATGCGGGTTGGCGATCGCAGTATCTCTACCGCACTCAAGGAATGCTGCTGCCCATTACCCGGTGGCCTTGGTAAAGTAGTCCCGTAGTCCATTACATCCGGGAAACATTATTCGTTAGCATGCATTGTAGGGATAATCTGCCGTTATGTAATTTCAGATCAAGATATTGCATTTTGTCTCTAAGGTGACATTAGCATTGAATCAAATTTGCACCGACCATTTTCTATGGAAGTTTGATCTATCGGCTGTATCTTAGGAAATTGCCAAGAAATTAACATTAAATCAGTCAGCTGTGTTCAGCAAAAATCAATAACAAAACTGTAACACCTTTGAACAACGACACAAGAGGAGAAAAAAAAGTTTAGTCCTCAAGAAACGTGTATATTTCGAGTATATGTTTTTGTTTAACGAAAAATATATTATTTTTGTATGATGACTCCAAAAATTTCAATTGTCTTTAACAGTTAATTCTAGCTTCCTTAAAATGAGCATGCAACTGCCTGAATCAGACACGTACTTTTGTAGTTATTGTAGGGTCACTTTCGCACCGAACTCTTTGTAGCCAATAATTACCTCCTAAAATATATCTCATCAACATACTTTCCGAATCACTCTTAAGAGACTGAAATTGCCTATTAAAAGACGGCTTTCCGAGCTAGTGAGGAGAAAAAGTATTTTACTGAACAACACTGATATTCTAGTGCTACTTCTGTGTAATAGATGGCACTGTTTTCAATCTAAATATGGAGATTTGTTTAGTTTTAGGTTGCCATAGCATTTTCTATCGGTCTAGATCATAAAATGGCCACCTTGAAAATATGAAACGTTCTCAATTGCATCATAGGGGAAAAAATACGATTTAATGGCTTGAGGGGATTGAAAAATGTTTATAAATGTAATTTTCATTATTTATATAAAAAGTTGTCAAGAAGTGTAGCATGTAACATTTTATATGATGGTATATAAGTATATAACAAGATGTTATACTTAATATAAAGTGTTAATGAATGTTATCATGGTTGTCAGTACAGTACTAAAAGCCTGGCCATGGGTTACAAAAAACTATATTCCATTTTTCAGATAAAAATCGTAGATATTTTTTTTTTGATGGGGGTACACAATATCACGACTAAACGTTTTTAATGTGATATTAAACGAAATACATAAAATATTGTATCATTAATTCAATAATATCATATCCACACATTAGGTCATCCTATGCCAAACCAATATTAAGCCGAGTCCACATTAAGCGCGTCGGCTTGAAGGCAACACCACACCAACCACCATCTACTAATAGGTACACAAAGCTGAATAGAGTTATACTGGTCAGTTGTTGACATTAGGTCTAATTTCTACAGAAATATGTACTCATACCTACACTGTACCACAAAATAAGGAGGACTTTACGATTAGACGGCTGCCGACCACAGGCTTACCTAATTTGATTTTACACGGTTAAATCTACAAAAGGAGTAGATGCATACTCTCGTTTAACCGTTGTCAGTACGAAGTAAGAGTGATTGCCTGCCATGAGTTTGTTTCTTATTTTTTGATTGAACCACTCCATTGCGTCAGTTTGCTTGCTGAATATCGGGAAGATGGGATCTGTAGAACTGATTGATTTGCTGAAGAGAGGATGAATATGTGTGACGATTTTTTCTATTGCTGCTTTACTGGTTGTTTCATCGGGTTTTGCAGACGTAGTCAGTAAAGATATAAGTTTTATGGTTTCCGTGGGCGGCTGTGGCGTTCGAGTCGGTGTCGAGTTTTGGGTAACATTTGTTACTGTTGTCAGTATTGGCTCTGCAGTTGTTGTCGAAACTGTAGTAGTGACCGGTATTTGTGTGGATGTTATTGTCGAGGTTTCCGACGTAACTACGTTGCGGTCTGGTGCCGGCTCTGAATCAATTTCGTTTAATCGATCATCCGGATACAGTTCTGCAATCGTAGAATTGATCCATGACAGCTCCGGATCTATTGTGTTAAAAACTATTTGCTCGTGATTACATAGCTTGTTGTTAGTCGCGGCGGTTAGCGCGATTATTTTACCGTTCAATAGCAGCGGCACACCCTGTCTTTGAAAACAGTTCTTCGTTTTGTTATTGTTGGTCTTAGCACCACACACGTGATTTCCGTAGATGTGTTGCCCTGGTTTCCCACACGTGTCTACAATCATCTCACGCATACGTGTGTTGCCATCTTCCATGAACGGATAATAAGCCTTCAGGCCTATACCAGAACGAGCATCGCCGGAATTTAGTTTCGCAGTCCATCTTAATTTCCAATCTATATTTACGATCACCAATGCGATGTCATGACGCGTTTTAGTCTCCATTCTTGGCTGTTTATACGTTCTAATGATGTTAATGTTTCTGTCGTATTTATGTATAGACTGGCAGGACGTTGCGCAATACGAAGTGGTCAGAATGACATCTTTGTGGATAACAGTTCCAACGCAACACTCGTCCGGTTCCGGGGCGCAGATCTCACAGGTGAACCTCACTAGTTGCTCAAATCTTAATCCAAGTACACAACTGGCAATCTCCAGGAAAACTAGGCCAAAACACCATCTTTTGATATTTAGATTCATTTTAAAAGTGAAATTGCATAAAGCTATAAAAATACAATAAATTTACGTTTATTGCTTCACATTTGTTTGCTTATAGGTATGTTGCTATTTTTATTTTCAATTTATTTATAATAGATAGTTATTTTTTATTATATTTACTGTATTTCTGATAAAAAATATTATAAAAACATGGCAATGTCAAACTGACGGCATCACCGAATATGTCACTGAAGCAGAGTATGGATACCTATACCACAGAATAATTAATAGTCTTACAGCGAAGATTTATGGAGAGCTCTGGAGAGCGATGCAATGGCCCTTAGATTAATAATACCAACATCAGTAATAGTCCGTAGTGAGCACGGCGATTTTTTTCATACTTATACCTAGTTGTTGACGTGGTTTATTATGGTTAACCGAAATCAGTTAGAATGTTTGTATACACAATCGGATCTATATCTAGGCCGGAAATTGTTTGTATACAAAGTTTCATGTTATTTTGACACGGTGTTTTAAAATTAGAACGAAACTACGTTTGTATGGAGACTCGAGTTCAGTCGAGAGTTCTACTAAAACTAAATACAATGTTAAAATAAAGAATCTTTTGCTGCTTTCGTCAAAATTATGTATTATATGTATATTTTTTAAAGAAAAAGACATTAAATTTTACACACAATAAAAACTCGCCAAACTGTGAAGTTTGATGGAGAGGACCGCTGATTTTTTATGCTTAGCTTATAAATCTTATAATTAAGTATAACTTAACCTATTTACTTCACTCTAACAACTGAGCATGCTGGTTGGTAAGTTCTTATCATTAAGATTTTATTTTGACGGTTTTATTAGGGGGGCCCCTACTTAAATATGTTTACATAATTTCACATATTTTTTTATAGTGCTTCATGGAATACACCTTTTTACCAAATTTCGTAATTATAGTGCTTATATTTTCCCAGTAAATCGACTGTGACATACGGACGGACGGACAGACACGACGAATCTATAAGGGTTCCGTTTTGCCATTTTGGCTACGGAACCCTAAAAAGATAGATGACTATGAAAGACAATACACACTGTCCCGACTATACATGACGCATGTATATTATTGCTATATAACATGCTGTTTGCAGTGACATTATCTGGTCGAAATAGGCACTGAGGGGCTAGTATGATCGCTTATATGTCGGACATATAGCATTCGTCCCGTACTGTCAAGTATGTAAGTGCGAGAGGGACGAATGCTATATGTCCGACATATAAGCTATCATACTAGCCGGGCTGATAAGGCTATATATAGACAGACTTATGATTAGTTTAAGTACCATCTAATAACCAATAAACTAACTATTTAGTTATTCTACTCAAACCTAGATGTCAGGACTTGATTGATTTTAGCACTATCTAGAGGGAAATAAACAATATAGTTACTTATTCTACTCCGCATCAAATAGCAGCAAACTATTTAGTTTTTCTAGTCAGGCCTAGATGTCAGCACATGATAAACTTAAGCAGCGAATATTACCAATAAACTAACTGTATAGTTATTCTACTCGGCCCTAGATGTCAGTACATGATTGATTTGAGCCCCATCTAGTGACTATTAAACTAATTATTTAGTTATTCTATTCAGCACCAGATAGATTAGTTACTTCTTCTTCGCAGCACTACATTCTTTGGTTATTCTACTTAGCACTAGATGTCAGATCAAAATTAACTTAGGCGCCATATAATGACAATTATGTTCAAAAAACTAACGACTTAGTAATTCTTCTCAGATCTAGATGTCAGCACGTAATTAATAGAATCCCCATCTACTGATAAGCAGTAAGTCAATATCGAGTTCTACGTGGACGAACTCACTTGCGAAAGTTAGAATTGCTGTAACTATCAACTTAGATAAGTTGAATATAGCCTACATAGTTATTCTACTCGGCCCTAGATGCTAGCACTTAATAGACTTTAGCGCTATCTAGCGAGAAGTAAACAGACTATTTAGTTATTCTATTCAACCATAGATGTCAGTATTTGATTGACTTTAGCGTCATCTAGCGAAAACTAAACAGACTGTTTAGTTATTCTACTAAGCCATAGATGTCAGCACTTGATTGACTTTAGCGCCACCTAGCGAAGAATAATTAGACCATTTAGTTATTCTATGCAGCCATAGATGTCAGCACTTGATTGACTTTTGCGCCACCTAGCAAGAAATAAACAGACTATTTAGTTATTCTACTTAGCCATAGATGTCAGCACTTGTTTGATTTCAGCACCATCTATCTTATTATTTAGTTATTCTGGTCAGCACTAGACGGCAGCACACTATTTAAAAAAAAGCAACGTCTTTTGACTAATAAACTAACTATACCTCGTAATCTGTTACTTCAACCATTTGACACATCACAACACCCATAGAACGTAAACACGCAAGACTTGTCGGAATTTAGTGATGTGTACGTACTTGGATACACCCGATGTCATTGATGTTTTTTTAATTAACTTGGATTGATCATGCACATTTACATTATATGGGTGTTGTGATGTGTCAAATATGTGATCTAAAAAAAATTGCACTGTAGTCAATCGAATTACAAGGTAATGTGTCAAGATATCTTGCAGTTTGTCTCCGGAAGGCGTGCTGAGCGCATTGCGGACAGGAGGTTCGATCTGCTTACATCCATAGAAAATAAGTACATACAGAGAACACCGGGAAAATATCCGACCTCTGACAATTGTCCTCGTACCTACGGCGAATTTTCGATGCCAAGACAAGGTTGAGAAACAGATCGCTCATCTCTCAGCTCACCCACGCCCTACTGCTCAGGGGTTTATCTATGAAGTAACTTAAGACTGCGCAGTACGTTCGGTTCTCCATACAAACGTATTTATGCTCTCATTTTAAAACGCCAGGCTAGAATAACATGTAACTTTGTATACGTCGACGACCTGTTTAGCCTAGTTGGTAGTGACTCTGCCTCCGAAGCTAGAGGTCCCGGGTTCGAATCCCGGCCAGGGCATTTATTTGTGCGTTTTTCACGGATATTTGTTCTTGGGTCTTGGATGTTTTCTATGTATTTAAGTATGTATTTATCTATATAAGTATGTATATCGTCGTCTAGTACCCATAGTACAAGCTTTGCTTAGTTTGGGACTAGGTCGATTTGTGTAAGATTGTCCCCCAATATTATTATTATTATTGTATGTCTTTTCCGCTCACGGGACAATGGTGTCCCGGACCTTTGGAAGGCGTGCGCGGAGCCGAAGTACCGAGGTACCGAAGTACCAAACGAGTACCACATAGCCAACACGTAGAGGCCCTTTTGACAATTTAATGGAATGCAAGGGGTACACCAAGCGGATACTGTCCCTGCCCGTGTCATGGGACGCACACAGAGACAGCACCCGCCAAGGTGCACAGGGACTGTTGTTGGTTGATGGAATCTAAATGAACCTGGTTATTTGGTGAGGATGATGGACTAATAACTGGGCTATTGAGTGAGACATCGGACGCCTGCCAATAAAACAGTCTCACATTTTATTTCCGGCAGACGGTGACTCGCTCCCTGCTAAGATGGGCCCCTATTAATAGCGACATATGACAATGGCCTAGGGGCAACACCGGTCAGAGAGCTGGAGGGGTGGAGCGGTGGCACTGGACTTTCAACATATAGCCAACTCGCCACTTAGGTGACCACATCTACCCTCGAGCAACAGCTCTTGCGACTCCACTCTGGACGGCCGGTTAAGGCAAGCCAGAGGCGGGTTGGGGCCTGTCCAACCAACCAACCGATCAGTAAACGCCTGAACCCAGGCGCACCCCCCGGAGCACTCAGGTACGTAAGGTCGCTGCTCCCTAACAGCCCGCCACAAGCTGCCTTACGTTGACTGATTGCACTGGAAATCCAGTGGGCGATGGGGTCGTCACATTATTATTATTATACACAATGGGATCCGGCATATCTAGGTCG
The DNA here is from genome assembly GCA_905163555.1 of Notocelia uddmanniana. NCBI lineage: Eukaryota > Metazoa > Arthropoda > Insecta > Lepidoptera > Tortricidae > Notocelia > Notocelia uddmanniana. The sequence goes on from LR991052.1 coordinate 55,694,577, forward strand.
GATCATAGTTTCTGTTGCTTGAAATTATAATGGAGAAAAAATACAGCGATTATTAAGGTTTTCATACAAACCGTAAAAAACTCAAAAAGCCGCTGTATTTTTTTTCTTTTACAAATTCTAGCAACAGAAACTATGATCCGACCTAGATATGCCGGATCCCATTGTGTATACAAATTTTCATGTTATTCTAGCATGGCGTTTTAAAATGAGAGCATAAATACGTTTGTATGGAGAACCGATCCACACCGATCGTACTGCGCCCTCTTAAACACTTTGACAAAGGCTTTATTTAATAACCAAAAAGTGGACATAATAACCGGTTATTCTTAAGCGAACCCGAGATTTCCCTCCTAAGAAAAGAGGGGATTATTATTATTATTATACGTCTTTTCCATATCTCGGGACCATGGGGCCCCGGACCTTTGGAAGGCGTGCGTGGGGCCGAAGCCAACAGCGCAGAGGCCCTTTAAGACAAAAATAATCTAATAGTAAGGGATACACATGGCAGATACCATCTCCGAGCGCACAATATGATGCATCCCGAGATAGTCCCCGCCAGGTGCAAAGACTATTGGAGTGCAGCACTTTGGCTGCGATGGGAGCTAAGGTCATAGGGCTATTGAGTTGAATATTAGATGGGCTGGATAATGGGTTATGGGAGGAGACTAGCGGGCACCTGCCGTAACAATTAGTCTCAGATTGTAAAAAGGCAGGCGGTGACTCGCCAGCTCGCTGAGTGGGCCCCACATAACAGTCGCACGCACAGTGCAACAGTGGGGCAACATCCCTTTGAGCGGCTGTAAGGTTGTCGAGAGGTGAGTCTGCGGTAGCCAGATCCCGGTAATCCGATCAGCAGGCCGCCGGCGTTATGACATTTTACACTTCCAGCCTGGAGCATAGGTCTCGCTCTTGCGACTCCACTCTGGCCGGCCAATTAAAGCAAGCACAGAGGCGAGGGCCAGATGGAAAGGGCCCTCTGGAGATTAGGGGTCCGCGGTGTCGCCACTCACCGTCAGCTCGCCACAAGCTGCCCCCGCGGGTTTATTATTATTATTATTATTCTTTTTCTTTATTCGTCTCAGTATTCGAAATACTGGTATTATGAAATGCACGGGCCGAAGCCAAGTGCAGTTTATTAATTAAATATACCTACGTAAGCCAAGTGTACTATATAATACTACTCAGCTGCGGTTGGGTTTTGGTCAGATGCAGATAAATGGGGGAGTGATGGTGTTTGGGACCTGGAAGGGGGTGTTTGGTTTTGTGTACTTTGAGATTGAATATCGGTCTGTAAAAATTTTCGGACTATTCTACAAGTGTTCAGAATGACTGCTTTCTGCATTATTACATATGAGGACGATGGCAATGCCAGTGTTTTCAATGAAGTGTGTAATTGATGCGGGATGACCCCTGTAGTAGACAGTACAATCGGGACTATTGTAACGTTATTTAATTTCCATATTCTGGTTATTTCCTCCTTCAAATCCGTATATTTGGTCAGTTTCGCAGCAGTTACTTTGCACATTATGGGTATTCGGGATTGCTACATCGATTAAAAGGGCTGTTTTATTTCTTTTGTCTACTACAGTGATATCTGGTCTGTTAAAATGCGTTGTCCGATCTGTTAAAATTGCTCTGTCGTAGTACATTTTGTGACTTTGATTTTCGAAAACACTTTCTGGTGTATACTTGTAGTAAGCAGTGGGTGGTAAGTTCATATTTAATTGCAAGTTTTTGATGTATAATATTGGCTACCTGGTCGTGTCTGTGTTTGTAATCAGTTTGGACTATTGCTCTGCATGCTCCGGTAATGTGTTGAATCGTTTCTCCTGGACTATTGCACTTCCTGCATAAATCTGTGGCTCTATTTTTCATGATGAACTTTTGATAGTTACGGGTCTCTATAATTTGATCTTGGATAGCCATCATAAAGCCCTCTGTCTCCGGGAAGAGCTCGCCATGAGTTAGCCATGCGTTCGACGCCACTTTGTCAACGTTGGGTAGGCTTAAATCATAACGATGCCTTCCGTGTAGGGACTTCGTGCTCCACTGGGCTATTTTGGTTTTGTGATCTACAAGTTCTTCGGTTTTCTGGGGATTACGGTCTCTCAGGTTCAAAGGTGTGAATTGGTAGTCATTTTGTTCTATGGCTTTATGGATGGGAGAAGAATTAGATTTATGATGAAAATATATTCTCAGTGCTGTAATCTGTTTATTGTGCAAATGTGTTATATCAATAAGTCCTCTACCACCTTCCTTTCGCGGTAAAGTCAGTCTTTGGACACAGGATCTAGGGTGATGTTTCCTGAATTTTGTCATGGCGGTGTTTATGGCGCGTTGAAAAGTTTTAAGGTCTGATTTACTCAATTTAATGATGCCAAAAGAATATGTCAGGACAGGTATTGCATAGGAATTTACTGCTTTAGTGGTATTTCGCGAATTCAACTGTGTTTTAAGTATTGCATTAAGCCTATGCCTGAACTGTACTTTTAACTTATTATTATTATTAAAACCCCCACTGAGTCTGCCAGCTATTGGATTCCCATATCTTTTGACCCTTCAAATAAAATGACAAGGCAAGTTAAATCAGTTAACTTTTCCAAACTAGTCTAAACTATTTGTGCTCAGATGCCTATTATATGCTATTATTTATATTTCAAATGCCTACCTTTTACTCCAATGTCATTAAAACTGTTAAAAACACAGTCATTTAGACTACTAACTAAATAAATATAATGTACATTGATGTAACTTGACTGTCAGTTATTTTCATTCTTGAAAATATTTAGCAGCGCAGCAGTTACTTTATTCATAAAATTGTGTAGATGGACGACATCCTTATAACAAACCAGTCGAAACGATCACTAATGAGACTGATATCGGTTACCAGAACAGATCTTATCAACTATCAAGACTTCGGCTGTGGGCCAGACTAAAATATCGAGTCCGTCCTCTACCAACGGAAACGGTAAACACCTTGCAGCGTCATATCACGTCAACGTCACGACCTGCTGTGCGCGAGTCTGTCGTATGCTACGAGAAGTCGTCACAACTTTGCAAACCTAGCGAACACTGAGGTGAGAATGATGAACTGAGCCGTAGCATACATAACAAGATGTATACTACAAACTAACAGCCGGACCGTGGTAGCCTACAAAAGTTCATGCCTCCCTGCTACAACGAACCCACAAACGGCTTACACTGAGGTAGCACTGGTCCCTTACTGCCTGCAAGATCGGTGCAACTCCGCGGCCGATGAGCTATTAAGGGAACTCTCCATGCCCGAGTGGTACCTGCGCCCCAAAGGGACCAGGAACCCGCTGGGGGCCTCTGCCCTTCACCCGCTTGGGCGTCTCGCCCATCGACTTCTTTGCCCCGGAGTGCACTCGTATCGTGGCATGATATATATCTATCGCGCCTGCTATCATGACGTGTTCAGCAGCTGCTAGCCGCACGTCTTACATCACATTAGTACCTCGTCGGGACTATTCAACGACTATTCATGAACAACCCGAAGTGGATCCGGCCTTTTTGGAGTTTGGGTGAGTCGTGACGGAGCCGACAGAGCTTCACAGCCTGCATGAGAATGCAGCCTAGGCGAAACGACGACGAAACGTCCGCCACTACAAGCCAGCCATCTGATAGCTACGTAGTTCATTTCAGGTGGGATCCTTTGACATCAGGCTGGTTGGAGCGAGAGATACTCCTCCCGGTGTCACGCTTGCGCACATCTACTATCAAGACGCGGTTTTCTCTTCATTGTGTGCCAGGAACGAGAGCAACAGCCAAGTACCCCCTCCAAGCCAAGTCAGATATACACTTTTTAATCGAAAAATTAATTATTATTAGTTTAATCCGTAAACCTATATTAACTGCTGGTGTGTGGCAAGAATATCCTAGTGTCTTTATGGTAACCACAACTTCCCAAACCATTGGACTGAGATGTCGGAAACCTCATTAATTACCTAAAACACATCAATCCTAAATTAAGTAGCTTGTCCAAGAAGAACTGCCATACTGCTTATGTTGGCTCATGAGTCACGTCTCATGGCCTTACACTATTATCTACAGCACTACAATTTATACAGTTCTTACTTTATTACGTTCTGAATAAGACAGTTGATTTTACTAACATTCCAACTGGACCTTACAGCCTCGAGTTGAAATAGTAACCCAGCATTTTGGATACGCCAACCTGTATTGATGATAACTACGAAAGTCTGCACTAATTTATTGGTGTCTCCTGCCTAACCAGCCTCTGTCAAACTTTACAGGGACACTATACGCTTTGTTCTAAATGTCTTCTGGATTTTAATGTATGTTCGCTTTAGACCCGAGGTAGCGTCGAGGAAATGGGCTGATAAGACTATCCTATTACAATTTAGCACGGCTGATAACACGAATAACGCCCTATTGTTAATTCATTCACTGACTCATTCACTGCTATCCTACGCTCGTGGCGCTACACTACACCCGTTCATAGCAGTTTAATCTATACTAGATGAAAGCCCGGCTTCGCTCGGGTGAACTAAATAAGAAAGAAATAAAGTAAACATTTATTCGTGACAGTTATGCTAACGACGAAAGAAATAGTGTACAAAAATGTATAAAATAAAAACATTATAACAACGGATTATAATGAAACTTCGTATAGAAATATAGTCTGTAGTCTGGATTAACATATGGAATAGGGAGTAAAATATTACGCTGACGACGTCACGGGCAAAGGCTAGTATCTTTGCAAGTTAATCCTAAGCATTTTTATAAGGGTAGTATTTAAAGGCACATAAAAAATTGACGCCGTAATCAGTACTGATTTATATAGCTACAATACTAATCGTTCATTAAAATTCAGTTCAGATGTGCAATTGTTAAATATTGATGTGCCAGTCAGTATTTTTGGTGCGAAGCGAGCTGCTAACGCGAACGAAAACAAATGAAGTACGTGTATCTCCCTCTCTGTCGCAGTTGCAAATTCGAGCGACACAGAGGGAAATACACGATGTTCGTTCGTTTTCGTTTCGCGGTAGCAGCTCTCTATTCTCCGCCAAATTCTATTCAGTGGGGGCCCTTTACACTCAATATTATGTGTCAATATTATCGCGATTTTCAAAATTGTATGGGGTCTGTTACACGCTTAATATTATCACAATACTGGTGTGTTAATATTATCGTGGTTATCAAAATCGTATGGATTGTTCTTCAATATTCATTAAACAGCACGTGATACGGATCGTGATATCAGTATATCGCGTCATAATAATAACCATGTAACAGGCCCCATTGGATGTTGCTTCAATATTCAGTGTTTTGTGTGATAATAATAACAGTTGGTAATATTTTCTCCAATTAATGGAAGCTATTTAACAACTTGTTCCATTTTGCCACATGTATTTCGCATTCCGATACGCGCACCATCCAGGAATAGGAGCTGTCAGACCAGAGGGCCTACCGCGATCTGAAAACGAAGTATTTCCCTCTCCGCGCTCGAATATGCAAGTGCGACAGAGAGGCATATATATTTAGTTTTCGGTTGGTAGCACTTTAGTCCGAGCGCGGCGGACGGTCGAAGAAAGTCAAAGAACATTCCGTGTATTGTCTGTCGCACATATAATTTTTTAACTTCCCATCGACCTATGAACTTGAAATTAGGTGATAATGTTTATTATGAAGTATATTTTACCAAAAATATCAATATATTGATAAATCACATTTGTTTTTTAGTTCTACGGAACCCTCAGTGCGCGAGTCCGACGCACTTGGCCGGTTTTTCTTACATTATGAATTTTATTTCTCATATAGTAACATACCCTATTCGTTTTAAAGTTGACGCCTGAGGGCCTACCGCGAACCAAAAATGAACTATCTTCCTCTCTGTCGTTCGAATATACATGTGCGAGAGAGAGGCAGATACTTTGTTTCGAGTGCGGCGAACGGCCTGAGCTGGGGGTCTACTCCGATATTCAAAATCCTAACTTCATATCGTGCCGTCCCTTTCACTCTCCTGTCATAGACTATATGAGTGAAAGGGACGGCACCATACGAAGTTCGGATTTCGAATTTCAGAGTAGACCCCCCGTACCACTAAGTTATAAGATAGACCGAGATAGGGAAAGAATTTTGCTAGACGTTTAAAAGCCATAAGTCACCTAGTAGTTTGTCACAACAAAATAGAGACGCAGCTTTAAGATGGCGGTCAGACTCAGCAAACATTCAAGTGGTGTCCTTTACACGATTAATTTTATTACAATACTGGGGTGTCAATATAATATATCACGTGATTATAATAACTATGTAACAGGCCCCATACATTCGCTTTGAAGGCGGTTGTTGTGACAATCAGCCTAGCTAGCACGATAGATTATACCGTTGCGTTTTATGTGACGTTTTAGTACATTTCGCCCATATAACGTGACGGTATAAGTTATCGTGCTAGCTAGGCTGATAGGTGTATATAACTCTTGAAAACTACAAAAATAAAACGCTGCAGACGCGGCTAGCCGAATCCACACAATGGGCGATGATGGCCCATCACACAGAACGCAGCCCAGCAACCTGGCCAACATACCGGACGCAAACATAGTTTACAATTTCCGAACGTACCCAACCCGACGCTGTCAACCAACGAATTTAATATGGCCGACTTTTATCATAAAATTAACACTTTTTAATGCAAAATACGCGACAATCCGAATTTTGCGGATACATATGTTCAACTCGAAATCGTTATTTTTATACGTTCTTCAATTTGAGACAGGTCTCGTTCGGGTCTACCGTACCCCTGCACGAAATTATTAATATAGATATGTAGGAGAAATTGCCTGTATGTAGCCGCCTGTTAGGATTCGGGTCTATATTTTTGCCAAAGTGAACGATTTGGGCCGGGCACGAGTGCTGTTCCAGGGACTCACTGCCTGGACTTATTAATTAATACCTAATGCTTACTGTGTGTACTAATCATTCCCTTTATTTGGTATCGGGGGTGTTAATCTAACGTTTACGCGCCCGCTGACTCGCCACCAGGAGATAATAAACAGTTCTCAAACAGCGGATTTTGGATGTTGAACGGAACACATAATATGAAATTTTACTTTCCAATAAAATTAATATTATGTTTCCTGAGACATCCAAAATCCGAGGAGTAATGGCTTCCTGGTAGGCTGCAGACGGCATTTCCTCGGCAACAATGAGGAACATGGCGGCGAGTTGGAGGGGCGCGGGTGCTCGGCGGTTGACAGGAAGCGGATGTCACGTGAGCGGATGCGACAATGGGCGACTCGTATAACGCAAAAGGCTACTTCCGATCGTGCGCAGCTTCATCCTCTCAAACAGCGGATTTTGGATGTCTCAGGAAACATAATATTAATTTTATTGGAAGGTAAAATTTCATAATATCTCGGTTTAATTTTATTAATATTCTAATACATTATTAATTTCGGAAATAGTATATTTGTAGTCACGTCTTTTTGTTATTGGTTGGGTTGCGAATCCAGAATTTATTTTTTCAGTAGCTACTTTAATTTTCGGGCTCAGGTTGCTCTCAAAGTAATTTGATTAAATTTTTAGACATATTTTTTCTTCTTTTCGCAACACAAAGCTGCCAAATCATACAATTTTGAAACACAAATTCACTGTCAAAGTTGATGCTCGAAAGCGGCGAATTTTTAGTTGAATTTAACTTTGTTTTTATGTGGTGTTTGCCAAAGTAAGTGTTCATCCACCTTTCGAATCTCGTTTATATACTAACATGGCTTATTGGAAATAGAAAGACATAAGTTATATTTTCTTTATTTATAATGGTTTTAACATAGATAACGATTCTACCGCATTTGAGGATTTTTATGGGGAGAGCAGGGATGTACTGAGGGGTGAGTTGGGTCGACAACCGGGACAGTTGGGGTCATGAATGGGGAGAGTTGGTGTTACGAACGGGGTGTACCGGGATGATAGAGGGGGGAGTTGGTGTTCGTAGTTCAGGGTTGTCGATTTACATAAGTAGTCAAAAGTGTCTTACATTATGATAAAAATGAATTAAAAAAATTGCAATTGAAATTAACATGTTATATTAAAATGTGCATTTTATTTATTTCCTACAGTAATACAGGCTGTTACCTACTGAGTATTTAATCGACTTTTATTTAACTAGTGAGTTTTTTTTTCGACTTAGTGGAATTTTATCGACCTATTTGAATATATTTGGCCATGCTTAAATGTCAGTGTGCAATGTACTGTGCTGATCATGCATTTGCATACCTAAATACGACACTACGTCGAAAGACGTCCCTTCTGACGACGCAGTGTCATGCTAGTCATGTGTTTGCACACAAAATTGTGACACTACGTCGATAGACGTTTCTATCTGTCGACGTGTCATAGTGTGTCATGCTGGTCATTAATTTCATATTATAAAATTTTGATGAGGTTCATCTTATTGATTCCATATAGATCAAAGTATTTTTTAATTGATCTAATAAACTATTAATACGTCATAAAAATAAGGGTCTCAACTTACAGAAAACATTAAACTGGTTTAAGTAGGAGCATAAATAAAACATAATTTTGCTACATTAATAAAAAAATCTCTTGACAAGTCAAGCTATTGTCTTAATCCGAAAGTGTCAATCTTAGTAATTATCCCATCTAGCTGGCCCTTATAACCCCAACTACGAGGTGAGCTGGGTTTGCCTACTATTATGTATTTTTCGTTGAAACTTTGCAATGAAGCAACAAATCATCATTGACAAACTAAAATTCATACCTTCCGGAGCACTTTTTTGTATATAAATAAATCAATGTGCCACAAATAAAAATAAACTTTTATCCAGGTTTGAACTTCGATTTCGACCCTACTCATCCCTATTTTACGGTATATATTTTGCATGTACTTACATTTATGTTAATTTTAATATTATTTTCAAACACAATTTAACATTGTTTTTGGAATAAATAAAATAATCTTTATGAAAATCGGTTCAGCTTTAGCCTTTTTTGAGATATTGACCTTTGAAATCAAAATGTCGGAGATTTTTCAATTTTTTTAAGTTGTCAGTCTGACCATGTCGCGGTGACACGCGCCATGCCCTCGTTTCATACCTGTTCCTTTCTATCATCTCAGAATTATACCGTCATATTTTATGTGACGTTTTACTATTTAGACACTGATTCATTCACGCCACTCGTGAATCCATGCACAACCATTGAATCCAGAACCTACCGAAAGCTCGTTACGACGATGAGTTTAATGTGGTGGCGTCAGCAACGAGTGCCTGTAAAGATTCCAGCGGCGGCGCCAGCCATTGCCCCCTCCCTCCCCCGTCCGAGGAAAGTGCATCCGCGAATATCCGCGCCGCGCCGCAATGAGGCTTGCTAATGCCCAACATTAAACTATCACGCATCACTGCACGGAAATAGAGACATCATCCATTCACGAACAATGCACATCATGAATGAAATCCCATCGGAGCCGCAGCATTACCAGCTAAATAAAGTACTCGAGGCGAGTCGATATCATGCTACCATTCACAATCTGTCTGGACTCAGCTTACCACATCTCTATTTTTAACCGACTTCAAAAAGAGGATTAGGTTCTCAATTCGTCAGAATATTTTTTTTATGTATGTTCACCGATTACTCGGAGATTTTTTTTTTGTTTGAAAGGGTGTGTTTTCTACGAGGGTAAAACTGAAAGTTTCGGGAATAGAAGAAAATATGCAGTATAAGTGAGTTTATTTATTTTTATTGTTTTTCAAAATATTCTCCTTTGTATTTCATGCATGCGTTCAAACCAGTCCATAAAGCACTTTTTGAACTCTGAAGTAGGGGTCGACAAAATGGCTATTTTATAGGCCTCCACTGCTTCTTCTGGCGTCTGAAACCGCTGACCACGCAGTTTGTCCTTGATTCTGGGGAATGTAAAAAAGTCGTTGGGACTTAAGTCAGGGCTATATGGAGGGTGGTCCAATATTTCGACTTTTTCACCGTCCAGGTACTCAGTTGTTGTCCGAGCGGTGTGTGGGCTGGCGTTGTCGTGGTGAAGGATGATGCGACGACTAGGGTTTGTTTTTCGGAGTTCAGCAAAGACGTTCGGCAAACAAATAGTGGTGTACCAATCAGCATTGACTGTTCTACGATCCTCAAGAGCCACAGTAGCTACGTGACCAGATTTAGAGATAAACGTAGCCACCATCTTCTTAGCCGTACTGCGAGAACGAACAACTTTTGTGGGTTTGAGCTCGTCTTCGAAGACCCATACTCGGGATTGGTTTTTAGTTTCAGGCTCATAAGCGTATATCCACGACTCGTCACCTGATACTATGCTAAATACAGCATTTGAGCGTCCCTTGTTAAATCTTTTCAAAGTTTTGCGGCACCAATTGACACGGACTATTTTCTGCTCGTCAGACAATAGGTGAGGTATCCAACGGGAAAATAACTTTTTCACGCCTAATTCTTCTTTTAAAATAATTTGTATTTGACTCATTCCAATACCCAGGTGCTCTTGAATTTCCCGATATGTCACATGTCGGTCTTCATTTATCAGACGACGCACAACATCGACGTTTTCTTGCGTGACTGCCGATTTTGGTCGACCTTCACGCACTTCGTCGGTGAGGGATACACGGCCACGTTGAAATTCTGAATACCACCTGTATATTGTAGTCTTTGAAGGAGCTTCAATATTAAAAGCAGCAACCATCCGCTCTTCACATTGTTTTTGTGTTAGTCCTCTTTTAAAGTCATAATAAATCATAGCTCTGAAATTTTCACGGCACAATTCCATTTTAAGCAGTGACTCGACGACTTCAATAAACAATTGAAACCGAACCATACTTTTTTTTTTCTAAGTGGCCAGTGTGTTGAGATAAGGAAACTTCAGAGATTATAAAAAGGTATAATACATGTTAAAAATAAATTAATAAGTATTCGATTCCCGCCACTTTCAGTGCAAGCCTCGTAGTTGGTCCCATTGTCACCAAGTCTGGATCTGATGACGGGATCTTGGAAAAATCGAGGGAACTCCTCAAATTATATACCAAGAGGATGGGGTAAGTAAGGCTACATCGAAGGAACTCCTCAAATTATATAGCAGGAGGATGGGGTCTGGCAAAGTTTGGAGTCGGTGTTTTTTTTTGTTAAAAATTTACTTGTAATCATTTTACATTCACATTTAAGGATGTTGCCTATAGTGACACAGAGTATGCGAGTTTAACCGTATACAGTTTATTTTAATATTGACATGAGTTCAATGAATATTTTATTTATAACTAGACCTAGACATTCCTAAAAAAACTGAATGTAATTGAAGGCCAGAAGAAGAAGGAAGGCGAATTATTGGAACGCGTTGTGAATACCAGCCATGGGATGCCAGCTGAAAGCACGCTACGATTAATCAAGATAACGTCATGAAGTTATGCGAATGGCCCCGCTATTAAAATACCAATAATGTGCCAACTTCCATTGCAATCTGAATCAATTGGTTCCCAAAATAAAATGATAAATAATAATCTGGCATTCATGGATAATGTAATCTCCATTGTCGTCATTAGAATAATTCATAACATTACAAACTACACTCATTTCTTAGAATTTAAGCTGACGGTTTCACGCAGGTGGGCGGGCTAATAGTTATGTAAGATTCAATAGAACCAAACGGCAAATGTACATATATAGGTATTTTATTGTTATCTATGTCTTTTCCGGTCACGGGACAATAGTGCCCCGGGCCTTGGGAGGCGTGCGCGGTGCCGAAGTACCGAGGTACCTAAGTACCAAACGAGTACCACATAGCCAACACGTAGAGGCCCTTCTGACTATCTAATGGAATGCAAGCGGTACAACCCTACTTTAGGATATGCAACACCGGAAGTAAGAGATTCCAATGAATACCATTATATTCACATAGACGAAGAAAACTTGTAAGTTACTAGTTACTACGTAGAGGCAATTACTGTCAATTACGTAACGCTCACTTTACTTCAAATGATTTTTTATGGGTTCCGTATTAAACAAGGACCCCTTTATTGTTTCACCATGTACGTCCGTCCATCCGTCCGCGGCTTAGCTCAGTAACCGTTTCTACTAGAAAGCTATAATTCAGTATGGGCATACATATCTTAGCATAGCTAAGTATGGGTAGCTGCTTTGTGGGAATCCAGTTCTGTCAAGCTGGTCTAATTTGACAGACGATCAGATGTACTCTTTGAGTAACAAATGGAAGGATAATACATGTCAAATACAAGATTGATATCAATCAACAATACAGCAATAATACAATTTTGGTAAACATTCTTTAAGGGTACCTCTTCTACATGTAAAGTGGGGATACATACAATCTTAATACATATACCAAATTTCATTTTTTATGTTAAATAGATTTGGAGTTATTGAGGGGTCAAAAGTGGTCTTGTCTATGATGTTTTCTACATCACACAGCTAACTAGACATTACTAGTTAACGAGTATAATAGCCGATATTAAGAAATGTACTCGGAAAAAACGAACTTACGTACAATTTCCATCGATAGAGTAAATATAAGTTTTAAACCCGCATAACAGCTATGGTACCCTACATTGCGCGTGGCCCGACAATCGACATGCACTTGCCCGCTTTTTCCTAAGTATCTAGACACGCGGTAGCGTGTCCAGCCAAGTTTACCCCAGGAACTGGCGGACAGTCGTGTTAAAACATGGCTGAGATAAATTTAAGGTTTACCAACAATTTTTTACATCATTACATGTGGAAAAACGCACATGCGAACAAACTTGGAGTAATGTTAGGTAACAACTACTTAAAGGTAAACTCCTCATGTGATATTATAGTGAACCTAAACTCATAGAAAAAAAATCAGCCAAGAGCATGTCGGGCCATGCTCAGTGTAGGTTTCCGTAATTGCCCAATGAAGTTACTTAAAAAAATCAATAATAAGCCAAATGGAATACTTTCGCAGCGTTTCATACGTCTTTTACTAAGAAGGGAAGACTTTTTACGATAACTCAAAAACGGATATTACATGCAATTGCTAGGGATTCCAATGCCGCAAAACGGGATCACGCATTCCCGTTGGATCCCGCTGCTTTTATTATTCTGGTGGATCCCGCACTTTCAAAGCGCGGATTCAATTCGCGGATCCCGCAAATTAAAAGCGTGGATTCAATTCGCGAATTCCGCAAATTAAAAATTGGCGCTAAAACTTTCACGTAAATCGCGAGTAGCATGAGGAGTAGCAGAGGAGAGTACCTGACGCTCGCCTATGAATATATCCTGATGATACAATAAATGCTATTTGCTTCTGAAGAACGAGTTTGAGAATACGCTCTAAAAAGTGCAGTTTCAAAAGTTATCACTATAGGTTGATATCAGTAATAGCATCTACGACACAGAATAAGTAATAGTACAAGTACAGAAGTTTCTCTGTTAACAAATCCCCCGTTTAGGTATGCCGAACGTGCCTAAACGTGGCCATCTCTTTCTATCGCACGCAACGCGCTCTTTCGAGGCCCCGCCCTCAGCGCTAGGGTTATCACGAGCGAGAACCTGTTTTAATATATCCACTTTATTATTAGTAATGTTGTTTACAATACAATTACGAATAGTACTTTTAAGGTTCCGTAGCCAAAATGGTGAAAAGTCTGAAAACGGAACCTGTCCGTCCGTCTTTTCGTCTGTATGTGAAAGCCGATGTACCTACTCGGAAACTATAATCACTACAAATAGGTACAATTAAAACATTTAGCAGGAAGGTGTGTTTTACTCGTGTGAACCGCTGCGTAAAAGTGATGTGAAATGACGAAAAAATATTAAAGTAGGGGTAGGGGGGCACTCCATACATGTAACCAGGGGATACAAAGTTTTAGATAATTTTTAAAAAGCATCACTTTAAAAAATAATAAGAGGATACTCCAAAAATAAATAAAAGGAGGATATGAGGGAGGAGGAGGAGGATAGGAGGATCTTAGAACCACTGTTCTCGACCGCCACCGCTGACACCAGTCAACATCACATTAAAGGTATAATTTCCGCTATAGGTAAGTGATCATCGAAGCAACGCAGGTATAGAGCCAAAATATTTTAGATATTTCGATTAGAACTGCAGCTGCTTTAGGAACTGATATACAAGTCCCACGCATTGTATCTTGCAAACTACATTGGTCCAATCAGCCTGCTGAGGCTCCATGCGATTTTTCATCATTCCTTATTTACTCGTAGATTCCCTGATATCTGCACTGGAGCAGCGTTTTGGTGACCAAAATTTGCCTACATTCGGATTAATGTCGCTACATCCCAGTGCAATGTTTAATATGTCGTTAAATGATTTAAAAGAAAAAGCATAAATTTTCGGACTTTCCTAGTAAGAAGCCGAACTATGGTATAAAAATGGCAGAACAAGGGTATGACCACAGGAGAAGATGTCGAAAAACTAGATTTTACTGAATTGGTGAGGAGATGAGTATTTTCTTTCCCGCAACAAAAAAAAGAATACTTATTTCCTTGGCACAACCTTGCACTACAAGTACCAGAGAGATCCTTTTCTACACTGCGTCGTGTTTCGTGTTAAAACATGGCTGAGATAAACGATGATAGAAAAGAAAACCGTTTGAACGGCCTATGTATGCTCAGTGTACACCGAACCATGGTACAAAAAACTAAGGATACAATTGAATCTGAGGTGTTAAAAAGGTTTTGTGAAGAACCTTGACGACTACTTTTTTGAGGTTCCGTAGTCAACCAGGAACCCGTATAGTTTCGCCATGACAGTCTGTCTGTCTGAAGCTTGAAACGCACAGAGCGCGGCGCAGCATCGTTGCGTGGCGGAGGTGGTTTTTTGGTGAAGTGAACGCGGTCCGGGGGACGTCGTACCAAAAAAATCCGCTCAGTATTCGGGAGCACTGTAGAGCGGAGGCGGCGGTATGACTTAAGAAGCAGTAATGACAGTCAATAGTTTCGGAAAGATCAAAAATGCAATACCGCCTCCGCGCCGCGCCCGCTCTGTGCGTTTCGACCTTGAGGCTTTTATGATGATTGTTAGTGCTAGAAAGCTTCAATATGGCATGGATTATAAATCAATACATCAGAGTAGTAAAAAAAATCCAAATATTTTTTTAAGGGCACGTTCGCCACACGTAATATGGGGATGATTTTTTTTTGTTTCAACCCTATGTTGTGTGGTGTTGTTGGGTAGGTCTTTCAAAATGAATACAGGTTTTCATGAAACATTTTTAAATGAAGTGAATATTTTCGGAAATATTTATTCCAAAAGAAAAAAAAATGGAGGACACATTTAACTTTTGAGCTATGGGTCCAAAAATATGAAAATGATCATGAAAGTAAACCTTAATAAAGAATATCAACGAAAACTATAGCGGACATGAAACGCTGCGAAGGTATTCCTTTATTTATTAAGTCCATTGGGCAACTACGGAAACCTACACTGAGCATGGTCCGACATGCTCTTGGCCGATTTTTTATATTAAAATAAATTCACTGATGCATATTTTATTTTACATTTTTAACGTAATCTGTTCCATTGCTCATGCAGCATTTTTACATTATATGTATTATTGGTTTGTCTACGCCTGCCCCCCCCCCCCCCTCAAACAAAATTCTAGCTACGCCCTTGTTCAAGTTTTAAGAATTTGCGGCTCTTTATCTATCTGTTTATATGTCTAGGCGTGGTCTAGGCATTATGACTCTCGGCCCTCAGCCTTACATGAGGGGCCCGATCTGTTGGCTACCTTGCCACACTGTGTGAATGATCGGCCTTCGGACTCGCATGCCTTGCCCCTCTGCATCAGGCCTTCGGCCCTACATAAGGAACCGCTCTGTGATAACGCTCGGCCTTCGGCCTCACGTGCGTGCCACACGGCTACCGGCCTTCAGCCCTCAGCCTTACATAAGGATCCCGCTCTATGTGAATGCTCGGCTTTCGGCCTCGCATGCCTTGCCACTACGTTTCGGCCCGTTAGTCATCAACTTTACATGAATAAATCACTCTGTTGGGAAGCTCGGCCTTTGGCCTTGCGTGTCTCGCCTCACTGATTCAGGCCTTCGGCCCTCAGCCTTACATAAGAAGCCCACTTTGTGTGAATACTCGAGCCTTGCATGTTTAGCCACTCTGCTTTCGGCCTTCGGCCATCATACTTACATGAAGAACCCGCTCTGTTGGGACAACGTTTTACGGAAGAACTGCGTAGCGAGACTTTTATCATCATTGTACATGTAATACTTTTACGGGCTTCGGTACATTTGATATTCTGAAATAAGCTTAATCATTCGTTCGAGCACGTAGCACCAACTACCGTTACAATTGGACACTTTTACTCGAAGTTATAGACGATTATATATACCTAGGACCGACTGTGCACTTAGGTAGGTCCAACTTCGAGAAAGGGGTTAATCGTAGAATCCGACTCGGCTGGGCAGCGTTCGGGAAGCTACGGCACATCTTTTCGTCCAATATTCCACAGTGTCTCAAGACGAGAATCTTTGACCAGTGTGTGTTACCAGTGATGACATATGGCACCGAAACGTGGTCGCTTACTGTGAGCCTCATAAGAAGGTTCAAATTCACCCAAAGAACAATTGAGAGGGCTATGCTGGGAGTGTCTCTGCATCAGAAATGAGGCCGTCCGCGGTATAACCAAAGTAACCGACATAGCCCTCCGAACCGCTAAACTTAAGTGGCAGTGGGCGGGGCACATAGCCCATAGAACCGTTGGCAGTTGGGGAGGAAAGGTTCTCGAGTGGCGACTACTCGTACGTACCGGAAGCGGTCGCAGGAGTCCGCTGGATGCGGATGGCAAAGGAACGGCCATTGTGTCACTCTTTGCAGGAGGCTTATGTCCAGTAGTGGACGTCTTTCGGCTGATATGATGATGATGATGGTTCGTTTTGAAAATAGGATTTCTATTAAAATTTGCCGCGCGCGGTAAACAGCATGTTATATTGAATGTAGTCATTTCTTAAGGGGGTGTAAAGAATGGTGAAAGATGTATGTTCTACGCAGAAGTCGCGGGCAAAAGCTAGTCGATTATAAGTCAGTCACGAAATCGTTTTCGGCGTGTGAACAGCTCCGTGAAAACTACCTTTATCTGCTGTTTAGGGTAATAAAACGTTGTACTTTATGATAATTTCACATACTGTAAGCATATTTTTGCTTTATTTATAATTTTATGCGCAATTCAAGTTTTATTTAAAATCGTAAATCGAGCATCGATTATAAAATCGATATAAAAACATTCGTGCTTGACCATTAGGGCTAGCTATTAAACGTCACTTTGACGTCACCGTATTTAAAGAAATAAGGACTACTGTTTATGAGAATTTCTTTGAAACATGGTCCTTATCGACTTTGGTCAACTTGGCCATCCGATGGTAACCCAATAATGGATCTAACTCAAACGAAAATAAGGTGGACTTTTATTGCTCAACTTTAGTATTTTGAATGTCGTGAGTTGATTTTAGTGTAGGTGCGTTGGTGGTGCGTTGTAATGGAACAATCTATTGTAAGTGTGCGTAGTTTTTTTTAAAATGTGTGTTACCTCGCCCACCGCAAAAAATGGAATAATATTTTGTTTGGTAAGATACGCTGATGGCTACTCCAGTTATGTATGCTCTAAGCAGAGAATAGGTAAGTTAATAAAATGATACACTAAACATTAATAATATTTAGGTAGTTGTTTATTTAATACTTATTAATATTATTTAATTGTCCCTAAACTTCGGAGGTCCGTAGGTTTCATGTGGAATTCCCTGGTTGGAAGAAACCGAATTTACTTGGTCGTATCCGCCCACAGAAGATGTTGTGGACGAGAAAACACTGTTGCCATTGTTGTATTCCCCGGCGCTGCCACTGTCTTGCACTGCTGCAGCAGCAGATACTTGGTAGCCCACAGTAGATGATGGGTAACTCACGGTACTAGTTCCAAAGGTCGATTGGAAACTGGAGCCTGATGATCCAGAGCTGGCGGAGCCTGAGCCTAATGATTGACCCCCAGATCCAACGCTGGTTTCGTACTGAGATCCAGATCCAGAATTTAATACTTGAGCAACGTTGCCTGCTGATTGAGACGTGCCGACAGATTGAGATGTGTATTTGATACCTGAAATCGAATCAAGAGTACCGCTGGACTGAACCGCATCGGCGACGTTGACAGACTCTTTTCCGCTGTTATATTCATTCACGATATTGTTGATGACAGCCTGGCTGTCTTCTTTGCCCTTGTATTTAATGAAGTACACTTCGGGCTTCGAGGGTGGTTTCTGTTCTATTTTCGGTAGTACTATATCTTCAGCTGCCTCTGGTTTCTTGACAAGAACGTATACAATAGTTTTCTCTTCGTTTTGTTGTTGTACTGGTACAATTTGCGAAGACCCGGCAGCGGGGGCTGGTGTCTTAATGAAGATAATCTTATAATGCTTCTGTGGGGCAGGTAGGAGAACAGGCTGACGGACCCTTGGTACCTCCGGTTCTTCAGGGGCGGCGTGAACATAAAAGTGTTTGAAGATTTGAGCTGGCTGTTGTTGAACTTGATGGTAGTATTGTTGATAATTCACTGCGTTGGATTGGTATTGGTTTGCTGATTGGTAATGACTAAGGCCTTGAACAGCTTGCAGTGAGTCGCTAGACCCTCCAATTGCTCCGAGCGATCCTCCAGATTGATACTGGCTTCCACTTGAACTTACTCCTGCATAGTTTCCACCGGTTTGATATCTGTTATTGCCTGTCTGGTAACCAACGCCAGTCTGGTAAGCATTACCAGACTGATAACCCGTACCAGTTTGGTAACCACTGCCTGATTGGTAGTCTGTACCAGTTTGGTCACCGTTGCCAGATTGATAACCTGCGTTACCCTTTTGGTACCCGCCACCCGATTGGTAGCCGCTTCCTTGGTATCCAGAACCAGAACTCACGACTTGGCTCTGGTATCCATTTAGCAAACCGGCAGAAGGTTGGTATACGTTTGATCCGGAACTTTGTAAAGTTTGGCCTGTATACCCACTGTTAAAACCGCCGCTGCCACTCGAAACGGTGTAAGATGGTGTGCCATATGATGTCTGCAGTTTGCTAGGGCCATAGTGGTAGCCTAGACCAATATCGGCAGACGCAAGGCCAGCTACTAAGAGGATTACCTGTAAACAAAAAAAAAACGAAATAAACTTATGATGAGCTGTTAGTTACGTAGGTAGGTAATAGGTATGTACTTATTTAAATGACCATCGACGCTCATGAATCAATTTTTGTATCGGTGCATGGTTAGATTGGTTGGTTTCAGGTTAGTTCGCACGCGAGCGGTGCACTGCTTCGGATCGTTGACCACGATGCAGCCAGTGTTGCAATGCTGCCACGTTCCAGTAAAATGGGATCTAGTTACTCACATACCCGGCGCGCTGTGATGTAATACACCCGTACTTTACCTTTATACTAACAAATTATTCTAATAATGCACTTTAATGCCTCTTGAACAGATTACATTCACAGATTACGAGTAAAATACCAACAAGCATACGCGCGCATATATTTCACGCCTATATTCCCAAAAGGGGTAGGCAGAGCACACGAACATTAAATTCAGTGCCACTTTTAGCAATTGTAGGTTTAACGATGGAGAAAATGTGATATTGCAGTGACAGGTTGCTAGTCCATCGCCCACAACACACTTCAACCTATGTATGATAGATTAAACATGACGTAAAAGCGACAAAGTACAAAGGTGTTCAGCACCTTGTGAGGCCGACCGTCGGCCGACCTTGTCCCGTTGTAGTTTCGACGCTAAAGCTCTCATATAGAGTAATTGATACCCACCAGTTTGACAGTGAGATCCTCAAACGTTCACTTAATTGACTTACCTACTCGTAATAATCTCCAACCGATTCATTCGTAATAAGACGAGGTAGTGCATTATTTTGTACGGTATATCCGGCATAGAAAGTGTGGGTGCAAGGTCAATCCCACCCGCGCACCGTGGTGTCGCATCTATTTTTCGAAATGCATGCGTTGCGCAATAGGTGCGAGAGCACTGCGAGAGCGATGAACTTGAACCATCTAACCCGTGTCTTCCGGGAACCTCTTAATATGATGGTGTTTATATTTATAACTTCATTGTTTTTATCACATGATTGTTTGTGTTGTATGTGAGAATGTGTTTTTCAATGAAATTAAGTATATACTTCCATTTACATAAAGGCATAAGAGGAACATCGTCAACGTTGTGTTTTAAATGTTTGAAACTATGTTGGTCTCTTTTCCTTGGCAGCACAACATGATCATCATCCCAGCGTTAGACCCCGTACAGTCGCTACCTAACCCCAAGAATTGGCGTAGGCATTAGTTGTTAAGACCTTCCAACCAAAGGGGGAAACTAGACCTTATTGGGAATAGGCTTGTCACAAGTGAGTGGGCAACTTGACTGTTAAAACTTCTCAAGCTGTCAAAGGCCCACTAACTTGGCTTAACGTCTGCTGTCATAGAGCATGGGAGTGCTTAGTTATTCAAAACTCAAATCGGTCACCCATACGTTTTGAGTTGTGACTAATGTTTCGGAATTTAGCATAAGTACTGCACGCGGTACGCGGGCGCCTCTGGGCCACGAATGCTCCAAAACACAAAGTTAAGGTTGTTCCACGTATGGTCTAACAATGGCTACATATATCTATATTAATATTATAAAGCTGAAGAGTTTGTTTGTTTGTTTGAACGCGCTAATCTCAGGAACTACTGGTTCGATTAGAAAAAATCTTTTTGTGTTGGATAGTCCATTTATCGAGGAAGGCTTTAAGGCTATATAACATCACGCTGCGACCAAGAGAAGACGCGGACGAAGTCGCAGGCAACAGCTTGTGCCTACGTTTGTTCTTTATTATAATACCTAATGCGGCAGGCCAATCGCTCCACGTTTTATTTGCACAGCCTATCTACGAGTGAATGTCTGATGTCAAAACAAACGGTCCAACGCCTTTCAAGACGTTTCACAATTAGGCTGGAGGATTTAGTTTAAATATATTATATACTAATATACTTTGGGCACAATGCACAGGCATATTTCGCCACCCGCGTGCTATAGTGATCGACGCCGCGTCTGTTGTAAAGAGCATTTAGAATAAGTTTTTGTTACTGTCAACAATGGAATGCTTGCAGCCTGTCAGAAGGTAATAAAGAAGAGATTGGCAACTCTCTGTAACTGTTTGTTGCATAAATAATGTGATCTGATCGCTCCATACGAGGGCTTTTTAACTATTCCGAAACATGTCGATTGATTTTGAATTATCTAGTCAGTTGAAGTCCTCATAAATTTGGTCGGTCGGATTCGACAATCAAAGAAATGTAATGTAATTGCGCCATAAAATAATTATGTTGTTTCCCATGCTTGGAAAGTACGTCATATTTGACCTAAGAAGCGGGTTGAAAGTGAGGCATATCAGGACAGAATAATAAAAAAAATCGAAAAGGGAATACTTTCGTAGCATTTCATACGTCTTTTACTAAGAAGGGAAGACTTTTTACGATAACTCAAAAACTGACCATGTCCGCTATAGGTTTCGTTGAAAGTCTTTATTTAAGCTTTACTTTCATGATTTTTGTCATATTATTTAGACCCATAGTTCAAAAGTTAATGGGGGGTTACACCATTTTATTTCTTTTGGAGTGAATATTTCCGAAAATATTGACTTTAACAAAATATGTTTGATGAAGATTTCATTTAGAAAGACCTATCCAACAAGACCCTATACCATATGGTTAAAGCAAAACAAAAATTCATCCCCACTTTATGTGTAGGGGTATTGATTACACATATTTTTTTACGGTCCTGTCAGTTTTGTTGATTTATATATCCATACCAAATTGCAGTTTTCTAGCACTAACAATCACAGAGTAAAGCCTCGGACAGACAGACGGACAGACAGACAGACGGACATGGCGAAACTATAAGGGTTCCTAGTTGACTACGGAATCCTAAAAAAATTTAACAATAGCTGAAACCTGTACAGCCACCTCCGTAAAATTGTATTGATTATAATAATTATTATGTTATAAGTTAACGTTTTAAATTATAGTAATAAATAACGAAATATAGCCTAGTAAAATTGTTATTTGAATACATTTCAGCCACACTACCGTTAAATTGTAGTAATATTTGAGGCTTATTTGTAATTATAATAATTTAAAATTTTATGTTATGGAAACAAACAGTAGATTGTTAACAAAGGATTGAAAGTTACCCATTTCAGGCGAGATATTTTTATGATTCGAGGCTGAAATAGGTGGTTTCACGCGAGTTGCTTTTCAATTTGAAAGCGAGGAAGAAAAAAAAAAGAAAAAATGCCAGGTATGCAATATCATTTCCTGGATTTTAAAATCGTTTGTGTAAGGAACATTTTGGCGGAAATTACTTAGTGCAGAGGTTAATTTAAAAAGTCTTTGTGTATGAACCATTTCCTGTGAGCGGATCTGAAGGGTTTATATAATTCATAATATCAACTTATAACTTAATAATTATTATAATCAATACAATTATACGGAGGTGGCGGGCAAAGGTTTCTACTACTACTATTGCTCATTATTTTATTAATTTTCAACCCATGGGCGACATACCGCACTTTCAACCCGCTTCTTGGACCAAATATGGCCTACTTTCAGAGCATGAGGAATGAAAGTAAAATAACCACTAGATCAAGCATTTACCTGTTTCAGGTAAGTGGTTTCAAAGGAAACGTTTATTCATCAAATCGGTAGTCAAACACTAGGTGTATTCATATAATTTATTTGTCCCAGGAAGTTTGTATTAATTGAAATTTTATTGTGACTACCATTGTAAATTTATTTTTTTGACTCCTTAACACTTCTGAGCTAATGACCGGAATATGGTTGTATATAATAAATATCTCAACATAATATCTCATCACTAGATTGTGATCATGTTCTAATAAATACATATGCCGTAAGTATAGTCCTGTGGTTTTAGCAGGAAAACTCGGTATTAAGTAGTTATGGAAAAAAACGAGTGAATAATGCTGTAAGCAGGTATAATTTATTGATGCCTTAGGCTTGTGGAGTACAACATGAACTAAGAAGTGGCCAATTTCTACTAAGAGAATGTACTCGTATATACCGAGTACCGAGTATGTATTTTTTTTCATTTCATAGATATCAAGATTTTTAGTATATTCGCGCGTTTGTCAACGAAATAAACTGTCATTTTAGTGAATAAAAAAATAAATTTATATATTTGAAAAAAATATGTTAATTGTTCAACCTAGGTACTTTGCGTATAAAAAGTTATAAGCAGATTGCGCAAAAACAATGAGGCGTACTTTCATTGATATTGGTAACCTTATAATAAGTATAAACTAAAAGCTACCTAAACTCTGGCCTACTTAAATGTCAAGTTCATGTTTGTGACCTATCGGCTTCACGGATGATGCAAGAGCATTATGTCATAATATAGCATTCGGAGAGTCAAAATTATCGTTGGCCAGGGCCCTTCAAATTAGCAGTATGTGTTTTAAAAATATGCTATGTATAATTTATAAAGAACAAACACTTGAAATTATAATCAAAATGTATTCAGACAAACCTCAAAAACAGGTGCACAAATTTCACTTGCACGCGATTAAGTCCCGTTTTCGCCATTTTGGCTACGGAACCCTATAAAGCTGTCCTTTTTAGGGTTCCGTCGCCAAAACGGCGAAAGCGGAACCCTTATAGATTCGTCATGTCTGTCCTTCCGTCCGTCCGTCCGAGTGTGACATACACAGTCGATTTACTCAGAGACTATAAGCACTACAATTATGAAATTTGGTAGAAAGGTGTATTCTATAAACCCCTTTAAAATAAATGTAATAAAGGTTTCTAAAAAATCTTTTCCATTTAAGTCAACCGTTAGCGAGATATTAGCAGTCAAAGTCGTAAAAAGTGTGTCCCACCTCTAATTTCCAAACTATGAGGTGAAAAATTCTGAAAAAAATTGGGGTGGTGAATATTAATTAACACGATTTTTAGATTGAAGAGGATAAGTTTAACAGATTTTGAGTAATCGGTAACAACTGTCTTGCCCACACAAAAGGAATTAAGTGCCGTGAGTTTCCGATGAACATACGACCTGTTTTAAATCTTTCGTATGTCCGGATTTCCGGATTTTTCTCCGCTACCGGTCGCATTTTTCAATCAATTCTCGTGAAATATTGTGAGGAAGTTGGATAATTACGAGGGCCATGTCATGAGCGAAATGTTCGGGAAATAAAGAAAGCACCGATCTGAGGTAAAACTTTGTTATGGTTATTTATTTATCTTGGTGATATGTCTGTTTTTTAAATTATTCACTAAAATATGCTATAAACGACTTTTGACTAAGTACTCAAAAAGTTTTGCAGAGTAGATGAGCAACACAACAGAACAATGAACAGAACAACACGATCAGGTGATTGAACAGAATTCGGATTTTCTCTGCGTATAAAGTATGGGCTGGTATGGGGGAATGCAATAGGAAACTACATCTACCTAACATCATTGTTTTATACAAGTACAACATTATTAGTTTATCGACAGCGAAACGTACGAAACGTATGTCCTAAAACTACGACCAAGACCACCGGGGGATGGGCAGCAGCGGCATCCCTGTAGTGCGGTGGAGATACTGCGATCGCCAACCCGCATGCCAAACGTGGCGATTATGGCATTTACCCCCAATGAAATTGGGCTGATAATTGGGGTGGTGCATACCAAAATATTTCGTTGTCGATAAACTTATAATGTTGTAATCGTATAAGACAATGATGTTAGGTAGATAGTTTCCTATACCTACCCCGGGGTTTTGGTATACCGCATGTTAATTATCCAATATATTTATTTTTGACACAACCGGGAAGTATTGAGGAAATATCTCTATTTTTATTTGGTCTATAGAAGGTATATATTTTCGATGCACACTGTGGTTAGGCATAATTAGATCAAGGATCATTGCATAAGAAAACATCATAGAAATAAGCTCACATAGATTTTTTCTTGAAATAACTATTGTGAATATAGTGAGAAAATAAATTGACTCAAGAAGTTTTACGTGCAAACTCTCAACCATTTCAGACTTGACAAATTCAAACATGCCTTTCACTAAATATAATACTGTTATTCACGATTGTTTTAATGTCATTATACAGGGAGTAATCTAAATGGTGATACAAAATAGAAAAATGTGAATATAACCATGCTTTTGAACAACTTTTACTATGGGACCAACTGCGATCGTGTCAAAAAAAAGTTGATGTTTCATAGGATATAAGACTTCAATCGATAGAGCAAACTGTATGAAATGGTTGTTTTTTTCGACTGACAAAGTTGGTGTCATAGTAAAAGTTGTTCAAAATCTTGGTTAGATTCACATTTATTTATTTTGTATCACCAATTAGATTACACCCTGATTATAGTGGTCGGCGGTTAAGAAGTCCATACAGTTTATAACCTAAAAGTCACTTTGAGGTTATAAAATGTATGGAATTGACAGGTGTCAGGATTGACTTTATAACCGCCGCCTACTATAGTGACTAAAGGTTAGCCCTTACATCACAGAATAAGATTTTTTGACCGAGTGGACCGAAGGTCTCTGTTCCAGCTTCGACAATGAATCTTTCGTATGTTCGGATTTCCGTTTGTTATCCTCTACAGGTCGCATTTCTCAATTGATTCTCGTGAAGTAATTATTGCAAGCAGGTTCTATAGTTTTTGGATATATTCAAAAACATTTTTTTTTGAATGATTTCGTATGTTTCTGCGGGCGGATTTCGGTTTGTTCTCCTCTACACTTCTACAGGTCGCATTTTTCAACCGATTCTCGTGACATTATGGGATCAAGTTAAAAAATTATATAGAATTTTTTGCGTTGAGTCAATTTTTGGAAATGTTCTAAAAAAATTTTTTTAATGGTTTGTTCTTCTCTACAGGTCGCATTTCTCAACTGATACTCGTAAAATTTTGTTGGCAGGTTCAATAATAATATTTGTCGCGTCAGTTCTAGAAAATATTCTAAACTATAGGTCTACATCTCACAGAGCCACTAGTTTTGTGACTTTAAATGTGGACTAGTATAGGTAGGTGTCGGTACGGAACCCTTCTTTGTGCGTGTCCCGACACGCACTTGGCCGGTTTTTTTTCTGAATATATTACCAAGAGCAGGTATTAGTTACGTAGTGCTGTGATTTCAAAGCACTACATAACTATGCACTACACAATACTAACTATTACAATTGTAGGTAATAGGTAGGTACTCAATCAGCGAACTTTATTCAAATTTATTTAGTGTTTTTTTTATATTGGTTAATTAGGGTAAATGATTTCGATATGACTTCAATATTGAATGCAGCTTATAATTCTTGATGTATTACATAGTAAATAATAATTTTAATACACATAATTCCAACAAGAAAAAAATACAATTTGCGTGTTATATTGCAAACAACCCCTCTTTTTGCGTCGGGGGTTAAAAAGTATCACTTTTTGAACAACTGTCATATGAAAACTTTGACATATGTAGGTAAGTCCTCTATATTAGGTAGTAAAAGTTAGCTGGAAGAGATCCCTTGAAGGGATAAGCTCGCCTTTGTACGTCTACTTTTGTTCTTTTCTCATTTTGTCGTGTTTTATGTAGAATAAAGCAATACATATATACAGGGTGATTCGGGAGACGTGAGCAAGCTCAACACTACGGATTCAGTATACCATAAGCTACTGCTTCGTACCGCTATTAGTGAAATTAACGTTCATTTATCTTTGGTATTGAAAATAAAATGTTTTAAATTATTTACGAAAGTCATGGTCACTCTACAATCAGAATACTTCAGTAAAGTGATATGTTTCAAATTGAATGTCATCTGAGTCCGATTACTTTTGAAATATCGTATCTCACTCAATGTGACAATTTACTTTCTTCGTAATTAAAGTGCTGTCATAACAGTTAGAGGTTTAATGTTTATAAACGAGTTGTTGTAGGGTGACCATGATTGTAGAGAATTAAACTTTAACTTAACAAAAATTAAAATACAGGAAAAAGGTATGGGTGTTTCACTTAAATACAATGGTGAACGATTCATTGCCATTTACTATGTATGTAGTGTTGGTCCTGCTCACGTCTCCTGATTCAGCCTGTATATACATATTATATGGAAAAACTGTCGCATCTAATCCCATTCTAATTGCGGCTAGCTAATACTCCTCGAATGATACGTATGTACGTTAACATTTTAATTTTTAAGGATCTTTTATAGTAGGTATAAATGATTAGGGGTGTTAATTATCGAAAATGAATTCATGAATATCTTTGAAATGGTACGAATTAGGATACTAGTGTGTTAGAGAAGATTACTTTTATATCATGTCAGGAATGTGCTCTCGCAATTAACGGAATTCACTAAAAACAGCCTGTATAATTCATTGTGGTAATAATTGTGCTTGTAGAACTTAAGGCGAAGGGGTGGGCAAGCTCTTTCCATACAAACTTTGTGCAAGCTTTTCTTCGTTTGTGTTTGCTCTCCAGTTACTATGTTTGGTCCATATGCTTATTTTTTGTTAGCTATGCGTTGATGTTTTTCGTTTTTAATTTTTATTATTTTTTGTAATTTTTTATTTATATTTTTTTGTAATAATGCAAAATTTCAACATCAAGTTCTGCGTATATCCAATATGTACCAACAAAAAATAAAATTAAATGCTATAGTGCCAAAACTAACGCAAAAAACTTGCACAACCTTTGTATGGAGAATGGGTTGCCCTACCCTGCGCCTTAAGACTGCGCAGTACGTTCGGTTCTCCATACAAACGTATTTATGCTCTCATTATAAAACGCCAGGCTAGAATAACATGAAACTTTGTATACACAATGGGATCCGGCATATCTAGGTCGGATCATAGTTTCTGTTGCTTGAAATTATAATGGAGAAAAAATACAGCGATTATTAAGGTTTTCATACAAGCCGTAAAAAACTCAAAAAGCCGCTGGTTTTTTTTCTTTTACAAATTCTAGCAACAGAAACTATGATCCGACCTAGATATGCCGGATCCCATTGTGTATACAAATTTTCATGTTATTCTAGCATGGCGTTTTAAAATGAGAGCATAAATACGTTTGTATGGAGAACCGATCCACACCGATCGTACTGCGCCCTCTTAAGTAAATATGAAAGATAATTAAACAGGTAAAACAGAATTACGTGTCCTTAGTCGAAAAAAATTTGGTACAGTACAGCTATTATTTAGCTAATACGACACTAGTGGCTCTGTGAGCTTGTAGACCTCGTCTGTTTTTTAAATTTCCAAATATTGACTCGACAAAAGTACTATGATACTAATTATCACACCTGCCCACACAATTTCACGAGAATCGGTTAAGATATGCGATTTGTAGAAGAAATCAGTCGGAAATCTGAAAATACGAAATCATTTCACCTTCTTTTCACTCGGTCGATCCAAAGTCTAAGTGGGATAATATTGTAGTGATTATTGTTTGTATAACTTGCCAACAATTTCCTTTATCGAGCACTTGTCCGGAACGAATGGTCTAGTACCATATGATATCGGTGATAAAAGCGTTTTAAAAGCAAACTATTAGGTAGATTCGATTTTACGAAAGGCAAGGTGAAACAACACAACATTTAATTAATAACTTAACTAATAAAAAACATCGTCAAGGATATCAAAGTGGGATAGACTAATATTCAAATCGCAAAGCTATTAGGCATATCATTAGTTAGTCTCACGTCACATCCTTTTATAAATACACACTCACGAATCACACGAATGTCACACGAATTAGTGTAAAATTAAAAACCTATTATTATATTGTATCTATGATGATGTTCACACAGACTTTTTTTATTATGAGTATAAATGGAAAGATGTTCACCTGGTTACTGTATTGTATGGGGTATGTAGGTATAATACATTTTTGTATGAGTTAAGATATGATATGAATGTACTATTTATAATATTACTAGTTTTGGAAATAAGAAGAGTTTTGGGGACATTAATATTTTAGCCACATGTATGTACTAACATTTTTGCGATTTAATTAAACTGAATGCGCATTTGGTAAGGTAAATGTCCCATTTGTACTTTCAATCTTAGCTCATAGTGACAGCGTTTAACAAAAGGTGTCATCTATTGGGCATTAAGGTGTCGGGCAATGCGACGTTTACCTTATCTAAAGAATTGCTGCAATGGGACGTCTACTTTAACTAAAGAATTGCTAGTGCTTTCCGTATAGCAGAGCAACAACATACAAAGTTGGTGGCCCATTGCTGGCCTGTAGCTGATTGGTATTGAACTGGTCAGTTATTAGTAATACCCTACGTATTGCAATAGGACAGAATTTAAACATGATAGTTGAAAAATACATACATAAATAAAACAACATTAGGTATTGTATTCACGTAATAATCAAACACTGTTGAACATTTTAATTAGGGAATTCACAATAAATGCGTAAACGTAAGAAGAGAAACGGAACTTCACCGACATCACACAACAAATAGTCTCACAAATATTAACAAAAATGCGGTGAAAACTCTTCACGTTAGTCTCGTACGTCTAGGGTCTACTTACCAGGAGCGTATTCATTGTGAAGAGGTCACCGACGGCCCCCAAAACCGACGATGCGTATAATGTCGCCGGGTCCGGTTGCTGCGTGCTTATATACCGGGGATCCAGCTGTGGTCACCACGCCGCCGCGCAAGGTTATGTCAACGGGTTCGAGCTATCGGACACTAAAAGTTTGGTGACATTGTCTAAGGAAAATGGATTGGCAAATCAGTAGTTCCATACGTGTAGATTGTAGCTACAGAGTTAGAGATCCCATGCAGTAACATGGAACATAGTGTAAGTATCCACCAATAAATTGCTCCAACGATTTTTAAAAATCATTGTACTTAAGTTTCTTTTTGTGTGACGTAAATAAACACAACCCGTGTGGCCTTGTATTCTTATTATTTTACACTTGTCAGGATTATTAGGGTGGGGTTTTCTAATGAATTGTATTTTTTTTTGTTATTTAATACATTTTGAAGCTATTGTAGACGTGACTTGTGAATGAGAGAAGGAGCTCTAATACAACTTGGTTTCCATTAAAATTTTATTAGCGAAACCGTTTACGAACTTGGAAATATTTCACAATGTTTTAAATAGGATCGATATTAATGTTATTATTTACTTTAAAGTCTCTCACTCTCTACACATACTTAAAATATTTGTATAAACGGGTGTAACGCACTATTTATTTACGAAAAGTGGGTAATAAAAGTAAATAAATAAAATTCGCGTTGAACCTTATGCAAATATTTTAAGTATCCTTATTACAGTTATTACTGATGCTGATGTGCTACGATATATTTTGACTTCTTTTACCGCTTATTTATTTAATCGTATGGCATTTATTTACGAACCGTGAAATCTTCGAGAAGACAAGTACGGTTGCCTGTTTTTGTTGCACTTTTAGCACCACCCAGGGTTACCGTTACCCGTAACGGTGGGCACTCCCTACAGACGTGGTGCAACTTCGACCCCCCTTTGTCAAGTGAGTGGGCAACTTGACTGTTAGAAGTTCTCAAGCCGCCCGAAGGCCTCTAACTTGGCTTAACGAATGCTGTCGAGACAGCAGCCGGGATCAACGGCTTAACGTGACTTCCAAAGCACGAGAGCGCTCAGTTAGTAACCACTCAAAGCGGTCACCCATCCAAGAACTGACCTGCGCCCACATTGCTTAACCTCGCATACCGCATGCGGTAGGCGGGTGCCGCTGGGCCACGAGCGCTCTTTTACCGCTACTAACTAGTCATAGTCATAGTCATTTATTCACATAACAATATACATTGTGTTTGAATACAATAATTTAAAATAATAATAATGTTGAATGTAATAAACTAAATAAATTATAATAAATACAAACAATTAAATATATATGACTTTAAGATACGTGCGGTCTACATGTACAAAAAATCTAAAATATTACGAAGAACGTACGGATGAAATGTAGCCTACGTCCATCCGAAAGGTACATTTATTAAATAATTTCGGACGAGTAGTTACATAATAGGTACGATATATAAAACTTATTATATGATGTACAAACTGTAATACACTCGCGGGCAAAGAATACGGGTCGGTAAAATACCGTCATATATATTCCTAAAATAGTACAAGGTTGTAGAGTTTTTTTATCCTGTCATAATCTTTATTTAATTTTATATTTAAACTGCTAAAATAACAATAAAAAAATAACGTTACCAGGTTTAAATCGGGCTCTTAAAAACCCATGAAAATCGCATAAAACGTCATTTTTGGATATTATATTTTTGACCGAGCGGTCCCGTTTCAGCTTTCGACAAAAATTCTTTCGTATGTCTGTGTGTCCGGATGTTCTCCTCTAAAGGTCGCATTTCTCAACCAATTCTCGTGAAATTTTGTGAGTAGGTTCGATAATTTTATAGATTTTCTTTGTCAAGTCAGTTTTTGGAAATTTTTGAAATTTCTCACAGAGCCACTATAGTTTTATGATAGGGTCCCGGCAATTACTGATTGACCGAGCGAGCGAAGCGTCTCCGTTTCAGCTTTTGACAAAAATTCTTTTGTATGTCTTTCTGTCTGTCTGTCGGGATGTTCTCCCCTACTGATCTCATTTCTCAACCGATTCTCGTGAAATTTTGTGAGCAGGTTCGATAATTATATATAATTCTTTTGTCGAGTCAGTTTTTGGAAATATTGAAATTTGAAAAAAAAAAAATTGTTTTTGCAATTTCTACAGCCCAATGAGCCACTAGTATAGTTGGGTTCGGTGGTGGTCGATAATAGTATATTATGTAACAATAAGAAACATTATTGCGGTTATTAAATTCAGGATAACCCGAAATTTTTGACCGCGAGTGTACTTAATACCATAAGCAGTATAAGCAACAGCGATAATATTGTCGCTGTGAGGAATACTTTCTAGGTAACCTTTGCGCATTTGAGTGATAGCAACGCACCAGAATGAACATATAAACATTATATCAATGATAACTTATGTAGAGTTACAAGTATAAGTAGGTACAATCTCATCAAAATCGTTAGAAAGGTTTTTGAGAACCATTTACAAATAAGGAATAATACTAATGCTTCTCATTTATTTTGTAAAGTGTGTATTTTTCATATGCCTAGAATAATTACATACGAGTATAATCGCAAAACTCTAAGCGTATAGGCGGTACTTTTAGAAGTTAACTAGAAAAATACGATTTCGTTTTGCCTCTTAAAATAATTCTGTAGGTACGTAATTTATTACTTTATCACTGAACTCAACTTGTTACCTACAATACTATATTATAGTACTACTTGTACACAAGTACAAGTAGTACTATAATATAACGATGTAGTCTTTGGTTATAGTAAATCCGCACATTTCCAACACATTCCTGAGTCAATGGACTTATTAATTGGAGTTAACTAATCCCGGCTTTGTAATACTCAATACATCGCTGGTCAAAAGAAAACAAAACTTATTATAAAATTCTGACAGTTAACACTAAACTCCTAATTTATTGCAATATCGCTTCAAAAACATAACACTATCATAAGTACGCGCGCTGTATACATGTCATAATGAAGTACTTAATGTGTTTTTTTCTTATTCTTAGGTAGATAAATTCAATGTTAATCCCGTTTAATGCTTTGATTAACTTCGATCAGATGTTTTTTTTACTAAACACGGATCCATCTTTAAGTATATTTTTATCGCGCTTAAGACTGCGCAGTACGTTCGGTTCTCCATACAAACGTATTTATGCTCTCATTATAAAACGCCAGGCTAGAATAACATGAAACTTTGTATACACAATGGGATCCGGCATATCTAAGTCGGATCATAGTTTCTGTTGCTTGAAATTATAATGAAGAAAAAATACAGCGATTATTAAGGTTTTCATACAAGCCGTAAAAAACTCAAAAAGCCGCTGGTTTTTTTTTCTTTTACAAATTCTAGCAACAGAAACTATGATCCGACCTAGATATGCCGGATCCCATTGTGTATACAAATTTTCATGTTATTCTAGCATGGCGTTTTAAAATGAGAGCATAAATACGTTTGTATGGAGAACCGATCCACACCGATCGTACTGCGCCCTCTTAAAACGATACCGGTTTACGGTTGACGATGAACTTATATCAAATAACCTTTTAACCAATCAAGACAACAAATTGCCTAGAAAGGTTTATGATGTAATTTCTAGGGAAAAAAACGTTGGTGTTATTACACCAATAGGTAAGTAGGTTCCCTACCTATTTAAGGCACTACCTGCCCATTCTATTAGGGTTCCGTACTCAACTACTGTTAGTCTGTCTGTCCGTCGGTGAGCATTGAATATAATTTCATATTTTGAAAATTAATGATGGGGTGTAATGTTTAATAATTAAAATTTTAAACACATTTCATATCACAATCATATGGATAAAACAAAAAACGTAACTAAGAACTAAAACTAATCAAAATAAATTAAAGCTATAATAAGGGGTCGCCCCGAGGCATGGTTCCGAAGATGCTGGCAGCATTTCCTCGCTGAATTGCAATACCGATGCGTTGAGCGAGGAAGCTGCCAGCTCTACGGTCTCCGGTGGTGTCAGCCAGCCTTTTAGACAACTCTTTGAAGAGTTCTTGGACACTGGGACCCCACGGACCGAGGGTCTCGACGCCGAACGGTACAAAACAGTATTCGGCGCCTAGACCCTATACTTGTTCGTTTTTGACTTTTCGGCCGCCGCCGCAGCCGAACCAGCTCTGATGCATCCATGGGAAGGGGCCAATGTGTCGACACAGCTGGCGTCCCACACAAGCACCCTACCCATCTTCCATGGAACTAATGACATCCCATCCGGTCTCCTGCCATCGTCCCTAAGAATGCCGGGTGGCTCCAAGAGAACCGGCACATTGACGCTGGCAAGAGAGCGACGTAGGATGTCATTGAGAGCGGCGTGTCTGGAGAAGCGGCCCGCGCTCTTTTGGCACGATAGTCCGTGATGCCCCAGTGCATCAGTGCATTAATGATTATTTCGGAATGTCAAGTGTATGTCTGATGGCAGTGGTCACCGTCTGAGGTCTAGCGCCAAGCTTACTTTTTCTGTACCGTCAAATAAGACGCGAACGTACTCTAAATCTTTCACGGTGGGCGCTGTGAAGCTGTGGAACGCGTTACCTCTGTCAATAAGACAGTCCCAGTATGTCGCGTCACTAAAGAAAAATTTGAAGAAATTCTGGTTCTCCAACGACCTGTGATTTGGAGTACTATAATTATTTATATATTGTAATTTTGAATATCTATGTATTTATTTATATATTTAGTTATGGTGTAAGAGGGCGCAGTACGCTCGGTTCTCCATACAAACGTATTTACGCTCTCATTTTAAAACGCCATGCTAGAATAACATGAAAATTTGTATACACAATGGGATCCGGCATATCTAGGTCGAAAATTAGTTTCTGTTGCTAGAAATTGTAAAAGAAAAAAAATACAGCGGTTTTTTGAATTTTTTACGGCTTGTATGAAAACCTTAATAATCGCTGTATTTTTTCTCCATTATAATTTCAAGCAACGGAAACTAATTTCCGACCTAGATATGCCGAATCCCATTGTGTATACAAAGTTTCACGTTATTCTAGCATGGCGTTTTAAAATGAGAGCGATACGTTTGTATGGAGAACCGAACGTACTGCGCACTCTTAAATACAAATTATATTCATTCATTGAAACGTTGTTGTACACGGTGTAAGTTTGACTATCTCATTTTTTTAAATCTCTTCTCAATCTCTCAAAGGATAGCTGGAAGAGATCCCTCATAGGGATAAGTTCGCCTTTGTACTCTGATCTTGTGTAACATGTATATGTTTTAAACTGTTATTGTGTACAATAAAGTGGTTAATTACATGTCCTTTAGCTACGACCAAGACCACCTGCATCCCTGGAGTGCGGTGGAGATAGTGCGATCGCCAACCCGCATGCCAAGCGTGGCGATTACGGCAATTACCCCATTAAATTGTGGGATGCCTATGTCCAGCAATGGATGTCCTATATATAGGACTTATATGGCGGTGGTGGTGGTAAAACCGTAATAATTGCATGAAGTGGCCTAAATAACAAATTAAGAGGGCTTTAACGTGACCACTAGCGCCGCTCGTATTACATAATTGTGACTTTTTCAAATTTAACGATAGATATTGAAAATAGGGGGCCACTATGTAATGTAGTTTGTATTTAAGTACCTTTTGAATACACTGAACTAGTTTTTAAGTACATCTTAATTACACAGACCAGCACCTTGATCTCTGTCTACCTATAATTACCACGCATTGAAGGGTTAGTTTTAATTGATAGATATGTTTAAAGAGAACGCATAATGAGTTATGAAATGAGTAAGGGGATCATTCTTCCAGCCAGAACTCAATGACTTCTGGAAGTGAAATCTAATTATTTTTGATATGTTGATATCTAGTTACGTATACATAGTTATTAATAGGTAAGACTCTAAATTTCGCCCTCGGTCTCGCATCAAATTACTGGTAGGAAGGCTAACAGGTTTTGGGCCTTGGGTCTTCCGCGCCGAAATCACTTGACTCTAACGCAAATTAGCACTTTAAAAATGAATATCACGCAAACGAATAGTTAATCAAAAAATCATTAAAGAAATCTCATACTATTTTTAACGAGTAATCGAACGATTTTACATGTAGGCGAGTCTAAACTTTTATTTTTTATTTTATTATACATTTCTGTCGGTGTGATTGATATTGATATGTATAGGTAACCATCAACGGTTACTGAGCTAAGCCACGGACAGACGGACGGACGGACGGTCGGTCACGCCGAAACAATAAGGCTTCCTTGTTTTTAGGGGTAACTTAGTTACATGTCATTCTCCATTCAAAAGGAAGAGAACGTTTTTGCGGCATAAACGGCCCTACCTTTTTTTCGTTAATTTAGAAATTTGATTTTTTCACATCTTTAAGGGACTAGACCTGAGTATATGGTTTTAATTACAACTCGATACCTCGACTTCTTCCCAAGATAAAGGGTCTCGACAGATACACAGAAGGACAACAAAGTGATCCTAAAAAGGTTCAGGTCTTTCCTTTTGAGTCTTCGTCTAGATAGACTGAATTAAAGTAAAACAAAAACGTTTTTGAAATTTGGCCCTCTGAAGTGGTGAAAAGGGTGTTGAAAGTTTGTTTTGGGCGCAAATATGTTATTAAACGAATAACTTTAAACTGCGTTTGTAGATCTGACAATAAAGTATAAGAAAAATATTTTCAGCGTTTTTAAGAACTCATTCTCTGAATGGGTGAAAAGGGGGTTGAATTGAAAGTATATATGAGGAGCAAGTATTTTTAAACGAGAAGCTTGAAACTCGCTTACAGACATTTAGATTAGACTCAAAATTAAAATACGACCAGGATAGTTTTTATTCCGGATATCTCTTAAATCTCTTAAAAGGATGACAGCTTGTACATATAGGAATGCTTTAATTAAGCCTATTAATGCCTAAAATAATTTAGTAGGAATTATTTCTCTAAGGCAATAACGAGTTCTACGCAAACGGTCGCGGGCAAAACTTAAATAGTCGCAAATTACACCTACACACACAACATCTACAATTTACATTCTACGAACGCAGAGACACAGCTTCATACAACCGCGCTGCGATAGGTACACTACTACAGGCGCGACAAGCGTATGTGCGTGAACAGAACACCTATTCTTCGTCAAGTACCACAGTCACGTACGCAGAGAACACAGACTAGCAAGGGTTCAGACCGCCAACTCACGAACCAAAAATATAGACCGTAAGCAACCATATTTAATCTGTACCCGCTGGTAGATTTTTGACGTTTATTTTTTTTAATTATTTAATGACACTGTGGCAATGGAACTTAGTGTGAACATCCAACGATTAATATATATAGCTCATTTAAATTTAACTTTGTGTAGAAGCTCACGGTATTTACAATTGAACACCAACGTCCGATGTAAAATGAAACTGGTGTTCAATTGAAATACCGTGAACTATGTTGTGCCGTATTATATGAAATTAAACAAACAATTTACTTATCAACAGATTTATTTTTTAATGTACTTATCTCATTTCATATCCGGGATATATCTTCGTCGTTTCACAGAGTTCTACGTTTTACAACCACAACTCGTACATTTTGCAAAATTGCTTGCATGGCATGCCACATACGACGCACTTCACTATCTTCCATGTGTTGTCCAAACAATGGTTATTACGCGTTTCCAGATGAATTTTCGATTAGCTACACACTGTTCCGTTTGTTGATTACGTAGTAATCTATCAATACTACAAATTAGATAACCTTTGCAAAAATGAAAAAAATGTTCAGAGACGACTAGACAAAATTCCGAGGAGACGCCATTTTATTTTTATTTGTCAGTTGTCACTTTATTTTGACGTTTGACGTCCATTGGCAGACAAGGCAGTAGCCAATGAGAGCTCAGTATGTCGTCAGAATCTTTTTGACACAATATGGCCGCTATCATACACGTTTCGTTCTATGTAGATAAACAGCCGTGGCAGAGAAACCGGTTTCAACTGGCTCACTAGGTGCTCAAGCGCAGGGTCGAGTCGTGCATCGTGGTCGATTTCGTCTTTACGTTTTGAGTGGTTATAGTAAAAAAATTGTGTAAATATGGTTTACATCATTTTTTTTTTAACTATCCCAAAGACTTAATTAGGTACGTAAAATAGGAATAGAGTTTATGCCGGGACTAGCCCATAAAATATTGACGTGCAATGCCAGCCCCCTCGGATCCCATGGTTTGAAAAACAACGTAACAGGAAAGACATAGTATCACTTTTCAGACTTCGTTCCGGGCACATTCCATCAAACAAGTTTAAATTTCTAATGGGCATCTCTAACTCTCCTAACTGCCCTGAGTGTGATGTCGTGGAAGACGTCCAACATGTGTTGATGGGATGTGTTCGCAACGAGGCGCAGCGACATGAGATGATATTCTCGAAACTAAAGTTGAATAATATACGTAGTAATAATATATGTAGGTGTTTGTAATAGCATTCTGGCTGCGCCATTATCGGACGAGGCCGGGATGTTATGCAGACTATACTCCAAAGTATTGTAGTAAGTACTCGTAGTGTAGTAAAAGTAAATGTAGAATTAAGCAAGAGTATACTATAACTTGATCTCACTCATGGGGGTGGCATAGTCACTGCGTGACAAAACTCCCTTTTAATTTAAATAAAGATAAAAAAAACTCCTTATTGCTGTTTGGTCCTGTCTGTTATTATAAAACAAAAAAATATAAACACAAAACTTTACAGTAAGTAATTTTTAATCAATAAATGTTAAATAATTTTTAAGAAAAAAAAACCGACTTCAATGGGGGAGTCCGGTGAAAGATTATTAATCTTAGATGGTGCACTCTTAGATTCCATACAATAAAATACAAAAATGGCTATAAGTATGTTTATAATGGTAGAAGACTAAGTACCCTCAATTCCTCATGAAATCATGGAAAAACCTTGCTTGCTTGACAAACAAAACGAAGAGAACAAATCGCCAAACGTGAACTACGCGTCGTTGAAGAGTTCCGTTCTGATCATCATCAGCAGTTCCACTTCATCAAATGTCACTTTTATGAATGAAAATGCTTGATTAGTTCATGAAAATACTAAAATCACTATTTGTGTGCCTTTCACATTTGAGGAGTTTCCTCGATTCCTAATGGATCCCATCATCAGAACTCGAGCATGACAAAAATCAATCGTGAAAATAGAACTTGCTTAACAAACACAGCTAGAAGGACAAATCGCCAAACGTGAACTTTTCGTCGTTGAAGATTTCTGTTCTGATCATCATCAGCAGTTTCACTTCATCAAATGTCACATTTTTGTATGATAATGCTCGATTTGTTGATAAAAACACAAAAATCACTATATGTTTGCCTTTAAGATTTGAGGAGTTCCCTCAATTCCTCATGGATCCCATCATCAGAACTCGAGCATGACAAAAATTAATCGTGAAAATAGAACTTGCTTAACAAACACAGCTAGGAGGTCAAATCGCCAAACGTGAACTTTTCGTCGTTGAAGAGTTCTGTTCTGATCATCATCAACAGTTCCATTTCATCCAATGTCACATTTTTGGATGCAAATACTTGACTTGTTGATAAAAACACAAAAATCACTATATGTTTGCCTTAAAGATTTGAGGAGTTCCTTCAATTCCTCATGAATCCCATCATCAGAACTGCCTTTTGACAAAAACGGGACCAATTTGGATATATATACATACAATCAAAAAAAGAATTTTTTAAATCGGTTAAGAAATGACGGAGTTATGGAGTAACAAACATAAAAAAAAAAAAACAAAAAAAAAGTACAACCGAATTGATAACCTCCTCTTTTGAAATCTTGAAGTCGGTTAAAAAGTAATCATTATTATTCTTTGATCTGTGTCATTATCGTGTTCGTTTAGTTTTGTCCGCCTGCGTCAACCCTACCAAATTAGGTATACATTTTGCGTGCTCTTTAGAACCTTTGTTTCTAATTCTACATTTTGCTGTCGCAAAACTCGTAGGTACCTAGATTATGACTTTTAAATCATTAAGTGAAAAGAAAATCCATAATATCAGAGAGTATATATTATATTAGATAAGTTTTATTTAATAGGCACACAAAACAGACAACATTCATTGACAGAAATATGTATGCACAGCATGATTAAAAGTAACAGCGAGCGTAAAACTAAAACTACACTAAACTAGGTACATACATAAATATGATATAATACATTTGAGCAAGCTACTACCAGATAATTGAGTAGACACATGACTAAAAAAGAAATACAAATCAATCAAAAAACCAATTTAAGCTGATTTAAGCGGCTGAGTACCTACTTTGACCAAGAACTGTGACTATCTGCCTCCTGAAAATCGTAAGTCGCGAGTCGAATATGTCAATATCATTATGTTTCAATACCAGGTCATTATATTGACGACACATTCTTACAATGGGATTGTAAAAAGAAGTATTGTTCCTATACACTTGAAGCGCAAAAGTTTTAGGAGCACGGAACCTAAACCGGGGTGTGTTAAACGTAACTAGAGACAGGATTTCAGGCGAGTCGATTTTGGAATGGAGTAGTTTGTGAAGAAATGATAAGTCAAGAAGTAGACGCCGTGATTCTAGGGAGCCAATACCAAATGAACGCAGTAGCTGATCATAACTGTGATGTATAAGAGCGCGCTTGTATCGATAAGACATTATTTTAAGGAACCTTTTCTGAACTTGTTCAATGTTATTAGAGTGTACAAAGTAATAAGGAGACCAAACTGTAGAACCATACTCAAGTACACTGCGCACTAGACTTTGGAAGAGGCAAAGTAGGCTTTTTGGACTCTTAAATTTTTTTGGGACTCGAAGAATAAATCCGAGCGAATTTGATTTGCTTTTTTTGTAATAACCTCGTAATGAAATTTAAAATTAAGCTGTTCATCAAATCAACTTACAAGATCTTTAGCAACCGTTTGGCGGGCTAGTCTCTGGCCAGCCAGTTCATAGTCGTATATAATTCTGTATTTTTTATTAGAGAAAGAGATAACAAAGCATTTACTAACATTCAAAAACATGCGGTTCTTGATGTTGCAATTTTAAGTTAACACTACCCTAAATGATCCACGTAGGTACTAAAATGAGAAAACCACTTTGTGCTTTGCGATTCTAGCTTTATTTAGTGTCCATTTCTAGTAGGTTACCTTGTCTAATCATTGTCAAATCATTGGTCACATAACATATTGATGTTATTGACATAGACATAGACAGATAGCAGGTTGTTATTACGTCATCTCACGGGACCGCCATCGCCATGAGTGTCTGTTACAGTTCAAACGAATCTAGGTATGGATATTTACAACACATTCGTGCGTCAATGGATCGTCTTTGAATGAAAGAGTAAATGGAATTAGGTGCTTAAAATCCAATACACTCATTCAGTTTAGCAGTCTCATTAGCTCATTATTCTCATTAAGAACGCGGTTTAGGGGTTTTTATTACTTAACCGTTAGTCTCTATCATTATTAATTTAAGAAGATAGATTTTAGATAGGTATATCTTTTTTCCGGTTATGAAAAAAATAGGGTTCATATCTATCTTTCGAAAGCATTAAACAAGTAGCCTATATATTATATGGTAGTTAAAAATCAGGAAGATTTTAAAATTAATATCAATACAACCAAAATAAAATTATGCATACCATAATAAAAGGTTATACGTAAATTAAGAAAACACATGTTAAACGACAATTAAAATATTAACTCTGGCGACCATCTTACCTCATCAAGTAAAACCCCGACTTTATATGAGACAAACCCTTTTTGGCTTAGATCAAAAAGCGAATTATAAAAAATACCCATGCACTTACTTTAGCATTAAGTTATAGATAACTGCGTAATGTAGATATACATGACGGCAGTGCAGTAAATAAATAAATATAAAAAAAATACTACGAATACTGAATCGTTAACTGATGAAAAGGGTTCCACATTTTTTTATACTTCGGCGGTGGTAAACAATCTTACGGCCTGCCTGATGGTAAGCAGACACCGTAGCCTATGGAATAAAATACAAATAAGCAGAGTACCTACTGATTATAAATTTTCTTTTTTAGGGTTCTGTACTTTCCAAAAAACATATAGATAGCATACTGTTAGTGGAAGGTCTACGCAAAAAAATTCGCAAATCGATGTACAGTTTTGTCGTTTCGCTCACATACTAGAGGACAAAAACAATTTTTGACCCTCAGTTCTTAAAAAAAACCCTTAGGAGGAGAGTCATTATTTTTTTGTATGGTATTTTTTTTCATAAACCTATCGTGTGAGGTATTTTTCCCGTACAAAAAAAAACATATGGCTCAGCACTCCCCTCCTCAGAGATTTTTTATGAGAACTTTTTGGACTTGGGCTTGTATGTCGTCCACTATATAGAATAGTTATTATCCCGGTAAGCATCCTATTTTTAGCCGAGCCAGATTTTGGATTTTTCATTATTAGTAAAAGAAATCGCGAGGTGTATGTACATCTCACAGATAGATGATGTTTATATTATGTCACGGATTTAAGTGACCATGTATTTTTAATTAACACTATGCGAGGTCAAATTCGAACAAGCAGAAAAAATTGCACAATGCTTTTATTGCTGATAATCTATTGAAGTCGATAGTCGCCCATTTTAATCCAGGCGATATTGTCAAAACTCTAAATGTTGGGGACAATACGAAAGCTTATTTCCTACATCGCGTTGGCTAAAATCGCTTTTCACTGTAAAAATCGACTTCTGAACTTGTATTTTTAATTAACACTATGCGAGGTCAAGGTGATATTTCTTACATAATTGCCCATTATTTATGTTTTTTATGAAAAGGAACAATGTCTGGAATTTACATGAAAATTAAACGCTTTAGAAAATTTCGTTTGTCATGTATCACATATCCATAAAGTCAATTGTTTTCGATAAAATACTAGTCTAATAAATTTGATGTACATTTTTGAGGAAGCGTTTTAGCCTCATGTAAGTAAGTAAGTCATCCCATCAAAAACATAAATGTGAAAATGACAGCCAAGTTCAATATAAACTAATTTATTGCGGCTAATGCATTTTGAGCTTTGGCTGGACAGTTTTCTTAAATATCCAACAGCTTTTATCGTATTATTATTTATAACATACTGCATAGAAAACTGCCAAGTTGAACTCAAAATGCATTAAGCCTCAAGAAATTAGTTTTACTGTAAACAATGAGATACCTGTACCAGACGAGGCACCTTTTCAGATAATCTACGGAACTTGGCACCCATTTAGATCTAAATTCTTTTGTCGGTGAAGACGACAACCACGCATCGCATATTGAAATTGGCTGCCATTTTCACATTTATTTTTTTGATAGGATATCATTACTTTTTGTTAAACTACACCAAATGGCGCTTTTCAAGAGCGATTGCACGAGTTACTATACAAAATACCCAAATCGCTATAGGTGCACCTCAAATATTTGAAGAGTTCCCTCGATTTCTCCAGGATACTATAACACTATAATCAGATTCTTACCTGACAACTATGGGACCACCCCTGAAGTATACCGTTTAAAACAAAAAAGAATTTTCCAAATCGATTAATAAAAAGACAAACATGGTACCCACATTTTCAAATATTGTATGTTTAATTATAATTAAGGTGTAGAAACTACTGTTTTGTATAATGTTAGCTACTACTTTCGTACACTGTTAAGATATTAACTTAAGATAATTCTGTATTTCTCTAGTTTAAGTGAATTGTAACATTCTTTTAGAGAAATAAATTCTTAAACCATAATAATAATAATCCCTTTGCTTTTAGATTAAATTGTTTTTTATTTTTTATTTATCCAAAAACACTTAAGACTATTTCATTTTTTAATAAAACAACGAGCGAAAACCGTGTACGGTTTATCTCCCGCCGTTGTCGCTCGTTTACAATACAGAAAGAAAAAATATAAAGTAAATTAACATGTGGCTAAATAAGGAGGGAGGTATATTTAGTTCATCAGAGTTGTTTACTTTGTGAACAACTCGAGCGTGCACTTAGACTTTGTAACAACATGGTTTTTATAATGTCTTTGCACTTATGTGTATTGTTATGTATGTTTTGACTTACATCGTTACGCCATGAGTTTAGCGTATAGGGTAACATGAATTCCCATTTTCTTTTTCCATAGGTACGAGTATTATTGTAAGATGGTAACACATATTTAGGTATATTAATATTTCTTAATTTTTGCGATCTAGATCTAATTCTAAGGTTAGGTAAGTTTGAGATTTCATCACACACTAGCGTCATTTTGAACTTATCATACACATTTATTATGTTACAGTACTCGAATAATTTTGTTTCGTCGTTTTTGTGCATTTTCCTTACAGAATTAGGTACAATTGTTTTTACCAGGCTTAATTGTATTTTACATATATTATCTAAGTAAGTTTTGTAAGTTCGGCCATAGCTACTTAGGCTGTAGGAAATAATTGACTCTGCTAGTGACATATATAACATTGTGCGGGTGCTAAAAGGTATTTTGTATTTTAAAATAGATAATTGGGACAGTACGGATCTTAGCTTATTGCAAACGTAGTTTATGTGTGGACCCCAGTTAAATGTGTTGTCTATAATAAGGCCAAGGTATGTATGTTTGTCAACTTGCTCCAGCGGTTTGTATGGTAGTTTTTTATAAATTCTAAAAAGGGACCTTGTATACCATTTTGCAGAAGTTTAGTATATAGAGTGTTGTATCTTAGTGTGTCAAAAGCTTAGCTTTTTGTTTAAAAGTGCCTCTGCGCTGTTGGCTTCGGCGCCACGCACGCCTTCCAAAGGTCCAGGATCCCATGGTCCCGGGATAAGGTATAAAGACATACAAATAATGATATAACTGTTTTCAGATTTTTTTTGGTGTTTACACACAATTGCCAAGCTGTATGCCAAATTTCACCTTTCTAGGTCACCTGGAAGTGTACTAGATTTTTGATTACTAGGCAGTCAGTCAGTCAGTGGGAGAAATGCCGCTTTTTGGACTTTAATATCTCAATAACTATTTCACCTATATATATGAAATTCGGGGTTTTAGTTGTTCGGAAGGAGTTGCTGATGTATGCCAAATTTCATTTTTTTATCTATCTATCTATACATATAATAAAGCTGAAGAGGGT
Organism: Notocelia uddmanniana; assembly: GCA_905163555.1. Classification (NCBI taxonomy): domain Eukaryota; kingdom Metazoa; phylum Arthropoda; class Insecta; order Lepidoptera; family Tortricidae; genus Notocelia; species Notocelia uddmanniana. Next base: position 55,739,334 of record LR991052.1, read on the forward strand.
CGAAAGTCTGTACATGGAAGATATTCGAAAAAAAATTGGCTGGAGATACTTAGAATTAGAAATTAGTGATACTTTGGCGTTTGGTTTGGTATTCATATGCTTAAATACATGTACAAAGCATAAGTGATATCTTAAGATACAAATTGAAAAAAAGAAGTAAACGCTAGCGCTGCACCGGGACGCTGCGCAGTGTACGCGCCAGCCGCCACGGTCTCTTCAAAGTCTATTAGCGTTTAGCCCTTTAAGTAACTGTGACCCTGAACTCAAATTTCGGTCCCATTTTCTAGATAGAATCTGCATGTGTAACTTTGTAATCCTATTTCTTTTGCCGGTTACTTAATGTTCAGTCCTTTCTTTTATGATCGCGTATAGCACTCTTGGCTTGACTTAGCACGACGCCCATCGGGCCGTCGGCCCTCAGCCTTATATGAAAAGCCCGCTCTGTAGGGATACTCGACCTCCGACCTCGCGTGCCTAAAGTCTCTTTTTCGGGTCTTCGGCCCTCAGCATTATTAAAGGGCCCGCTCTGTGGGATGTTTAACCTTCGGGCCTTGGGCCCTCAGAGTTACGTAAAGGGACCGCTCTGTTAGTACGTTCAGCCTTCGGCCTCGCGTGCCTTGCCGCCCTCCTTGGGGCCTTCGGCCCTCATGGTCGCTTATAAGACACTCGGGGATAGACAGTGTACACGTTGGCTCGCCCATTGGGCCTTCGGCACTCAGCCATTCATAAATAGTGCCCTATAATGTGACGCCTTCAGCCTCGCTTGCCTTGCTGCTCTTCTTCCAGCCTCAGGTTCGCTTATAAGCTACTCTGGGACAGATAGTGTCACGTTGGCACGCCCTTCGGGCCTTCAGCCTTTAGCCTTACAAAAGGAACCAAGCTCTGTTGGGATGCTCGGCATTCGGCCCCGCATGTCTTGCCGGTCTGCTTAGGGCCTTTGGCCATAATACTTACATGAAGAACCCGTTGTGTTGGGACTCCCCGCCTTTGGGCTCGCGTTCATTGCCGCTCTGCTTCGGGCCTTCGGCCCTCAGCTTTACATGAGGAGCCCGCTCTATTGACTGCCTTGCCAATCTGTTGCGGGCCTTTGGCCCTCAGCGTTACTTAAGGAACCCGCTCTGTGTGAAAGATCAGCCTTCGACCTCGCATTCTTTGCCACTCTGCTTCGGGCCTTCGGCCTTCAACCTTACATAAGGACCCCGCTCTGTGTGAATAATCGGCCTTCGGCCCGGCATGCCTTGCCACTCTGCTTCGGTTCTTCAGTCATCCCTACATGAAGAATCTACTCTGTTGGGAGTCTCGGCCTTCGGCCTCGCGTGTCTTGCCGCTCTGCTTCCAGCCTTCGACCATCATACTTACATGAAGAACACGCTCTTTTGGGACAACGTTTTACGGCAGAACTGCGTAGCGAGACTTTTATCATTGTAAAGGTAGTGTTTTTGACGAGATTCATTCGTCTAGAGGTGGAAGGAGGTTGAAGGTTTGTATGGGGGTGGAGTAAAATTGTAGGCGAGAGACTTCGTGTACGGATTCCTTACTACAATAAAAGAAAAGTAATTTTAGGCTTTAGTAGAGATCCATCGGGCTTTAGTAGTGGAGGGAGTGAAGGGCGACAGAAATTCGATTCTACCGATTTCGCAAGCGACCAGAACGCCTTACTCTCAGAGGGGTAAGAGGCCAGTTTGGCCCCAATGCGGCTGACGTGTAGAAATCGAGCCTTCCGCATCACCTTCTTGCAGGACTTGGCAGCCTTGTTGAACAGTTGTTTCTTTACGCGCACGTCCGGAGCTTTGCGATTACGAGCATCAGCCCACGATAAATAAGCCGAGTGCTTGAGCGCTTCAGCCAGAGCACATTCGGCGCCAAACCATGGGCGAGCTAAGTCACCAGCAGAAACGTCAGAGTAAGAAATGAAGTATTCCATGCCCTGACGCAACACGTCCGTGACAGCCTTCGCGTAGCTCGACGGATCATCGCTGGTGAAACAGACTTGCTGCCAAGGATAAGATGCAAAGAAGTGCCGCATCTCATCCCAGTCTGCAGACTTGTATCACCACACGCGCCGAGAGCCTTTTGAGCTGAGATCGGACACAGATTTCACCAGACAGTGGTCAGACGTTCCCAAGGGAGACGACACCGATACATTGTATCTGTCTGGATCCGTTGTCAGCAGAAGGTCCAAGCAATTGGGTGTATGGCTAGCAACATCCGGAATACGGGTTGGCTGATCAACCAACTGAGTGAGATCCAGCGATAGTGCAAATTTGCGCGCCTCTCTCCCAGCGTGGTCGGTGTACTGGTAAGGGCACAACCACTCTTCATGGTGGGCATTGAAGTCCCCCAGAAAAACCAACTGCGCTCGCGGGTATCGTTGCCGAGCCACACCCGCCGCCTCACTGAGGTGTTCGAAGAGCCTAGTTGTCTCCCTATCACCGCTGTGCGACCGATAGACAAGAGCGTAAACATTCTGATGTACGCCTAGATTCACCAGCATCCATAAAATGGAAAAATCAGGATCCTCAAGGTTGCTGAGACGTCGACAGCAGATGTCATCACGGGCGAATACACACACTCCGGCGCGAGGCACAAAAGTGTGCTCCAGGATATACCCAGGGTAATGTACTTACATACATTTTACATGCTACTTAGCCAGCGTCTAATGGACATCTGATTTGCGTCTCGGTGAGGCAGAGCAAGTGGGGCTTTTCAGTCTCGAGATAGCGGTGGACTGCAGCGAGATTTGAGTGCAGACCTCGGATATTAGAGAGGTGCCCTTTAAATGAGAGGAAGTGCATCCGCCGTTGAAACTTACTCTTTTTCCTGACTTTCATAAATTATTAAAGTGAATAGGCTAGAGGGCGGCAACTGAACAGGCGCAGTGCTGCTCACCCAGCAGCGCACTAAAGCCACTACACCAATAAAGGGGTAGCCTGGTCTGGAGACTGCGGGGACGCCCGAACCCCCCCAAAGACGGCGGTCGGGTCCTCTCTCCGGTCGCCAACCGGCACTAGAGCGCATCTCCGGGATTTTTCGCGAGTTGGCGGGGCAGCCTTTCAAGATTGGCGAGACCCCTACTTGGGCCCCCAACTACCTGCGGTCGGCCAGCGGAGAACCGTGCTTCGGAACCCGCTACCCTCCGCGACCAGGCACCCAATGCGGCAGACAAGAGGCACTGAAACCGGTAAACAACAAAGCAAACCTGTTCAGACCCGTCCTCTCTGGTGGCTTCTCCTGACTATATGCCGGAACACGACCTAGGCCATTTGGCGGCGTGACTTAGCCTGGGAGGGTGGTTACAAGCCACGGTCGAAACCTACCACCAGAAAGGGCTGTTCATTTGGCGCTACCCAGGGAATACGTGTGGGTATCTAGAGCAAAAGCCCACGGACGCGAACAGCTTTACCCCCCTCTTAATACGAATCTGAGGTAAAATTTGGCACTCCATACATGCCTGTATGCAAAAAAGTTTAATGTTACTATATAGGCGTGTGGGGTATCTATGGATTTGCTTTTAAAAACGACATAGAGGTTTCGATATTTTTTTCCATTTAAATCAACCTTTAGTTTTTTTTTTTATCGTATGGTATTTATTTACGAACCGTGAGATTTTCGAGAAGACAAGTACGGTTGCCAGTTTTTGTTGCACTTTTAGCACCACCCAGGGGTCACGTGTAGGGTGACGGTGGGTACCCCCTACGGACGTGATGTAACTTCGACCCCCCTTTGTCAAGTGAGTGGGCAACTTGACTGTTAGAAGTTCGCAAGCCGCTCGAAGGCCTCTAACTTGGCTTAACGATTGCAGCCGGGATCAACGGCTTAGCGTGCCTTCCAAAGCACGAGAGTCAGTTAGTAACCACTCAAAGCGGTCACCCATCCAAGAACTGACCTGCGCCCACGCTGGGCCACGAGCGCTCTAAATTCTTGATAGTTTGTGCCAAATTGCAATTCAATCGGTCCAGTAAAAGCAACTTGGTTGTAATGTAACAGACGGACTGACAGTAAGGAGTGCGAATGGAAGTGAGGCCAAATTTTCTTTTTGGATGCTCCAATGGCAAAACCTACCTAATAAATTTAATTTTAGGAAAAATAAATGTTACACGTGACATTGACTTAGCCGTATTTCTGTACTTCAAAGGACCAGAGTTTATGACCGCTGCGCGCTGCTTGGTCGTTTACAGACCTATTGGTGTTACTGTAGTACACAAATACTTTTACTAAGGGCCATTCATTTAAGACATGCTTTTATTTCTTCGGCCCTTTCCCCTTCGGCCTCTCGGAAATGTATGAAAATAGTTTTCGATCCTTATTTTTGCCAAAATCAAATGAAATTCAACAGTTTGCCGGCTCTCTGAATGTATACTGACTTTTCATCTGTTCATCTGTTAATGAATCACAATCACCAAACTTCGTATATTGAAACCCCCAGAATGTAACAACTACTTTTCTGGAGACCGCATCTAAATCGGTTCAGCCAAACGCGAGATAATCGTGGACAAACATACGAACCTGTTTTTTGTAGACGGTTAAAAATTTCGCTTAGTACGCTGGCGAAGCCGCGGGCAAATGCTAGTATATATATATTGTTTTAGGGTTCGGAACCCTTATAGATTCGTCGTGTCTGTCCGTCCGTCCGTCCGTATGTCACAGCCGATTTACTCGGAGACTATGAGCACTACAATTATGAAATTTGGTAGGAAGTTGTATGCTATGAACCGCTATAGAAATATGATGTGAAATTACGAAAAAATATGAAACTGGAACTGGGGGAACCTTTTTTTATTTACTGTATTGTAAAGTGGTTTTAAATGTAGATTAGGAGGTGTCGGTACGGAACCCTTCTTTGTGCGTGACGCGACACGCACTTGGCCGGTTTTTTATTTATAACGTTATAAATAATGGATACCGCTATAAATGCGCATCAAATATCGTTTTTAGTTGAGCGTTTTATTGACAAAGTAGCATTATGATCCATAACGATACGCGAAAATAGCGTTATTTCAAGACCTGATTTTTCCCTTTAATATGATTTTTTTAAATCAATAATATCTAAAAGTTCCCTAATGGCCTACTCGTATTTGCAGAAAAATAAAATAATTTTGGTTTATGCGTAGGGCAAATGACCCATTGCTCATCTAATAACATATGTTCAATACTAAGGAACTTTCTATGACGTCTGAGCCATAATCCTTGCAATCTTCTTTTCCCTTTCATTTTTACTGTATGCGTTATAAATGATACAGTAGTAACAAACGATCTACTACCAAGGGTTAAAAGCCACTCGTTTCAGACGAGTTATTTTGGCCCTCAAACGAAACGAGAACGCATTCGAGAATAAAATGCTTGGCTTCACCCAGAGTTAAACACTTTTTGAGTAGGTACTTACTCGTACTAGAATAAATAATCATAACATTCTCTGAATTAATCAAATCCTATGGAATGAATTTCAAAATCGTCAATGTGTGGACCATTTGGGTAGGAAGTGTTAACTGACGTTAATGTTTTTAGTGTGTTAGTATACTACGCAAAATAAAAACATTAATAGCAATGAAAACAAACCTATTCCTATTTATATGGTCTATAAGTGGTTATTAAGCGTTTATATTGAAAAAAAAAGTAACAGCAAGCAGCACCATAAGGGTTGCTTTTTTACCATTTTTGTATGGAACCCAAAAAACAAATGCTTACAATTTATTGAAATGTGAATAGCAACAATTTTATTTTAATCTATTTCAAAAGTTATCGATTTTAATTAAAACCAAGCTTAAAAAAACTCTAATAATATTATAAATGCGAAAGTTTAGAAGTCTTTATATTTGGATGTCTGCTGCTCAATCACGCAAAAACGGCTGTACGGATTAGGTAAGATCAAAGCTGGACACAGTTCATCAAAAAGTTAACTTCGTTAATCGCTAATATGTTAAAGTTCGCTAATCGGTTGATGGTGGCAATATTCGGATACCATTTGTCGGGGAGGCGCTCGGTAGGTGGTCGGCCATTTGTCAGGGGGATGAACAGCCTTAAAGTCTTGCCGTGCAGAGAGGATGGGATGAGCTGTTGTGCAAACGCATTTGTGCGGATCTTCTGGAGGAGGCAGTAGGTTCCGATATAGCACGCCTCAAGGCCGCCTTTAGCCCTGAGTCGGGGGCTTGGCTGCACGCATTACCTTCCCCCCATCTGGGTACTGTTTTAGATAACAATTCTCTAAGAATCGCTGTTGCGTTACGTTTGGGTTGTAAGGTGTGCGAAGCGCACCGTTGCATTTGTGGGGTGATGGTTGAGGAAGACGGGCATCATGGACTTAGTTGTCAGAGGTGTGCGGGTCGGTTTCCGAGGCACCATGCCATTAACGAGGTGGTTCGCCGGGCTTTAGTTTCGGCCAACGTGCCGTGTGTCCTGGAGCCTCCGGGGCCGCACTGATGGAAAAAGGCCAGACGGTCTGATATTGGTTCCTTGGCTGAAGGATCGGTGTCTCTTATGGGACGCACGTTTGCCACATCCCATTTGAGTCACACCATCAGATCCGCGGGGTCAGCGGCAGAGTCGGCCGCTCGAGCGAAACATTTAAAATACTCTGCCTTGGAACCAGTGTACGACTTTGTGCCGGTGGCGGTGGAGACTGCGGGGCCCTGGGGTGCAGAGGCCAGGGACTTTTTAAAAGATGTGGGTCGGCGGCTGCGAGAGAGGGGTTGCGATCCTCGTTCCGGATCGTTTTTGGCTCAACAGATTTCGTTGGCCATTCAGCGTGGCAACGCCGCCAGCATCATCGGAACTTTTGAGCCATCTACGATCCGGGGCGGTCCTTTAGATTAGGTTAGGTTAGGTTGACGGTGTTGACGAAGCCTGTTGCGGATTTTGTAATAATTAGTAAATAAACTATACATTGTTAAATCTGTTAAATAAAAAGTTAAGTTCGTTAAATTTTAGCGTTACATTTTGAAAGATGTAACAGAAGTTACGTTATTGAAATTGTATTTATACGCTTTTGAGTTACTTATCAATAAATATTGGTAATAATTGGAAGGAATGTCTATACTCGTAACTGCTCGTATAATGTCATATTCATCTATGTGCCTTCGTTATCTTAACGAAAACCCGATTTCATCTTAAAAGAGCCGGGGCCCACATTCCACCTAATTGCCACTAGAATCTTTCGCTAGCTCAGGAGTCTCAGGCTCTCTTATTGCAGAAATAACTAGAACCTAGTGTTCCGTGGTCGGATTGCCTCAATGACAATATGTAAATAGATTTAAATTTTGTTTGTGTGTAGTTTACAATTTTCCTTATAAAGTTCAAGGGTCAAACGAAAATGAATATTCAACTGCTTACTTATCCGCAGATACGCCGCCATTGACGAGCAACATACATAGATTTAGTCTCGAACCCGTTTGCATGTACCTAATTCGTGACGTGAAACACGTAAATCAATGAAATTTATCCTGCAGTTAGACCGCAATAGAACTTTTACAAACATGCAGATGAACTGAGTACCAGGAGGTACATCCTTTTATTCAAGTCGGTTAAAAAAGGTCGCAGAGATTCAACACTCACGGCACACAATTTTTACGACTTTGATAGCTAATATCTCAACAGTTGACTTTGTTAATTTTTAAAAACCTCTTCATTTATATATATATATATATATATATATGTTAACGTTATATTAGGTTGTAAAACCCTTCGGGAGTGGTATCGTTGGATAACTCGTTTATGTATGGGTTTTCTGTTGTGATTCAATAGTTTGCGTGATATTTAAGTTTAAAGTGATAATTTTTGTTGGAATTAAGTCCCCTCTGCCAGCTAAACGGTTGCTACCAGTTATTTGCAAAAATTCATGGTAGCATATATAATGTAGTTAAAAGTAACAGTTAAGTAGAGTCATTTATACCTAGCCAAAATTAATAAACGTACTCGTACATGAAAAAACAAATTTTCGTACCATTTCCATTGATTACCTGCCTAAGTGATAGCCCTTCTTATTTAGGCAACAAACAGTCGGATACAGAATTGATGTTATAACATATTATGTTAAAAGACCTTGAGTGCCATAACTTAAGATTACAAAAACATTTTAACTTAATATAGCTTAGTGTAGGAGCGGTAAAAAGCGAAACAATTGGCAAATCCAGTTCATTTAGTTATTTGTTACAAAGGAAAAAAAGGGAAAGAATATATTGGTGCATGTATACACACGTAAATTTTTGTGCGCACACATACACCCTCATATGTGTAAATGCAGTAGATTTCGACAGGTTTACAAAACTAAAAGGACAAATATTATTATTACTAATACAGAGTGGTTATAACTTTGATTTTAAATGACACATAATTGGGTATTTAAAACTTATTTAAAACCATGACAATATCTTATTGAGAAAATGTCGAAATGAGACATATTTATGTTATAATAATTGAGACATCGGTTGAAGTAAGACTTTGAGACATCTTTTGTGCGAGAGTATGGAGTAGCAAACAATTTCTTATGAGGTGCAGTGCGTTGTGGAATTTTGAATAATAAGCCTACCAAGAAGTGACGGGGAGTCGATAAAGTTTCTGTTGTACTATCGAAATACGGAGCATTGTACTACAGGAGTCAGTCCAGCGGCGCTGATGTTAGGTAGGCAGGTTCGCACGAAACTAAACGCGTTGAGGCCCGAGTGTGACCCTAAGGTCCGAATGGCACAGAAAGTACTGTAAGTAGGTACTAGAGATTACAGAGTTTTGGATGAACAAGGAAAGTCAGCACATAGGCATAGAGATCAGTTGAAGCGAAGGGTTAGTACTTCTTTAGTTTGCCCTAGTAGTCCGGTGAGACAGGGAAGCGGCCCACCCCTAGTAGAACAGGTTCAATCTGCGACAGTCGTGGGGTCTGAGCTGGCAAAGTCTAGGTTGGTTGAGAGTGCACAGGATGCGCCCGACAGGGATCCTGGCGTAGAACGGGATGGGTCTGAGTCTCAGCCATCTGTGTCTCGTCTTACCGTGGCCGCGGACGCGCCTGAACAGTTAGTTCCACGCGAGGAACCGCCGCGCGCCTTACCTTCCCAATCGCGACCTGTACGTCAATGTCGGCTTAAGAATCCGCCTTGTTATAAGTCATGAGTTGTAAATACTTTTGTTTATTTTGAGTTAGAGTTGTGCAACTTACTTATTCATACATTCTCATAGTTTATGTATAGCTTAAGTTACAGTTACTACAATAGTAACTAAATAAGAGTGGAGGTGTGACGTATATGCGAACTTATTAGTGTTATAACCTACTTGGTCTGCTGATGCAGTTTGCTGTCGTTGTCAAATTAATTCGGAATAGAACTGTGAACCAAAATGGAGTTTTCCTTTCTATTAGAAAAAAATGATGCCGTTAATTCGATGTAATGGACCAACTCCACTTGCACTGAAACAGTCCCATACCATAAGGGAACCGCAGCCGTGTTAGACTGTAGGAAGCTGGTACTTGGGATCATAGCGAGCATTGCCTGAATCCCATCTGTTCCAAATAGTGTAAAGCTATATTCGTCACTACAGATTACCTTTTCCCACATATCCGCAGTCCAAGAAAGATGTTCTTTCGCATATTTTTATCTAGATGTCCGATTTTTCTTGGAAATCAGTGGTTTCTTAGCGGGACGGCGAGCACGAAGTCCATTCTAACAGTGCGTATGGACACAGAAACTGAATCTCCACTCGATATCAATTGGATAATGGCGCTCGCTGTGAGTCGTGGATTATCCCTTGCTAATCGCAAAATGTTGCGGTCAACTAAACGTGAAGTACAGCGAGGCCGACCAGGTCTATTTGGCTTTTTGACACATCCGTGAACCTTTTCACGTTTTAAAACCTTCGAAATAGTCGACTGATGAAGGTGAAATTGCTTGGCTAGTGTTAATTGTGTGAAGCCATTCTTATAGCCATTTTTATTCTTATAGGCTTTTTGTATAGCTACTGTTAAGTTTTTGTTTCCACGAGGTCTAGCCATATCGGCACTGATAACTCTTTCAAATATTATTTCGAAAATAATACGAAACTCAATTTCTATTCAACTTATCTATTACAAGTGACGGACGCTAAATTCCAGAAAAAACGAATTTGGATCAGATTTTTTTTTATTGAGTAACAGGCATGTAAATCAGTTGAGGATAAGTGAATACAACCTTTTTTGTTAAATTTTCAACAAAGTTTTTGAATTCATAAGCGTTGAAATATTTTACAGAAAAATTACAATATGTTAGATTTATAGCCGCTACTGTAGTCTATTACAATTGTCTACATGTGACAATGTGTTACAATTACAACGTAGTCAAGTATTCGAATAAGTGTGCCGAAACTAAGGTATGGTATAGGTGAAAAACTTAACTAAAAGACCTGTACGTTGTAGTCATTAGTTGTGACGTGTTTGGTTGGATATACATTTGTTTTGTTTGTGTTACACTTTTTAAATATGTAATATCTATTCGTACATGTCACAACTACATACAACAGGTAATTTTCATAAGTTTTTCACATATAAGTTAAGGAACTGATTAACTTTACGTTGAGATCAAGTAGAAGAATTTGAAAAAGACATAAGTTGCCAAGTAGCACTATTGAGTAGCGCAGGTATAACATAACATTTAATAATTTTTCCCCTCGCTTTAGTAGTCAACTACCCCGCCCCCCTAACCTAGTTTCGCCATGCCTGTATTGCCTGTCTGTCCGGCTGTCTGCAATTTGGCATGGATAGGATATATTAATCTGAAAGAGTGCTAAAATAAAATCTAAAAAAAAGACATTAAGGGTTCGTCCCTTATAGTGCAAACAATTTTATTACATATTTCAGTTGTTAAATATTCTAATGTAGTATTTGCTCGTAGCGCTTTAGTGAGGAGAAAAGATTTGTGTTTCACGTTACACTCAGGTGCAAAGTTATTAACTTGACATTATTTCTCAATTATGTGTTTGATTGGGTACCTATATTATCTCTCTGTCGCTCTCATTCAAATTTGTTTACATCCGTCTCGTTCGATATAGTATTATCATTTGATGTGGACTCAGAGACTCGTACAACCGTACACATTGGTATCTATTCCTATTCGATGGCAGCTGCAGTCCGACGTATAAAACCTGTTTATCTTTAGAAGTAAAGCCATTAATTTTTTTGCATAGAAGTTCGTGTGTTTTCGCATTTTTTCGAATACTTCGATGATATCCTAATGGCATCATATAATATTAGATTAAAGTCATTAGATTATAAATAACTAATTATGTAATAATTGTGTTGCGTACGTTGATTTACTATAAGTATTTTATAAGACGCTGCCTAGTCCAATTTTTTTGTTTTGTTTTCCACTAGTGGTAGCTTAATATTCCGTGATTTTAGCCCGCGTAAAAACATAAATGTGAAAATGGGAGTTCAATATTAAAAAAATGCGATGCGCGGTTGTCGTCTTCACCGACAAAAGAATTGGGCTTTATGCCTGAAGGAACAGAAATCAATAAAAACACCCTGTAATTTTTTTAGTTTTAGGTACTTATAACATTCTCGAGTAAAAGGTCCTTCATAAGCCATGCCAATAAAAACGAATTCTGAAGGCGTCGTTAAGGAAATGGCGCCTTATTGCCACTGCCAGAATGTATAATTGGAATATTTACAATTATTGGACTTTTCTATTCAACATTCGAAAACTTACAGAAAGTCGTGAGATCACGAGACATAGGTACCAACAAATATCAGTAAACAGGGCACATCCGATACACGAAAATCACATTCGGTGGAAGTTAGGACAGGGGTCTCAGAATCATAATCTTTCAGACAATATTTTTTGTTTAACGCCACACCTCACAAAAACTGATATTGTTAAGACTGCGCAGTACGTTCGGTTCTCCATACAAACGTATTTATGCTCTCATTATAAAACGCCAGGCTAGAATAACATGAAACTTTGTATACACAATGGGATCCGGCATATCTAGGTCGGATCATATTTTATGTTGCTTGAAATTATAATGGAGAAAAAATACAGCGATTATTAAGGTTTTCATACAAGCCGTAAAAAACTCAAAAAGCCGCTGGTTTTTTTTCTTTTACAAATTCTAGCAACAGAAACTATGATCCGACCTAGATATGCCGGATCCCATTGTGTATACAAATTTTCATGTTATTCTAGCATGGCGTTTTAAAATGAGAGCATAAATACGTTTGTATGGAGAACCGATCCACACCGATCGTACTGCGCCCTCTTAAAGGTTTTTGCTACTCCTCTACTTTTATCTGTCATTTATATAGTCACTAACTCATATACAATGACACCAATAATAAGTCGGTGAAAACACTATGCTCTCTGCCCTGCTAGTATGCTTATACCGTCACGTTTTATGTGACGTTTCAGTACATTTTAGCCATATGACGTGACGGTATAAGATACCATACTAGCCGGGCTGGTCTATAAAATTGTCTAGCGAGCTTTTATAGTTCATATTTTTTTTTATAAAAGCACTGTTATATTTTTTTAAAGGAAGGCTTGGTCCTAATTATGCTTCATTACTTGCCAACACAGACTAGTAAGGGTTCAGACCGCCAACTCACAAACTAAAAATATAGACCGTAAGCCGTAGTAATATTTAATCTGTACCCGCTGGTTGATTTTTGACGTTTATTTTTTTTAGTTAATTAATGACACTGTGGCAATGGAACTTACTGTGAACATCCAACGATAAATATATATAGCTCATTTAAATGTAACTTTGTGTAGAAGCTCACGACATTTACAATTGAACACCAACGTCCGATGTTAAATGAAACTGGTGTTCAATTGAAATACCGTGAACTATGTTGTACCGTATTATATGAAATTAAAGAAACATTTTACTTATCAACAGATTTATTTTTTAATGTATCTCATTTCATATCCGGTAAAACGAAATATCTTTGTTCTTTCACAGAGTCCTTTCACGTTTTACAACCGCAACACTCGTACATTTTGCAAAATGAGAACTTGCATGGCATGCCACATACGACGCACTTCACTATCTTCCATTTGTTGTCCAAACAATGGTTATTAAGCGTTTCCGGGTGAATTTTCGATTAGCTACACACTGTTTCGTTTGTATTCTGCATGGTAAACTATCAATACTACAAATTAAATAACAACATTTGCAAAAATGAAAAAATGTTCAGAGATGACTAGACGAAATTCCGAGGAGACGCCATTTTATTTTTGTCACTTTATTTTGACGTTAGACGGCCATTGGTAGTCAAGGCAGTAGCCGATCACAGCTGGGTAAGTCATCAAAATCTTTTTGACACAATATGGCGGCTATCATACACGTTTCGTTCTACGTAGATAAACAGCCGTGCTTACCAACAAAAAACAAAATAATACTTATAGTTTTTAAATCAAGCAGTTGTATATTATATTATTTACTAATATAAATAAACACATACATAATCTATTTTGTTTTAGTTAACAAGTTTTATCTATTTTTGGTAATATTTATAAAAATGAACAGAGCTGCTACCGTGAAACTATTCTACTACTGTTCTACTGATGTTCGTGTATCTGTCTCTCTAACGCACTTGCATATTCGAGCGACAGAGAGGGAGGCATTTGAACTTCGATCGTGTTTGTTTCGCGGTAGCAGATGAGTTCGGATTCGGTCCGGATTCAGATTGAGGCCCTTTATACGGTTAATATTATCACATGGATGTCAATATTATCGCGGTATTTAAAAAATTTGGAGTTTGTTTCAATATTTATCAATGTTTACGTGACACGTAGCGTAATATGAGTGTATCGCGTGATAATAATAACCATGTAAAAGGTCCCATTCAGTTTGGTTCGGATTGGGTTCGGATGTCAAGTGCAGCAAATTAAAAACAAAACAAACCATAAACAAGAAGTGTCATATTATTGATTTCTTACCAAAATTTCAATTGTAAGTGAAATTATTCAAGCTGATAAACTATTAGATTACTTATATGTATAGGTTGTATTAAAAGATTTTATTTATGTTCGTGAAGAATAAAGTGTACGTTGATTCTTTTAAAAATGCTCGACGTAGAAAAATACTGCACTCCCGAAGACATTGCGTAAGTAAAATAACTAGAAAAAAACATGGCGCGTGAAAAGTTTAACAAACAATATTGATTTAAAATGAATCGTAGAAAAAGTATCGTATGCAACGGTGTGTAAGTGGTCTAAAAACGGTCGTGGCGTCTTTACTTGCGATGCTCGCTGAGGCTCACATCGGAACCCACGCCACTCGCGTTGTAAGACCCATCTTATACACCAGTTGCATAAAATACTATTATCTACACCCATATAGTATATCCTCTTTAATGTGTTTAAAAACCATCCGTAAATACCAGATATACCCCACCCATTGCCCTGCCCGCCCGCTGCCAGAACGACACGATACGCTGGGCTGCCTCGGTAAATTTGAATGGTTGCATATGAAGCACATGAAAGAGGATTTAATATATGGATGTAGATAAACTAGTGTTTGCAACTGTACATATTGGCTATGTGCGAAGTAGGTGGTGGGGGAAACTAAGCGATCGCAGCGCACACCATGGCAGAAATGTGCAATTTCCGGGGACTTATATGTCAAATTTACTTCGACGTTTCCTATTGGTTTCCTACGATTCGTTTCGTTTGTATTTATTTATTTATTTTCTTATTTATTTCAGTCAAATTTCCAGTAAGAGTTTGACATTGCCCCGGGACCCGTGACGTTTGACGTTTCTGACGTGCACATCAAAGAATATAATACTCACTAATGAGAAGAACGATAACTCCATACAAAAAATATTACACCCTCCCGAAACGTCAAAAAGTCGTTTATACTACTAGCGACATCGCTTTTGAGCAGTGAACTAACAGGTGGCTTGTTGGTTGGCAGGTTGCCTCCGGAGATTGGGGCCCGGGTTCGAATCCCGATAAAGAAATATATTTTTTATTTTTTTTTACTTCGGTTTCGTAGCATTGTATTTATCTATATAGATTTAAATAAAATGCAGCTGTGTATTTGTGAAAAAATATTTATTTTGTAATATTGTTGATTTTCTCTTTAAAAAGAGATATTTTGTTCGCCTCTTCCAGCAAATAGATCCCGATTGTTAGGCTAAGGGAAATAATGCAATCGAACTTATTCTTGATCTTGGGCAGCAGCTCCACATTTAGCACACATCGTGTATTCATTTGTGGATTTAATTACATCTTCCATCTAGCAACCACTGGAGAAAAACTGAAGGTGGAATAATCCACAAACGTGACGCAAGTGGGTACTATCTTCCAAGGCCCAACTAAAGTCCAGTATAACACACAAACTATAATTCTCTTCTTTGCTTTGATTTTATACTGAACACTGAATATAATGCAATGCATTTGCATGCGTTGTCGCTGTCGCTGTCGGGCAAGACAATGCGACAAGAAGAATATTAGCCAAAACTGAATTTAATACACAATTTCCACAAATAGAATATTGTTCGTGTTCGGTCTTCAATCGTTCAACTTTATTACCGAGAAGAAAAGTAGCTGTAATGTTCCATCGATGTTAACTTATGCTTGTGGATTTCTATTACCAACAGCATGCCACAAGAAAAGCAAAAACAACGTTTGTAAATATAATTGTTTGTTTTGTTGAAATCAATGTTGAAATACGTTTTGACAATATTTATGATATGGTAGTTTGACACAAGTGTTATTTCAATATATGAAGTTTCCATGGTAACCGAACCATAGAGTTCACTTGCTATACTTCACAGTAGCACTATAACAATAAACAATACAATATTTAACACAGAATACACAGAATTTATCATGAAATAATAGATCTTGCGCGACTAAAATGCAAGAGCAAATTTTACATAAATTAAAAACGATTTTTCAGATGCATGGCACCATTGATAAATCAAATTAAGCCCCACCCAGACGTTCCAGCATTGCAGTTGTGGGATCTATAAAATAGAACGAGACAACCGGTCTTCCTATTTTGCTCTATCTTATAGGTTGCTTCCCACGGCAGACTGCAAGGTGGACTGCTATGTTGCACTGTCTGGATGCCCATACTTTAAGGGCACATACTGGTAACAATTTAATTTCACTGCAACTCACACATACGCAATTACGAAGCACCCTACATGTCTTAGCGTAGTTGATACCCCTTGGTGCACATAGCCAATAGTCTGACAATAAAGAGTAGAAATTAATTGAGGTCGCCACTATGCTTTAACGGGCAACATTTATACTAGGACTCGATTGATATTGATACTTGCTTATGATAATAATGAAATACAAAATAATATAGTACAATATAGGTATATTCAATATTTTATAGTAATATATCTATGTTAGTTATAAAAATAAATACGAAAATGAAAATAAAATATGATCTTTTTTTGGTTTCGTCCAATTTATTGATTAAAAAAGTCATATATCAAAGTCATCTTATCGTTTTTGAGGACGCCCTTTTCTATGCTCTGTGGGCGTTCCAAATTTGCCGTTATTCTTACGTACTTTTTATTCACTATTTTCTTTACACTACTGTCTTCCCTGAAGCAATGTAGATTTTAAAGTTTTATACATATTTATGATCATATCAATAAGGAGTGAATCTATGTACAAGTGTAACTTTTTAATAAGTTTATTACAAAATCCGCAACAGGCTTCGTCAACACCGTCAACCTAACCTAACCTAATCTAAAGGACCGCCCCGGATCGTAGATGGCTCAAAAGTTCCCATGATGCTGGTGTCGTTGCCACGCTGAATGGCCAACGAAATCTGTTGAGCCAAAAACGATCCGGAACGAGGATCGCAACCCCTCTCTCTCAGCCGCCGACCCACATCTTTTAAAAAGTCCCAGGCCTCTGCACCCCAGGGTCCCGTAGTCTCCACCGCCACCGGCTCAAAGTCGTACACTGGTTCCAAGGCAGAGTATTTTAAATGTTTCGCTCGAGCCGCCGACTCTGCCGCTGACCCCGCAGATCTGATGGTGTAACTCAAATGGGATGTGGCAAACGTGCTCACGCACGTTGCGTCCCATAAGAGACACCGACCCTTCCGCCAAGGAACCAATATCAGACCGTCTGGCCTTTTTCCATCAGTGCGGCATAGCCCCGGAGGCTCCAGGACACACGGCACGTTGGCCGAAACTAAAGCCCGGCGAACCACCTCGTTAATGGCATGGTGCCTCGGAAACCGACCCGCACATCTCTGACAACTAAGTCCATGCCCGCCTTCCTCAACCATCACCCCACTAATGCAACGGTGCGCTTCGCACACCTTAAAACCCAAACGTAACGCAACAGCGATTCTTAGAGAATCATTATCTAAAAGAGTACCCAGGTGGGGGGAAGGTAATGCGTGCAGCCAAGCCCCCGACTCAGGGCTAAAGGCGGCCTTGAGGTGCGCTATATCGGAACCTACTGCCTCCTCCAGAAGATCCGCACAAATGCGTTTGCACAACAGCTCATCCCATCCTCTCTGCATGGCAAGACTTAGTCTGTTCATCCCCTTGACAAGTGTAACTATTTAGTATTTTAGGTCCTCATTATTTAGTAATATTTAATCTTAACAGGCTATATGTATGAAAACTACTAAATCGTTTTGCACTGATAAAGTTGCAACCAGTATAAATAATATAAAGATTATTTTGTTCGTCTCATTTGCTTCCTTTATGTGATCGACTAATAAAATATCAAGAAGTGGCATTTACACTATATGACTTTTCAAGATCGAACATTATTTACCTAATCTCAAATAGGGAATGTCTGAAATTTTTAAAAGTCCTTGATTATTTTTCTAATGGTAGGAATAACCGTCGCCATTAAAAGAAAAAAGTTTCAGATTTTTCGGTTGCGCCATATATTTTATAAAAATACAAACATTTTATGTCACCTCGCGTCTGCCCCGTATCGGACTACCAAGACATTTCTAAGTCCGTCAAATATTTAAAAAAAAACACCTGCTTGAATCTGTGGTACGCAATGACACTGACAGTTCAAGTCATACGACCAACCAATGATGAACTGTCAATGTCATTGCGTACCACAGATTCAATCAGGTGTTTTTTTTTTAAATACTTGACGGACTTAGAAATGTGTTTTAGTAGTCCGATACGGGGCAGACGCGACCTGATATAAAAAGTTTGTATTTTTACAAAATATATGGCGCAACCGAAAAACCTGAAACTTTTTTCTGTTAATGGCGACGGTTATTCCTACCATTAGAAAAATAATCAAGGACTTTTAAAATTTTCAGGCATTCCCCACAATAGCGAAATTACATCCAAATAATGATTATTAAGTCAATAGCTGTAAATATGAAATAAAGTTTTTAGTAGTACATACTCGTTATATTAGCAGTTCGTTTGTAAACTTCTTCAAAATCTAGCAATAACTTTCCTGCTTGAAATTCGGAAAATCACGTCAAAAGCACCTGATGATCCATGTTAGTTCCATTTTATTTAATTTCTCCTCTTTATTGTCAGACTATACTACCGGTACTATCAGCAACCCAGGGGAACTAGCTACAGTGAGCCTGTGTGCGCCCGCGCAGTACGTGTGGCGCGCACCGCCCTGCTGCGCGCGGCGCCCTGGACGAGGGCCCTACGCACACTCAATGTATTCCATTGTTCTTTGAATGAGTTCACTAAAGTTACTTTGTATGTATTATGTTATTGTAGGACTTAGAGTTATGTAATTTGCTATAAAAAACGCACAGATATCCAGTAAAGAACAGAAACAAAATGTTATAATAACAAGTAATTTCATACAACAAATAAATGAAAGGCAACAGTATGCTCTATAGAACAATAAATAAAAACATCAGAACCGACATAAAAAAACTACCGACTTTCCGCAATAAGCCATTACTTATAAAAAACAGGCGGCATCAACAAGGCGTACAGAAATATTAACAACACGAAGCAAATGATGCACCAACTAACGACTAACTCCGGAAGTACTGTAACTAGCCGCAAAGAATTACTCGAAGAAGCTACCACATTCTACAAACAACTATATCGTAATGCTAATCATCATCACAACACTCTACTCTCAGAGACTTCGCCCTACCACAAAGACAGCGCTCCACCTTTTACTGAAAGCGAAATAGAGTATTCTATAAAGAAGCTAAAAATTGAAAAAAGGCCCGGACCCGACGGTATTAGCAACGACGCTATCATCGCTGGAAAGGAAACACTTCTAAAACCAATAACAAGATTATTTAATAAAATACTTGATAAAAAAGAGGTACCAAAACAATGGACAATCGCTGAGATAACACTGCTATATAAAAAAGGCGATCCAAAGCAAATAGCTAATTACCGCCCCATCAGCCTTATGTCCTCACTCTACAAATTATTCTCCGCATTTTATGTCGTATTACAAGAGTGGTGGAAGAAAATCAACCAGTGGAACAAGCTGGCTTTATACGGGGCTTCTCTACAGTGGACCATATTCATACTCTTAAGAACATAATAGAGAAATACAACGTGTTTGGAAAAACACTTTATATAGGTTTTGTAGATTACTGCAAAGCTTTCGACTCAATCTCGCACGCCTGTATATGGAACGCTCTAGCAGAACAAGGATTTAACGCCAACTACATTGACATCATCAAAGTACTCTGCAAAACAAGTATTGCTAGAGTGAAAATGGAAAAACGGGGGCCTTCCTTCAGGGTGGAAAGGGGAGTTAGGCAGGGAGACCCGCTATCACCCAAGCTATTCATTGCAGTTTTGGAGAGCATATTTAGACGTTTGGAATGGGACCACGTGGGATTAAAAATACACGACACCAACTTATCACATTTAAGATTCGCTGATGATATAATAATATATAATAATAATAATAATATTGGGGGACAATCTTACACCAATCGACCTAGTCCCAAACTAAGCAAAGCTTGTACTATGGGTACGACGATATACATACTTATATAGATAAATACATAATTAAATACATAGAAAACATCCAAGACCCAAGTACAAATATCCGTGAAAAATGCACAAATAAATGCCCTGGCCGGGATTTGAACCCGGGACCTCTAGCTTCGGAGGCAGAGTCACTACCAACTAGGCTAAACAGGTCGTCAGACTCCTGCTATCAGAGAACCCAGAAGAACTTCAATATATGTTTGACTCACTCAACTCACTAAGCAAAGTAACAGGACTAGAAATCAACCAAGAAAAAACAAAGTCATGACAAACAGAGAAAGAAAAAATATCTGGCTAGAATCGAAAACTTTAGAATACGTGCAGCCCTATATACCTAGGCCATCAAATCCCATTTACAAAAAACACAGAACACGAAATAGATCGGAGAGTAGAAAATACATAGAAAAAGTACTGGAGCTTGAAAGAAATTTTCAAGAGTAGTATAAACACAGATTTAAAAACTAAAGCTATGAATATTTCCTTACTACCTTGTCTCACTTACGCTTGCCAGACCTGGACTATAACGAAGAAGAACATACACAAAATTAGAACACGCCAAAGAGGTATGGGGAGAAGCTTTCTTGGGTTGAAGTTAAGAGACAAAATAAGACACTCTAAAATAAGACGAAAAACAAAAGCTAAAGACGCTGTCAAACCAATACTGCAGCAGAAATGGCGTTGGGCAGGGTATCTGCAAAGAACCTCTGACGAAAGGTGGTCAAAAACGATCACTAACTGGTACCCCTTAGACGGAAAACACAAAGGACCCAACAAACGTTGGAGCGACGGCCTGGCGAGTGTTGCTGGAAAAACCTGGAGGAGACTAGCTACAGACCGCAGAAGATGGAGATGCATGGAGGAGGCTTTTACCGCTCTAGGCGGTCCTTACATCGATGAGGAGATGAGATAAATAACAACTAACAACTATGTGAATTTAAAAAAAAAGAGAAAAAAGGTCATATAATTACGTCAAAAATGTTATGCACTGTAATAATAATTCTAGATAGGCACTTTATAACATTTAGATTTAACACTTTACGCATTAAAATAAAATAAAAATGTAAGGAATGTAATAAAAGCTTATAAATAAATAAATTTGCTATAGATATTTGTTATACAATAATTTGCTACACTATCGCATTGGAAGACTGTAAAGATAGATGTATTGTGAACACAAATAAATAAATAAATAAGATATACAAAGTGTTTTAATGCCTGAGCATTAAAACACTTTGTGTGATCTTATTATGAAACTCCGCTGCGCGTCGTTTCTCTGAACCAAACCACACTCGCGTTTTAATGCCATTCATTCATTTCATTCATGTAACATTCGCATAAACTACTATAACTTATAACACTTGACTAGTATATTAACACTTGAGTTATAATACTTGTTAAGTAACACTTGACTTATAATACTTGACTAGTATAACTTGGAATCGAGATTCGGAACAACTATGTATAAGTATGATTGAATTGGAAGTAAAATCTTTTGCTGGTTATTTTGAAGAGAGTTGTTATTTGGCAAGCATCGTGAATACCAGTGGAATCGTAAAACTATCTAATGATATGGAGCCACAAGCCTTGGAAACGTTTGAGGCAAGGGGATTGACGTTGCTAACCACTCAAGTGCTCGCGTTAAAAAAAAAGGTGGTCTAAAGTGCTCAAGATTCACCGAGCATTAGCAGCGCATTGTCTTGTGTTGTTAATAAATCGGTTGCCCGGCTTCGTCTAAACTTTATGCTATGATTCTTTTTATGTTATAAAGCTAAAGGAACAGGCAATTTGTTTATATAATTAATTACATATGTCACCATAGTAAAATATTTTTTTAAAAAGTCACAAACTTTACATACCGTTTCGAATGAGATCTTTTGCAATAAATATATTTTTATTTTAAAATCTAAATCGATAACATATGTAAATGTTATGTTTATTTAAAACTGTAATAGTTTACGCTTCGATTGATACCAAATAAAGTATATGATCCCGGGGAAATATTTTGCATAAAACCTTTTTCATTTGCAATGTTTACATTGTCAGTTTTTCAATTCGCCGCAAAACAGTGTAGTTTGTTTGTGATTTTTGTATGAATAATTTAGGCAAACGAGTACAAAAATATTGTCAGACGTAGATAGAGACACTATAAATCTTTAAATAACAAGTGCCAATTTTGTCAAAATCGCAACAATTTCTGTCACAAATTATCAATAACAAAAAATAGCCTTACATACCTAACGTAATGAGTGCCGCTTTTGACGCCCGATTAAAAATAATTCCATACACTTCAAACCACATAAAACTCTTAACACATATACTACACATGTTACACTTCACAACTTAATAGATATTCGACCGATTACAACTCGATTTATATTTTTGTTCTCATTTCAAAAGTATACAAAAACCCACGCGAAGGTCCCAACTCAAACTAACGGACATACTGCGGCGGACCTGCGCTGTCAAAATTTAATCATGGCGGCGATATAGGACGGGATACACTGGTGCGCAACGAAACCACAGTTCACGCAGTGATCGTCAATATTGAAATTACGAAATTTACATTTCTTATTAAATCAATTACGAATAGTTACAGATCCTTAACTTATGACTTATACAATGCTAATACGAAATTAACAGCGGTACACTCATGGTGACTTTAATTATATATTCTTGAAGTAATAATAACGTTTGGCATTTTATTTTAAATATCATTGGCTGTCGTGATATAGAATAACTGACAAAGTAGAAAAGTTGGAAAACGGCCGATATTTTCATTTCAAAGTTATATATCTCAACAAAGGCTGAACCGATTTTGATAAAACATGTTTTACTAATATTATCGTTTCCCGAGAGAAAAGTTATGTTATTAACTTATTATAAATTCGAGGAGTTAAAAATGTAGTATTTTTTATATACACACCATAATAGTTGCAACTTTTTGGCTCGACATATCAGATCTCAATGACCTCGTGTTTACGTGTCTAGGCATTTATAGTTGCTTCAGTCATATTGATCCACGGCTATAAGATACTACTAAATTTCTCTTGGAAATCCTGCTCTGAAAAAAAGACAACCAAATAGTTCACCAGTTTAAATAAAAGCTACGATGCCATAGACAGATATACACATTAAACTTATAACCCCCCTCTTTTGCGTTGCGTAGTATAGTAGTAGTAGGTACGGTACCAGAACTGACTATATTGTAATTTCATCATGTCAGCCGAAGGACGTCCACTGCTGGACATAGGACATATATTTATTTGGCACCCCAACAAGTTTTTTTTAACTCTAACAGGTTCTCATTGCTGAGGTGATAAGTTTTATGTGATGTGGTATGTGTGTGGTACACGAGAGCAAAGTTACCTATATGCATATCGTGTATTCGAATCCCTTGATACGCTATAAAATCTATCATAGAATCACTTGCCACGCTCCCTAGTGATTCGACTAAGGCATCCTTCGCTACCTCGGGATTCGAAATTATTACTCGTCGTAAAAAAACGACTGCTCTCTTATTGCACAAATAATTATTGAATCCTTGTCTGACACATCCCATAACCACTAACGAGTAAAATTACAATGAATATTTAAGAAATTAAATTAAATTAATATTTGAAAAAAAATACATCACAAGTAACAACAAAATTCATACACTTATTTTGTGAGGTAAGTATTTTTTATTGGTACGTGGTTTTCACTGCAAATTTTTGGGTGTTAAGTTAAAACGACTATACAATAGTTTATATGCGAGCTACAAATAACTGAGATAACGGTCAATACGAGACAAAATCAGAACTGGTTTTTAGAAAAAAGAAAACCATACATTCTTATTTGAACCATTACATGGAATATGTGAATTTTATAAATTTATATGATCAGTTGAACAAGTAAAAGTGAACCCTACCTCTACTTCATACATTCATAAATAAAAGGTAAGCAGTTACATTGGTAATGGGCCGCCACTTAGTATGCGTAAAAGAACCTATCAAAAATGAATAAACTAAATTAAACCATTCTGCGACAATAGCCCAGTGTGCACCACGCCTTATGACATAATACGTGGATCCGACGCGAATCGGCGGAAGTGCCTTGTGCAACCACAGTTGCGTACAATAGTATTTATAGACGTCACAAGTTCATTCACCTAATCCTGCATAGAACATACTTAATTGTTCATTAAAAGTGGATTTATGTTGATTTGAATAGACGCATTTATTGATTTTAATAGCCTAGTACAGAAATATAGCATAATCACATAATAATGTACGATTTAAAATTAACCTCTCAAAATTTTCATCACTCAACGTACTTTGTTGGAAGAATTTATTACATTCCATTTTAATTAGTATCGAAATATATGCTTCGTCTTATGAAGCAGTAAACCAGCATTAATTTGGTATATAATACCAATTAAAAAATGCACAATTGATTGCTCACAGCATTTTTTAATCGCGAGCTCTCTCGCTGACGTACCGAACTTCGATGGTCATGAAAACAACTTTTATATTTTATAAAAATTGTTCCTTAGACTGCGGTTTCAATTTTTTTTAATGTTGCCACATTCATACTCTACCTATATAACTCAATTAAAAAGCGTTCTTTGCATGTTCCGCATAGCAACAATTTAAAAACCGTTGGAACTCCAACTCGCAACTAGTGTTGCGAGAGCACTGTACGTTTTCCCAAGTCGCAACCCTAGTTGCGGAGAGCACGTGAGTGGCTAATGTAATAATACATAACGTACGTGTGGCACAAAGTTAAACGAACTCTTAGACATTAAACATAATAAATTAATATGTGTGCAGATAATTTATTCAAATATAGTTTGGACGTCCTAATAGATAAATACCTCTTGGGAGGTATTTTGAGAACACGTTCGCGTCCGGTTAGAGACAAGGCGTTACCTCGGTATCCACAGGCATTTTTGGTTCTACTGGGTCCTCACAGAACTGTTCAAACGACCTCCAAAGGGTCATTGCCAAAAAATGTGGACATTTAAATTTTACTTATTATTTAAGCCTGTTTTATGAATACTATTAATTTTAACAGACTGCCCGAGTCGCTTTTCCTGGGGTAAAAATGATCATGGTCGCGAGCTACGGAACACCTTGAGACGAAGCTTCCCGAAGGCAGCAGCAGCCGCTCGGATTCTGCTATTAATTTCATATACCTGAAGTGGTCTACACGCTTGTGAGTCATCTTCGAGTTTGATGTCAACGGGCATTAGTGGATCAGACTCAAACCCCATTATTAACGTCTTCTTCAGCAAACGTTGACAGGTCTCGGCCGACTACAGCAAATAAAGAATCATTTGATACCTCATCTATCTATCTATCTTCTATATATATATTACGCGAAGCCGATCTTTATAATGCCCATCAGATCTACAGTTATGGACCGATTTTGATAAATTATATACCATAGGATCCGTCCCATGTTGCAGATGTGCAATTTAGGGTCTTAGTTTTTGATTTTTATCCTGAAAAATTAATAAAATGATATTTACGAAAAATCCTGGATACCCGACAAATATAAGCCTCAAAATAGTGTTCGATGACGCCGCATACAAGCGAGGGGTCAGCTTAACTTGGTAGAATTGTACGAGGTGTCAAAATTTAGCTTGGTTAACACGTGACCTGGGAACTATATAGCTATGGTACGATTCCGGATGACATAAAATTCAATATGAATTAAAATGTTCCTGTAAGAAATATCTGGTACAGCATTGCAAAATAAAACTTTCGAGTCGAGAAATACTCAATATTATTAACTATAAACGAAAGTCAAATTACTAATTTGTTTACAAGACAATACATAATATTTACAGTTGACATGAATATCAGACGTATTGTGTCAACATTTAACTTATTTTTTTATTGTGGCCCTTTACACGATTAATATTATCACAATACTGAGTTGTCAAAATTATTGTGGTCTATAAAGGCAATACTAATTTTAGTGATCTTAGTGATCCGTTAATTTCATGGGGGCGTTTTACACTGTGATTATTATCCCGTGATACACTCATATCGCCATACGATTTACGTGAATATTGATGCATATTGAATCAAAACACGAACTATTTGGAAAACCGCGATAATATTGACATCCCAGTTTTGTCATTATAATAATATTAATCCTGTGAAGGGCCCCATTCATTTCCTAACTTAAGACCCTGTTCACATTATCCGATTTGATAAAGGTGTCGGCTCCGACAAATGTATCGAAATGTGACCGATATCGTGTCGTGCAATGTGAACAGGGACAAGTTTTCTTAATTAATAATACCAACAGATCCGTAGTGTTAAAGCAAGATGAGTTGGACCGGGACAGATAGTACGATTATTTTCGGCTGCTTACGAATTGTCTCCACTTAAAAGCACACCAAAATTTCAAATCCCATATAATTAATCCAAAACGCCACAAACGTCAGTTCAGTACAATTTGCATATTTGAAAGCTGAGGCACTGATAGGTGAACACCTGTCAGATATCACATATTCGTCTCTCTCAAACTTACTGATTTGTGCATTAGAGAGAATAGATGAGATATTTAGAAATTGTTCAACTTAAATGAGCGGATCTGATATCCGTGGCAGTTTTCCATACATATAGGGATAAGCTAGCCTTTTTACTTCCCCTTTTTTGTTTGTTTGTCATTTTGCCGTATTTTATGTACAATAAAGCAATACATACATACATAACCGTGTCGGCTCCAACGCCGATATCGGATCGGATAATGTAAACAGGGCCTAATAGTAAGCTTTTTAAGGTTCAGTATTGTCGAATACTATGGATTTTTTAAGCAGTGATCGACGGAATTCCACGGATTCTTTAATACACTCATATCACGATATGTATCACATGGATATTTATAAATATTGAAGCAAAATCCAAACAATTTTGAAATCTGTGATAATATTGAAATCCCAGTACTGTGATGATAATCACCGTGTAAAAAGCGTCAAAAGAAGACGTTAGATTATGGAATTGTGAGCTTCTGCCGCGAAATGAGAACTATCGAAGTTCGTTTATTCTCCCTCTCTGCCGCACTTTATTATTCAAGTGACAGAGAGGGAGATACACGAACTTCGTTCCTTTACGTTTCGCGGTAGCAGCTCTGCAATAGAACCTCAGTTCCAAATTTAATTTTTATTTCTTCTTTCAAAAAAGAATGATGTGTCATCTTATTCATGTTTTTAAATCGACTTTGTAATCGACCTTCCGAATAGATAGGCTATATTCTTTCCCGCAGTTTCGCTTGTATTCTTAGTAGTAAATCGACGCGGCGGAGCGCGGGTAACTAGTATATATATATTACGCGAAGCCGATATTTGTAATGCCCATCAAATGTACAGTTATGGACCGATTTTGGTAAATTATATACCATAGGATTCGTCCCATGCTGCAGATGTGCTCTAAGGTCTTAGTTTTTTGATTTTTATCCTGGATAATTAATGAAATGATATTTACGAAAAATCCTGGCTACCCGACGAATATAAGCCTCAAAATAGTGTTCGATGACGCCGAGGGGTCAGCTTACCTTGGTAGAATTGTACGAGGTGTCAAATTTATCTTGGTTAACACGTGACTTGGGAACTAGCTATGGTATGATCTTTTTTAATACCACGTCGGTGACAAACTAGCGTACGGCACGCCTGATAGTAAGCGGTTACCGCAGCCTATGGACGCCTGCAACTCCTAGGGGTGTCAATGCGCGTTGCCGACCCTTTAAGAATTTATACACTCCTTCCGGATGACATAAAATTAAACATGAATTAAAATGTTCCTGTAAGAAATATCTGGTACAGCATTACAAAATAAAACTTTTGAGTCGAGAAGTACTCAATATTATTAACTACAAACGAAAGTAAAATTACAAATTTGTTTACAACACAATGCATAATATTCGGTCTAAGTATTTACAGTTTACATGAATGCCAGACGTATTGTGTCAACATTTAACTTATTTTTTATTGTGGCCCTTTACACGATTAATATTATCATAATACTGAGGTGTCAATAATATTGTGGTCTATAAAGGCAGTAACACGGCAATACTAATTTTAGTGATCTTAGTGATCCGTTAATTTCATGGGGGCCTTTTACATGGTGATTATTATCCCGTGATACACTTTTATCACCATATGATTTACGTGAATATTGATGCCTATTGAATCAAAACATGAACTATTTGGAAAACCGCGATAATATTGACTTCCCAGTTTTGTCATTATATTAATCATGTAAAGGGCCCCATTTAATTCCCAACTTAAGATCCTGTTCACATTATCCGATTTGATAAAGGTGTCGGCTCCGACAAATGTATGGAAATGTGACCGATATTGTGTCGTGCAATGTGAACAGTGACCAGTTTTCTTAATTAATAATCCCAACAGATCCGTAGTGTTAAGAAAGACGATTTTTCACATAGTTGTCTCTTTGAATCCTTATGGCTAAGCAAGTTGCTAACGAATTGTCTCCACTTAAAAGCACACCAAAATTTTAAATCCCATATAATCCAAAACGTCACAAACGTCAGTTCAGTACAATTTGAATATTTGAAAGCGGTGGCACTGACAGGTAAACACCTGCCAGATATCACTTATCTGTCTCTCTCAAACATACTGATTTGTGTATTAGAGAGAATAGATCAGATATTCAGAAATTGTTCAACTTAAATGAGCCGATCTGATATCTGTGGCAGTTTTCCATACATATAGGGATAAGCTAGCCTTTTTACTTCCACTTTTTGTTTGTAATTTTGTCGTGTTTCATGTACAATAAAGCAATACATACATACATAACCGTGTCGGCTCCAACGCCGATATCGGATCGGATAATGTGAACAGGGCCTAACAGTAAGCTTTTTAAGGTTCAGTACTGTCGAATAAAGCAGATTTTTTTTTTCTGTAGAACTATGGATTTTTTAAGACTGCGCAGTACGTTCGGTTCTCCATACAAACGTATTTATGCTCTAATTTTAAAATGCCAGGCTAGAATAACATGAAACTTTGTATACACAATGGGATCCGGCATATCTAGGTCGGATCATAGTTTCTGTTGCTTGAAATTATAATGGAGAAAAAATACAGCGATTATTAAGGTTTTCATACAAGCCGTAAAAAACTCAAAAATCCGCTGTATTTTTTTTCAGTTTACAATTTCTAGCAACAGAAACTATGATTCGACCTAGATATGCCGGATCCCATTGAGTATACAAATTTTCATGTTATTCTAGCATGGCGTTTTAAAATGAGAGCATAAATACGTTTGTATGGAGAACCGATCCACACCGATCGTACTGCGCCCTCTTAAGCAGCGATCTACGGAATTGTACGAATTCTTTAATACACTCATATCACGATATTGTATCACATGGATATTTACAAATATTGAAGCAAAATCCAAACAATTTTAAAATCTGTGATAATATTGAAATCCCAATACTGTGATGATAATCACCGTGTAAAAGGCGTCAAAGAGAAGACGTTGGGATTATGGGATTGTGAGCTTCTGCCGCAAAACGAAAACTATCGAAGTTCGTTTATTCTCCCTCTCTGCCGCACTTACTTATTCAAGTGACAGAGAGGTAGATACACGAACTTCGATCCTTTTCATTTCGCGGTTGCAGCTCTTCAATAGAACCTCAGTTCCAAATTAAATTAGTAAATAGTTTGTGGTCGGTCTCAATATATATGTAGGAATAGAATTTCTCACACGCATAGACACATGCCAACAATTCTTTTTCTATTTGGGCATAATTTTGTTCGGCTTTTGTTAACGACCTCGACGCATAACTTCCTGGAAGGTTGTCTTGTAGGAGACAAGCCCCAAGACCGTCCTTGCTGGAGTCAACCGATATAACTGCAGGTTTATTCATTCACGTGATGCGCGTTCATATAAACAGACAAACAGATAAACAGACAAACAGACAAAAAATCTAAAAACTGTTGGAACGTGTTCTGTTATCGATTCTAAGTATCCCCAGCCAATTTTTTTTCGAATATCTTCCATGTACAGACTTTCGACCTTCTTCAGCTTTACTATATGTATAGATAGGAAAAATATATATTACATCTTTACCTAGATTATATATTTATTATTTTCTAAACATTTTTTAAACTAAGTTTGTATAATTCTCCGATAAATGGAGCTGGAACCATGGCGTTCAATTTCTCCAGAATTTATGGGGTCGGGACGGGTCGTACGGACGGAACCCCCGGTGCGCGAGTCGGACACGCACTTGGCTGGTTTTTTCTATTCTTCCCGCGCGGACTGCAGTCAGGTCCTACGATTAATACGTGAACTGCCCGGCTAGCACAACTTGGCGCGCGAGCTATCTCACGCGCGAGATAGACAATCCGTCTCTTTCTGTGTGTACCAATTAGAAAGAGGCGGATAGTCTATCTCGCGCGTGAGATATCTCGCGCGCCAAGTTATGCTAGCCGTCGTAAAGGATTTTTACTTCTTTAGGGTTATGCTTTTACTTTCAAAATCCTATAGCATTACAAATATTACAATTTAAAAATAACTTACAGTACGATCTTTTTCTTTGTGGTATGTAGAAATCGTACTATCATTCATTGAAGGAATCTAGCTAAGAGGTTGCAAACAGATGCTGGCAAACACAAAAAAAAGTGGCGTAGAATAGTGGCCGTATTATTTTGCTATTCGAAAAGCAACGAGCAAGGCATAGAATGGCACATATAGAATATAAACATAATATAAGTAGCACATGTACCTATAGTTATGGCAGCTATCACAAGCTGTCACTAAAACCGCTGAATCTCGTCGAGTTTCA
Source organism: Notocelia uddmanniana (assembly GCA_905163555.1). Lineage (NCBI taxonomy): Eukaryota > Metazoa > Arthropoda > Insecta > Lepidoptera > Tortricidae > Notocelia > Notocelia uddmanniana. The sequence continues at coordinate 55,770,049 of LR991052.1, forward strand.
ATCCCGAAATAATCATCCCATTTCTCTGTTGGACAGTCTGACACAATGTAGTGTGGTTTTGTTAAAAAATAAGCCTGTCATAGCCGTCATAGCAAAGACTACTTCTGAAGATTGGACGCCATTTAATAAGCGTAGGGAAAGTTAGTTGTGTCTGCTGCCCATGCGAGATGTGACTGGTGAAGAGTTGCAAGTCAACGCACATATTGGGTATATGAGCGTTGAAATACAATTGGCTTCAAATTCAGAGCGCGAAACGCACATAGAGAGAAACTGTATAGGTCGATTCACAAGAGCTGGCGCGGAATGTCTATGAAATTAATGACAGTTTAATTTCATACATTTCCGCGCCAGCTCTTGTGAATCGACCTATAATAACCACAATCCACGTCTCTTGCCTGCACCGTTTATAGTTCCATAATGTAGTTGTACAGGAGTTTTATGCAAAATGTACCCGTTTTATTTTCTATTGAGTGTATTAATGGATTATCCTCGGTTTACGAAACGTCCTGTAGAAATTGATGACGCTGACCATGTGGTAAAATAAACCCAAAAAATCGGCCAAGAGCATTACTAAGAAAAGAAGACTTTTTGCGATAACTCAAAAACGGCTTAACTGATCATGTTCGCTATAGTTTTCGTTGAAACTCGTAATTAAGCTTTACTTTCATTTATTTCATATTTTTTTGGACCCATAGTTCAAAAGTAAGAGGGGGGGGTGGGGACCAATTTTTTACTTTTGAAGTGAATAGAATAGAATAGAATAGAATATATTTTATTGCATAACTGTGTACAGAGATGGTATCAGTAAAGTTAAGAGTTACAACAGTTTATCCGTTACGTTTTCATTAATGTTATAGAATACTCTATCAATCAGCCAGTTTTTTAAGCTGGTTTTAAATTGTTTACCTTCAAGTGACTTTAACTCGACAGGGAGGGTATTAAAGACACGCATTGCGGCAATGAATGCACTTTTGTAAACAAGTTTGTTGTGGACTTTTGGAATTTGATAATTGTATTTGTACTGAGTGCGCAACTTATAATTAAGCGAGGTCTTTAAAGTGAAGTATTCCCCATTGAGTTTAACAAAGAGGCAAAGCTCCAGTATGTAAATCCCAGTTAGCGTAAGTAGCTTCTTTTCCCTGAAAACATTTCTGAGTGAATGTCTACAGTGCAAATGGTACATAGTGCGTATGCATCTTTTTTGCAACCTAAACGTAGTTAAAATATCAGTGGAATCACCCCAGTAAATGATGCCATATGTTAGTAGAGAATATACATTTCCATAGTATGCACTTTTGATTACATTCTCAGAACATGTCTGGGAAAGTATGGATAAAGCGTTACTTTTGCAATTTTGTTGTTTAAATCTGCTATGTGAGACTTCCAATTAAGATGTGTATCTATTTTTATTCCTAAAAAGTTAGAACTATCAACTTGTTCAATAGTTACTGATCCTTCTGTTATAGCAACAGACCTAGGTGCAGTTTTATAATTCCTGAGTTGCAAGAGTTTGGTTTTCTGTAAGTTAACATTTAGGTTAATTGACTTCAGCCATTTAACGACAATATTTGGTGTGTTATTAATATTCTGTTCAAGTTTATCATTTGACAACGATCCTGAAAACAGAAGCGTGGCATCATCAGCAAATAGTACGCATAACTGGTCAACAATTTTAGGCAACTCATTAATATAAATTAGAAAAATAAGTGGTCCTAACACACTTCCTTGAGGAACTCCAACACTTACAGACTTCAAGTCCGAACGCGACTGCTCAAGGCGTTTTGTTGAATTACTGAACGATTCAATGACTGAAGCCTGTTTCCTATTACAAAGATAGGTTTTAAAAAGAGTAAGAGCATTACCTCGTATGCCTAAATTTTCCAACTGATATAAAACAGTATCGTGAACTACGCAGTCAAATGCTTTTGAGAGATCTAATAAGAGAGCAAAGCATGGCCTCTTGTTGTTTATTTCATCCCATATGTGCATAAGAATCTTAAACATTGCCAGAGAAGTAGATTTACCTTTTTGGAACCCGAATTGATTTGGACTGAGTATTTTGTTTACTTGAATAAATTCGAGCAATCTTTTATAAATGACTTTTTCAAAAATCTTCGAAAAAGTTGGAAGAAGAGCTATTGGTCTATAATTACCAATTTCGTCCTTGTCACCTTTCTTATGCAAAGGTTTGATTAAAGCTATTTTCAGACTGTCAGGAAATATTCCCGTCTCTAGAGTGAGATTTATAATGTAGACAAGAGGACCAGAAATGTAATCGATACTTGCTTTTATCAACTGTATTGGAATAGAGTCATGGCCATAGCTTTTTTTATTAGTTAATGACCTGACAATATTTATTAGTTCACTATTATCAACAGGCCTTAGAAATATGCTTTTGCACACCCTTTGGAATACGGTTTGATATTCATCACAGGGTAAAGCACTACCTGAGGTTTGGTTAAGAAAAAAATCATTAAAGGTGTTAGCAAATCAAAAGGCTCTGAAATACAGGTACCGTCATTAATTATTTTTACAATTGCCTTTTTTAAAGGGTTTTCGAAAGAGGTATGTTGTTTAATCATTGGCCATATAGCTTGAGATTTGTTAGCACTGTCACAAATAAATTTGTCATTTGAAATTACTTTAGAGCAACGAATCACTTTCTTGAATAGTTTACGGTACTTTCGATAGTTAGTTGAACAGATGACATCTTTGTTTCTTTGTGTTAGCATGTGCAATTTGCGTTTGGTTTTACTTGCTTTTACCTTTACCTATACCTATACCTTTCGTTTTCCAGTTGGGTTTCCTCTTGTATGTTTTTTAACAGTCTCTAGAGGTATAGTTAAGTCAAATATTAATTTATATGTATCTATAAATGCCTGATATGCACTATTGGAGTCCAGTTTTTTGTATACATCTGAAAAACTTATTTGCGAAATGTACTTCATGAATATATATATTTATATATTATCTATGTATTTATGAATTTTTCTTGTTTCCACAAACCAATATTTCACTTTAAATCCAAGAGAGGTGGGGAAAGTAAGAATTTGACCTGTGTGGTCAGATATAAGTACCTAAATTTAGAACATGGGCTGAACACTGTCGAATATTTGAGATCATATTATCAATACATGTTTGTGATTGATTCTTGTTGGTTCATAAATTTTTACGTTTAAGTTGTATTTATTTAAGGTAGATATGAAAGAATGTTTTGCCACATCATTGCTTAGCAAATTTATATTAAAATCACCCGCCAATATTATTTTACGTTTGAAATTACGGAAACGAAGAATTAGTTTGTCCAGCAGGTTCTCTAGGCTTTTTAAAAAACAAATTATGTCACTATCGGGGCTTCTGTATATACATACCACTACACAGTTTATATCGGGTATTAATATGCCACAGGTTTCGAAATGCAACTCTTTGGACATAGCAAAAATCCATTCAAGGTTAATGAAGCTCAAAGATTTTTTCACATATATGCAAACTCCACCCCTTTTTAATTTATTTCTACAAAATTGAGCGCCCATTACGTAATCATCGATTTGAATACTGCAAGCTTCGTTACCTTTTAAAAACGTTTCAGAGCAGCAAAGCACGTCAATATTAAACGAGTCCTTTAAAATTTCTATTTCACCAATTTTTGATTTTAAGCCTTGAACGTTTTGATGAAAAACTGAAAAAGTGCAATCATTGGGGTCGAAAAAAATTACTTTTGTCTTGAACACTCTCTGCTTTATCGTCATGTGAGCTAATACAGTCATACAATGCTGGCGTAGTTTGAGTATCCTTAAACATATAATAATCACACCTATAATTTAAACTTAATATGCGGTTTAACACGGCTGTACTCAGATTTAATTTACGAGTTCTAAAGGAATGAGAAGGTCCATTATAAGGGCTAACGAAAGAAGACCAGTGTTTGAATTTATTACATAGAGATTTAAACATTTCACTAAGTTTCGGAACATTTATATGTTTGTTGAAATATACATCGCTAAGTATAATATTAGTGTGGGATAATTGCTCCAGGTAATTATACAACGTAGCCTGCAACTTCATGATACTCTTATCATTTTGGCCACCTACGAATACTACATAATCATATTTACTAAAGTCCTTACAAAGTTTTATGCAGCATTCTAAAAGTTTGTCTGTTGAAGCACCTGGTTTTACAATAGCCGTAACGACGTGGGTAGAGCCAAGGTGATTTTGTAAATATCTTCGTACAAATATGCATCTACTGTCTGAAAATATTAGCACTCTACGCTTAATTTCTTGATTGTTTGTATCCATTTCTTCCGTGGTGTTTGGTGGAGGTTCTTGACTATACCGCCGGTATTAACTTTACAATCGTGAAATATTACGTTCTCGTTGTTGTTAGAGGGAACAGAAATATCGTGAGAGCTCTTGTTATTTGTAACTAAAGTGTTCTTAGAAGAATTGACAGTTAATTCTGAGTTATGGACAATGTCATTTTTCGAATTTGCTTTACGAGTTACTTCAGAAGTGCAGCTGAACAGAGTGTCCGCCGTGGAATGAGCAGAGTTTATTTTCTTTGTTATTTTTTTAGGAGTGGTCTTATGTCAGGACGACCTGTTTAGCCTAGTTGGTAGTGACTCTGCCTCCGAAGCTAGAGGTCCCGGGTTCGAATCCCGGCCAGGGCATTTATTTGTGCATTTTTCACGGACATTTGTTCTTGGGTCTTGGATGTTTTCTATGTATTTCAATATGTATTTATCTATATAAGTATGTATGTATATCGTCGTCTAGTACCCACAGTACAAGCTTTGCTTAGTTTGGGACTAGGTCGATATGTGTAAGATTGTTCCCCAATATTATTATTATTATTATATTATTATGTGACTTACCATTTTCCCCCAAGATTTTTTGTAAAGTTTAATCTTTTTTATATTCTCCTCCATTTTTTTGTACTGTCCATAATTGTGCTGTTCAAGCGGTCAATTTCAGCATGTGCACTAGCGAGTTGTAAGGATAGCCTGGCCACTTGAGATTTTAATTCCAAGACTTCTTCGCTTTCCGTGCTTGATAGTGATAGGTTAGGGAGGCTGCACACAGTATCATCATGCTCTTGCGAGTCAAAGTCAGTTTCATTTTCTTGACATATTTCCGGAGTATGACATTGTTGAATAGGTGTAGTTATGGATGTTATGATGTTATTTGCCTGCTCCTCTGCTGCTGGATTAGAAAGTAACGAAGCTGTGTTATCGGACTTCAACGAGATATGAGCATCATTTGAGTTGTAGGTATTGAGATCGTAGTTGGTAAGGTTTGGTTCTTCGGCCGAGGGTGTAAGTACATGTTTCAATCTTTGCTTACGTCTTGTTATATTGTCTTGTTCTGGAGGTCGTACAAGTGATATTTCTTGTATTGAAGTATTTTTCTCATTTGAACTTTGTGGTTGTCCCTGTTGCAAATGCGCGTTTTTAGGTAGTTTTTCTACGCGCTGACACTTAGTGGAAGTAGTTGCAACTTCTATTTTGCTGGTAACTGGTGTATTAGTCTTCTGTCCGGGCTTAAGTGGCCGACATTTGATGCATATCCAAGAACCTTTACGTTCCTTGTCCATAAAATTATAAAGTTTGTCGCATTTAGCACAGTTTAAGTCATACGATTTTTTGCAGACTGAACATAGAAGGTAATGTTTACCTGCTATTTTCTTTGAACACTTAGCACACATAGGAGAAGATGCCATGGTGATTAAACTTATTTAGTGCGTCAAAACAAATAATAGATCCTATTAGTACACTATTCTTTAATGTATTAAAATAAATAACAAAATATTGATAGCACCCTCTACCACTGTAACACTTTCAACACTCGGAGCGACAGGCAGGCGGAATTGTTGTACTGCATATGCGTTTAAATGCGTTCGGGAGCGTTTCCTTGGTACGGCCAAGTGAAAAACAGTGAATATTTTCGAAAATATTCACTTTATCTAAGTGTTTGATGAAGACGTCTATATATTTTGAAAAACCTATCCAACAACACCTCACACCATATAGGGGCGAAACAAAAAAAAACATCCCCGCTTTAAGAGGGGGCATAACGCCAGGAAAAAAGTAGACCTGTCTCAAATTGAAGAACGTATAAAAATAACGATTTCGAGTTGAACATATGTATCCGCAAAATTCGGATTGTCGCGTATTTTGCATTAAAAAGTGTTAATTTTATGACAAAAGATCGGCCATATTAAATTCGTTGGTTGACAGCGTCGGGTTGGGTACGTTCGGAAATTGTAAACTACTAATATGTTTGCGTCCGGTGTGTTGGCCAGGTTGCTGGGCTGCGTTCTGGCCATCATCGCCCATTGTGTGGATTCGGCTAGCCGCGTCTGTAGCGTTTTGTTTTTGTAGTTTTCAAGCGTTCTATACACCTATCAGCCTAGCTAGTACGATAACTTATACCGTCACGTTATATGGGCGAAATATATAACGGTATAATCTATCGTGCTAGCTAGGCTGATTGTCACAACAACCGCCTTGAAAGCGAATGTATGGGGCCTGTTACATGGTTATTATTATCACGTGATACATTCATATCAGGATAAGTATCACGTGAATATTGAAGCAGAATCCATACAAATTTGAAAACTGCGATAATATTGACACCCCAGTATTGTGATAATATTAATCGTATTGGCTATGTGCACGTCTGAAACGTCAAACGTCAAAGGTCCCGAGACAATGTCAAAACTAAGAGATGTCAAATAATGACACATGAATATTTTATTTACTTTAGTAAACGAAAAAGACCCCGTATTGGAAATTTTACTGAAATAAATCAGAGAATAAATAAATACATACAAACGAAACGAATCGTAGGAAACCGTTAAGAAACCAATAGAAAACGTGAAAGTAAATTTGACAGCTGTCCCCGGTAAGTACTCCTTTCTGCCATGGTGGGCGATCGTATCGCCTAGCTTACCCCCACCACCTACTTCGCACATAGCCAATAAAGGACACCACTTGAATGTTTGCTGAGTCTGTCCGCCATCTTAAAGCTGCGTCTCTATTTTGTTGTGACAAACTACTGGGTGACTTATGGGTTTTTAACCTCTAGCAAAATTCTATCCCTATCTCGCTCTATCTTATAACTTAGTGGTACTGGAGGTCTACTCCGAAATCCGAACTTCGTATGGTGCCGTCCCTTTCACTCATATAGCCTATGACAGGAGAGTGAAAGGGACGGCACCATACGAAGTTAGGATTTTGAATTTCGGAGTAGACCCCCAGCTCATGCCGTTCGCCGCGCTCGGACGTTAGAGGCGCTACCGCGAACCGAAAACGAAGTATCTGCCTCTCTCTCGCACATGTCTATTCGAACGACAGAGAGGAAGATAGTTCGTTTTTGGTTCGCGGTAGGCCCTCAGGCGTCAACTTTAAAACGAATAGGGTATTTTACTATAAGAGAAATAAAATTCAAAATGTAATAAAAACCAGCCAAGTGCGTCGGAGTCGCACACGGAGGGTTCCGTACAACTAAAAAACAAATGTTTATCAATATAGACTATATTTCTTCATTATCCAGACTACAGACTATATTTCTATACGAAGTTTCATCATAATCCGTTGTTGTAATGTTTTTATTTTATACATTTTTGTACACTATTTCTTTCGTCGTTTGCATAACTTACACGAATAAATGTTTACTTTATTTCTTTCTTATTTATTTCACCCGAGCGAAGCAGGGCTTTCATCTAGTTATCTATAAAAACGGCAAAGCGTCCGATTTGTACTTGGCCGGTTTTTAATATTTTTAGTTATAGCGGCAACAGAAATACATCATCTGTGAAAATTTTAACTGTCTTACTACTTAATATTAAAAACTTACTCTTATACTAAATATTAAAAACGGGCGAAGTACAAGTCGGACTACTTGCCGTTTTTATAGATAATGGTACGGAACCCTTCGTGCGCGAGTCCGACTCGCACTTCGCCGGTTTTTTTTAAAATTTATTTATAATGAAGGTACATCACATTATCATTTTAAAATTTACTCGCCAAACTGACGAAACAGTTTGTTGGCGAGACCGCGCTCATTTCTACAGATCTATCGTGCACCTAAGTTACTTAAAATATATAATAACAGTATAAATTACTAAACTCGAAATTTTGACAATTAAGGTAATCTTTCCAAAAATATCTTTTTTAGCTTATTTTTTAGTACATTTAAACTACTTTTTTCCTCATTTCATAACCAGCTGATACCGTCACAAATGGTCGGGATCAAGAACTCATTTGTTCTTCTACCATAATAATTATTAACATAATTTTTCACATATTTCCGTAGTCTAATATTTCTTGTTTTATATTTACTTTGCTTCAGCACCTTAAACTCCTCGTTAAAATAATTATCTACACTCTTCAAATAATGCGTCCTTCTTGTATAGGTAGAATTTTACATATCTTGTATAATTTATCATAATTTCCTTTACATTTATGTTTGGTATTTTTAATTTCTTTTGGAGTGTTTCCGCAAATTTTCACTGTATCAAAAAATGTTTGATGAAAACCTCTATTCATTTTGAAATACCTATCCAACAATACCCCAGTCACCCCACACCATATGGTTGAAGCAAAAAAAATGATATCCCCTTTTTACGTGTAGGAGGTACACTAAAATATTTATTTTTATATTTCGTTTTACCATTTTGTCAGATTTATTGCTTTATTAAATCCATGCCAAATTGCAGCTTTCTAGCACTAACAATCACAGAGCAAAGCCTCGGACAAATAGACGGACACACAGACAAACAGACGGACATGGCGAAACTATAAGGGTTCCTAGTTGACTACGGAACCCTAAAAATTTAATGTAATAATTTGACTTGGAGTAAGACTCATACGTAAGAGAAATTAATCATCTATTTTTGCATATAAAATAAATAAATAAATATTAGGGGACTTTTTTTTTACACAAATCTAACTAGGCCCACAGTAAGCTCAATAAGGCTTGCGTTATGGGTACTAGACGACGATATATTTAATAGCTATGCATAGAAAACATCCAAGACTCAGGAACAAATGTCTCTGCTCACCTGCTGTCAACTGCTCACAAACAAATGCCCTTACCGGGAATCGAACCCGGGACCTCTAGCTTCGGAGGCAATGACACTACCAACTAGGCTAAAGAGGCCGACAACTGTATACTACTCGTACTAACAATCGTATTACCGAGGTTGACCGCCGCGCAATGATAAGTATGATAACGTTGTAATTTGAACTGTAAAGTTTGTTTTATAAGGTTGATATTAGATTTTTTGTTGAGAAAGTCTTTATCAAACTTTTACTTGCAATTCATAAACTATAGTGTTGGGTTTTATAAAGGCCGTAGCAGGATAAGGGGAAAAAAATGTCCTTTTGTGATTAAGGGCTGATTTTTTTTTCTACAGTTACTTACATTTAGTAGTACTATTGTGCTAAGTTTTGTTGAAAAATTCCCAGTGGTTCAGCAGGGAAAAAATAAAATCCGAATTCATGAAATATGACTTTTCTCTAAAACAATTAAACTTTATCATACTATCTTTATTTCATTTTGGTTAGTTAAATAGTATATATGTCCTGTAAGAAAATTGAGTATCTATCTTTAACATTTCTGTAAAAAAAACGTCAATGAAAAAAAAAAATATTTTTCTTATATTTCTGAAGGAGTGACCACTCTAAATGTCATGTCTAAAAAAGCCTTATTTAACGTTCTATCAGTCATATTAGTTTGATATTTAAAAACGAAAAGCAACAGTGTCAAATTAAAAAAAAATTTTTGGTTGTGTTTTGTTACTTTTTTCTTACACCATTCTAACACCGCCAAAGAACTTAAGCATAAATCCTCTTTGTAAAAAGTAAAAAAATAAATCAATTTTTCACATTTACTTTAATATTAGCCTGAAAACATATTTATGTCAGTTGTCGCCATTCCAACTTGTAAACCAAAAACTGTCTTCTTCTAATCATCATCACCATTTCTAAATATAGGTAAACCTTAATATTAATAAAGCCATTTATTCCCACAAAAACAATAAGTAACTAAAACTAAACAAAATTAACAATTCCTTCAATTTCTTAAGTATTTGAATTTAATAAGTAAGATAATTTTAATATTATAGTCAATAAAGTGACATATGTGATGCATGTAAAAATTGTTTTTGGGGACCCATAATTGGGCTTAGGCCCTAAAATATTTAGTAAACCTTACTAAATATTTTATCAGATATACTAATCTGTAGGCTTAAACGGACTGTAACTATGTCATAATTAAAAGAATACACAATTGAGTTGCATTTTATTAGACTCTCTTCAAATAATATCTCACTCTGCTACAGCACTTAAGAATAAATTATCTTTAAAACGGAATTTAAAAAAAAGGTTTTGACAGTAAAGCGACATCACATGTTTTTTTCGTATAATATGAATTCAAATCTGTGACACCAAATAAAAATGTTATCTAATAACTACTACTTAGAAAAGTTGAAAAACCCCGACATTTTCATTTCAAACCTCAATATCTCAAAAACGGCTGAACAGATTTTCATGAAACATGGCTAAGAACACACGGGATAAAATTATCTACGACACAAAAAAAAACTAAACGAAAATAGGTTCATCCGTTTGGGAGCTACGATACCACAGATAGATACACAGACATACTGATACACAGACAGATACGTTAAACTTATAACACCCCTCTTTTTGCGTTGGGGGTTAAAAAGGATGCCATTAACAAAATATTTTCGGAAAATCCGAAATATTTGTACCAAATCGCAATGGACAAGTGATTGTAAGAGAGACATACGATTTTTTTTTCTTGAAACACGGAATTAGTGTTACTGTGACTTCAGATAGCGATGATGATTAGAATAAGGATCTTTTTGTTTCAAATGTAAAAAAATATGTATCCCTTTTGTGAGGCTAAATAAAGATATTTTATTTTATTATTTCATAAGTTGAAATGACGACAACTGACATAAGTATATTTTCAAGCCAATATTAACGTAAATGACAAAAATAGTTTCTTTTTTCTTTTTACAAAGAGGATTTATGAATAAGTTCCTTGGCGGTGTTAGAATGGTGTAAGAAAAAAAAAAAACAAAACACAACCAAAATATTTTTTTAAATTTGACACTGTTGCTTTTCGCGTTTAAATATCAAACTAAAATGACTGATAGAACGTTAAATAAGGCTTTTTTAGACATGACATTTAGAGTGGTCACTCCTTCAGAAATGCAAAAAAATTTTTTTGAAATTTTCACTTACGTTTTTTTTTGTAGAAAATATTAAAGATAGATAGTCAATTTTCTTACAGGACATATATACTATTTAACTAACCAAAATGAAAAAAGATAGTATGATAAAGTTTAATAGTTTTAGAGAAAAGTCATATTTCATGAAATTGGATTTAATTTTTTCCCGCTTGAACCACTGGGAATTTATCAACAAAACTTGGCACAATCGTAGTACCAATAGAACTGTAGAAAAAAAATCAGCTCTTAATCATAAAAGGGCATTTTTTCTTCCCTTATCCTGCCTTTTACTTTTTATTTGGGACACACTCTTGTTGATACTATTATATTTACTTCGCAGTCTTGAGCGCTCCCAAGTTCCCAACACAGTCCTCTCGTCTCAGTGGAGCGATCGGGACTGGCTCCGCCCTTTTTTTTTTTGACCAGATTTTTTTAGTTTGGTCGAGTGTGGTGACTATTATACTAACCAGCTAGGAAAGCGTTCGCTTGCACCTGGAATGGCGCAAGCAGCAAACTGGCTCCGCCCGCGAACAGTAACAGCAGATATACTGCGCCGCGCGGAACGTGCGATGTAAGAGACGGTGTCGCGCGGAATAAAAAGGGCTTATACGCCAAATATGTTTTACCTCAATAACTCAGAAAAATTACAATGTGTAAATTAGACATGTTTAGACGATTTTTTTCTATCGAGCCAACTTTAATCTAGTATGGTTTTGTTCAGACTCAAAAATAGCAAAGATCATCTAGTTTTCGTCTGATTGTTTTTCCTGGCATTTTCACTTGATTATGAATATTATGATAGGTAAATATTCAATCTGCGAACTGCAGTTTTGCGTGGTGTCCCCTTTTAAGCCTGTCACAAACAGGCGCGGTCTTGGCCGCGCGGTCAATAGTAAACTTGTCATTAGCTGTCAAATTTCCTATTGACCGCAGGCCGCTCCAGTGTGTGACACGCTTTACGTGTGAAACGCTAATTTTTTTTGCGAATTTGTCAATTTTATTGCTTTCTTTATCCATGCCAAATTGCAGCCTTCTAGCACCAACAATCAGGCAAAGCCCCGGTCAGACAGACGGACATGGCGAAACTACGTATAAGGGTTCCTAGTTGAAAAAAAACTTATCTTTTCAGATTGTTTTATATACTTCCACATCAGAGACCGCTCCATTTTTTTCACCAGTTACAGCCATCAACGACCTATCAGCATTATATGTATTTTTTTCAAAATTACAGGTGTGGAAGAGCATAGAGATATCTTTACATAGATAAAATACTATTACATACATTTCCTAGCATATCGGTTTAATATTAACGGGAAAGATTGAAAACTCTTTAGATTAACGTGTATGTTGCATACTAAATGCTTGCCACTTCCATTTCATTAGGTTTAAATGATATTAAAAAAAAATGCTTTCTGTTATCGTACGTTACGAAAATTAAAGCACCAACTAGATACCCACGCAGCTACGCCGCGTTCGCGTACTACGAACACGCAAGCGAGGCCACGGGAATATAGCCTATCTATTTGGAAGGTCATGGCGTACATAAAATACCTACGTTATAAGTAACATTGTACTTTACATCCGTACAATATTTCTGCAAACCGTATGTTCCGGAGATTAACCCCTATATACAAACTTTGGAACTGAGGTTCTATTGCAGAGCTGCTACCGCGAAACGAAAAGGAACGAAGTTCGTGTATCTCCCTCTCTGTCACTTGAATAAGTAAGTGCGGCAGAGAGGGAGAATAAACGAACTTCGATAGTTTTCGTTTCGCGGCAGAAGCTCACAATTCCATTATCTAACGTCTTCTCTTTGACGCCTTTTACACGGTGATCACAGTACTGGGATTTCAATATTATCATAGATTTCAAAATTACTTGGATTTTGCTTCAATATTTATAAATATCCATGTGATACAAATCTTGGTATGAGTGTATTATTAAAGAATCCGTAGAATTCCGTAGATCACTGCTTAAAAATCCATAGTTCTACAGATATTTTTTTCTGCTTTATTCGACAGTACCTTAACAACTTACCAGAACCTTAAAAAGCTTACTGTTAGGCCCTGTTTACATTATCCGATCGATATCGGCGTTGGAGCCGACACGGTTATGTATGTATATATTGCTTTATTGTACATAAAACACGGCAAAATGACAAACAAAAAAAAGTGGAAATAAAAAGGTAAGCTTATCCCTATATGTATGGAAAACTGCCACAGATATCAGATCCGCTCATTAAAGTTGAACAATTTCTGAACATCTGATCTATTCTCTCTAATGCACAAATCAGTCAGTTTGAGAGTGACAGATAATTGATATCTGGCAGGTGTTCACCTGTCAGTGCCTCCGCTTTCAAATATGCAAATTGTGCAGAACTGACGTTTGTGACGTTTTGAATTATATGGGATTTGAAAGTTTGGTGTGCTTTTAAGTGGAGACAATTCGTTAGCAGCCGAAAATGATCGTACTATCTGTCCCGGTGTAACTTGCTTAACAATATGCATCATTATTCACGTAAATCGTATGGTGATATGAGTGTATCACGGGATAATAATCAATTAATCACCGTGTAAAAGGCCCCGGATTACTAAGATCACTAAAATTAGTATTTGCCTTTATAGACCACAATAATATTAACACCTCAGTATTGTGATAATATTAATCGTGTAAAAGGCCACAATAAAAAATAAGTTAAATGTTGACACAATACGTCTGGCATACATGTAAACTGTAAATACTTAAACCGAATATTATGTATTGTCTTGTAAACAAATTAGTAATTTTACTTTCGTTTATAGTTAATAATATTGAGTATTTCTCGACTCAAAAGTTTTATTTTGTAATGCTGTACCAGATATTTCTTACAGGAACATTTTAAATCATATTGAATTTTATGTCATCCGGAATCATAGTTCCCAAGTCACGTGTTAACCAAGCTAAATTTTGACCCCTCCTACAATTCTACGTACCAAGGCAAGCTGACCCCTTGCTTGTATGCGGCGTCATCGAACACTATTTTGAGGCTTATATTTGTCGGGGCATCCAGGATTTTTCGTAAATATCATTTTATTAATTTTCCAGGATAAAAATAATAAAACTAAGACCTTATTGCACATCTGCAGCATGGGACGAATCCTATGGTATATAATTTATCAAAATCGGTCCATATCCTTAGATCTGATGGGCATTTCAAAGATCGGCTTCGCGTAATATATATATTTATATAATAATAATAATAATAAGTTGGCATAGGGATGTGACGACCCCATCGCCCACTGGATTTCCAGTGCAGTCAGTCAACATAGGGCAGCTTGTGGCGAGCTGTTAGGGAGCAGCGACCCGATGTACCTGAGTGCTCCTGGGGGTGTCCTGTGGGTTGGTTGTATGAACAGGCCCCCCGCCTCTGGCTTGCCTTAACCGGCTGTCCAGAGTGGAGTCGCTAGAGCTGTTGCTCGGGGGTGGATGTGGTCACCTAAGTGGCGAGTTGGCTATATGTTTAAAGTCCAGTGCCACCTCTCTACCCCCAGCCCTCTGCACCGGTGTTGCCCTTAGGCCATTTTTAATGTCGCTATTTATAGGGGCCCATCTAGCCGAGGGCGAGTCACCGTCTGCCTGAGATAAAAATGTGAGACAGTTTTATTAGGCAGACGTCAGTTGTCTCACTCAATAGCCCAACCATTAGTCCATCATATTTACCCAATAGTCCGGTTCATTTAGATTTCATCAACCAGCAATAGTTCCTGTACATCCTGGCGGGTGCTGTCTCTGTGTGCGTCCCATGACACGGGCAGGGACAGCATCCGCTCGGTGTACCCCTTGCATTTCATTAAATTGTCAAAAGGGCCTCTACGTGTTGGCTATGTGGTACTCGGTTGGTACTTCTGTACCTCGGTACTTCGGCTCCGCGCACGCCTTCCAAAGGTCCGGGACACCATTGTCCCGTGAGCGGAAAAGACATAATAATAATATATTGGGGGACAATCTTACACAAATCGACCGAGTCCCAAACTAAGCAAAGCTTGTACTATGGGTACTAGACGACGATATACATACTTATATAGATAAATACATACTTAAATACATAGAAAACATCCAAGACCCAAGAACAAATATCCGTGAAAAATGCACAAATAAATGCCCTGCCCGGGACCTCTAGCTTCGGAGGCAGAGTCACTACCAACTAGGCTAAACAGGTCGTCAACTAAAGGTCAGGTCGTCGTCGTATATAGATAGATAGATAGATAGAAGATATGAGTTTATTAACAAAAAAGCAATACAATAGTACGCATTTTCCGCAAAAAAAACTGCTGATAATTGTCTTGATGAATGAATCATGTAAATTTTTCAGTGTATAGACAAACAAATATGTATTAAATATTTTCGTAACGTGCGATAATCAAAAGAAGTTTTTTGCTTGCATTTTAGTTTTTATAAACTACAATGCCATACTCGCGCGGGGTAGAATCACTTAGCTTATCCTAGCACGGCCTTTGAACACTCGAATTATGTTATCTACATGAAGCAGATAACTTAGGATAAAATTAGACTTGGCTATTACTTATAAAATACTTTCAAGTTTCAACGATTTTTGGTTTAAACAAGATAGGTCCTACGGTTTTCGAGTTATCGTTGAAATACTGTTTTGCCCAAACAAAAGGACGTAAGTGCCGTTCCCTATAAAGATAAGTGATATTTTTTGGATCTAATGTATCAAATGTATTGCACAGTAAATAGTGGTTGTAGATGTCGGTATGGAGCCCTTCTTTGTGCGTGATCCAGCACGCACTAGGCCGGTTTTTTCTTATATTATTTATAGATGCAGGGATAAATATCACTATTCATCATCATCATCATCATTTCAGCCGAATGACGTCCACTGCTGGACATAGGCCTCCCCAAAGACTTCCACAATGACCGGTCCTGCGCCACCCGCATCCAGCGGACACCCGCGACCCTTACCAGGTCATCAGTCCACCGTGTGGGGGGCCTGCCCACGCTACGCCTTCCGGTACGTGGTCGCCACTCGAGAACCTTTTCACCCCAACGGCCATCGGTTCTGCGTGCTATGTGCCCCGCCCACTGCCACTTAAGTTTAGCGATTCGAAGGGCTATATCAGTCACTTTGGTTCTGCTGCGGATGGCCTCATTTCTGATGGTTCAGATGGAAGAATTCAAAGGTTTCGTAATAGTAGTTTATACAACTGTTACATAATGAGAGGCATTAAAACACGAACAATTATACTATCCTGTGACACGAGTGTGGTGAAGATCACATTCAATGAGTTTAAGATAGTGGGAACAGCGACCGAGGCGAAGGGTTTTTAACCGACTTCCATATTTCAAAAGAGGAGGTTATCAATTCGGTTGTATGTTTTTTTTTTTTTTTTTTTTTTATGTTTGTTACTCCATAACTCCGTCATTTCTTAACCGATTTGAAAAAATTTTTTTTGATTGTATGTATATATATCCAAGTTGGTCCCGTTTTTGTCAAAAGGCAGTTCTGATGATGGGATCCATGAGGAATTGAGGGAACTCCTCAAATCTTTAAGGCAAACATATAGTGATTTTTGTGTTTTTATCAACAAGTCAAGCATTTGCATCCAAAAATGTGACATTGGATGAAGTGGAACTGCTGATGATGATCAGAACAGAACTCTTGAACGACGAAAAGTTCACGTTTGGCGATTTGTCCTCCTAGCTGTGTTTGTTAAGCAAGTTCTATTTTCACGATTAATTTTGTCATGCTCGAGTTCTGATGATGGGATCCATGAGGAGTTGAGGGAACTCCTCAAATCTTAAAGGCAAACATATAGTGATTTTTGTGTTTTTATCAACAAATCGAGCATTATCATACAAAAATGTGACATTTGATGAAGTGGAACTGCTGATGATGATCAGAACAGAACTCTTCAACGACGAAAAGTTCACGTTTGGCGATTTGTCCTTCTAGCGGTGTTTGTTAAGCAAGTTCTATTTTCACGATTGATTTTTGTCATGCTCGAGTTCTGATGATGGGATCCATTAGGAATCGAGGAAACTCCTCTAATGTGAAAGGCACACAAATAGTGATTTTAGTATTTTCATGAACTAATCAAGCATTTTCATTCATAAAAGTGACATTTGATGAAGTGGAACTGCTGATGATGATCAGAACGGAACTCTTCAACGACGCGTAGTTCACGTTTGGCGATTTGTTCTCTTCGGTTTTGTTTGTCAAGCAAGCAAGGTTTTTCCTTGATTTCATGAGGAATTGAGGGTACTTAGTCTTCTACCATTATAAACATACTTATAGCCATTTTTGTATTTTATTGTATGGAATCTAAGAGTGCACCAGCTAAGATTAATAATCTTTCACCGGACTCCCCCATTGAAGTCGGTTTTTTTTTCTTAAAAATTATTTGATAGTTTTTTCTATAATTTTCGAGAAAGATAGTAGTCAGATGAGACATTGTTTCTATTCCCACCCTTGTGTAATGGAGTGATCATTTTCGAAGAATTTTGAAATACACCATGTTTAAAGCAAAGATTGGCTAGGTGTGTTAAAAGAGGAACTGTAATGCTGCTAGTTGCAGTAGGCTATTATTTTTAACGATATGAGGATTGCAAAAAAATATTTTTATGGCTTTACTTTTGCCATTGCTGTTAGTGTCCCCGATAATTTAATATTTAAGTTGTTAGGGTATTAAATAAAGATTGCGATTTTTGCCGAAAAAGGATTATCCGATAATGTTACTTCTAGCTTTGAATCAATTATAAAAATTACCCAAGTAAAGGTTTGGACGTGACCCTATTTTGTTTTTATTGTCTGTTTAAAAAATACCTTTGCTATCCATCATTGAACCGCGAAAATTTTATGAGCTATTTTTTTATAAATTTCGGGTTTAAGTCAGCAACAGTGCATTGCATCGATGAACTTGATTTACCTTTTAGTGATGATTAACCTGAATCATTAAACAACCAGAAACCAGTGTTTATTGATGGTTTGCATAAATTAATGGTGGCCGCAGTTCATTTGCAGTTTCCCGAATGTCCTCCAAAATCGGTGGCTGTTCCAACAACGTTGTCTTAGTGCGTGAACTAATATTGCAAGACCGTCCAGTGACTTATTGAAATATTGAGACGTCCTTCGGAATTAGTGGGACCAGAATTCGTACAATATTACATGAACATTAGAAAAATTGTTGGCGATGAATTCCGAATTTCCAATTATATCGTCTAGTACCCATATTACAAGCTTTGCTTAGTTTGGGACTAGGTCAATTTACGTAAAATTGTCCCAAGAAAGAAAAACAGTGTACTTTGGAGTTTGCAAAGCAATAAAGCCATTGTAGACCAATTTCGAAAAAAGGGAAAAACACTTTTAGTGGAAGTTGGAGCACCCCCCAAACGTAAACAAAACAAGTTTCTGCCAAATTATCGTTTTTAGGGTTCGTCGGGTCGGTTCTCAATTAGCCAGAACGGAACCCTAATACTTTCGTCATGTCTGTTCTTCCGTCCGTATGTCATAGCCGATGTACTCAGAGCTATTAGACTTTAAGCAGTACAATTATGAAATTTGGTGCAAAGGTGTATTCTATGAAACCGCTACATAAAAATTATGTGAAATTACGAAAAAATATTGAATTAGGGTTGGCACTCCATGTACAAGTCGTGATTTTGGATAAGCATGCTCCGTTAAAACCGACGCGTGTTAAGCACTATCCCGCCCCGTGGCTCACGCCAGATATTAAGGCGCTTATGGCAAAACGTGATAGGGCCCGCGTTGGCTTCCGTCGTGATCCCACGGATATAAAACAAGAAGAAATACGCTTCATTACGTAGTCGCTGCAATAAGATCTGTAGGAATGTTAGACGTCGCTACATCCACAAATCTATCGAGGAGTGCCCTCCAGCAAAGTTGTGGAAATTGTTGAAGTCACTTGGCGTGGGAAAAACTCAACTATATCCTTCTAGTGTGCTTGACTTAGATGCTCTCAATAACCATTTCAGTGCCTCCCCGGTTACTCTTAACCCTTCCACTAAACAATGAAGCTTATCTTCTCTTGCTAATTCCACACGCCCCGACATTCCTCCATTTGACTTTGGTGACATTTCGCCGCAAGAGACACTTGCTATCCTCAAGTGTATTGGGACGAAGGCTGTCGGTGAAGATAACCTCAGCGTGGAGATGCTTATGCTCGTGGCGGATTTCATTGCTCCTATCCTCTCCGATATCATTAACTTTTCCCTGTCCTCAGGCGTGTTTCCCTCTTCTTGGAAAAATGCCCATGTAATATCTCTCCCTAAAACAAGCAATCCTGTTAATTATTCTGAATATCGTCCCCTATACATACTTCCAATTTTATCGCAAATTATTGAGCATTATGTGAATCATCGTCTCCTTTCCCACCTCAATAGACATTCCTTGCTCAACCCCTACCAATCTGGATTCCGCCCCGGTCATAGCACTGCCACTGCTTTGGTAAAGGTCACCGATGACATTCGTTAATATTGAGTGTAAGAAGCTTACAACCTTAGTTCTCCTTGACTTCAGTAGCTCGTTTAATACAGTGGATTTTAATATACTTCTTGGCATTCTCCAAAGACTCAATGTCTCACAAAACTGTCTATCGTGGTTTCGTAACTACGTCTTTGGTAGACGCCAGCGTGTTTGGGTCCATGACAAGGTTTCCGAATGGTGCGAACTCTCCACTGGTATCCCTCAGGGAGGGGTGCTTTCTCCGCTCCTGTTCTCCATCTTCATAAATAGCATCACCGAGTACCTTAGCCCATCTTATCACCTTTATGCCGATGACCTGCAGATCCATGCAGCGGCTAGTATTGAGGAATTTCCGTCCCTATAGTCAATAAAGTTAATACTGATTTGGTATCCGTTCGTTGTTGGGCGCGTAATTTCGGCTTAAAAGTTAATGCTAAGAAATCGCAAACAATTGTCTTTGGTAGTCCTTACTATGTAAGTAAGCTCTCGGAAATTTGTGTGCCCGGATGTGGTTTTTGGTGGAACTAGTATCCCTTTTACCGCCACCGTCAGGAATCTGGGTATCAGACGCTTTCCTGGTCTCCCCACGTCGCCAAAATTAGTAAGAAAATGTTTGCCTCCCTCCACTCCCTAAGGCGACTGCAAAATTTTCTTCACTTTCAAACAAAGGTGACTCTTGCCCAATCTTTATTGCTTCCTCTTTTGGATTATGATGACATTGCTTTCTTAGATCTCAAAGAGGAACTGCTTAGTAAGCTTGAGCTATTACAAAATGTCTGTATTAGGTATATATTTGGCCAGCGCAAATACGAACACATCTCCGAATTCCGTTCTCAGCTCGCCACCGATCCATCGGCGCAGATATGTGCACATCCTTTTTAACGTACTGTACAATCCTACTTCCCTGCCTTACTTGACTGAGAGATTTGCATATATGGCTGACGGCAGCGGTCACCGCTTAAGGTCGAGTGCAAACCTTTATCTTACAATGCCGTCTAATAAGACACGTACGAGTACATATTCAAGATCATGGATAATAACAATTTATTTAAAAAACACTAAAAAATTATAAAAAAAAATAATCCCAAAAATATCCTTTTAATCCAAAAATTCGACAACGATTATGAGTCATAACTTGAAGCAACCTCAAAATCAGCATTGACTGCCGCGCTATAATCTTTAGGTGCTAAGATCCATTACTTGGAGGTCATAACTTTACATCAATACGAGTATTTCTCCCAAATAAAAAAAAGATTTTTTTTTGGACATTAGAGGTTACTGCAAGGAAACGTACTTTAAATTTATTGCTCCTATTACAGCCCACACCCTGTATAGTATTATTTTGTGGTATATAGGCAATAGCTATATATATTTATATATATAAAAATACGTTTTTGTACACGTGTTAGTTTGTTTATCTTTTGGTTCCTGTGATCCACTCAATTGCTTAAAGGGTAACTGGAAGAGATCCCTTAAAGGGATAAGTTCGCCTTTGTACCGATATAACCAAATTTGTCTGTATTTTACCTGTGTTTTGTGTTCAGTAAAGTTTTTACCTATTACATACATACATACAAGTAACCGGGCGACGAAAAAACAGAGGTTTCAAATCGCTTGCCTTCGGCTTCGGGCACCTTGTGTCTCCAATGTCTCCATCATCAGACCAGCTTTTAGTGCCAAATTACAGAACTATTGAATTAACCTGAATGAATGGTTGGTTAAATCAACCCCTTTTGTTTAACTGCACAGAAGGTCAATTAATTCAGTGATCATACGTTGTCTATTACACGATAATAATACACGGAAAACTTTCCTATGTAAAGGTGCATAAGTAAACAGTATACATAATGTAAGAGTATATTAGGTATGTAGTTATCAGAAGCTAATTGCAAGGTTCGGTTTCCGCGGCCACTCGCACTCGTGTGAGCAAGCACCACTTGAACGTCTCGGATCCGCGGTGGTCCAGAGTGGTGCGCGGGGTGTTTTGTTTGACCGCGCTGCGGCCTGTCGGCGGCAGCGGGCGCGGCAGTAGCGCGAGCAGCCCCGCACGGAACGCACGATGGTCGCGCAGAAGCACGTGCTCGCGGCCACGCTCCTGTGCGCGCTGGCCGGCCAGCTCGGCGCCGGCGCCAGTTTGCACTGCGCCATGCGCCGTGAGATTTCCCCCTGCACCTGCCGACGCGAGGACTCCAGCACCGGTGCCATCGTCGTCATCTGCCATCGGATCAAAGCTTACGAAGAAATCGCAAAAGCCCTCACCAACAAGTTCAGTCCAGAAACCAAAATTGGATTGGACATATCGCACTCGCAGCTGCCGGACTTCGCCGAACACAGTTTCCGAGAACTCGGCCTGTCTATCACGAAACTCAAACTGAATAATGACAATCTAAGGCAAGTTAATTACGACATAATTAAATCGGACTTTTACCAAAGTCTACTTTACATTTCGCGTCATACGAAAATCGGTGATATCTTGTGAATGAACTGAATTGTGTCATTGAGGTATTTTAAATTAATTACTATTTGTGTTCATGTCATTTGACACACAAATAACGTGTGAATTGTATAAGTAAACAACAGGTTTCTGATAAGCGTGGACAACAACGATGAGGATCGAGCCGTTATCAAAGCAGTGGGCGGCGCCCTCACCAGGGTTGGCGGTCGCGGAGTGGTGTTCACCACACTACTGCCGTCCTAACATGCCCATAATCATCCAGATAACACAGACCACTGATCAACTCATACTTCGTGCGGCTTCTGAATAAACAATTACATTACTTACCTCTATCTACAGACGGCCGTCTCGGCATCTCAGTAAATTTCCCTTCAGTGTGAATTTTGTTATATTGAACCCATATTCATCTTATCAGCTCCGTAACAACAATTATTAATGTCCACTCAAACGAGATCGATGTCATTACGATAGTTGAGTAATTCGTAGTTATGCGTATGTAATTTGTTCTCGGAGTGTTTTCTAGTTTTCGAAGTCATAAGGCACCTATAAATAATTGAACTGTCCGTGACCTGTGAGCCCGTCCAATCAATCAATTAATATTTTGAGATTTTCATGACACGAAATCGAATCATTTGCTGCTTGAAGTAGAGGTGGGTATTGTCGTTTTTTATGCCCGGGTGACGGCCTGATGGGATAAGGTGAACTAATTTCGTCAGCGAATAGGAATTGGAAGCGTTCTTTGAAGGCAGATCATCATTTACTTAATCACATAACCTTTCATTGGTAGTCGTGTGTGGACGGCATCTAGGAGAGGCTGGTCGATAGTTAGCCCGGGTTATCGGAGGTCGCGTCTAAAGCAGTAAAATTGAATGATATCATATTGGACGTATCGTATTCACTATATTTACCCACAAATGGTGTACTAACAAGTAACAGAGCCCGTTGTTCGCGTTGGCGTTATTTAGCTTTTAAGGGATCTGTAGGTACTCACTCCAGGGGCTGGGATGTATTACCCAATTTTTTATTTACATGTACCCGTCGGTTTACTCGGGCGCTGTGGACAGTTGAGCACATATTAAGTTGTCGACGACACACAGATACATATATTTGTTATAGATGAATTAGGTAGCTTCGTTTGGATATTCAAGTCGGTATTTGGTCCTCGATGAGTTGTGGGCAGGAATTCATCATTTTGCCACGGATTTTGTCGTATTATTTTGAGTCTAACAACAATTATGTGATAACTTGATAAGAAGAAGTTCTTCATATTTTAACAACTAACAACATTTTATGTTCTCATAAACTCATAATTACCTGGTCGATAAAAATGAAACAGTCGAATAAGTCCACTCATCCATGAGAGGAGATCTGTCTCCTCCAGCAGGTCTTATATAGGGAGACGAAGATTATCACAATAATGATACCCGACCGTACATATATTCTAGGCTATGAGTTATGGTTATAAATTCTCATTATTTATTTAGGTGTCACATGGATCTTTACACAATGTACTAAAAAGGTCTTAAAAGATTATTAAAACAGAAATAGCTGATGTGACATACAGTCCAGTAATCCACTGAGATCAAAATAGGTGCCGAGAAGTTGAATACCGCCACGTTTATCGTGACTTTATGTGACCTAACCCTGCCGAAATAAGAATTTCGCTGTATTTGTATTTTGCTTGAGGCACTTGCGGATTCCAATTAATGATGACCCCTACATTATTGTTATAATTTGATCCTGACATTGACAGAGACCACACCGGCTTGGTACTTATAATTTAAACTTTAGTATCGAACTGCACCATCACCAATTTTGAAATAATCATCCATCACTGCTGTGATTTGTTCTAATGAGTAATGATGAATATGCGTCATCTATCCTGACACGTCATTAGAGCCTTAATTGGACTTACTAGGAATAACTAGCATCAATCGCAAATCATCAATTGATTGCCGATTATAGATGGGGGATAAGTTCAAGTTGCAGTTATTGCTAGATAGTTTTCATACAGTAAAGATGCACAACAGATAGTTTCAGGAGTGACCGTCCCACACATTTAGACACACGGTAGTGTGTCAGTGAAGTTCGCAAACCAAAAGTTATACTCGAGTATATTAAATTGAGGAGCATTAAGCTCGAAAAGCACACAAAGCGGGTGCGGATCGGAGGCGGTTTTGCATTTTTGGTCTTTCCAAAACTGTCAACCTCTATTAGTGCCTCATATGTTCCACACACGGCCTCCGCTCTCCCGCGCTACCGAACGCGTGGTTTATTTGTGCTAGGTGCTCCGGGCGGCGTTCGCCTTACCACAACACCGCCTCCGCCCCGAAACGACGCTGTGCCACGATCTGCGCGTGCCCATTTCGAAATGAAAAATGAGCACAAAGGGCGGACTTAATGCCATGAGGCATTCTCTACCAGTCAACCATATTGCCATAGGGTCAAACTTAAACAATTAAGTACAAAGATAATTTACTTTCAATAGGAATTAATAAAAATATATATATAATTTTTTTTTTCAATTCCCGAACAAAATAGTTAAATTAAAACTCTGCCCTAACATAATCATGCTGTGCATATAACTGACAAGGGGTTATCACTTTCTGTCAAGTGAGCTACACAATTATTTATTTATCGTATGGCATTATCACTGGATATAACATTTTTAGGGTTCCGTAGCCAGAATGGCTAAAACGGAACCCTTTTAGATTCGACTTGTCTGTCTTAATCATTGAATACTGATTAATTATTTCATTAGCTGGCACAGTTGTTTTCCTAATTTTGTTCAAAAACTAATATAAACTTTAAATTAGTTTTATAGTTAAGTCTACTTCTAATGACGAGTATTATCAGCTCTGAAAGTATTGGCATGTAATTTGGAAGCACCTTACGAGTATATATAAATGCACAAGTTCATACCATTGCATAAGTGGTGGCCCAGCACTTATGCAATAGTATGAACATATGCTGGGGATACCTCCCGTTTACTTTCCTATTTTTTAGGTCTACATTTCTACAAGCGTAGAGTATATGTTTGAATGCCATTTTGCTTGGGACTTGTCTTACTGACTTAGGCTGGGTTGCACCAACTTACGATCACAGACCGATCAACGTTAAATATGGCGCCGACAGCTGTCATCCCATAGAAACTTGTCAAACTTTCTATACATTCAGATTTTAACGAACACCGCTAACGATTACAGGCGGTTTGGTGCAACCCAGCCTTAGTTATCGGGCGTATTGGCCAAAGTGTTTGCGTTCCTAGTGTTGTAAAAACACTATCTTAAAAAGAATAGAATGGTGTTCATAGGCTCTAATGAAAAACTACAATACATATAAGACATAGATATTTCATAAAATATATTGTTATAAATGTTACAATGTATCAAAACAAAAGGGCGTAACGTACATGAAGTTAGGAGATACGTCAAAGTCCATCGATACAAATGGACGTAACGTACACGAAGTCGGGAGTTACGACAAAGCATGTTACGGTAAAACGGGGTGAGTAGGTTTCGCGGGGAGAGGTGGGTTATGAATGGGGAGAGAAGGTTTAAAAGGGGGGTGAGAAGGGATTTTAAGGCTACTGCTACAAAACTTATGTATTCCAATTTAAAATAGTAATACGCATAATAAAAAAATCGATCCAACAATCTTCCAAAATCACCTTTGTGTGAAAACCCCTCTCACCCCATATACGAGGCACTACGGGGTAAGGTGGGTTTTCCTCTTTATCGTCAAAGTTATGAAATGGAACTACCCAAAATAAAATAAAAATTAAATACAAACGTCCGGAATACTTATTATATACACCATCTTACTTCTACTTATTATATCACATCATATGTAAAAATAAAACGTTATCGATTTTACGGTACATAATTATTATGTCCAATAAAAAACAGCTTTCCCAACAAATAAAAATTCCTCTTGTAGTGGCTTATATTACCAAAAATAATATTCTTATAAGAGCCGCATTATCGCTAATAAGAGTGCGTTTGGGCACAAATTATAAGGACAATAACCTTATACCCCCCTTATAGTTGTTTTATTGTTAGTTTTTTTTTCTTATACGTTCTTTATTATGGCAAACAACAAGGGAGTAAAACCTATAATGATAAGAAAAATGCTCTTAAATAGCCAATATACTTATAAGGAACATATTGAAAGCGTTAATAAGGGCGATCATCCTTATACGTGTTTTATTATTGTCAAAATCAAGGAAGTAAAATTCATAACGGCAAAACAGAGGCTCTATAAGAAGCCTTTGGCCCTTATAATCGTGTTTTCTGACTCCACAATAAGTGTTTTTGCTCAGTGATTTACATTTTCGCAACAACTTGGCAAAAAAAGGAAGGCGTCCACTATTTTTATGCAGAGAAGACTGTAACATATTGAATTATTTTCTGTAGTTAATACTTCAATATGTGCTTATTATAGTGAAAAGTATGTGGGAATTTAAGTGTATGGTAAAATGTGGTACTCATCGTGTTGTGTTATCAACGCGCCCTTGAATTTTAACAATTTTTTGTTAATAATGTGGTTAATTATCTAGTCAGGTTTTAAAAAATACTCAGGTTCAGGTTCAAACACTCAAAATATCTCAATTTACATAACATGAGATGACCATGGAGCTGGACATAATTTATTTAAAGAAATATTTTTTTTATTGTAGATTTCCGATTTTTTCAAAATTTTCCTCTACGCATTGAGATAGATCGTGACTTGTCACGACGTTTTGCAACAGTTTACGTTAATTTTGTGTACAAATTGTAAGGAGTATTTGTTTTACGACCACGTGTTTTACGTCCATCAGTCTGTACGAGATTAGAATGGCTCTTAAACAGCTAAAGAACAACAAGGCACCCAGTGAAGACGGAATTACAGCTGAACTCCTGAAGGCGGGTGGAAAACCGGTCCTTAGGGCCCTTCAGAAGTTGTTCGACTCCGTCTTACTGGAAGGGAAAACTCCAAAGCCATGGAATTGAGGTGTGGTGGTGCTGTTCTTCACAAAGGGTGACAACGCCTTACTGAAGAACTACCGCCCCATCTCACTTCTGAGCCATGTCTATAAGCTGTTTTCAAGAGTCATTACGAACCGTCTCGCACGCAGGCTAGATGACTTCCAGCCTCCCGAACAAGCCGGTTTCCGAAGAGGCTTTAGCACCGTAGACCACATCCATACGCTTCGTCAGGTTATACAGAAGACTGAGGAGTATAACCTGCCCCTCTGTCTAGCGTTCGTGGACTACGAGAAAGCCTTCGATTCGATTGAAACTTGGGCTGTACTACAATCTCTCCAACGGTGCCAAGTGGACTACCGCTATATCGAAGTGCTGTAGTGTTTGTACCCGAACGCCACTATGTCAGTCCGACTCCTGGACCAGAACTCGAAACCTATTCCGTTGCAGTGGGGAGTCAGACAAGGAGATTTTATTTCTCCTAAACTGTTTTCCGCTGCACTGGAGGATGTGTTCAAGACTCTGGGCTGGAGAAGGCTAGGCATTAACATAAACGGCGAGTACATCACTCACCTTCGGTTTGCTGACGATATAGTAGTCTTGGCTGAGACCATGGAGGATTTAAGTACAATGCTCAATGACCTCGGTAAAACCTCCGACCGAGTTGGTCTAAGGATGAACATAGAGAAGACAAAGATCATGTCAAATACCCACCACCCCACCTATCAGCCCAAAGACGTCCACTGCTGGACATAGGCCTCCCCCAAATTCACGGGGGGTATATGCCATAATCGCCACGCTTGGCATGCGGGTTGGCGATCGCAGTATCTCCACCGCACTCTAGGGATGCTGCTGCCCATCCCCCGGTGTCTGGATCGTAGTTTTAGGACATACCCGGATCCCAATGCCCATGTAGCACCAACTCCCGTAACAATCAGACACTTTACGCTCGAAGTTGTAGACGATTACATATACCTAGGACAGACTGTCCAGTTAGGTAAGTCCAACTTCGAGAAAGAGGTTAATCGTCGAATCCGACTCGCTGGGTAGCGTTCGGGAAGCTACGGCATATCTTTTCGTCCAATATTCCGCAGTGTCTCAAGACGAAAGTCTTTGACCAGTGTGTTGCCAGTGATGACATATGGTACTGAAACGTGGTCGCTTACTATGGGCCTCATAAGAAGGCTCAAAGTCACCCAAAGAGCAATGGAGAGGGCTATGCTGGGAGTTTCTCTGCGTGATCGCATCCGAAATTAGGCCATCCGCAGCAGAACCAAAGTGACCGATATAGCCCTTCGAATCGCTAAACTTAAGTGGCAGTGGGCGGGGCACATAGCACGAAGAACCGATGGCCGTTGGGGCGAAAAGGTTCTCGAGTGGCGACCACGTACCGGAAGGCGTAGCGAGGGCAGGCCCCCCACACGGCGGACTGATGACCTGGTAAGGGTCGCGGGTGTCCGCTGGATGCGGGTGGCGCAGCACCGGTCATTGTGGAAGTCTCTGGGGGAGGCCTATGTCCAGCAGTGGACGTCATTCGGCTGAATGATGATGATGATGAATCCATATAATTACATAATTTAAATATACTATAAGACGATGGGTAACCGGTATATTTTTGATTTCCGTAATGTGGCACGGCATTAGCCAGAGTTCATGATTCAAGCTTTTATTTTATGTACCGGTAAACTATGGATATAATTCAAGGTTATTTTACTGGGTACTTCATGTTTTCGTAAGGTTTTTTGTTCTCAGTGCTAATTTTTGTAATGCATATCTCTACATTATTTGTTTTAAGCAATTTAAGCGCATCACTTTGTATGGCAATACATTATTTAATATTTTGAACAAGTCTCTTAAAGTGATATGGGAAATATTGAATTTCACTGCCCAGTGTCTGATATCACTACTATATCAACCTTCTTCAACCGTTCATTTAAAAATAAGACGTACTTTTAAACGAAGAGTTGAAGAATGTATCACTATCGCTACAAATAAATTCTTCCGCGATGCTTTCTTGTTTCATTCCATAAAATGATCCTCTAACTCTTTGGTATCAGTTTGGGAATTTCGTAGCATTATATATTCGTTTGCTCGTTTGCCCCCTATGTCTTAAAAAATATAATAGAAGAAGTGGCTCTGAAACTTTTTTCAGTCTTTTGAATCATTTTTATAGTAAACTTTAAAAACTCTGTAATTTATTCACGTGCTGCTGCACTTTCAAAATGGCGAATTTAGTTATTTAAAAACTTTTAATGTAACCATATAGAGAAGAATGCCTTTGTAATTACTATATACGTGAATATGGATTGCTTTTAGTCTTGTCAAGGCCATATAACATGCTTTAATTCGTTTGCTGGATAGACATCTTATAAAATGCTCCTATGAGCTAAAAAGCGTCTTAGTTACCTTGTGCATTACTTTTATAAGAACAAATAACCATATTAAAGTTATGGCTGTGAATGCTATACGGCTAAAAAGCAATGTAACTAGCCTGTATAAGAATCACACCTTATGAAGCTTTATTGAAGCCATATTTATTGGATTTATTAACGTTAACCCAGCCAAATTATAAGGATAAAAGCAATATTAGCCATATCTTCTTACAATGTACCATTTTAAGTACATTGACATAATAAATGCTCTTTTAAACCAACTATAATAATTTTATAAGGTTAACTTGATAGTAATACGCATAATAAAAAAAATTGATACAACAATCTTCCAAAATCACCTTTGTATGAAAACCCCTCTCATGTGAAGTGGGTTTTCCTCTTTATCGTCAAAGTTATGAAATGGAACTACCCAAAATAAAATAAAAAATAGAATACAAACGTCCGGAACACTTATTATATACACCATTCAGTTTTTATATGTAAAAATAAAATGTTATCGAGGTTTGAATTTCAGTTTTGACCCTACTCACCCCATCTTACGGTAATTTTTATTATTTTGATGATACGGCAAAACTCTTTGGAAATTGTGTCGTAGCTTGGTTTTTTCGTGGGTCATGCGGGACATTTTTCCAGGATAGCTTGAATATATCATTCGATAGAGAAAAGAAAAAGCTCACAGAAAGAACTGCATTCATAACTCATTTTCACCATGTTGTCCGTTACGCCCCTTGAGCCTAACGGCAGTCGATATCGTTAGCAAGTTGGCATGCGTGCGTGTAAAAGTGGCGTGCGTTTCCGTGAATTACTCGTACATATTAGAATGAATAGAATGACAACATTATGCGTTAGTTATTACAAAAAATAGGTCTCTTGGAACTTAATTTATTTTTCAGTTCAATAGAGAATGCTTACTTGTTTGAGAATTAGTTAACTATGTTTATAAAATCTGTAAAGTACACGTGAAGTAGGAAGAAGGTAGGTACGAGTACATACTTAAGTAAAAGTAAAAAAGTAAAAGTAGTTATTTTTCAAATTAGGCATATTTATTTATTTATTTATTTATTTTAGGGATAAAAAACAACCATACAGTATAAGTTACAATTACACTTACAATTACAATTACTTTATGTATAGCCAACGACATTATTCACAAATTACTGCTAAAACAGGTTAAGGTTGGCACAAATAGGACAGTATTACTATATTTATATAGGTAGATATACAATGTAATTGGGTTGAGTACTTAAAACAAACAATATTCAAATATTCAAACTAAAGAAGTACTTACATACTATGCATTCGAGAGACGTTATATGGTATAGTTTTAAAGTCTAAATTTAAATATTTGTACATTTTATGAATATAATAAAGTAGTAAAGTAACAAATTACTATATTAAGTGTTAGGTACACTGCTGTGCTAAGTTAAGGTTTTTAAAGTTTCTAAGATGTCTTTTCTATACTTAGCCTCGGGTAGGTGACATATATCTAATTGGGTAAAGTACTGGTTGTACGTAGTCAGGAGCCTTCGAAGAGGCGCGCGCGCGCCGGCGTTGGTGCGGCACGGGGCCACTGCAAACAGCCGGTACGCGCGCGTACCTCGCTGGTTTACGGTTCTAGGGGTTATGTAGCTTATTTTGCTGACAAGCTGGGTACAGTCAAATTTGTTGTGACATAGTCCATGAAGGAACATGGCCTGTAGAAAAATACGTCTATTTTTTAGAGAATATTACACGCACCTATGAACGTCAATAAACTACCACCGGTTCGGAAAAAATAAACCTCTGCCACGAGAAGAACCGGCGTAAGAAACTCGGCGAGGTGTCATTTTTTGAAAACAATATACATTGTATAGTTAAATATAAAATTACAGTGTCACCTGCTGCCAAACATCCCTATCCATGATGTAATAATTTATCTTATAATATGCTCTTGAAATAAGTGTTTGTTTTACTACAGTTTTGAATTTAGAATTGCTAAGTTCAGTAATGTGTTTAGGAATTTTATTGTAGAATTTGATACAATTTCCCAAGAACGACTTTTTCGCCTTTACTAGTCTATAGAAGGTTATTTTGAGTTTCCCAGTATTTCTGGTGGCTATTGGTTTATCATTGTGAGAAATGCGACATGCAGAGGAGAACAAACCAAAATCCGCCAACAGAAATATACGAAATCTATGAAAAGAAAATTATTTGAATATTTTTAAAATATTTTATATATTTATTGAACCTGCTCGTAAAACTTCGCAAGAATCTGTTGAGAAATGCGACTTGTAGAGGAGAACAAACGGAAATCCGGTCATACGAAAGCGATATTGTCAAAGCTGAAGCAGAGACCTTCGTTTTCTAGTCTTGAACAATATTTCTTTGCTATTTCACTAAAGAACGTGTAGGTATATCCACTAGCATATTTTTGCTCACGGTTAATGCTCCCACTCTCCCACCGCTCGCACAAACATGCGACACAAAGTGGTTCTTTACCAATAAAGACAAAACATCGACACTTCGCCTACTCGACTTTTGTTAATGACATCAACAATAATTAATAAGCATCCTAAAGTACCTGCTCACAAAACTTCACGAGACTCGGTTGAAAAATGCGACCTGTAGCGGAGAACAAATGAAAATTCGGACATACGAAAGATTTTTTGTTGTAGTTGAAGCTGAGACCTTCATTTCACCTGGTCAACAATACACAAAGTCCAAAAAAGTCTTATCCTTATAGGGAACTCACGGCACTTATGTTCTTTTGTTCGGGCAAGATAGTTTTTCAGCGATTATTGAAAATCTGTTAGACCCATCTGGTTCAAACAAAAAATCGTTGATAGTATTAATTAATGTTCACCACCTCATCATATTTTTCAGAAACTTTTATATCATTTTTAAAGAATCATTCTTAATCCATAGATAGTTAAAAAAACGATATTTATAAACTCACGCGCTTAAGCAGCAATACCCCACTCGATGTGGTAGGTCAATTCCTCTTTTTCGCTCCTACCTTTTGCTGCAGCTTGTCTGTCCTCGTCACCAATCAGCCGCATTTCGTGGCAGTTTTAGATACGCTGCACGCTGCCACGAAATGCTGGAACAACTTACCTCCGCCTATTCGTGCGCTAAAATCAGTCACTACTTTCAAATTAAAATGACGGACACTACTTTTAAAAAATCAATTGGATAGTTAGTTTTGGATCTTGCGACCCTTTTTTATGATTTTATTTATATATAATGTTTGGATATGGTGGCTGAACTCATTTCACAATTGTTATTTTACTCAATTTCTTACCTTATAATAGTGGCATTTCTTAGTATTTGTTTTTTTACGTACGTACTCTTAAATTTAAGCCCTAAGATCATACTCACAGCAGTTACGTCAAATGATTTATTTACCTCTTTATTTTATATAATTTATGTTGTTTGCGTCTGTGTCGTCATTCGATAGATTTAAGGCAGGACCCCCCTGATAACCAGCGTCGCGGTTTGCCGTGGCATTATGCTGAGTGGGGCCCTTTTTTAGCGTCGTCTGTTGTGTATTCATGAATGTTTTGTAATATGTTGTGTAAAGACGTTAATAAATGTATTTTCTTTCTTCTTCTATCTCAATCACACTTGCGTATTGAAGTGACAGATATGCAGCGTTCGTGCGGTTAGTTCTTACTAAATACACAACGGCGCTACGATCTATATGGAGCATGTGGAGTATTTCACTGGTATCTCTATCTCAGTATATATACCCATTGTACTTTGTGCTATGAGGCTTGTTCGATTTGTGTAAAAAATTGTTCCTCTAATATATTTTTTGTAGCGGTTCATAGAATACACCTTTCTACCATATCTCATAATTGTAGTGCTTATAGTCTCCGAGTAAATCGGCTGTAACATACGGACGGACGGACGGATGGAGAGACAGACATGACGAAACAATAAGGTTTCTGTTTTAGCGACGGAATCCTAAAAAAGGGATATTTACGATATATTATTATTTTCATTAGTGACGGATATTTCGGCACTGTTGCAAGCGCCATTATCAAGGACCAACAGACACACACCGTATTATTCGTCATCTTTCCTTTTCTCCGAAAACAACATGAACTAATAAGAATAAGACTAGAGTGAGTAATATACACATTACAACCATAAGTAAAAAATGTAAGCACACACGTGAGAGCGAATTACAATGACATATGTATAGTAATAAACATTATCGCCAAATTTCTTGTTCATAGTTCAATAAGAAGTCAAAAATACTTCAAAACACAATTTGAAAAAAAGCTTAATTTGGTGGCTTCCTTTGTTCTCCAATATTTTTGAAAAGAAAAACAAAATTTCCTACGAATTGAGAACCTCTTGGTTTTTTGAAGTCAGTTAAAAATACGATATTCATAAACTCACGCGCTTAAGCAGCAATACCCCACTCGATGTGGTAGTTCAGTTCCTCTTTTTCGCTCCTACCTTTTGCTGTATGGGAAGCCCTTAAAAAACTTTGAAATATTTTTTGACACTTTGTGGGGCTTTACATCGACAAGATGCCTATACTGAGAAAATTTGAAGTCTGTACCTCCAATCGTTTGGCTGTAAATATGGTCCATAGCTCTTATGTCAGCGGATTAAGGTTGCGCTACGTATTTCTGAAAGGATAACATCTCGTGACCGTACCAGCCGAGATACGATTAATAAACAAATGTTAGAGACCATCTGATTAAATTGTTTGATCAAATCGGCTGGTGTGGCCGCAAAAATTAGTTTATACTGTTAGAGTTAAATATTTTTTATACCACGTCGGTGGCAAACAAGCGTACGGCCCGCCTGATGGTAAGCGGTCACCGCAGCCTATGGACGCCTGCAACTCCAGGGGTGTCTCAT
The DNA here is from genome assembly GCA_905163555.1 of Notocelia uddmanniana. Classification (NCBI taxonomy): domain Eukaryota; kingdom Metazoa; phylum Arthropoda; class Insecta; order Lepidoptera; family Tortricidae; genus Notocelia; species Notocelia uddmanniana. The sequence goes on from LR991052.1 coordinate 55,804,463, forward strand.
TACATTATTGGAAGGTAAACTTAAATATTAAGCATCCCTTAGAGCTCCTGCAGGTTGACATAGAGTTAGATGGATGGCAAAGGTAATATTTTAGTTAAAATCATATTTAAAGATCCATTCAAGATGTCAAAGTAAGATTAAAAGGTATACGAGATATTTGCATATTCACGCAATATATGCACAATTTCCGCCGTCTGGAAAAGATCTCCGGCTTGTATAATATCTGAAACTGTATTAAAAAAAAACACAAAACATTTAAAATAGGTAAAAAAATGGGCCAGTTGTGGTACTTGTTGAAAGAACTTATGGGCTTAGCATTTTTGGCGACAAAAGTTGCCTGGACACTAAAAATATTGAGTATTGTTCTAAACTATTAACTTTAGAAAATGATTTGACTTTGACCAACCTTGAAGATTTTGTATCAAGCAACACACGAAACACAAAATATATATTAAAAATACTAATATTATTTTATTTATGTAGTTTTATGATGAGCGGCAGCGATCCCTAAAGATTGTTTAAAAATTAATAAAAAAATAAGAATACTAGCCAGGATTACATACCTGCAATATGCTTTTATTTTATCTCGTGGACTTCGGAGTGCCGGAAGTGTGCGTCTGCGATAGTTCTGAAAAATGCCATGCTCTATTTGGGTTCAATCCATCACTAACATCGTGCTGAGAGATCGATCGAAACCCTAGACAGTGCTCGACGACATCATAATCCCCAATGACGAGAACCTCTTGAAAGGCCGAGAAGTACGAAGTTAGCAAATGCCTTGACCAAGGACACGATGTTCCTCAGGTCGTCTCTTCGGTCTTGTTCATGTCCAACCAATCCCTAAAAAGATACCCCGTGTGGTGCCGGGTTAGAATAGCACCACCCCCTTTCTTCCCTTGGATGTCTGTCACCTAAGTCTTATTCTAATCACGGCTAAGTAATATAATACATGTACACATCATTTTCGCTGGAAAAGTGTCGAGATTATGTATACTCGCGCTGTACGATAACCTGTTACCGCATACGAAGCTATATTTGCTGATATCATTGTAGACCATATTGTATAGTATCAAGGTTTAAATCTAAACGAATAGTTTTATACGACGTGTTGGGTACGAATACACGCGTACCCCATGTGCAGTACTTCTTTTCGTGCCGCGGAAAACGTCAAGAAATACCAACATTTGACTTGCGCCGTGCGCACAGACCGTGCGGGATATAGCCTCCAGCTAGTAACTTATTTCTGATATTTATAAACCACGGTTAGTTTATTGCACCAGAAATACAAGAGTATATTGTTAAAAGATTTGGCAATATTAATAATGGTAACAACAGGCCGTCTTATCGCTTTAAAGCGGTCTCTTCCAGACAACTTTTGAGTAGCAAGGAATATTTGAACAAGATTTATAAAAGGCAATGCAGGAATACAGCAAGATGAGCTTTATAAATAATAATAATTTCATGAAAGAAGTTTGGAAAAACCCATCCCTAAGCGGGTTAATAAGGGGTGCAAAATCCTGACTGACTGAATTAAATCAACGCCCAGCCCTAACCGTTTGACCTAGAAGGCTGAATTTTTCACAGTAGGCTATGTATATGACGTAAGTAACCACGAAGAAGGGGTTTTTAGAAATTCAACTCCCTGGGGGTAAATTTAGGGGTGAAATTTTGTATGGAAATAGTGTGATTTTTGAAGTAAAAGTGTAAGATTGTATATAGACATACTTCATCTAAAGATAGGAAAAGTACTTTCACGGTATTTCGAAATTCACTCCCTAAATGTGTAAAATTGGGATTGAAGTTTTGTATGGAAAACATGTAATTCTTTGAATAAGAAGTCTAATAAACATTTCACACATTTCTCATGAAGATGCTAGAAAACTTGTTTCAGCGTTTTAAGAAATTCACCATCTAAGGGGGTTAAATAGGGGTAGAAAATTTCGTATGGAGATCGTGAGTTTTTTAAAGTACAAAGATTATGTATTCGTACAACACTGCTTTATCTAAAGATATTAAAATTAGTCTCACGGGATTTCGAGATTCACCCGCTAAAAGGGTAACATTTTGGGTTCAAAGTTTGTATGCATAACATGTACTTAATTCTTTACATAAGAAATATATTAGGTACTCCTTACACACATTCCTCATATAGATGTTAAAAAAACATTGTCATCTCTGCCAAAATACCTGACTCTGATCAAGACCCTCTCCTCTATGAGATTGCGAAAGCTCATATCCGAAAACATAAGATGGTCCTTGCGGCAATCTTAATTACAAATCACCCTGCATTAAAGATAAAAACTGCACTAAGAGGTACCCTCGACCACTTCTCCAAGACACCCAGATGGGAGACAATGAATATCCTCAATATAGGAGGTCGCACAATAAAGATCAATGAATTGGAGTTGGACAACCGCTGGGTAATGCCTTACAATCCTGTGCTGTCACGTATTTCCATAGCTCATATTAATGTAGAGTTATGTAACTCTGTTAATATTTTCCATCCATGAAAGGTTTCCTCCTGTGGTACACCTCAACTGTTCAACTTGAAAATGGTCAGCGCGTATACTTCACCTCCAAGAAACATCTCAGAAAAGATAAACATTAAACAGTCCACCTCGGACTACGTTACTGGCTTTCTTTGAAATTCACCCGAAGCTGGAACCGCTACTAAAGTGTATAAGGAATTGCTACAATAAAAATTAACCCTACCTGTAGTTGTAATTATCTACATAATAATTTCTTTCGCTTTACCAGAATGGATGTGTGTATGTATAACGTGATAGCGAGTTGTGTTTAGTTATTGTTAACGTGGTATGTCCTTTTAAACAACAATAATATAGGCTACTTACAGTTTATTTTTCTGCACGTTCGAAGCCGCGGGCAAAAGCTAGTTTAATATAAATCTCAAACGTACATACAATCTCAAACATGCGTACATATACTAAAAGGCAAAGGGAGGGTAATTTTTTTTATTTCAGCTGTTTTTTGAAAATTAGAAATAACTTAGTACGTCTTATATGTAACAGCAAAGCATTCCACAGCCGAACAAGTTCGATACTATTCCTAATACTTTCAAGCTACTGTGAGTGCATAAAGTACCTAGGGCTGGATCCTACATGATCGAATGTACATAGTTACAAATATTGTCTACTTATAGAGAATTTTAATACTACTAATTTTTCTACATTACAGCCAAACGAAATGGCTTATAAACTTATAAAGTCTTCAATTTTTTTTTTAAATACTGGTCTTGTATGTTTTAATAAGAATAATAAATACGAAATAAAATAAGTTTTCTTAGCTGAATCACTTATGTAGAAAAAATATGTAAACGGCAAAGTTAATGTGGCTCTAATCGTTCGTTCTCTGCCCAACCACAAGGCGAATAGAAACCTGAATAAATTGATTTTCACAACACTCTGTCTAGCTGTTTACTGTCTTGATCCTTATTTATTGTACTTAATACATCGAAATATAATAAGTATGGAAGCATAACCGTCGCTCAAAACCGGTGCCACAAAATCTAGTGCCAAAGGCGGAGCTTACGTTTCCAGTGACGTTTCAGTGCCCGATCGCAACTCAGTCAAGTCAGCTTTTGACCAGCACTATTAAGACTGCGCAGTACGTTCGGTTCTCCATACAAACGTATTAATGCTCTCATTTTAAAATGCCAGGCTAGAATAACATGAAACTTTGTATACACAATGGGATCCGGCATATCTAGGTCGGATCATAGTTTCTGTTGCTTGAAATTATAATGGAGAAAAAATACAGCGATTATTAAGGTTTTCATACAAGCCGTAAAAAACTCAAAAAGCCGCTGTATTTTTTTTCAGTTTACAATTTCTAGCAACAGAAACTATGATCCGACCTAGATATCGATCCCATTGAGTATCCAAATTTTCATGTTATTCTAGCATGGCGTTTTAAAATGAGAGCATAAATACGTTTGTATGGAGAACCGATCCACACCGATCGTACTGCGCCCTCTTAATTGGTGCATAAGCCACACGAATGGCAAGCTGGAAGATATTTATTTCCATTATTTAAATATTCGATTTACAACAATCCCATACATTTGTGTGATGGATGACGCTATGCAATATATGTTTCAGAAAGAGTATATAAGAATATAAATAAAAGCGTACAGATAAGTACGCTTTCGATATTAGTTAATAACATCTTAAGATATGCACAACGAAAAATTGGTGTACAAAAAATGCATTTAGTTAAAGCTGATTTTTCTCGGACAAGAAAAAAGAAGAGATGAGGCGATACATGAAATTGTATACTGTCGACGATTACATAGTAATTTGGTCTAAAACCACAGTATGCTCGCCTTTTTTATACAACAACGGTGATGGTAAGCAGACACCGTCGCCTACGGACGCTTTCGACTCCAAAAAAAATACAAGTGAGCGAGTTTGCATTATGTCTCTAGCTGTTGATTTATCGAATCCTGAAGTTAATAAAGGGTCGACAAACCCTTTATTAACTTGAGAATTCGGTGTATCAACAGTAATACAAACTCGCTCACAATAATGCTCACTCTCATCACAGCGTATCCTCGGGAGCTCTGGCGAACTTACTCACCCCCGCCTTTTCTCACTGACGGACAAGCAATAATATTGGTCAAATCATTTCGAAGAAAATAATCTAAACTTGTCTGGAGGGCACTTCCTCCGTTTTGTCATGCATAAATAATTAGGATGAAAATAAATTCACTTTTATCTTAATACTGATGTGTTTTGGTTAAATTTTGGTCAATCAACCCAATAATGATTTACCAAAATTTACCGGACCTAAATCCAGTTTAAGATTTCATTTGCACAACTGCTTGATATTTCTCGGTGAGGTTTAGTATATAAGTATTATAGAAGTTTATTGATAGTATGAGGAGCATATGATTCCGAGAACTACTAGCAGATGAATCAGGTGAGACCTAAGGTGAAAGTATACCGCGAGACATAATGTACTGATAGCACGATCGTATTTGCGTCCACTTATCATCCACTTGCTAGATTCACTAACCAGCTTTTTTTCTTACTTTCGTTAAGATTGCGATGGTGCTAAGATTATACTATTTCGCGGTAGTCGCCTGTGTTTTGGGCGATAGACGTTCCATCTTAACGGTATACTTTAGGAGAGAGTAAGGTTGATTAGTAGTTTTACTGGTTAATTTTATCAAACTATTAATACTTAAATCCAATTTTAGAATAAATAAATATAAATTAAAGATATAAGATTGAAAGAAGATACAAGATTGGGTCATTTTGTAGTACACCATCCATGTCAAAAGTAGGCGTATTTATATCAAGTTCAAGAAGGCTGAATTCAACTAATTAATGACAAATAAAAATCACGTGTCAAATGTATTCTAACCAGTCACGGTAACTCTTTTTATTGGTGCAATAGTATAAAACCTTTGTGAAAATGTAGTCTACTTTAAACTATTTTGAATATTTGATTGGCCAATGATACATAAGACGTTTTATTTTCGAAATCGAGAAAAATGGGCCATATTTCGACTTGAGTTTTGTTTGACGTTACTCTTCTATACTTATTATATTTCGATGACTTAATATCCATAGAACGAACACTGCCGAATAGAGTGATGCCTGTTAACTCGGACGGATGTCATATTTGTTTGCTATTTTTAGTGACCAGTATTCGGTCAAAAGTATAAGGAATGTGACTGTGGAATGCCTAGCGCGAAGTGCCGGCCATTCCATGAAAGGTTTTTTTGAAGAATTCTATAGCTAATGCAATGCACCAATGTTGTGTTTCAATAAGTGACTACAGAAAATAAACCATATGATTTTCTAGTGGATCCGGAGATGAGACATTGACTGCTGATATTTTCGTGTCAATACACGTATAGTCTTAACTAATGGGAGTAATGGGGTGGTTCGGTTTTGTTGATTTGTTGGGGTGATTCCAACTAGAGAGTTATCCGTAGTGAAATTGATACATACACACAATATGAGTTTTACTAATTGTATTATAACGATACGTAACTAAAGTGTAAATAATAATAATGTGTTTTCTTTCATGAGTCGTGTCAGTTTGAATATGTATAGGATTTTATTATCCTTCTTCGCACTCGATCAGTTTTTTCTACGATGTATGTTTTCTTCTGCCGTAGGTATATTTTCCCAAACGCCCATCGTCCAATTAAGAGTTTTCATTCAGTGCTCCACTGACACCGTCACTTCACAGTTACGATACTTACAATTGCAACTTTTTGTGAATTATTCTGTATCGTACTAAACACATATTCGATTCTATACCTACATTATAGGATGATGTCAGTTTGATGCGTTTTAACTTCGCATCTCGAGGTCACAACCACAACTCACCGTTTGCCCCCAACCTTGATATTGGGGTTTACCAGCTAAGCACATGCAATATTACTCATGGACAGTGATAATCATATATCATATAATAATAAATAAATTCATTTTCTCAAACATGCAATGAAATATTGATGTTATGTTCCTTATAATAGGCTGCGAAGTATGACGTTTCAGGCGCGGCCATGACAAGAGGTCGTTAATGGAATTTCATACAAATCTTGCAGGCCTAGGCCGGCAAAGTCCTCTTTTTTAATTCCATTCCACATAAATTTGTGGCACAGGCATCATGACATTCTGCCACTATGCGTATTAAAAAAAATTTTTGTTTTTTTTTGTTGTTTATTTCATTTCATGTTTGAGAAAAGCACTATACATACCTCGGCGGGAAATTTGGGGTTGCCAGCCTTAGACCTATCCGGCCTCGCTTCGCTCGGCCGTATATATGTCTTCGGCCGGCAACCCCTTTCGTCCCGGCCTCTGTAGTAATGTACTATTATTTCGACCAACTGGGATCATATCACAATACAATACATTACATTACATTATATTAGAATAGATTAAGGCTGGGTTGCACCAAACCGTCTGTAATCGTAAGCTGTGTTCGTTAAAATTTCAATGTATGGAAAGTTTGACAAGTTTGTATGGGATGACAGCTGCCGGCGCCATATTTAACGTTGATCAGTCTGTGATCGTAAGTCGGTGCAACCCAGCCTTATACATTATAAACTTTATACTATAGGATTAAGGCTAGGGTTCGGTGCAGTTGAAGATAAATGCCCACATTATTTACAACAAAAATTATTTACAATATTTATTTTTTTTGCTCTTACTGTACAACAGCACAACAAGCACAAGCGAACTTTGCTGTAATGAAATGAAACGTACCTATGTTTAGTTTTAGTTTAGTTTAGTATATTTATCTCTATATATACAATTACAGTATAAAACATGTTCGCTTATGTTACTAATCGTATATCAATCATCAGTACATTGAAATTGAAATTTATAATAATAATAATATAAGGGTTTATACTAAATATATACCTTCATTTAACAATAAAAAATACAATGTAAATATTAAATTTAAACACTACACTAATATACATAATAATTAAGTTAACATAATAACTCTTACTTATGCGAATACGAGTATGTACCTAATTCTGCTTCCATTTGTATTTGGTTCACCTGTACTCGTAGACATATACAAAATAAAATTTTCTCAAACATGCAATGAAATATTGATGTTATGTTCCTTATAATAGGCTGCGAAGTATGACGTTTCAGGTGCGGCTAGGACAAGAGGTAGTTAATGGAATTTCATACAAATCTTGCAGGCCTAGGCCGGCAAAGTCCTCTTTTTTAATTTCCATTCCACATGAATTGTGGCACAGGCACCATGACATTCTGCCACTAAAAAATAAAACATTGATTTTTTTGTTGTTTATTTCATTGCATGTTTGAGAAAAGCACTATACATACCTCGGCGGGAAATATGGGGTTGCCGGCCTTAGACCTATCCGGCCTCGCTTCGCTCGGCCGTATATATGTCTTCGGCCGGCAACCCCTTTCATCCCGGCCTCTGTAGTAATGTACTATTTTTTGCCCCCAAAGTGTGCAGGGCCGTATTATCTACGTGCCCGCAGTGTTGGCAAGCCAGGGCCGGCTCCCTCCGGTTACAAAGTACAAAGACGGGAGGAGCACCCCTGTGGCGTAAGGCATAAAAGCCCACTAGCTGGCTTTTCCTTCTGTCCCTCTCTGCGGCGTTGCATCTCCATCTGTGGTGGGGCTAGGCGCTCCTCCGATGTCCTACCTCCACTCGTTGCTCGTACCGTACCGTCGCCAGGGCTACTGGTTGGCCTACAACAACTAGCCTTTTGGCATAAATGTGTAGTCTTAATTGTCTTAGAGTCGCCATATCAATTTGTATTTTAACTTGACCGCGATATTCGTAACCATATTTGCGTAATCGGGGATCAGACTGACACTGGTTTGTCTCAGGCAGGTTAGTCAACAAGCGTTGTGAATACCTGGACTGGGCTGTTATTCACAATTCTACATCTCAACTCAGTGTATGTCAGATCTCCGCTTACGCGTTGCTATTATGAATACGGTCTTCTGGGTGAGCTCGCTTCATCGTCGGCCACATCTTTGCCCCCTGGCTAGATGCTGGCCAAGAGCAATCCCATTTTTAGTAATAAAAAAAGGCGTCAAGACACGCTGAGTGAACGGTGAGGTGAATTGAAATAAGTTGTGAACAGCATATCTGTTCGCCAGCCTAGCGCGGTACGTTTCATTGTATTTGCTGGTCTCGTTTTGTAATTTAATTACCCTTTGGCCTAAGCGAGTACGTCAATTATGCATCGTTCGTCTTAACGAGCATCTCGGCTATTGTCCTGTACCTATAGCTGGATTTTATATGTAGGTACTCGTACTTCTCAATTTTCTTAGCAAGAAAGTCGATAAATTTTACAACCTATTAATTTTACTAGTGGCTCTGTGAGATGTAGACTCGCGAGTCGATTACTAGGTACATGGATTTTTGTTGACTTGACAAAAATATGTACACTATTTACCAATTTTTAATGGTGCCATTTCAACCAGTTTTTTTGGAGACCAACTATTAGAGCCCAATAAAGGCGATAAATTACGGACAAACCTAACTCTACGCTAGCGGCCCCCGAAACGGCTCCTACAAACTGACACTTGGTTATGTATGACACCACACACAAGTTATCGAACCAAACGTTGCATGGGATTATTTTTGTTTTTTTCGTCGTGTACTACTGTTATAAGGTACATAGTTGACACACAAATTGACAACATTACAACTTTCCAAGTAGTATGAAATCGTTACGTCATTTCGTTAATTTGTTAACAACAAAAACATATCTATAATAAATAAAATTATATGCATAAACGTCAAAGTCCTGACTGACTAACTTAAATCAACGAAGAAAGCTGAGTTTTTCTCAATAAGTAGGTAGTTTATGTAACGTAAGTTTGTACCCACTAAGAAGGGATTTTTGAAAATTCCACCCTTAAGGGGGTAAAAAAGGGGTTGAAGGTTTGTGTGGGGATGGAGTAAAATTGTAGATGAAAGACTTTGTGTACGAACTCCTTATTAGAAATACAAGAAAAGTAATTGTAGGGGTTTTAAAAAAATCCTTCCCTAAACGGCTTAATAGGGGTGCAAAGTTTGTATGGGGATGGAGGAAAATTTTATGTTAGAAACTTGAAACTTTGTGTATAGACTCCTTATTACAATACAAGAAAAGAAACTTTAGGGTTTTGGGGAAACTCACCCCTAAGTTGGTTAAGGCTAGGTCGTCAAGCGAGTTAGCGTTTTCGAGTTTTCTAAAAACAATCTGAAACGTAGAATAAAGGTTTTAAAAATTTGAAAAAATTACTTACGTTTTACTTAAGGATCTAGTCTAGTCAAAGTTGCACTCAGTTACACGATCTAATGAACTTCGCTCGATAGAAAGAGATCCCAAAGTTACTCCTTTTTGTAAAGCATTTACAATCTGACGACTAAACTATTGATGTTTTAAATAAAGTTTTTGAACTAAACTAAAGCCATTTAGTATTTCTAGACATTTTTGCAGAATTTAAAAAGATAACATGATTGTATTAATTAGTATGTTTAAATACCTACAAAATGCCGAGCGCGGAGGCGCGGCAGGCCCGATCAGTCGCGCGCTGGCGCTTACGGACAACGGACCTGCAGCCTGATTGCGTAACTTATTGTTCTAACGTTAGGCATATTTTAATGTCATTTTTTGACCCGACGGCAGCTTGTCAAAAATTCGCACCGCGTAACTCCGTCCGTACGGTTTGAGATGAGTACCGTTCACAAGGTGAATGAGACTCGCCGTTTTGTTATTGCAAAGGTGATAAAATGAATGAATGGTTTACTCTTACAATGTGTTGCACAAATTTGCTATAGTAATACATCAAATCAAAGCATTTTGTTTTCATTTCTGGGAAAAATAATGTTGATAAATAAACACACGCTAGTATGTTTAAAGAAATAAATTAACCATGCAACCAAAAATCACAAAACGCACTATTAAAAGCAGCATATGAATCAAAGACAATTGTAAATTTTGGTGAAAGTAATTTATATAGTACTTATAATTTTAAATTATATTCATTTAGTGATAGTATATAAATATAGGTAATATAAAAATAAATTTACCAGTTATATTGCATCAATAATAATATATCATTTAATGATTAAATGCCATCTAGTATGAAATAGCAGAACTTTATGAAAATTAATGCGCTTGAATCTCATAATATCGACATCTAGTATACAGTAGGAAAACTTTTTGGCAAAAAATAATGTTGGCTCTACACTGAAGGCTAAACCCTCGCAGAATTACAATTTGAGAACTGTTATTTTAAAATACAGCGTATAATTGCATATTGTAAATTTATGCTGAAATTGTACATTCATCAATATATTATGATTGAACTGTTCTTATATCAGCGTATATTAACCTGGCAAGTCTTTCATGTCAGCCCAAAAAGGGGAGAAATTAATTAATTGTAGGTATGGTAATCCTTGTTTTACCGTTTTTGTTTCCGTTTATTCCAGAAGTCTCGTGGTGGAACTAGTGAGACTTATTGCAAACAGTTCCGTTCCGAATGTTTGGTTCTGACGCTGTATGGTCGCAGTTCTACTAACATTCCTCCTAGATTCGCTTGATGTCGTACTAGCTACTACTTTGTATCGTTGACGGAACTATTGGGAAAATAAGTCTCACCACGGAACTTCTTCGACCGGAGTTAGTATAGCTCACCACTCTGCACTACAAACTGAGAAAATCTTTGATGACGGCAAAGCCAAAATAAAAGGATTAGATATAAGTTTGGCAGTCTGGCAAAAGTCTTGAATTTAAAAAGTGGCAACACTGTAGTGTCTTCCCTTTCAGATCAATCTAAGAAAAAAGGGACGATACTACAGTGTTGCCACTTTTTAATATCAAAACTTTTTTGCCAAACTATAAAGGGTGTGGCCTTTAATAGGAGCAAAAAATGTAGAGCATCTGCAGTAACCTCTTGTGCAAAAAAAATATATCTTTTTCACTTGGTAGAAACGTAGCGCTAAAGTCATGACCTCCAAGTAATGGATCTTGGCACCATGAGATTATAGCGCGGCAGTCACTGTTGATATTGAGGTAGCATCTAGTTATAACTCATACTCGTTGTTGCATTTTTGGTTTAAAACGATATTTTTGGCATTTTTTTCAGAATCAGAATCAGAATCAAAGTATACATTTATTATCAAAGATACATTTGCGAAAAAAAACTTTTTTTTTTCAATTAAAACCATTTGGAAATAATTACAGTAGGTATCTTATATATCCACCGCACTCCAGGGACGCTGCTGCCCATCCCCCGGTGGTCTTGGTCGTAGTTTTAGGACATACCCGGGTCCTACTGCGATCGCCAACCCGCATGCCAAGCGTGGCGATTATGCCATTTACCCCCCATGGAATTGGGGGAGGCCTATGTCCAGCAGTGGACGTCCTTCGGCTGATATGGTGGTGGGTGATGATGGTGGAAATAATTGCTGGGGAGCTCAATAGTGTACCGTTTAATTTTTTGTTCCTATTACAGGCCACACCTTGTATATGGACACTGTGAAGTGGATAGTTGTCCGAACTATTATTCTTACAGCGGCTTATAGGAATTACCACTATTATCTCGGCTTGGAAGAGAAAATAATATAAAAATGTCCTAAACTTTCCCCAAAAAAAATAAAACAAGCATCTTATTTTTAAAAAAATTTAATCAAAAAATATCAACGCAGTTTTGAATGTTCTCTATAGTTCAGTCAGATCAGATATTATTATACGTACAACTGTATCTATATTATTGGCAAGGATCTGACAAACTTCCGAAGAATCGAAGTTCAAATTGTGTGTAACCGTGCCTAGTCATTGTTTGCTGGCTCTTCTTCATTGGTCTGTAAAATCATTTTCGGCGCGATCATGGTTTGCGTTCATACATTTTCATCATCTGAAAATGGATGTAGAAGTGATAGCAGCTGCTGCTTTGTAGCGCAGTAGATATGAACTATTTTGGTGCTGCTCACCGCGGCGTTGGGCGTAAATGGATTTCGAATATTTGCTATGCATATTGCAATGTATCCATCGGCGCCGCTCAAACGCATGTAGTTGTAGCAAAGTTAGTCTAAATACAGATATATTGCGTGCCATGCGTAAGCTCGGAGTAGAAAAACATGCTACCTTAAAATAAATCCCATCAAAAACATAAATGTGAAAATGGCAGTCAAGTTCAATATGCGATGCGTGGTTGTCGTCTTCACTGGTAAAAACATTGATATCTAAATGAATGATAGAATAAACGAATGAGGCATTTATTCGAAACACAGACACAACAACATTAACATATAGTACAAAATATGGCAACAAAGGTTACAATGCTGCAAGTGTTTCAGAATAGGATAACACGCAGCACAAAGTGTTACGACACTGATTTTTAACGTACACGAAAATACAAACACAAAACAATACAAAACATAAATGGGTGCCAAGTTCCGTAGATTATCTGAAAAGGTGCCAAGTCTGGCACTAAATTGTTTACCATAGAGCTAATTTACTGCGGCGTAATGCATTTTGAGCTTTAACTTGCCAATTTTCTTAAATATCCAACAGCTTTCATGGTATTATAATATACAGCATAGAAAACTGCCGCCGCTTCAGCGCGTGTAGTAGTCGCAAACGCGTAGTTAGCGCTCTACAAATATGTTGTGTGCCACGCGTACGCTCGGAGTAGAACCACAAGCTACCTTAAAATAAATAAAAAGATAAAGCGTTTATTTCAGACCTAATCGATCCATAGTGGGTTAGTTAACAATATTATCTTATTTACTATGTTAATTTATATTTAAATTTTAATTATAATGGACAGCAACATAAGTCTATCGACACTAATAATTATATTGCTCTCCCTATTGTAACCTCTATCCAGTATTTAGCAAATGGACAGTCAAGTCGCTCTGCCAACTCCCTTATGAGGCTTTTGCTGCTACATCGTACTCTCCTTAATAATGAGGCTATTCTCTTCCTCCCTATCGCGTAGAAGTCGTTTGTTTGCGCCTCCGCGACCATATCCGACGCGCTACAGTGCTTCGGCAACCTCAAAAGCATCCTCATAGTGTTATTATACTGGACACGAAATTGTATGATAAGCCTTGTGTGTAAAACTACGTTTATCCCACTAGTTCCATTAAGTTGTCCCATCATGGGACAACTGAGACGATTACATCCCAGCAGTCCCACGGGACAAGTGGAACTAATATTTTTATCATATTGTTGTCCCATCAGATAGGTAGGTTAGGTTCGTTAGGTATTATCAGATGCCCGAAGGGCAAACTGCGCAGAAATAGGAGCTCCGCGGGGCTGCGTCAATTTTAAGGCAGAGTGAAGTTAGTCATTTCAATACTTCGACATTTTTATTCATTCGAGCGCTCGTGGCCCAGCGGCGCCCGCGAACCGCGTGCAGTATGCGAGGTTAAGCAATGTGGGCGCAGGTCAGTTCTTGGATGGGTGACCGCTTTGAGAGGTTACTAACTGAGCGTTCCCGTGCTTTGGAAGGCACGTTAAGCCGTTGATCCCGGCTGTTATTTATGACAGCAGTCGTTAAGCCAAGTTAGAGGCCTTCGGGCGGCTTGAGAACTTCTAACACTCAATTTTCCCACTCACTTGATATAGGGGAGTCGAAGTTGCACCACGTCCGTAGGGAGTACCCACCGTTACCCACACGTGACCCCTGGGTGGTGCTAAAAGTGCAACAAAAACTGGCAACCGTACTTATCTTCTCGAAGATCTCACGGTTCAAAAATAAATGCCATACGATTATTACCCTTGTTAAGTTAAGGCTCAAAATGCATTAAGCCGCAGTAAATTCGTTTTACTGTAAACAATGTAGTGCCGGACTTGGCACCATTTCAGAGAATCTACGGAACTTGAAACCCATTTAGATCTCAATTATTTTGTCGGTGAAGACGACAACCAAAGAATGGGAGCCAAGTTCAATATTAAGATCGCATATTCTTAATATTGAATTTGGCTCCCATTTTCACATTTATGTTTTTGATGGGATATGGTTACTTTTTATCAATCTTCGCCAAATGGTGCTTTTTAAGAGCAAATGCACGAGTTACTATACAAAATACCCAAATCGCTATAGGTGCACCTCAAATATTTGAAGAGTTCCCTCGATTTCTTCAGGACCCTATGATCAGATTCTTACTTGATAACTACGGGACCACCCCTAAAGTATACCGTTTTAAACAAAAAAATAATTTTCTAAATCGGTTAATAAATGACGGAGTTCTGAGGTAACTAGCATAAATAATAATAATATTAAAACTAATAAAAAAGTCACTGTTTTCTGATTTTTTCTGGTGTGCAAACACAATTACCAAGCTTTATGCCAAATTTCAGCTTCCTAGGTTACCTGGAAGTGAGTTAGGTTTTTGATTACTAGTCAGTCAGTCAGTGGTAAAAATGCCGTTTTTTGAATTTAATATCTCTATTACCATTAGACCTATATTTATGAAATTTGAGGTTCTAGTTGTATTAAAAGATCTTAATACATGTACCAAATTTCATTCTTTTATGCTAGATAGATTTGGAGTTATTGGGGGATCAAAAGTGGCTCCAAACGGTTCGTGTAAAATAACACACGGCTGCTATCCGCCAGTTCCTGGGGTGAATACACGGCTGCTGTCCGCCAGTTCCTGGGATGAACTTGGCTGGACACGCTGCCGCGTGTCTAGATGGAGATGACATATAGACAATCTTTCATTCTTTTCAAAATTCCACTACTTACTACAAATGCAGGATGGCTGAGTAGGTGACCACTGGCTGCTTATCACGTACGTGGTTAACCCTTGCATATTTGAATGAAGTGATCACTCAGACGCCAAGGTATCAAAAATTAATGTAATGTTTAAACCAATATAATTTTTAAGAAAAAAGAACGACTTAAAGGGGTGAGACCGGTGAGAGATTATTATACTTAGATGGTGCACTCTTAGATTCCATATAATAAAATAAAAATGGCTATAAGTATGTTTATAATGGTAGAAGACTAAGTACCCTCAATTCCTCATGGAACCCTCCATCAGAACTCAAGCTTGACAAAAATGTGTCTTGAAAACCTAGCTTGCTAGACAAACAAAATGAAGAGAACAAATCGCCAAACGTGAACTACGCGTCGTTGGAGAGCTCCGTTCTGGTCATCATCAGCAGTTCCACTTCATCAAATGTCACTTTTTTGAATGAAAATGCTTGATTATGATAAAAATTTATCGTGAAAATAGAACTTGCTTAACAAACACAGCTAGACGAACAAATCGCCAAACGTGAACTTTTCGTCGTTGAAGAGTTCTGTTCTGATCATCATCAGCAGTTCCACTTCATCAAATTTCTCATTTTTGTTTGATAATGCTCGATTTGTGGATAAAAACACTGAAATCAATATATGTTTGCCTTTAAGATTTGAGGAGTTCCCTGAATTCCTCATGGTCCCATCATCAGAAATCGAGCGTGACAAAAATAATCGTGAAACTAGAACTTGCCTAACAAACACAGCCAGGAGGACGAATCGCCAAACGTGAACTTTTCGTCGTTGAAGAGTTCTGTTCTGATCATCATTAGCAGTTCCACTTCATAAAATGTCACATTTTTGTATGAAAATTTCTCGATTTGCTGATAAAAAACACAAAAGTCACAATATGTTTACCTTTAACATATGAGGAGATCCCTCAATTCCTCATGGATCCCATCATCAGAACTGTTTTGACAAAAACTGGACCAACTTGGATATATATACTTACAATCAAAAAAAGAATTTTTAAAATCGGTTTAAAAAATGACGGATTTATGGAGTAACAAACATTAAAAAAAACATACAACCGAATTGACAACCTCCTCTTCTGAAATCTTGAAGTCGGTTAAAATCAAATCAAAACATTCATAATTGATTTTTTTCATGATAAAAGTACACCTTCACTCCGACCTTTTTAGTGCTTTGGCGTGGTGGGCACGACAACATACGACTACTATTCAGCTAGTGCTGGATTTCAGACGGCTGAGAGTAGCGAGGATAGGGATACGCGGCCTGCAGCCCAACGTTTCTCGCCGAGATTTGTATAGTGCTTTTCTCAAACATATGTATGCATGAAATAAAAAAATTCACCACTCAAAAACCAAGTTTTACAAATGCCATTTTGACATTAAAATAAAAAAAGATACTTCCTGTACTAGGCCTTCAATTTTGTATGAAATTCCTTTACAGTTCTCCCGAGTTGTTTCGCCTGCAACATGATACATTAATTTTCATTGCATGTTTGAGAAAAATAATAAATAATATTGGTTAACGTACGCAATTTTATTTTAAACATTATTTTTAAATACAGTTCGTGTCATCCAGCGGCTTCCCGCGAGTGATCCTATAAGCATGCCGAAGTGCCGTTTTTTTCCTTTTGAGGTACGGAGCCCTAGAAACTACGAGTTGACGAAAATTATCAAATCAAACTAAAAAAGTTCGAAAGTTCTGTTTGCAATTTCCTTGTCTATTCTTCATTTATTCAGATCAGCGCTGGTAATCGCGCCAGCACAACGCTGAGATGGAACCATTTCGTGCAATACCATTATTACTATTTTTACTGTTTCTCTTTTGCTGTGTTGTATTGTCACGAATAGGAAATATACCTATATGTTTTCTATTCTATTTATGCTCTCATTGTGAACATTTTTTTAAACAATCGTAATTCTGCCCAATTATTTTCACTACATCGCGTCATTCACTCAGCACGTATTATACTTCTTATAATTATACTTCTTGGAGAGGTAGAACACAGCAAATGGTAGTCTTACTCATATTTGGAGCAACGCAACTGAGGATAGCAGAACTTATTCAACTCTGTAAGTACGTGGATAAAGACACCAGAGCTCCCGAGTATGCGCGCTGCGATGAGTTGAGAGACACCTACGGGTACCAATGGCAAAGTTAACGTGGTTAGTATTAAACTAATAACTATTATTAGTCCAGTCAGCGTTATTAATATAACGCTCCACCCTCCTGCTAAATGGCGAAGATAACCGCGTGTTAGTGAAAAGAGGATTCTCAAATCCACCATTTTGCGCCATTGAGAGGAATCTAATGACGTATCATTCATCAAAATCGGTTAAGCTGTTAAGTAGTTACGAGTGGACATAGGAACAGACATACATACATACAGACCAAACACATAACCCTACTCCTTTTGGGCTTTGCCGTAGTCGGGTAAAAAGTGGTCGTGGGTTCCAATCCCGATTCGTACCAGCGGGATATCATTTGATACCGTTAGCTTTTTAGTGAAGGAAAACATCTTGGGGAAAACTACATACATCTGCCAATAAATTCCAAGGAGTATGTGAAGTCTCCAACCCGCAATGGGCCAGCGTGGGGATTATTGCTCTATCCCTCTCATTAGTGAGAAAGCCCGTGCCCAGCAGTGGGACGTATTGTCCGTCCGCCTGCCAGCTACGGTGTCTGCTTACCATCAGGTAGGCTGTAAATGATCCGTAGTTGCTCAATGAACTTACTAAAAGAGAATACTTTCGCAGCATTTCATACGTCTTTTACTACGAAGGGAAGACTTTTTACGATAACTCAAAAACAGCTTCACTGATCATGGCCGCTACAGTTTTTGTTGAAATTCTTTATTAGGCTTTACTTTCGTGTTTTTTTTAAATATTTTTTAGACCCGTAGTTCAAAAGTTAGAGGGACACATTTTTTTTTGTATTTTTGAGTGAATATTTCCGAAAATATTAAATTTATCAAAATTGTTTGATAAAGACTTCTATTCATTTTGAAAACCTTACCAACAGCACTCCACACAATACTTACAAGGGTTACAGAAAAAAATATTGATTTATATATCCATACCAAGTTGCAGCTTTCTAGCACTAACAGTCCCAGAGAAAAGCCTGGGACAGACAGACAGACAGACAGACATGGCGAAACTATAAGGGTTCCTAGTTGACTACGGAACCCTAAAAACGGAATGTTTAAGTTATCGTTTCAGCACGAAAAAAAGAAACTACTTAAATAAAAATCTTAAGCAATTCAAAAAATATAAGGGTACTTAACTAAGTGCGCCATTTTCAATTGAAACTCCGTCAAAAGATAGTGTACTCGTAGAACGTGCCTCCGTCAAAAAATATTGTAGTAGCACGTGATTAGCACTTAAACAATGTAGCCAAAGCTGTGGGGCAGAAAATAATTTTATGTAGAAATCCTTATAGCTCACCACTATAGTAGCATGATTATGATTGCGCCCCGTACACGGTAGCTCTGCGACCTGCGTTGGTGTAAAATATCATCAGACATGGAAGGTTTGATATTGGAAGATTAGCTAAGGCCGTCGGGATGACTGTAGACTACCAAAACCCGCTCATCAGCCAGCAAACGGATTCGAGGTGAGCACTATCTTCTTTCGTTCCAAGGGTGAGTTTTACCGCGTGCGTCACCTAACTGCCTGCAAAATGGTACCAACGCATAAGTGGGAGGGCCTAATTGGGCTCAAAATGGCGTTGTGGTATTGAAATGAGCTTCAAGCTTTCAAAGATGCTCATCTCATCAAGTTTGATTTGCGACGTTAGGTATATACGAAATCGCCCTAAGCCTTCATACAACTGATACATTTAACAGCTGAGTATTCCGAGTAAGTTCAGCTGCGCACGTCTGCAACTAACTAGGATGGCCGTCGCCGATCACGGCGTGAAAGATCAGAAGCACAACATGAAAGCCAATATGAGTACAACTTGAAATTATAAAAACATTACACACCTTGTTTGCATATTTGTGTATATAAATCCTTTATAACATACCAAAATACCTTCCTTGTTAATGTTTTACTCGTCTCATATTCTTGCGATTATAATTTCCCAATAACAATTACTTTTAATTCTTTGACAACACGACATTAATTTCAAAATGACACCTACATGTGGCCTACATTTTGATTATTATGACGTGTCAGAATTTTATGTTTCAAGGAGGTTTTAAGTCATCAGCCTCTTTGTGCTGGAGGGAGACTGCCGGATTTTAGCTGACTGTTGTTAATAAATTGGAATCAAGAGTGATAATGTACACAGTTGTTTACAGCAATAGACATCTAGTGTCAAGTAGAATAAGTTATTACAATTAACGTATTATTACAAGTACCTTGTCACTTTCACTACATTGATGCATCCCAACTGTCGCAGTATTGTTACGTTAGTGCGATAAAGTACTAAAATGATCATCTACGTTTGCTGTTGACTTTAGTCCTTTTATTTTATATCGGCACCTTTGGCAGGAGACAAAGAAATATGCTTAATAAGTAAAATCAAAATGTACTTACTTTACATGTAGGTAAAGAGAATTATTTCTCTTGTTAGAAACCCCTTATTGGATTCGCATCAACCCAGTGGGATAATTTACTTTAAAACGTTCAATAATAATATTTTCGTATCACAACACGCTAAACCACCACCACCACCACCATATCAGCCAAAGAAAGTCCACTGCTGGACATAGGCCTCCCCCATATTCACGGGGGCCATAATCGCCACGCTTGGCATGCGGGTTGGCGATCGCAGTATCTCCACCACACTCCAGGGATGCTGCTGCCCATCCCCCGGTGGTCTTGGTCGTAGTTTTAGGACATACCCGGGTCCATACGCTAAACCATACATGAGATAATCGGTACATATGTGTACCCTTGAAAACATAAGACCAGAATGCTGTCCTTATTCCCTCAGCTGCCATTTGTTGTATTTAGACCAACCTGGGTCGACACATTCTATATAATGTACCTATGAAAAGTTAACTATGGTTTTCATCATAAATGGATTACATTACTACACCCCACCAATATAATTCTAGGTATAAAATCTTGATTCATGTATGATTCATTAAACTCAACTATATGATCGTTATTGACGAGCAGCATGGTTGCACCTTTTTGTTCTTACTAAGAAATATAGTAAAGTTATGCTTGTAGCGTAGAGTCGACTTTGGGCGCGATATATATGCGCATTGACAGTCTTCATATCTATATCTTCATGGTTCATAGATCTGTCCGTACTTTGCTACTGTTTTATTATATTCAAAGACATAAAATAAAAGTATAGTATAATTGATAATTTGATTTTTTGTAATTTTACGTCTTAAACCGGTCGATACTGCATAAAATCTTGACAAGAGCCTCATCACGCACAGAGCGGGCACGGCGCGGTGCGGGGCGGAGGCAGTTTTACATTGTCGTTTCGAAACTGTCGGCTGTTGGTAGACTTGGTAGTGTCAATTACTGCTTCATTTATCACACACGCTGCCTCCGCGCGGTTTTTGTAGTGCGACATACCCCGGAATGCGTTCGCTTTACCGCAAAACCGCCTCCGCCCCGCAACGACGCTGCGCCGCGCTCTGTGCGTTTCAAGCTTTAATGATTGTTGTAGATAATGTAGATCAACAAGGCAACCATTGCCCGTGTGATCTCGGCGCCGTACAAAGATGACTCCTTTCTTGCCAGAAAATCCATGCGGCACCACCCACGTCTCCGCAATCTCCTTTGTATCACCTAAAACATTTTACATTAGTATATAACCGTTGTATGCAGTTTTATGTATTTACTAGCTGTCTGCGCGACTCTGCCCAAGTATTATTACTTAGTAATAAAGGTAAAACCGCGAGATAAAATATAGCTCATGTCCATTATCCATACCACAGGTTTCTTTTAAGAGACTAGTAAAAAGAAAGGATTCAGACCCACCAGTAAGTAGAATCAATAAATTCACGGTTACTGAAAATGAATGTAGACACTAGTGTCAATCATTCAGAATGATATGCTGTGATTATGATATTTATTCATCACGTCATTTCATCAATTCTTAGTACCTACCATAAATCGACAAGCATGTAGGAACAACGCCCTTGGCATCAACGTGTGGGGCGCGTGTATGAAAAAATACATGCTTATAGGAGAACACTTCTATATTTCATCATATATTGTTTAATAATATGGCACGTATACCACAGAAGAGATCTCTTTTGCTGGGTACATGTTTTTTACATTCCTTCATTTCATTTTGCTATTACTCAATCTCATCATCTTAATAGAGCATGGCATCATCATCACAGAGATAGATATTCCGGTTTACATCCTGAAATGAAGCACACAATAGTAAAAATTTAATGAATATTATGATTATGACATAACATAACATTTATTGTTACCTACTTACTTTTCAATTTTTTACAAAGTGATATTGATATTTTGTACTCTATCGTGTGTTATAGCGACTTGGCAATGAAATAGTTGGAAAATTTTCCCATTTTAATGAATAAACAACAACTATAATCTTTGTTCAATTCATGTTTTGACATGACAGACATTATGACTTTGTCACACAGTAATTGACATTTTGTACCGTCCAATCTAACCGTCAAAAAGTTACGCGTTTCCAATAATTTCATCAGTTTCTGATTTTAGTATGGGATTTCCATTCAGTCGTTCATTCAGTTCGGCTCAAATATTACCTAACGTTAGGTAGAAAAAATATGACATAAGCTAATAGATTTTTACTTCAAAAGTGACATTAAAATATGCCTAACGTTAGAACAATAAGTTACGCAATCAGGCTGCTGTGTTAGTTTTATCTGCGACAGTTTCGTGCACCAAACAAGCAGTTTTTGACGAATTTATATAATTGTTGCAAGTTATTTAAGAAGGGCAATAAACACCCAAACGAAAAACGTCGTATTTATTAACAAATAAATTATGGTCATAGTGCCACAGTATAGAAATGACAGTATAACAACTAAACTGAACCCCTGCAGAAATGGAACCAAACATGGTAAAATTATAAATGAAATGTTTATTACCAGAAATTATAGATATAGTAAGAGATCTACTGCTTTGCACATGAATATTTTTATTAAGCTATGAGCTTCACCACATTAATTCCGACCGTCTTTTTTTTTAATACCACGTCAGTGGCAAACTAACGGCCCGCCTGATGGTAAGCGGTCACCGCAGCCTATGGACGCCTGCAACTCCAGAAATGTCAAATTCGCGTTGCCAATCCTTTTAAAATTTATACACTATCTATCTTTCTAGCTAATCTTCTTTTAATAAATCTACTCATTTCCAGGTAGCTACCGTGGCAAGTTTGGTATCATTTCATATACCATATTGATTCTTTTATCATCTTTATGTAAAAATCATTTCTGATATTTATTTTAAAAGAATACAGTAATCTTTCGCATTAATAGTAAAACAGTAAAAACTACGCAATGTTTTTTATGCTTTGAGAGCTAATAACTTTAGACGAATAAATTAAACCACCAAAAATATCTATATTTTATTAAATTAAATTAACGTTTTTTCCAAGCTCGTGGCTCCTAAAGTGTTAGCTGTTACAATAAAGCTTAAAACTAGTGGCTCTGTGAGCTGTAGACCACGCAAAAAAATATTCAAATTTCAAAATTTACAAAAACCGTCTTGACACAAATATAATTAAACCTATATAATTATCGAACCTGCTCACAAAATGTCACGAGAATCGGTTGAGAAATGCGACCTGTAGAGGAGAACATTCGAACAGACAGACATACGAAAGAATTTTTGTCGAGAGCTGAAACGGAGACGCTTCGCTCTCTCGGTCAAAAAACTATGTTAGTATAATTTTATGACAGTCGTGGTTCACTACTACTGGGCCTGTGTATATGAAGAGTCGAACATTATCAACTTATATCCATACGCTTCGTCCGGTTTTACAGTAGACCGAGGAGTATACCCTGTTGTCTGTGCCCTCTGTTTGCCGTTTGTAGACTACGAGAATGCCTTCGATTCGGTTGAAACCTGGGCTGTACTACAATCTCTCCAGCGGTGCCAAGTAGACTACCGCTATTATCGAATTACTGAAGTATTTGTACGACAACGCCACTATGTGAGTCCGACTCCAGGACCAGAACTCGATACCTATTCCGTTGTAGCCGCGAGTCAGGCAGGGAGATGCTATTTCTCCCAAACTGTTCTCCGCTGCACTGGAGGATGTTTTCAAGACTTTGGACTGGAGAAGCCTAGGCAATAGGCATCAACATAAACGGCGAGTACATCACTCACCTTTGGTTTGCTGACGATACAGTAGTCTTGGCTGAGACCATACAGGATTTAAGTACCATGCTCAATGACCTTGGTAAAACCTCCGTGAGAGTTGGTCTTAAGCTGAATATGTACAAGATGAAGGTCATGTCAAATTCCCATGTAGCACCAACTGTCGTTACTATCGGACACTTTATACTCGAACTTGAAGTTGATTATGGTATACTAGCGACCCGCCCCGGCTTCGTACGGGTGCAATGCTGATACTAATTATAATTATATACTACAGAATGTATTTATATACAACCCGGCCGATACCGCCGCAACCGCTATGTTCCTGCATTTTAAATCAGTAATATCTTCAAAAATATTCATTTAAATTACATGCTGTCAAGTGCCATATTGATCTATATAAAATGCAAAATGTATTTAAGGTATTTTATTGGAGAAGGATTAATGCTGTATTGCTTAAAATCGCTTCGTAAATAAGCCATTATTTTTCGTAAAAAGTAAAGGATAAAAAATGGTTATTGTGGGTTATCCCTAAGAGATAGACATATACCATAATCGACTTTTTTGTAGACCTTTTTAATTTGTACAATACTGTAGTACATTATTTTGATTTATCTCGTAGGGTTCAGCCAGCGTTTGCAATGTAAGCGCAATAAAATATGTTTATTTACGACATCACAATAGAAACCTATTAAATTATCTGTGTTTCTCTACTATACACCTGTAACCAAGAGGAAAGAGCAATGGAGAGGGCTACGCTGGAAGTATATCTGCGCGATCGTATCAGAAATGAGGCCATCCGCAGAAAAACCAAAGTAACCGATATAGCCCTCCGAATCGCTTAAATGGCAGAGGGCGGGGCACATTGCACGTAAAACCGATGGCCATTGGGGCGAAGACGAAGGTTCTCCAGTGGTGACCACGTACAGGAAGGTGCAGCGTAGATAGGCCCCCACAAAGTGAACTGATGACCGGGTAAAGGTCGTGAGAGTCCGCTGGATGCGGGTGGCGCAGGACCGGTCATTGTGGCACTCTTTTGGGGGAGGCTTATGACCAGCAATGGACGTCCATCAGCTGATATGATGATGATGATGATATATTTACATGAATAGTTGTTATAGTGTATACAAGCTTATTAGTTTTACGTGTATACATAATCTGTCATTGCTTTCTTAAATATCCGTGTTTGTGCAAAATTAGTTTGTTGCCTTGTGTACTATATTTATTTTTCTCATTTTCTCGAAGGTTAGCTGGAAGAGATCCCTTATCGCAATTTACGCATAAGTTCGCCTTTGTACTTTTACATTTTGTTATTTTGTTTCGATTGTTATTGTTTTTTGTGCAATAAAGTGTTATACATATATACATATACATGATGATGATAACACGCACACGACAAATAAATATAACACCCTGTATAATATAACACAATTAGATAAAAAATTGCATGACCTATTAAACAAATCGAGTAGAAGGGTATAAGACATATTTCTTAGGTTCTTAGGTTTCATAGATTAAAATAACGAATTTCAGGGTTGTAGGTATGTACTACGAATTCTGTTTTTTTTTTCATTATAATGGATCTTACCGTAAGTTCGACTTTCAATTATTTATTTACTACCTTATTAAAAAAGTATATCAATTACATACTAAAGTTTAATCATAATTAATGCATTTCTTAAGTCAAAATACAGTTATATTTCTATACTGTGACCAGTATGAAGCTAGCGGGGTCATCCGAGTTCACAGTCGCTTCATCCGCGCGGGCTTGTTCACGCACCGCCAGGACAGCGCTAAATACCTACTCTCGCAGAACTAGAGGGCCTTAAATCACTTTTCGTATATTGTAATAAGGAGTCTATCCTTATTACAATATAAGAAAAGTGATTTTAGGGTTTTGGAAAAATCCACCCCTAAGCGGGTTAAATAGGGGTGCAAAGTTTGTACGGGAAGGAGTAAAATTTTAAATGAGATACTTCAAACTTATTGTACAGACTTCTTATTACAATACAAGAAAAGTAATTTCAGGGTTTTCTAAAAATCCACCCCTAAGCGGGTTGAATAGGGGTGCAAAGTCTTCACTGATTTAAATCAACGCCCAGACCAAACCGTTGAACCGGTTGAACCTATAAAGTTGATTTTTTTCACCATAGATAGTTTTTATAACGTAAGTACCCGCTAAGAAGGGATTATTGAAAATTACATCCTTAAAGGGGTAAAAAGGGGGTGGAAATTTTGTATGGTGATGGAGTAAAATTTTAGGTGAGAGACTTGAAACTTGGTGTACGGACTTCTTATTACTATACAAGAAAATTAATTTCACGGTTTTGAAAAAACCTACCCCTAAGCGGGTTAAATAGGGGTGCAAAGATTGTATGGGGATGGAGAAAATTTTAAGGTTCGAGACTTGAAACTTTGTGTATAGACTCCTTATTATAATACAAGAAAAGTAATTTCAGAGTTTTGAAAAACCTACCCCTAAGCGGGTTAAATGGGGGTCCGAAGTTCGTATTGGGATGGAGTAAAATTTTAAGTGAGAGACTTGAAAGTTTGTGTATAGACTTCTTATTACAATACAAGAAAAGTAATTTAAGTATTTTGGGAAAACCCACCCCTAAGTGGGTTAAATAGGGGTGCAAAGTCCTGACTGACTGACTCAAATCAACGCCCAGCCCTAACCGTTTGACCTAGGAAGCTGAAATTTTCGCAGTAGGGTATTTATACGACGTAAGTAACCACTAAGAAGGGATTTTTAGAAATCCGACTCCACAGGGGGTAAATTAGTAAGTACTTTAAAGGGATTTCGAAATTCACCCCCTAAAGGGGTAAAATTTTGGTTTGAAAGTTTGTATACAAAATATCGTATTCCTCATGTACATGTTAGAAAACTAATTTCAGCGTTTTTGGAAAATCGTCCTCTTAGGGGGTTAAATAGTTAACCCCCATAGAGGACGAACAACGACGTTGTCCTCCTCCTCTAAGGAACCTCTATACGTTTTTTTTTATGGATTATGTATTCTTTTTAAAATACGTAGGTTCGAGTACCTCTTACAAGGATTGCGTATCAAAAGATACGAAAATAATTTTAAGTTTTTTTATATTTTATGAAACTAAAATTATTTGGGTATATGACCTCGCGAACCTGTTAAAATTGGGTTCAATACTCACTTTAAAGTTAAAACGCAATAATTTCATTTATTATTTTGTTTTGATGAAAGTAAGGGATGATTCACAGTAGACCGTTCCGTGTCCGGGCCGGCCCGTTTTCTATGACAGCTAACGCAACGGCCGGCGTATTTCTCTAGAAGAAAACGGGCCGGCCCGGACACGGAACGGCCTACTGTGAATCATCCTTAACACGTTCAAACACTGCGCACATAAACATCTTCTACACGGATAAGAAATGTACTTTGATTCTCGAAAATGAGAATGATGAGATAAAAATGTATAAAAGCGGCCGATACACCAGTAACGCCGAAGCTGTTTGGAGGATTATGAAGTTTCCTATTCATGAAAGGTTTCCTCCTGTCGTACACCTCATTGTTCAACTTGAAAATAGTAGCGTGTCTACTTCACCTCCTCCAACAAACATCTCAGAAAAGATAAACATTAAACAGTCCACCTCAGCTACTGCCACAGTTACTGGCTTTCTTTGAAATGCACCCGAAGGCAGAACCGCTGTTCTGCCTTGATAGTGTAGGAAATGAACCGATTCTTTGTATGGGGACCATGCATTAATTCCTCAGTCGAAGAAACTTTGCTGGGTTATAAAATAGTATGAGCCAAAAATTATATATAAAATAAATATCCAAAAACAAAACACACGGAAGTTAGGTATTTTTACCTAAAAGTACAAATCTGTTTTGAACACATTGAACCGAGTAATTTCTCAGTCCAAATTTATTTCACCAAATGAGTTATTTATACCAGTATGTGATACTTGATAAAGGCTACTTGTTAGAGGCCTCCGGGCTGCTTGAGAACCTCTAACAGTCAAGTTGCCCACTCACTTGACAAGCCTAATCCCAATAAGGTCTAGCTTCCCCCTCGGGTTGGAAGGTCAGATGGCAGTCGCTTCCGTAAAAACCTAGTGCCTACGCCAATTCTTGGGATTAGGTAGCGGACCCCACGCATCCTTCAGGATGCAACTGTACTGGGAATAACGCTAGGAGGATGAGGATGATGATGTGATACTTGATAAAAATCCAAAACTTTTTCAAACATGAGTATGCTTTTGTATGATAATTCCTTTTTCAGACCCTCATTTTCACCGGAAAATTTCTCAGTCATGTTTTTTTCTTATATGACCTTAGAATGTAATTTGGCGTTAAGAGTAACAAGATCCAAAACAAAACCAATACAATATTAATTTATTTGAAACTATATAAAACTCAGTGTGGAAAATTTCTCAGCATTATTTCTTTTTAAAATCATGTCAAGTAGTCACATATACACATAAATCCAAAATATCCAAAATATTTATCATCGAGAACACCGAAATTTTGGAAGCGAAGATAAATCTATCCCGCGTTTACGCAATAATGTACCATCTTGCCTTAGAAGTTGGGTGCAAATTAGCATGCTCATGCTAATAGTACGACCTTGATCACGTGACCCGCATCGAGGGCCGCGTGTGTGATTCTTTACATAACATTTATTGCATTTTATTTATGTTTTCTTTCTACATACACACAAAACTATGTACCTACATAATATTATGTAGGTAGGTACACAGTTTTGTATAACTTTGAATTTAAAAATGTACAAAAAGGTTACTTTCTGGCATGACCGTTCGAGGTCACAGGTTTTGCGACATAATTAGTACTAGGGTGTGCTCCCGGGAAATCCCGATCCCGAAAATCCCGGTATTTCCCGGGAAATGAAACTCACATTTTTTCCCGGGACTGATTTTGTAATTCCCGTTGCTTTCGGGACTTTCGGGATTTCATTATTTGTGATGAATAACACTCATATATATCACTGAACTTCTCTAGTGAAATGGCAAAATGAGTTGTTTTTTCGGGCTCATTTCATCAACTCTGATGTGTTTTTCTCGTGAATGCGTAGAGGTATCATCATATCAGCCGAAGGACGTCCACTACTGGACCTATGCCCCAAAGACTTCCTCAATGACTGGTCCTGCGCTAATCCTGAATCCAGCCTGCACCCGCGATCCTTACCAGGTCATCAGTCCACCGGTACGCTGACGCCACTGGAGAACCTTTCCGCCCCAACGGCTATCGGTTCTACGTGCTATGTGCCCAGCCCACTGCCACTTAAGTTTAGCGATTCGGCGGGCCATATCGGTTACATGGGTTCTGTTGCGGATAACCTCATTCCTGATTCGAACACGCAGAGACACTCCCAGCATATCCGTCGCTATTGCTCTTTGGGTGACATTGAGCCTTCTTATGAGGCCCATAGTAAGCAATCACGTTTCAGTGCCATATGTCATCACTGGCAAGTGGCAACACACACTGGTCAAAGACTCTCGTCTTGAGACCCTGCGGAATACTGGACAAAAAAATGTGCCGTAGCTTCCCAAACGTTACCCACCCGATTTTGGACGGTCTGTCCTAGGTAAATGTAGTCGTCTTCAACTTCGAGCGTTAAGTGTCCGATTGTTACGGGACTTGTCCATGTTCATCATAAGACCAACTCGCTCGGAGGCTTTACTGACGTTATTGAGCATTGTACTTATAGCATAGCCTCCATGGTCTCAGCCAAGACTACTATATCGTCAGCAAACTGAAGGTTAGTGATGTACTCGCCATTTATGTTGATGCCTAGCCTTTTTAGTCCAGAGTCTTGAAAACATCCTGCAGTGCAGCGGAGAACAAATTAGGAGAAATAACATCTCCTTGCCGGACTCCCCGCTGCAACTAAATAGGTTTCGAGTTCTGGTCCCGGAGAAGGACTGACATAGTGGCGTTCTCGTACAAACACTTCAGCACTTCGATATAGCGCTAGTCAACTTGGCACCGCTGCTGAGATTCTAGCACAGCCCAGGTTTCAATCGAATTGAATCGAAGTTCTCGTAGTCCACGAACGCTAAACAGAGGGGCAAGTCATACTCCCCACTCTTCTGTATAACCTGGCGAAGCGTAGGAAAGTGGTATACTATACGGTACTAAAGCCTCTTTAGAAACCGGCTTGTTCGGGAGGCAGGAAGCCATCTAGCCTGCGTGCGAGACGGTTCGTAATGACTCTTGAAATGAAAACAGCTTATATACATGGCTCAAAAGTCAGATGGGCCTGTAGTTCTTTAGTAGAACGTTGTCGCTCTTTTTGAAGTAAAGCACCACTACACCTCACACCCGCTCCATGCCTTTGGCGTTCTTATTTCCACGTAAGACTGAATTGAACAACTTCTGGAGGGCCGTAAGGACCGGTTTTCCAACCGCCTTCAGGAGTTCGGCTGTAATACCATATTTAACGGGTGTATTGTTGTTTTTGAGCTGTTTAAGAGCCATTCTAATCTCTTACAGGCTGATCTCCGTACTTCAAGGTTGATATAAAAATAAAATACTTCGAACCGCAATTCCTTGAAGCTGCGAAAAAATCAAACTTCTAAGTAATCGTAATCGAAATATGCGGCTGTAATACCGCATAATGACACTCTCAAGGGAATCAAAACCTATAGGGTAATTCCCGTTGACCTAGAATCATGATATTTGGTAATATAATAAGCATGGTCTTACATTACAAGTAAGGTAATAAATAACTTTGAACTTGTACATAAAAATGCTATTTCAATTTAAGCAACGTAAAGGGACATCCAGATACAGGTTACACTAGACAATATACATGCGCCAAATAGTTTATTATAGCTACAAATCATGAGAGTACGGAACGAAACTATCGGGCGCGAGTTTGACTCATACTTGTCCGGTTTTTTCATACATACTCCCTAAAAACTACAAAGTCCCGAAAGTCACGAAAGTATCCGGGAATTCCCGGGACTGACCCAGTCCCGGTCCCGAAAACTTCGGGACTTCAATAAGTACCGGGACTGCAAACCCTAATTAGTACCTATTAGGGATGTTAGGGAACTGGTGTTACAGGAACCGAAGACAAATTCGGAGCTTTTAAATTTAGTTTAACGGAACCGAATCGGAACCGGAAGCGAATCCGACAGGCAGCGAGAACTATTTAGTGTGACTGTCCATTAGAATAGGGCCCATGCTCATCAACAAACGAATGAATAAGTAATCGTTTTAGAAATGACTAGGGGTGATTCCCCTGGAGACAGGTGTATATAATTATATCGGAACCGGAGGTGTAAAATCAAACCGGTCATTCTTAGAGAGCTAAATTTTGCATGACCGGGCCAAAATTCTGACGTAAATGGAATAATAATAAATCGTTGATTTTTTGCGAGATAGCTTACGTACATGCCTACATGTAACACCTAAAAACATAGCCCTGTGATTAATTGTTTATCAGTTTTTTTTAAAACCCCTGATGTTATAATTGCCACGACGCGTCCACGCGTTCCCTCGGTTTACAAATTTATCCCAAATTTCAGGAGGGCAGATATTTTCATAGTTTTATATCACTTCTTAAATTAAGGAATACTTAACCACGACATATGTAAATTACCATGAGATACATCAAACTTTGTTTAAGAAAACAAACATTCATAGATTTGTCCGACCTAAAAGTATAATTGCCATAACCAGTTACAATCATGAGCGCACATCGCTATTCAGCGATATCTGGCACATCACTACAGTGCGGGCCATGAGCCAGCAGTTCTGTCAAAGTCGAAGCGCTCGACCAGTTAACTGTAATGCACTGTACTGCATGTAAGTATCTAATTTCCACGACTTTGGTTTTCAAAATTTCTAACTCATGTTATCTTGCCTAATAAGACACCTGTTATTGTCAGAGTCTTGGTGCTTAGTAAAACGAAAGCATCATTCTAGGCTCTATTGTTTGTGATGTTTACATATAAGCAATCTCTTTATTAAGTTGCTTTTTTTTTGGAGACAATGCCTTTCTCCCTAAGAGCCACGACGCTAATTTCCAGGACTTTTCTAATTGCCATCGTGTTATACGCTTGTTGCATCATATTTGAATATATTTGGTTAATTATTAAATATATGTTATATGAACTACTTACACGCGTATGTAAGGTATATACATATTGGGGCGCTGAATAAATAAATTACCGACCCATCTCAGTTTTTAAACCATTTCTATAAACAGTTTTTAAGAGTACACGAACCATTTCCCACACAGGCTATATGTCTTCTAGCCTCCCTAGCAAACCGGTTTGCGAAGAGGCTTTAGTACCGTAAACCACTTACATACGCTCCGTCAGGTTTAACAGACGACTGAGGAGTATCACCTACCCTCTGATTAGCGTTCGCGGAATTCGAGAAAGCCTTCGATTTGATCGAAACCTGGGCTGTACTACAATCTCTCCAGCGACGCCTAGTAGACTACCACTATATCGAAATGCTGAAGTGTTTGTACGTGAATGCCACTATGTTAATCTGACTTCAGGACCAGAACTCTACAGCTATTCCGTTGCTGCGGGGAGTCAGGCAAGGAGATGTAATTTCTCTTAAACTGTTCTCCACTGCACTAGACGATGTTTTTAAAACTCTGCACTACTGAAAACTAGCCACCAACATAAACGACAAGTACAACACGGTTTGCTGACGAAATAGTAGTTTTGGCTAAGACCATAGAGGATTTGAGTGCGATGCTTGATGACCTCAGTAAGGCCTCCGAGCAAGTTGGTATAATGATAAACATGGATAAGGAGAAAATCATGTCAATGCCCACGAAGCACGAACTCACGTTACAATAGGACACTTCACACTCAAAGTTGTAGACGATTACATATAACTATGACAGACTGTCCAATATTTCGCAGTGTCTCAAGCCGAGAGTCTTTGACCAGTGTGTGTTTGTTGGCAGTGATGATATATGAAACGTGGTCGCTTACTAAGGGCCTTAAAAGAACTCTCCATGTCAACCAAAGAGCAATGGAGAGGGTTCTGCGTTAAAGCATCAGAAATTAGGCCATCGCAGCAGAACCAAAGTAGCCCTCCGAATTGCTAAACTTAAGTGGCAGTGGGCGGAGCACATAGCACATAGAACTAATGGCCATTGGGATCGAAAGGTTCTCGGGTGGCGACCACGTAGCAGAAGGTGCAGTGTAGACATATCCTCCACAAGGTGGACTTATGACCTGGTAAAGGTCGCGGGAGTCCGCTGGATGCGGGTAGCACTCTTTGGGGGAGGAATATGTCCAGCAATGAACGTCCTTCAGCTGATATGATGATGACCGTTATCTTTCCGTGAATTACAAAAACATTAACAGTTGACATCTTTAAATATATCTAAGTGATGACAGTGATAAACGATTAGGCACTATGTTTAATCAACTGTAGTGGACATTTGAAACTTAATGTGTAAACACAATAGTCAAATTTCATTTTTCTAATTGCCTTGGGCGGCGTTCATAAATTACGTCATCAGTTTTGGTCGATTTTTGACCCCTTCCCCCTAAAATCATCCCAGCATCATAATCGAATGACCCTCCCCCTACCTAATAAAATGATGTCATAAAAAACCGATATAAATCAATTGTATAATAAAAATCTATTTAACGCTTTATTTATTTATTACTAGTTGAAAGTCGGGTGACTCTAAACAGGTCTTGATACCTTAGGACATGATTCTACCTATGATAAAGTATTCCCAGGGAAATACAAAAATGCCACTTCCCCCTACATAGTTTACATATTTTTATAGGGACGTAAAAACTGTTTTACATTTCAGTATCATGGGTAGGATAAAACGCTTAGAACTAATAATTGATAACCCTATCAAGAATTATTTTAAAATAATAACAAAGTAAGCCTTTTTAGGGTTCCGTAGTCAACTAGAAACCCTAATAGTTTCGCCATGTCCGTCTGTCTGTCCGCAGCTTTGCTCTGTGATTGTAAGTTCTAGAAAGCTGCAATTTGGCATGGATATACAAAGCAATAAAGTTGACAAAGTACTAGTTAAATTAAAAAAAAAAGAACATTTAAGGGTACCTCCCATACACGTAAAGTGTTGTTGGATAGGTCGTTCAAAATGAAAAGAGGTCTTTATCAAACATATTTTATTAAAGTGAATATTTTCGAAAATAATCACTCCAAAAGAAAAAAAATGGGTCCCCCTCCTCTAACTTTTGAACTATGGGTCCAAAAAAGATGAAATAAGTTATGAAAGTAAAACTTAATAAAGACCTTCAAAGAAAACTATAGCGGACATGATCAATTAAGCTGTTTTTGAGTTATCGTAAAAAGTCTTCTTTTGTTGGTAAAAGTCGTACGAAACGCTGCGAGAGTAATCCCTTTTGCTTGTTATTGATATTTTTAAATTAATTTCATTGGGCAACTCCGTAACCCTACACTGAGCATGGCCCGGACAATTTTTTTAAAATATAACATTAGTTATTGACCGAGCGAAGTAAAGGTCTCCGTTTCAGCTTCGGCAAAAATGCTTTCTTATGTCCCGCTGTCCCGCTGGCTATCCGGCTGTATTCCTCAACC
Organism: Notocelia uddmanniana; assembly: GCA_905163555.1. Lineage (NCBI taxonomy): Eukaryota > Metazoa > Arthropoda > Insecta > Lepidoptera > Tortricidae > Notocelia > Notocelia uddmanniana. The sequence goes on from LR991052.1 coordinate 55,838,573, forward strand.
GGTTCTCGTGAAATTTTGTGAGCAGATTCGATAAATCATCTGGAATTACATATTTATTGACCAGTTTTTGATTTTTTTGATTTTCGATTCGAAAACTGAATCGACAAAGAAATTTCCATATATAATTATCGACTTCGCGAGGTCTGCAGCTCACGGAGCCACTATTAACAGTTAAAGTTAAAATTCAATATTATTGTCAGTAGTTCTAGAGGGTAGGTAATTCATTTTTTGACCTAATAGTTACTAATACGAATTTAATTACTTTTTTACTTTTTAAGATGGGAGACCTCCTGCGTCATGCTACCATCATCCAATGTTCAGCCCCCCCCCCCCCCCCCCCCCTAATACTTACTGTATCATGAGTAAAACACACACAAACTTTCTGCGTAAAAATACAAAAGGATCTATACAGGGGTAAAAAATAAATAAGCAGCAAACTCCTTCAGGCAATCGTTATTTAATTAAATAGACTTATAATAGTCAAAAAGTAAAAATAAGGTAAGTAGGTAACAAGTACTTACCAAACTATCGGCTAAATCAGGGTGATTTACAGCGACTCGCGCGGGCGGCGGCGGGCGGCCGGTACCTCTCCCGCGCCCCGCTCCTACACCCCGCTCCCATACTCACAGCTCCCGATTGCTAGATTCAAATCTGTATACGTGAAATGATTTTAATTTTTAATCCACTTGATACTTTTTTTGGATATTTTGATAGTTGAAAAGAAAGTTAACTTTGTACTTAAATCAATAAATAAAACAGATAGAGAAATTTTCCACTGCGAGTAAAAAGGCAATTTAAAAAAATAGTATATTTACATGGTTTATGTTTTAGATTTTCATTTTGTAGATGTAAAACTTCAATAAAATGGCATTCCCGTAAAAAAAATCGACTGAGCAATTTTCCGGTCCAAGCCACACCGAAAATACATATTTATTTATTTTTTTGTTTCGGCTGGGATATTTTTTTGGATATTTCCTATATTGTTTTTATACGTTACATAAATATGTACGGTAAAGAAAGTTTAAACGGAGCATTTTTCCTAAAACAGATATCAACGAAATAACACTTCAATTATAAATACCTAACTTATATTATTATTTTCTTTGGATAATTATACAATACTTTTAGTTTATTGATACTTTATCATGCTGTAAAGTTTTTTCTAACTGAGGAATTACTGCGGGGTCCACTAGGTTCATTTCCTACACTATGAGTCCTGCCTCAGAACATAAAAAAGGGAGAAGTGCCCTACTGGTTCCTTTCAACGAAAACCAATGTCTCCAGTTTTCTCCCACCTAGTGCACACACACACATTGAACCGTGTAAAAACAAAACCTCGGGCGGTGCCGCCGAGTTTACGACATCATGCAAACAAGCGCTGCGATTGGCTTTACGCACCCCTCAAAACAGGCAATGAACACTAGAGTGAGACAAACGTTAAATGATGTTTTATCGAAATCGATATTTAAATAAGATATGTTAAGATATTGATGACTTTGAAATGGCCAGTTTAGATGGTGTTCATATAATCACCAAAGTTGTATAACATAGTAAAGCATTATATCGGTACATACATAAAAAAAAACATGAATACGAACTGAGAACAGTGAGAACTTTCATTAAAGTCGGTTAATAAGATCAAGTTCGAAGTTGGTCTGCAGTCTTTTGAAACAAAGTTATGTTTATTAAATATTGATTCGTGAATTTACCGTTGATATGAAATTACTAGTTCAACATTCTATTCCTATTTTATCGATGACGCATAAACTGCAATTTTAACCGTCACCTCTCTAGTAGGCGGAGCCAAACAGCGGGCCAGCGGCTGCGCACCACTAAATAATTCACGGAGCGACCATAGCCACAGCGGTATGATACATTGCGCCGTGGCTTAGCACGGTACGGTGTGATTATTCTACAAAACGTTCAATGTACAACTCGCAGAAAATATAACGCTTTTTCATATGTTATCATTTACACTGCTTTTTGACCATGTCGCGGCGACATGCGCCACGCCCCCGTTTCACATCTATTTCTTTATATGATCTGAGAGTCCTGCCGTCAGTTTAGTAGCGACTAAAGTTTGTAAGGAAGTACTACAATAAAAATTAATTCTACCTATAGTTGTAAATTTCTACATAATAACTATAATTTCTTTCGCATTACCAGAATGTACAATTGTATTGGGTGTATGTGAGTTGTGTTTAGTTATTGTTAACTTGGTATGTCCTTTTAAACAACAACAACAACGTTGGCTACAGTTTATTGTTCTGCACGTGCGAAGCCGCAGGCAAATGCTAGTTATAACCATAGTTTCATTATCCGAAAATACTGGCCACTTAGAAAAAAAACAATGTTCGATTTTGAATTGTTTTTTAAACGCTGTCGTCGCTGGTGAAAATGGAACTGTCTTGTGTAAATTTTAGAGCTATAATTTTTTAGTTTTATTACGGCTTTAAAAGTGGATTAACACAACAACAATGTGGAGACCGATTGACTACTGCTTTTAGTGGTGAAGCACCTTCGAAAACAACAATATACAGATGGTATTCGGAATTTCAACATGGCCGTGTATCCCTCGCGGATGACGTGTTCACATGAGGCAGGTACCTGTCTGCCACGTTCAATACTAAAGTTATTTCGGTTAAAGTTTCGACTAAGCTTTTCATTGAAGCTTAAAGTAAAGTAGGCATTACTGAAAGTTGGGTTGGAAAACACTAGTAAAAATATGCCTAGCTTTAACTCTAACCATTAAAAGCTTAATTCTCGACCTTACTACTATGAGACAGGGACGGGTATGTAAACAATGCTTTCGGCCGCGCTTGGGAAGATATTGTTAAGTCTTAACTGTTTTTTATGCGCACCTAGTAACTAGACGGCTAAAACAGCGAGTAAATCCTCAGAGCTGATGTAGGTAGTGTGCAAACGAACTTCAACCTTATTATAAATGGAGATCGTCATAGTTAGGTGGTGCGTGTGAGCTAAACAGAAGATACGCGTCCCTTTCTTAATCATTATGACGTCACTACGCGGACTAATGTAGGCACACAACTACAAACAAGTAAATATTATCTACTTTTGAAAGACAACGACAACGTGCGAGGACAGCACATCAAATGATTATCGACCTTATGAGTAGCGACGAGAGGTAGAAAGCCGCAGATTATAAGGTCGCTCGACACTAAAGGACTTTTCACGGTTATACGACCTACTTTGATGTCCCAAACCACGATATAATGACGTAGGCGGGTCAGGAACGCTGGTTTATACAAAGATTTATACTGCAAGGGATAGTGGTAATGGTAATGTATGCGTAGTTCAAAATATGTTGGACGTATGAGTACATCCAGGCTCTCTGATCGAGCAAAGTGGCCGAATACTCAAGAAAGCCCAAGTAACGAATATTGTCAACTTAATGTCTATAGGACTAACGTCGTTTATTCTCCTAGCAATACACTTTCAACTGGTTTCACACACACAATGAAGAACGCCGGGTTAACAAGGGGTCTCACTACACGCGAACTTCGCATGTGACGCGGAAATAGGCTTTAACGTCGAAGGGAACCGTAGGCGTAGTATCGAAAGTTGTGTGAATATCTCTAACTGATCAAGGCGCGCTAGTATCTCACGTCTCTCGTATTACCCACATTTAAGATATATAAACGAGTAACGGGGCGGGGAGCACGCTAGTTTTTTGGCATATACTTTTCCGGTGTGGTTTAATTTTTGTTCACGTCACGCTTGTAGCGCGCGGCTGGGCAAATAGATTCAAGCCTACGGGAATATTTTAGTGTGTTTTATTTCGTGGGGAGTCTGACGCTATTGTGTGGCCGAGGTTTCGTTGCTAAGCTATGCATAGCCGGGAAATCCCGCTACTACTGTTAATTTTTTACGTTTTATTTGGTTTAATAACAAGTTGTTTTATTATAATTTATAAGCCAGCTAGTCAACTGGGCGACAGTTGCCCAACAAGTTGCACGGTAGCCTAACGGTGATAAACGCTGTGCAGCTTGGAGCTATGGTAGTTCCGGGTCTGTGGGTGGCCTGGCGTAATTTCTTTACCGACATAACATAAGTGACTGAAGCATGGGTACCAAATTGGGGCTTCAGCACAGGAGGTTACTCCGCTTGCCGAAGTCGTCAGTATATTATATTTATAATTTTGTTATTACATATACACAATAGGGCGTTCTACCCACACCACCCTGCCCGCGGGCGTGTGACGGGACACACAAAACACAGGTGAATTGCCAATTTTAGCTTCGCCGGATAGACTTTACAGCTTAAAATAGGGACTTCACGGCCTTATTCGGAACTAATACCAAATTCTTGGGATTAGTTGCGAATAATGCAGAGTAGGGCCGGGAAGGGGTAGTGTTAGGTTAAATTCATACACTGGGATAAGATTAATGGGCATCTAGGATGGGTAATATTTCTGTAAGTGAACGGTGTTTTATTTCTAGGATCACAGTAGGGAATCTTTTAGTGGTTGTAGTGTTCCAGTCGCGGAATAGTTAGAGCGCCCGATGGCAGAGAACGAAGTGTCTTCAGTGAATGTGTGTAAAAGTGTTAAGTGAATAGTGAAATAAGTGGATTCTACAGCAGCTAGTCTTTAGGAGTTTAGCGTAGGCCAGTTAGGGCCCTAGTTACGGTGAGGCTGAGAATGCCGATCCTAGTGTGGTATATTTAAAGTGAATCAGTGTACGTTGTGAATAGGAGGTGGGCATATACCCAGAGTATTGGGGCATGTCTACTAGGGACTGATGTCTAGCAGAGCCGTGCATCAGACGTTTTCCACAATGGGTAGCTGAACGCTCATGACGTGGTTAACTCGTTTTCAAATAAGGGGAATTCGGTGGGCTACGTGTTACGGTTCGGCATTTTTGGCTTCAACGGGAGCTAGGCATGCTAGTGATAGGGCTTAGAGACGATAAGAGTGATACGGTTAATTAGGCATCAGCGCCTTCAGTGTTAGTGTAGACTAGAGATGTCTAAAATAGCTTACCCTGTTTAGCGAAGCCTAGAGTAGCTAGATAGTCTTAGAAGTAGCGCGTCTTGCCCCATCCTCGTGCTTTTGCTGACAGTGACAGTAGTTAAAAATAGCACGTCGCAACATATATATATGACCAAGGATAACTTTCGCAAGAATAGGGTAATCAGAGTGCAGTGCTTAGACTAGCAGGTATCCTTGGCTTAGGAATTTATTAGTGCTGTGGTGGGAGATTTGCCCTCCTTCGACAACACGCCCCGTCAGCAAAAAGCGATCTTAGTTAGGTTGCGTTTAAGTCAACTGAGAAGTGATGTGTGTAGGGACAGATTAGTTCACGAATATTAGTAGAGATGAGGAGTCCAATGATCCTACCAGCTTAACATCAAAGTTCTGGGGTTGCTTACGATTCAGAACACTAATAGGGTTCTACCATAGACGATCACAAGGCGAATCATTTTCATAAAGCTCGTTTTTCTCAAGGCGACTCTAGTAATTTTAGTCAGTTTTCGTAGGCTTCGGTAGCTTAGTGGGGTTCGCGGGGGAAGGCTGTCGTTTGGGGAGGCGTACGTTACAGCGTGAGGGTCGATCAAAAACTGCCGTCACTGATCGTAACATCCATGTTGTTCGTCAACTGATAAAGATCGGCATGTGACATATCGGGAAATTCAGGAAACTTTAGGTATTGGAATGAGTCAGATACAAATTATTTTACAGCAAGAGTTGGGCGTGAGGAAGTTATTTTCCCGGTGGATTCCTAACTTGTTATAGGTACGACGACCAGAAAACGGCTCGTGTCAGTTGGTACCGCCAAACCTTGAAAAAAATTAATGGAGGAAGGTAAGGTGCCGTTTTTAGTATTGTGTCAGGTGACGAGTCAGGGATATACGCATATGAGCCCGAATCGAAAAACCATGATAATGCCAGCCCTCACACTGCTCAGAGAACAAATGACTATCTGGACGGTGAAAAGGTCGAATTACTGGACCATCCTCCGTACAGCCCCGACCTAAGTCCCAACGATTTTTTCACATTCCTGAAAATCAAGAATCAATTGCAATTGGTCAGCGTTTTAAGACCGCGGAAGAAGCAGTCAACGCATATAAAATGACCATTTTGTCTACCCCCATTTCAGAGTTCCATAACTGTTTTAAAAATTGATTTCACAGAATGAGAAAGTGCATTAAACATAAAGGAGAATACTTTGAAAAGCAATAAAAGTACTTTTATTCCATTTAAATGCATATTTTTTTCAATTATTGACATTTTCAGGGCAGCCTACGTACACTAACGTAAAAAGAAGCGACACCGAAGCAAGTGTGCTGTAAACCCGTCTCGCGGCTGTGTCATATGTGTGCGTGACCGGACGTGAACGGGGGTGCGCTAGCGAACAGCTAGCCGCGGCAAGACGAATCGCAGGGGCGCCACTTGCTTCAACATTCGCTCGCGTGACGTGCGCTCACACAACAGATATCGATGTTGTGGCAGTAATACCAAAAGCCACAAAGGAAAAAGCTACTTTAGGCTACCTACCGATCCACAAAAGTGAGTTATAAAATTTTATATGTTATGTATGTCCTTCCTTACATTTAGAATTTAAAATTCACCTAAAATCCGTTATTTAATTCGAAAGACTTGATATGGGTAGGTTGGTATGGGTATGGATGCATTTTGACTTAAAATATATTAAGAAGTACCTACATCTTCGGAATATATTCATGTTATTTTTTTGCTTTAAGCCTATGGTGTGGGGTGTTGTTGGATAGGTCATTCAAAATAAATAGAGGTTTTCATGAAAAATGTTGTGATAAACTGAATTTCTTCGGAAATAATACCTCCGAAAGAAAAAAAATTGGGTTCCCCTCTAACTTTTGAACTACGTTTCCAAAAAATCAAGAAAGTAAAGACGTTCAACGAAAACTATAGCGGACATAATCAGTTAAGGGCCGCCTTCGGAGTCGCGCCGCGCAACATATATTATTAAAAAATGTTCTCCCGAATTAACTCCAATCCTTAAACATCTAATAAATTTATCGCTAGAAACAGGCGTATTTCCTATTAAATTAAAGAAGTCAATAGTTATACCCATCTACAAAAATGGTGATAGAGACAAAATTGGAAATTATCGCCCCATGACCATCAAACCAGTATTATCTAAAGTATTCGAGAAGGCTTAGTAGTTTCTTCAATAAATTCAATATTATTGTGCCGGAACAGTACGGTTTTGCAAAATTTAAATCAACGGCTCTTGCTATTTTTAATCTAATACCCGATACGACAACTCATTATGATAATCAATGGTTTACAACCGTACTGTTCTTTGACATGTCGAAAGACGTCCACTGCTGGACATAGGCCTCCCCCAAAGACTTCCACAATTACAAATAACTAAAATAAACTTAAATAATTTCTTAATTGGTTACAAACTAATAATATGCAATTTAATTTAAAGAAAACGAATTATATAAATATTAATAAATCTAGCCTGACATTGAATATTAATTACAATGGACATGATATCAATAATTCACGCAGTAACATTTCTTGGACTTATAGTTGATAAGGATTTAAAATGGAATGAATATATCGAATGTGTATGTAATAAAATAAATAGATTTATATTCGTTTTAAATAGACTACGCCAAACAACGGATCACAAATCCGTAATGGCGGCCTATAACGACTACGTGGAGTCAGTCTTGAGATACGAACTGATTGTGTGGGGAAATGGGATTGATATCCAAAGGGCTCTCATATGTCAAAAAAAGTGTATTCGCGCCATATGTGGAGTGTGTCCAATGACCTCCTGTAAGCCACTATTTCTTAAGTTAAATATTCTCCCATTGCCTTGCCTCTACATATTTGAAGTTTCAAAATTTGTAAAGCATAATATGAATTTATTCAAAACAGCACAAGAAGTATTTCCAAGAAATACTAGAAATACTAACAAGCTGGTTGTAGATAAACAGCTGAGAACGGCTACTTTTAAGAAAAATAGTTCCGCAATGTGTGTCACTATTTACAATAAGGTACCGAAGCATATTGGCTATGTGCACGTCTGAAACGTCAAACGTCAAAGGTCCCGAGACAATGTCAAAATTCAGAGATGTCAAATAATGACACATGAATATTTTATTTACTTTAGTAAACGAGAAAGACCCCGTATTGGAAATTTTACTGAAATAAATAAGAGAATAAATAAATACATACAAACGAAACGAATCGTAGGAAACCGTTAAGAAACCAAAAGAAAACGTGAAAGTAAATTTGACAGTGGTCCCCGGTAAGTACACATTTCTGCCATGGTGTGCGCTACGATCGCCTAGCTTACCCCCACCACCTACTTCGCACATAGCCAATACGAGACATGCAAAACAGAAAATTTATAACAGCGCTCTTCAAATGTAAATGAATTCCTAGGTTATAAGTTATAATGCATCTTTGACCACTTATTAGTTGTAATTCTAAGTTAGGTAATCTAGACACGCGGCAGCGTGTCCAGCCAAGTTCACCCCAGGAACTGGCGGACAGCAGCCGTGTGTTATTTTACACGAACCGTTTGGAGCCACTTTGACCCCCAATAACTCCAAATCTATCTAACATAAAAAAAAAATTTGGTACATACATCCTTTAGAACAACTAGAACCTGAAATTTCATAAATATAGGTTTAATAATTATTTAGATATTAAATTCCAAAAAACGGCATTTTTACCACTGACTGACTGACTGACTAGTAATCAAAAACCTACCCCGCTTCTAGATGACCTAGAAAGCTGAAATTTGGCATACAGCTTGGTAACTGTGTGTGTGTACACCAGAAAAAATCAGAAAACAGTGATTTTTTTAGTATTTTTACAATAATTATTATTTATGCTAGTTACCTCAGAACTCCCGTCATTTATTAACCGATTTGGAAAATTCTTTTTTTGTTGGAAACAGTATACTTCAGGGCTGGTCCCATCGTTATCAGGTAAGAATCTGATCACAGGGTCCTGGACATATTGAGGGAACTCTTCAAATATTTGAGGTCCACCTATAGCGATATGGGTATTTTGTGTTGTAACTCGTTCATTCTCTCGTAAAAAGCACCATTTGGCAAAGATTGACAAAATTTAATCAAATTTATCAAAAACATAAATGTTAAAAAGGGAGCCAAGTTCAATATTAAGAATATGCGATGATTGGTTGTCGTCTTCACCGACAAAAGGATTGAGATCTGAATGGGTGCCAAGTTCCGAAGATTCTCTGATATGGTGACAAGTTCCGCACTACATTGTTAACAGTAAAACTAATTTACTGCGGCTTAATGCATTTTGAGCCTTAACTTGGCAGTTTTCTATGAAGTATGTTATAATACCATAAAAGCTGTTCGATATTTAAAAAAACTGTCAAAGACAAACTCCACAGGGATCGCATCTTTCAAATATGATAACTAAAATTATTCTAATAACATCTAGACATGCGGCAGCGTGTCCAGTTAAGTTCACCCCAGGAACTGGCGGACAGCAGCCGTGTGTTATTTTACACCAACCGTTTGGAGCCACTTTTGACCCCCCAATAACTCCAAATCTATCTAACATAAAAAACCGGCCAAGTGCGAGTTGGACTCGCGCACGAAGGGTTCCGTACCAACACCTCCTAATCTACATTAAAACCACTATACAATACATTTAATCAAAAAAGGTCGTATCTTCATAGGAAACTTACTTTTGTTTGAGAAAGAGTTTTTCAGCAGTAACTCAAAAACCGTGAAACCTATCTTGTTGAAACCAATTATCTTTGAAAGAATTTATTAATTTACATCATCTTGTTTTTTTTCAGAATTTTAAACTTCATAGTTTGAAATTTAGAGGGGTGGGGGGACACATTTTTTACCACTTTGACAGCTAATATCTCGCCAACGGTTGACTTAAATGGAAATGTTTCCTAGGAACCACTATGCCATTTTTGAAGGCCTATCCATAGATAGATTAGATATCCCACAACCATATGTGCATTTAAAAAAATTGACCCCCTGTTACATGTATGGGGTTCATAGCATACATCTTCCTACCAAATTTCATAATTGTAGTGCTCATAGTCTCCGAGTAAATCGGCTGTGACATAGGGACGGACAGACAGACAGACATGACCAATCCATAAGGGTTCCGTTTTTTGCCATTTGGCGACGGAACCCTAAAAATGAAATTTGGTACATGGATCCTTTAGAACAACTAGAACTTCAAATTTCATAAATATATGTTTAATAGTTATTGAGATATTACATTGCAAAAAATGACTTTTTTACCACTGACTGAGACTGACTGACTGACTGACTAGTACTCAAAAACCTAAACCACTTCCAGGTGACCTAGAAAGCTGAAATTTGGCTGCAGCTTGGTAATTGTGTGTGTATACCAGAAAAAATTAGAAAACAGTGATTTTTTTACTAGTTTTATTATTATGACTAGCTTTTGCCCGTAACTTCGTAGGCGCAGAACTCGTGAATTGCCTTGACTTAACAATTAACAAAATCAATTAAACTTTCACATAGGTATTCAATGCGTTTAGTCCATCACTTTCACCATATAGTGTGGAATCGAAATGTTCCAGGCTATATGGTGAAAGTGATGGACTAAATGCAAAACACCGAGGGAGAGCTACTTATTTAATCTTTTTGGAGCTATCCGATGCTACGTCCAATTCGATTCAGTAAGTTACGCGTACCGCTACCATGAGATACTATCGAAAATATACATTACGTTACTACAGTCGCTACCGAATAAACGCGTTTCGAGTAGATTTCGATTGTGCTCGTACCATGAGTCAACCGCGCGTTCACTGCGCCCGCCAGAAGCTAACGTATTATTCGCTAGCGACTAACGTTTTGTAGCGGTTGCCGTAGATCGGTACCATGAGTCACCAATTTGACAGTCGCTATCGAAAAATACCGTATCGACTGTAGTAAACTATTTCACTAGCAAATTGGAGCGTGAAAGCTTATTACGAGTAGAGATCTTGTTTCGTAAGTTATTGTAATAATTATTTATCTAAATAATATCGGTAAGGCATTATTTTGTGTGGAATATGTTAGCGACGGCTGCGTAAGAAGATGAACGACAAATAACAGAGATAAATTGAGGCTGATAAGAGAAATAAATAAAAAAAATCCACTTCAACATACTATAAAATGAGATTAGGTTTATTAATTATATATAATCTATGTACATCTAATCACATGAAACTAAAAAAAATCATCATAAAAACTGGGAAGACTGCATCACTCAGTTTATAGGTATGGCAATAATAACCAAAAATAACCAAAGAAAATACAAGATTCACTAACATTTGACCTTGTGCTACTGTTCTACGACACTTTAAATTAGCAGGTTTATTTCTATACTTTTGAAAGGAAGCCTTGGGTACTTAGCCTTTTGTCCAATATCGTCCTTGCTCTGTCTTTTAGTATAGTTAGAAAGAGAGCTTTGTATGCTGTGAAGTTAGGCACGTCACTCCGATCGTAACGTAAACTACTCGATGAATCGAGTTAACGTTAGCGAGTATAGTAAACGTGTAATTGACTCATGGTACGAGTACCGATCTGTAGTTCTATGGGTGACCACCAGAGGCGCTGTACTTATTCTCCATACTGATTGTTTACGCAGTCGCTAGCGAGTACGGTCACTGCAATCTCATGGTAATGCTACAGAAATGGCTGGAGATGGTGACGGTCGATAATCAACCGACGAAGAAAGCATGGTTCTATTCATAAATTTTCTTCATATCACACAATACATAAATCGGGACATAATATTAATCATAATATCAATCAATTATCACACAACATCAATTCATAAATCGGGACATAATATTAATTTACAACTATTTTTTTAAATTGTTTTTTAACTTATTTTATTGAAGTATACTTATATAAACTATATTAAATGATGTATTTCGGTCAGCAAAAACATGCAAATGTGTGATTTTGAAACACGTGAGCAAGCCACATACAACTGTCCATGAGAAAAACTGGGCGTGCCCAAATGTATTCCTGATCCTGCTACTTTTAACGTTTGCCCCTGTGATTTATTAATGTGCTTTATTAGTCATAGAAAATACAACTTTCAATGCAAAATGTAGACGTTTAAAATTAAACGGTATATTATTCGGTATAATTTGAATACGTGGTATCAGTACACTTTTCTTCCTTGGCTTCTCCCGTTAAAATTGTGGCCTTCACAATCATCATCATCATATCAGCCGAAGGACATACACTGCTGGACATAGGCCTTCCCCAAAAGAGTGTCACAATGACCGATACTGCGCCACCCGCATCCAACGGACTCCTGCGACCTTTACCAGGTCATCAGTCCACCTTATGGGTGGCCTACCCCCGGTGCGCCTTCCGGTACGTGGTCGCCACTCGAGAACCTTCCCGCCATAACGGTCATCGGTTCTACGTGCAATGTGCCCCGCCCACTGCCATTTAAGTTTAGCGATTCGGAGGGCTATGTCAGTTACTTTGGTTCTACTGCGGATGGCCGCATTTCTTATGCGATCACGCAGAGATAGCCCTCTCCATTGAGACACAGATGCAAAAACGTCTCGAAAGTAATTTACCTGTAAGTGATAAAGGAAGTATTAGTAGAGTACATTTATCTAAGGTAAGGTAAAATTATTCACCTGAAGATATTAGTTATTTGTCTCTTATAACCAGAAAATCTACTGTTAAATTGTTGACGACCTGTTTAGCCTAGTTGGTCGAATCTCGGCCTGGGCATTATATGTGCATTTAGCACGTATTTTGTTCTTGGGTCTTGGATGTTCTCTATGTATTTAAGTATCTATTTAACTATATAAGTATCGTCGTTTAGTACCCATAGTACAAGCTTTGCTTAGTTAGGGACTAGGTCGATTTGTGTAAGTTTGTCCACCAATATTTATTTATTTATTTATTTATTTAAATATGTATAGTGAAGAGTGTTCCTCTACGGTGTCATTGTATAGTATACACATTTTGGTTATGGAGTTGTAATAACGTTTGGAGTAGGTACAAATATATTTGAGGTGGGACTATGCGCTCTGAACCTGGCTCTGAAAGTGAGTAGTGCTAGAAGAGTAGGGCAATCTAGGTGAGAGTGCACAAGCTTGTATAAAATGAGTAATTCAGTGCGTTTTCGACGCGAGACTAACGATGATAGATGGAAACGCTCTAGCTTCTTAACATAAGCTCTATATTCTCGACTAAGATTGAGCCTGTGCCTGAGAATATTAAGAAACTTTTTGCACCCGCTCAACTCTATTATTGTGAACTTCATAGAATGGTGACCAAATAGCCGAGCCATAGTCAAGTGTGCTTCTTATTAAAGAACAATTTATACACTACCGCTCATAATTATTTAGGTACCCATACCTTTTCCCATACATCTGTATACAAAAATGACTTTCAGAAATACACTGCCAAGTCAGAGTCCTTTGATAGTTTTGCGTGCACTTTGCATTTTTTATTTAGCTGACTTATTGAGCCTTAAATCGGTGCCAGAGACCCCCCTTTTAAAATGGTAGTTTAAAGTTAATGACTAAAATAACTACTAATGCTGGTTCTTACAAACACACTACACTTTTCTATGAAGACCCCTTTTAAAACTCTCAATAAGTCAGCTAAATAAAAAATGATTTCGTATTTCTCTGTGTGCGAATTTCGGTTTGTTCTCCTCTACAGGTCGCAATTTTCAACGGATTCTCGTGAAATTATGGTAGCAAGTTTAAAAATTATAACTATTTTTTTTCGTCTAGTCAGTTTTTGGAAATTTTCTATAACAATTTTTTTCAATGGTTTGTTCTTCTCTACAGGTTGCTTTTCTCAACTGATACTCGTTAAATTTTGTGAGCAGGTTCAATAATAATATTTGTCGCGTCAGTTCTAGAAAATGATCTAAAACTTTTTTTTTCTATGATTGCGCACGTTTCTGCTTGTGGATTTCGGTTTGTTCACCTCTACACGGCGTTTTTCTCAACCGATTCTCGTGCAATACCTATTGTGAGCAGGTGCGATAATTTTAATAGGTAATGTTTTTTTGTCATGTTAAATTTTGAAAAGTAAAAGAAACACTCACGAGGTCTACAGCTCACAGAGCCACTAGTTTAGTGATTTTAAATGTGGACTAGTATAGGTAGGTGTCGGTACGGAACTCTTCGTTGTGCATGATCCGACTCGCACTTGGCCGGTTTTTTTATTGTGTAATTATACGTATAAAAAAATGGCCAAGAGCATGTCGGGCCATGCTCAGTGTAGGGTTCCGTAGTTGGCCAATGAGCTGAATTTAAAAAGATCCATAACCAGCAAAGCGGAATACCTTTGCAGCGTTTCATACGTCTTTAACTAAGAAGGGAAGACTGTTTACGATAGCTCAAAAACAGCTTAACTGATCATGTCCATTATAGTTTTCGTTGCCCGACTGCGCAGATTTCTGGCGCAGTCGGGCAAAACATGGCACTTTTTAGGGTTCCGTAGCCAACTAGGAAGCTTTGCTCTGTGATTGTTAGTGCTAGAAAGCTGCAATTTGACATGGATATATAATTCAATAAATCTGACAAAATAGTAAAATAAAATTCCCCTACACGTAAAGTGGGGATGAATTTATTTTTCTTAAACTCTACGGTGTGAGTGCAAACATTGATAAGGTGAATATTTTCGGAAATAATTTGAACTATGGTTCTAAAAAAATGAAAAAAGCTTAATAAAGACTTTCAACGAAAACTATAATGGACATGATCAGTTAAGCTGTTTTTGAGCTATCGTAAACAGTCTTCCCTTCTTAGTTAAAGACGTATGAAACGCTGCAAAGGTATTCCGCTTTGCTGGTTATGGATTTTTTTAAATTCAGCTCATTGGCCAACTACGGAACCCTACACTGAGCATGGCCCGACATGCTCTTGGCCATTTTTTTATACGTATAATTACACAATAAAAAAACCGGCCAAGTGCGAGTCGGATCATGCACAACGAAGAGTTCCGTACCGACACCTACCTATACTAGTCCACATTTAAAATCACTAAACTAGTGGCTCTGTCGCAGGCATGTTTTGCCCGACTGCGCAGAAGCAGGGTTATGTTTTTCGAGAGTATGTATGTATACTATGTATGTATGTATAATTGTTTGGCACGCTCTGCGGCCTGAACGGCTCGAAGGATTTTAGCTTGAGAGGTGTCGTCAGATTCATATTTACTGTAAGAGTGACACTGGGTATCTCAAAATATATAAAAAAATGGCGGATTATGGCGCCAAATTCAAATGTTTGGCCAGGGGCCTTTCAGCTCGAAATACGGTTTTTTCTATGGAAATGTTGGTTTAACTTGTTTGCACCAGATGTCTCTGGGTGCTGTCTCTATCGCACTTGCATATTGAAGTGACAAGGATGCACCGGTCGTGCGGTTAGTTTTTACTAATAATAAACGGCGCTACGATCTATGTGGAGTATTTCACTGGTATCTCTATCTCAGTATATATATTGTACTTTGTGTGTTTGGCACGCTCGCCTGAACGGCTCGATGGATTTAAGCTTCAAAGGTGTCGTTAATTCCTTTCCAAATTACACAGAATCGCAGTCGGGATTTAATTTTTTTTTATTTAATTGTTACATTTTTATTTAGTAATTAAGTAAAAAAGTAAAAACGCCACCAAAGAAAATCTGACTCGTGAGATTTATTGGTAGTGTTTTTTGATTTTTGTTATTTATTTATTTTATGTAATCCATACTATACTATATACTATTAGGGTGGTCCTTAAGGGTCAAAAAAAATTTTTTTTTTTGTTTTCTACGGGACACCCCGTAATAATGATCTGTAACATTAAAAACGCCTATAATTTTTTAATTTTTCAAGCAAGTTTTAGGGGTCGCTACCGCTAATAATAAAACGTAAGGCAATAGTAATAAAAAACATTTTTAAAATTGTTATTATCTATTTATTATTTCTCAAAAACAATGAAATCTACTATTTTAGACATATATTGTGACACGCTTACTGAATTATACAAGAACTTTTCGTTTCAAAATAGACAACAAAGTAGATTTTTTCGTGTTCGGGAACCTTTTTCTATAGTCTTTAACCAATAATAACAAATATTGTTTTTGTTCTTCATCATTGGTATGTAACTTGTTGTATTCTTCCATGAGTGCTACTCCTCGCTCCGCAATGTCATTTACAACTCGCATGCTATGAACTATTGCCTTGTTGCTTTTATAACTATCTTCATTATACCAGGCTTCTACGTCAGTCTTCAAGAAATCAGGCGTCATTCCAGTTATCTGAAATAATCTATTTGTGTTGCTTGTGACAAAATCTTCAAGGTTTTTAGTCAAAATTAAATCACATTCTAATGTGATTCGTTTAGGACAGTACTCTAAGCCTTCACGTTGTAAAGCTCTCACCATATTTTTTTTTGTGTCCTGGCTAATTTTTGTCGTCAAAAAATGCTAAACCCACAAGTTCCTCAGACAAATACCACAACTGGCCCATAATTTTTTTTAGAGCTACTGCAGATAATTTTGGATTTATCTCTTCATAAAGCTTGAGATCTTTTAACAGCTGGAGATCATTGCCAGGTGCAGATGGTGCAGATTGTACTTCATACCAATATTTGGCATATATTCGTACTATAAATATGCAAATATCTCGTATGCCTTTCTGATCTTTTTTTGACATCTTGAATTGATCTCGAAATAAGAAAATTTTTAACGAATATATCGCTTTTGCCATCCATCTAGCCCTATGCAAGCCTGCAGGAGCTCTGAAGGACGATACATCTTCAGTTGTACCTCCTAAGAATACAATAATCAGCTGTAACAGTTCTTTGTAATCATCTCTCGGCTGGTACACCGCCAACTGTTCTTTTGCAAAACTAATTACTGCTCTTGAAATGGGTTCACAATATTTAACCATTGACACATCGGAGGAAACTGTTTTGAAGTCATTTTTATCTATATTTGCCCAGTTGTTTTTGAATCGTTTAAATATTGCAATTTCTGGTCCACTAGAAGGACCTAATGCCAAAAGCACCACGGCTTCTAACATTATTTCAAGTATGTGATGCCGGCAGGCCAGCCAAAGCAAATCTTTTTCTAATTTTTGTTCCAAAAGGATGCAAGCTCCGTTTCTCTGACCCGTGTTAGACGCAGTAGTATCAAAACTCATACACTTAATTTTTTCATTTAAATTCCAACATGTAATAGTTTCAAATACGGCTGCTGCTGTCACCTCTCCTGTGCCTCGGCTCAACTTCGGAACTCCAAGAAGTTGGTCAACACCTTGGCCTGAGACCAAAATAGGTAATCGGTCTACTATCTCGTGGCCACAGATGTCTTCACACATATTGCCATCCCAGTGAACAGTTAGAGGCACTTCTGGCTTAAATTCTGATTTTAAAACGTGAGCTAATTTCTGTCTATGCTGTATTCGCTGACGACGAACAGATGATCTGTTAATGTTGTATTTTGATGGATCACAATTTACACTTTTTAGTGTGGAAGTTAAAAGAATGGCAGCTTTCCTATCGCTCATTTTAGCGACGTCTAGACGTCTAGGCTAAGCGACCATCTATTATATTTTTTATGCCCCGTTTCGCCGGTGGTGCTTCAGAGCTCGAAGGGCCTGGCCGAGGTGAAACGGCAAACCTCTCATCAATCTCATCATCGCTACTGCCTATTTTAGATGGTGAAGATGAAGATAAAATAGGCAGAGGACATTTTTCAGTCAATCTTCTAATACTTTCCTCTTCTCGTTGTTTTAAGTTTTGCATTCGCATTGCTTTTGATTGTTTTTCAGACATGAGTTTTGCATATTCTTTATCTAAATGCCCAATCTTTCCGGACCTATTTTGTCTCTGAGCTAACAAAAACTGCTTATCTTCCTCGATTGTGATAATATCCAATGCACGGGCATGAGCTACGTCAAAAAGTGTTTCAAGCCCATTCTGCCATGTTGTTTCTTTTTGCTGAACTGACTCGGACCGCTTAGATTTATTTTCTTTATTCTTTTTCAGACATTGCCATTGCTTAAAATGTTTTAGCACTTTAGCTTTCACATGTTGTTTTTTTTGAGTGGGTAAGCTTGCTTTTTCCCATGAAGTCAAGACGTCGTGAGCAGTTGATTCGGCGGCGGCATTATTTGTAATTTTACCTTCTATTTTGTAGTAGAAAAATACTTGCAGTACTTCCTTGGTTGACGGTAGTTTTGTTTCTGCTAGAACTGGAGATATTTGTCCGATTAACCACACATTTGTTTTACTTCTTGTAAATGTTGCACCACTACTAGTAGACGCCATTATAATTATAGAAATCCCTCATAGAATGTTACACGTTCACCGCGAAATTGCAAAGTAACGACTGCGACGCGTGTGTGCTCTCTGAACGACCAGAACGTACTGAGTGACCATATTGTACTTTGTGTGAGTGACGAACCCGTGGCGGGTGTCCAGGGGGAAAGGGAGGGGAGAGGTGCACTTACCAAGTATGCATACGTCGCTTTAAGTGCTTTTCAAGTTACTATTCTAATTGTTATGGAATGTTTATGTTTTAAGTGGTTTATGCTAACATCGTAAAAATACAAAATAAAAAAACTTTGTCATTCAGTAGCGACCCCTAAACGTCAATAAAAAAAAAAAAAATTACAGCTTAGTTTTACATCTTGTAGAACATCATGAAAGGGTGTCCGGTTGAAAATTCAAACTTTCGATTTTAAGGACCACCCTAATATACTATACTATATACTATACTATACTATACTATACTATATACTATTATACTATTGACGTGACGTGACTGGACAGTCTGTCCTAGGTATATGTAATCGTCTACAACTTCGAGCGTAAAGTGTCCGATTGTTACGGGAGTTGGTGTAAGTAGAACCGATGGCCGTTGGGCCGGAAAGATTCTCGAGTGGCTACCACGTACCGGAAGTATACTATATATACTATATACTATATTATATTATAAATACACTACTTACTATATAATATTATAAATGCGAAAGTCACCCGTCTGTCTCTGTCTGTCTGTCTGTCTGTTACCTCTTCACGCTTAAACCGCTAAACCGATTTAGATGAAATTTGGTATAGAGATAGTTAGATTCCCGGGAAAGGATATAGGATAGTTTTTATTCCGGAAATCGTTATTTAGGGCCTACTAGAAATTAAATAGCAATTATTTCTATAATATCGTTTGCTATGAGTGTTAACCCGCTAAATCCATGTCTTAACATTTTTTCGTTTTACCTACCATTATGTAGCAAAAAAAAGATGCATCACCTGAGAAAGACAGCTACCAGTGCCAGTTATTTTAACAAATTGCTTAAAAAGTTTTAAAATTATCGACTAACTCCAATATACCCGCCATTTTCGTAAGAATATTGATCGCTTAGATGTGTGTTCTCTCAAAAGATAACTGTGTTTCGTGTTACATCGCAAAGGTACTGTGTATAATACTATTATTATTTTTTTATTAATATTTCGTGGCTTTGAGCTGTAAATCCGATACAATCACTGTTTTGGGGTTATAACCTAACCTCTCATCAAAATTAATGGGAGTTTTCATTCTTATTATCGCGATAAACGTACTTAGCAGGTATTTTTCATATTCTCAAAACAATTTTGTTACAGTGTCTCAAAACGAGAGTCTTTGACCAGTGTGTCTTGCCATTGTTGACATAATTGGCACTGAAATATAGTCGCTTACTATGGGCCTCACAAAAGGGCTTAAAGTCACCAAAATGGCAATGGAAAGAGCTATGCTGGGAGTATCTCAGAGTGATCGCATCAGAAATGAGGCCATTTATTTCAGAAGATTTCACTTAGTTTTTTCAAGAAGTTTCTTTGTAGATTAAGTATCTTTTGATAATAATAATAGTCGTATGTTATTTATATATATACTAATATGGGTACTATTATTGGTTTTTATTAAATAATATTAGCTGTATTTTTGGTCCATTATAATTTCAAGCAACAGATGGCCTACCGCGGACCAGAAACGAAATTTTCTATCTCTGTCGCATTTGTGAATTCGTACGTAAGTGCGACAGGGAGGGAAAATTTCGTTTGTAGTTCGCGGTAGGCCCTCAGAAACTAATTTCGAACCTAGATATGGCGGGTCCCATTGTGTATACAAAGTTTCATATTATTCTAGCATGGCGTTTTAAAATGAGAGCGTAACTACGTTTCGTTTGAGCTTACTGCGGACTAAGTAATGTTATTCTCTCAGTTTATTTAATGACTATAGTATTTCCTTTTAATATAGGTAGTTGTTGTTAGATAGATTGTTAATGTTAGCAAAGTACCCACTAAATACACTCCTTCACTTATGGATACCTAAGGGATATTTTTATTCAGTTCATCATTGTGTAATATTTCTCCCGAAATACTTTAGACTGCTCATCATCAATGGCGGTTGTACTAATGAATGGCCTTAGTATATGTAGTTCCCATTTAAATTGACGCGGAATTAAGCGTGGAAAGACAGTGGATGGCTGTACTGATATGCAATTCACAACCTCGAATCAACCCACTATCCATCTCTAGTCTAACTTTGGCCCGGAGATCCTGACAGCCCTGCGTAATAAAAGGTCAGACTTATACTGGTTTGTCTGAAAGTTGGTTGCCGTATTATGAACCATCAGCCCTCGTAGGATGAGGAGACATACGTGGGCCGGCGCCGACGCGCGACCATGCGGCCGTTTGGCGCCGCCGCCCCTGCACCGATAACCCCGGAACGTTGACCCCTTCACATTAGTGTTTACTAAACGTACTTACATGCTTCGCACCCATTGTGAAACCAAACAGTGATCCATGTATACATTGATCACAGTTTCGATTCGGTACGTGTACTTAGATTATGGCCTCGAAAGATGTCAAATACCTACCAGAAAACTTCTGTATAGCCTGAGCTGTATGAGCCAGTGCCTATTTGGACCTGAGATAATGTCGCTGCAAACAGCATGTTATATGGCAATAATATATGTAAATACGTCATGTATAGTCGCGGCAGTGTGTATTGGCTTTCTTAGACATCTACTTTTTTTTTTATTGGGCCTTTTTTTTCATTAGCGGCATGTTCACTGAGATTGGGAATTAATTTGTAATAAACCTATTTCTCAAAATTGTTCCTGTTCATGCGAGTCATGATAATCGGCCTTGCCTTTTTTCCTTATCATTATATATTAGGAGTGCATTGGGAACAAATCCCGATGGCCCACCGGCATGAACAATAATATATCGTTTGCCGGTTGAAACGGATTTCGACACACCTGGTTCATTTTCGCATTGCCAACATTTTGCGTGGTTAAAAGAAGTATGGATGTAAGTCTCATCATCTAAATAAACAAGAGGTATATTTTCATCCCTTGCTTTTTATATTTCGTCTAACTTTCCTGCCAAACCGCAATATCCGACCGCTCCTTCAATATGGACCGTTGGTTTCTGCACTTTTTATATTTGAACCCCATACTGTGCAATAGCAGTCGCAAGTACTCCCTACTACCGGTAAAACCAATATCTTTTTAGGGTTCCGTAGCCAAATTGGCGAAACCGGAACCCTTATAGATTCGTCATGTCTGTCCGTCCGTCCGTCAGTCCGTCCGTCCATATGTCACAGCCGATTTACTTGGAGACTATGAGCCACAATAGAAATATGATGTGAAATTACGAAAAAAATATTAAACTGGGGGGCACCCCATACATGTAACAGGGGTGCAAATTTTTTTTTTAAAGCACATGGGCCTATGGATAGTCCTTCAAAACTGACATAGAAGTTCTTAAGAAATTTTCCCATTTAACTCAACCGTTGGTGAGATATTTATTAGCTGTCAAAGTCGTAAAAAGTGTCCCCTCCCCCCTCTAATTTCCAAACTATGAATTTGAAAATTCTGAAAAAAATCAAGATTATGTACATTGATAAACACTTTCAACGATTTTTAATTTTAACAAGATAGGTCTAACGATTTTTGAGTTATTGCTGAAAAACTGTCTTGTCCAAACAAAAGGGCGTAAGTGCCGTCAGTTTCTTATGAAGATACGACCTTTTTGATCCAATGTATTGTATAGTGGTTTTAAATATAGATTAGGAGGTGTCGGTACGGAACCCTTCTTTGTGCGTGGTCCGACACGCACTTGGCCGGTTTTTTCAATTCAGCGAGCAAGTTTTGAGAGTTAGTACTTGCTTTCGCGCAGCATTGAATTGATGAACTTTGTGCTTTAAGGCACATTTGTCGAAGTCGTCTATTTGTATTCTTTTTTTGGTAGGTAGTTTTCATTTTGGTCGGTGGCAATGGCGGTAACGGCTCATTATTTTTGTATATATTTTTGAATGCAACCCCGCAACGCCTTAAATGAGATAAAAAAAATTTTTTAAAATAAATTTTAATACAGTGTGTAAGTTTTATACGGGCGTATATTGTAATGGAGATTACGATTGGACCTAGGGAACCTATTTACATTATAGCTATTTACGATACAAGGGTTGTAAAACAAAGAAAGGCCGATATTGCAGATGTTTGAGGCCCGAGCCGCAGACGAGAGTCATAAATATGCGAGAGAGGGCTTTCTGTTTTACGACCCGTGTTTTGTACACAATTTTACGTCACCACTTGGCCAAAAAGTAGGATTTTCCGGACGCGCAGCGTGCGAAAAAACGCGCTTTTTGACAAGGTGTGGTGTAATTTTTTTAGGAAATTAGGATTTTTTTCTTTTCATACATAATAATTAAGAACGAAATGTATTGCATCCATAATAATTAAAGTACCGATGCGTCATGTCAGTATTTAAATTAGTTTGCTTTATTACTTAAGGCAAGTTGCTAAGTCCTGATTGTTCCTATCAAACGAAAAACATCATGGGAAAAAGACAGTTTAAGTTAAATAAAACATATAAAGTAAATAAACTTGTTATGTTAAAATAAGTTGGACAGCGTACATTGCTGCTCGGTCGGATTTAAAAAAATCGTTACACCTGATTAATAACACTATAAAACAAAATTATTATCATATATGAGTCGTATTAATTGATACTATAGGTGGAAAAAGTATACGCCCGTATAAAATTTACACGCTGTATACATATTTAGTACCAAGCTAACCAGTTCATTATAACCGCACTATAAATATCAGTACGCGTCATGTCAACAACTAATTTCAAAACATAATTGATTGGAAAGCTGCTGAATCCTTCGTCCTTTTTCTGCCGCAACCATTTCAATGTATTTAAAATGATTTGTTTTGCATCGGAGTGAACTTTATTGGGAATTTTGTTTGAAAAATCGATTATTATCCTGAAATATGTAGAATTAGTTACGTTTTGTTTACATCGGTGACATTCAATGACTTCTAACGTCTTTTGTCAAAAAAATCATATTAAAATAAATTCGTTTCACTAAAAATCCGCAACATGGCCAGGTCCAAAGTATCCAAACACACTTTGCGCAAACACTTTGTGATAAAGTGAATATTTTCGGAAATATTCTCTCCAAAAGAGAAAAAAGTTGTGTCCCCTTTAACTTTGGAACTATGGGTCCAAAAGAGTTTCAATGAAAACTATAGTGGACATGATCACTTATGCTGTCTTTGAGTTATAGTAAAAAGTATTCCCTTCTTAGTAAAAGACGTATGTGTTTGTATGGGTTTTGCTCGAAGGAGACACTATCGTTTGAGGGCCTACTCCGTACTTCGAAAATCGAACTTCGCGTCGTGCCGTCCCTTTCGCTCTCGTGTTATACACTATATGTCGGAAAGGGACGGCACGAAATGAAGTTCGATTTTCGAAGTTCGGAGTAGGCCCTCTGTCTCTTACCTACTCGAGCTACGCATCTCCTACGAACCGTGCTTGTTCAGAGTAATACGAGTACCAATACTTAGCCGTCATTAACAGTTACACTGTAACGTTTTTGAGCGTGCGTAATCCATACTCCATACTTAATATTATAAACGCGAAAGTCACCCGTCTGTCTGTCTGTCTGTTACCTCTTCACGCTTAAACCGCTAAACCGATTTAGACGAAATTTGGTATAGAGATAGTGTGCGTCCCGGAAAAGGACATAGGATCGTTTTTATTCCGGAAATCGTCCCTTAGGGGGTGAAAAGGGGGTAAAAGTTTGTACAGGCGCCTACAAAAAAAAATAGCAATTATTTCTATAATATCGTTTGCTAAGTGTGTAAATAAACCCTCTAAATCCATTGCTTAACATTTTTTCGTTTTTCCCACCATTATGTTGCAAAAAAGATGCATCTCCTCAGAAAACCAGCTACTGCCAGTTAACAAATTGCTTAAATCACATGGTGAGTAAAACGGTCAAATCCACGAGTTCAAAGTTATCGCCTAACCCCAATATACCCGCCATTTTCGTAAGAATATTGATCGCTTAGATGTGTGTTCTCTCAAAAGATAACTGTGTTTCGTGTTATTGGTGTAAACGAAGAAGTATAACATCGCAAAGGTACTGTGTATAATACTATTATTATTATTTTATTAATATTTCGTGGCTTTTGAGCTGTAAATCCGATACAATCACTGTTTTGGGGTTGGGTTAACCTCTCATCAAAATTAATGGGAGTTTTCATTCTTATTATCGCGATAAACGTACTTAGCAGGTATTTTTCATATTCTCAAAACAATTTTGTTACAGTGTCTCAAAACGAGAGTCTTTGACCAGTGTGTGTTGCCATTGTTGACATAATTGGCACTGAAATATAGTCGCTTACTATGGGCCTCACAAAAGGGCTTAAAGTCACCAAAATGGCAATGGAAAGGGCTATGCTGGGAGTATCTCAGCGTGATAGCATCAGAAATGAGGCCATTTATTTCAGAAGAATTCACTTAGTTTTTTCAAGAAGTTTCTTTGTAGATTAAGTACCTTTTGGTAATAATAATAGTCGTATGTTATTTATTTTCGAACCGTGAGATCTTCGAAAAGACAAGTACAATTGCCAGTACCTTTTTAACCGACTTTTAAACGACAAGAGGAGGTTATCAATTCGGTTGTTTTTTTTTAATGTTTGGTACTCCATATCTCCGTCATTTCTTAACCGATTTGGAAAATTCTTTTTTTGATTGTAAGTATATATTTCAAGTTGGTCCCGTTTTTGTCAAAACGCAGTTCTGATGATGGGATCCATGAGTCATTGAGGGAACTCCTCAAATCTTTAAGGCAAACACATAGTGATTTTTGTGTTTTTATCAACAAGTCAAGCATTTGCATCCAAAAATGTGACATTGGATGAAGTGGAACTGCTGATGATGATCAGAACTGAACTCTTCAACGACGAAAAGTTCACGTTTGGTGATTTGTCCTCCTAGCTGTGTTTGTTAAGCAAGTTCTATTTTCACGATTGGTTTTTGTCATGCTCGAGTTCTGATGATGGGATCCATTAGGAATCGAGGGAACTCCTCAAATGTGAAAAAGGAACACAAATAGTGATTTTAGTATTTTCATGAACTAATCAAGCATTTTCATTCATAAAAGTGACATTTGATGAAGTGGAACTGCTGATGATGATCAGAACGGAACTCTTCAACGACGCGTAGTTCATGTTTGGCGATTTGTTCTCTTCGTTTTGTTTGTCAAGCAAGCAAAGTTTTTCCATGATTCCATGAGGAATTGAGGGTACTTAGTCTTCTACCATTATAAACATACTTATAGCCATTTTTATTTTATTGTATGGAATCTAAGAGTGCACCATCTAAGTATAATAATCTTTCACCGGCCTTCCCCATTGAAGTCGGTTTTTTTTTTCTTAAAAATTATGGTTTACATGAAGATCTATTTATTTACTTTCTTTTTCTCGACAAACTGTGAAATTCATAATTTAAAACGTTATTTGATTGCAAAAATACAGTCAAGTTACAAAAGTCATCGTAAAAATAGATGTTTTTATACCACGTCGGTGGCAAACAAGCGCACGGCCCGCCTGATGGTAAGCGGTCACCGCAGCCTATGGACGCCTGCAAGTCCAGGGATGTCACATGCGCGTACCCGACCCTTTAAAAATGTATACACTCCTTTCTTGAAGAATCCCATACTGTAGTTCCTGGGGAAAACCTCGGCAGGGAGCTCATTCCACAACCGGAGCGTCCGAGGGAGGAAGTTCCTCTGAAACTACGGTTTCCGGTTTCGGTTGCCGTACCGTACGCGACCATTAACCAAAACGCTTTACCTGTCTTTTATTTTGGAATTAATGGAAATGATAACCTAATGATATTTTTCCCGTTTTATAGGTTTTAATATTTTAATTTCAATCATGTTTTTTGTCTCTTCTGTAAACTTCCATAATATGACGTTAGCAGGTTTACACTACTTATTAGCGGACGATATAAGGAGTCGCACGCGGACGAAGTCGCGGGAAAAAGCTAGTATATATCTAAATGTCATATTGATGACCACGGAATATATAAAAAGAATATATATATATATATATAGTACGGAATATATATAGTATTTATTTGTTCTGTGTTGATGACAAATTTACCTATTGTGCATTCGATAACTTCCGTGATTACGTATTATTAAGTACCCTGCTGACAATGAGAGAAATATATTGGGTTTACTTTTAAAGCTTTTAACCCATTCGTTGCTAATGATTAGGAGTTTTGTTTAATTAGCATTCTACGGCAATTAATGCGTAAAATTAACCTACAGGATTGTAAATCAAAATGAGTTTTTTTTCTGTTTACTAAGGCTGGGTTGCACCGACTTAAGATCACAGACTGATCAACGTTAAATATGGCGCCGGCAGCTGTCATCCCATAGAAACTTGTCAAACTTTCCATACATTGAAATTTTGACGAACACAGCTTACGATTAGGTCGATTACAGACGGTTTGGTGCAACCCAGCCTTAATTTACCCTAACGGGACTAAATATATCACCCAAAGCTTATCTTGAAGAGATCTCCCTATAGTGATAAAACCGCCTAGTTATACCTATTAGTTTTTAAGGATTATAATTTACAGTACATCTGGTGCTACTTTACCACACGAGTGCGGTAATCAGTAGATTACGTGCATATGTCGAAACTTTAAAGAGCTATATGTACTGTAAAACGTTGTACGATACACGTGCGAATAGGTAATTCGCAACTCGTGTCGATTTAAAACACTCCCTTCGGTCGTGTTTTTTAATTTATCACCACTCGTCGAGTTTCCTGTTCTCTGAACTTGTATCGTAATGTACTATTACCGTAAATGGGGTGAGTTGGGTCAAAACTGGACCCGGGTATGTCCTAAAACTACGACCAAGACCACCGGGGAATGGGCAGCAGCATTCCTAGAGTGCGGTCGAGATACTAGCTGCGATCGCCAACCCGCATGCCAAGCGTGGCGATTATGGCATTTACCCGCCATGAAATAGGGGGAGGCCTATGTCCAGCAGTGGACGTCCTAGGGCTGATATGGTGGTGGTGGGGTCAAAACTGAAATTTAAACCTCGATAACATTTTATTATCACATATGAAAACTGAATGGTGTCATATAATAAGTGTTCCGGACGTTTTTATTTTAGTTTTTATTTTATTTTGGGTAGTTCCATTTCATAACTTCGACGATAAAGGCAAACCCTCTTCACCCCGTAGTGAGAGGGGTTTTCATACAAAGGTGATTTTGGAAGATTGTTGGAATACATTATTTTTGTAGCAGTAGCCTTAAAAAAAATTCTCACCCCCCTCTCAAACCTTCTCTCCCCATTCATAAGCCACCTCTCCCCGCGAAACCTAGGTACTCACTCACCCCGTTTTACGGTATGTTATGTGGTGCAATAAAGTTTATTATTATTATTTCGGTTTATTTATAACTATTCCTCAGTTCTCGAATACTGGAATAATGAAATCCACGGGCCCAAGCCAAGTGTATTTCATATCAATATTATAGTTGTAATGGGATTCGAAATTTAAGTTTTATTGTGGTATATGACGACCTGTTTAGCCTAGTTGGTAGTGACACTGCCTCCGAAGCTAGAGGTCCTGGGTCCGAATCCCGGCTAGGGTAATTATTTGTGCATTTAGCACGGATATTTGTTCTTCGGTCTTGGATGTTTTCTATGTATTTCAGTATGTATTTATCTATATATGTACCTATATTATATATCGTCGTCTAGGACCCATAGTACAAGCTTTGATTAGTTTGGGACTAGGTCGATTTGTGTAAGATTGTCCCCCAATAATTATATTGTATTATGTATAATCCCATCAAAAACATAAATGTGATAAAGGGAGCCAAGTTCAATATTAAGAATAAGCGATGCCTGCTTGTCGTCTTCACCGACAAAATAATTGAGATCTAAATGGTTGCCAAGTTCCGTAGATTTTCTGAAAAGGTGCCAAGTCTGGCACTAGATTGTTTACAGTAAAACTAATTTATTGCGGCTTAATGCATTTTGAGCCCTAACTTGGCAGATTTCTATGCAGTCCCTGTACACCCTGGCGGGTGCTGTTTCTGTGTGCGTCCCATGACACGGGCAGGGACAGCATCCGCTACCCCTTGCATTTAATTAAATTGTCAAAAGGGCCTCTACGTGTTGGCTATGTGGTACGGTTGGTACTTCGGCTCCGCGCACGCCTTCCAAAGTCCAGGACACTTCCAATTGTCCCGTGAGCGGAAAAGACATACAATAAAATTGAAAAAAAAAACACTGTTTTCTGATGTTTTTATGTGTACAAACAAAATTACCAAGCTGTGTGCCAAATCTCACCTTTCTAGGTCACCTGAAGTGGTTCCAGGTGACCTAGAAAGGTGAAGGTGGATTAGGTTTTTGATTACTTCCCCCTCGAGGGTGCCCGCCTTGTCGGGGCGGGGGGGCTTAGTAACCGTAGACTGGTCATCCACGGTGAAGCTAAGAGGCACCCAGGGCCGGCCTGTTTGGGCTGCCGGCTGGCCCAAGGAGGGCGCTCCCAGAGGAAGAGAAATGTTTACCCTATCCTCTGCGGCCGAGGTGTGGTTCGTGGCGGAACCACCGACCTGCTCCGCCACCGCGTGCCGGAAGTTTTTCGGCACCCATGGCCTCCTAGTGGCGGACTCAGGGGGCTCACAAAGTGGAGGTCGAGGAGGAAGGCATGCCAAAAAACACCGTGTAAGGTACACCGTGGGTCTCATCAGCCTATACGGGAGTCCCATTTAACCACTCGGGTCACTCCCTGCAGCCGGGTGGTATGCGTAATGCATTTTCCACCCAGTGGCTCCAAGCTCCAGTTTGTGTAAAATAATACAAAGCTGCTGTCCGGCAGTTCCTGGGGTGAACTTGGCTGGACACGCCGATGTCACCCGGGGTTTTTCAAATCGATCCAGTAGGTTCGGAACCTACTCAATCA
Organism: Notocelia uddmanniana; assembly: GCA_905163555.1. NCBI lineage: Eukaryota > Metazoa > Arthropoda > Insecta > Lepidoptera > Tortricidae > Notocelia > Notocelia uddmanniana. Next base: position 55,867,874 of record LR991052.1, read on the forward strand.
AAACATTTTTTTAACACCTTCGGTTACATTATTGGAATTTTGGTCAGGATCCCTAATTTTTTTGGAAATATAATATCTCTAAATGTCATCCGGGGATAGTGTACCTTCCCAAAAGTGAAAGAATTGAAGTCGGTTCAGTAGTTTCGGAGCCTATTCAATGCAAACAAACAAACAACAATCAAATGTTTCCTCTTTATAATATTAGTATAGATAAATGGGAGGACTATATAAGTGGGTATAGAAAACTCTGTAAATGTCGGGCCATGCTCAGTGTAGGGATCCGTAGTTGCCCAATGAACTTACTTTCAAAAAAACAATAACAAGCAAAAGGGAAAACCTTCGCAACGTTTCATACGCCTTTTACTAAGAAGGGAAGACTTTTTACGATAACTCAAAAACAGCTCCTCTGATCATGTCGGCTATAGTTTTTATTGAAAGTCTTTACCAAGCTTTACTTTCATTTTTTTTCATAATTTATGGATCCATAATTCATAAATTAGAGGCTGGTGGACACAATTTATGTTTCTTTTGGAGTAAATATTTCCGAAAATATTTACTTCATCAAAAAGTGTTTGATGAAGACCTCTATTCATTTTGAAATACCTATCCAACAATACCTTACACCATAGGGTTGAAGCAAAAAAGCATCCCCACTTTACGGCGTGTAAGGGAGGTACGCATAAAACATTTTTTGTTTAGATTTATTTCATTTTACCACGTTATCAGGTTTATTGATTTATACAGCCATACCAAATTGCAGCTTTCTAGCACTAACAATCACAAAGCAAAGCCTCGGATAGACAGACAGACGGCAATGGCGTGGCATGACATCCTAGTTGACTACGGAACCATAAAAATGCTGACTATCCTGCAAGTATTCAGAATGACGGCTTTCTGCGTTATTACCGGCTAGCTTTTGCCCGCAACTTCGTACGCGTAGAACTCGTTAATTGCCTTGACTTGACATTGACAATGTACAAAGAAGGGTTCCGTACCGACACCTACTAGTCCACATTTCAAACCATTATATAATATATTATATCAAAAAAGGTCGTATCTTCATAGGGAACTAACGGCACATACCTAGGATGTATAGGGCTAAATCTATGGGCAAGACAGTTTGTCAGCGATAACTCAAAAAGAGGGCAGGTTATTAGTGGAATATTCAATACCTAATTCCGTGAAGTCACTATGTCTAATCATTGTGCACTGGCTACCTAAATCTACGTAACAAGTTTTGGGTATACCATTAACATATATAGGGAGCACATATTTCCCATCTAAATCGCCAGCCAATTTAACTTCAGATACCGATTTCGATGTTTCGCTATTCTTGCCGCTATCATTATTTACTTTAAATAACCGTCTGCAATTAACACTCTGATGCCCTAATCTCTTGCAAATAGTGCACGTTAATAATGGCTTAGAACACCTAAAACTTGGGTGCCCCACTTCATTGCAATTAAAACATTTAATAGTATTAGGTTTTGCACTGTCATTCTGTGGTTCGTTCGATTTCTTATGAAAAGGTATTCGCCTATCTTTTGTGTCCTCAATCTTTATAGACTTCAAGTATGTCAAGAGATCCTCGGGTTCGGTAAATTTACCAGCTTGGGCCCCTAATCTGACACCTTTATCATCTATCCCATATATAATGCAATCTACCGCCCTTTTGCCCGTTATATCACATCTGTTAAGCAAATTGATTTTATGGTAAAAATACTGCTCAAATGTTTCATTATGCCTTACTTTTCTGTCTAACATTTCGTGTAAAAGTTGTGCATAGTTTTGTACGGTCGGGAACGTTTTAGTTAACTTTTCTTTCCATTCCAACCATGTGTGGCTAAGTGAGGGTAGACCTTGATACCATATTTTTGCAATCCCCCCTAATTTAGGTAAGGCATAATGAATCAATTGAGTTTGTGACCAATTATATAACGTCGAGCATTCTTCTACTTTCTTAATCCAAGAATCTATAGTTTGTTCCTTATTAGACGGATCGAATTCTGGAAGCGCGTTAGTACTCATTGAAAAATGGTTCTGAGATTGAGTAGTCGATGAAGGTAAAGATTTCATTAAATCCATAACATCTTGTAATGTAAATGAGTTTACATTCCTGTTCAAACTACGTTCACTTTCATTACGGTTTTTTCGAATCACCCTAGCATCACTACTACTGCATGAACTAGAAACACTCACGGGTGATCGGCGCTCGCATCTCCTGGACCGCTTTCTGTCGCTGCGACGCCTGGGTTGCTCAGCGTCGCTCGTTGCACGCGAACGCTTCCTCGACGACCGCGGACGCTCCCTCGGTGAACACGAAGGCTCCCTTGGCGACCGCGTTCGCTTCCTCAGCGACCGTGATCGCTGCCTGAACGACCGCGAACGGTCGTGAGGCGTTCGCGAACGCGCCCTTGACGGCCGCGTGCCACGTGGTCGAGACCGGCTGCGGCTGCGCTGCTGGCGCCGGTGCCGCGTTGGACTGCGCCCTCGTAGCGGCGGCTTCTCACTGCTCCTTGCTGGTCCGCCCAGGATGACAGACCTCTCGCGCACGTCTTCATCGGTATGTCTATCAGACATAATGAGTCCTGTACGAACAATTGTGAACATAAGCAAAAAAACACACAATTTAAACAAGTATAAAATTTCACAGCCGTCCATTGTTCGGGACTTTATATTTAAGACAAATAGTAATGAGTGGCCTAATTAGGATAGCAAGCAAGCTTGTGGACATAGTTATCGCACTTCTGATCTAATAGCTAAAGGGGTACTAATTACTGGGGATAATCACTTAAACATCGTTGATTAATAATTACCTTATATTTTACAACTAGTAAAAGGCACAATTTTCACAAAACACGATATCAGAGTTACCTTGTTCACTCGCTGAACTCCGGATCAAAAGTGACCGCTCCCAGACTGACTGACTGTATTTATACACTCCCGAATCGAATAATTTGATATAAAATGAAGGCAGTATCAAACTGTTACATTTAAAATTACCCACATTAATTTATTTTTTTCCAGTAAAATTAATCAAATGCTTACAGTATTTACGAGTAGTATGTACACCGCCTTAATTTTATCAGAATTTTAAACTTTTTTGGAAAATAGAGGAATAATGAGAAACACTAACTTGTTATATGATTTTGGGGGCACTCCTTTATCGCTAAATTATTGAAAGTTTTAACTGTCATTCATGATTAATTGTTGCGTTTTCGTGCGTTTTGGATCGAGACTAGTATAACTTATTCTTATATCTAGCTCATCTACTGAAATCTTGAGTGTGTTTAGTAAAATATTCTGGAGGTCGTTATACAAACAAATAGTGCAATTTACTTAATGTACCTACATGCATAATAAATGTAAGACCCCCGTAGCTTGGGATAGAGAGATACAATGTACTAGGTGTTACACACAGCTCTTATGCACTTCTTTTGTGCCATAAATATATTTTTCATGTCTACTTAATTACCCGAAATATAACCATGATATGCTATAAGTGCAATCTCTCTGGAACTGGTACAGCTTAATCTTAACGTAAATACAAATTTATGAAGTTTATGACATATTTCCATATACCAATTTTGTAGTTGGAAAACAATAGCAGCGTTTTACCTGAAATAAAACGCATATTATATACTTACCTCACTGGAAGCTTTATAATTGAGAGAGCATATCCGTTTCCGTCAAACTTTCATCAATTTCGGATCGAAAATTTCCGGCTCAGTGGCGACATCTGGCGTTAGCGGGCCCTTTTTGGTTTACTAAAACGATGTCGAGCTACCTTTCCTCGTTGGCTCAATTACACCAGGCAGAAATAAAATAAAAGCTTCCAGTGAGGTAAGTATTTAATATGCTTTTTATTTCAGGTAAAACGCTGCTATTAAATGACTTGACCGTCACTGGAAGCTTTATGATTGAGGCCTGTTTGTTATCGCCTGGTGGTGCCACACGAGATGAAATAATAAGGAAATTTCGCCAATGTGATACTTGTAATTAAGAACACATCTTTCAACATTGTACAATTTTAATGAGGTTATAAGACAACAGGTACATAATATTTCCACATTCTAATTATATTATAATTATAACTATTACAAACAACTTAAATAACGTGATAATCGTATTAGTTATATGTTATCACTAGCCTATATTTGCCATAATGTTATTATATTGGATCAAATAATCTTGTAATATTATTTGAATCAACATTATTTATTACCTCACGTCTATAAATCTTTTGGAAGGTATTAACTGACCGCCAATTTCCTCGAGCTAAAATATCTTCTAATGAATGGTTATTTAGCCAACTTTTTGAAGCCACCGCAGATCGGGTGATTCCTGGGGCTCCTTCAATGCCAGCCTCTTTAAATAGGGTTTTCACCCAACCGGCTATTGCTGTACGGGACGCGGCTCGTGCTTCGCCCCTGATTGTTTTTTTTTTATACCACGTCGGTGGCAAACAAGCGTACGGCCCTCCTGATGGTAAGCGGTCACCGCAGCCTATGGACGCCTGCAACTCCTAGGGGTGTCACATGCGCGTTGCCGACCCTTTAAGAATTTATACACTCCTTTCTTGAAGAACCCCATACTTTAGTCCGTCGGGAAAACCTCGGCAGGGAGCTCATTCCACAATCGGAGCGTCCGAGGGAGGAAATTCCTCTGAAACCGTACCGTACGCGATCATTTAGGTTCTAAGGTGTGAGGATGAATGCCCTGCCGACGGCGAGCGGTGCGATGGTAGAAAGCGGCCGTAGGCATCATATCGAACAGTTCTTCGGAGCACAACCCATTATATAAGCGATAGAACACGCACAAGGAGGCAAAATTTCTCCTTAAACTCAACGGCTCAATATCGCTCGTGAGCTTGGGATCGTCCACGATTCGCACAGCACGTCTCTGGAGCGAGTCAAAAGGCCCAAGCTGGTATCCAGGTGCTCCCGCCCAGAGGTGACAGCAATACTCCATATGGGGACGGACATGCGACTTGTATAAAATAAGTCTCTGTCACGGGGTGAGGTATCGCTTCGCTCTATTGAGCACACCTAGCAATAACAAACAAATTAGACGTCTTCGCTGCGTTACGCCTTTCATTTAGTAAAATATAGTTCTTTGTATCCAAAATAAAGGGTCTAAATTGTGGTCATTAGTATTTGACAATAATTTCCATCCCGACTGTCTATAATTGCTGGTATCAGTTTTTGACCCGAATATGGGCCAAAAAATAACGCTATCCTCCGACATAATGCAATGGCTAGGATAGGCTGTTGCAAGTAGCATCAAGTCATGAATGCGTCGTCCTGAGCAAAGCACCAATAAGATTGCGGCGTGTCGCGATGTTTGAAATGCGTTATTTGCGTCTATGACGTAATTAGTCAAAAAGGTAGTTAGTTTATCGACATCCCAAATTGGTGGCTTTGATAACTTTGGATTTTTAATAGCAATACTTAGACTTCAAAATATGCTTTACTAGAACATGTGAGCTGAGTTGGCTTGATTGTACAGTGTTACACAAAGTAGAAACAACAGAATTGTGTAATAGAATCGTGCTATAAGAAAATTTATTAACCAGGTATAAATCCGACAAAAATTGAGCTAATTGCCCACCAGTCGGCTTTTTAAAATCAATATTTTTGGCCGTAGTCCAGGATATCCAGCGCTTCCAAGCCACTTCATATGTTTTTAAGGTAGATTTACGCCAAGAGTTCTGAAGCAAACTTCGCTGCTCATCATTCCACGTTGCTAACGCCTCGCCCCACCTCCACATTTCCGAGGTATGCCTCGAGAGTGATGTCCTCGACCCTCAAGGGTGGTAGACCCGTTGACGTGTCGATTAGGTGACGACGTAAACGCTTTAGGGTTATTGGTGCCGCCAATGCTCTGGCTTTGAGATCGGCGCGCCAAAATACTATCTTCCATCGTGGTACTACCACTAGGAATATATCCGTCGATTGATTCAGATGAGCCAATACTTTTGGAACTAGAAACGGCAGGGGAAACACCCATGCCAACGAGTAGTTCCAAGGGACACTGAACGCGTCGTGAAATAGGGCTTGGGGGGTTGTCAGATCTCGTGAAACATAATTGCTCACTACGTGAGCTGTCGCTGATGCAAATAAGTCTATCATTGGGATACCCCACTTCGCGAACACTCTCTCCACACAAGCTGGTAGAAGATGCCATTCCGAACCGCCCGTAAAATATGTTGTGCCTTCATTTTTTGTATGATTGATGTCATTTCCCGTGACACGAGTGTATGAAACGGGCCCTTGGTTAGATTTGGGTGCAAAAGAGGGGATTTTCAGAGCAAATGGTATGCGGTAACCCTTGATTAATTTGAGAATTATTCTTGGTGCCCCTAATTCCATCCATGCATGGTGGAACTGTGCTAATCGACCAGCTAGAAACTGTTTCGAGTCATTTTTTATATCTTTTTTGGTTCTCCCTACCTTTGGGGACGTACGAGCCACCTCGGGTACTTTCACGTTCAGGCCGCGAGCCTCGGTTATGAAAGGAGCCCCTACCGATGTTATGGTATTCATTTTGACCATTAACCGACTACAGGGGCATGGGCAGGGTGATGGTGTCCACCCCGCGAGGGTGGATTGTAATTACCATACTTAATTATGTATTGGAACAAATTGTTCATGAGAATGTTGGTAGTATCGAGTTTCACGCGATGGAACTGTTGGTTTTCGAATGCTTTGCCCACGCGAGGGGCCGCTTGTCATTGACTGTTCTGTTTTAGTGGGCCAAAATGCTTTGCGAACCCCGCCAGCTTTTTTCAAAACGTCGTCGGTAAAAGGCTCTGAATCAAAAATATATGTTTTTAATGGAGGTATTCTATTTATTTTATTAAAGGGTCTTTTATTTGACTTGAAATTGTCTCCCGACGCATTTCAATTGCCTCGGCTCGGTGCCCGCAAGCTAATTGTAATAAATCAGAAGTAATTTTAGCTAAGTTACCCTTCTGAAATACCTCTTCAACTTTTTCACTAAAATTTTCAAAATTGACATTTGCCGTTTTATCCCAAGACAGGAGACAACGAATAGCCTCTTGTAATGTCTTTTTTTGCTTAAGAATGCAAAACGTCAGAGCAGCATAGGATTTGTCAGCGTACGACAGGTGACGCAGAGTGTCATAATTTTTTACCTCCTCGTTTGTTCTAGTTCAATGAATCCTGGAGTATGATTATACATTTTTTTGGGTGTCAGCATATCTTACTTCTGACCAAGCCTTGATGGTGCACCTCGTCAAGCATTTTAAGAAAATTATCCGGAGTTTTAGGTACAGACGGTTCCTTTAATTTCGTTTCTACGTCAAACGTAAAGGGTAGTTCGGATACAGAATTATTTGTAACCGGCTTTGGTTCACAATTAGCCAGGTGTTCTTATAAATCGCCACTAACCCCAGAACCTATAGATACATTATCCGGATACTCGGGTTGAACTACACCATAATTTTAAATCACTTGTTGGCGAAGTTCAGCCATTTCTTTAAATAATTTGTCCATTATACGGTTAGAATGATGTTTGCGCTTACTTTTGTTCCGGCGGTGGCCGCGAGACTGAGCGCGGTTATTACTCGAACAGGTGGAGCTCGAAGAGCTGCTGCTTGAGGAGCTGCTGCTGCTCGTGCTGCTGCTGCGGCTCCGCTTGCGCTTCTTGCAAGCATCTCCGCTGGGGCCAGCCACAGCCTCCAGCTGGGCGGCACTACGTTCATTACTATTCATTACTGTAATAAGGAACAATATTAGAACTGTACTAAAATTTTCTATTCTATTCTAACCGATTTCTATGCTAACGTTATCGTATGAAAACTGTTACTTCCTTAATTTAAACATTATTCAGTGAACCGACCGGCAAAAATCGTTAAAATTAATGTTCACTAGTTCAGATTTTTTAAGGATTAAAAGATACTTAGGTTACTTACGTTCTCACGATATATAGGGAATTTATGCAACCCGTAAACTAGTTGAAATATAGATTTCACTTATTTTATTCACTTGTAATCGTAGCAGGAACAGAGTCCGTGAGCATTAGTTACTTCGACGGAATCGAAAACGCCAATGAGGAAAGGTAGCTCGACATCGTTTTAGTACACTAATAATAATTTTTAAGAAAAAAAAAAACGACTTCAATGGGGGAGGCCGGTGAAAGATTATTATACTTAGATGGTGCACTCTTAGATTCCATACAATAAAATAAAAATGGCTATAAGTATGTTTATAATGGTAGAAGACTAAGTACCCTCAATTCCTCATGGAATCATGGAAAAACCTTGTTTGCTTGACAAACAAAACGAAGAGAACAAATCGCCAAACGTGAACTACGCGTCATTGAAGAGTTCCGTTCTGATCATCATCAGCAGTTCCACTTCATCAAATGTCACTTTTATGAATGAAAATGCTTGATTAGTTCATGAAAATACTAAAATCACTATTTGTGTGCCTTTCACATTTGAGGAGTTCCCTCGATTCCTAATGGATCCCATCATCAGAACTCGAGCATGACAAAAACCAATCGTGAAAATAGAACTTGCTTAACAAACACAGCTAAAATAAATAAAATAAAAAATAAAAAGCCTTTATTAATGATCCATTGCGATTGTGACGCAGTGTTGCATGCATAACACTTACAAACTCTACTTTTGTGTTCGAGTTCCAAACTTATTATCTACTTTAACATCTAAGTATTTTACACTTTATATATATATTTGAACTACTAATTTTTACTTTTCTTTTTAATATTATTATTATTAACTAATTTCGGATCCCCTCATGGGTAAAGGCCTCCTCCAGCTTTTGCCATGTCTCTCGATCTTGTGCTATACAGGTCCATCCTATGCCAGCGATGACTCGGATATCGTCTGCCCATCGCCTAAGCGGACGTCCCGGCACTCTTTTTCCACTTCCTGGGCCTTTCCACTCTGTCACCTTCTTTGCCCATCTCGAGTTGTAGTAGCGAGCGATATGTCCCGCCCATCTCCACTTCATCCTTCTGACATGTTGTAATGCATCAATTATTTTTGTTTTTCGTCGTATGTCTTCGTTTCTAATTTTATCTTTTATTTTAATATTCAGTAGGCTTCGCTCCATCGCCCTTTGACAAACAGAATTTTTTTGTGCGTTCTTATCCGTTAAGCTCCATGTTTGGCAAGCGTATGTTAGAGTTGGTAGAATGCAAGAATCCATCAACTTTTTTTTGAGTGGTATCGGCATTTTTGATTTGAAAAGATGCTTTAGTGACCAGTAGCGTTTCCAACTTGATGCTATCCTTCTTTCTATTTCTAATTTATCCTATAAGAGGAAAAAATATTGAGTACGTTAATGAATATGTGTACCTAGGTAAACTTATATCATTCCTAAACAAACACAGCTAGAATGACAAATCGCCAAACGTGAACTTTTCGTCGTTGAAGAGTTCTGTTCTGATCATCATCAGCAGTTTCACTTTATCAAATGTCACATTTTTGTATGATAATGCTCGATTTGTTAATAAAAACACAAAAATCACTATATGTTTGCCTTAAAGATTTGAGGAGTTCCCTCAATTCCTCATGGATCCCATCATCAGAAATCAAGCATGACAAAAATTAACCGTGAAAATAGAATTAGATTTGAAAAAATTAGATTTGTCCTCCTAGCTGTGTTTGTTAAGCAAGTTCTATTTTCACGATTAATTTTTGTCATGCTTGATTTCTGATGATGGGATCCATGAGGAATTGAGGGAAATCCTCAAATCTTAAAGGCAAACATATAGTGATTTTTGTGTTTTTATCAACAAATCGAGCATTTTCATACAAAAATGTGACATTTGATGAAGTGGAACTGCTGATGATGATAAGAACAGAACTCTTCAACGACGAAAAGTTCACGTTTGGCGATTTGTCCTCCTAGCTGCGTTTGTTAAGCAAGTTCTATTTTCACGATTAATTTTTGTCATGCTCGATTTTTGATGATGGGATCCATGAGGAATTGAGGGAACTCCTCAAATCTTTAAGGCAAACATATAGTGATTTTTGTGTTTTTATCAACAAATCGAGCATTATCATACAAAAATGTGACATTTGATGAAGTGGAACTGCTGATGATGATCAGAACAGAAATCTTCAACGACAAAAAGTTCACGTTTGGCGATTTGTCCTTCTAGCTGTGTTTGTTAAGCAAGTTCTATTTTCACGATTGATTTTTGTCATGCTCGAGTTCTGATGATGGGATCCATTAGGAATCGAGGGAACTCCTCAAATGTGAAAGGTACACAAATAGTGATTTTAGTATTTTCATGAACTAATCAAGCATTTTCATTCATAAAAGTGACATTTGATGAAGTGGAAATGCTGATGATGATCAGAACGGAACTCTTCAACGACGCGTAGTTCACGTTTGGCGATTTGTTCTCTTCGTTTTGTTTGTCAAGCAAGCAAGGTTTTTCCATGATTTCATGAGGAATTGAGGGTACTTAGTCTTCTACCATTATAAACATACATTATAGCCATTTTTATTTTATTGTATATCTATCTAAGAGTGCACCATCTAAGTATAATAATCTTTTTCCGGCCTCCCCCATTGAAGTCGGTTTTTTATTCTTAAAAATTATTTTAAGAATAAACATTTTATATCACCTCGCCTCTGTCCCGTATCAGACTACTACAACATTTCTAAGTCCGTCGAATATTTTAAAAAAGAAACACCTGCTTGGATCTGTGGTACGCAATGACATTGACAGTTCATCATAGGTTGGTCGTATGACTTGAACTGTCAATGTCATTGCGTACCACAGATCCAAGCAGGCGTTTTTTTTTTAAATATTCGACGGACTTAGAAATGTTGTAGGAGTCTGATACGGGGCAGACGCGAGGTGATATAAAATGTTTATATTTTTAAAAAATATATGGCGCAACCGAAAAATCTGTAACTTTTTTCTGTTCATGGCGAGGGTTATTCCGACCATTAGAAAAACAATCAAGGACTTTTAAAATTTTCAGACATTCCCTCCTCTTTTGAAATCTTGAAGTCGGTTAAAAAAGGGCGCGCTACCGCCTGATGTCACCACTGAGCCGGAAATTGTAGTCAAATTCGTATGAAAATTGATGAAAGTTTGACGGAAACGGATATGCTCTCTCAATTATAAAGCTTTCAGGCCAAGTCATTTAATGTGTGTTTACCAACTATAAAATTGGTCGATATAAATTCCTAAAAATTTGGTAATTTCTACTTATTTCACTAGCTTCATATTTAATCTACAAGTACGACCTTTGTTGGTTCTAAATTGGATCAAATGGGTTTTGTTAACATTAATATTTAACTTATTATTAGTGTCCGACCGAAGTTTCGGTTTCGGCCTAAAAATCATGTTTCGGCCAAAGGTCCGGTTTCGGCCAAAAAAGGGCCGAACCAAGGGGCTTGCAATGGGTGGAGCGCGCCGCTTTAATAACCTAACGCTCGAAAACCCTGACTCTAGCTGTCAGTCGCGGGCCCCCGCCGTCCGAGCGTGTACGTGCGTGTCGTTTTGTGATCCGCTGCCGCGCGCCGCCGACTTGATCGGGACGAGCCGCGCGTAACTACGTAATTTTTTGTGTGATTTAAAAAACCCACGATGAAACCGATAACCGGCCACACATGCTCTGTGTATATGGTTGTTTGAATACCCGAAGGAACGTTGGTGTGTCTTTTTTCAGTTGCCTATAAATTTTGAACGGTAAGTTTTTTTATTTTAGTTTGGTATATGTAATAGTAAGTAGTTATTTAGTGTTCGTTAGTGTTTAAAATTATTGGCTGTTATAAGTTACAATACAAATAAATACGATACGAACCACCTGGCTACTTGTTAGGTACTTATAGCTTAAACTCATCATTTCCGACGATTTACTTATTAAGTAACTAACTGTAATTTTATTCAAAATGAAACGCGTTATTAAATTTATTTTACTTGATTCGCTACATAATAGTTGTCCTATTTAGGTAGTTGTACTTTATTGTGGCCATAGCATTTGAAACACGGACAAAGTGTAGGTATAAATAGTTGAAAAACATAAGATGACCTGTCCTGTTGTATGCAGTTGTGACGTGTTTGTTGTTGATTTGTATGTCCGACAAAACCTGTTGGTTGATGATTTGAAATGTATTTTTTTATATTTTAGACCCAGTAGTTTCGGAGATGAAGAGGGGAATGGTAATTTTTTAGCTATTATCTTAAATAATTTCTACAATAATTATTTTAGAATCTAATAAAATATATTTAAGATTCACACAATGAGCTCTTTCATTTTAAATGTAACACGATATATGTAGTTTGAAGGTACTTCCCCTACACGTAAAATGGGGATGCATTTTTTTCTTGCAAAACCCACCGTGTAGGGTATCGTTAGATGGTTTGTTAAAAAAATATGAGATTTATTATTCTTGTGAAGTAACATGTACTTAATTAATATCGGTTCACTGTACTTAAGCGACATCTGGTGAGGTAGAACATTTTTTTGCATCATTGAAGTATTTTTGGCTTGACAACCCTAGGGCTACACGTGCCACGCGTGAATGAATACAAGTTATGCGATAGACAGAGATGCAGAGAGTAGGCACGTTTCTTATGCCTAAACACCGTTTTTGTTAGGAAGTGCAATTTCTGTACTTGTACTATTCCTTATTCTGTGCCAGAACTGTGTTTTGTTTATCCTGGACTCCGGAGCTTCTGACCACTTCATAAACCGGGATGTCCTGGCGCAACATTTCGAGCTACTGGAAAACCCGATAAATAAGTTGCGTAAACCTCCGTTACAAAGAACGGAGCAGACATAAAGGCGACAAGGAAAGGCAACCTTGCCGTAACCTGCAACTTACGCATAAAAGGAACACTTCAAGATGTTTTCTTCTGTCCTGAAATGCCATACAACTTGCTGGAATGACCATTATGTTCAACAATGATGGTACGGTAGAAATCATCAATCAGGGTAAGATGGTAACAAAAGGTGAGTCTCTACAAAATGATTTATTTGGCATTAATTTTCTGGAGGAGAGGATCGGAGAGGAAACCGAAGAGAATATGGAAGCGAGTTGTTAAAGTAGACTTAAAGTGGAATAACAGTGGAGTTAAGTAAAGTGATATAGTGCACAGTATCGGTGTGTCACGTACTAATAGGCGCGAACTCAGTCGACTTGTGAGTGTCAAGTCTTTATTAGTACGCGGGAACTCAGTAAACTTTGTCAGTGTATCTAAATCGCTGAATAAACCTATCCCACGCTCGTAACAATAACATTATAAATGGTGAATTGATAGTGGTGAGATCAGCATACAATATACAGGGTGAAAATTCATTGACTGTTAAAATTTTCACAGTGGATTCCTTAGCGAAAAATAAAAAGTTCGTGTTTTTTCTTTCAGTATCTCTGTACTAAAATATTAAGACAGAGAAGCTAAAACATATCCTAAAATACCCATGTGTTCGTGAAAACCGCAGTGACGCATTTTGCGGAAGGTGTTGATAACGCTCGCCCCGCCCCCACGTTGAGTCGCCGAGACAAACTTACGCGTCGAAACAACGATTTTTTAAAGAAATCTAGTAAAAAAAACATACGTTGTAAATTTTCCTGCATGCACGGGGTACTACCGGTTCGTAAACATTGTTGTGTCTCGTTCGCGATCGCGCGTCTTTACGAGAGATACAACACGGAAGTGCACGACCGCTCACGCGGAAATGCGCGTGCGACTAGTTTGCAATTTTGATCGAGATAAGATAGGTGAGCGCGCCCCTCCCCCCGCACCTCTAACCCTGAGCGTCATTTAGCTCCCGATTACCCACAGTTTACTAATTATTTATTCGGACATCACATTTTATTGTGAAAATTTGACCTATGTTTTTTTCAGAAATGGCATCTTTTATTGATACCTAATGCCTGGGAAAAATTTTAACAATCAATAAAATTTCACCCTGTATACTTCCGCCGCAGGGTGCCACAGGGTAGTATACTATCTCAGTTGCTATTCTTATTATACCTATCAACTTAAATCAAACTTGCATGAATTACGCACTAGTGTACGTACTTCATAGGTACATGGACGTTAGTTATGATCTTCGTTCGGTCCATGTTCATTGTAAGCCCAACTTCTTCAGAAGCCCACCTTAGATCATCGAGCATAGTACTTAAGTTCTCCATGGTCTCAGTGTTGAAGAAGAACAACCAAACTCCTGTCCCATTACTTTGAGAATGACTAAATCGAACAGCTTCTAAACTAGATATAAAATTAACTAAAATAATAATTTGATCTTTGATGTTAACAGATCACAATCAGCCAGCCTGGAAAGACTAATTAGAATTCACGATCCGAAAGTAGGTACAATGTTGCAAGTTTCGGCACGGCCGAAAGGTTCGGCCACAGAATAAGGAATAGTACAAGTACAGAAATTGCACTTCCTAACAAAAACGGTGTTTAGGCATAAGAAACGTGCCTACTCTCTGCATCTCTGTCAATCGCATAACTTGTATTCATTCACGCGTGGCACGTGTAGCCCTAGGGTTGTCAAGCCAAAAATACTTCAATGATGCAAAAAAATGTTCTACCTCACCAGATGTCGCTTAAGTACAGTGAACCGATATTAATTAAGTACATGTTACTTCACAAGAATAATAAATCTCATATTTTTTTAACAAACCATCTAACGATACCCTACACGGTGGGTTTTGCAAGAAAAAATGCATCCCCATTTTACGTGTAGGGGAAGTACCTTCAAACTACATATATCGTGTTACATTTAAAATGAAAGAGCTCATTGTGTGCATCTTAAATATATTTTATTAGATTTTAAAATAATTATTTTAGAAATTATTTAAGATAATAGCTAAAAAATTGCCATTCCCCTCTTCATCTCCGAAACTACTGGGTCTAAAATATAAAAAAATACATTTCAAATCATCAACCAACAGGTTTTGTCGGACATACAAATCAACAACAAACACGTCACAACTGCATACAACAGGACAGGTCATCTTATGTTTTTCAACTATTTATACCTACACTTTGTCCGTGTTTCAAATGCTATGGCCACAATAAAGTACAACTACCTAAATAGGACAACTATTATGTAGCTAATCAAGTAAAATAAATTTAATAACGCGTTTCATTTTGAATAAAATTACAGTTAGTTACTTAATAAGTAAATCGTCGGGAATGGTGAGTTTAAGCTATAAGTACCTAACAAGTAGCCAGGTGGTTCGTATCGTAGGTATTTATTTGTATTGTAACTTACAACTTGATAATTTTAAACATCAACCAATAATTTTAAACACCAACCAACACTAAATAACTTCTTATTATTACATATACCAAACTAAAATAAAAAAAACTTACCGTTCAAAATTTATAGGCAACTGAAAAAAAGATACACCAACGTTCCTTCGGGTATTCAAACAACCATATACACAGAGCATGTGTGGCCGGTTATCAGTTTCATCGTGGGTTTTTTAAATCACACAAAAAATTACGTAGTAACGCGCGGTTCGTCCCGATCAAGTCGGCGGCGCGCGGCAGCGGATCACAAAACGACACGCACGTACACGCTCGGACGGCGGCGGCCCGCGACTGACAGCTAGAGTCAGGGTTTTCGAGCGTTAGGTTATTAAAGCGGCGCGCTCCACCCATTGCAAGCCCCTTGGTTCTGGCCTCGATGTTCTCTGGTGTGATCCCCAACCATAAGTAGTAGCTTTTTCTCGATCCGTGATACAGTCTGGACTGTTCTATTCTTACAGTTGTATTCTTTCTGTTCCATTTATGTTGTGGGTTTTTGGTGCTCGATTTGTTACAAAAACAATTCTTTTGTAGGTGTCCCTTTCTTCCGCAACAATGACACTTAATGTGCACCTTATCCTTTTTTTATGTAAGAGTTTTTATGTGGTCTATTTGAGTTCGTATATATTTCTTTGTATCGTGTTATCTCGACTAGTAATTTCGGCATTGAATGAGTACTTTCATACTCGTGTCACATCTTACGAGTACATTAATTACTTTGATATCGTGATCCAAAAGTCTGGTTTTCACAAAACCTGAACTTGAAATTTTCCTCAGCTAAAGTAGCATAGCATAGTAAAGTAGCACAGTAGTTATAGCTGTCATGACACCATCATACTCGCTTGGCAGTGTCATAAAAAGATGAATCACTTTATCTGCTTTTTCTAAAATTGCTCCAGCGGCCATATCATCCCACATCATCGCGGCATCAGGCGGTCGCAATCATTAATTCGTCAAATAACTAAAAATATTTAAGTTATAACTTGTCACTTTTTAATTGTAGGTTTAGCTATTTCTTTCGCAAAGCTAGTTGGGTCACAATACACTTTCGCTCGTAAATGTTTTCTAATTTCTTGAATATTTCCTTTGCACTATTGTTGTTACCCACGAATCCACACACATGAGTCGAGTAAAGAGTCTGACAAATACTCAAAGTATTCTTTGCCACCCGTTTATTTTTAAGCCACTCACTGTCCGAATTTTCTGGGATATCATAGTCTTCAAAACTTCAAGTTCACTTTATTCTAAGTTTCGACACACTATATTTTATCTCGATGATACGGTCGTATGTGCCTTTTTAACTTTGAGTTGTCCTGTATAATTAGTTATTAAAGTTCACTTAGATTTCTTGAATAATCACATCACTGTAAGTCCTTTATAACTTTTTCACTTTACTGACTGTTCTTTATTTACCACTTATATAATTTTAATTATCTGGGCCCATAACCTATTGGTTAGGGTGATTAATAATTAAAAGAACAGTGCAATTATAAAGTCTCTATATTAGTATTGTTTATCAAGAGAGTCGTGCGCGTTAACTAAACGATGTCATCGATACAAGGCAACAAGGCAACTAAAGTGAACAAAAAACTTCACAATAATCCCTAAAGAAAAACATAACACTTAAGAGTGCATTAGTATTCACGAGGGTGAAAAATAAAGTTATACAAACTCCAAGTTAGAGCAGAACGTAGGATTTGTTTTTCTGAATTCCAACAGTTGTCTCGTCTTATAACATACTTTAATGCCGATTTATGAGTTTTGTTAGTATCAAACGACACAAACTGAGCTGTTTCATGGTCAGATAGCGGCTATGGGAAAATATAAAAGTGTCAGTATATATGTTTTTTTCATATTTAATAAATAGGATACTTTACATGCACTGCCACTAACTCCAATGGTGACGAAACTAACGACAGCTTTGCGACATCAGCTTATGTCAAAGTCCTTAAAACCGTTTATGCCGCATCCACACAATGGCCCATGATGGCCAACGTACAGGATGCAGTTAAGTATCTCACAGACTGGCGCGGCCAAGGCCGCGCGGTTAATAGTAAACTTGTCGTTAGCTGTCAAATTTACTATTGACCGCCACCGCAGGCCGCGCCAGTGTGATTCAGGCCTTAAGCGGTGGAACGGTGCGGTGGTGATGTAAGTCTTTCACCCTTTAACGTATAACTGTGTGTAACTTTGAGCCATCATTGCCCATTGTGTGGATCGGAAGGCTACAGAACTCAGAACATAAAAAAGGGAAAAGTGCCCTACTGCTTCCTTTCAACGAAAACCAATGTCTCCAGTTTTCTCCCACCAAGTTCACACACACACATTGAACCGTGTAAAAACAAAACCTCGGGCGGTGCCGCCGAGTTTACGACATCATGCAAACAAGCGCTGCGATTGGCTTTACGCGCCCCTCAAAAAAAGCAATGAACACTAGAGGGAGACAAACAAGTTAAATGATGTTTTATCGACATCGATCTTTAAATTATTATGTTAAGATACTGATGACTATTGAAATGGCCAGTTTAGATGGTGTCCATATAATCATCAAGGTTGTATACCATAGTAAAGCATTATAGCGGTACATACATAAAAAAAATCATGAATACGAACTGAGAACAGTGAGAACCTTCTTTCTTGTATCAAAGTCGGTTAATAAGATCAATTTGGAAGTTGGTCTGCAGTCTTTAGTAACAAAGTTATGTTTATTAAATATTGATTTGTAAATTTACCATTGATATTAAATGACTAGTTCGACATTCTATTCCTATTTTATCGATGACGCATAAACAACAATTTTAACCGGCACCACTCTAGTTGGGCGGAGCCAAACAGCGGGCCAGCGGCTGCCCAAGTGCGCACCACGCAGCGACCAAAGCTACAGCGGTATGATACGAGTACATTGCGCCCTGGCTTAGCTCGGTACGGGGTGATTATTGTACAAAAAACGTTCAATGTACAACTCTCAGAAAATATAACGCTTTTTCATATGTTATCACTTACACTTCTTTTTGACCTTGTCGCGGCGACATGCGCCACGCCCCCATTTCACATCTATTTATTTCTATGATCTGAGCTGCAGAATGAACCCCTCTTTGGAAGTCTGTGGTCTGACAGCTAACTAATAACAAAGTTTGTTCTAAATCATTGCGGAAGTAAAGAGTACCATACACTATACAGATATGAAGTGCTCCATAGAAAAGTAAGCATTACAATTAATTCCTACTAGTTAGACTCGACGACGGTCACGGGTCACAGAGATAAAAAAGTTATATTTGTCACAAGAAGTATTTTTACCCTGGACATTTTTATTGAGCCCGGTGACGTTCACTGATATGCAGTTGTTCTTTATCTTTCCACAGTTGACGGATTATACGGTATTCACGTTATTTAAATAAATCAAACATTTCTGTGATCATGTATACTTAGATAACTAGCTGTGGGTCATCATAGCGATACCGATGGCTAGACGTCCAATGTACAGTAAGCCAAGAAAGTGGTATATCACTTTTGAACCTTATTGTACGAGTTATAAAGTCGAAAAGCGGTAGACTACTTTCTTGGCTTACCTACTGTACCTACCTTTACTTATCTGCGTTGTATTTAGAATCAGGACGTTCTTAAATAAACTCATTTCCGCGGGGTTTTACAAGTAGGTAGGCATAATTTCAACAGATTGTTGTTGTATTTAAAACAATTATAATGAATAATATTTAATTATCATTAGATGATGATTAGGGTAAATAAACTTTGATTTGTATCTTTTCGAGTTCAAAGCAATGCAACCGATAACTCCTATCACGACGTGTCTATGTAATTACTTAAACGAGTACCTAAATTTTAAATAACTACTTATGTATTGTTGCTAATATAAGAACGAAGGGCATGATAAAGTGTTCGAATTCGATGAATTGTTTTATTTTCATTTGTGGTTGTGTATTATTTAATCTAATTTTCGGAGCTTTTTTTATGATAGGCTGACCAGCGTCTGACCTTAGTCTCACCTGATGGAAAGCGATGACAAGGCCTAAGATGTTGCTTACTTGTACGTTAATTAAAAGCCATAATTTCAACAAGTTGTACTATGGAATACCGGGCACACCGGGAAATTGCCAGAACAGATAATTAATAAAGTGGGCCACACGCAATGTAGGATTTCGTAGTTGACCATCCGTTACATTATGCGGACCAGATGCGGCCTTAAAAGTTTACTAACCTATATTTAATGTCTTTGTCAAAACTAAAACAACACTATCTACGTAACGGAAACTACGAAAATTTCCTTTTCTTAAAAGGTTATGAATAACTAGCTTTTGCCCGCGGCTTCGCACGCGCAGAACAATAAAGTATAGGTAGCATACCACACACACACTTCCATTCTGGTAATGCGAAAGAAATCGTAATTATTACGTAGTAATTTACAACTATAGGTAGAATTAATGTTTATTGTAGCACTTCCTTATACAATTTAGCAGCGGTAATGCTTTCGGGTGCATTTCAAAGAAAGCCAGTAACGTAGTCTAAGGTGGACTTTTTAATGTTTATCTTTTCTAGAGATGTTTGTTGGAGGTGAAGTATACCCGCTGCCATTTTCAAGTTGAACAGTGAGGTACGACAGGAGAAAACATTTCATGGATGGGATACTTCAAGATCCTCAAAACAGCTTCGGAGCCAGCGAATGAAGAAAACATAGAAGCACAACTAGCGTCGCAAAATGACACCATGAAATTTGTGTCCACTAAGGCGGGGCGTCAAAGTTGTGTCCAACGACTGTCTAGTTTGAATATGGCAGCGCATCGTAACAGTTGTATTAACTGAAATCTCAAAAATAAAAAATATGCCTTTTTGTGCAGTGAAGTGGTGCGTTAATCACTCTAGAAAACATTAAAAAAAGATGGTATCACTGTATTCATATGTAAGTAAAGCGGTAAACATATTTGTTTATTTTTTTTAGTCGGAACCGATTTTGTATAGGGATGGTGTTATGCCACCTTACATCATCAAAATAATGTTAATAGCTGAATGAAAAGGTACCTAAGATACCTATTCAACATTTTAACTTGTTCAGATACATGCTTTCATGCACATAACTAATTTGTGTATATATATAATACAATAAAAGCATGTGTGTGTCACAAATTAAAATGTTCGAAAAATCTGAATATACTGTAAAAGTTTCGATTACCAGTGGTTGCTGTTCTCTATGTCTAACAGTGTTTAGCAAGCTATGCATAGTATTAAGTCTGGTACAGCTTAATTAGCGACTAGTTAGATTTTCGTAAGGTTATCCTATGATATTTAAAAATAAAATAAAGCTTTAATTCAAATTTAAATAATACGGCGGTTTTGCGTATGAAGATGACTTTTTGTTGCATGCAACCACCCGCTAAGCGTTGTCGTTGTCGCCGCCCTTTTGACACATAAAACGTCAGCGCTAGGATACCAAACACAGCCAGTCATTTTGAAATTTACCTATCACGTTTATTTGTTTTGGGTAATAGAAAATCGGCTGTCATTTTTGGCAATTCTTATTGGTACAACACCGCGCATGCGTATTACGAATAAAAGCCCCGTTTCAAAGTGGACTTTTGTAGGAAGCTCGCGTTCTATGCTTTTTTCGTTCACTGTTCGGAGCTACTTATGCTGCTGCTTTAATAAATGTTTATCTCATCATTCTCATTTTCGAGAGTCAAAGCCGCCCGATAACCCTAGTTCACACACTTGATTTATTTGATACCTTGAACAGAGTTGCATAACTCTACATTAATATGAGCAATGAAAGTACGTGACAGCACAGGACGGTAAGGCATTACCCAGCGATTGTCCAACTCTAATTCATTAATCTTTATTGTGTGATCAGTTGATCACCGTCAGTCGGACATCTCCTTTATTCAAGATATTCATCGTCACCCGTCTGAGTGTCTTGGAGAAGTGGTCGAGGGTACCTCTTATATAATTTTTGTGTGTACAGAGTTATTAAAAACATCTAAATTGGAAATAAGGAACGTTCAAACAAAACTAACCTATATGCGCTCGTGGCCCAGCAGCGCCCGCGTACCACGTGCGGTATGCGAGGTTAAGCAAAGTGGGGCCAGGTCAGTTCTTGGATGGGTGACTGCTTTGAGTGGTTACTAACTAAGCGCTCCCGTGCTTTGGAAGGCACGCTAAGCCGTTGATCCCGGCTGCTGTCTACGACAGCAGTCGTTAAGCCAAGCTAGAGGCCTTCGGGCAGCTTGAGAACTTCTAACAGTCAAGTTGCCCATGCACTCAAGTGCCAAGGGGGCTGACAAAGGGGGTTCGAAGTTGCACCACGTCCGTAGGAACTACCCACCGTTTCCCTACACGTGACCCCTGGATGGTGCTAAAAGTACACAAAACTGGCAACCGTACTTGTCTTCTCGAAGATCACACGGTTCGAAAATAAATGTCATACTATTATCTATTTTTACCTATTATGTATAAAATGAAAAGAACGGACCTGTACATGATTTAGCCACATATTAACCATCACTCCTTTAACCACAATAAAGGACTCGTCTAATAACACACTAGAAGTACTTTTCCTATCCGTGCATAAGATGTTTATGTGCGAAAAGTGCATACAAACTTTTAATCCAAAATTTTACGACTTTAGGGGGTAAATTTCGAAATTCCGTGAAAATACTTTTTATATCTTTAGATAAAGGGTACGAAAACCCGATGTTTTTACTTTAAAAATATACGACCTCCATACAAAATTTCAACCCCTATTTAACCCCCATAGATGATAAATTTCCAAAAACGTTGAAATTAGGTAGTATTCTAGTTTCTTGATGAGGAATGTGTATAATGATTATAATGAATGACTTCTTATACAAAGAATTACACGTTTTCCATGCAAACTTCCAACCCCAACTTTACGCATTTAGGGGGTGAATTTCGAAATACCGCGAAAGTACTTTCCATATCTTTAGATGAAGCGTCTTTGTACAAAATCTCACACTTATACTTTAAAAATCACACGAACTCCATACAAAATTTCAACCCCAAATTTACCCCCTTAGGAGTTTAATTTTAAAATTCCCTACTTAGTGGTTACTTACGTCATATAAACAGCCTACTATGAAATATTCAGCTTTCCAGGTCAAACGGTTAGGATTGGGCGTTGATTAAGTCAGTCAGTCAGGAATTTGCACCCCTATTTAACCCGCTTAGGGGTAGGTTTTTCCAAAACCTTAATATTATTTTTCTTGTATTGTAATAAGGAGTCTATACATGAAGTTTCAAGTCTCTTACCTAAAATGTTACTCCATCCCGATACAAACTTTACACGCCTATTTAACCCCCTTAGGGGTAGACCCAAAACGCTAAAATTACTTTTCTTGTATTGTAATAAGGAGTCTATACACAAAGTTTCAAGTATCTCACCTAAAATTTTATTCCATACCCATACAAACTTCGCACCCCTATTTAACCCACTTAGGGGTAGATTTTTCCAAAACGCTAAAACTACTTTTCTTGTATTGTAATAAGGAGTTTATACACAAAGTTTCAACTCTCTCACCTAAAATTGTACTTCATCCCCATACAAACTTTGCACCCCTATTTATCCCACTTAGGGGTAGATTTTTCCAAAACGCTAAATTTACTTTTCTTGTATTGTAATAAGGAGTCCATACACAAAGTTTCAAGTCTCATACCTAAAATTTTACTCCATCCACATACAAACTTCCAACCCCCATTTCGCCCCCTTAAGAGTTGAATTTCTGAAAACCTCTTCTTATTGATTGTCTACGCCATTAACCTGAATTATAGTAAAAATTTCAACTCTCTAGCCCCAGTCGTTTTGGCTGTGCGTTGATGAGTGAGTGAATGAGACAGTCAGGACATACGCATTTATATATATAGAAGATAGATGACGAAGTGCGCCGGTCATAGTGATAAATTTAATATTTTTGCCGGTCCATATTATTAATACCCGGCGGCCCGTGTTCCATACTAAATTAAGGTTTGAGATAGCTTAAATTAACACAGTGAATAATTCCCTACTTCTAGCCGGGCAATGTGATAATGTAAAGTCATAGGTGGGTTAGGTTAAAGTCACCAAGCGTCCCTCAGAGCGGAAATAAGGCTGCCAATTTTCACCAATCTGACAGACAATTATTTTGCCCAAGATGGGGTAGTTATTTATTACTCATACTGATCGGGCAAAGTGATGATCCATGCACTTTTAATCACATTCCCCTTTTGATGCGAGGATTATGTATACTGACCGCACTTATCAAGTTGCCCGTAACTAATACACTACTTATAAAGATTTTTTTCACATACCTTATAGCAACCGTTTAGCTGGCACACCAGCCACTTAAGCGTAACGGGGGACACCACTTGGCCATAAGGGGGGCCACTTGACCATAACAAGAATTAGTAGCAGTTTAAAACTAAATATCACGCAATGCCCCTAAAACAAAAAAAAAACAGACTTAAAATCCACAATATTTTTGTACGAGCTGTCCAACGATAACACGTGATAGGTTTTGCAAGAAAAAATTACATCCCCGCTTTCCTTGCAAGGATCCAATTTTTTTTTCACTATACATTATCCTACCGTTTTGTGGGCGTGATTGGCTAAGCAACCCGGAGCTAAACCAAGTTTTTGTCAATAATGTCACTTTCTAATCTAAATATATAAAAGAAGAAACTGACTGACTGACATATCAACGCACAGCCTAAACAACCTAAATTTTCAAGTTGAATAGTTGAGGTGTACCACAGGAGGAAACCTTTCATGAATGGGAAATTTGAACAGAGTTGCATAACTCTACATTAATACGTATGAGCAATGGAAATACGCGACAGCACAGGATTGTAAAGCATTACCCAGCGGTTGTCCAACTCCAATTCATTAATCTTTATTGTGTGACCTCCTATATTGAGGATATTCATTGTCTTCCATCTGGGTGTCTTGGAGAAGTGGTCGAGGGTACCTCGTAGTGCAGTTTTTATCTTTAATGCAGGGTGATTTGTAATTAAGAGTACCGCAAGGACCATCTTATGTTTTTAGATATGAGCTTTTACAATCTCATAGAGGAGAGGGTCTTGCTCAGCGTCAGGTATTTTGGCAGAGATAACAGTGTTTTTGAACATTTATATGAGGAATCTGTGTACGGAGTACCTGATACACGTATACTTCTTATGTAAAGAATTAAGTACATGTTTTGCATACAAACTTAGAGCCCAAAATTTTACCCTTTTGGGGGGTGAATTTCGAAATCCCGTAAACTAATTTTAATATCTTTAGATAAAGCGTTGTTGTACAAAGATATGATGTTTATACTTTAAAAATCTCACGATAACCATACATAATTTTGTACCCCTCTACCCCTTAGAGGTTTTTTAAAACGCTGAAATAAGTTTTCTATAATAGCATTTCCATGAGAAAAGTGAATATTAGACTTCTTATTCAAAGAATCACAATTATTTATTTATAACACAACAAAAAAAACAAGAATAGAACATAATAAATATAAATAAAACTCAGTTACTACAAAAATAACAATGCTACAATAGAAAACCTATTTTCGCGATAGATTAGCCGTGTAGGACACTATCACAAGTCTGTCACTTGAAATATTACTCCATCCCCATACAAACTTTCAACCCCCTTTTTACCTCCGAGAGGGTAGAATTTTCAAAAATCCCTTCTTCGTGGGTACTAACTTTATATAAACTACCTATTATGAAAAAAAAAACAGTTTTCTAGGTTCAACGGTTTGGGCTGGGCGTTGATTTAGTCAGTAAGTCAGTCAGGACTTTGCACACCTATTTAACCCGCTTAGGGGTGAATTTTCCCGAAACCCTAAAATTACTATTTTTCTATTGTAATAAGGAAGCCGCAAACAAAGTTTCAAGACTCTTACTTGAAATTTTACTCCATCCCCATACAAACTTTCAATCCCCTTTTTACCCCCTTGAGGGTGGAATTTTCAAAAATTCCTTCTTAGTAGCTGCTTAAGCTATATAAACTGCCTAGTGTGAAAAAACAGCTTTCTAGGTTCAACGGTTTGGGCTGGGCGTTGATTTAAGTAAGTGAGTCAGTCAGGACTTGGACGTTTATATATATAGACTAGCTTTTGCCCGCGGCTTCGCACGCGCAGAACAATAAACTGTAGCCAATGTTATTGTTGTTTAAAGGGACATACCAAGTTAACAATAACTAAACACAACTCACATACACACAATACATATGCATTCTGGTAATGCGAAAGAAATCTTAGTTATTATGTAGAAATTTACAACTATAGGTAGAATTAATTTTTATTGAAGCACGTCCTTATACACTTTAGTCGCTACTAAACTGACGGCAGGACTGAAGGTAGAACAGCGGATCTGCCTTCGGGTGCATTGCAAAGAAAGCCAGTAACTAAGGCAGTAGCTGAGGTGGACTGTTTAATGTTTATCTTTTCTGAGATGTTTGTTGGAGGAGGTGAAGTATACACAATACCATTTTCAAGTTGAACAATGAGGTGTAGTGTACGACAGGAGGAAACCTTTCATGAATAGGAAACTTCATAATCCTCCAAACAGCTTCGGAGCTACTTATGTATCGGCCTCTTTTATACATTTTTATCTCATCATTCTCATTTTCGATAATCAAAGTACATTTCTTATCCGTGTAGAAGATGTTTATGTGCGCAGTGTTTGAACGTGTTACTTTCGTCAACACAAAATAATAAATGAAATTATTTCGTTTTAACTTTAAAGTGAGTATTGAACCCAAATTTAACAGGTTAGGGAGGTCATATACCCAAATAATATTTAGTTTAATAAAAAAAAAAAAAAAACAAAAATATTTTCGTATCTTTTGATACGCAACCCTTGTAAGAGGTACTCGAACCTACGTATTTTAAAAAGAATACATACTCCATAAAAAAAAAACAACGTAGGTATAGAGGTTCCTTAGAGGAGGAGGACAACGTCGTTGTTCGTCCTCTATGGGGGTTAACTATTTAACCCCCTAAGAGGACGAATTTCCAAAAACGCTGAAATTAGTTTTCTAGCATGTACATGAGGAATACGATGTTTTGTATACAAACTTTCAAACCAAAATTTTACCCCTTTAGGGCGTGAATTTCGAAATCCCTTGAAAGTACTTTCAAATTTACGTCGTATAAATAGCCTACTGCGAAAAATTCAGCTTCCTAGGTCAAACGGTTAGCCGGTTAGGGCTGGGCGTTGATATGAGTCAGTCATTCAGGACTTTGCACCCCTATTTAACCCGCTTAGGGGTGGGTTTATCCAAAATACTAAAATTACTTTTCTTGTATTGTAATAAGGAGTCTATACAAAAAGTTCTCTAACCTAAAAATGTGGTCCATCCCCATACAATCTTTGCACCCCTATTTAACCCGCTTTGGGGTAGGTTTTTTCAAAACCGTGAAATTACTTTTCTTGTATAATAATAAGAAGTCCGTACACAAAGTTTCAAGTCTCTCACCTAAGATTTTATTCCATCCCCATACAAAATTTTCACCCCCGTTTTACCCCTTTAAGGGTGTAATTTTCAATAATCCCTTCTTAGTGGGTACTTACGTTATAAAAACAATCTATTGTAAAAAAAAACAACTTTATAGGTTCAACGGTTTGGTCTGGGCGTTGATTTAAATCAGTGAGGGAGGACTTTGTACCCCTATTTAACCCGCTTAGGGGTGGATTTTTCGAAAACCCTAAAATTACTTTTCTTGTATTGTTATAATAAGTCTGTACACAAAGTTTCAAGTATCTCACTTAAAATTTTACTCCTTCCCGTTCCCGTACAAACTTTGCACCCCTATTTTTCAGGAGTGGATTTTTCCAAAACCCTAAAATCACTTTTGTTATATTGTAACAAGGACTCTGTACACAAAGTTTCAAGTTTTTCACTTGAAATTTTACTCCATCCCCATACAAACTTTCGGGCCCCTTTTTAACCCCTTGAAGGCGGAATTTTCAAAAATCCCTTTTTAGTGGGTACTTTCGTTATATAATCTATCAATCGTGAAAAAATCAGCTTTCTAGGTTCAACGGTCTGGGCTGGGCGTTGATTTAAGTGAGTCAGTCAGTCAGTCAGGACTTTGACGTTTATATATATAGAATTTTAACTCTACCTATTGAACTTCGAGAAGTTGGTCAGATTTGATATTCAATATTTGACCTAAACAAACTAACTTAAGCACATACTTTGCAAATTATTGTAATAAAAGCTTGTAAGTAAAATATTCTCATCTGCATATGACGACTCATTTAAAAGTAGATTGTGTCTCAAGGGAGCTTAATGATATATGTACTTATTTACCGGAAGGGCGGTATATTACTCCTGGGTGAAACGAAATATTCTACAATAGAAGCGAAATATTCTAGTGTAGAATCATGAGCGTAGCGCGGGATTCAAGTGTTTCCGGCTAAGACGGAAATAATTTCGCTATCATGTGACACATCATACTGCTTTTCACACCGCCTATGAGGCCCCCTGCTAAAAACATAACATCGCTTACAAATAATTTGCCTACCGAATGACACATACTGATTTTCACACCTTCCATGAGGAAAAGAATCATTGTTGCCCTCAAACATAGATAACCCCCACTAGACAGTCCCTATGGACGATTTAGTTCGAATCAAAAGTCACCAAAGTAAGCGGTATGTGCGGGTCGCGGGGAGGTCGGTAACGTCGCTGCCATTACGGCAGTCTTGATTAATCAAAGAGCGCGCGCTTTGGTTCAACATGGCGCTCGCGGCGTAGGGATGGGACGCGTTGATAATTACCGGCATTTAACGGTACTGTCATTTATTTTAGGTTAACAATTTTACATAGCGTATATGTTCATATATTTACTTGGTGTCTAGAATAATATTTTAGGCATGTTTATACATAGTGTTTTGGAACAATATTTATAAACCCAGAGTGTTCCAATACCTAGATTGATATTGTAGCTCACACAGCCGCCAAACTTAAATAGGACTGGGCCGGGCACGTCTGCCGCATGCCGGGAGACTTGTGGGCTAAAATCACCACCAAGTGGGTCCCACAAAATCGAACACGTCGTCGTGGCCGACCTCGCCGGAGATGGCGAGATGAAATCGACGTTTTTGAGCAAGACTGGTGGGAGACTGCCCAGGTTGGGGACTGCTACGTGGAAGAAAAGGAGGGAGGTATTTTCCCAGCAATGGGACATGAATGACGGTTAATAAAATAATACATAGTGTAATGTAGTACAGCTAAAGCACTGGTGAATGTTAAAAAATTGCGGAATATTTTGACGACCACTTTGGCTTAGTTGGTAGTGGCCCTGGCTACGAAGGCGGAGATCCTGGGCTCGAATCCCGGCCAGAGCATTTATTTGTGTGATGAACGAACACGAATGTTTGTTCCTGAGTCTTGGAAGTTTTCTATTTAAATATTTGTTTATATATATCAATAAGTACAGTAAAACCACAAATATAAGTTACATTGGCAATCTTCGTTGACACTAGTCCTCATTGCTCACTAAGACGATTCGAAAAAACCCAATTGCAATGGCTCCATCTCTAGCCAATTCCGAGATCCTTTATACTTCTTCGAATTCCAGCATAGGGTCCACCTCGTGATACCAGTCCTAATTGCTCATCAAGACGATTCGAAATAACCCAATTGCAATGGCTCCTTCTCTAACCGATTCCGAGATCCTTTATACTTCTTCAAAGTTACGCATAGGGTGGACCCTCGTGACACTAGTCCTAATTGCTAGGGAAATCCATGTCCTAGTGGTAATACTGTTACTAATTTTTAATTTCATTAGATATACAAACCTACTCGATATTACATAGCAATAAATATGACACAACCGCTTAATAAACTTTATAAAAATAAAACTACAGAATAACTACTTCTAAATTAAATATTCCATTCAACTACACTGATTTGTACCCGTATCGTACCTATAGCGTAAAATAAAATAGAACGAGACAGTAATTTACTACATTACTACATTAATTAAAAGAACACTGGTAGCACTGACAATTAAATGTCAAATTTTAAAATAACAAATAACCTTTTCCAATAGAAATTCAATATTAAAATAGTGGAACAAAACACGGACGAATACATAATTAATTGAAATCGGGACTTATACGGTAATGTCGAAAGCGTCATTGGCATGGCATATCACTAGCCCGAGCATGTACTTTCGTCAGAAGGGAGAGTATATTGACATTTGAAGTGGTTTTGAAAGGGACAAGAATACTTTAGTACTTCTTAATGGCTAGTGTAAAATGAACTCCGCCTGGCAGAATAAAATGCCTTTTGTAATTAATTAAACTTCCAATTTATTTTATTTATTCTTGTAGTTTGCTGTTCGAGAGCTTTTCCCACACAAATTACACAAAAAAAAAACATTTCTAATGGATGCGATCGATTATTAATGCTCGTTTATTTGACGTACGTATAGATTGCGAACCTGGACGAGTCTGACTGAGAACGCGAGGCGTTGCTGCTTATATGTTCTAGTAGTACATAAGTGAGGTGACCGCACGTCGCCCTATAATTTCCATCTAGTGGGGGTTATCTATGCCCTCCAATAAGGGATGAAAAGTACATCTTTGATCCATTATTCGAGGGCAACAATGACTCTTTTCTGAATATCAGGTGTGAAATGGTAGATTATGTCACGCTATTTTCAGGGTTCCGTAGTCAACAAGGAGCGCTTATAGTTTCGCGATGTCCGTCGGTCCATTCGTCCGCAGCGTTGAAGTGACTCTTACATCTAAAAATCTGTGATGTGGAATGGTTAACAATACCAGGCGGTAACACCGCAACAGTAATTACCGGTATAAGTAATTATTATCACGCGATATACTCATATCACATGAATATTGCAAAATTCAAACAATTCATCTCAAATACGAATTTTGAAATCTGCGACAATATTGATTATTGACATCCCGGTATTGTGATAATAATAATCGTTTAAAGGGCTCCATAAACATAGGCGCGTCTCATCTCGTCGACGTGTCTTTCGCTTAACATTACTATAAGTTTTACCAGTGTGGCGTCGTGTTGGATTTGTTGTACCACCAAGATCCTTCTGGCGTGACTGGGAATCGGGTTGAAGTGCACTGTGCGTAATGGCCGTATTGGGCTAGCAACCTATAACTGAAATATCGTATTTTCTCCATCTTCAAACCTGCAATTGCTAAGAAGAAGTATGCTAGAAGTGGCATTGAAAATTAAACTGCATGTGCATTAACAACGTATACAATTAACTTTTAAGGTATAAAATAAATGCTCCATGAAATAAGGGCCATTCACCTTTTCTGTGTCTGAGTGATCACTCCATTCAAATATGATGGCGTTCAAAGGGTTAGCTTTTTATTAAGCTTTACTCTCATGATTTTTTTCATATTTTTGGAACCATAGTTCAAAAAAAATATTATTTGTAGGCCGCAATGGACAGTGAAGCAAACGAGAGTGGTAGTGCTGTACACTGCGATGTTTCATGCAAAGTCACTGTGCAATTCGATTCTTTTATATAGTAACATTAAACTTTTTTGCATGCAGGCATGTATGGAGTGCCAAATTTTACCTCAGATTCGTATTAAGAGACCTCACGGACACTCAGATATCGATTTTGAACGAAAACGGGATGAAAAAAAAGAAAATCAATATGGCCGCCACTTTCACAAATTTTACCTCAAATTCATATTAGGGGACCTCTCGGACGCTCAGATATCGACTTTGAACTAAATCGGGTTGGAAATGAAGAAAATCAATATGGCTGACACTTTTTCCAAATTTTACCTCGGATAGGTATTAGGGAAACTCTCGGACGCTCGGATATCGATTTTGAACGAAACCGGGTTGAAATGAAGAAAATCAACATGGCTGCCACTTTTTCCAAATTTTACCTCGGATTCGTATTAAGAATTCTCTCGGACGCTCAGATATCGATTTTGAACGAAATCGGGACAGAAATGTTAAAAATGAATATTGCCGCCACTTTTTCTAAAATTTACCTCGGATTCGTATTACGAGACCTCTCGGACGCTCAGATATCGATTTTGAACGACATCGGGACGAAAAAAAAAAAAATCAATATGACTGCGACTTTTTCCAAATTTTACCTCGGAGTCGTATTAGGGGAGCTCTCGGACGCTCAGATATCGATTTTGAACGAAATCGGGATGGAATACAAGAAAAGCAATATGGCCGCCACTTTTTCCAAATTTTACCTCGGAGTCGTATTAGGGGACCTCTCGGACGCTCAGATATCGATTTTAAACGAAATCGGGACGGAAATGAAGAAAATCAATATGGCCGTTACTTTATTCAAAGTTTAGGTACCTCGGATTCCTATTAAGAGTCCTCTCGGACGCTCAAATATCGATTTATGTCGAAATCGTATCGGACGGCACTGATTAATAAAACCACTTTCAATACCACCACCATATCAGCCAAAGGACGTCCACTGCTGGACATAGGCCTCCCCCAAATTCACGGGGGGTATTTGCCATAATCGCCACGCTTGGCATGCGGGAGACCACCGGGGGATGGGCAGCAGCATCCCTGGAGTACGCTGGAGATACTGCGATCGCCAACTTACAATACATTGAATCAAAAAAGGTCGTATCTTCATAGGGAACTCACGACGCTTCATGCACCTTTAGACCTTATAAGGAACTTACATGCCAAATTTGGTATCTCTCGAACCAGCAGTTTGGGCTGTGCGTTGATATGTCACTCACTCAGTCAGTCAGTGTCTTCTTGCAATTTGGCACCTACTTTTAAGTTTTCATGCCCGCAATATTAAATTTCAAAATCAATGCCTTTTTCTAAATTAGTGACTTAAAAAATCCTAAAAATTACACCCATATTAATGTTTAGACATTCCCACCCCTCGGACCCCAACAGAGGGGATGGTATTTCACGTCCTCCACGTGGGATTTTAAAATTATTGTTGTTTTCGTAATCAGCGACCCGATAAACCATAGAAATAACAACCATATCGATTTTCAGAATTTGTCACCAAATTTCCCCCTTTTAGGGGTTGATTTTAAAAAAAAACCTAATACACATGTTTACTCATTTATCGTTAGAAATACTCCTGTGAAGTTTCGAATAAAATAATCCAATTAATATTGATTCCCCATACAAACTTCGGACCCCCATTTCACCCCCTTAGTGGTTGAATTTTGAAAAATTCTTTCTTAATGCACCTCAAGACCTTATATGGAACCTACATACTAAATTTGGAATCTCTAGAACCAGCAGTTTGCGCTGTGCGTTGATATGTCAGTCACTCAGTCAGTCAGTTATTTCTTGAAATTTGGCACTAACTTTCAAAAGCTTTCATGTCCACAATATTAAATTCCAAAACCGATGCCATTTTCGTAATTAACTTCCAAAAAAGCCATAAAATGACACCCATATTAATATTTAGACATTTCATCCCCCTCGCACCCAGCCAGGGGGGATGGTATTTCACGTCCTCCACGTGAGATTTTAAAATCATTGCTGTTTTTGTTTTCAGCGATCCGGTGTATCATAAAAATAATACCCATGTCGATTTTCAGAATTTGTCACCCCCTTGCCCCCTTTTAGGGGTTGATTTCTCAAAAAACCTAAACACGTTTTTACTCATTCATCGTTAGAAATACTCCTGTAAAGTTTCGAATAAATGTTTTTGGAATGTAAAAGATAAAAAAAGAGGGACGAACTGAAAACCAGCGCTCTGCAGCCACTATGGCTTGCACAGCACATGCTGAGTTCGTTCCTTTTGTCACTTTACTGATGAAACCAAATGCATGTAACTGCCTTTTTTTGTATGTGTTGTGTGATAATAAATATATTTCTATTCTATTCTATTCTATTCATAAAATAGTCCAACTAATCTTGTTTCCCCATACAAACTTCGGACCCCCATTTCACCCCCTTAGGGGTTGAATTTTGAAAAATCCTTTCTTAGTGAACCCCTAGAACTTATAACGAACCTACGTGCCAAATTTGGAAACTCTAGGACCAGCGGTTTGGGCTGTGCGTTGATATGTCAGTCAGTTTCTTCTTTTATATATTTAGATTATGAAAAAACCTAACCTAAAGAGGGTGTCACCGGAAGCCAAGCGGGTCTAAGGTACCGGTGATTAGGGTGACACAGAAAGCAACCTCTGAACTATCCGCGGCGTGTCCAGGAGCACCGCATTCTGTATCTGACCCTTGACCTAGCCATCTAACGAGAGTCTCTTGAGATGTTGGTCGAGACTCTTCGCTATTGTTCCAGAGACAACTATCGGGACAATGATCGTTGAATCTATTATTATTATTAGGTTCCGCTCACGGGACAATGGTGTCCCGAAGCCTTCTGCTAGATGGGCCTCTAGAAATAGCGACATTATTATTATAAAGTGATTGTTGTCCCCAGCGAGCTGCAAGAGAACGCATTCACAAAACTGGACCTCGTGGACTACTTCAGCGTGGCGGACAACTCGCTCGCAGACATCCCGCGACACGTAGTGCGGCACCTGCCCCACATGAAGACTCTCGACCTGTGCCGCAACAAGATATCCAAACTCACTGAGGATGACTTTAAGGTAAATTATATTTATACTTACGCATGGCATTTTTTTACGAGACAGACTGAGGCCTAACATAGACACTTGGTTGGTGTAAAGTAAATACCTAGCCCATTTTTTACTTTTTTACAGCTTTCTAATTAGCGGCTTAGCCTAGTAACGGTTACTGGGCTAAGCCGCGGACAGACAGACGGACGGACGGACATGGTGAATATTACTACGGAACCCTAACTAGTCCTGCTGAAATCAAGTACAGGCCTGGCGGGTCAGCTACCTTTTTGTGCAGGCGCACGTTTCACGGCGACACATCATTGGTCAATTTCATTTCAGTTCAATTCGGGCGCCCTGAGGGCGACACGTTACTGGGGGTCTACCACGAAATTGGAAATCCGAACTTCGTATGGTGCAGTCCCTTTCACTCATATTATAGTTCATTTATTTCTCATGTAGGTATACAAAGATACACTTATGTTCGTCAATATTTACATTAGATAAAATCGTGAAAACTAATTATTATGAATCATTCATTACAAATACATTCATTATATATACTTAGTGTATGACAGGAGAGTGAAAGCGACGGCATCATACGAAGTTCGGATTTGGAATTTCGCAGTAGACCCCCTGATCAATTTCATTTTAGTTCTCTACAGAGTTGTCTTATTCTTGAGTTCCATAGAGAAAAAGTAGTTAGTTAATTCAAACACTAAAGTCGATGAGTAGAAAATAGTAGATTGCACAAGTGCATAAAACAAGTCATTTTATCGGAGACAATTTATCAATTCGAGCTGCAGGCGAGGATCATAATAAAGTAGAGGATAAAATGAGCTTTATATACGAGTAGGAATTTATTTAAGTGTTTTATGCTCTTGATCATATAAAGCTGCCTTATTTCGCCTATTGCACACCATAACGGCAAACTTTTAGAGCATGACAAGTGAAAAAAATTATACGTACCTACATAGGTAATGAGAGGCCTATATTGAGCTTATTTTTGTTTATCACTTTTATCTGTCCGGGTTAGCTATCTACTTATGTCACTCATAAATCAATTGCTGGAATGCAAGAACGGTTAACACACACAATATTATTTTTAATTGTACTGGCTCAACGGACGATAATCCATCTTAGCGGATGAAGTCGCGTATAAATTTTCATTATATTTCAGGACATACAAGAACTCGAGCACTTGTTGGTGCCAGACAACGAGATATCAAAGATCGAGCGGCACGCGTTGCCGAAGGCCCTGAAGCACGTCCACCTTGGAATTAACAACCTCAACAGCCTGAACGGCGCGCTCAGGGACCTGGATGGACTGGAGTGGATATTCATCAATGGTAACCACCTGAAATCCCTCGAGAATGAACTGCCAATCGTAAGTTAACTATTTAAATACAGTAATTTCAATCAGCAATTGGCAAGAGTTAGCGCAGAACCGAGAAAAGGCACATTATTGTGTCGGAGACAAATAACATTTTCGGTCGCTGAGGCAACGGAGTAAGTAAGTATAATCGATTCACAAGAGCTGGCGCGGAAAATTTATGAAACTGTCATTAATTTCACAGACATTCCGCGCCAGCTCTTGTAAATCGACCTAGTACTACAGTAGCGGAATGAAAAGTTTCGTCACTTTTCAACTCTATTTTGATGCGTTAAGGTAGAAACTCCGCGACTATATCTAAATTTGTAGGTGCATGGTGCAATTAGGGAGTAAAAGTTAGGTATTTTAGTAATAATCATCTTCTTATTAAACCATTTGACCGAGTCGGTTGCAGCCGGACCATTCGATTTAATATAATTGCAAATTATGTTTTTTCCAGAAATCTAAAAAGATCTCCTTCATACACGCTGCACAAAATGAGCTGCAAAGTTTACCCAAGGACTTGAGGCAAATGCCTTCGTTAGACTCTTTGTTCTTCTACGACAATAATATCAAATTCTTGGACGGGGCTCTGCAGAAGTCTCGTAAATTAACAAAGATCGGGCTTTCGTATAATAAAATTGAAAATGTAAGTAAAGATGCACTATTCTAAGCATGTTTACAGGGAAATTAATCAAAAATGAGTTCAGTAGTTAGTTTCATGGATCTCAGTAAGGATTATATTTTTCGTACCTTATGGTGTATTTGACTCGGGTATGTCCTAAAACTACGACCAAGACCACCGGGCGATGGGCAGCAGCATCCCTGGAGTGCGGTGGAGATACTGCGATCGCCAACCCGCATGCCAAGCGTGTCGATTTTGGCATATACCCCCCGTGAATTTGGGGGAGGCCTATGTCCAGCAGTGGAAGTCCTTTGGCTGACATGGTGGATGTTGTATTCAACTAGATAAAGTTGCATTTGCCTACACTATATTTTTTTGAAAGGCAGACGAAAAATATAGAACACTTTTGTATGTGGATCGCTGACATCCGATAGGATATGACACAATGAGATGTTATTTTTTAATTTGCCTTTTTTTCACAGTTAGCTGAGGATGAATTTGCAGAGGCGGAAATTT
Source organism: Notocelia uddmanniana (assembly GCA_905163555.1). NCBI lineage: Eukaryota > Metazoa > Arthropoda > Insecta > Lepidoptera > Tortricidae > Notocelia > Notocelia uddmanniana. Next base: position 55,904,221 of record LR991052.1, read on the forward strand.
TAGCATATCTCGACATGTCTTATAATCAAATTAAATCTCTTAATGGTTCATTGAGAAGCCTCAAGTCATTACGCTATTTGAACCTGACCCACAATTCATTGACAGAGTTCTCGCTTCAAGAAATTAAAGGATTAAAAAAATTGGACGTTATTGACCTATCACATAACAAAATTAATCACATCATCGGAAATATGGAGGTAATTAAAATATTGTCAAGCTTCAATTGCGATGAGATAATATAATATATGTAAATCAACTACGAATAAAACACATAGACTAGACACATTGTCTTCTATCCGTGAATCAAAAGTTCAAGTCCTGTTGTCATGTATGTATGTAGACTGTGCAGCTAGGGGTATATTGGATCACATCACAGTATTATTTTCACGATTATCTTATCAAAAAAGGGTTAAATTTTTTGGTTCCTACTTCCGAATATTAATGAAATGACAGTGACACCCACTTTGTCAGAGAATATAGTCATGTAGCGCTGGTGATGTTTTGAGGTCTATGTTGCAATAATTCAATAGTCACTTATATTACTTATAAGTAAGTAAGAAATATGTACTTATAAGTCTGATACTTTGTTTAGTGTCATATTGGGATATTTTTTATTCCGAGTTAAATGACATAAAATAAATTTGATTAAAAATATAACGGTATCATTTCTAGGCTGCCATAATGTACAAATCTAGTTTGTGTTTCTTTCGTTCAATGCAACCTGACCTAGTGGTAATATAACAAAAATACGAATGCTAAGATTCCGTGGATAAAAGTGACACAATTCATGAATAATGTTTTGATTGATTAATTGATTAATTAATTGATTATATGAACTTTAGCGCAAGCTCTTAAAACTTTTATTTTCTTTCCTGACATATACAGGATTGTTTGTGTTACATATTTAAAATGTGTAACACAAACAAAACAAAATGTCTATTCAAACACGTCACAACTACATACAACATGTCATTTTCTTAAGATTTTTACCAATACCAGTGTTATGAAAGCATGACACTTGTTTAAGGTACTCTTATACGTATTTCTATACATATTTCAGTATCTCCGTGGATTGAAATGATACAAAATGCGTATTGTCACTGGTTACCACTTCGTCATTTATTACCGTAAAACTAAAATTTTCACATCTAATATTATTTTGACCTGATGTTGTTGATAAAGAGAAATACCTAAATTTCTACTGTACCAGCAGTTAAATATGACACATACTAATGCATAAGAATGATAAAATGGTCCGAAAATCATTCGTGAAAAACAAACAACAGTAAGAAGTATTTATGAAACCTCAAAACTTACACTTTCACTCATTCCGACGCGACAGGTCTAATACTGGTATTGCTAAAGACTATTAGAGGAGGTGTAGATATAAACCTACATACCCAAATTTAGTCGCGCGTTCTTAACTTTCGGGAATATAATCATTTATTATTTAATCCAACATGTATTGATTTAATTCGTAATATAAGTGACGTTTTGGCGTGTAAACTAAGTTCAGCCACATATTATGCTATTAGAAAAATTAGAGATTAATGTTGAAACAGCTCGCTTAGTTTGTCATAGTTATTTTCATAGTCTTATATCGTATGGTGTTCTGGTTTGGGGTAAAGCAGCTGACATACAGACAATCTTTGTGTTACAAAAAAAAGCAATCGCTCTATACACAACATGGGCTCACGTGAATCTGTAGAACTTTTAAAGAAAATAATATTTTAACTGTAGCGTCCCAGTGAGAATATTATTTACTCGTATGTCATTAAGAACCTAGACTCGTTCTGTGAAAATTCTGATAGCCATCATTTTAATACTAAAAATAAAAATAAAATTGCAACTAAAAAGTTTTGTGTTCGCAAAGTATGTTTTTATATTAAACAATTAACTCTTTCCAACTCAAAAAAATATTTGTACTCGTACAAATCTTTGATATCAAAGGCTTGCAGGGTTGAGGACTATATAACCGACAGAAATGCACGGCCCAAACAATAAGTAACATTAATCCATACTAATATTGAAAAATGCGAAAATCACCCTTCTGTCTGTCTGATGTTATCTCTTCACGCTTAAACCGTTAAACCGATTTAGATGAGTTTGGCAGTGGCGGTACGGCCTTAAAAGCCCAAAAGCCTGGCTTGCGTTACTAAATTAGCAAAAACCAAATATATGTACGACTAATTCTTTTTTCCATTTCAAACTAACTTAAAATCCGCGCGACGGCGCCTGATCTGAATATTCTATTCATCTTGGTCGGGGTAGTAGTACAAAATTCGACCGTAGCAAGTGGCGCTACTGCCGCGCGAAACGAGCGGTCTTAACACGATAGAGTTGAGACACGGGCTAGTCATCTCGCTCGCACGCGCGGGCTTGCAAGCGGGCTTTAATGCTGATATCTTTTTTCTCTTTATTATCTATGAAAACTGCTACAAAGCGAGAGATACGTATCTATAGCTAGATCTAGCAAATAGTTTGTGACTAGAAGCCCGGCTTTCGACGTGAAGTTATCAACAGATGTTAGTCAAATGCGAATTTCGCGCGTGCGCGTTCATGACTGGATGGTTTGTGATGCTAACTTCATTGATTACAATTATGTACATTACTTAAAACGGAACAATTTGTTTGAGCGGATAGTGTTTTGCATTAAAAAGTTTATTAAAGTGGAAAGTGACGATGGATGAAGTTTTTCCGTGTGACGATTTAAAATGTGCACAAGTTATCGGCGCAGAAAAGGTAGGCACGCTAAAATTTGCACTAAAAAAGCAACTTATTTTTTCACCGAAACCTACGCCTGACTTGAGTATTTCTCAGATAAGCAAGTCACATAAACGACAATTTCAAAGATCGGTGCGAATGCTGAGATGTCTGTACAATTTTATCTAGTAATAGCATGCCTTCAGTGTGTTTTGTTGGTCTGTCCTGTCTACGCCACACCAGTTAGTGATAAAGTGATAATGAAGAGTGAAGATTTACTAGTATGGTAATATGGCAAGGTATCAAGGTAGGAGATAGATTTAATGATATTGTGTGTGAAAAAAAATAATACAAAAATGTATCCCTCGGCTTGCCCTTCTCTGCAATCCTAGGCACGCCACTGGAGTTTGGTATAGAGATAAAATTAAAATAAATAAACAAATATTAGGGGACATTTTTTACACAAATCGAATTAGTCTCACGGTAAGCTCAATAAGGCTTGTGTTATGGGTACTAGACCACGATATATTTAATAGATATATACTTAAAAACATAGAAAACATCCAAGTCTCAGGAACAAATGTCTCTGCTCACCACAGAAACTAATGCCCTTACCGGGAATTGAACCCGGGATCTCTAGCTTCGGAGGCAATGACACTACCAACTAGGCTAAACAGGCCGAGAGTCCCGGGAATGGACATAGGATGTTTTTTTTTATTTCGGAATCGGAATGTTTTATTGGTGAGTGAAAAGGGGGGTAACAGTTAATATGGGCGCCTACAACAATTGAATAGCAATAATTTCTTTAATATCGTTTGTTAAGAGTGTAAACCCGCTAAATCCATTTCTTAACATTTTTTCGTTTTACCCACCATTATATAGCAAAAAAAGATGCGCCTGAGAAAAATAGCTAATGCCCGTTATTTTAGCAAATTGCTTAAATCACATGATAAGTAAAACAGTCAAAGTCAACTCCACGAGTTTAAAAGTTATCGGCTAACTCCAATATACCCGCCATTTTCGTAACAATTTTGATCGCCTAGATGTGTGTTCTCGGAAAAGATAACATTGTTTCGTGTTTTTGGTGTAAATGAAGAAGTATAACATCGCAAAGGTTTTCTATTAATAAATAGTTCGTGGCTTTTGAGCTGAAAATCCTCTAATCAAAATAAATGGGAGTTTTTATTCTTATTATCGTGATAAACGTACTTAGCAGGTATTTTTCATATTCCTAAAAGAACTTCGTTACAGTGTCTCAAGACGAGAGTCTTTGACCAGTGTGTATTGCCAGTGATGACATTATGGGCACTGAAACGTAGTCGCTTACTATGGGCCTCATTAAGAGGGCTTAAAGTCATCAAAAGAGCAATGGAGAGGGCTATACTGGGAGTATCTCAGCGTGATCGCATCAGAAATGAGGCCATCAGATCCGCAGTAGAACCTAATAGTCTGACATAGCCCTGGGCACATTGCACGCAGAACCGATGGCCAGGTTCTCGAGTGGCGACCACTAACCGGGAGGCGCAGCGTGGGTAGGCCCCACACAAGATGAACTGATGACCTGGTGAAAGTCGCTGTAGTCCGCTGGATGCGGGTGGCGCAGGACCGGGCATTGTGGTACTCTTTGGGGGAGGCCTACGTCCAGCAGTGGATGTCATTCGGCTGATATGATGATGATGAAAATTTTCGCACAACATGTGTTTATATATTTATTACAGAAGATTTCATTTAGTTTCTTTCAAGAAGTTTCTTCGTATATTAAGTACCTTTTGATTTACATAAAGATCTATTTACATTATTTTTCTCGACAAATTGCTAAATCCATAATTTAAAACGTTATTTGATTGCAAATATAATAAGTTAAAAAGTCATCGTAACAAATAGATAACCAAAACGCTTTACCTGTCTGTTATTCTAGAATTAGGGGAAGAAAATAACCCAATATTATTTACACCGTTTTTCGGAGTTTAATATTTTTTAAATTAAAATACCTACAATATATTTTTTGACTCTTCTGTAAACTTCCGTAAAATATGACCTTAGCTGGTTTACACTATTAGCCGACGATATAACGAGTTGAACGCGGACGGAGTCGCGGGAAAAAGCTAGTATTCATATATGTATATCTTCATTGTATCACGTCTAGGAAATTAGTTAACATAGTTCTTGCTAAAAAGCATATCAAACGATTTAATTTATTGCCTAGTAAAAGTAATAGTATCTTTTACTTATTTCCATTATTGCCTATCTCGAATTTGGTAATATACTGTACAGTTTGGATATGTTCTTGTCTTGTTTAACTAAGCATTTGTATATTGGACCTATGTAGTAATCAGCATATTTTTGGGAGACAATCACTGACTGTCAAGTTTGTCTCGACGTTTCTTCTCGGCAGTGGTTTTCTTTTTAAGAGACCTAGTAGGTTTTGAATTGTAAAAGTGTGGCATTGCGGCCTACTTGCAGAATAAAGTTCATTTATTTCATTTCTATCGAGTCATTTTTTGGAATTTTTTTTTTCAATCGCGTGTTCTCCTTTACAGGTTGCATTTCTCAACCGATTCTCGTGAAATTTTGTGATCAGGCTCGATAATTATATAGATTTTATTTGTCAAACTCAATTTTTGAAAATTATGAAAATTTAAAAAGATATTTTTTGCGAGGTCTACAGCTCACAGAGCCACTAGTAAAGTAACACACATCAACCCGTCATATTTCATTGGTCTTTCAGAACCTAGTCGACGTAGAAACACGAGTATTGGAGTTACGCCTGGACCACAATCATCTTGTGACTCTGGGCGGAGCCCTGATGGGCTTCCACGGCCTCTTGAGACTGAACCTAAGCAATAACCAACTACAACAGATATCGCCTGACGACCTCACCGGCCTGGAGGACTTAAAGGTTCTCGATCTTTCGTTCAACAACATCGCCACTCTGGAAGAAGGCTCAAAGGTTTGTTCGCTTATTGGATGTAGGTATACCACTGCACGGGAGCTAAGCGAGCTGTAGCGAAATCATATCATTTAACAGCGCGCCTTGTACTTTTGCTACCAAATGTTTCTTGTTACCTTTCAGGTTTTCTTGCCGTCTCTTGAGGAGCTAATGGCGCATCACAACAACATTAGTGCCCTTGACAAAGACTTCCACGGGTTGCCGTCGCTGTGCATGGCAGATCTGTCGTACAACAAGATCCATACCATAAATTACGATCTCGTTTCGAAAACGCGGTGTACGATAAATGGCGTGCCTAGTAAACTGAAGATATACCTTCAAGGTGAGCCATAAAAACAAGTTATGGAAAAATAAAAATTTACATTAAAAGATATGCACTAATTACGGAAATTACTTATGCATAATATTGGCTCTGATCTATTCCGTTGCATGTTTATTATGATTTGATGTATATATTGCTGTGATCTGCAAAAGCTGCGCGAATTATCATGACATTTAAGAGATGCATTAGCGATTACAACAACTATATGCCAACTTATGCGGTTATGCGATTTAATTGAATTGTCTAAAAATGCTTATCTTTTGCATACGACATATATTTTTACTGAAATTACACATTACATTATGTTCATGCTACGTCCCGACATATTTGGATTCATAATTAAAATTTCCAATTCGCAACAGATTTAATATCAAATTCTCATATTTAATCAACCTCTTATTCTTAAAGTACTTGGATTTTTTATTTATTTAGTTTAACCTTATTTTTCGCCTTACCTATTGAAGTTTCGCGAAGAATGTTTCCTTATATTATGTAAAAAGATGTGAAAAATACGCGAAATAATATTCGAGAATTGACATTATCATTACAGACAACCCAGTGCTATGCGACGAACGGATGAACGAGATGGTGATGATGCTGGAGAACCTAAACGCGCGGGTGAGCGGGTCGTCGGCATGCCTCACGACGGGCACGGCGGCGCCGGCGGCAGCGCACGCGCTCAACGACGTCCCGCGGCAGGACGCCGCCGTCATCGTGGTGGCGCACCTGCTGCCGGCGCCGCAGCTCGCGTACAGGCGCGTCGGCGCGCTCATCGGCCACGTGCTGCCCGAGCGCGACGGCCCCATCCCTGTGGTGGTCGAGCCGCCCGTCACGCTGCCGCCCACCACCAACGTCGTGGTCAAGTGGCCCGACGACCAGCACCCGCACCCGCTCGCGGAGCACCTGCGCCTACGCGACCTCAATCCGCCGCCGCAGTGAGCCAAACCCGTCGCAGGGACTCCAGTGCTGCGCCCTAAAAAGTACTGATGCTGACCCCGACCCGATCCGGGCAGTGACTCTAACTCGGCCGAGTGCTCCCATTATTACCTATATACCTAACTACCAAAAGTAGCTACTTCTTACATTTTTAAATCTGAGATGTATATAAGTAGTAGTATTTTTAGAGCCACTTATGATGCATTCTACTGATTTAGGTATGTACGTAGCGTCAAACAGTGGCTGTAGTGTGCGAGCACGTAAGTAATAATAAGTGTAACAATATGGTCTGCGGGCGGTTCGTGAAGAGTTGAACCCGGGACCTAGGGTGATGGGTGATGGGTATCCGAAATTTCTTCCTAAACGACTAGACCCTTTGCCTTTGATTTGCTTTCGGTGGACATCCGAAGTGACCTCAGTAGGATGTTAACACTCCTAAGAAAATAGTATTACCGGGTGCCCCGTCGCGGAAAAAATATATCGCAAAAGCCTAGTCATAACAGGCATCTGACTGAATCAATTCCCAAATGCGCTAACATTTAGGCAGTAACTTTGGGTAACTGTTGCCAGATTATCCGCCATGAATCACTAAAATAAATGAGATTCTGCACTAAAAATAAACTTAGTTCCGGCCGATTATAAAAAATACCAACTACGAGTACGAGTTACTACGAGTAGCAACTAGATAGGTGATTATTTAGCTTCTAACACTGAAAAAGTGGACAAAATACAAGAAGTATATAGTGCTAATGTATATGTTTGACAGTCAATATCTCACTAACCGAGGATGATCCGCTACCCAGATCTGCTTGCCTTATTAGCTTTGCGCGGATTAATACCTCACAGAATATATAACTTTAATATGTTTAGTAAAAATGCCTTACATTTCGAGGTATTGGCATTTTTGTTACCGCAGTAATATATTCGATTTTTACCAAAAATTCCAATATCGCGAAACCTAAACATTTTATTATTTACAAAACCTAAAATGGAACATTCGGAAGGGTATTTATTTAGCAGCCGTGTCAGGTATCAGCGCACGGATTGTCCTCGTTTAATGGGACAACCTTTATAATGGAGTTGTTTTTGTGTCAATAATATAAGAGCATAACATATCTCTCTTAGATGCACAAGATGGAAAAGTAATCACATATACCTGGAGCGAATCGAATTAAATAATAATTACCAGTACACAAGGGCCTGCTGTATAATAACTTGTAATTTGTAATACCCGCGGACATCTTTCTAATAGAAGGGGTTTGCCCTTCTCACAATAACACTTATCTTATAAATTCTGTGCCTCCAGGGAAAAAGCAAATACATATATCTCTTTGCGTAAATAAATATTACTTTTTGACTTGCACTTGTGCCTAACAGGAGTTTCAAGCCATATATGATATGAAATACCAGATTAAAATTGTAATCGAAAATCTAAGTTAAGAGGCAGCTAGAATTACGATTCTGTGATATGTTAGGTATTTCTACACACTAATTCCATTAGTGCAATAAATAAATTGCATTACACCAGTTAGTACCTACCTTTTTCCCTGGAGGCACTAGCATTACAAGTATGCATCAGACCACAGGGACCCATTTCACAAAAGCGTGTATCTTGTAACACAATCGGAAGTTTCTTTCTCTTTCTAATAAAAGGGGGTTGAAAATAGGTTTACGGGGGTATTAAAAATACATGCCTTTGTGATTTAGACTCTAGATTTACTCGGCGTGTAGGGACTAGCATTGTAAGTAGCAGGTTGCAAAGGATCGAAGAAAGACCAAAGATTTATCTATGTAGGTAGCTCTTAACATTCAAATGTTCTTGAAATGGATTAAGAGTAATTTATGTAACAAATATTATTACTTAGTTTAAGCTTAAATATTTTATTAGTGTTATTTATATTGTCGATTAACAATAGCTTTAAGAAAGTAATTAGGAACGTTAACGCTAACCTCAGGATAATAGATTTTTTGTGAATAGTGAAAAGATCCGACTTGTGAATATCTGTATTTTGAAGCTCTGTACCTAAATAATGAATCTTATCAATTAGAAATAAAACTCGTGATACTGGATACCCACAATTATTAATATTATTCTTTGTATCTACTAGTTGTTGTTTCGAATAAATAAAAGTTCTAAATGCTCCATTTATTCTACCCTCCCTTCTTAATATAGTAGTAGTAGTAGTAGCTAGCTTAGCGTTATATAATAGTAGTAGCTAGCTTAACCTTTTTACGAGCTTTTATTTAGTTACTGTCCTGTCCCGCAGTATGTAATCAAAGGCCATAGTCGGGTTTCCATAGTAAGTCGGCCCTTGGATCAATTTGACTCGGGGTTTTTTTTTTTTTGTGGGTACCTCTTATTGTGAAGAATATTTATGCTGAGTATCAATATCCTACTAGAGACGGTTTTCGATTTGATTTTTTGAAGTTTTTTCTACAATGTATCTTTTTTCCGGGATGTATTAAAGCGATTTGTTTCAAATTTTGAAATGATGTTTTTTTTATTTAGATAAAAAATTAATACTGATTGTAATATATAAAAAAAAAACAAAGACAAAAAAAAAACTTTTTTTATGTGGCTGTGAAGTATAGTGACACCTCTAATTTTTTTTCTAGTAATAGACCATCCATTGCACGGAATATACCTATATATAAACTAGTGGAAGTGGTGAGTGGGCGTTCTCGTGTCGCCAAACATGAGCTAATATTAGCTTACTTGTTGCACAGATTATTATCAGTCACTAGGCAACCGCAAGCGGCGTTTGACATGCCTAAATACCTAAGTAAAATAAATCTGTTTTTATTTGTAAAATGCCTTATTGTGCCGTGAAAAGCTGTAGAAACAACAGTAATATCAAAAATGTGACCCATGGAGTGATTTCCTATCATCCGTAAATAGTATTTTAGGGTATAAGAGAAGTAGTTACATTATTAATTTCGAAAACACAATTTGCGTCTGTAATTTAGCAAATATCTATTCTTTTCCTCTGAGATTAAACTTCATAATCATGTGTGTTATTTCGCTATCCAGAACGTCAAATTTTGCTCCCGAGTTGCTACTTAAATGCTGTAGCTATGTCGATAATTTTATAACTCGAATTAAATATTTTTTGAATATTGTGTCACGGGGGGAAAGCATTAGTTTCCGCAACAGTATAACACAATTTTCTCGGAACATTTTGTTCCGGACGATTACTGGATATCGGAAAAAGGCAAACGATTCATACATGAAAATTCAATTCCTACACAAAATATCGTATGTAGCGTAAGTACTAAGAATTTCATAATTATATGACCATAACATTGGTCTCTCCTTTTCTCCATGGAATTATACTTTATGACGTTCTATAATTTAATGCATAGCCAGGTAGGTATATAAAACGTGCACTGAAGCAGTCAGTCTCAACTCCTATATAAAAAACTCAATGTATGGCGCTCGAACGCATGTCATACCAACCTACAGGATAATGGGTTGTCATGTCAATCTGACAAACTTGACAAAGTCAAATACGTACGTTAAAAATATTTTTCTCACTTGAAATGCCGACGTCCATTAATGATTATTATTTTATTCGCTGGACTTTTGAAACTTTAGTGGCGTTGAGTTGAGCAAATTTGCTCCTCCGCTTATTTCGCGTGTGCTCGTGGTTTTCGAAGACAGGGACTCGTATTGTTTTGTGTGTGTGTTATTTTATTTTAGAGACGTGGACACGTGATATTTCTGAGATAGAGACTCGAAATAGTGATAAGTGACTCATAATGGGCGGTAATAGACGTAAAGATAGACGCTGTGAAGTATGTGGCGTCAGGGAAAGCCTCAGGGGAGGATTCTTTGCAAATTTTCCCAAAGATGAGCTCCGGTAAGTCAACAACGTAACCTAATCACAGATACACATCTACCAGTAGTTTTCAAAACTAAAAGAAATATTTCAGTTGCATTGCATTAAATTCATATATGTCAAGAGAGAAGCATGCAACACATCTGTTAAAAGTGCATGCACTAATTGCAGATAAAAGAGAGAATAGAAAAAAATATCAAAAAGCAACAAGAGCATTAAAGGTTATGCGACTGGATAACATAAACTAGCAATAGACTAAGTGGTGTTTGACGCTCTTAACCCCCGGCCTCCCATAAACCTCCAAACTGGGGAGCATAGCTCGGTATAAACTTAAATATATTATTTAATAAAAACAAAAGTACAGTCAGCAAGAACAGTTTGTGCCAAAAATGAAAATTTGCACAGAAACTTAAATTTCTTTATGTCACAAACTCACCATGAAAATGAAGTATCTTTTTTGATTTGTTGCAGTCATTGGCAGTGTGGATCGTGTCAACACTAAAGAACCAGTGCCAGGAGTACCGCTGTTGGCTAGCTCCGACAGCCATAATATAAAAGGCGATGAAGTCATCATCATATCAGCCGAAGAACGTCCACTGCTGGGCAGTGTGGATGGTGTCAACACTGAAGAACCAGTGCCACGAGTACCGCTGTTGTCTAGCTCCAACAGCCATAATATAAAAGGTGATGAAGTAATCATCATATCAGCCCAAGAATGTCCATTGCTGGACATAGGCCTCTCCCAAAGAGTGCTACAATGACCAATCCTTTATATGGATCTCTCTTTTGCTCTACAAATAGTAAAATAGCTGTATCATTAGATATAATTTGACCAGAGTGCAGCAGAAGGCGGTTTATGATTTTTCGAGTACATGTTGCTTTTAGGGTTCCATACTCAAAGGGTAAAATGGGACCCTATTACTAAGACTTCGCTATCTATCTGTCTCTCTGTCCGTCTGTCACACAGCTGTATCTCATGAACCATTATAGATAGAAATTTTCGCAGATAATGTTTTATGTATTTAATGATTTTAGATTATAACCCTTATAGATTTGTCATGTCTGTCCGTCCATCCGTCTGTATGTCACAGCCAATTTTTAAAAGGCTATGCGCACTACAATTATGAAATTTGGTAGGAAGGTGTATGCTGTTACCTGCTATAGAAATAAGATGAGAATATAAAAGGCGATGAAGTCATCATCATATCAGCCGAAGAATGTGCACTGCTGGGCAGTGTGGATGGTGTCAACACTGAAGAACCAGTGCCAGGAGTACCGCTGTTGGCTAGCTCCGATGGCCATAATATAAAAGGTGATGAAGTCATCATCATATCAGCCGAAGAACGTCCACTGCTGGACATAGGCCTCCCTCAAAGAGTGCTACAATGACCGATCCTTTATATGGATCTCTCTTTTGCTCTACAAATAGTAAAATAGCTGTATTATTAGATATAATTTGACCAGAGTGCAGCAGAAGGCGGTTTATGATTTTTCTAGTACATGGTGCTTTTAGGGTTCCATACTCAAAGGGTAAAACGGGACCCTATTACTAAGACTTCGCTATCTATCTGTCTCTCTGTCCGTCTGTCACACAGCTGTATCTCATGAACCATGATAGTTAGAAATTTTCGGAGATGATGTGTTTTATGTATTTAATATATAATGTATAACCTGCCCCTCTGTTTAGCGTTCGTGGACCACGAGAAAGCTTTCGATTCGATTGAAACCTGGGCTGTACTGCAATCTCTCCAACCGGTGTCAAGTGGACTACCGCTATATCGAAGTGCTGAAGTGTTTGTACGAGAACGCCACTATGTCAGTCCGACTCCAGGACTGGAACTTGAAACCTATTCCGTTGCAGTAGGGAGTCAGGCAAGGAGATGTTATTTCTCCTAAACTGTTCTCTTAAAATTGCTGGACCTAACTGGCAACGCATTGCTCTAGACCGAGAAAAATAGCAAGCTTTGGAAGCGGCCTACACCTGAAAGGGGTTCCTGTTATGTATAATTTATAACAAGATAATGTAAATAAGATTTAATGGAAGTAAAAGGGTTTTTTTATAACTCCTTGTGTGTAAATAAATAATATTGTATAAGCTTACGTATTTTATTTACTATTTACAACAACAGTTGAAAACAAGTCGATGTTTTCCTTTAACTTGAAATCTATTGTTTTCGCATTAAGTATTACTGGTTACTTCTTAATTCATAAAAAGGCAAAATGTAAATCGCAATACCTACGTAAGTAATTTTTATCGAATATCGATATGACATGCACATCACTAGTGCATTTACTATTCAATACTATCGATAACTCCACAGCACTAACAGTCATCGTGACAGTTGGTGACAGTGACAGTTAGTTTTATAGTGTTGAACATCAAAGATATCGAGAAACATACAAATTACTTTGGATGACAGTATATAGGCAGTTACGTCTCTTCTCCGTAAGGAGTATTATATTATCTTTGCACTGAAGTGTTTGCCTCGGCATATACTTACGCGAGATGCCGCTCAGAGTTTTGGCTGAGTGCTAAGTCGTAGTCCTAGTCGTGGCGAAGTTTCCATTGCCAAGAGTATAAATACTTCTTTTTTAATTCTATTGTCTTTTATCGTTACATTTTCATAGTTTAATCCTCATATGTGCTGCATCGGGAATCTCCTTCCTAATCCTATTTTATCGAAGTCAGTTAAAAAGCTATCTATTTTGATTTGGAACTTAAAAATTAGTATAATAACTGATTTTACTCCGCTTCTAATGTTTAAGTAAGCGTAATAGTAATTATTATCAATTTTTTATAGTATCCAAAATATTTGAATATTCGGATAGTTCCACAGACAGAGTTCAGACCGCCAACTCACGAACCAAAAATATAGACCGTAAGCAACCATATTTAATCTGTACCCGCTGGTAGATTTTTGACGTTTATTTTTTAAAATTATTTAATGTCACTGTGGCAATGGAACTTACTGTGAACATCCAACGATAAATATATATAGCTCATTTAAATTTAACTTTGTGTAGAAGCTCACGCTGTAGTTAAATGAAATTAAACAAACATTTTACTTATCAGCAGATTTATTTTTTAATGTATCTCATCTCATATCCGCCAAAACGATATATCTTCGTCCTTTCACAGAGTTCTACGTTTTACAACCAGAACACTCGTACATTTTGCAAAATGAGAACTTGCATGCCATGCCACATACGACGCACTTCACTATCTTCCATTTGTTGTCCAAACAATGATTATTACGCGCTTCCAGATGAATTTTCGATTAGCTACACACTGTTTCGTTTGTTTACTATGTAACTATCAATACTACAATTTAAATAACAATATTTACAAAAATGAAAAAAATGTTCAGAGACGACTAGACGAAATTCCGAGGAGACGCCATTTTATTTTTATTTGTCACTTTATTTTGACCTTTGACGTCCAATGGCACTGCCATTATGGCAGTCAAGTCAAGGCAGTAGCCAATCAGAGCCCGGGAAGGGCGGTAAGTCGTCAAAATATTTTTGACACAATATGGCGGCTATCATACGCGTTTCGTTCTACATAGATAAACAGCCGTGGATAGTTCATGTTGTTGTATTCGGATAATATTTCGGACGAATATTCCGATAATATATGTATTCAGATTGCAAAGTTGCATTTAAGACAGTTCCCGCTCTGTGCCGTTTGGCATTATCGACTTGCGTAAATGTGGTTGGTTAAATTAAATTGTAGTTAAAAATCATACCCCATCCTTATTTCTAAAGCCTACTAAGCGTATGTAAAAAGTCTTATCACGATACGAAATTCGAAATCGCATCCGACCTTTTAGTTTGAATTGACCGCCTCCGCTATTCTACACCAGATGGCTGGTCTGGTGGCAGAACTGGTGTCAAGTAGCCGAACTAACACGTCTCTTAAAAGACGAGCAGCAAAGAATCACACGGATGTAAGAAATATTTACTTTGCACTCTAATATAGACCGTAAATGGTAGTTCTTGGAAATTTCATAAAGAAAATTATGAAATTTACTACCGCTAACAACATATTGCCACGGTACGTTTTAATCTATGAAAAGAGTTCTTTTATAGTGTGTTAGTATTGTCAAGGGGCTTGCAATGGGTGGAGCGCGCCGCGTTAATAACCTAACGCTCGAAAACCCCGAAAGTAGCTGTCAGTCCCGGGCCGTCACCGTCCGAGCATGTACGTGCGCGTCGTTTTGTGATCCGCTGCCGCGCGCCGCCGACTTGATCGCGACGAACCGCGCGTAACTACGTAATTTTGTTTGTTTAAAGAACCCACGATGAAACCGATAACCGGCCACACATGTTCTGTGTATATGGTTGTTTGAATACCCGAAGGAACGTTGGTGTATCTTTTATTCAGTTGCCTACAAATTTTGATCGGTAAGTTTTTATTTTAGTTTGGTATATGTAATAATAAGTACTTATGTAGTGATGGTTGGTGTTTAAAATTATCAACTTGTTACAATACAAATAAATACGATACGAACCACCTGGCTACTTGTTAGGTATACTTATAGCTTAAACTCACCATTTCCGACGTTTTACTTATTAAGTAACTAACTGTAATTTTATTCAAAATGAAACACGCGTTACTAAATTTATTTTACTTGATTAGCTACATAACAGTTGTCCTATTTAGGTAGTTGTCCTTTATTGTGGCCATAGCATTTGAAACACGGACAAAGGTAGGTATAAGTAGCTGAAAAACATAAGAAGATGACCTGTCCTACCCGGCTAGTATGATAGCTTATACCGTCACGTTTTATGTGACGTTTCAGTACATTTTGGCCATATAACGTGACGGTATAAGCTATCATACTAGCCGGGCTGTTGTATGCAGTTGTGACGTGTTTGTTGTTGATTTGTATGTCCGACAAAACGTGTTGGTTGATGATATGAAATGTATTTTTTATTTATTAGAGACCCAGTAGTTTCGGAGATGAAGGGGGGAATGGTATTTTTTTGGCTATTTTCTTAAATAATTTCTAAAATAATAATTTTAAAATTACAAAAAAAATATTAGAGATGCGCACAATGAGCTCTTTCATTTTAAATGTAACACTATATGTATATGTAGTTTGAAGGTACTTCCCCTACACGTAAAATGGGCATGCATTTTTTCTTCTTGCAAAACCCACCGAGTAGGCTATCGTTAGATGGTTCGTTAAAAAAATACGAGATTTATTATTCTTGTGAAGTAACATGTACTTAATTAATATCGGTTCACTGTACTTAAGCGACATCTGGTGAGGTACAACATTTTTTGCATCATTGAAGTATTTTTGGCGTGACAACCCTAGGGCTACACAGTACACGTGCCGCGCGTGAATGAATACAAGTTATGCGATAGACAGAGATGCAGAGAGTAGGCACGTTTCTTATGCCTAAACGCCGTTTTTATTAGGGAGTGAAATTTCTGTACTTGTACTATTCCTTATTCTGTGGTGTTGTGATATAAGTATGGTTGTTTGCGTGTGGCGACAGCCGTTCTCTAGTATAATCGCTAGGATGACACTTCCTCTGGTTTTTATATTCCATGATCCATTGGCCTACTACTTGCGTTATTATCAAAATTTTCCAGGCGGAAGTATACTACATTGAGAAACGCCGATTGAATACAGAACTCGACAGCACATTTTGTTGATTTTTGGTAGGAAGTACTTCCTGGAAAAATTTGTTATTGCGCAGGGTAGGGCAAGCCATTCTCCATACAAAATTACAAAGGTTGTGCAAGTTTTTTGCGTTAGTTTTGGCACTTCAGCATTTAATTTTATTTTTTATTGGTACATATTGGATATACGCAGAACTTGATGTTGAAATTTTGCATTATTTAAAAAAAATAAAAATACAATAAAAGTTAAAATTTAAAAAAAAACATCAAGTCATAGCTAACAAAAAAATAAGCATATGGACCAAAAAGAGTAACTGGTGTGCAAACACAAACGAAGAAAAACTTGCACAAAGTTTGTATGGAAAGAGCTTGCCCACCCCTTCGCCTTAATGTAAGTAGCAGGCCAATGTATGGTCTATTACTAGAAAAAAATTTAGAGGTGTCACTACTTCACAGCCACATAAAAAAGTTTTTTTTTGCCCTTTTTTATTTTTTTATATGACTTCTAGTATTAGTTTTTTGGGTCTCGATGCATAGGTACCTATCTAAATAAAGAACATCATTTCAAAATTTCAAACAAATCGCTTTAATAAATCACGAAAAAATATACATTAAAGAAAGGTATCAGCGTCGAATAACGCTTCGCCCATTCGTTTTTCGTTCAATTCGTAAGTCGTGTCATTCTGGATTCGTCACAGATTCTTTATTCGTCTTATTCGCTATATGTCTTAATCTTCCTAAGTCTAATTCTGTAACTTGTCTCATTCTTAATAAATCTCAATCGTATTTCGTCACGTCTTCCTAGGACTCATTCTTCATTCTTCCTTTGCGATTTTGGTCTCATTCAATTATTCGACTAAATTTTTTGGACACGTTCGATGTTGGTCACATTCGTAATTAGTCTCATTCGTTTTCAGTCCAATTCTAAGTTCGTTTCATTCGTTTTGCGTCTTGTTCGCTATTTGTAACTGTCTTTACCCGTCAATTTTAAATTATCATTATAAAATCATTTTTTAGCATAAGAGTTCTAAAAATAGCGGTCATAACTTGGTAGAGGACACGGGTATGTCCTCCAGTGTAGGGACATGGCAACCCCCTCACTCACTAGTAGTCCGCAGTGCAATCAGTCCGCTACCCGCACTACTACACACACACGAAACACTCCACAACTATACACATATACCTATACATACACCTCTCTACACACCCCAGGAACAATCTGTGTTCCTGGTTTTATAGCTCCACATCTGACTTTTAGTCCGTAGGCAGCTATGACTTGTACCAGCCTAGTCGAGTCGGACACTCCACTGTTACGGACTGACGACTGACCGGCGGGCCCTATGATGGTTTTTGCCCCCTCACCGAAAAAGCAAAAAGTGTGGCACGTGTAGTAGAGTAGGTACCTACTGTTGTTTATGCATAATTGTTTTCAAATCTTAAAGATAACTATTAAACAATAGATATAGGTAATGGTTGGTTTTAAGTACTTTTCGTCATCGTCAGCTTAAAGTCATAGTTAGTTATAACGTCTTGAGAAAAATTAGCTATCTCAAGTATTTAAGGTTACCCCTTTCAATATATATAAAGGTACTCATTTAAGGTTACCCCTTTCAATATATATAAAGGTACTCAGTGGTTACCCCTCAGGGCCCCAATTTTTTTTCCATCCTGTATCTGTCCCCGGCGTTGCATAAAGAAACCTCGCTTCATAAATAGGCAAAATTCAAAATAAACAAAAGCCGTAAATTACTAAATTTTAATTTGTTTATTTAAACTATGAATAGACGATCTGGCAAAAAAGATACGAATATAGCGACTAAGACGTACGTCGTATGGGACGAGTAGCGAACGTGCCCAAAAAAGAACGAGACGAGTAGCCAATAACGACAAAAAAAGAGAGAGACCAATAACGAATGTGTCGAAAATAAAGTGCGAATGATACTAAAAACGAGAGAGACAAATAAAGAATGAGTCCTAGGAAGACTGTGACTAAATACGATTAGGATTTATTAAGAATGAGACAAGTTACAGAATTAGACTTAGGAAGATTAAGACATATACTTAGCGAACAAGACGAATAAAGAATGTGTGACGAATCCAGAATGACACGACATACGAATTGAACGAAAAGCGAATGAGACAAATAACGCTGATACCTAAAGAAAAAACTTCATAAAATCATAAGTCAAAAACCGTCACTAGTAGGATGTTGATACTCAACATAAATATTCTTCACCAAAAGAGGTACTTAGTACTTACTCACCAAAAAAACACCGAGTCAAATAAATTCAAGGGTCGGCTTACTATGGAAACCCGACTATTGGCCTTTTGCAAGTTAAATAATGATGAAGCAGACAGACGGTGGTCATAGCAATTAGCAACTACTAAAGTGCACAAGATAAGCTCGCCGAGTTGGGCCTCATTTATACCCTTTCAGCGAGTAGGTGATGTCCATGCAAAAAAGTACAGTCGCGACAGTAAAAGCTGGCACCACAAATGAACAAATTTTTAAACAAAGTTGTTTCTTAAAATATGAAGGGTTTTATAGGGTTGCGTAGTCAACTAGGAACCTTTATGCTTATAGTTTCGCCACAGAATAAGTAGATAATAGAGTACGTTTCTACGTTTCGCCATGTCCGTCTGTCTGTCTGAGGCTTTGCTCTGTGATTGTTAGTACTAGAAAGTTGCAATTTGGCATGGTTATATAAATCAATAAATCTGACAAAGTGGTAAAACACGATTTTGCTCCGTGTTTTTATTTCGCAAAAATATGTTTTCTACTGTAGCATTGTAATTTTGTAGTACCTGACACTGTAATTTTATATTAAACTAGCGTTTAGCTAGCTTAGCTTAGCTAGCTAGCGTAGCTTCGCCCCCGTACTAAGCGTAATTTTTAACCGTCTAACTACAAAAAAGTCTAACTATATATGTTTGTCCACGATTATCTCGCGTTTGGCTGAACCGATTTAGATGCGGTTTCCAGAAAAGTAGTTGTTACATTCTGGGGGTTTCGGTATACGAAGTTTGGGGATTGTGATTAATTAACAGATGAAAAGATGAAAAGTCAGTATACAATCTGAGAACCGGCAAACTGTTTTTCGCAACGGCAAATTTCATTTGATTTTGGCAAAATTAAGGATCGAAAACTACTATCATACTTTTCCGAGAGGCCCAAGGGTAAAAGGCCGATGAAATAAAAGCATGTGCTTACAGTAACACCAATAGAAGGTCTGATAACGACCGAGCAACGGTGATAAACTCTGGTCCTTTGAAGTACAGAAATACGGTGGTAAATACTGACGATGTAAAAGGAAAACCAGCCAGTAGAGTTCTTAATTTTTTTTTACATAACGCACCTGGTCCTCCATAACACAAACTTGCCACGTTTGGAAACGCTTGTCATGTTGCTATTTACCTAAACTCAAACTTTGTTGTGAATTTATCATTGCAAGTCAGAAACATCTAAGTATTATGTAGATGCAAACAGTGTTTGTACTTTTGTACCGCGTATTCCGTTCGCTTCCAAGTTTGTTTTTTATGAAGTAAATATATCGCGGGGCAAGTTGCGCAGTTTCCATTGGAGCATACAAAAATAAAATTTGGCCTCACTTCCATTCGCACTTCTTACTATTTGCTCGTATGCTGCTATCAGCACATCATACCTAAAAATCTATTAGGATACGCTGGGCTCGTTCCGTACCTCAAAAGCAAAAAGAGACCCTTATAGGATCACGTGTGGCTGTCTGTCAGTCCGTCTGTTACAACTGATTTGCTTTAAAACTACTGGACCGGAGGAATTTCAATTTGGCACAAACTATCAAGAATTTTCATGTCCACAATATTAAATTAAAAATCAATGCTATTTTCGTAATTAATGACCCAAAAAACCATAAAAATGAAACCCATATTGATATTTAGACATTTGAACCCCTTCGCACCCCAACGGGGAGATGGTAAGTATTTCACGTTCTCCACGTTGGATTTTAAATTCATTGTTGTTTTCGTAATTAGCGACCCGATAAACCATAGAAATAATACACATGTTGATTTTCAGAATTAGTCACGACATTTTTCTCATAGACTCGCTTATAGTACCTACCTACTCAGTACAGTACCGGCCGAGCGGCAGTCGGAGTAAGATGTATGTATGTATGTACAGCGTTTTTGTGGCTATTCACAAAGGTTACCTCAGAAAGCCAAAATATCTTGACCTCCAATTAGCCGTAAAAAATACGAACGAGGAAGTCAATTCTCCTTTATAAAATAATAACAAGTAATAAATGGGCCAAACAACTTTTTTTTCCCGACACATTTTTTCCGGTGCTCACCATCCGGATTTTATAAAATAAAATAAATCTGAGGACTTGTTAGTGAAATTATTTTTACATAGCAATAATATCATTTCCTTATTTTATAATTCAAATTATAATCTATTAAAAATTACATCTAATAAAATAAATGGTGACTTTTAGACAATAATTGAAATTTAATTTTTTTAATCGGGCTATTTTACGATGAATTCAAATAGAGGATAATTAATTAAATATAAAACACTCCAAAATATCCCAATTTCATTTACAAAAATCCATTTAAAATGTACGGTCGAATGACATTAAATTAAATTAAGATACCTATTGTCTCAATAAGGTATCTTTAACTTTGTGCGGTAAGTATAAATAAATGTGAATTAATAAGAAATCAGAACAGCAGCACCTCCGCGTCTAAGTATCTTTCTAAACTTCGAATGTGATTCTGTGAGTTAACGGACTGTACTTAAACGGTGATTCCGGACTCGACAGAAACTCCAGGTGTCAGACATTAGCCGAACCTTACCTACCTATACTTAAAGCTTTCTAAGAATTCCCTTTTTAAGATAATCGCGTGAATAACTTACGCGATTACATAGAAAGAAACATTCATGCATCGTCCGTAGCCTGATAACTGCTGTATTAGCTTTAATCTGAATACACATAAGCAATCGAGCTCGTTCCCGTGCACACTGCTTGTTATCGTACACCAAATCCTGAAACGAGTAAAATTATTAAGACTTCACTCCTAGAGGTCTAAGTATAATAGAACAGGATCCGATGGGTCTAACTGGAACAGCACGTTTTGCGTTCCTAATTGGTCCCTAATGAATTTACTGTGTATCGCGTAGTCGCTTCCAAACGCATTTAGCTAAAGTACCTGAAAGAGCGCACGGGTTAGCAGTTCCGGAGCCGGTTTGTATAAGAACCCCGAACACCCCGAGACGAAAAATAATGTCAGAAAAATTATAAATGAAAATTAGTACGTTAAGGGTCCCCCGCACACTCGGCTGAATTCGATTCTTCATAAAAACGTAGTTTAGTTCTTATTTTAAAACGCAGTGCTATTTGAATCGCATATCGCATAGTACGAGGGCTGTTCCGAAAGTTTTAGCTGCTCTCACTCTATTCATGCGATATATGTTTTAATGATACCATTATGCGGGTAATTTCGATACATATGTGTTGGGGTGAAACTGTTGATGAAAGTCGCTTGGGTTTTATTTTTTGTGTTTTAAGTACGACGTTTCAACAGCCCTATCGAATATGCGATGAACGGGTCACAATACCAATTTTGTGTTGCGGGCCAATATTAATTAATACGTCACCACAACTAAACGAAATTTTATACACCACAAACTATGAATCTTCCCTGTCTCTACCCACGTAATCTGTTTCGATTGCATGAAAATCAGCGACAATGAGCAGGTGTGTCGAATATTAGTCTAGGTCGCGAGACTAGGGACTGGTCATCATCACAATTAAAACTTAAATTAAATAAAATCATTTAGTGATTTTACATTAAAATCAGCAAAACTAAGTTAGGAAGACATCCCGGGCATTTTCCACCACAATTGTTATGGATTTAGATGTCAAAACTATTTTTAGGTATCAAAAATGGTACTATTTTCGCAAATTTTTAAAAGCTAACACAAAAGGCCTTTTGGTAAAAAAAAGGTTGTGGAAAAAATACTTGCTGCTTACTAACGATTTTATCCCAGCTCATAACTATTGAAATTACCCACATAATGGTATAAATAAAAAATATATCGCATGAATAGAATGAGAGCAGCTAAAAACTTTCGGAACAGCCCTCGTAGGTAATGTTATTTGATTCGTAAAGTAAATGAAATTTGAATTCCAAACTTGACTAAGTCAGTACGCTGATCTTATACTATACTTATTTATTGCTATTCATTAACTTCTTCACTCGCTTATAGTGATACAATACAATACAATACAATATGCTTTATTGCACACCTCAAAAAAGAATTACAGATAGAAACAGCATAAAGATACAAGCAGAGGTAAACAACAGGCGGTCTTATCGCTAAATGAGCGATTTCTTCCAGACAACCTTTGGGTAGCGGAGAAAATAATTTTTAAGAAAAAAAAACCGACTTCAATGGGGCAGGCCGGTGAAAGATTATTATACTTAGATGGTGCACTCTTAGATTCCATACAATAAAATAAAAATGGCTATAAGTATGTTTATAATGGTAGAAGACTAAGTACCCTCAATTCCTCATGGAATCATGGAAAAACCTTGTTTGCTTGACAAACAAAACGAAGAGAACCAATCGCCAAACGTGAACTACGCGTCGTTGAAGAGTTCCGTTCTGATCATCATCAGCAGTTCCACTTCATCCAATGTCACTTTTATTAATGAAAATGCTTGATTAGTTCATGAAAATACTAAAATCACTATTTGTGTGCCTTTCACATTTGAGGAGTTCCCTCAATTCCTAATGGATCCCATCATCAGAACTCGAGCATGACAAAAATTAATCGTGAAAATAGAACTTGCTTAACAAACACAGCTAGGAGGACAAATCGCCAAACGTGAACTTTTCGTCGTTGAAGAGTTCTGTTCTGATCATCATCCGCAGTTCCACTTCATCAAATGTCACATTTTTGTATGATAATGCTCGATTTGTTGATAAAAACACAAAAATCACTATATGTTTGCCTTTAAGATTTGAGGAGTTCCCTCAATTCCTCATGGATCCCATCATCAGAAATCAAGCATGACAAAAATTTATCGTGAAAATAGAAATTGCTTAACAAACACAGCTAAGAGGACAAATCGCCAAACGTGAACTTTTCGTCGTTGAAGAGTTCTGTTCTGATCATCATCAGCAGTTCCACTTCATCCAATGTCTCATTTTTGGATGAAAATGCTTGACTTGTTGATAAAAACACAAAAAAACACTATATGTTTGCCTTAAAGATTTGAGGAGTTCCCTCAATTCCTCATGGATCCCATCATCAGAACTGCGTTTAGACAAAAACGGGACCAACTTGGATATATATACTTACAATCAAAAAAAGAATTTTCCAAATCGGTTAAGAAATAACGGAGTTATGGAGTAACAAACATTTAAAAAAACAACCGAATTGATAACCTCCTCTTTTGAAATCTTGAAGTCGGTTAAAAAGTAAACAAACATGATAAGTGGGTGGTGCAAACAAAAGGAATAACTACTAGAAATAAAAAGAAATATAATAATAATAATAAACACATAAAGCACTATAGATAAATATATATACAATAAACATACATAAATAAGTAAATAAATAAACATACATATATACCACAAACTTAAGTGAGACCCAAAAGTAAACTACAGACCAGTATCGAAAAATATTATGGAAGAGACAAATAGTGCTCTTTCAGACTAGATTTAAAAGACGCAATAGATTTAGCCCGTCGTACATCAAGGGGCAGAGAGTTCCATAGTCGGACAGCTTGAAAAGTAAATGAACAGTTATAAAATTTAGAGGAGGACGAAGGCACAGCAAGAAGAAATTTATTAGAGGATCTAATTGAACGCAGATAGTTAAATCGTTCCTTGAGGTAGCGAGGGGTTGCCGGATTAAAAAGTATATTAAAGAGAAGAGAAAGAATGTGAGAGTTACGACGAAGACGGATTGGGAGCCACTTGAGTTTTAAACGGAAACTAGAGACATAGTCATACTTGCGTAACCCAAATATGAAACGTATGCATACATTTTGAATACGCTCAAGTTTATTGAGTTGCTCCTCAGTGATATCAAGATATGAGATGTCCGCGTAATCGAGAATAGGGAGAAGGGTTTGGGCAAGCGCAATTTTAGTGGCGATGGGAAGGAAGTTACGAAGGCGTCTTAGAGAAGCTACTGCAGCAAACATCTTCCTGCTGACCTCGCTCACTTGCGGCACCCAGGATAGAGTGCGATCTATGATAATCCCTAGATTTTTCACCTGGTTTGAGAAAGGAATCTGAATATACAGAAGGGAGATTGGCGAAGTCGATTCTGGAAATCATATTACTACTGCCGATAATAATAACTTGGGTCTTTGTTGGATTAACTTTCAGCCCAAAACTCTCGCTCCACTTTAGAATGCGTAGTAGATCCTCATTAGTCGACTTAATTACAACAGGTAGATCGCTAAGCACCCTCGCATATAAATCTGCAGATCGTCGGCGTACAGGTGATAACTAGAGGAAAGGTTGTGAGTAATGGAGTTTATGAAAATTAAAATAATAGAGGAGACAGCACACCGCCTTGTGGAACACCGGCCAACGTACTGCACCAAGAAGAACGGGACTCTTCTACCGTTATTCTTTGCCGACGACCATTGAGATAACTGTGAAACCAGTCAACCACCGCAGGAGATATATTAAGAGAACGTAAGATAGCAAGCATTATGTCAAAATCCACAGTATTGAAAGCATTGCTGAAGTCCAATAAGGTTAACACTGTTACTTCCCCATTGTTCATGCCGTGCCGAATATCGTCTGTGATTTTGACAAGAGCTGTTGTGACTCAATAGATCGTTCCCGTTCAAGAAAGAAGTTAATTGCTGATGTACTAGTCGTTCCAAGACTTTGGATAGGAAAGGAAGAATGGAAATAGGACGATAATCAGAGTAGGAAGCAGGATTTGATTTTTTTGGCAACGGAATAATGTCCGCATCCTTCCGTGATAATTTTAGGTTGGCTAGGTACTAATTACAATTTATAATTTTCTAGCTATGCAGCGCGCATACGTAGCATTATAAGAGACAAGCGGATATGTAATGCGCACTAATCTGAACATACAAACGGAAAAGAAATGAGAATGTTAAAAAATAAAGACGATTGAATGTGTAAAGCATTTATTGTAACATAGAAATCCAAATAACATTCAGGTAAAGCTAGCACTTTACTTGGCCATATTTGTGCAAGTATTCATGTCATGTCGCATCTCTTTCTTTATAATAACGCAAAAGTGACGAAGCCATATTTGCCCAAATACAATGGCCAAGTTGAGCTAGCTTTACATATAATTGTACCTGTGCAGGTGTTATGTGACCTATGTAGGAACGGTGAAAGGCTCTCCTTTACACGCCCACATTTCTTATACAACTACGTAATTGTGACCAAACGAAAGTATATTTTATTACAATAAAGGACCATGCCTCAAAAGGGACCAAAGCCAACAGAGCTGAGAGTTAGGTCATTAAATACGATTTAAAATCTACTATAGAACACACTGACTAAAGAATAAATTGCGTCAAAATGGTCCTAAAAACAACAAAGCTGAGAATTAGGTCAATAAATAGATAATATAGATAGATTTAAATCTCACTCACTTTGACTAAAATATGAATATCTCAGTTCTGCAATGGAACTGAACTTGGTGCCCATAGAATGAAATGAAGTACACGTAAATATCGCCTATTCAATGACATAACCCTTAGCTTTGTTGGTTTTTGGTCCACCTTCCATACATAGTTGCCCATGGTCCTTTGGGTGTTCATTGAAATAAATTAGATGATTATGTACTTATTCATATTACTGTGATAGCCACGCATCTAACAATACATTTCGCGATAGGTATCAAATTACTAACATTAATAGGGCTTTCCCAGTCGTTAGAGGCGAGATTCATTAGTATATCAAATTATACATCATTATATATTATGTCTACTTATAGGTAAAACAGTAGGTATAGGTAAATAGTATCAGCCCTATTCATAAAAAAACCTTAACAGAGGCTTGATCGGCCTGTTAGTTGGCAGACTGATTAAGCCTGTTTGACGGTTGTTAAGAAGTATGATTTATAAGCGCTTGCTAGCCGTCTGTTAGATAATCGGTTGCTGATAGGTGGATTAGACACGTTATGTTGGCCATCCTGACAAATCATAGACAAAAACATGGCCACTTCGTGAATTAAAAAAAAAGATTGACTGCAGTGACAGCTAATTAGCGGGAAGCTAGGTAACCTCGAAATAGTCGAAATTTTCCTGCTCGTTAAGTTTTCAATTATTGAATTTTTAAATTACTTCCACCAAAAAAAGGAGTGATAATTGGATATCGGAGGATAAAGTAAGAAAAACAATTCATTTACTTTTGTTTGGTGTGACATGTGAAGTGGATCTTTGCTAACCTACCTTTAGTGTTCCTATTGAATCTAAACACTGGACGTCCTTTTCAGATGTTGCTTCAAGAGCTAGTAAGTGAGAGTAAACATAATAGAAGATAAAAATACGGACACAAACACGTACAGCCGCAACGTCGCTGCGTGAGCAGACCTTCTTAAAAGGCAATCAAATTGTTGGAAGTATTATATGGTACAGCTTTTTCCTAATGAGTGTTTATTATAGTTATGAAAGTATTGTTCTTGCAAATGAAACACTACGTATAACAAATTATTTTGCTTTTCGCTTTTAGTTCAATATTATGTGAAACGGCGCGGAACGAAAATAAAATCCGCCGAGAAACGCAAAGTTAGCACGGAAAAAACGTCAGGGTTTGGGAGCCTCTGCGAGAGGGCCCCACAGATTCCAACCCCTTGAGAGCCTGGTTGCCGCAGAATTCCAGACAGATAGCAACAAGTTTGATTCGGACTCAATAAATCTGGTTGGTATGGTTATACACTTGTACCAATGTTTTACATTTACTTATGTTTCAATGATGTAAATGTCCACAAGTTTCAGTTTGAAATACATGGATATAAATATCATGATATACTTCGCTTCAGGGTCGGGGTCAAATTATAATTTATGGTTTGATTGTGTGATGTGTTTGATTGACATAAAAAGTAGTATCTGAACCTAGTGAACCCGTTGAAGTAAGTTCAAATTGACACCCATGAGCCCTATAGTATGAAGCTCTGTTGCATAAGTATATGATAAATTATTATTAACTAACAACAATCATTTAATATCATGTAAATAAAAATAATCAATAAATCAATATGGTTAGATAATGTGCATGTAATCAAGCCTGAGGTAGGTTGTATGTAAGAGGTAACTTGTATTTGAAAGAGGTTTAGATAAGGTTACTTATCTATAGAGGATGGATGGAAAATATTGAACAAAAAGTAGCAAGTTAGCAGGATCAAATTAAATGTACCCAACCCAAAGGTATGGTTACCATAATAGACATGACATTTAGTTAGTAACTATAACTAATACAGATGACTAATGTGAATGTAACTTAAAAATAAAAGCATGTCACCTCATAAAATATTTTATTTAAACATATTTTATTTTTTCAGATACTGCTTGTACGAACTTCAGCTACTGCCCCTGCAACTGGTGAGGAGTCCTGTTCGTCACTATTGAAGCACAGGAAGCTCTACCAGTTGTGCAAGAAGCCACACCACCTCCCATGAAGAGAGAAAAAAGACAATGAAGAGAGGAGAAAGAATCCTGAAGTTAAAAGAACAATTACTTTTAGCTTTTTATCAAAATGGAATATTTTAAAAGTAAAAGGAAAGGTAGTTCAATGTGGTTAAAAGTAATTGTTCTGACCCCAGATTATTTTTCTTATTTTTTAATTATTGGATTTTGTATCTGTCTTTATTTTCTTTTTGGATTTTGTAAACTTAACAAAATAAATGTATTTATATGTCGTTAAGTTTTTTTTAATTAAATGTATGTTATTTTTTCTTATAACTTGAGCAACTCCTTGGTAATTAACATTATTAAATCATCAACTTAATGAGGTACTTTGTATAAGTACATCATTAAACATATATAAGAAATACTCATTCGAGTAGTTCACTAGTACATGCCATGAAAAGGGGGTTTACACAAGTTATTTATCAATTTTCTTATTAATGAAATAAAGGTCTTCGGGCGACTTGAGGATTTCTGACGGTAAAGTTGTTCACGCATTTGACAATCCTAATCTCAATAAGGTCTAATTTCCCCCTTGGGTTAGAAGTTCAGACGGCAGTCACTTCCGTAAAAACTAGTGCCTACGTCAATTCTTGGGATTAAGTAACCCTGGGCATCTTTTCGGGTGCAACTGTACTGGGTTATCGCTAGGATTCATGATGATTAATGAAATGTAAACACGTACCTTTTTATCCCTTCTTCACATTGCAACAAGAACGAAAACGGTACGTGTTTCTTTTTCCTTGGCTGTACAGTACAGCCACCAGCATAATTTTGTATACATTATTTCTTGTGTTTTATATACTTTGGTAACAAGCTTCTTACTAAATTATATTATATCTATAAAGTAGTTAGAGTCGATAGGCCGGTTAGCGACCAGCTAATTTGGTGTGCCGGTTTGCGATCACTTGGATAAGTTGATGAACTGATAGGATATTGATTCGTTTTATAAATAGATTCCCATTCAATAACTTAAAAAAATGTATAGAACTCACTGTTTCTGTATGTAGGGTGTGTAAAAATATTCATATCTTTAATAGATAAAAATCTCGTCCTTCAGGTGGTCGCACACTGACGATGGTCGCGTAACCGGCCTAGCGACCCTTGAGGTGTGCAATAAAGAGTATTTGTATGGTACCTATTTATGCCGCTGTATCTACTTACTGTTACATACATGATTGCAATTGACGGCCCTTATTAATGGTTTCCACCATCACCAAGTTCGTGGAAATCGTAATTATTGATAACCTTGTTTATTGGAAGTGGCGATGAATAAAAGCACGAAGATGTGCATTGTTTGCCGTCCTGTTGACTGCTCCTGTCGGAAACGCCCGCAGCGCGTAACAGGTCTCTTCCCTCTCGGCTGCATTAGAAGGGATTTTTTATATAATGGGCAGAGTCACGCATCAAAGTGATTCGCAATCAGTGCTCGCACCGAGAGTCCGAGAAGCTCTCAATTCGTCAATAATTTGGGCCGTCCCCTTGTCAAACCAGTAGGTACCGGAGCCGAAATTCTACATCGGGCAGATCCCCTATATAGGTACTCTCTATAGGATCTGCCAATTTGTAATACACATTGCGACGCCGCGGTTGTGCTAGTCCATTAACAGCTTCCACATTCCGTATAACCCGGATAACTTACATTGTCACGAAAGTAAAGATAATGATTGACGATCACTTAAGAGTCCGCAGTAAGCTCGGTTCTCCATACAAACGTAGTTTCGCTCTCATTTTCAAACGCCATGCTAGAATAACATGAAACTTTGTATACACAATGGGATCCGGCATAATATAGGTCGGAAATTAGTTTCTATTGCTTGAAATTATAACGGAGAAAAGTTACAGCGATTATTAAGGTTTTCATACAAGACGTAAAAAACTCAAAAACTCGCTGTATTTTTTACCAATACATTTTCTAACAACAGAAACTAATTTCCGACCTAGATATGGCGGCTCCCATTGGGTATACAAAGTTTCATGTTATTTCAGCAAGGCGTTTTTAAATGAGATCTAAACTACGTTTGTATGGAGAATCGAGTTCAGCCGAGCGTACTGGGGACTCTTTATAGGTATTTCAATCATAAGATCTACTTTTTATAAGGCGAGAGTATTTTTCCCATAAAGCCGTAACTATGTTAATCATCCTAATTTTATTTAATATACGACTATACGTATCTTCTTAAGTACCCAATTAACAGAATTTATAAAACAACATCCGTACAGAATCCCTTCGACCTTCGTAGAAATTTTCTCATGGGTATGGTTTTTCTCTTGTCGCAATCAGCTGTTCAAATTTGTGGCGGCCATTTTGTGACTTAACAGAGAGATAAAGAAGGGTCTACGGGCCTCTAACTTTCGAACCATTTAGCAGAGCCTTGTTGGACCGATTAGCGTTGACAGAGGATTATGAATCATGTTTTTTAGCATCGGGCCTTCAAGGAGCCTTCAAGGAGCCTCTAACTTTTTATGAATAAGGCTGTAATATATAGTCACTGATACTGCAAGTATCACATCAACACAAAGTATAAAATCTACATACTTAGGTAACTCAATAAAGTTTTGAGAACCAATATGCTTAAGTCACTTACCACGTCAGAACAGGTTACAGTTATTAACTGTGGTGGTTAATAGTAGTAGTATAGTGCTTTGCTTGGATATAAGCAAAAAAATTAACTGCCTATAATCGATTCAATATTATTATGCAGCATTTATCATAGCATAAGAAATATTCAGGGCCAATTGGCTATGTGCGAAGTAGGTGGTGGGGGTAAACTAAGCGATCGCAGCGCACACCATGGCAGAAATGTGCAATTTCCGGGGACTTATACGTCAAATTTACTTCGACGTTTCCTATTGGTTTCCTACGATTCGTTTCGTTTGTATTTATTTATTTATTTTCTTATTTATTTCAGTCAAATTTCCAGTAAGGTGTCTTTCTTGCTTACTAAATTAAATAAAATATTCATGTGTCATTATTTGATATCTCTGAGTTTGACATTGCCCCGGGACCCGTGACGTTTGACGTTTCTGACGTGCACATAGCCAATAGACTAACAATAATAAAATATATCAACTGCTGGGTTTTTTTTTTAATTTGAATACCGGCTACTATTATGCAAACTATTCCTTAATTATTTTATTAATCACAGTTAAAATACAGAAACTTAACTTCAAAGTAATTTGTTTTTAAACTATTCAACATGAAGTAATTCAACATCAAATACTAAAGTGGCGTTTGGCGGGATTACCCCTGGGTGGCCTCGAGCACCATAGCCATAGTCTGGTGAGCAAATCAGTCGAGCTCTCTCCCCTACTGACATCTGTAAAAAATATTTATTTATTAATTCATTGATTGCCAACTATGTTTCATCCAAATCCAAACTATATTGAAATCACAAATAGATAATAATAAATAAGAGATAATTACTTAACCCTTTGAGTGGCAAGTGTCAAACATAAATAACTACCGACATACTCGTAAAATGAAAGAGTGAATACTGTGTCATGCCTAGCGAGTTTCAAGTCCAATCATTGAAAAAAGTGATAAAGTGTCATATGTATCGGGCCAAAGAACAGTAGAGGCTAATAATATAATCAACTCCATGTTGTCTATGACTTAACTTATTAAATTTTTTTTTTGTACAAAGACGCTTCATCAATCAGCTTTATTTTATTAATAACTAATTATTACAAAATCCGCAACAGGCTTCGTCAACACCGTCAACCTAACCTAACCTAATCTAAAGGACCGCCCCGGATCGTAGATGGCTCAAAAGTTCCCATGATGCTGGCGGCGTTGCCACGCTGAATGGCCAACGAAATCTGTTGAGCCAAAAACGATCCGGAACGAGGATCGCAACCCCTCTCTCTCAGCCGCCGACCCACATCTTTTAAAAAGTCCCTGGCCTCTGCACCCCAGGGTCCCGCAGTCTCCACCGCCACCGGCACAAAGTCGTACACTGGTTCCAAGGCAGAGTACTTTAAATGTTTCGCTCGAGCCGCCGACTCTGCCGCTGACCCCGCGGATCTAATGGTGTGACTCAAATGAGATGGGGCAAACGTGCTCACGCACGTTGCGTCCCATAAGAGACACCGACCCTTCCGCCAAGGAACCAATGTCAGACCGTCTGGTCTTTTTCCATCAGTGCGGCATAGCCCCGGAGGCTCCAGGACACACGGCACGTTGGCCGAAACTAAAGCCCGGCGAACCACCTCGTTAATGGCATGATGCCTCGGAAACCGTCCCGCACACCTCTGACAACTAAGTCCATGATGCCCGTCTTCCTCAACCATCAATTACCATTATTAAAATACTTTCTGAAAAAGTTTCACACTCAGTCAGTAGGACATCATACATCAGTAGGTTCAAAGAACTTAGGTTGGGTTGCACCAAACAGTCAGTAATTGTAAGCTGTGTTCGTAAAAATCTGAATGTATGGAACTTGCATCCCATAGAAACCTGCCAAACTTTCTATACATTGAAAGGGTATAGCGTCTTTGGATGGCCAAACTGCCTTTGAAGAGAAAATGGTTTTACAATACATATGGTGCTACTTTTCAGCAGATTACGTGCATATTTCGAAACTTTAAAAAGCCATATGGACTGTAAAACGTTGTACGATACACGTGCGAACCGGTAATTCGCAACTCGTGTCGATTTAAAACACTCCCTTCGGTCGTGTTTTAGTTTATCACCACTATTCACCACTCGTTGCGAATTTCCCTTTCTCTGCACTTGTATCGTAATGTACTATTCCTTTTGCTCGGATATATCTTTATATACGTTGTAATTTCACGTGTCGTGATTTTTGAGATACTTACAAAAAAGGAAAATCGTTTATATTTTTTATCTACTAAAGTAGTGACCCGATCATTTTGAAATTTGTATATAAATAAATATTGGGGGACAATCTTACACAAATCGACCTAGTCCCAAACTAAGCAAAGCTTGTACTATGGGTACTAGACGACGATATACATACTTGTATAGATAAATACATACTTAAATACATAGAAAACATCCAAGACCCAAGAACAAATATCCGTGATAAATGCACAAATAAATGCCCTGGCCGGGATTCGAACTCGGGACCTCTAGCTTCGGAGGCAGAGTCACTACCAACTAGGCTAAACAGGTCGTCCTCGTATATACTCGTATTATGTAGATAATGAAGGACTTTTTATATAAAAATATTACCATAAAATTTTATATATAAGTAAAAAAAAGGATATTTCAAATTTAAAAAACAAATTTACTTGCGAGGTGGTTACACCTACCAATATTATATATTTTATGAACCATTTAATCTACCATTTAACTCTACCACATATATTTTTTCCAAAAAATATCACTCGGATCAACAGGTTAAAAAAAGAGAATTTGTAACCTCTCATATACATAGGTTTCCCTTTACTAGGTAGGGTAGACACTCCGGTCGCCTATTCAAAAGTCCGTTATTTTATATCACGTATCAGTAAGGAACTACGACACTCTTTATGTACTAAGTAATTGGAAATATAATATTAAAGTCCTATAAATCTCTGCTGTTAAGATTCTGACATTACATACGAGTATATACGTAAGAACACGATCATACACGTATGATAATGAAGGACTTTTTATATAAAAAAATACCATGAAATTTTATATTTAAGTAAAAAAAAGGATTATTCATATTTAAAAAAAAAATTACTTGCGAGTTGGCGACACCTACCAATATTATATATTTTATGAACCATTTAATACTCTACCACATATATTTCTTCCAAAAAATATCACTCGGATCAACAGGTTAAAAAAAGAGAATTTGTAACCTCTCATATTGTGGTCAGGTGGTGGGGGTAAGCTAGGCGATCTTAGCGCACACCATGGCAGAAATGTGCACTTACCGGGGACAACTGTCAAATTTACTTTCACGTTTTCTATTGGTTTCTTAACGGTTTCCTACAATTCGTTTCGTTTGTATGTATTTATTTATTTATTCTCTTATTTATATCAGTCAAATTTCCAATACGGGATCTTTCTCGTTTACCAAAGTAAATAAAATATTCATGTCATTATTTGACATCTCTGAGTTTAGACATTGTCTCGGGACCTTTGACGTTTGACGTTTCAGACGTGCACATAGCCAATACATAGGTTTCTCTTTACTAGGTAGGGTAGACACCCCGGTTTCGGCCACTTTAAGAGAGTTCGCCTATTCAAAAGTCCGTCATTTTATGTCACTTATCAGTAGGGCTTCCAATACCGGGATCCCGGGATCCCGGGATACCGGGTTTTTTGGGACATATTTCACTACCGGTATTTTCTGATTGAATACCGGGATCCAGGTATTTTTATAAACTATCAAAATATGCCAAACAAACGTCACTACCCTTCAAAATGTTGGAATTCGGCATCGCCGCGAAAATGTACGAATGTATAAAACCAAATTTATATTTATACGAGATTGATGTTACTAAAGCTATTTTCGAGGAGCACGAAGAATATATATTAAATCATCTGCTCTTAGTAAAATATTTGATTATTGTAAGGCGTACAAAAAATGTTCTAGTAAACAATATGAACAGTAATTGAGAATATTTATTAAAAAATATGTGAATTAAATTTTTGCTCTTTTATTGTTATTCCCCATACTTTTAAAATTATACCGTCACCATATATTATTATTTCTAATGTAACAATTCATAGATGAATCCTTAGCAAGTATATTTGACCGACCTGTTTACTATTTACTAATTGTTATTTAAAATAAAGTTTTGACTATCATTTATAAACTGATTCAATACAAGTACATATTGTCATTCATTGTACATGCCATTTTTTATAATTAATCTGCAATCGGCCATACATGCCATAATCAGATAGTTAGAACACAATATTTTAATTTTCTTCGGGTGGGTTTCATTGATATAATTAAAGTCAAATATAATTAAAGTTTTTAGTCAAATAGCCCGGCCCGCGTTATTCCGGGTGCAAAGGGGCCTATTACGCTGGCTGCATTACCGCTTTGAATTGCAATATACAACCTTTGCAACAGGAATGACCCGGAACGGGGGTCATGACCTCTCTCGCAAACGGCGCAATTGTCTTTATTTAACCAATACAATTTCCATAAATTGATATCAAGTTCAAAAATCAATTTTAAGTATTAAAAAATTGGGTGGGGTTGATTTCGAATTTATATACTTATTTTATAAGAAAGTTAGTAAAGTATAGTACATTACGATACAAGTGCAGAAAATAGGAAAATCGCAACGAGTGTTGATTAATTAAAACACGACCGAAGGGAGTGTTTTAAATCGACACGAGTTGCGAATTACTACCCATTCGCACGTGTATCGTACAACGTTTTACAGTACATATGGCTCTTTAAAGTTTCGACATATGCACTTAATCTACTAATTACCGCACTCGTGCGGTAAAATAGCACCATATGTACTGTAAAATATTTTTTTGGTAGTTCGTTATAATTTTGTGGTAATTCAATGAGAAATAAGACTGTGTGTTCTTACTTCATGTTACCATGGTACCAAAAGGGTATTTTATTTCATGCTTTTATATCTTGAAACTTTTCCCCCAAAAAATCCCGGGATCCCGGTATTGGAGATTTCAGGTTCGGTATTAATTAAAGAAATAATAGACAAAATACAAAAATTCCAAAGGGCTATCGAGAGAAGTTTACTGGGAATAAAAATAAAAGATAGATTAAAAAACATAGAAATCCGTAAAAAAACAAATATTTTAGATGCAGCGGAAATGGTATGTCGTCTGAAGTGGCGCTGGGCCGGCCACACAGCGAGAACTAATGATGGTAGATGGAGCGAAAAGGTACTGCACTGGTATCCGCGCGACGCGCGCCGGCCGCGAGGGCGGCCGCGCCGGCGCTAGCTCGACGACCTCACCCAGCAGGCTGGCATCGCATGGACACGACTGGCTGCTGATAGAACGTTGTGGAATGAGATGGAGGAGGCCTTTGTCCAAAAATGGACAGACCCAAAGAACTTGTGATTTAATTTTAATTTATCAAAATGTGATTTAAAATGATTTAACTTTAATTTATATTATGTGTAATTTTGATTATGGTTACTTACTTATTTTTATTTAATGTATCTAATGAATATAATTTATTAGTAGTAGTAACCAAACCATGTATGCATTTTCTATTTTGGGTTAATAAATGGCTTATTATTATTATTATTATTATTATTATTATTAATACCGAGATCATAGAAGGTCCGGTATTTGGAAGCCCTACTTATCAGTACGGAACTACGACACTCTTTATGTACTAACTCATTGGAAATATAATATTAAAGTCCTATAAATCCCTGCTGTTAAGATTCTGACATTACATACGAGTATAAACGTATACAAGGCGTCTCACGGCTATGCTTATGCACTAGGAAAAGTACCTTAAATTTTGTGGATGGAACATTTTAATAAATAAAAGAAGACATTTCAACTGCTATTAAATTTTTAAATAATTCCATGGTTGAACCGGGAATTGAACCCGCTACACGAGAAAAAAATTACCTTGTACTTTATCATGCCGATCGAAAGGCTTCATCATAAGGATTATTTTTTGCTAAATAACATAGTGTCAGAAATAAAAGGAAAAAAATATAAAATAAAATAAAATTCATTTATTCATTATCATGCTTATTTCACATAGTTGAGCCTCTTTTTAAGCATTTAAATATGCTTGTGTTAAGAGACACCGCTCCTCCATATGTTGCTAATTGTGATTTTAGTTTCCGGGTATTACTAACATTTTAAAAACAAAACAAAGTATGTAATTGTACATTTAAACAGTTTAACTTAAAAACTTAACGAATGACAAGGTATTTTACTTAATAAGAAACGAGAGGTTAGATCCGGACGTTATTTTGGGCTTGTTTCTCCTACGACTACGAGTAGACGAAGTGACAGGTATAAAGACGGTTTTTTTGTGCGCTTTTAGGGTTATAATTAATATGTAAAGTTTTCTTACAGTTTTCTTAAAGTTTTCTTACTTACATCAGCAGTCATATATAGTTCAGCTATTTGAAAATTTATATGGTTTAAGGTACATGACTTTGAGCAGTGACCTTTGTGCTCTCTCTAGTTCGAGGAATTTGGTTTTCGTGGCACCGCCCCATACGGGGATGCAGTACGATAATATAGATTCTGCGAGTGAGACATAGACTTGTTTCAACATAGCCTTAGTGGTTATGTGTCTAAGATTTTTTATATTGACAGACAACACACGGAATGTTCTTTGACTTTCTTCGACCGTCCGCCGCGCTCGGACTAAAGTGCTACCAACCGAAAACTAAATATATATGCATCTCTGTCGCACTTGCATATTCGTGCGCGGAGAGGGAAATACTTCGTTTTCAGATCGAGGTAGGCCCTCTGGTCTGACGGCTCCTATTCCTGGATGGTGCGCGTATCGGAATGTGAAACACCTTTGGCAAAACGGAACAAGTTGTTAAATAGCTTCCATTAATTGGAGAAAGTATTACCAACTGTTATTATTATCACGCGAAACACTGAATATTGAAGCAACATCCATAGGGGCCTGTTACATGGTTGTTATTATCACGCGATATACTCATATCACGATCCGTATCACGTGCAATGAATATTGAAGAAAAGTCCATACGATTTTGAAAACCACGATAATATTGACACACCAGAATTGTGATAATATTAAGCGTTTAACAGACCCCATACAATTTTAAAAATCGCGATAATATTGACACAATATTGAGTGTAAAGGGCCCCACTTAAGAGAATTTGGCGGAGAATAGAGAGATGCTACCGCGAAACGAAAACGAACGAACATCGTGTATTTCCCTCTGCGTCGCTCGATTTTGCAAGTTCGACAGAGAGGGAGATACACGAACTTCATTTGTTTTCGTTCGCGTTAGCAGCTCTGACTTCGCACCAAAAATACTGACTGGCACATCAATATTTAACAATTGCACATTTGAACTGAATTTTAATGAACGATTAGTATTTTAGTTATACAAATCAGTACTGATTACGGTGTCAAATTTTTTTATGTGCCTTTAAATACTACCCTTATCAAAATGCTTAGGATTAACTTGCAAAGATACTAGCCTTTGCCCGTGACGTCGTCAGCGTAATCTTTTACTCCCTATTCCATATGTTAATCCAGACTACAGACCAGACTACCAGAGGAGGTTGTGGTATTACCTGCTGCGAGTGTGCAAAAAAACCTCAGCTAGAGGAACTGTGGTTACACATTGGTACTGGGAAACACCGGCAGTAGCTTTGCTGTAAAGAAATAGCCAAAGCGCTGGTCAAAACAGTCATAAATAATATATCTTTAATCCAGCTCAGTTTCGACTGTCGACGAATGCCGAAAGCAGTTCTTTAAGGAATAAACCCGCCAGTTGGAAATATTCCACCAACGAATGTTGCACTGCACCAGCATTTCCTGTGGGCAGTTATTCAAGCAGTGCATGTATGGGGTCAAATGTCACCGATCCAAAATATTCCTAGTCCATCTGGTTGGGGATGGACGAAAGTTAATGACAGATAAAAAAGAATAGATGGGAACCTACTTGGACTAGTTTGCCTGTAGCTACCGAAGCCTGCATGGAAATGATTAGGTGCAGATGCAAAAAGAAATGCGCTGCTAGATGCGAGTGTTTCCAATAACAATTATAGTGCACCAAGTGGTGTGCTTGTGATGAAACATGTTACACATACATTTAACTAAATAAAATAAATAAACGAATATTGGGGGACAATCTTACATAAATTGACCTGGTCCCAAACTAAGCAAAGCTTGCCAGACAATGATAGATAAAAACATACTTAAATACATAGAAAACAATCAAGACCCAGGAACATATCCATGCTAAATGCACAAATAGTGCCCTGGCCGGGATACGAACCCGGGACCTCTAGCTTCGGAGGCAGTCTCACTACTAACTAGACTAAATAGGCCGACATTTGAACCCGGGACCTCTAGCTTCGGAGGCAGTCTCACTACCAACTAGAATATTCATTATATGTACGAATTTCAGTATAATAATCAAATTAACAATAATATATGATCATATCTGTGACGTGTTAGTTTTATTTTGAAAACCAAACAAATCATCAAACGGGTAGATTTTTCGCCATTTAAAAAATAATATACATGTTTACAAACGAAAACACAGCTTAAAACTACCTAAAATACCATTAAGCTTGTAGATACATTACATATTCAAACAATTATAAGATTTTTTGGGGTCCTTATTTTTATGAAGTAAAATTTTTAGGAGCCTGGTGTTCTAAACATTTTTTTTTCAAAGTTGCGTGTCTTAGTTTTGTATACAATTATATATTTTTGGAATCTACATAAAAGTGGCTTTATGATTATATTTTTTTATGCCCAAATCGTTGCTTGTTTTCACGTAATAGATGCAGATAATTTTTTTTAACTATGATTTTACGTTTTTTTTAACTTTATTTCATATTTTTTTATGAAAAAATGTTATTTATATCCCAGAAAATGATTGGCTATCCTTAATTTATCCGAAAACGATACCAAACATGCCCTAATCTGTATAAAAAATACGATAGGAGGACCGAAAGAACGCACGGCGGAAAGACCCTTCCCCCCCTCCCACTCCCCACCAGCGGGGCGTCCGTCCTTGTCTCCCGGGCGTTTTCAACTCTATTCCACCTAAGTAACAAGTGTGCCAAGGCTCATGCTTTAATGTCAAAAATATTGGTTCCCATACATTGATGTCCTATAAAGCTCTAACTCACTTGACAAGGGGGGTCAAAGTTGCACCACATCTGTAGGGAGTGTCCACCATTAACCCACTGGGCCCCCGGGTGACCCCTGGGTGCTGCTAAAAGCGCAACAAAACTGGCAACCATACTTGTCTTCTTAAAGATCTCACGGTTGAAAAT
This sequence comes from Notocelia uddmanniana, assembly GCA_905163555.1. Classification (NCBI taxonomy): domain Eukaryota; kingdom Metazoa; phylum Arthropoda; class Insecta; order Lepidoptera; family Tortricidae; genus Notocelia; species Notocelia uddmanniana. The sequence goes on from LR991052.1 coordinate 55,944,208, forward strand.
AAATGCCATATGATTATTATTATCATTACATAAAATTATTATTTCAAAAGTTGCTCAATTTTATTTACGCCTTAAAGTGATACAACATTATTGGCTGGTACTTTATATAAACGAAATAAAGCATAGCCATAACAAAGTAAATAAATCAGGACTTCAATTTGTAAGGTTTCTATCTATGTTTTGTATGGAAATTGATGAATATCCATCAACAATTTTGCCACTTTAAGTGGGAGATTTATTCTATATTCTTGGTCATACATTCATGATAATCATAGAATGCCAAGTACATAGATGTTGAGACTAACAAGCACACATGCACCAAAGGTAGTATGTAAGCTTCACCTAAATAATCACTTTCATTAATAAGTGTATTAAGATCCCATACAAGTGAATATGATGTTACCTTTGGTATACCCATGTCCCACCCTTTGATTACATCCCCTTTTCCGAGAGTAAATTTAAAGGGCTGCCCGCGCTCTCTAGAACAGTCGAAAGTTTTCCCATCCGCCAGTGTGCCAGTGTAATGTACCACAACCGTTTGGCCCGGCTTGGGATATGTAGATCCTGAAATGTTGATAGAGGGTTAATAACGTTAATACTGTTTCAATTATCCACAGAAAAATTAGTTAAAACGGACCGTTTCCAGGCGACAGTACTTCAATTTCGACACCCATTATAAGCTGTAGATATTTGAAACCATGCAAGCTTGGTAAATGTTATGATATCATGTTAGAATTAGAATACATGTGGTATGACGTAAAGTCGCAAAAGCGTGTAAAAATATGACACACATGACATGACATGACCAACTTGTTTGATTGACGTGCCGTTGACAGCTAATAACCTAATAAGCCGCAACCAAACTGTCCAGCATTGCAACGCAAATAGAGCGAGATGGGATAGCCAAGGTTTTTCATCAGTTCATCACAGTCTCTCCCTTAGACTTCGGTTACACGCTCATTCAAGCGTCAGTTCAGTCTATCATTCCGGGAGAGTTCTGACTGATGCCAGAATGAAGGAAAATGGACACGGTTACACGGTCATTCCGGGCATATGTTTAACGGATCACCAAATATAGTAAAATGTAACACCAAAAAAACGATTTTTACTGTCGAAAATAGTAAAAGATCACCAAAATTAAAACATTGATTGTTGTATGTGAAATTAAAGACAGTGTCTCCAAACATATCATTGGTGACCCAAACGGATACCTTGCAGCTTGGATACTCCCCGAGGTTGCTCTTGATGGCCTCGAGGAGCTTGGTCCAGTTGGGCAAGACGGGGGCAACGATCGTCGGGTAGCGTGGCTTCCTGGGTTGCTTGGGTTGTTGTTGCGGCTTCGGTTGCTGTTGCTGCGGGGCTGCTGGTGCCGGGCTCCGACTAGGGGTCGGCTGGGCGGCGGCGGCCTTCGCGGCAAAGGTTGGCCTCTTCTATCCTCCCACCGAGGTGTTGGGTGAGGCGGACTGGAGAGGGGTCGCAGTCGCTGGTTTGGGCGGCTTCGTTGTTGTGTCGGGCGGCGTGGCCTTAATGCACGGGCGCTTGTCCGTGTGGGCAGGGGAGGGCGGGCTTTCCCGCGGGCACTTCTCCGGCCTAAGGACCGCCGGGTGGCGCCTCAGGAACTCCAGGAAAGCCCCGTCCTCCGGAAGCAGTACGGTTTCCAGCCCGAAGATATGACTGGTGAGGCGGACGTAGGCGGCTATCCACGCCTTCAGACCCACCGAGATGAGGCCCGAGCCCATAACTTGGGCGGCCACAGCTGAGTCCAGTTGTAGCTGCTCCAAGGGGCCGGACTTCGCGGCGGGCGACACGGGCGAGAATAGCTGCAATGTCGGGGGTGGCAGCTCCGGGCTGGCGTCCGTAGGCTGCGGCATCGGTGAGTGGTTAGCGGCGGTCTCACCTGCAGCGGTGTTATCCGCGCCGGCAAATACGTCGCTTCCCGCGTGCAAGTCGGTGGCTGTGAACGTAGTATCCATAGGCTGCGGTGTTGGTGGGCCGGCGCTAGCGAAAAAGTCGGGTGGGAAGATATCTCCCCACTCCGAACTACCTCCGCTAGGCGGTGAGAGTGCGTCGGCGTTGATCTGTACGACGCGGGTGCAGGTGCGGAATTGGTGGGTAGGTCGAGAACTGCACTTCTCGGCCTGCCCTCTTTCTTCGGCTTCGGGGTGTGCATGGTAGTGCTAGCCGCCGTCGATTGATGTCCTTCACCGCATACCCTAACCCGGGGCGTCCGTTTGAGCGGGACCGGGATCGGGCAACGGCGAAAAACGACCGGCGGCGGGGTCTCAAGGAAAAAGGCTCTCCCCTCCGGCTAACTAGCCGGGCCGCTGTATCCAACTACTTTTCGTAAGAAAAGGTGTTTGGATGCGCGAAGTGGTGAATAGGCGTCCGAACTGGAGTGCTCCTGGCGGCGAATCCTGAATGCCTCACCAGCCACAATCAGTCTATTTATAACCTTTGATACAGGTAATGGCGCCAGGTGGTGGCGTGACGTCACAATGGCCTGAGAAGTCAGGCCAGGTGCAGGTGTTGTTTACATTGCTTGCAAATTTTAGCTTGCAGCACGGCCCACGGCGACGCCACCGTCATACACATAATGGGCTATGATGGCCATCATAGTAGTACAATAGTTTACTCCTGTCATACTCCTGTCATAATGGGGAATGTCTGAAATTTTTTAAAGTCCTTGATTATTTTTCTAATGGGAGGAATAACCGTCGCCATTAACAGAAAAAAGTTTCAGATTTTTCGGTTGCACCATATATTTTATAAAAATACAAACATTTTATATCACCTCGCGTCTGCCCCGTATCAGACTACTACGACATTTCTAAGTCTGTCGAATATTTAAAAAAAAAACGCCTGCTTGGATCTGTGGTACGCAATGACATTGACAGTTCAAGTCATACGACCAACCTATGATGAACTGTCAATGTCATTGCGTACCACAGATCCAAGCAGGCGTTTTTTTTTTAAATATTCGACAGACTTAGAAATGTCGTAGTAGTCTGATACGGGGCAGACGCGAGGTGATATAAAATGTTTATATTTTTAAAAAATATATGGCGCAACCGAAAAATCTGAAACTTTTTTCTGTTCATGGCGAGGGTTATTCCTACCATTAGAAAAATAATAAAGGACTTTTAAAATTTTCAGACATTCCCCATTGACTAGACATTAAAAAATGTAAAACAATCGACAACAAGCAGAAACAATGTGATATAATATACCTATCTAAATGTAAAAATGACATGTAAAATTAGTTATAATTTTATCAATAAATATCTCAATACTAAATACACTATATGAGTGAAAGGGACTGCACCATACGGAGTTCGGATTTCGAATTACGGAGTAGACCCTTTCCCTTTAAATTATCTATGAATAAATTATGGACAGAGATCCAACAGACAATAGAGAAATAACAGTGCTGCCGTTTGGTTCCATTTGTTCCATTTTTTGGAACTTTTGACACCCCCGCGGTACTTGGAAGGAACTTTAGATTTTAGGACAATTTTCGAAACTTTTTGCGCACTCTTTAAAAGCTTCTATAAAGGCACAGTAAAGTAACCCGCGACCTTCACCAGGTCATCAGTCCACCGTGTGGGAGGGCCTGCCCACGCAACGCCTTCCCGTACGCGGTCGCCACTCAAACAAATATATAAGCCGAGACACACCGAAAGCGTGCGCAGCACGTGCACGTGCGCGTGTGCGTGGTTTGCGCGTTGTATCGTATGAAATGTCATAGTACATGACACACCACTGGCGTGGCGTGCGCGCACGCATTCGGTGTGGCTCGGCCTTAAATCTATAATATTTTTTTTCTTCTGATTAAAATCAAGTCTATATTTTATGAGACGAAATAAGTAAATAAAAAATCTTTTTCATAACAATCTTTGATTATCGGTATGTTTATCTTTTTAAATTGCATTATTTATAAGTATTTCATGATTTAAAATAAACGGAACTTTTCAGACGAAAATGGAACTTTGGTAAAGCGATGAAGGTGAAGTAACCTGGCAACACTGAGCATCATTCACGCTTGTTTATGGTTTTTTAGGCGGGAACTCAAAAAAGGCGGTCGTATTAATTTTTCAAAAGTTATTTAATTTCATTTTTATTGTATTAAGTGCAGTAAATATATCAATTCGTATTGAAAAAAGCTTAACAAATGGACGGGAATGAGGGGGGCGGGGATAACCCGCCCAACTCCCACAAGCGTACTCGGAACGATGGAGACAGCGTCGGCGGTGATAGCGGCGGCGGTGAGCGAGACTTTGTACCATATTTTAAACCGAATTATAAGAGACTTTATCCAGAGAACTCCACCAGAACTGAATTTAAAGTGTTCGTCGAGCACGTCAATCATAAAGACAGAATTGGAAATAAAAGTCCAATATATCTGAATCATATATTTACCACGGATGTAAAAGGTGTGATAGCCATCCAACGGCTGAACGCAAACAAAATTGCAGTAGTTTTTAAACAGTACAACACAGCAAACAACTTTTTGAACAACACTGCTTTTTTAGAAAAATACAATGTAAAGGCTTACATACCGGCTACACAAATCGAAAAAACTGGCATCATACGATTCGTACCTGCGAATATTTCCAATAAGGACTTATATTGTAAATTGAGCTCCGTGTATGAAATCATCGCGGTAAGGCGTTTCACAAAAAAAGTAGGACAAGAGAGAATTCCACTACAAACTGTTAGTATTACATTTTTATCCAACGTATTACCAGACAATGTACAGTATGTCTCATACAGAGTATTTGAATATGTACCTCCTCTGCAACAATGTTTCAAATGTTTTAAGTTTAATCATTCGGCAAAAATATGCAACGGCAAACAAAGGTGTTCCATCTGCTCAGGTGAACATATCTATAAAGATTGCGACAAACCAAACGAGCTCTGTTGTTCCAACTGCAGCGGCCCACATCTAGCCATCTCGAGACAATGTCCCATTAAAATGACTAAAATATTAGAAAAAAAGAGTAAAATTACGTACGCAAGTGCAGCACAAACAATAAAGAAACCTCAGATTGAATACCCCTCATTGCCGTTGCCAAAACAAACCCACGTTGTAAATAGCAAACCTGTAAATACCCCTGTAAATAAAACTGTAAATAAATCTGTAAATAGTGTACATAACAAGCCGGTACAACAGACCGCAGCCACAAATGACCAGCCTATGGACATTAAAGCCCAGGTTCTATTAAGTGACGATGTACTGTCGGCCCTAGTACAAACACTGGTAGAGCTGGGCAATAAAAGTGATCCTACGCCGATCACTACTGCAGCCATTAAAGACATGCTAATTAAAAATTTGTCTTCATAATGGATTTAAGTTCCCCTAGAGCATCCCAGTTAAGAATTGCGCAGTTTAACATTCAAAGTGCAATCAGTAAAAAGCCTTTACTAACTAAATTTATGCAGGAACAATATATTGATGTATGTTTACTTAATGAAACTTGGTTTAAAGAACACCATAATTTTAGAATCCCCGGTTATAATCTTCATCACAGAATATCTAAAAATTCTCACAATGGTGTAGCAATATTAATTAAGCCACACATAAAATATAATATTTTAAACACAACTTTCTATGAGGACATTCAAACAATAGCTGTGTCATTATCTACTAAACGTGGTAGTGTTACTATACTCTGCGTATACTGTCCTCCTTCCAACGGGCACATCAGAATGAATAGGCTGCGCAATATAATTCGTAACCTCCCTAAACCTATTTTTATGAGTGGAGATTTTAACGCACATCATATTGCATTTGGTTGCTTATCTACTAAAGGTCGCGGTCAAGATTTATATGACGTCACTGACGAGTGTGATTTGTGTATATTAAATGATGGCAGTTTCACTACAGTGAACCGCCCTAGAAATAACCCTTCTGCGATCGACGTCAGTTTTGCTAGCGCATGTTTAGCACCATTATGTGAGTGGTCTGTTCATGACGATTGTATGGGAAGTTACCATTATCCAACTATAACTGAAATATCTTTATCCATACACAAGTACCAAATTAACCCTCCTGTTGACAAATTTCTGTACAAAAGAGCTGATTGGCGCAAATATAATGAACTATCAGAAAATGCTTTTGGCGATTTAACTGTTAATTCAGAAGACCCACTCCCTTCTTATAATGAATTCTGTAGACGTCTGGATGCCCTTATGCAAATAGTTGTCCCAAAGTTCACTAAATCTGTCCACTTTGCTAGCAGACCTCCTGCACCTTGGTGGAACGAGGTTTGCGAACAAAGTGTAATAGCTTCCTACAATGCACTGAAACTGTACAGAACTGATCCTACAATAAATAATTATATAAATTATAAGAAACTTGATGCATTAAAAAAGAGAACCATTTCTGAGCAGAAGAGTACTGGATGGAATAAACTGTGCAACACTTTTAATAGAACTACACCTATAAGCAAAATTTGGAACATGATCAAGATGTTTAAAGGTGTTAAATCCAATATTAAATGTCACAAAGACGAGTTCATACCATCCTTTTTAGACAAACTATCTGATAATAGTGGCTTAAAAGATACTAGTAACTTAAATAATTTCTTTATCAGTAACAACAATAATAGTAATTCGAAATTTCTATTAGATCCATTTACATGGAATGAATTTATAACAAGTTTGCAATCTAGGCATAACACTAGTCCTGGTCTAGATAACTTTCCATATATTGTTATTAAAGAACTCCATTCATCTGTTCAACAACTCTTCCTTGATATTCTTAATGCATTATGGCATAAACAAATTATCCCTGAGTCATGGAAAATCCAGTGTGTTATCCCAATTCTCAAGCCAGATAAATCTCCAGAACATGCTAGTTCCTATCGTCCTATATCCCTATCTTCTTGTCTTGGTAAACTATTTGAAAATATGATTAAAGTCCGCCTGGACTGGTTTGTAGAGGCTAATGGTATCATCCCACATGTGCAGTATGGCTTCCGTCGTGGACGAAGCTGCGCTGACAGCTTCATATCACTCATCTCAGACCTGAAAATAGCAAATAACCTAAAGTCACCCACTGTTTGCGTATATTTAGATGTCCAGGGAGCTTTTGATAATGTCGACCCAGGTATCTTGGTCAACATTATGTCAGACGTGGGTATACCTGGTCGACTATGTGAATGGATTTATAATTTTTTAAATAATAGAACCTTATATGTCAAATATAATAACATCTTACATGGACCTAGAACTGCATCAAAAGGCACAATGCAAGGTGCCACTCTCTCACCATTACTGTACAATTTGTATACTTGTGAAATATGTAAATATGTTAATACTAGTAATGTAAATATATTACAATTTGCTGATGACATTGTTTTGTACAGTAGTAATAGAAACTTAGAAGTTGCCATGGCAAATATGAATAGAGCATTACACCAGTTGAATTTATACTATAATGGTAGACTGCATCTTAAGATTAATGCCACAAAAAGCAGTTTAATGATTTTTGGTAATGACAACCCACCAAGTGATATTTTGTACTGTGGACAACCTATAAGTAGAGTTAGTTCTAAAAAGTTCTTAGGTGTCATCATAGACCAAAATCTAACGTTTGAAGAACATGTCCGATATATTTCAAAGAATGCTTTAAAGGCTATTAATATAATAAGATGTCTTGCTGGAGTGAGATGGGGTGCTGATCCTAAAATATTGTCTATCTTATATAAAGCTATTGTGAGAAGTCATTTTGATTACAGTGCTATGGCATATATGAATAGTTACCATGCGAAAAAAATAGACATTTTACAGAATAAATCTCTTAGAATAATATCTGGTGCAATGTGCTCAACTCCCATAAGGGCCATGGAAGTTGAGACTAAAATTATGCCACTGATGTTGAGACGTCTCCTACTAGCTGAACGATATTGCCTTAAACTATTGTACTCTAATAACATACAAATTATCAACAAGATAATACCTTATAGAATTAATATGTCTGGTCCTCTAGCAACTGGTGAGAGTCTCCTCATTGGTACCTCTCCAATGCTATTCCATGTTTTTCTGGAAATAGAAAACAACTGTACTAATATCAAAAAACAGTGCCCTTGGCCCTGCTATTCTTCTCAGTATAAAAGCATAATGCACCCAATAATAGTAATTGATTCAGTCACAAACAATTCAGATATGTTACAATTTTTGTCAGAAAATGATTATTACACTATATATACAGACGGAAGCAAAGGTAAGGATTATGTGCGCTGTGCTGTGTATGATCCTCAAACAAAATCTTCTCAGAGCTTTCTCTTGCAGGATGTATGTACAATATTCACAGCAGAAGCCTATGCAGTCTATCAGGCTCTTCTACTAATTGAAAATGTAGATAATTGTAAATATTTTCTAGTAATAACAGACTCTTTAAGCTTGATTAAAGGATTAATCCACTTAAAAATTCACTTTAAAACAAATTTCATATTGTACATAATTAAAGAGCTATTATATAAATATCATCTTAAAGGTAAAGTCATTTCATTTATGTGGGTGCCTTCTCACAGAGGAATCACTGGAAATGAAATGGCAGATAGAGCTGCTTATGCAGGTGTTAATTCACTTAATGTTTCTGATGCTATGTTTGTACCCATGACTGATTATTTAAGTAATGTAAGATTAGCTATAACAACTTTATGGGATCAGATGTGGAAGAAGGACCAAGAGACGAAAGGACGGTGGTACGGCAGCATACAAGAAGACTTACCAGTAAGGCCGTGGTATGATAGCCTGCAAAGAGCCAGTCGTGATTTTATCACCACCATGAACCGACTACGTTATGGACATAACAAAGCCCCATCACATTTGGCAAGACTTAACATAATTCAGAGCAATGTCTGTATACATTGTGGAGTTGAAGAAGGAACAGTGGACCACATTATATTCAGCTGTCAAAAGTTCCTCATTGACAGATTGGTACTCGCGAGTGAATTAAGTGAAGTGTGTCAAAACAAATATTGTGATTTTTCTTCCCGCCCGCCGCCGCTTAAACAACTACTGAAAGACATTGAAACCTATAAACCCATTTTCAAGTTCATTAAAAATACAATACAATCAATTTAAAATCTGCGAAGTGATAAATAAGTGATTCTACCAAATAAAGACTTGGCTTAAAGGTCTCAGTAACCAGGCCATTAAAATCCACAAAAAAAAAAAACGCTTGTTTATTGTGTGCATTCTAAATTCAAAAATCAGGACAGTTGAACTTATTTATTGCGTTCTTCTGCCTGATATATTGGTTAAAAGTTTATAGTTATTATTGTTTTCTGTTTCATTCAATGGTTGAATTTGACTAAGTTGCGTTGTATTTGTGTGTGGTGGTTGTTCACTGACAGTGCTCATTGCATCCATGAGTAATATGGAAGTAGACGGTTCAGATAACTGTAACGGTAGTACCAATAATTCAGACAATGGAAAGTATGTGAATGTGAAGGCATTTGTAGATGCTGCGCGCCAGTACGAGTCTACACATAGTGAAGCGTCTGTTAGTCTTATGAACAGACATTTGAACGTAAGATTGAATCATGTTTACAGCAAGATTATTGCTTGCCGATTGATGAGCACCCGTTGTTTACAAAAATTATTCATCCTACATGTAGCTGTTGGCGTCGACGTGTGACCTGTCAATATTCGCCCCCGGGAGGTCCGAGGTGTGCGCGTTGTTCAGTTCGCTATGGCGTGTGATGCGGGACCCGGGCGGGCCTCACTGGGCCGGCGTCGCCGTGCTGTCGCGCGCTTGTATGGAGCCGAGCGCCCGGCACGCGCTTACGCATACTTACAAGTAAGTTCTGATGCACGTAATGGCTTCAAAGAAATAGACTAGCTTGAGGGCCGATTATGTCTTAAGTTCAGTTCATTAAGCATCTTATAACAGTCACCTGACTAAGGGCCGACCTTTAGTCCATCCAAATAATCTGTAATCATATGCACTGTAAACGGGGTGACAGCTGCCATTGCTCACTTGCAGGTCATGCTACCCCTCCACATACACTTCCTCAAGTATGAAGTAATTAAAACTAGTACAAGCACTTATACTCACGCTCAATGTCAAAAAGAGGAAAAAAACTAGTTATTTCAAGCTCATTTCTATATGACCACACATACTATATGACATAATTTTTTAGCCACCCAGAAATATGTAAAAGACCATATTCATAATCTTTTTTTTTTATATTTTCAGTCTCACATGGAACCTGCTAGGGCATATCATTATTAACAAAAAACATTATTAATATATTAGTGATTATTTCATTATATATCTTCTGATCATGACATAACTACAACTTAAAAATGCTGAAAAACCCCCGATATTTTACAGCCAAACAGATTTTCATAAAACATGTTTGGTTCTTAGGCATCATCGCTTTATAACCTGCTTTCAAATAAAAGAAATTCATTTTTGTTCACCCAGTTACAATATGCCACAGACAGACCCAGATACACATGTTAAACTTACACCCCTCTTTTGCTTTGCGTGACTGGGATGGATTTTTGGATGGAAATTCAAATAGCCTTTATATGACTATCATAACATTTGATATTGAGAGTCCCCAGTATGCTCGGCTCAACTTGATTCTCCATACAAACATAGTTTCGTTCTCATTTTAAAATGCCTTGCTGAAATAACATGAAACTTTGTATACACAATGGGAGCCGCCATATCTAGGTTGGAAATTAGTATCTGTTGCTAGGAATTGTACTAGAAAAAAAAATATACAGTGAGTATTTTAGTTTTTTACATCTTGTATGAAAACCTTAATAATCACCGTAATTTTTCTCCATTTTAATTTTAAGCAACAGAAACGAATTTCCGACCTAGATATGCTGGATCCTATGTTATTCTAGCATGGCGTTTTAAAATGAGAATGAAACTATGTTTGTATGGAGATACAAGCTTACTGCGGACTCTTACCCCCTTATTCATAAAACTTAACATACCTCAGTTAACTAAAAGTTGTCTTGTCCCTTTCTCACAAACATAAATGTCAAAGTGACAGATAAGGACTAACCAACTTTAGCGGCTTGTTAACTAATAGAGGCTTGGGGGAGGCCTATGTCCAGCAGTGTACGTCCTTGGGCTGATATGGTGGTGGTGGTATATTTAATTATGGTTTAGACTTTATTCAGATAATATTGCTTTAAAGCATAGGCCTCCCCTAGGGTTTTTTATAGGTATACCTATTCATCTTTGATTTTAGCCTAGTTAGTCACTACTAACTAGGCTAGGGTCACTACCCTGCCAATGAAGTTGGTGGTGAGTCCAAGTCTGTTAAGGCATTTATTTGTATGATGAGCATGAATATTTGTTCCTTGGTCTAGGATGTTTTCTATATGAGTTTGTATGGTCCTCGATTGTTCTGGTGGAATGATGTGTTTTTGTTGTAATTACAAACTCAAAGTTGGCTCTAAAAATGAACTATGAACCAGTTTGTTCGACTTTTGCCATTGACATACTACCCATCGCCAATAAAAAAACTCCAAAAATAGTCCTGATTTAAGTTATTTTTCAACTCGTTATTAAGATGATGGAAGTCCTTATATTAAATTGTTTATTGTTGCCTTGGAGCAAGTTAAATAAATCTCTTAGAAAATTAATTGGGGTGAAATTTTTTAACTTTTTTTAAATTTAAAATTACTTACTAAATAGGGCAGGTAAATCATTTGTTAGGCAGTTTTGGAGTGGAATTCAAGCAGTAATATTTTGCATTCAATATTTAAATGTAAATTTGATTGTCATTGACTTGTTCACATTACACCTGAGAAAGAGGTATATTGTTACTGTTGTTTTGTTGTACTGTTTTACCCAAATTATTCAGTTTATAGAAAAGTCAAGATGGTACAGTCAGCGTCATATACTACGTAACAGCCAGAGTGGCTAAATTCCTCAGTAATATCTATGGTGTACCAAACTACTTAGCTGCTTCGTTGCTGCTTCGTACTATATGACAGTGACTGTCCAGATCATATGATTTGTATCAAAAAGAAAAGCAGTTCCTTTATGGATTGATTGTCTGACACAATTGTTCTATATCTGCCTAAATTGTTAATTGGATTTTTGTAATTTCCAGATTCATGCCTATATTGACTCAACTGTTATCAAATTCTATTACAAATGAAAAGAAAATCAAGTTGCTATCGATAATGCAGGTATGTTACGCTTATTCCAAGAAATATATGAATTATATGGATATAATCCAGTTTCAGGGCTCGCTTGCATATTTGAGTTCTACATGCTTTGTTTTGTTGATTGAACAAGGAAAATTACTTTGACCAGAAGAACTATTAGACTAATATAATTTTTGAAAAAGTAGTATGCAAGAAGCAAATCATGTAACAGTTAGGGTGACAACGTTTTTAGAGTGTTTTGACCCTGCTGATTACGGATCTACCTGTCGCCATTGCGAAATTTGAACCGGTATACCGGAAAAGGTGCGCCCATAGAAAATAAATCGTCATACATTTCGTAAATCGTTGTTCCGGTATCCTAAAAGAGGTCCAATTGCTATGGTTTTTGAAATGTGTACAATACAATAATGAAAACCCAGAGTTTTCTTCCCTCCAGCTCTATATCTTTCTCCGCCATCTTGGAAATTCTGTAATTTTTTTCAGTTTTTTGCCTGTACTATCTTTAAAGTGCATTCCAGTGCTTATCATGATTGTACAATATTGTAGACCACAAAGCTTACTGTAACTTTTGGGTGTGAATATTTCTTCCATGACCTCTCTAGGAACGAAGATATGGAATCATCTATTGAGAGTTACTGTCGAAAATTGCTTCCTTTGTCCAGTTTTCCTCCCATGTTTACGTTTAAGTGCACTTTAGAGCAGACTGTTGTGTGGCAATATTGTAGATCATAAAATTTACTAGAACTTTTGAATTGAGATATTTTCTCCACTACCTCTAGGAAAGAAGATATGGAATCATCTATGGAGTGCTACCGTCGAAAATTGCTACCTGTCCCAGTTTTCATCCTATATTTACGTTTAAGTGCATTGTAGCGCAAACTGTAGGTCTGCAATCTTTCAAAAGACAAAATTATTTGCAAATTGAAAGTTTGCACGATCACTGGTAACCGAAATACGGAACGCTCACGAAAAACGGTGAGTAAAATCAAAATCAATTACTTTTGCGGTAGGTACTGAATACTTATTGAAAAACCTTTCAGGTGAACGTTTGGGAAAATGCTCATAATGCCCGATCGGTGGTGATGGAACCTGAGTCATACGGGTGGAAACTTCATCAAAACCAATATTTTCCCATTCTTATGACCCTCGAGCCCGTCCCTAAAGCCTGTACGGATATTGTATCTTACATTAAAATTGTTCATCCCAGTGTGCCTGACTACGTGCTCGTGCATGAAGTACAAGAATTGACATGCACTAAGTTGTGCCACCGTTCTCGTCAATATTTAAACTCAATTATCTGCGATGCGAGGGTTTGAAAGTCACAATTGCCTCTCTTGAAGAGAAGCCCCTCTAGAAACTTTCAATTTGTAGATAATTTTGTCTTCTGCATATAGGCCAGGTCAAGACTAAATCGGCGCGCATGCATGAAAAATGTTTTGAGAGTTCATGTTCATGAAGCGAAAGTTGTATGTCAGGATCGTAGCAAATGGAAATCCGTGATCTCTGCCTTATATAATAATAATAATAATAGGTTCTGCCTAGCGCTGAATCCGCTCAGTACTCTGCTGAAGGATTCAGGATTAGGTTGCCAGCTGCGGAGAGAGGGTGAGGTCATTTCTCATCTGCTCTACATGGACGACCTTAAACTATTTGCACCAAATAAACATGACCTGTTGGAGCTACTGAAAACCACAGAGGTCTTCAGTAGTGCCATCAAAATGGAATTTGGTGTCGATAAGTGTGCGGTCATGCATGTACAGCAGGGGAAAATTGTAAATTCCACAAATTTACATATTTCTGAGACAATGGCTCTCAGATCTCTCCCCGAAGCAGAAACCTATAAGTATCTTGGTATGTCACAGTACTCACAGTCTTTGGGTATCGAGGGTGGGGACATCAAACGGGCGGTGAGGGAGCGCTTCTTCTGTCGCCTGACAAAAGTACTCAATAGTTTTTTGTCGGGTGGCAATAAGGTTCGCGCCTTCAACGCCTGGGTGATGCCCTTGCTCACATACTCCTTTGGCATATTAAGGTGGACTCAGACTGAGCTCGATTTCCTGGATCGAAGAGTACGTGTACTGCTCACTGCGCACCGTATGCTACACCCACGATCTTCTGTTATGAGACTGTACATCCCGCGGAAGCTTGGAGGTCGCGGCTTCTTAAATGCCAAAGACCTTCACAACCGCGAGGTGTGCAGTCTCAGGGATTACTTTCTAAACAGTGAGTGTGGGATGCATCGTGAGGAGCTACATGGGCGGTTCTACAAGGCCCTTACGGGGCCCGACGTAGACCTGCTCGCATCGGTGAACTGGCTACGTTTTGGGGATCTTTTTGGGGAAACTGAAGGTTTTGTCTGTGCAATTGCAGACGAGGTTATCATGACGAACAACTACCGGAAATATATCCTGAAGGACGGTACGGTCGACATTTGTCGGGCATGCCGCCGTCCCGGAGAGTCACTCAGGCATATTATTTCTGGTTGTAGTCATCTTGCTAACGGCGAGTACTTGCACAGACATAACTTGGTGGCCAGGATTATTCACCAGCAGCTTGCTCTTTTATACGGTCTTGTGGACTTCGAAGTGCCGTATTATAAGTACACACCTGCGCCAGTTCTCGAAAATGGTCGTGCAACGCTCTATTGGGATCGATCTGTCATCACGGACAGGACTATTGTAGCCAACAAGCCTGATATCGTGCTGACAGGTCGATTGAAGCGCCAGGCAGTGCTCGTTGACATCACCATCCCATCCCCCATGACGAGAACCTCGTGAAAGCTGAGAAGGACAAAGTCAGCAAGTACCTAGACTTGGCACATGAGGTAACCGCCATGTGGGATGTTGATTCAACGATTATTGTCCCGATAGTCGTCTCTGTGAACGGTCTAATAGCGAAGAGTCTCGACCAACATCTCAAGAGACTCTCGTTAGATGGCTGGGTCAAGGGTCAAATACAGAAGGCGGTACTCCTGGACACGGCGCGGATAGTCCGGAGGTTCCTCTCTCTGTCGCCCTAACCACCGGTAGCTTAGGCCCGCCTCGCTGCCGGCGGCACTCTAGGTTAGGTTTTTTATAATGCTTTTATACTTTGTACGTGTATTTTTATATTTTACATTTGATTAATTTATTGTAAAAAATCTAACCTAAGAAAAAGAAATAAATAAGGAGATAATAATAATAATAATAAATAAATATATTGGGACAATTTTTTACACAAATCGAACTAGTCCCACAGTAAGCTCAATAAGGCTTGTGTTATAGGTACCAGACGACGGCATATTTAATAGATATGTATGTATGTTTGTGTTCTGAAAGATTGCAGAAGTACAGTTAGTGCTTAAATGCCCTGAAACGTAAATATGGGAGGAACACTGGACATAGGTAGCAGTTTTCGACCGTAACTCTCCAAAGATGATTCCATATCTTCTTTCCCAGAGGTCATGGAAAAAATATTTCAACCCAAAAGTTATAGCAAATTTTGTGATTTACAATTTTGCCGAACTACATCAGTTTGCGCTAAAATGCACTAAAACCACAGAATAAGTAATAGTACAAGTACAGAAGTTTCTCTGTTAAGAGGGCGCAGTACGCTCGGTCTGGCTCGGTTCTCCATACAAACGTATTTACATACAAAATTTGTATACACAATGGGATCCGCCATATCTAGGTCGGACCATAGTCTCTGTTGCTAGAAATTGTAAAAGAAAAAAAATACAGATGCTTTTTGAGTTTTTTACGGCTTGTATGAAAACCTTAATAATCGCTGTATTTTTTCTCCATTATAATTTCAATGCGTACTGCGCACTCTTAACAAATCCCCCGTTTAGGTATGCCAAACGTGCCTAATTAAGAGGGAGGGGGAGGGGGGGGGGGGGGGCACTCCATACATGTAACCAGGGGATACAAAGTTTTATATACATTTTAAAGGCATCACTTTAATAAATAATAAGAGGTTTCTTAGAACCAACGTTTTCGTTTTCGTTTTCTTTTATGTCAATCGTTGGGTCATCATTACGAGCGTGTCCATTTTGCGGCCATATTGGAACTAAACATGGCGGATATAGTGCTGACCCGATAATCAACATTTTTATCGATATTATAGGCAGATCTTAAAACGTATTGGTTTCCTAGGATGTTATTAGTTATACTATATGAATAAAAGTGACCTTTTTTCTATGCAGTTTTGTTTAATAATTCTTTGAAACAGGCATTTACTAAACGGGATTTCATGATTAAAGTTCCTAGTAAAGAGTTCCTTAATATTTCGCTAAATATCGTGTATTAATTGCATGCAGTCAATAACAGCATGTAGCATAAATAGATCAGTCCATTACCAATAATAAAAACCTTCGAGACACCCTCAAGTATGCTGGATCTATCCCATTAGTTTAGTTTTGAAATATCCTAATAATATTATAAATTTTGTATAGATGTTTTTCGTCTTAATCGCCAAAACTACTGAATGGATCTTGACGAAACTCCAGTAACTATAGGTAGGATGCGTATATTTGATATGGGACGTCAAATAATAGGGGTGTGAAGCCATGCAATACAGTACCGGCCAATAATACCTACCTAAGTATTATCATTTCACCACCATCACAGATTAGGGGAGAATTAACCAAGAGATAACCACAAATATATTACAAGGTTACTATTGAAACAACGTGAGATCAGAATAATTATTAATTATTTATTAAAAGCCTATAAAGTGTCCCACTGCTGGGCAAAGGCCTCCCCTCTTAATTTCCACTCGTCCCGGTTTTGAGCAATATCTGGCCAATCGTCGCGATATGTGTCCAGGTCATCCCGCCATCTCCGTCGCGGCCTGCCACGTCGTCGCCGCCCATCGTTCGGCACCCACTCCGTGGCTAGTTTGGCCCACCTTTCCGGATGCATGCGGCAGACGTGGCCGGCCCATTCCCATTTTAGCTTGGCGGTCTTGACTCCAACGTAGACAATTCCGGTTTTCGAGCGTAGCGTAGAGTTTCGGACCGGTCGACCCGTTTCACACCTAGGATGTTACGCTCCATAGCTCGTTGGCAAACCTTCAATCTGGTCTTTTGTGCCTCCGTAAGTGACCAACATGTCTTTATTTTTCAATTCAAACAACTACCACTAGTTACATTCTCAGATCAATAGCAACTAACCATTTTTTCTTCTGAAATTCACTTCTTGGCAACCTTTAAAAATATCAATCACCGAATCAATGAGTAGGTATAGTAAGTCATCGCAATTCATTATCGATATATTCAGAAACAACCCTAGCTACTGCTTCAGGGTAACTTTTAGTACGAAAATATTGAAAATAAAGCTAAATCCCACTACAAAATATAAATTATCTTAATCAGTGCTCTAATTATGATATGATACATGTGCCTTGTTCTCGACAATGTCCGAATCATCCAATATTTCAATAGAAAAACATTCCAAAGTTATGCAACGACAAACTTTTCTGTTTCTGGCTTTGTCTTAAGCCACATCCTGTTATGCTACACCAGGGGTTCCCAAACTTTATTTTCTCATAGACCACTTTCAAAAGTTAACTGGTTGTGGTAGACCCCTACACCACATTTCTACCATATTCCCAAAATCCGGCAAAAAATGTGAAGATTACCTAAGTCAGGAGCATTTTCGTTGCGGCTGAGTTACAATCACGAATTAACAGATTTGCAAAAAAAAGTGAGATATGATTGGTTAATTTTATTATCTAATCTAATTGAATGTGAATAGATGTCAAAAATCAAAATAGTAATAAAGCTGTCATGTATTTATCAGTCAACCAGGCTATAAAAATAACACAAAAAATAATATCTGTTTTCGTTCTTTACTATCGAAACCAGATACATTTTCGTGAACCCCCACTTACGAATTGTGCACCCCCATTTTTTTGTCACGTCAACGTAGACCCCAGTCGAGTCTCCTGTGGACCCCTGGGGGTCCACCTGGACCACTTTGGGAACCCCTGCGCTACACCAAGGGGCTTGCAATGGGTGGAGCGCGCCGCTTTAATAACCTAACGCTCGAAAACCCTGACTCTAGCTGTCAATCGCGGGCCGCCGCTCTCCGAGCATGTACGTGCGTGTCGTTTTGTGATCCGCTGCCGCGCGCCGCCGACTTGATCGCGACGAACCGCGCGTTACTACATAATTTTTTGTGTGATTTAAAAAACCCACGATGAAACCGATAACCGGCCACACATGCTCTGTGTATATGGTTGTTTGAATACCCGAAGGAACGTTGGTGTGTCTTTTTTCAGTTGCCTATAAATTTTGAACGGTAAGTTTTTTTATTTTAGTTTGGTATATGTAATAGTAAGTAGTTATTTAGTGTTCGTTGGTGTTTAAAATTATTGGTTGTTATAAGTTACAATACAAATAAATACGATACGAACCACCTGGCTACTTGTTAGGTACTTATAGCTTAAACTCATCATTTCCGACGATTTACTTATTAAGTAACTAACTGTAATTTTATTCAAAATGAAACGCGTTATTAAATTTATTTTACTTGATTCGCTACATAATAGTTGTCCTATTTAGGTAGTTGTACTTTATTGTGGCCATAGCATTTGAAACACGGACAAAGTGTAGGTATAAATAGCTGAAAAACATAGACGATGACCTGTCCTGTTGTATGCAGTTGTGACGTGTTTGTTGTTGATTTGTATGTCCGACAAAACCTGTTGGTTGATGATTTGAAATGTATTTTTTTATATTTTAGACCCAGTAGTTTCGGAGATGAAGGGGGAATGGTAATATTTGGCTATTATCTTAAATAATTTCTAAAATAATTATTTTAAAATAACAAAAAATATATTTAAGATGCACACAATGAGCTCTTTCATTTTAAATGTAACACGATATATGTAGTTTGAAGGTACTTCCCCTACACGTAAAATGGGGATGCATTTTTTTCTTGCAAAACCCACCGTGTAGGGTATCGTTAGATGGTTCGTTAAAAAAATATGAGATTTATTATTCTTGTGAAGTAACATGTACTTAATTAATATCGGTTCACTGTACTTAAACGACATCTGTGAGGTAGAACATTTTTTTGCATCATTGAAGTATTTTTGGCGTGACAACCCTAGGGCTACACGTGCCACGCGTGAATGAATACAAGTTATGCGATAGACAGAGATGCAGAGAGTAGGCACGTTTCTTATGCCTAAACGCCGTTTTTGTTAGGAAGTGAAATTTCTGTACTTGTACTATTCCTTATTCTGTGGCTACACTTACTTAGGCATGATAGCAGCATTTCCCTTCACATTCCTTTAAAGTCTTTTGCGGTTTTTACATTAATAACACTGATTATTTTATAACTTTTCAATTTTTATTCCACTGACTGACAGATCGTGTACTGCTCAATTGACGTACGATTGACGTACCGGGGCACATTATATGGCGCTTTTGAGCCTCAGTAGCTTTGGTACGAATAGAACAATATGCCCAGTCCATAGAATTTCCTTAGTCATCGGTGAATACCAAACTCAATGACTGTCAGTTTTTTTGAATGATAACTGTTCTGATGGGAGCATAAAAAACAAGATATCAAAGTTTTTATTATTATTGGTGCAACCTGCAGCAATACAATAATGCTCTGGTTATGACATTATTATTTAACAGGAAACGGATTATTTTATGATCGTACAGCGGTACAGCAGCGCGTGCGCGTGCGATCCGTAACGCTGCGCCGCAACCATTGAACAGTCACACGACGTGTGAGCCGGCGGCCGCATGTAATTTGCGCGGTGCGATGACGTCACGATAGTAAACCACCCCTGCTAAAACGTAAACATGAGAGGAAAACTAGAAAAAAGGATCAATTTTTAACGCTAGCGCCCCCCTATAGGCGGTTCCATATCTTCGTCCTCATGGGTCGTGGAAAAAATCATAGGACACAAAAGTTTTAGGAAATTTTGTATTCTACAATACCTCAGAACCATGATTAACACTAGAATGGACTTTTAACGACAGTATAGCAAAAATCAGAAAAAAAGTGACAGTTTTTCCAAGATAGTGGAGAAAGATATAGAGATGGAGAGACGAAAACTGGGTTGCCATGATTATATAGTCCTTTACAACATATCAAAAAAACATAACAATCGGACCTTTTCTAATGTACCGGAACAACGATTTACTAAATGTACGACGAAAATTTTTGTATGGGCTGCACCTTTTACGGTATACCGTCCTTCCGGTTCAAATTTCGAAATGACGACAGGCAGATCCGTACGAGTATTCTGCAGGGTCAAAACCCTCTGATAACGTTGTCACTCCAACTGTTACATGATTTGCCGCTTGCATCGTTTAGAAACGCGTTTTTCAGTTTTGGACCTAGACTATATTCACACATTATTTTCTTTCTAGCCAATTGCCTAATGTCACAACTGGTAATCTAAAATGTCTAAATAGTTTTTGGTATTTTCATTGTATTTGCGGCGAAACACGTTTTGACTGCTTGTTGTACTTTCAGGACATTTCATACGGTATTGTAATAAGTTGGCAAGAATCCTACCTTGCTGTCCTTATGAAACAGTTGACTGACTGGATCACTGCAATGCACAATGATCCTCAGGAGCAATTGATAGGACATCGGGCACTCACAGTTTTAGCTAACATCTGCTCTGGGAATCTACCTGCTGTCTATGCTCTGATAAGGACTATTGATATCAAGAAATTTACTGCACATCTCACTGGTTTGAAGGTAAAGATATTTCAGTAACCAAGTGTTGTATTATTTATTAAAAGTAAGTATAACCTAAAACGATTTTTCCATTATGTACATTATTAGTCTGTGAAATTATTAATACTAAGTAGGATAGTCTTAGATCATGTCACGCATGATACTAATAAAACTGGATGTCAATGTTAAACAAGATTTTATTCAAACAAAACCCAAGCTCCAAGCAAATCCCTGAGGATGCAACTAGGATCGCAACCTGTTTTAGTGGTGTTCTTGTTTTCTCAGATCATGGTCCTCAAATAATGGATTATATTACGAGTACACTAATTATTGCACAAATTAAACCCAGGATGTAGTATTTATTTTGGTTTAGGCAAGCAGTCTCATATGTAAATCATGAATGTATTTATAAACAACTGTCATCTTTTATTTTAAATCCATAAACAACACAGATTCACAGTGGTGTCAGTAGGTAGCAGAAGTACCTACTATGCAGATAAAGAGGTCTACTTTTTCGGTTTCGGCATAAAAATCATGTTTCGGCCGAAGGTTCGTTTTTGGCAGAAAAAGTGCCATACCGTTAACACGTTCCCTGTCCGAAGGCCCCCAATGTGGGGACATGAAGCTTTTTTTCAGGAGTCCGTGTCCCCACTGTGGGTCCACGGGTTGTTCACGGCTACAAACTACAACTGTCACTTGGACTTGTGACATTGAAGGATAATTTTGTATGGGGACAGGGAACGTGTTAAGATAGGAGACTCGAGACGAATTTGTGTACTATCCCTGAGGCTAGGACAAACGGATCTGTTGAGCAGGAGCAGCTTCGAGAAGGAGATCAATCGTCAATAATGACTTAGCTGGGTGGCGTTCGGGAGACGCAATATCGTTTCGTCAATACGTCTTCGACCAGTGCGTGTGGCCATTGATGACCTATGGCTCCAAAACGTGTTTGCTCACTATGGGCCTCATAAGGAGGGTCAAAGTCACTCAAAGAGCGATGGAGAGGGCTGTGTGTTGCTTGCTCGGAGTTACTCTACAAGACCGAAAAAAAAATTACGAGGCCCACAGGAGAACCAAAGTAACCGACATAGCCCAAAAGCTTGCCAAAATAAAGTGACACGTGCGAGCCTTATTACCCGGAGAACCGGTGGGGTAAGCGAGTTCTTGAACTTGCGTGCTCTGCCCAAGCGGGTAGTCAGTTAGATGCGGGTAGCTCCAAATTGATTGTTTCGGCATTATCTGGAGGGGGCCTTTGTATGACATGATGCCTGCGGCTTCCTTTTATCATCGCACCTCTCGCTATTGCCAGCGAGCTCATCCGCACACCGTGGGCCCAGTGCGCTCTCGTACAGTACATTTCAATAGATACTTTATACCAAGAACGCTTAGGTTGTGGAATGATCTCCCTGACCCTGCTGAGGTATTCCCAAAGGGATACATACACTACAGCATGGGGCTCTTCAAAAAAGGCATGAATAAGTTCCTTACGGGTCGGCAACGTGAGAGTGACGCCTCAGGTGTTGCAAGCGTCCATTAGTGACATTGACCACTTGCCATCAAGTGGGCTGTCAGCTTGTTTGCCGACGAAGTGGTATAAATAAATGTAAAAATGTGACAAACCGATGTCTTTCAGCTGATGATTATGATTAATGATGATGATATCTTGTTACAAACTCAATGGCATGCCATGCTTAACGCATGCATGACTTAACAGCATCCATTGTTATGCGGATGACAGCGCCGGGGATACGGGCCGGGCCAACATTCCTCGTTTCTCAATCGATACCCCTCTATTCATAGTCTCGTGAGTGGGGCCAGGATAATCTGGTCCAGTTCAACCCCACCAAGACACAAGTATGTGCGTACTCTGCTAAAAACCCCCATTCACTGTGCCCGACGGTTTCAAGACACATCCCTCTCCTTAGTGTCGAAATTTCCAGCGACGTCTAGTTTCGGAGCAACTTAGAAGGCAAAGCCATGCTGGCAGCCCAAAAGCTAGGTGTGCTCGATTTAGCGAAGCGATACTTCACCCCTGGACAGAGACTTCTATTATAGGTACAGGGTGGGATTCCCATACTAACTGTATGGAAAAAAATTTCTTTGATTTCTGGGCATTCTAGTAGTCAAACCTTAGTCGGTCCCAAAGATTATTTTGATCCTTAATAGGAAAGGGATCAAAAGGCATTAAAAAAATCGTGAAATTGATGTTTTTCTTGCTGACTGTACTTTTTTCAAAAATCTGTGAACGTAGATGGTCATCACTTAAAAAAAATCTAGTAGCTTCCCTTACTGCCCCGTTTTAACTTTCCACCCTGTATAAGTCACAAGTCCGTCCCGACATGGAGTATTGCTGTCATCTCTGTGCTGGAGCACCTGGATACCAGTTTAGGCCCTTTGACTCGCTTCAGAGACGTGCTGTGCGAATCGTTGACGATCCTAAATTCACGAACGATATTGAACTTTAAGTTTAAGGAGAAACTTTGCCTCCTTGATGTGAGTGTTCTATCGCTTGTATAGTATAATGGAATGTTGTACTCCGGAGAACTGTTCGTATAATTTTTTAAAGGATCGGCAACGCGCAAATGACCCCCCTAGAGTTGCAGGCGTCCATAATCTGCGGTGACTGCTTACTTGTTTGCCATGCCGTGGTATTAAAAAAAAACTAGTTTATAGCACCTATACGAATTATAGGTGTTTCAATGATCATATGTTTCAAAAGAACGGCCTGACATTTTATTCAACGACTTTAACACGTCTATAATATCCATATACTTTAACACGGTTTCGGTTTCGGCAAAAATACATGTTTCGGTCGGACTCTACTTATTTTATATGACAGACAACGTATTAAAGCCGGGCCACACTGCTGCGTTGCATTTATCATTATAATCAGGATGGCGACATCGTGGGAATCTATTTATAAATAAACGCAACGCAACGCAGCATTGTGGCCCGGCTCTTAAATACTACTATAAACTTATACTGTACATAAATAAATACATAGAAAACCAAGTCCAACAATCCGTTACAAACATCTGTGGTCATTATGCAAATAAATGGGTAATGGGGTCCTGCGTTATCACGTAAACGCAAGCAGTCGCTGACACCAAAGTGATTGTTGGTGGCGGCAATTGTTTGCGCCGCCATGGTGTCCCGGTGAGTACCGGCCTTAAATCCTTTATAAATGATTTAATCCCTAGGAGGGGTGCACTGAAGGCGCGGACGTGTGCCGCCTGCTGCTGTGCCTGTCTTCGGCCTCGCGGAGCGCCGGCACCACGCGCCAAGCTGACATCATTAAATACTTCTCTTGCTGCGTCACCACATTCAGCAACGCCGTCGAGTGAGTAGCGTGACTAGCTAACAGGACACCACCGTATCAGCCTAAGGACGTCCACTGTTAGACATTCGCCTCCCCTAATTTCATGGGGGGTAAACAGTGAACGAAAAAAGTATAGAACGCGAGCTTCGTTCCGCAAAATTCCACTTTAAAATGGTGCATTTATTCTAATACGCACGCACGGTGTGGTACCAATAAGAACTGGAAAAATATCAGGCGATTTTCTATTACCCAAAACAAATACCACCACACAGTGGTAAATTTCAAAATGACTGGCTGTGATTGGTATCTTAGCGTTGACGTGTTGTGTCAAAATGGCGGCGACAATGAGAACGCTTAGCTGGTGAATGGTTGCATGCAACAAAGAGCCATCTTGTCTTCTTGCAAAACCGCCGTATTATTTAAATGTGATTTTGAGCTTTATTTTGTTTTTAAATACCATAAGATAACCTTACGAAAATCTAAGTAGTCGTTAATTAAGCTGCGCCAGACATACTGTGCATATTGGACGACTATATACATAAACACATTTAGACATAGGGAACAGCAACCTCTGGTAATCGAAACTTTTACGCATAAATAACATACGCATGTTAACTCCTTTTTTACATTTTTTTTATTTAACTTGCCTAGTAGTCCCGTCTAATTTGTTTGTGTGGGTCAAATCTTAGAAGCTAAATTAGACCAACTTCACGATTTCTGTTTTTTTATTTATTTATTAAGGATCACCAACAGATAATACACCATTCATGCTGTAATGCAATATTTAACGATTGAGCTAATATTTAACGTACTAATATGTAAATTCAGTGACAATGCAATATTATGATACTATCGAGCTGATCTGATGATGGAACCGGAAAGTGGTCATAGCAACTCTGTAATAAGTTAACACAATCATACCGAGTTTGGGTTCTTTAAATCCACTCGTTGAGTAGTTGATAATAATTGTATATATTGTACCACGTGTGTTAATAAGTTTTGAGACGGCTTAATACTCGATTTTTTTTTATATATACCTGTAAATATTTTGTTAATTTCACTTGACAATAGTTTCATTAATAAACATACATAGGTATTATTTAAACTGCGTTCCAATATTTTATGTTATGGCGTCGGCTACACCTAGATAATGACCCCGCGAGACACGAAAGGTTTCATCAGGGATTCTCTTGCTTCTCTTCCAGTGGCTCATTTGTGAGTAACTATTTTTGAATAGTATTTGCGGCAGCTTTTTAGCTCTAAATTGTGTGTTCATAAAGGTAATTTTGTCCAAAAAGACTAATCAGGAGTATTTAGAGACAGGCTCGAAGAAAAGTTACTTCTATTGACTGATAAAAGACATACATTTTTCTTTTAGCAGTTTTCAAGTTCAGTTCAATTTTTGTTATGGTACTTATGGTGTTCTCTAAAATTTTATCAAAAACCAATTAGTTTGACAAATAACCGTGTCAAATAAACTTTAACAAGTGATTCCATTAGTCCACCTGGTAAACGGATAATTTTAAGGCATAGTTTGTGCATTTAGTATTCAAAATTGAAGGAAAAGGCTACCTCATACATAATAATCGACAGGGTGATAATGTTGCAGTACGTTCTGTACAGTAGTTGGAACATCTATCAAAATATTGGTGTACAATTTGTCGTTCCGCTGCCTTAACTTTCTTTCTACCATAGACATTAACTTGTGAGTAAAAAGGCGTTTTTCGTTTCGTTCCGGCATCTAAAAGACCACCGCAGTTTACCAACAGTTGCATGACATTAAAAATATAGTACATTCGGCAGTGGTTAGCTTAATGCACAACCAATTATAGGTAAACACAACATGCGAGATAATCTTAGGTAAGTATATATGCTAACTTAATACAAAGTAATTGAGAGGTACTTAGCTACAAGAGCTACACGCAAAACAACGTTGCATGCACATTATAATACAAAAGTAGTGATGAATTACTAACAGAATAAGGTATACAATTACTTATTAGTTTAAAAAATTAAGTGAGTATTAACTTAGGCTAATGGTGACGAAAGGACTATTTATTAATTATTATTCTTACAGAGAACGGTATATATCGACTTGCGAAATTTGGGTAGTGAGTCAGCGTGTATATCTACCGACTCACTGCAAGAGTTAATTAATTTACAGAAGCGTGATATAGGCGAGTTAGACCCGAGCACGGTTCGACGAAGTGGTGGGCATAGAGGTGTGATGGATTTTCGAGGAGTTCTATTGGTTGGCAGTCTATTTTTTGTCGTAATTGCTTAAACAGAAACAATAAGTCTGAGACCTCACGGCGCACCGAGAGAGAGCACATTTTGCAAGATGCCAAAGAAATCTTTTTTTGAATACGTTCAATTCTAAGGATGTGTGTTGCATAGTGTGGTCGCCAGACAACGCTACAATACTCTAGTACACTCCGCACTAGACAGTTATATAGTAGAATCTTGGTTGAGGGATTTTTGAATGCTCTAACATTTCTTATTATGAAGCCTAATATTCCCGATGGCTTCTTAATCGTTTTGTCTATGTAAGGTATAAAAGTGAGCTTGCTGTCCAGTAGGATACCCAAATCTCGTATACGGTCAACTTCTTTCAGATAGTTATCGTCCACTACATACCTAGAAGAGGTAATATTTAACTTGCGTGTAAATTTTATATGAACACATCTTTTCGCGTTCAGTGACATACGGTTACTTTTACACCAATTTATTAAGTTATCCAGATCGTTCTGTAACAATACCGCATCGTCAATGGAGTCTATAACTTTAGAAAATTTAAGATCGTCAGCAAAGAGATAAGCAGTTGATTTTTGAAAACAAACTGTAATGTCATTGATAAATAAATTAAATAACAAGGGGCCCAGATGAGAACCTTGTGGGACTCCTGACGTTATTTTGTAGTACGAGGAGTTGAAGCCATTAACAACTACGAAGAACTGTCTTTTTTTAAATATGATTCAACCCAGTTCAGTATAGGGCCATTTATTCCGTATGATATAAGTTTTTGGATGAGTATTCTGTGAGAAACTTTATCAAACGCCTTGCTGAAATCCGTATAAATCACATCAACTTGTTTATGTGTATCAACAGACTCAATAAGTGACTCTGTGAAACTCACCAAGTTCGTGCTGGTGGATCTAGCTATGAGAAAACCGTGCTGGTGTTCGCTGATATTTTGTTTCACATGGTTCTGTAAATGGGGTAATACTGAAGCCTCCAAGACTTTGGCCTCCAAGGCCTGTAATTGTTGACTACACTTTCATCGTCAGACTTAAAAATAGGAACGACCTTGGGTAGTTTCCAAATAGCTGGAAAAATTCCAGAGCTCAGTGATTTGTTGAAAATTATGTGTAGTGGAGACCACCGGGGAATGGGCAGCAGCATTCCTAGAGTGCGGTGGAGATACTGCGATCGCCAACCCGCATGCCAAGCGTGGCGATTATGGCATTTACCCCCCATGAAATTGGGGGAGGCCTATGTCCAGCAGTGGACGTCCTAGGGCTGTTATGGTGGTGGTGGATGTGTAGTGGATTAAATAGCTGCGAGGCGCATGCTTTAATAAAAAATGGCGGTATACCATCAGGACCAGGTCCCTTGTTTGAGTCCAACTGTTTGAGTCTTCGCAATATAGAGTTGTGGTCTATGACTAGCGACGCCAGGCTTAGGCTGTTACATGGTATTTTTTCAAGAAAATCGTTTTTTACATTATAAGTTCCATCAGAATTAATAGAATTGTTGTCGTCACTATACACTGATGAAAAGTATGTAGCAAATAGGTTACATATTTCTGAACCATCTGAAGCAGATGTCGCACCATTCGTCATATATACGATACGTCATATATATACGCCATACGTCATATATATACGCCTTATATACAATTCGAGTAGAACTGTGCCACTTTGTAATATTGAAAAATTATACACATAAAAAATAAAAAAATAAATGCTAAATGAAATTATTTTCAAAATTGCTTTCTTGGGGTTAGATATTAAGATATAAGTGATATAACGTATCATTTGTGATACGTCATATCTTGATATCTAACCTAATTAGTTGGGTATATCGTACCTGAAGGAGTCCAACCTTGATATTTTATGTCAAAAACTAAACAAACTATACCAACTGATGAAAAGGCGCATTCAAAGGGTTAAAGAGGTGTTTCCCGTTGGATATATGGATACTACGTATCATTTTATGATTAATATGTACCGTATCTGCACTACAGTTCCATAAGTCACGTAAAATAGGTATTGAAGTAGAACTGTGTCACTTTGTAATATAAATAAAATACTTAGAGACATTATTTTCAAAATTGCTTTTCTGAGGTTAGATATGAGGATATCACGTATCATTTGTGGTATATTGTATTTAAAAAAAATCTTCCACATCGTGTCTGGATGAGCCCAAACTTGGTATGTTTCGAAAATTATTTTTGTTTTAATTAAAAAAAATATGGCTGAAATGTAATGATGTGGTATATTTTTAGAATCGCCTTAAAAAGCCCTTTCATATGATACTAAACCCGACAGGTTTCTGAAAAAAAAAAAATTTTTCCATACTAAAAGTTAAACGTCTCATTACCCCCCCCTTGTGGGAATTTTTTTAGGAACTGCGGGTCAAAAATTTTGTTTTGACTTCTAGTATGCGTGTGCCAAACGGCTAAACTGTACATCGATTTGCAGTATTTCTCTGAAATCGGGCTTGTACGGCTACCACTATTTCGTTAGTTTAATATCAAAACATCACTTTCTTCTTTTGATATCACCATTTTTTGCAAACAATGTTAAAATAGTGCAATAGTATGCATAAATACGAGCTTTAAACACTGTTAAATTATATAAAATTACATTTTCCTTTACGAGCTCACATGCTAGTTGTTTACTTCGCGGTAGCGGTGGGATGAAAATGTTATCTAAACATATAAAAGAAGAAACTGACCGACTGACTGACTGACATATCAACGCACAGCCCAAACCGCTGGTCCTAGAGATTCCAAATTTGGCACGTAGGTTCCTTATAAGGTCTAGGGGTGCACTAAGAAAGGATTTTTCAAAATTCAACCCCTAAGGGGGTGAAATGGGGGTCCGAAGTTTGTATGGGGAAACAAGATTAGTTGGACTATTTTATTCGAAACTTCACAGGAGTATTTCTAACGATAAATGAGTGTTTCAGGTTTTTTGAGAAATCAACCCCTAAAAACCCCCTTGGAAAGGGAAAGGTGGTGACAAATTCTGAAAATCGACATGGGTATTGTTTTTATGATATACCGGGTCGCTGATAACGAAAACAACAATGATTTTAAAATCTCACGTGGAGGACGTGAAATACCATCCCCCCTGTTGGGGTGCGAGGGGGATGAAATGTCTAAATATTAATATGGGTGTCCTTTTTATGGTTTTTTGGGACGATAATTTCGAAAATGGCATCGGTTTTGAAATTTAATATTGTAGACATGAAAACTTTTGAAAGTTTGTGCTAAATTTCAAGAAATAACTGACTGACTGAGTGACCAACATATCAACGCACAGCGCAAACTGCTGGTTCTAGAGCAGGGGTTCCCAAACTTTTTTTTCTCATAGACCACTTTAAAAAAATTGCTGGTTCTGGTGGACCCCCTACTCTACAGCCTACACCATATTCCCAAAAAATTACAAAAATGTGACTATTACCTAACTCTGGTGACGATATAACTATGAAATAGTATAGTATATTATATGTACACCTAGGGAGATAATATAAAGAAAGGCCGAGATCGCAGATATTTACGGCCCGAGCTGCAAGCGAAGGACGCAAATGTGCGATCAAGGCTTTCTTTATTATCTCCCGTATTGTATACATCATTTTATGTCAACATTTGGCGAAAAAGCGGCTATTTCCGCACATGTATCGGGCGAAAAAATCCACTTTTAGCCAGGTGTGACATAAATGTTCTTTACAGGTTTAGAAAAAAAAGTGAAAAATGATTGGTTAATATGCTGTCAATAATAAATACTTTACTTTTTTGACATCTACTCACAACCTATCTATTCCAGCATCAAATAAAATAAAATCAATCAAATCTAAATCTCGGAGTGGTGAAATAAAATTAAATATAGTATATTTTGCTTGTGTTGTGTTTATTCGAGTACTTTATAATATTTATGATGATAATAACAGTCGTAAAATAATTAAAATTAAACATTGTTACGTAACTTCTAAGTACAATGACACTCAAAATTAATGGGAGGGATGAGCTTGATGAATTGACAACAAATTGTCAATATTTGGGTTCAGTTTTGTCAGGAATAATCGCAAATCTCCTCGTTCTGTGATATTCAGTCTGTTCCTATTTTTCGTTAAAAGGTTTGTAACGGTGCTGAAACTTTTTTCCACAAGATGTGACGAGGGAAATGATATCAAAAGCTTTCTCGCAATTTTCCACAGTCCAGGATATTTTTCGGGTATTTCTGCTTGCAGCCAAAAAGTTTGATACCCTTGTTTATATTTCACCTTCAGCTCCTCATTAGTGCTAAGCTCAAGTAGCTCCTCTTGCAATATCACGTTCTCCACTTCCATTTCATCAAATGGATTTATAATCCATGGTGGTATTTCCATCGTGAGAATGTCTTCAAATCTGGTTTTGAAATCATCATGCAGGGCAATCAAATGTTGAACATATGTCTGAATATCATCATCCTCGCATTCTACCTGTGACAAGCTTGAGAATTGGGAAAATTCGCGTCGACTAATGTTTTGCTTCATTAACTTCAATTTTCCAAGAAAAGCGGAAATCACACTCTTTGTTTTAATTAAATTGAGGTTGTCCCCTTGCAGTTGTAAGTTAATATCATTAAACTTTTTGAACAAATCTGTCAAATACGCGATATCTGCTTTGAACTTGATCAGGTTTTCTTTTAAATCTGGAGCTTTACTATCCAGAAACTCCAAGACAGACTCAAAAAGTGAGTAAAATCTTGTTAAACATGCACCTTTCGACAACCAGCGTACTTCAGTGTGTAAGAGCAATCGTCGGAAGTCTTCATCATTTTCATCGCACAATTCGGCAAATAAACGCGTATTCAAAGCATTGCTTTTTATTTTATTGGCTTTTTCCTCGTGGTCAAACTGATTTGCCAAACTGGTTTGGCCACGAGGAAATGCGATTCCTCGTGGCCAAACACAGTATTGTCATCCTCCTGTATATGTCTAGATTGTCTAGTGTTTACACGCAGAAACTCTTTTGAAGAGTTTTAGCACTTAAACATAATGACACTTAAATATAAATGAAATAACTATTAAAGTTTTGCTACATGATGGTCGACAGGAGTTCCATGGCGGAACTAGTGAAACTTTTTTTCCCAATAGTTCCGTTCCCAATGTTCAGTTGTGGCGCTTCGCCGGCCGCTGCCGCGGCACGCTCGCTTCGCTCGCTCGGCTCGCGCGTTGTAGGGTCACAGTTCTACTAACACTCCTCCTCGCTTCGCTCGTCGTCGTACCTAACTACCACTCTGTACCGTTGACGGAACTATTCAATATGGACTATTAAGTGATGTTTGTTCTATTTTTTTTCTATTTATTCAACGTTTGATATAGGGTGTGGACATTTGTTACAATTACGTGAAATAATACGCAGTTTGACCACTAGGAATCGCATTCCCTCGTGGCCAAACCAGTTTGGCAAATCAGTTTGACCACGAGGAAAAAGCTATTCTATTAACCGCGTTAATCACAAATTGGAGCGATTGGTGCAGTCTAGCACTCAAATTTTTTGCTACTAAGTGTTCTCGGTGGATGACACAGTGAATTGCAGTTAAATCTGGTATCATTTTTTTTAGATGGCTTATGAACCCACGATATTTCCCGACCATTGCAGGAGCTCCATCTGTTGCCGCCGATGTAACGTTTGTGAACGGAATTGATTTTTCTTTTAAAAAATCGCTCAGGATGTTAAATATCGATTCACCTTTAGTGTCAGTCTTCAAAGTTTTGGCGAATAATAGCTCTTCATGAATTTCTTCGTCCGTAACAAATCGCACAAATGCTAATAATAAGGCCTCATTATCAGGTAAAGTTGACTCGTCCAGTTGAATAGAAAAATGAGTTGTTTGCAGATAATTACACAAGAAACTTTCAATATCAGAGCTCATTTCGTCAATACGTCTTTGTACAGTGTTGTTACTCAAAGGAATTTTTTTGAGTATGTCAAATGGAGGTTTGTGCAGAACAGTTTTTAAAACTTCTTCAACAGCGGGTAAAATTAACTGTTCACCAATGGTGTGGGGTTTTCCAGATTTCGCTATGAGTAATGAGATGTTGTAAGATGCCCGCAAGCCATCATCGTTACTTTCAGATGTTGAAGCGAACATACCTTGCAGGGTGGGTCTCTTTTCATATTTTTCTTTCAATGATTGAAAATATTTCAAATCTTTACCTGATTTATCAGGGTGGCACCTTTTTAGATGATCTTCGAGCTTCGATGGTTTCATAGAGTCATTGCTCAAAACTTTATTGCATAAAAGGCACATGGGCAATCGCTTGTCCGCGTTTGATGGAAGAAAGCCAAATTTTAAATATTCCACACTGTACTGTCGACACTTAATTTTCTTCTTTGGCTCCGCCATGTTTCAAATTAGCTACCTGTAAGTATAAAAAAGTTTTTGTGATCTTAACATTCTTACTTAACTTCTTCTTAGTCTTACTTAACAGGATATGGCTATTTTATAGAACAGAATTTATAATTTTTCGCTATGAATCAAAAAAAGAATACTAATAAACTTTTTTCGGCTGTCTGTTGTTTTATGGAAGTAGGTAGGTAATAATCGTAATGTTCATTATTTCATATTTCATACATGTCTATCATACACAAAGAAGACAAATATATTAACTACAAAAAGAGATACCTATAAGTTGTATAGCAAATAAACAAATAATGTACTTACTTTTCCGACACGATTCTGGCAACCAGGAACAGCAATTCACTTTACTTTTGTAGTCGAAATCCGGAAACAAATGAGTAACGTTTGTTCTTAGCATTCGTATTTATTGGTGAAGAATCAAACAAGTGCATACAAGCACAGCACATTACCGTAAGTCATAGGTATTTCGTCCCTTTGCACGTCCGAACAAGCGTTTTGGTCGGCGCCGGCGATAGCGACGCGACGGTGCTTCGCAGACTTGCAGTCGACAAGTTTTGGAGCCGAAAGTTGTAATTTTAATAATATAGTATTATAGTATAGGTAGTTTGATTCACCGAAATATTTATCACGGAGGAACGCAATATTTTTATTATATATTTATCAGTCGTCCAGGCTATAAAAATAATACAAAAATCATTATCTGTTTCGTTATTTACCATCGAAACCAGATAAATTTTCGTGGACCCCCACGTACAAACTGTGAACCCCTATTTTTTTGCCACTCCAGCGTAGACCCCTGTCACATCGTTCGTGGACCCCTGGGGGTCCACCTGGACCACTTTGGGAACCCCTGTTCTAGAGATTCGAAATTTAGTATGTAGGTTCCATATAAGTCTTGAGGTGCATTAAGAAAGGATTTTTCAAAATTCAACCCATAAGGGGGTGAAATGGGGGTCCGAAGTTTGTATGGGGAATCAAGATTAGTTGGATTATTTTATTCAAAACTTCACAGGAGTATTTCTAACGATAAATGAGTAAACATGTGTTTCGGGTTTTTTGAGAAATCAACCCCTAAAAGGAGGAAATCTGGTGACAAATTCTGAAAATCGATATGGGTGTTGTTTCTATGGTTTATCGGGTCGCTGATTACGAAAACAAGAATGATTTTAAAATCCCACGTGGAGGACGTGAAATACCATCCCCTCTGTTGGGGTCCGAGGGGGTTGGAATGTCTAAATATTGTTCTCTATAGATAAGTTTAGGCTCTAATAACATAATTGTAAAATGAGTTTTTTATAAATTATTCTTTTTCTTATTCTTATTAATATGGGTGTCATTTTTATGGTTTTTGGGTCGTTAAATTCGAAAAAGGGAATCAATTTGAAATTTAATATTGCGGGCATGAAAACTTTTAAAAGTAGGTGCCAAATTGCAAGAAGAAACTGACTGACTGAGTGAGTGACATATCAACGCACAGCCCAAACTGCTGGTTCGAGAGATACCAAATTTGGCATGTAAGTTCCTTATAAGGTCTAATGGTGCATGAAGTGCCGTGAGTTCCCTATGAAGATAAGACCTTTTTTTGATTCAATGTATTGTAAGTGGGTTTATTAGTCAGGGCCGTCCGATACGATTTCGACAGAAATCGATATTTGAGCGTCCGAGAGGACTCTTAATAGGAATCCGAGGTACCTAAACTTTGAATAAAGTAACGGCCATAATGATTTTCTTCATTTCCGTCCCGATTTCGTTCAAATTCGATATCTGAGTGTCCGAGAGGTCTCTTAATACGAATCCGAGGTAAAATTTGTGAAAGTGGCGGCCATATTGATTTTCTATTTTTTCTTCCTGATTTCGTTCAAAATCGAGATCTGAGCGTCCGAGAGGTCTCAATACGAATCTGAGGTAAAATTTGGCACTCCATACATGCCTGTATGCAAAAAAGTTTAATGTTACTATATAGGCGTGTGGGGTATCTATGGATTTGCTTTTAAAAATGACATAGAGGTTTCGATATTTTTTTCCATTTAAATCAACAAGTACGGTTGCCAGTTTTTGTTGCACTTTTAGCACCACCCAGGGGTCACGTGTAGGGTGGTTACTCCCTACGGACGTGGTGCAACTTCGACCCCCCTTTGTCAAGTGAGTGGGCAACTTGACTGTTAGAAGTTCGCAAGCCGCTCGAAGGCATCTAACTTGGCTTAACGATTGCAGCCGGGATCAAGGGCTTAGCGTGCCAAAGCACGAGAGTCAGTAACCACTCAAAGCGGTCACGCATCCAAGATAACCACGGAAGGACAAGAGAACCTATCGCTGCCATTACCATTAAC
The DNA here is from genome assembly GCA_905163555.1 of Notocelia uddmanniana. Lineage (NCBI taxonomy): Eukaryota > Metazoa > Arthropoda > Insecta > Lepidoptera > Tortricidae > Notocelia > Notocelia uddmanniana. Next base: position 55,979,336 of record LR991052.1, read on the forward strand.
GATTACTGCATTTGATATCGATAAAGTTATCAAACAAATGACGAGCGGCAGGTCTCCCGGTCTGGACGGGCTGACAATCGAACATATTAGGTACGGTGGCCCCGCTTTGTTACGTGTGCTGGCTCTGTTATTTACAGCAATTATCAAAACCGGTCACTTACCGCGTGACCTGACGGATACCATGATTGTACCAATCAGTAAAAATAGAAAAAAAAAATATATCCAGCGCAAATAACTATCGGCCTATTGCACTAGCTAACCTGATAGTCAGACTCCTCGAATGAATACTACATCAGCTTGCGGCTCCATATCTTCACAGTGCCGATAGCCAGTTTGGATTTAAAAGTAAGTTATCGACAACTTGGGCTATATACGCTTTTAAACAGATTGTTGGTTATTACAAATCCAGGAAAACATCTGTATACGCATGCTTCCTGGACTTAAGCAAAGCCTTCGATAGAGTCGATCACACATTGCTCTGGAACAAACTACGGGCACGTCAAATGCCCAGACCAATTCTTAAGGTACTGGAAGGCTGGTACACACAGCAGAGAAATGTGGTTAGATGGAAAGAGGCACTATCCACAGTTACTGGACTGAATTGTGGCGTGAGACAGGGTGGTAGCATGTCTCCGGCGCTGTTCAATGTGTACATGGACGGGCTATCACAGGCGTTGACAGAGACGGGGGTCGGTTGTTCTATGAATGGCACGTTAACCAACCATTTATCATATGCGGACGACATGGTTCTCCTGGCTCCATCTGTGGCAGCTATGCTTCAGCTACTTGTAGAATGCGAAAAATACACGAGCCAGCATAACATGGTATACAATCCTGAAAAATCCGAATTTATGCTCATAGAGGCCGTGAACCAGCCAAGTCACATACCTCCGTTGCTGCTTAATGGTGTGCAGTTACGTCGTGTATACGAGGTCCAGTATCTTGGCCACATTCTACTGTCAAGCATGAGAGACCACGAAGACATTGAAAGACAAAGGCGAGCCGTCGCGGTGCGGGCGAATATGCTAGCCAGGAGGTTCGCCAAGTGCAGCGACGGTGTCATAGACAGTTATTCCTGAGTTTTTGTACCAGCGTCGATACAGTAGAACTGTGGTCAAATTTTACAAAGACTGGGGAGGGACATGCGCTTGCAATATAATGACGCATGGCGCGCCTTGTTTCGGCTGCCGCGCTGGTGCAGTGCGAGCGCGATGTTCGCGGAGGGGCGCGCGCCGGCCTGGCCCGCGCTGCTGCGCGCGAGGACTGCCACCACCAGGAAGGCCATTTACGCCTCCTCCAACACACTGCTTTCCAGCCCACTACATGAGCGTTGTGGCACTATCACAGGCCTGTCATCGGGGGATCGGGGTAACCCGTAATTTTCGGCGTAGCCTGTTTTTGACTTATGTACCTATTAATGATTTTTTATTTAATTTATTTTATTTTATTTTTGAATTTTAATTAATCTAACTTGTAATTGAATATAATATCAATTTATGGACATTGTCTGGAATAAAAACATTTCATATCATAATTTATCAATCGTGAAAATATCAGCTTTCTAGGTTCAACGGTTTGGGCTGGGCGTTGATTTAAGTGAGTCAGTCAGTCAATCAGGACTTTGACGTTTAGTTAGTTAGTTAGTTTTTCCGGGCGTTTTCCGCAAGTCGACATCTAGCGTGCCTATTTTGCGTGAAACGAGTAGCGCTACTCTAACCACCCTAGCTCCTGTATGAAGTTTACCAATGCTTTGGTGTTGTTTACTGCTTCGTGCAGTGTGTTCGGGGTTCCTATGTACTTTTTCCTGTGTATTTCTACCTGCTTGCAGTCCAGTAGAACATGCTTAGACGTCTCTTCTGCCTCCATGCATGCTCTACACATGGGGCTGTCTGTGACGCCTAGGTTGTATAGGTGTTTGTTGAGTGTGTTGTGTCCTGTTATTAACCTTACTACTTTGCGTAGTTGGTCTCTGTGTGTCCTTACGAGGGTAAAACTGAAAGTTTCGGGAATAGAAGAAAATATGCAGTATAAGTGAGTTTATTTATTTTTATTGTTTTTCAAAATATTCTCCTTTGTATTTCATGCACTTATGCATGCGTTCAAACCAGTCCATAAAGCACTTTTTGAACTCTGAAGTAGGGGTCGACAAAATGGCTATTTTATAGGCCTCCACTGCTTCTTCTGGCGTCTGAAACCGCTGACCACGCAGTTTGTCCTTGATTCTGGGGAATGTAAAAAAGTCGTTGGGAAAGTCAGGGCTATATGGAGGGTGGTCCAATATTTCGACTTTTTCACCGTCCAGGTACTCAGTTGTTGTCCGAGCGGTGTGTGGGCTGGCGTTGTCGTGGTGAAGGATGATGCGACGACTAGGGTTTGTTTTTCGGAGTTCAGCAAAGACGTTCGGCAAACAAATAGTGGTGTACCAATCAGCATTGACTGTTCTACGATCCTCAAGAGCCACAGTAGCTACGTGACCAGATTTAGAGATAAACGTAGCCACCATCTTCTTAGCCGTACTGCGAGAACGAACAACTTTTGTGGGTTTGAGCTCGTCTTCGAAGACCCATACTCGGGATTGGTTTTTAGTTTCAGGCTCATAAGCGTATATCCACGACTCGTCACCTGATACTATGCTAAAAACAGCATTTGAGCGTCCCTTGTTAAATCTTTTCAAAGTTTTGCGGCACCAATTGACACGGACTATTTTCTGCTCGTCAGACAATAGGTGAGGTATCCAACGGGAAAATAACTTTTTCACGCCTAATTCTTCTTTTAAAATAATTTGTATTTGACTCATTCCAATACCCAGGTGCTCTTGAATTTCCCGATATGTCACATGTCGGTCTTCATTTATCAGACGACGCACAACATCGACGTTTTCTTGCGTGACTGCCGATTTTGGTCGACCTTCACGCACTTCGTCGGTGAGGGATACACGGCCACGTTGAAATTCTGAATACCACCTGTATATTGTAGTCTTTGAAGGAGCTTCAATATTAAAAGCAGCAACCATCCGCTCTTCACATTGTTTTTGTGTTAGTCCACTTTTAAAGTCATAATAAATCATAGCTCTGAAATTTTCACGGCACAATTCCATTTTAAGCAGTGACTCGACGACTTCAATTTTTTTTTCTAAGTGGCCAGTGTGTTGAGATAAGGAAACTTCAGAGATTATAAAAAGGTATAATACATGTTAAAAATAAATTAATAAGTATTCGATTCCCGCCACTTTCAGTGCAAGCCTCGTAGTAATGTAGTTGTAAGTTTGTGGTTTTGTTCAGACAGTATCTCTTTCGTCTGTCGACGTGTGTCTATCTCCTCCCAGTACTTTTGATGCAGATATAGATGCAGGCGTACCGGTTTAGTTGGTTATATATGTATTTTTGTGTTAGGGGTATAATTGGCTCCGGTCCGTATGCCGGTGTTACTTTGACGTTTATATATAGATTAGAATCAATAGTCTAGTTGTACGTACGTAATTGTGCTGAATATCGCCTAATATTTATATATTATGTAATTCGTCTACCTTTTTCGAACACTGTAACTCAAATAAGTTATGTGCATGAAAGCATGTACCTCAACAAATAAAAAAATAAAATATTTAATAGTTATCTTAGGTACCTTTTCATTCATCTATTAACATTATGATGATGTAAGGTGGCATAACACCATCCCTACACAAAATCTGTTCCGACAAAAAAATCAAATAAATATGTTTACGGCTTTACTTATGTATGAAAAGTGGTTGTATATATTTTTTATGTTTTAACGAGTGATTAACACTCCATTTCACTGCGCAATAAGGCATATTTCTTATTATTGAGATTTCACTTAATACGGCTGTTACGCTGCGCCGCCATATGCAAACTAGACAGCCGTTCGACACAGTTTTGACGCCCCGCCCTCTTTGACGCAGATTTGGTGGTGTCATTTTGCGACGCTAGTTTTGCTTCTATGTTTTTTTCATCCGCTGGGGATAAATGTCATAATCGTCATGCTTGGCATGCGGATTGGCGATCGCAATATCTCCACCCCACTCCATGGATGCTGCTGCCCATCCCTCGGTGGTCTTGGTCGTAGTTTTAAGACACCCGGGCTGACAGGACAAGCCGCTCAAAAATACACATATTTGTCATGCTCTAACAACCCGGCTATATCTGCGCGTCTTGCGGCGCGGCAACCGCAAGTTTTATCTGTTCATTCAAAGTCAAATTATTTATTCTTCAATTGAGGCATATTACATGCACATATTAACGTCTATAAACTACCAATGGTTCAGATAAATCTCAGCCACGATAAGAACCGAAGTAAAAATAAGAATAGTATCAGAATATACTACAAAATTACAATGCTACTGTCGGAAACTTATTGCGATAGTTACTTAAAACATATTGCAAGGTCAAGACACGCAACGCACTTTGGTTAGTTGGGGTCACACGCAGTGCATTAGCAAAACCGCTACCGGCGCCGCTCAAAATAGTGGGGTGGCAGTAACAGCTATATTAACTGACTACTGTCATAAATGTTTAAGCGCTGCTGCAGTTGACTACAGTAGAATGGGTACAACGGTGCATCGGCACCGTCCTGTGTTCAGCAGTGGACTGCAGTGGTAGGGTTCGACCTATAATCATCAGCCCACTGCTGTACACGGGCCTCTCCCAATGCGCGCCACTAAGTGCGGTCCTCTGCTTTACGCATCCAGTCTCTTCCCGCCCTCCGACATACGTCGTCTCGCCACCTGGGCGGCGGGCGACTCACACTACGCTTGCCGAGGCGCGGTCTTCACTCCAGAATACGTTTATACCAGCTGTTGTCAGTTCTACGACAGATATGGTCAGCCCACTGCCACTTCAGTTTGGTAATTTTAAAAGCTCTGTCGGTTACTTTGGTTATCCGAAGGATTACTTCGTTTGACACCTCTTCTTCTACCTTCGGTCGTTACCTATAAATGTGCCTAATCAAATAAATAAAATCCAATACGCAGATGTTGACCATGGTCCATGAAACTGCGAGAAGAAAGACAGAATAGTGTAGTAATGGTTTGTTACAGAATCAAGGATGCCTCGCAATTGCTTCAGGCGTACACGCTGCTTAATGAGCTGTGCCAAGATGAGAACCTACGGAATCTCATCGGCTCCACGCCCAGCATTTGTCTAAAGGACGCACTGAAGGTAATCAATCATTTTACAGAAACTTCATCGGATGCTTCCTGAACTACATCCCCATGTACGAGACAATTTTTATGCCATCCGTGCACGGGAAAACGAAATCCAACTATCTTCAGGAACGTCTTTTGAGACAATTTTCTCTTATAGTCGTGGTAACAGTAAGTACATACATTTGATCGAGTTCAATCTACGAACGTCATCCTCTGCCCGCTGCACTAATGACACCTTTGCGTGCTAAGCAGTTTATAGAGCCTGTCCGTGTAATCGTGTTGCGTATTCTCTTCTGTGCTACACTAAGCCCCCGGTCCCTCCAGATCCATATAAATTAACAACCGTGTACCTGGTTCTTATTACCCGCGGGTACTACCCGTCGTTGAGGTGCGTAAATAAAAAAAAATTAGAGGATATAGCCCGTAGTTCTGAGACCCGAATGCAACCGAACCAGTATCATACTGAATAAGTTTCCGCCCGCGGTTCGGATAGTTCGGACAGCTGGAGACATCTCCGCGTCCCTCATTCTCAACACAGTGCATCCCCAAGTCAATAAAGGGTCGGCAACGCACTTCTGATTCCTCTGGAGCAGGGTTCGCCGATATAGATCATGATATATATCACGATATATATCAATTGATATTTACGTTGATACCTATATATGAACGGATATATATTTTAATTTTTTAATTTTCTAATAATAATAATAAGTTGGCGCAGGGATGTGACGACCCCATCGCCCACTGGATTTCCAGTGCAGTCAGTCAACATAGGGCAGCTTGTGGCGAGCTGTTAGGGAGCAGCGACCCTATGTACCTGAGTGCTCCTGGGGGTGTCCTGTGCTCGTTTGACATCACCATCCCCCATGACGAGAACCTCGTGAAAGCTGAGAAGGACAAAGTCAGCAAGTACCTAGACTTGGCACAAAAGGTAACCGCCATGTGGGATGTTGATTCAACGATTATTGTCCCGATAGTCGTCTCTGTGAACGGTCTAATAGCGAAGAGTCTCGACCAACATCTCAAGAGACTCGTTAGATGGCTGGGTCAAGGGTCAGTACAGAAGGCGGTACTCCTGGACACGGCGCGGATAGTCCGGAGGTTTCTCTCTCTGTCGCCCTAACCACCGGTAGCTTAGGCCCTGCCTCGCTGCCGGTGGCACCCTAGGTTAGGTTTTTTATAATGCTTTTATATTTTGTATGTATGTTTATATATTTTACTTTTATAAAGTTATTGTAAAAAACCTAGCTTAAGAGAAATAAATAAATAAGGAGAATAATAATAATATCAGATAGTTATATTATATACATGCATTACTAGAGTAAAATGTTTCACTTTAAGGGTGCGTGTACTGCTCACTACGAACCGTATGCTACACCCGCGCTCGTCTGTTATGAGACTGTACATCCCGCGGAAGTTTGGAGGCCGCGGCTTCTTAAATGCCAAAGACCTCCACAACCGCGAGGTGTGCAGTCTCAGAGATTATTTCCTAAACAGCGAGTGTGGGATGCATCGTGATGTGGTGGCTGTAGACACACTCCTCACCCCGCTCTCCATGGCAAACGGGAACTGGCGCAGACTTAAAGTGCTGAGCACCGAGGACCGCAGGGCGGTGTGGAAGAGTAAGGAGCTACATGGGCGATTGTACAAGGCCCTTACGGGGCCCGACGTAGATCTGCTCGCATTGGTGAACTGGCTACGTTTTGGGGATCTTTTTGGGGAAACTGAAGGTTTTGTCTGTGCAATTGCGGACGAGGTTATCATGAGGAACAACTACCGGAAGTATATCCTGAAGGACGGTACGGTCGACATTTGTCGGGCATGCCGCCGTCCCGGAGAGTCACTCAGGCATATTATTTCCGGTTGTGGTCATCTTGCTAACGGCGAGTACTTGCACAGACATAACTTGGTGGCCAGGATTATTCACCAGCAGCTTGCTCTTCTATACGGTCTTGTGGACTTCGGAGTTCCGTACTATAAGTACACACCTGCGCCAGTTCTCGAGAATGGTCGTGCAACGCTCTATTGGGATCGATCAGTCATCACGGACAGGACTATTGTAGCCAACAAGCCTGATATCGTGCTGACGGATCGATTGAAGCGCCAGGCAATACTCGTTGACATCACCATCCCCTATGACGAGAACCTCGTGAAGGCTGAGAAGGACAAATCCAGCAAGTACCTAGACCTGGCACACGAGGTAACCGCCATGTGGGATGTTGATTCAACGATCATTGTCCCGATAGTCGTCTCTGCGAACGGTCTAATAGCGAAGAGTCTCGACCAACATCTTAAGAGACTCTCGTTAGATGGCTGGGTCAAGGGTCAGTACAGAAGGCGGTACTCCTGGACACGGCGCGGATAGTCCGGAGGTTTCTCTCTCTGTCGCCCTAACCACCGGTAGCTTAGGCCCTGCCTCGCTGCCGGTGGCACCCTAGGTTAGGTTATTTATAATGCTTTTATATTTTGTATGTATGTTTATATATTTTACTTTTATAAAGTTATTGTAAAAAACCTAGCTTAAGAGAAAGAAATAAATAAGGAGAATAATAATAATAATATCAGATAGTTATATGCATTACTAGAGTAAAATGTTTCACTTTAATTGCTGTTTCCAACTCAATTTTTTAGGAAAAACCTTGTTTCGTTCGTACTTAATTATATTTTTATTGAATTTCAAACCTTATCACCACGGAATAAGATTCATAATAAATAGTTATGATTTTCCCTAAAATAAAAAGTATATGTCTGGGAATTACTTCGAGGTGAACTTCATTTGGAACAATTGCAATTGATTGTTTATTATTGTTATGGGCTTTGATCAATCAACACCACGCTTTCTCAAGTCCAAGTCAATGAGATAAGCTTCTGTCAAATAATTCATTTTAGGTACAAGCTTTTATTGTCGACTGTACTGTCTCCATGATCATCAACTCCTCGTTGAGACGGTTCGATTGAACACAAACACGATGGGATGGGGATTTTCAGCATAATCGGATATTCGGCATAAGTGGCTAAAAAAAGATAGCATATTTTTATGACAACTTACATATAAGTTTATTTTTATTTACAGACGAACAGTGCAAGTTAAATAAACGCTTGTAAGAAAGTGTGATAACATACCTACTATTGAGTGTTATTTGATATATACATCGGATATATATCAAATATTCGATATTTTGATATTTGTAATAAATATCGGATATTTTCGAACCCTGCTCTGGAGTCGCAAGTGTCAATAAGCTGCGGTGTCTGCTTACCATCAGGCAGGCCGTAAGCTAGTTTGCCACCGTCGTAGTATAAAAAAAAATTGCAATGTGATGCTAAGAACGTGGGTATTCCGGCGGGCATGGAACACGGGTAGCGGGAGCTTAAGGCTGAGTTACACCAAATTACGATTACAGGTCGATCAACGTTAAATATGACACCGGCAAATGTCATCCCATAGAAACTTATCAAACTTTCCATACAATCAGACTTTAACGAACACCGTTTACGATTACAGACGGATTGGTACATCCCATCCTTAATCACTGACAGGCGGCGGCGTGTGTACGACTGTTTGTTGCCGAAATAGTAAATTTAAAAATAATTCAAAAGAGTAAATACGTAAGCTGTATCTCATCGCCATCTCCTATATAGCGTTGTAGCACCTATTCACTAATAGCCAGCTGATTATTAAGTCCGGATAACAAAGAAAACTTTCTGGTTAATTCGTACAGTTTACTTTTGATTAGACACAATACACATTACTCTCATTCACGGAAGACACAATATTATAAGTGAAATGAGAAGGGCAAATAGAATGGCAAGTGAAAACGATAAGCAAATAAATTCAAATTTTTCACGTAACTTAACTAGGTAACGGTAAATATGCTACCAAAGCGAGCATGCGCCCGACGCTAGAGCGGACAACGGCGAGCAGCGGAGACGGCCGATGGTAACCGAACAATCTGCGCTCGCGCGGATCCCGAACTTGGCCGACGGGTACGGAGACTGCATTACTAAGCGTTCGACCAATGCAGGTGCAATCTTCGTTCGCTCAAATAGTGTGCGCCTTTTTGTCGCCTCAGCGTTATCCCAGCTGTTGCCAAGGTCCACTTTTCTCCACTCCTCCTTTCTGCACGATCCCGGCGGTCCTCTTTTGCGAGTACCTATTAATATTATTAATATTAAAAGTAAACGTAATTATGCTTTCAGAACTTGGTGGAGTTTTGTAACGCGCCTGATGGAGCTCTGGAGCCAGTGCAAGTGGCAGGTGTTGTTCAAATTGCTTTGAAGTTTCTCTGCGTCATCGTTAACTTAGGTAATTTTTTTAAGTAAAGATACCGACTTCCAACCCAACAAATCAATGACATTGAACTTAAAAACATACTCATTTTATCAATGTAAATTGGTTGGTCGCCCTAATAGTCGACTTCACTGTATCAGATTAGCTAGCACGATTGCGTTTATGTTAGGCATAAATCATTCTTCCTACTCTGACATACCATAAGTAATAGCTGGGGTCAAATGCTTTATAAATAAATAAATATTAGGGGACAATTTTTACACAAATCGAACTGGTCCCACAGTAAGCTCAATAAGGCTTGTGTTATGGGTACAAGACGACGATATATTTAATAGAGATATACTTAAATACATAGAAAACATCCAAGTCTCAGGAACAAATGTCTCTGCTCACCACAGAAACAAATGCCCTTACCGGGAATCGAACCCGGGACCTCTAGCTTCGGAGGCAATGACACTACCAACTAGGCTAAAGAGGCCGACAAAGCCTTTATGTCCGAAATGATATGCGTATCTTAACAAAAACCACTTTTATTTTATTTCAGATATCTACCCGCTGCGTAAGGACCACTGTCAAATGCTCTGTCTGTGCTTGGTAGCGCACCGAATCTGCCTGCCTGAGAGCTTGGATTTGTTTTCATCCATTATATTTCAGTATAAAGGTAACGTAAAATTGCTATTTGAGTTATAATTGTTAGGTATACTTTTGGTACGCAATTTTTATTTTGGGTGTATCCAGGCCTTAAAATAGCGCTATTTTCGCATATCGTTATGATTCGTAACGCTACTTTTGTCAATAAAACGCTTTACTAGAAACGATATTTGGCGCGCATTTATAGCGGTATCCATTATATCGTTATAAATAAAAAGCAATATACAGGGTGACATCGGAGACGTAATCAGAAATTATTTGACTCGATGAAGTATTAAAAGACAAACTCAATAAAGATGATATCACACTTACAATATTGACTATTATTTCTCAAATTATTAATAGAAAAAAATAATGTTTCATACAACTTGGTCACCCTACACCTCACGTCGTCTTCATGTCATCGCTCATACAACGTGTGTCAAAAGTGATAGGGTGAGCATGATACAAATATGGCGTTATTATTTTTCTAGTAAAATTTAAAAAAAAAAAATTGTTTTATTCAATGTAACAACTATTGCATTGAAAATGCGATTATGTGTAGAGTCTGAGAAATTAGCTTCTGATTACGTCTCCGATGTCACCCTGTATAGCGATATTTTAACCGCTATAATGACGTTATAGGCCATCTCTGTTTCGCACACAGTCACGCTCTTACGTGCGCTGTGACATGTACGTCAAACTCGAGTACGTCATTGTCGCCATTGCCACCATTTTTAACGATATTATATCGTTATTATAACATTATCATATAAGGTTATGATTTTCATTTTGTTATGATATGAAATATCGTTATGTGGAATATCGATTATGATATTCCTCATAACGAAACACTAATCGTCACTAATCTCGTTATAATATCTGGGGGCACGGTAGTGCCCCCGCCAAGAAGAGCCAAGCGAAGCGCAATGGCACTACCTACCTTTTCTCGTAGTGTTTCGTCCTTTTATTGAACCCTCATAAAGTTGGTTTCCGATGTACCAGATAGTTCATAATCTCGGGATACATAGATAACCCCCTCTAGATAGCCCCTATGGACGATTTAGTTCAAATCAAAAGTCACCAAAGTAAGCGGTATGTGCGGGTCGCGGGGAGATCGGTAAAATCGCTGCCATTGGCTGTTTCATAAAGCGCGCGCTTTGGTTCAACATGGCGCTCGCGGCGTAGGGATGTGACGCGTTGTTTATTACCGGCTTTTACCGGTAATGCCATTTATTTTAGATTAACAATTTTACATAGCGTATATGCTCATCTACTGACTTGGTGTCTAGAATAATATTTTAGGCATGTTTATACATAGTGTAATACAGTAGTACGGCTGAAGCGCTGGTGAATTTTAAAACAAATTGCGTAATATTTTGACGACCACTTTGGCTTAGATGGTAGTGGTCCTGCCTACGAAGGCGGAGGTCCCGGGCTCGAATCCCGGCCAGAGCATTTATTTGTGTGATGAATGAACACGAATATTTGTTCCTGAGTCTTGGAAGTTTTCTATTTGGGTATTTGTTTATCTATATCCATAAGTACCGTAAAAACACAAATAAAAGTTACATCGGCAATCTTCGTTCACTCCGACGAGTGCAGACAAGTACCAAATGAAATCGAATGTATGACCAATTCAATAAAGACCTTGTTGCATTATACGTAAGGTAGAATATGCAATGACAGGTAAACTAGTGCTCTCTCGCTTCGCGCAGCCAGAAAAAATGGCGGGGCAGCCAGATAAAAGCATTGGGTCCCCCTCGTGACACTAGTCCTAACTGCTCACCAAGACGATTCGAAAAAACGCAATTGCAATGGCTCCACCTCTAACTAATTCCGAGATCCCTTATACTTCTTCGAAGTCCAGCATAGGGTCCATCTTGTGATACCAGTCTTAATTGCTCACCAAGGCGATTCGAAAAAACCCAATTGCAATAGCTCCTTCTCTAACCGATTCCGAGATCCTTTATACTTCATCGAAGTTCAGCTGTCCTCGTGACACTAGTTCTGATTGCTAGGGAAATCCATGTCCTACTGGTAATACTGTTACTAAGTTGTTATTTTATTAGATATACATACTCGATATTACATAGCAATAAATATGACACAACCGCTTAATAAACTTGATAATAAAATAAAACTACAGAATAACTACTTCTAAACTAAATATTCCATTCGACTACACTGATTTGTACCCGTATCGTACCTATAGCGTATAAATAAAATAGAACGAGACACTAATTTACCTACTTTAATTAAAAGAACACTGGTAACACTTGACAGTTAATAATAAACATAATTAATTGAAATCGGGACTTATACGGTAATGTCGAAAGCGTCTCTGGCACATCACTAGCCCGAGCATGTACTTTCGTCAGAATGGAGAGTATATTGACATTTGAATTGGTTGGAAAGGGACATGAAATACTTCAGTACTTCTTAATGGCTAGTGTAAAATGAACTCCACCTGGCAGAATAAAATATGCCTTTTATTATTAATTTAACTTCCTGTGAAATGTTATTCGTCATTCTTGTAGTTTGCTGTTCGATAGCTTTTCCCACACAACTTTACACAGCAAAAGACCATTTGTAATGGATGAAATCGATTTTTAATGCTAGTTTATTTGACGTACGTATAGATCGCGAACCTGGACGAGTCTGACTGAGAGCGCGACGCGTTGCTGCTTACATGTACTAGTGGTACATAGGTGAGGTGACCGCACGTCGCCCTATAATCTCCATCTAGAGGGGGTTGTCTATGTCAGGATATGATGTCAACAATAGACTTATTAAACATACAAAGTCTCAATTTAATAGCTCTAATATGTTAGATTTTATTGATATCTAAAATACACCGATTTCGTCACTGACACACTGATGATCTTCAAAATGTTTGGCTACTTCCTGAAGTGCTAGAAAGCTGAAATTTGGTATGTAATCTAAGTTTAGTATAAAACCAACAAAAAAATTATAAACTTATAACTTTCGCCCCCCCATCCCTTAAAATGGGGTGGAATTTCGCCAATTTTATGAATTAGGACATGAAAGTTTACACGGGACTGTAGACAGTAATTAAAAAACCTATTAATAAGACTGCCTAGCAACTTAAAAAAGAACTGAAATCCCACCAAAAACATTTCATGTAAAATGTTGCCAAGACGACCACATAAGGTTTGCCCTGTGAAAAAGATATCAGATCTCATGTAGAGCCAAGCTTCTGAATCTACACGGCCTAACTCTACCGACCCTAACTTCAACAAATTCTACATATCAGTAAATATGTATGGCTTGGCTGTTTCGTTACTTACTTCAGATCAGTAACTAAATATTCGCATCACCTCCACGAAGGTAGCGAAACGGCGAAGCCATACATATTTACTGATATGTAGAATTTATTGAAGTTAGGGTCGGTAGAGTTAGGCCGTGTAGATTCAGAAAGCTTGTCTCTACATGAGATCTGATATCTTTTTCACACACATGCCCTTGCGGCATTGAGGTTGATGCACTGGGGCATCACGGACTATCGTACCAAAAGAGCACGGGCCGCTTCTCCAAACACGCCGCTCTCAATCACATCCTACGCCGCTCTCTTGCCAGCGTCAATGTGCCGGTTCTCTTGGACTCCCTCTTGGACTCGGCCACCCAGCATTCTTAGGGACGATGGCAGGAGACCGGATGGGATGTCATTGGTTCCGTGGAAGATGGGTAGGGTGCTTGTGTGGGACGCCACCTGTGTCGACACATTGGCCCCTTCCCATCTTCACGGAACATCCATCAGAGCTGGTTCGGCTGCAGCGGCGAACGAACGAAACGAAAAACGAACAAGTATAGGGGTCTAGGCGCCGAATACTGTTTTGTACCGTTCGGCGTCGAGTCTTTGGGGTCCCAGTGCCCAAGAACTCTTCAAAGAGTTATCTAAAAGGCTGGCTGACATCACCGGAGACCGTAGAGCTGGCAGCTTCCACGCTCAACGCATCAGTATTGCAATTCAGCGAGGAAATGCTGCCAGCATCTTCGGAACCATGCCTCGGGGTGGGGGCCATACCCCTTATTATAGCTTTAATTTATTTTGATTCGTTTTAGTTATTAGTTACGATTTTTGTTTTATCCATATGATTGTGATATGAAATGTATTATTAATTTATTAAAGTTTTCACATGACAAACATTATGTAGTCGTCTTGGCAACATTTTACATGAAATGATTTTTGTGGGATCGCTTATTTTCATAACGTTTTAAAGGCCTGGGTGTATCAGGGAAATATTTATACGAGTTTCAATATTGTTGCAGATGAAGGCCAGTTACCTGAAAAGGTAATATTGATGATTAGCGAAGGCTTGTCAGGGCTTTTAGTTCCTCCGGCACTTGAACCAGGAAAAGCTGGCTTGCAATGGGTAAAGTTACTTTTTATGTCGTTGCTACACCAGACACAGAGTTTTTACGATATTAGTAATTTTTGTTATTTATATAAATAGATTCCAAAGTAAAATATTATCCCCACGGGTGGAATTTTAACCCACGCCCGTTCCGTGCATTGCTATTTTTATTACCTATAAATAGTATTAGAAAACAAAACTCTGGATATCTTTATGAAGTATATATACCTGGGGCCTATTGCATAATAAAGTACAAGCTAGTACTATTAGGGATTTTGGTTGTAACTTGTACTTTTCAGTTGCATAATAAAATACAAGGGGCAAATATACAAGTAATAAAGTACAAGCTAATAATATTGTTTTTGTAACCTATAACTTGTAGATTTTTGTTGCATGATAAAATACGAGTAATAAAATACAAGTGCTATAATATAAGTCCTAATAACTAATATTATTGGTGCATTTTATTAGTTTTTGTTGCAATAAGGCTTGTTCACGAAATAAAGTAGCCATAATAAAATATAAATAAATCGTTTACTTCTAAAGGTACTGACAACAAATAAAGTTAATTCTATGTATAAACATTTAGAACAGAAAATACAATGCATTTTTTAGTAGAAACGCTAAGAGTTCGCGAATTGTTTGATTTTCTTTCGAACGCCTGCCATCAGTGTACGTATTGATATATTAGTAAACTGACGAGCGGCTGTGTTCCATATTTTTTTGAGGTCAGCCTCACTGTAGGTCACTGCACCTTTCTTGAGCAGGTATCGCTTTATATTTGCCCAGTACCTCTCAATCGGGCGAAGTTGTGGACAATTTGTGGCGGGTTCATGTTTTTCGCAACAAAACTAATATTCTCGTTATCAAGGAAATTTAAGGTGGCTTGAGCATAATGAGCAGAAGCTAAATCAGGCCAAAATATTGGAGGGCGTGCATGTTTCCTATATAAGGGCAATATTCGCTTCTTAACACATTCCTGTCGGTAGACATCTCCGTTGATTGTGCCGGTACGGTAGTGAAAAAGCTGCATGAGCAAATAGCTTGCTATACCAGGATCTTCTGCGCGAACTTTTCAAAAGACACGCATATATGCTCTTTTGACACATGCTCGCCAGCCACACACGTATAAAACTGAGGCCCTGGTAAGGTTCTCATGTTTTTTTTACATGTGTTTCGTCATCCATTAAATTGCATTGGTCGCGATTTTAAATTAAAAACTTGTTCAAAGTTTTAGCTCGAGATCTCGCTCTTTCGAGCTGGGCAGCAGTCTTTTTCGGGATTTTCTGTTTCTTCCTGGTCTGTAAATTATTTCTCCTTTTAGCATTTTGCACGTTCCCAACCGAAGTCTTTAACTATTTGGCCATATCTCGGGTAGCGGCCGATGGATCGTGGCGGAATGAGGCAACTATTGCAGAGTCCAATTTGGGCTTCACGCAGCCTCGTCCTGGCACCTAGAATATTAAACTCCCCAAACTTTTTTATAACTTTTCGCACACCGTCTTTTGATATTTTATATCGTTTTGCAAGTTGTCTCATCGAAATGCCCTTCTCTGTGCAATAAGAGACTATATTTAATTTCCGAATATTATTGTTTATTTTCGGCATGTTGATTTTATTTAGTCAATGACATCAAATTCCTTTTTTTCTTTAACTTGATCATACTTATGTTTTAATGTCAGATATTAGCATTGTAAAAAGTTTATATATACCTGTGAAGGCTCAATTTTAGGTGGCTACTGTATTTCGTGAACAATCCTTATGCGTCTCAATAATCAAATTATTAGTTGTAACTTGTATTTATAACTACTTACCCAAGGACCATGGTAATTTCGAATTACAAGAAGTTGTAGTTTAATCGTCGAATAATGTTTAATATGCTGCATTCATCAGACGATGACGATGATCAATATTTAATACCGCGGCACCAAAAGGTATATACGGACCATAGAAATACTATAATGTATAGAATCACAATCACGTCGTAAAAATGGCTCTGTAATAGCCGGTAAGTACATGTGCACAATTTAAGCGGGGATTGTCGAGCGGAGCCGAACACTTCCGAGCACGTGCTTGATAGTCACAATGCCTACTGACCTACGAAAACTTCATCTTAGAAAACCAGTATAAGCCTGACCTCCGATTATGCATAGTCGTTACGAATCTCAAGGTCCAGATATAATAGAACGTATGGTGAGGCAAGTCTAGACAGGTTGTGAATATCATAGTGTTTTGACAAGACAACTTATCATTGCCGGTTGCTTGCATAATGTTTAGTGCTTAAATGCAGAAATTCAAGCAGAACTAAAAAGATAAAAATTGTGGGTTATCTTATTTTCAGTAAGTACCAATCGTTATTGAATTTAAATTTGTATTTAAAAGGGTCAGTACTCGTTATGTTATCATAGCGTAATTTGACTATCTCCAGGAATAAAATATCTGTGGAGTAGCTACCCCCTTACTAATTACTTATAGTAATTCCGAAAAGTTAGTTAATAAATTAATAATTTATGTGAAATTATGTTTCTTCAGCATGCAACTGTACTGGGATAACACTAGCTAGAATGATGATGAGGACGTTTGTTGGTGATAAGGTCTGCAGACGGCAGCAGCAGATGGCAGCGCCGTCTTCCAGTTGGTTCTGAGTGTTCAGCAAGACAACACGACTGATGTGTTTTTGAAATTTGAAAGAAGGGATCGCGATTTACTTTTGTATCTTTTGTTAAAAGAAGAAGAAGTCGATGATTATTATTTAATTATACAGGTATATGTAGAGAAAAAAGACACGCCAAGAACCTTAAAGGATGACGTAGAGCCGCTATTCCTGTGCGACTACGAGGGACGGGAATGCTCTTGTGCAGCTAAATTGAGAACATTTTTAACATGTGTAATTTGAAAAGTAATAATAAAACCAGATTTTTCATTATTATGAATTGATATCAACATATTTCGACCACGTCACATAGTTCGACTACTAACTATAAAAATCCTTACATAAAAACCTTGTTCAAAAAATATGAATGCGACTCCATTTCGAACTGTGTTCCCATTGTGACAGCTGACATTGGGTATGAAGGACATGAAGTTGTTTCAAATGTCACTAATGAAGATGATTTTTCACATCGTACTAATTTGAGTCTTATACTCGTACTGGTTGTAATAAAGTAAGTTTTCGCATGCTTTACTTTGTAGTTTTACAATCGTGGTTATGAATTGAGTGACTTCGCTTCTACTCGAATGCAACATTGTTATGAGCTATTATTGTGACAGATTTAGTTCGGGACTGTGACTCTAGGTATTATAAGAGCTCAATGATACGGACAGAATCAATTTTACTTTTGAAATAAGTTTTTGTTTTGTTAAAACACTCATTTATAATTATCTCTGCTCTTCTCTTTTACCAACCATTTTAAGCTTTTGGATATTTCGCAAAGAGTTTAACATCATCGTTATTGTTCCCGCCAAGATTTTTTCTTTTCATTGAAAAGACCACAGATAGATAGATAGGCAAATGTTTGACTCAATCATGGTTACTTGTAATTTTGTGTTTTACTAATAATGTTAATGTTATGTACAAGTTTGTTTCAATATATTATGCAACAAAATATATCAGTACTTGTAAATAATTATGATTTTGCTTGTAAATTTAACGATATTATTAGTAATTCATGCGACACAACTTTCTAATATTATTAGCGAAAACCTAAAATATTTATGCAACACAAATTAACGCAACTAGTAAGTTCGTAACTAGTAACTTGTATTATATTCTAATATTAGTCTAATTATGCAATAGGTGTGGTTGGTTATTGGTTTTCATAGTTTGCATGTAATTGTGCCCCAAAGCACACAACAACAGCGACAAGAGCGAAAAAGGTACGTGTTTTGATTTACTTTACTGTACATAAATAAATAGTACATGGGCGACCGAGTTTTGCTCGGCACCTTTGTTGTTTTCCTGGAGGATACGAGTTGTAAATTTCATGGAAATCATTAGAGCCGCTTCCGAAATAAATATACAAGAATTGTTTGTTTAAATATATTAGATTATTTTTTTATTTTTATGCTGGTTAATAAAATTATTTTTACTTTTAAATAACCTAATAACAGTAATAACTAACTACTTACACACTAAAATAATCCACCCCTTGCCGTTCCCGGTGCAAAGGTGCCCATAACGCTAGCAGATAACGCTATTAGATTAGATAGATATTTTCGTCCCCAAAAGTTTCAAAAATAACTGAAGAACACACCTTTATACACCATTAAAGTGGCATATTTTTGTTGACATACTTTCGAACTCGAACCACACTAGTCGTACTACAATGTCGTGTGTGTGTGTGTGTGTGTGTGTGTGTGCGCGTGTGTCTTTTATGTTCAGGTGTGTGTATTACCTTCTTTTTGGTTTCAGCTGCAAGTGGTAGGTGCCCTGTGTGAAACGGGCTCGACACTGGAACAAGTGGTGAGGGCCGTCTCGCCTGACGCGTACGAGGAGATTCTATACAGTGTTCTGCAGCATTCTACACAAGTAAGCCAACTCTTGATAATGCATGACACAGATTTCATTCACATTAGAGGAAATTTAAGCCCTAATGGCTCGCTTTCCTTTCGCATTAAGGATCTATAGAAGGAGGAGCCATGTAGATTATTTTTTTCCGGGCGCACAAGATATGGCCCGACTTTTATTCCCAAAACGACTCCGTGCGATTTCATGATATGTACTACAATTGGATATTTATAAAAGTACACACAACGGAATGTCGCCGCGCTCATATTTGGAGCAGCCCTACTGAAGAAGTACCTCCGCCTTACAGAAGATCGCAGCTATAAAACACTATTTTTGCACGACTGCCAAAAGAAGGGAGTGTAATGTTTCAGCTTTCATTTTGTATGTATGTGAGTTTCTTTAGGACACCGAAACTACTCAATGCCTCAATCGATTTAGATGGGAGGGATTCTAACGATACCTATCGTTAGAATCCTTACGTCGTCCCGAGTGTCATAGGCTGTATGCCCGAGTGGCATATATGACGTCAGAATAAAAACAATATGGCGGATTATATGCGCCATAATGTACCAACTTAAAAAAAATCTTACAAACCCATCGAGTGAGAGCTCAAAATAAAGAGTTTTAAGAGTCCGTATCGGCCCGGAAAAAGTTCAATTCTAGGTATTGTTACCCGTCTCCAAGCCAAGGGGCTTGCAATGGGCGGAGCGCGTTGCGTTTTATACCCACTGCTTGCAAATCCCGAGGTGATCAGTCAGGCGAGGGCCGGCGCTGCGCGAGCACGTGCGTTGTGTCGCGATCCGCCTCCGCCGCCGACTTGAATACGACGAACCGCGCGTAAATAACTCCTATTCATAATGTGGATGTCTTTACAGAGAATCAAATATAAACAAGTCACTAATTGTATATACACTTTGTTATTGTAAAAGGCAATCATATAAATTTCTAAATTTTCAATTTATGTCTTTTTTACATTTTTTTTTAATATTATTTTTTTACACCTATTTATTTTGTGGTTTATAATTATTACCCACGACTATTGAATATATATTTACCCACGACTAAATTGTTAATGAATTATTTGTTGCCTCTCTTGTACATTCTTTATGTAAGTATATGCAGGACATTACCAAATAATTTGTACCTTTCTAATATAAAAGAACGTATCCTCATAAGAAAACTACGGTACTTACGTCATTTTGTGTAATTAGGAGTCTTCCGGTGATAACGTAACCCTTTTAGGCTATACTCAATGGCCATACTGTTCAAAATAGTCTTTTATAAAAGGGGGTACGAAACCCTAAAAAGAGTATCTTAATAGAACCGTAGGTATACTTTATTAACTTACTTTTTGTGTTACTTACAAATTAAGGTTACAAGAGTTAAATGGAATTTCCGTTCACGAGATCAGTTTTATTATTGGTGTTATTCATAATGACACTGACATACCTACATGTGAAGTAATATGTACTTATTAATGTATTCTTGGAGTGACAACCTCAACGCTACACGTGCCGCGCGTGAATTAATACAAGTTATGCGATAGACAGAGATGCAGAGAGTAGGTACGTTTCTTATGCCTAAACGCCGTTTTTGTTAGGAAGTGATATTTCTGTATGTACTATTACTTATTCTGTGTCCAAGCGCGCCAGCGCAGGTGTTGTAGTGGGGGTCAAACGAGGCGGCTAGATCGGCGTGGCGGCTAGATCGGCGTAGAGTAGTTTTGGTACTTTAACCGTTTTATCTGACTTTTTCGTTTCTTAATATTTGTTTGTATATTTATTTAAATACAATGTCAGGTAACTTAGAACTGTATCGTTCATTATAATGTATTTATGTAATTACTACAGATTCATTTAAGTACTAAATTGTTTGACGACCGCTTTAGCCTATTTGATAGTGACTCTGCCTACGAAGCTGGAGGTTCTGGGTTTGAATCCCGGTATGGGCATTTATTTCTTCCCGAGTCATGGATATTGGTTTTCTATGTATTTAAGTATTTATTTATCTACATATATAAGTATGTATATCGTCGTTTAGTACCCGTAGTAAAAGCTTTGCTTAGTTTGGGACTAGGTCGATTTGTGTAAGATTTTCCCCAATTTACTATTATTTATCTTTATTCGTCTTAAAACTTTGGTTATTTATATTATTTCCTATTTGGCTCTGTGAACTGTAGACCTCGCGAGTCTGTCTTTTTGCATAACTCCGCCATTTTGTTTTTTTTTTATATTCAAAAACTGGCTAGGGAAGTGAATAATATATAATTACCAAACCTGCTCTGGTGATTTCACGAGAATCGGTTGAGACATGCGACCTCTAGAGGAGAACAGTCGGCAACCCGGACAGACATACGAAAGCATTTTTGTCCAAGTTGAAACGGAGATCTGATTCGATTTCGCTCACTCGGTCGATAATGAATTATTGTTAGTTTTCAGTTTCCTTTCCAGGTTATCAAGCTCTAGGTGAATAGTTTTTAACTGACTTATTCGTTTCTTGGTTTTAGTGTAGGTGTTGAAATAAAATAACCATTTAATTTAGAAATGCAGGTACATTTTATTTTTACTTGAGTAAGGTTCACAGCTATTGGTTCGTCATCACCTTCCTCGATAACGTGTACAAGCACTGTTATGGCAGGTGTCCGGGCCTCTCTGCTGATATTATTAGCGGGCCTCTCAGCAATAGCCCCATCTTTTGATCAGCCAAACTTCAAGACCATAACCGATATGGCACGTTAAGTCGATATGACATGTTTACTGAGTGTGCCTTGGTCTTTATCGGGTTCGACGTTCGAAAGTGGTGAAATGACACAGCAGAAAATATTATCATTTTTTTTTGTGAGGTAAGCCGATGATATTCTGGTAGCCGATTTTAGCTTTAAAGGTTGAACACGCCAAAACTGGGGCACACAAATATTGACATTAAATGATTTTAACCATAAATAACTACATTATGTTTTCCATATTTAATGACGAACTGAATAAAGTTTTAAATAACATTTTCTATTCTAATTATTGTCTACACAGTAAGCCATACTTCTAACTTTCCTACGCAAACTTTCTCTCTCATCACATTAGGACACCATTTCGACGCCCATGACCACATTTTTTGTAGCTCAGAGACATTTTTTACATCTCCGCCTTTCTTTTTTAAAATTCCCTTCATAATACTTCAGTACTCTTCAACAGGCCGCAGTTCTGGACTATTTGGTGGGTTGCATACTTTGGGTACCACCACGATCCCGTTTGCGTCATACCATTCCATCACTGTTTTTACGTAATGGCAACTGGCTAAATCTGGCCAAAATTACGGTGGTGAATCGTGCTTTATTATGAAAGGCAGCAAACGTTTCTGTAAACACTCTTTTTGATAAATATCACCGTTTATTGTGCCGGTGGTAATAAACGAGCGACTTCTTTTTCCGCAGCTACATATTGCCTGCCAAAAAAGGTATTTTTTTTGGAAATTTGATATATTTTTTAATTTTCATTATATTCGTGCAAAATGAGTTCGCGTTGTTGATGTTGTTTGCTCGACATTTTGACAACGAATAAAAATAAGAAAGAAAACAATTGACATATTATAGGGCAGTTCACTGTGATCAAATTGGTGTCTAAAGAGTTTGTATAGCTCTATTTTTCACTTCGATTTTACATGCCCCAGTTTTGGCGAGTTCAACTCTTAGCCTTTAAAAAGAAAGCTGAGACCTATAAAATCAGACTCCCGTTGGAGTAATTTTTCAGATATGACCAAATGTTACTGACGGATATCTGTTGTGACCTGTCATCGAAGCAGACGTTCGGTATAAAAGCATAAATATGGTTAAAACCAGAAATGACTAAAAAGGCCAGAAAAGTAGCACCAGGACAGCAGGAAGCAATTTATATCACACAGATAAAGGCAATAGGAATAAGATTCTGTAAATCGGAAATATTACAAACGGCTGTCAAAATTAAGAAACTGCAAAATAACAACCTGAACAGTCAAACTAATTCATGAGAGGACGTATGTGCCCAGCAGTGGGACGTATTTATAGGCTGATGATGATGATGAAAATTCGATGACGTACTTTTAGAATTATCGCTTAATGTATATACAGTGCGTAAATTTTATACGGGCTTATATGGTAATGGAGATTAAGATTGGACCTAGGGAACCTATTTACATTAATTTATTTAGGAAATTAAGTTCTTTTTTTTCATACATAATAATTAAGCACGTAATGTTATGCATCCATAATAATTAACGTACCGATGCGTCATGTTATTTAAATTAGTTTGCTTTATTAATTAAGTCAAGTTGCTAAATCCTGATTGTTCCTATAAAACGAAAAACATCATGGAAAAAAGACAGTTTCTAAAAGTTATAAATTTAAATTAGTTTGCTTTATTAATTAAGTCAAGTTGCTAAATCCTGATTGTTCCTATCAAACGAAAAACATCATGGAAAAAAGACAGTTTCTAAAAGTTATAACAGATAAAGTAAACAAACTTGTTATGTCAAAATAAGTTGAACTGCGTACATTGCTGATCGGTCGGATTAAAAAAAATCGTGACACCTAATTAATAACACTATTTAACAAAATTATTATTCTATATGAGTCGTATCAATTGATACTCTAGGTGAAAAAAGTATAAGCCCGTATAAAATTTACACGCTGTATAGATAAAACATGAAGAGTAATTAAGAACCTCCTTCTATGGAACATAGGTCAGAAATGTTAATAGTACAATGAAAACCATTTCTTTTAGTTAGTACAAATGCATTATGGAATTTCATATAAAAAGTCAAAAGTAACAAAAAGCATTACTTACCCAATGATCAAGACTGTCTCATCACGCTATAATTCCCGCTAGCCCAAGCACCCGTAGCTACGTGACCTTGAAATCGACGAGCGACGTGACCATTCCCTCCCACTTGGCGGCGACTGCCGAATCGAGCGCCGTGCACGGTGTTTTATTACGAATTTTAGGGTGATTTAAAATATATTTTTTTGCCAAAATTTACTTCTACATATACATATATTTTTATATATGTATACGAATAGCGCTTGAACTGGAGTTTCTTATTATGGTTTCATATTTTTGAAATAATGTGCTAAACGGCCCATAATACTGGCGATTCTTCGTGTATTTTTACCAAAAAGTTGTTGCATGGAAATACGGTTTTACTCAACAATTTAATCTGTAACTTATAAAATGTTTTCCACTTATTCCTAAGAAGACTATCTATCCAATATAGATTTTAATTGTTTCATGTCGGTTTGAAAACAAATAGTTCTTCAAATCTAACTCGTTTTACACGTCTCCGAGCGAAAATGGAGAAAACAGCTGTTGGACTGAGCCAAAATATAGTAAATTGAGAGCTAAATGTTAACAACTTTTCCACTTATTCAATTTTAATTGAAATGATGTTTCATATTATACAATAAAATATTTAGGAAAACGAATCTTGAATGAGATATGACTTGAAAAAGTTTAGCGTGTTCAGCAAACGGCTATATACGGACTCTTCGTCCGGGAGTTCGAGTCACCTACTCGTACTGCTCGTGAGAATAGGTTAACGCAAAGATGCGAGTACTCACTGTTCGTGAACATGAGACACATTGTTCACGTAAAGACAGATTCTCAGCTATGCGACTCCAGAAGTCAGCTTGATAGTCGCAAGTCTAATTTTGAACTATATGATTGCACAAGAGTACATATGCTATTGATGTGCAAAAACATTTTACGAAAAACAGCCGCGTTGTATTTCTGCTGCAAGCTCTACTATTGCATTACACAAGACCACCTAGACATATTTATCTACTGCAATAGATACGGCAATGCTCTTTTGAAAAACATAACACCGCCAATGGTGTTTAGGAATAATATGCGTGCGGTAATATGCCCCGACCGAGCTGCAGTGTTTTAAACGTAATGGAAGTGAGGCTAGTTTTTCGTGTACGGCCTACTACACTTTTTGCACAACAAGTGGAGGAGTTATCTGAGCAGCTTCCCATTTCAGCTTCCATTACGGGCTTTACCATCATCGCCTAGTCACTAGCGATGTTTCTTGTGCCCGTAGATATTATGTGGACATGGGAAAAATAATAAAGCATTTGAGTGGCTCGTTTTAATTGAGAATACAGTGCGGCTCGCCCGCAGCTTCATTGTCAAATATATTTGTGCAGCGAAGAAGGTGCTATACCAGTCCCACATTGATGTTCTGAGAGAGAATGAAGACGTCATTCCTGAGGTCGTGGCGACGGAGGTATCCAGATTACCGTCCACCACCACCCAGATCATCTTGACGTGAGCTGCTTGCTAAAAGAAACTAGTAGTCTTATGTCAGTGAGTCGGGGTAAAGGGTGCCCCCCGCGCCCGCGGCCTCCCCCCGCCGCCCCATGGAAATCACGACATCATCGCTACGCTGACGTCGTTGCCGGTCATCCCGTCGCAGCTATACGGAGAGCCGCATCCTCAAGAGTGCAAGAAGATCTGGTTTCTCCAAAAGAGAAGCCTTCTTACACCGATGTGGATGTGAAACCCTCCTTGGTTTCATATCGGTGTCTCGAAAGCGCAAGCCGCGGAAGAGCCAGTGTGGTACAGTAGAGCTGGTTAATTCTGGTCTGCGAGTAGCCACACCGAGCAAGGCGCTATATTTGTCTGCATTACACCGCCACGGTTGATGACATGGTGAAGTATGTTGGCCAGAAAACTGGCTATTCGCTTAGGGTGTTCCAGCTGTGTTTACGCTACTATGTGCACTTCAGCTCGTTTGCTGTGCGCGTGCCGCCGCTGCTGCAGGAGATCATCGCTGACTTCTGGCCGAAGTGTGTCGTATTTCGGCGGTGCCGAATCCTACACTGGAGTTGACGACACTACGGACCCATGCTGTTTTGTCGCCAAAATAATGTTTTAGTTTTAAGATTATAATTATATGTATGTTAACTATAAGGTATTTAGTAAGGGGTAAGGTATTTAGGATCAGCACTACTCCGTGACCAGCTCGAGCCCGGAGAGCTGCCGCATCTTACTTTGTAATACCAAACAATGCCATGACATAAGATTGAGGCCTGCATCACGGAGTTCGACGCATTAAAAGGTCAAGGCAGAGTGGAACGGCTTATGCGGCCACTAATATTGTGCTGGGTAGTACCAATGCAGTGCGCAAACTACATACAAGGCACACCTTTGAACAGAGCTGTAGTTGATCTCGATACCAAGATTCTAGCCAGAGGCCATGCTTACGTCACGCTAAGCCGCGTTAAACGACTAGAAGGTCTGGGTATTAGCGTCTTGAATCAGAGAAAGATTCTCAAAGATCCTCACGACAAAAGATCTCTGGAAGAGCTGAATAGTCGTAAGGAATGTTTATAACAGCTAAATAAAATTTGACAGAGTTCATTAATTGAGTAGATACCTAATCATAATTTGAAGCGCAACGTATAATGCGTCTCGGCTGAGCGTCGTTCGAAAGACTACGCAATATCTTTACGTCCAATATTCCCCAATATTCTAAGATTTCTTTTGGTAAATGATGGTTACGATACTGATTTTTTTTGACAAATATTAGCACTATAGAGAATTGATATAAAAAATATAATAAAAAATTAAAAAACACGCCTGCTGTTAAACGAACTCAAAAGAGAAAAATAATTGTAATTAAAACGTACAGTCAGGGTAATAAAAAGGTAATACAAAAATTCCCTTTATTTCGATGGTGTAAGATAAAAAAATACATACATGTTAGGTTGGTGAAATGTCTGGTCACGCTCGTGTTTTATACTATACCTTGGTTGTAGTCGGGGGACCTTTAGAAAAATAAAATACAATAGAACGTGCTCCCCCCAGTATAATTTTTATCACTGTTGGTGTTGTATTTCTTGTGGAGAGTAAGGTCGCCAGAGCAGCATTTGTTTCTAAATGTCAACAAAAAGAATCCTCAAATCAATAAAGGCTCTCTCGGCTGCGTCTGGTACCGTGGCCGTTGCAGGGGACCATCGCGTGTGCTGATTTCTGGCCGAAAGGTGTCGTGTTTCGGTGATTTCGGGTCAACATACCGAATCCTACACCAGAGTTGACGACGCAACGGATTCACGCTGTTTCGTTGCCTAAATAATGTAATAGGTAACAGTTATTATGAAAATGTTGTATTTATACGTAACGTAACTAGTCTGTAAGGTGAAGATGTTAATATGGGCCTTTGTTCCCTGAATGAAATGAAAAAATGAAAGCTTTTGAAGTTTGAAGGTTAGGTATGCTTAGTTTATCAAAAAATTATTCCAATTTAGTATTTTTTCCCCTTTTTGGAGAAAATCACTATATTAGTATAGGCTGTAATGTCAATTGCAGGCTTACTCAGACTGCGATTGCCTCCTTACTTGGCTCGACAGTAACGTACTAATGTGTGTATAGAACGGGACGGTGGGGCTGGAGCAGGGCCAGCAGGCGGCGGTGCTCGCGTGCAAGACTGCCCTCGCGCTCGCGCCGCTTCTGCAGGCGTGGGCCGCCTCGCTGCAGAGAATGCTGCTCAACAACCAGGTATGGTTAAAACTTTTTAAAATCGCGATTTCCACTTGAAACTTTCAAGTGGAAATCGTGATTTTAAAAAGTTTACACTATAACTCTGCCTGCTATCTCTAGGCTCCAGCTAAGCACAATAACACACGCTCATTCATCTCTTGACATTAGACTCCGTTTAGATCATTTGCTGTGCACTTCTGCTGCTGACGGTAACAGCCAAAGTAGCAAAATATACCATATGTATCATAAAATGTCTAATAAATGCATTTGAGTTAGGTACTCAAATGTAACTGGATTAGATTTAAATGGACAACTTCAAGTTTGTGAATCTCAAAATTGGTCAAGTTATATAGTCTGACAATAAAGAGTAGAAATTAATTGAGGTCGCCACTGTGCTTCAACGGGCAACATTTATATTAGGACTCGAACGGTATTGTTACTCGCTAATGATAATAATTAAATACAAAATAATACAGTACAATACATTAAATATTATATAATTATATATGCATGCTAGTTATAAAAATAAATCACCACCACAAAATAAGTAATAGTACACCACCACCACCGCCATATCAGCCGAAGGACGTCCTCTGCTGGACATAGGCCTCGCCAACTTCATGGGAGGTACAGGTCTTGGTCGTAGTTTTAGAACATACCCGGGTCCGGGTATAAAACTAAATACAAAAAGGAAAATAAAGAATCTTGTTTTTTTCGTTAAATTTATTCTCATTACGGTACTCTCTGACTTCCCTGATGTTTCATATATATTTAAAGTTTTATACATATTTACAGTACATATGGTGCTATATTACCGCACGTGCGGTAATATAGCCGCACGAGTGCGGTAATCAGCAGATTACGTGCATATGTCGAAACTTTAAAGAGCCATATGTACTGTAAAACGTTGTACGATACACGTGCGAACAGGTAATTCGCAACTCGTGTCGATTTAAAATACTCCCTTCGGCCGCGTTTCAATTTATCACCACTCATTGCGAATTTCCTGTTCTCTGCACTTGTATCGTAATGTACCATTATGATCATATAATAATAAGTAGCATTCACAGTTAATCGGGTAACAAGTGTAACTATTTAGTATTTTAGGTCATAGTAGATTAATTTAGCAATAGTTATTCTAAAACAAACTATATGTACTTGATCGTGTCACACTGATATGTTTGCAACCTAAACAAATAATGTACAGATTATTTTCTTCGTCTCATTTAGATCATTTATTTGATCGAGTAGTAAAATATCAAAAAGTGGCATTTACGCTATATGACTTGTCAACATCGAACATCATTTAACCAAGCTCAAAATATTTACGATATCGAAATTACATCAAAACAACGGTTATTAACCAATGATATTTTAAGTATAAATACGGTACCCGCGTTCCTAAAGTGTGCCGCTATAAAGGTGCTAACTAGCGCCAATCGCTCCCGGGCAAGCGAGAGAGGCTGTCACAAGTTCCCGCTAACTACGTGATTGAACCGAAAAATGCTGTCATGCGTGATCCTTGAGTGCACTAACTATACATTAAAACGCACTAAGGCAACAGGCATTACAATCCACAAGTAAAATAAGCTGAAGTAACGTCATATTTTCGATTTATTCCTTCAACTTACCTAATATGACGCCATGAACACGCTGTCTCAGAGAAAGAGACAACCTAACGTCGTTTACAATGAGAGTAATAAAGATACGAACATAGATCAATGCACGGAAATTAAAAACCAGTGGAATTGGTGAGAGGGCGTTAATAACGTTATATTTTCGATTTATTCCTTCAACTTACCAAATATGACGCCATGAACACGCTGTCTCAGAGAAAGAGACAACCTAACGTCGTTTACTATGAGAGTGATAAAGATACGAACATAGATCAATGCACGGAATATAAAAACCAGTGGAAGTGGTGAGTGGGCGTTCCCGTGTCGCCAATCATGAGCTAATATTAGCTTACTTGTTGCACAGATTATTATCAGTCACTTGGGATTCGCCTCAGTTACTATTCGTTCGTAATTTCTGAACGCGCCCGGATCGCATATTCTACCCAACCGCCTACCGTTCCTGACCCGCTTAGTTGTCGCTAATCCCGGCCTCCCACAAGCGGGTCTCACCGGGAGAAGCCACGACGAAGCGGGAAAGGGCGGTAAGAGCTGATGCGATCGCGCAACGCTGCCCAGC
Organism: Notocelia uddmanniana; assembly: GCA_905163555.1. Taxonomy (NCBI): domain Eukaryota; kingdom Metazoa; phylum Arthropoda; class Insecta; order Lepidoptera; family Tortricidae; genus Notocelia; species Notocelia uddmanniana. The sequence goes on from LR991052.1 coordinate 56,009,001, forward strand.
ACCAAACACCTGTGCTGCTCTACCGTGCCGACGTCAAGATCGGCAACATCATGACACCCTCCTCCCCCCGCCTTTGAGTAATCAAAGTTGGGAGTCGAGTGAGAAAACCCGAGGACGCTCTACCCTCGGGTTTCACCATGCCACCACCACTACTGCCGTCCGCTAGGGACCCAACGGCCCGGGCACCCACCCGGCCCAGGACTTTCCGCCGCACACGCGGCCTGGAGGTTGCAGCGAGTGTCGCCGGCGACCCGCGCGTACAGAACGCCTTCCGAAACGTTCTGCGCGCATCCGCGGCGGCCATCCGCTCATCAACCTCCGCCAGCCCGAGCACCCCGGGGACGCCCACCGGCGAGGGGGGATGAGAAGCCCCGTTCCCGAAGCCGGCTGACGTCCTACAGGCGATACTGGGCCAACTCGCCCCAGCCGCCCAAAAAGTGAACGCCGCTTCCTCATCCGCCGCCGGTGCCCGCACCTCTACCGCGCCGACCGCAGCGCCCGCTGCTAGCCGCGCCGCCACAACCTCCGGCACACACCCGACCGCCGTGGAAGGCTGTGTTACCACCGCCTCCGGCGCCCGACCCGCAACAAAAGCGGACCTCTCAACCGCCGCACAGGCCGCTGGCAGCTACGCCGCCGCCGCCTCGAGCCCCAAGAAGCCGCCGGCACCGCTGCCGCAGCGCACGCCCGCAGCGCAGCGCCCGAAAGCCGTAACAACCGCGCCGCGCGCCCTGCGCTCCCCACCCGCCCCCGGAGCGGGCAAGGCCGCGCCCCGCAAGGCGCCCACGACTATCCCATTGCCCCGCGTGGCTTCGATGACGAAACCCGCGCCGCGTACACCGACGAAACCTGTGCTGCACAAACCGCAGCCCCCCGGAATCCGACCCAGCCGACCGAAGTCCCCGCAGGCCATTCGGACGCCACCGTCGACCGCCAGCTCGCCGCTTCTGGTGCAGACCCCTGCACCAGTGCCAACCGGAGGCAAGCGCAGGCTTACCTCACCGCCTGACAAGCCGCAGTCCCAGCCCCTCCCTCGCCTGCAACTGTCCCCAATGGACAATGCGGAAGAGGTCGAGAGCGACCGCGACCCCGACGAAGCCCCCGACGCGGTAGCGCCGGATGACACCACACCTTTGGCCCGGACGCAGCAGCGAGCGAAGCGCCCACGGCCTATCACAGTGGACCACTTCCCGAACTGGCCACTCCACTACCAGCGCCTGAAGGAGAAGCTTGCGCGCTTCCCGAACTCGCGCCCCTACGGGAAGGGAATCAGATTCCTTCTCGTAGATGAGTACCGGGCTGTACAGAGGTACATGCAGACCCTAGAGGAAGAACTAGCTGCCCAGGGAGAGGTATTATCGTGGCACGTATACTCTCTCCCAGAGGAGATCCCCCTGAAGGTGTGTATCAGGGGGCTCCCCTCCAACACGGAACCGCAGCTTATCACGGACGAGCTGCAGAAGAAGGGGTTTGCGCCGCTATACACACGGCACGTAGCGGCACGCCATGGACGACTGGGCTGTATATTTTACGCTTAACTACAGCGGACCCCCGACACCATCCCAGCAGTCTACAACATCTGGGAGCTGCTGGGAATGCCGGGCGTAGTCATGGAGGCCTGGCGAGGCAGGAAGGGGCCGGCGCAATGCCACCGGTGCCAGGGCTTCCGCCACGCGTCCGCCGGCTGCCACAGACCCATCAAGTGCGTCCGCTGCGTAGGTCCGCACTTCGCGGGCCAGTGTGACTGGCCACGCTCAGAACCCGGGACCTGCGCCAACTGCGCGGATCCACACACTGCAAACAAAGCCGCGTGCCCCACCTTCTGGCGTGAGGCGCGGAACAGAAAAGTCGGGACAGCCCCTCTCACCTCCCGCCGCGGGCAGATCATCGCCCAGCCGAATGAGGTGAAGGACAACGAGAACGCAGCCTACTCCCTGATGGTGAGCGCGAATGAAGCCGCGCCCCGCTCTGCTCCGCCCCTCCGCCGCCGAAGAGGGAGGGGGAAAAGGAGTAACAACAACGCCACGCCCACCGACCCGCCACTACCGGCTAAACTGGACGCCCCACGCCCCAGCACATTCCCGCAACAACGAGATGACGCCAGGAACAAGGTGATTGCAGAATGCATTACCGTTCTGCAAAACGTCCTGGCCGCCATTCAGACCGGCGAAAACCCGAAAACCCAGTTCCCATCATACCGAGGGGACTAGCCGACCTATATAAGGACGGCTAAACCACGGACACAGGAATGGAAGTACCTGCAGTGCCGTCGGCTCGAGTGTCGCTCGCTGGGCCTCCCCCAAGGGGGTCTCACGCCCGACCCCGCTAAAAGCGACCCAGCCGCGTACAGCTTCCCTGAGCCCCAACAGGCCCGCGCGAAGACTTCGAACGAGTCACTTGGCTACCGCAAGCGGCCTTTGACATGAATAAATAAGTAAAATAAATCTGTTTTTATTTGTATAATGCCTTATTGTGCCGTGAAAAGCTATAGAAACAACAGTAATACAAAAATGTGTCCCATTGAGGGATTTCCTATCATCGGTAAATATTGTTTTAGAGTATGAGAGAAATAATTACATTATTAATTTCGAAGACACAATTTGCGTCATTAATTAAGCCTATTCCTCTGAGATTAAACTTCATAATCATTTGTGTTATTGCGCTATCCAAAACGTCAAATATTGCTCCCGAGTTGCTACTCAAATGCTGTGGCTATGTCGATAATTATAAACGATAAATTGATAACTCAAATTAAATATTATTTGAATATTGTGTCATACAACATCAAATTAATTATTATAATTATAGTTTTCCGAAAGATGCTTATACAAAAGAAATATGGATCAACACCACGGGGAGAAAGGATTGGTTTCCGCAACAGTATAACACAATTTGCTCAGAATATTTTGTTCCAGAAGATTTCAATTCCTACACGTCATAAAGTATTTCCATGAAGAAAAGGAGAGACCAATGTTATGGTCATATATTATTATGAAATTTTTAGTACTTACGCTACATACGATATTTTGTATCCCCACTTCCATTTTTTTTGCCTGGTTCTTAGTAAAGAAAATTCTCTGTAATCCAAACGATTACCATACCTTTTCCAGCGTGACTGGGCTTTCAATTTTTTTATCTATATATAATTTTTTATTTAAATTGTAGAATTTCATAAAGTATTTCCATGGACAAAAGGAGAGACCAATGTTATGGTCATATATTATGAAATTGTTAGTACTTACGCTACATACGATATCTCCATGGAAATGGAAACATGGTCTCTCCTTTTCTCCATGGAAATACTTTATGACGTTCTACGATTTAAATAAAAAAATATATATAGATAAAAAAATCGAAAGCCCACCCACGCTGGAAAAAGTATGGTAATCGTTTGGATTACAGAGAATTTTCTTTACTAAGAACCAGGCAAAAAAAAGGAAGGGCAATGCTATAATAACTACATACAAACGATGCAAAGGAATATTAAACAAGATCCTAAACAGTTCTGGTCTTTTGTAAAAGCTAAGCGTAACAGTCCAAATTGTCCCAAATATGTTACTTATCAAGTTCAAACACATACTACCCCTGAAGGAATAACCACGGCTTTTAACGACTTTTTTCATAGTGTTTTCGTTCCTCCTGCACCCGTGTATCCAACAATTTCGCTAGCCCCTCCGCAGTCAGGCGCCACAAACCTCACTTCCAGCTTAAGGCTATCCATCAACGAAATAGATGGAAGTCTTGAAACACCTAAACACAAAAAAGGTGCTGAAAGTGATAAGATTCCTTCTTTATTTGTCTTTCGCTGTCATGCTGCGTTGGCCCTTCCACTCTCTATTATCTTAAATAGGTCTCTGTCGGAAGGTATTTTTGTCAGACTATAAAACAGTCCGTTTGTTGCCGACTTCCGACTATTTAGGTCTTTCATAGATAATAATAATAATACTCTTATCCATAAATTGTACTGGTATAACCAATTTGGTGTAGTACTCATAATGGTACGTAGATGCGACCAACAGACTCAATACACGGCCTTTGCTTTTAGCAAGTGTCTAAAAGAACTATATCTCGAAGAGACCTCACCAATATATAGTCTGACAATAAAGAGTAGAAATTAATTGAGGTCGCCACTGTGCTTTAACGGGCAACATTTATACTAGGACTCGATAAATATTGATACTTGCTTATAATAATAATTAAATACAAAAAATATAATACAATATATTCAATTATTTATAGTAATATATACATGTTTGTTATAAAAAATAATACGAAAATGAAAATAAATGATCTTTTATTAGTTTCGTCCAATTTATTGATTAAAAAAGTCATATATCAAAGTCATTGTTTTTGAGGACGCCCTTTTCTGTGCTTTGTGACATTCCAAATTTTCCGTTATTCTTACGTCCTTCTTTCATTCACTACTTTCTTTACAGTACTGACTTCCCTGAAACAATGTACATTTTAAAGTTTTATACATATTTATGCTCATATCAATAAGTAGTACTCAAAGTTATTAGGGTATCAGATGACAAGTGGATTAGTATCTATGTACAGTCAGCTGCAGAGAAGCGTGACCCCCCTGCATACAAAACTTCTATGAAGGGGGGGGGGGTTCCATTTCTCTGCAGCTGACTGTACAACTATTTAGTATTTTAGGTCCTACTACATTTATTTAGTAATATTTAATCTTTACAGGCTATATGTATTAAATCGTTTTACACTGATAAAGTTGCAACCTATACAAATAATATAAAGATTATTTTGTTCGTCTCATTTGCATCCTTTATGTGATCGAGTAGTAAAATATCAAGAAGTGGCATTTACGCTATATGACATTTCAAGATCGAACATTATTTACCTAATCTCAAATTATTTTCAATAGCGAAATTACATCCAAATAATGATTATTAAGTCAATAGCTGTACATCTTTGCCTCGATTTATAAATATGAAATAAAGTTTTTTGTAGTACATACCCGTGAAATAAGCACTTCGTTTGTAAACTTCTTCAAAATCCAGCAATAACTATCCAGCTTCAAGTTTCGAAAAATCACGTTAAAAACACCTGATATTTTACTTCCCGTGCTTCACTGCGAATTGTTTTATTCATTTTCAATTTATTTAGATATTTTCGTCGAACAAAAACTGGGTAAACAACGGTAATACTCACCAGCAGCAGTTCAATGTTTATTTACGGGCCAATATTTGACATCTTTCACATGACATCTGGTGCTGCCATGTAACGTTCTGTGTTAGTTCCATTTTATTTAATTTCTACTCTTTATTGTCTGACTATAATACTGGCATTGCATGCTTAGAGTAATAAATAGATAAGTAAATTATACTGACTGAAAATAGTATAAATCTGATCAATCTGATGAAAATATGGATACATCTTGTAATCAACTGCACTCTAGAGTATTCTTAACACATAGTGTATATTTTCATTTATTTTGTTGACGTTAGATTCGGAAAATGCTGTCGACGGGACTACGGAATGGAGCAAGACGCCTCGAAATACTAAAACTGATCAGGCACCACTCCTTCCCTTCTGATCAAATGGATGAGGTAATTATTTTGATTTGATATATGTTGCATAGCCTTTAGTGTATCATATGTGTTTTTAGCGACTTATATTGGATTTTGGTATTTTTTTCTGAACATACACACAATCCATACTACCAAGTTCCTAGCTCCAAGGCGATTTATTAGTTCTTCGCAGGGCTTTTAAACGTTATGAAAATAAGCGATACTATAACGATATATTTCGTTAGAGTTTAAAATTTCGTTATAATTATAATCAATATTCCTAATAACGATATTTCATATCATAAGAATATGAAAATAATATCGTTATACGATAATGTTATATATCGTTATAATATCGTTTTAATACTTTAAGATGGTAGCGGTGGAGACAATGACGTCCCAGAATTCGAGTTTGACGTACAAGTCACAGCGCACGAAAGGGCGAGACTGTGTGCGAGACTAAGATAGCCTATAACGTTATTATAGCGCTTCACAAAATATCGCTATATATTAATTGCTTTTTATTTATAACGTTATGATTGTGCGTCAAATATCGTTTTTAGTAAAGCGTTTTATTGACAAAGTAGCGTTGTGAATCATAACGATATGCGAAAATAGCGCTATTTCTTCTAAGCGGTTAAATTGGGTATTTACTGCATGTTAAACTTTATTACAGGGTGTCTATCCATACATAGTTTTTGGAATTTTAAATTCCAAAATTTTACCAAAATCATACTCTTAAATCCCGAGGGGCATCAGAACCTAATCTCAAATTACAATAATTTTATATATTATTCAAACTTCAGGAAATTAAATATTAATGTGGAGAGGAGGAACAGTTGGCTGGCACTTCATTCCTATGTCCCAATGACCTTCGAGCTCTAACTCTCCATTTTCTCGTCGTTTCTATGGCTTATCGTGTTAACAACAACGAGGTTTACCGAAATAGTATTTATAGATTTCCTTCAAAACTCACTGTTTTCGAGATCTTTGGCAATTTTAGGTCAAAAACCAGTTTTTTGGACGTAACTTTTGTTAAAAAAAGTTCATAATAAAAATCTCTTACGTTTTGTAAGACGTCAATAAGAAATAGTTATATGTAGATCTTGATGGACCCGGGTATGTCCTAAAACTACGACCAAGACCACCGGGGGATGGGCAGCAGCATCCCTGGAGTGCGGTGGAGACACTGCGATCGCCAACCCGCATGCCAAGCGTGGCGATTATGGCAATTACCCCCTATGACAGATACAAACAGGCCACGGCCCCGAGGTTCCGGCGACCCCCAGTGCCCTGGCTTTGGTAGCGGCCAGGGTACTAGCGGGGTCAGGGGTGCGAAGAATCTCCGGTAAAGATCCGGCTACCACCACCGACGACTCCTGGCCCTGGCAACATATAACACACGAACACTGCGGACCGACGAAAAGGTAGCGGAACTGGAGGAAGGATTGAGCAAGTTGCGTTGGGATATCGTAGGGTTATCTGAAGTTGCTCTATTTCCGGGAGGGCGACCAACAGTCCCAGGGAGGTGTCGGGTTTATCGTCCACAAATCCCTCGTGAACAACGTGGTGAAGATCGAGAGTGTGTCGGCCAGGGTGGCGTACCTTATACTCAGAGTATCCAAGAGGTACTCGTTGACGGTCATACAGGTGTACGCGCCGACCTCGGCACACTCCGACGACGAGGTGGAGGCTATGTATGAGGATATATCAAAAATCATGCATAGTTCCAAAACCTACTTCACCGTTGTTATGGGGGATTTCAACGCGAAACTGGGCAAGAGAGATGGTGAACAACTGAGAGTGGGGCAATTTGGAGTTGGAAGTCGGAACCACCGGGGCCAACTACTGGCTGGTTTCTTGGAGAAGGAGGGACTCTACATGATGAACTCCTTCTTCAAGAAACGCGAGCACAGGAAGTGGACCTGGATGAGTCCCGACGGTGCAACAAAAAACGAGATTGACTTCATCATGTCGACGAAGAGGCATATATTCAATGATGTCTCTGTGATCAGTACGGTTAAAACCGGAAGTGATCATCGTCTGGTAAGAGGCACATTGAATATATGCGTCAAGCTAGAACGCTCTCGACTGATGAAGTCCACGCTCCGTCCAGCAGCAGTCCAAATCCAAAACCCCGAGAGCTTTCAGCTGGAACTCCAAAACCGTTTCGATTGTCTAGGCGGCGATGTGGACGAATTCAACGACGGGTTTGTGGAAGCTGTCCATAGCATTGGGTCTAAGTTCTTTAAGGCCCAACGAACTCAAAGAGCCAAAAGGATCTCTATCTCCACTCAAAGGCTCATCGGGGAAAGGAATGAGATGATTCTGCAGTCTTCAGCCGATGCGACATTATACAGGCAGCTCAATAAACAGATCTCCAAGTCCCTTACCCGCGATCTGCGCTAATTCAATACAAATCGTATTGAGGAGGCCATCGAGCAGAATAAGGGCTCTAAAGTTTTTTCAAGAGATCTGTCTATTGGGCAGAGCCAGCTCGCCAGATTAAAAACTGAAGATGGTAGAATCGTTTCGTTCAAACCTGAGCTTCTGAATGAGATAGAGTGCTATTATGGACAGCTACACAGGTCAACTAGCAGACCCGAAGTTGGTCTGGCGGAAGACCGAAGAGCTAGATTAACCCGGCACTATACCGAAGATATCCCGGACATAAGCCTGTACGAGATTAGAATGGCTCTTAAACAGCTTAAGAACAATAAGGCACCCGGTGAAGACGGAATTACAGCGGAACTCCTGAAGGCGGGTGGAAAACCGGTCCTTATGGCCCTTCAGAAGTTGTTCAATTCCGTCTTACTGGAAGGGAAAACTCCAAAGGCATGGAACAGAGGTGTGGTGGTCCTGTTCTTCAAAAAGGGTGACAAGTCCTTACTGAAGAACTACCGACCCATCTCACTTCTGAGCCATGTCTATAAACTGTTTTCAAGAGTCATTACGAACCGTCTCGCACGCAGGCTAGATGACTTCCAGCCTCCCGAACAAGCCGGTTTCCGAAGAGGCTTTTGCACCGTAGACCACATCTATACGCTCCGTCAGGTTATACAGAAGACTGAGGAGTATAACCTGCCCCTCTGTTTAGCGTTCGTGGACTACGAGAAAGCCTTCGATTCGATCGAAACCTGGGCTGTACTACAATCTCTCCAGCGGTGCCAAGTGGACTACCGCTATATCGAAGTGCTGAAGTGTTTGTACGAGAACGCCACTATGTCAGTCCAACTCCAGGACCAGAGCTCGAAGCCTATCCCATTGGAGCGGGGAGTCAGGCAAGGAGATGTTATTTCTCCTAAACTGTTCTCTGCTGCACTGGAGGATGTTTTCAAGACTCTGGACTGGAGAAGGCTAGGCATCAACATAAACGGCGAGTACCTCACTCACCTTCGGTTTGCTGACGATATAGTAGTCTTGGCTGAGACCATGGTAGATTTAAGTACAATGCTCAATGACCTCAGTAAAGCCTCTGAGCAAGTTGGTCTAAGGATGAACATGGACAAGACGAAGATCATGTCAAATGCCCATGTCGCACCAACTCCCGTAACAATCGGACACTTTACGCTCGAAGTTGTAGACGATTACATATACCTAGGACAGACTGTCCAGTTAGGTAGGTCCAACTTGGAGAAAGAGACTAATCGTCGAATCCGACTCGGCTGGGCAGCGTTCGGGAAGCTACGGCACATCTTTTCGTCCAATATTCCGCAGTGTCTCAAGACGAAAGTCTTTGACCAGTGTGTGTTGCCAGTGATGACATATGGTACTGAAACGTGGTCGCTTACTATGGGCCTCATAAGAAGGCTCAAAGTCACCCAAAGAGCAATGGAGAGAGCTATGTTAGGAGTTTCTCTGCGTGATCGCATCAGGAATGAGGCCATCCGCAGCAGAACCAAAGTGACCGATATAGCCCTCCGAATTGCTAAACTTAAGTGGCAGTGGGCGGGGCACATAGCACGTAGAACCGATGGCCGTTGGGGCGGAAAGGTTCTCGAGTGGCGACCACGTACCGGAAGGCGTAGCGTGGGCAGACCCCCCACACGGTGGACCGATGACCTGGTGAAGGTCGCGGGTGTCCGCTGGATGCGGGTGGCGCAGGACCGGTCATTGTGGAAGTCTTTGGGGGAGGCCTATGTCCAGCAGTGGACGTCTTTCGGCTGACATGATGATGATGATGATGATGATGATATGTAGATTTCATACTTATATCGAAAATAAAGTTTTTTTGGACCATGTTTGAATAAATCATAAAAAAATAAGTAGTAACTTTTTTCCAAATTCGGCTCTTTAAAATGTAGATACAGAATTGAAGAACCGATACTCATTAGTGCTATAAATATATCTATAGTTTTGAAGAAGCAGTGTCAAAAATCGATGAAAAACGTATGGAGCTTAATTTTTTTTTTCGAATTGAAGTCCGTGTAGTTTTGGGCCGAAGATTATTTGCATATACATAAACACCTTTTCAGATTGGCCCAAAAATCTTCGATCGGGTGAAGTTAGGTGGATTTGAATGCTTCGGTATATTAGTGGCGTGCCTGGGGTTGCAGAGAAGGGCAAGCCGAGGGATACATTTTTGTATTTTTTTCACACACAATATCAATAAATCTATCTCCTACCTTGATACCTTGCCATATTACCATACTAGTAAATCTTCACTCTTCATTATCACTAACTGGTGTGGCGTAGACAGGACAGACCAACAAAACACACTGAAGGCATGCTATTACTAGATAAAATTGTACAGACATCTCAGCAATCGCACCGATCTTTGAAATTGTCGTTTATGTGACTTGCTTATCTGAGAAATACTCAAGTCAGGCGTAGGTTTCGGTGAAAAATTAAGTTGCTTTTTTGTGCAAAGTTTAGCGTGCCTACCTTTTCTGCGCCGATAACTTGTGCACATTTTAAATCGTCACACGGAACGACTTCATCCATCACTTTCCACTTTAATAAACTTTTTAATACAAAAGACTATCCGCTCAAACAAAATGTTCAGTTTCAAGTAATGTACATAATTGTAATCAATGAAGTTAGCATCACAATCCATCCAGTCATGAACGAGCACGCGCGAAATTCGCATTTGACTAACTTCTGTTGATAACTTCACGTCGAAAGCCGGGCTAGTCACAAACTATTTACTAGATCTAGCTATAGATACGTATCTCTCGTTTTGTAGCAGTTTTCATAGATAAGAAAGAGAAAAAATATATCAGCATTAAAGCCCGCTTGCAAGCCCGCGCGTGCGAGCGAGATGACTAGCCCGTGTCTCAACTCTATCGTGTTAAGACCGCTCGTTTTGCGAGGCAGTAGCGCCACTTACTTGCTACGGTCGAATTTTGTACTACTACCTCGACCAAGATGAATAGAATTTGCAGATCAGGCGCCGCCGCGCGGATTTTAAGTTAGTTTGAAATCAGAAAAAAAATTGTCGTACATATATTTGGTTTTTGCTAATTTTAGTAACGCAAGCCAGGCTTTTGGGCTTTTAAGACCGTACCGCCACTGCGGTATATATATGGAATTCTTAACTCGTCCATTTTTGCCAATAGCCTGCTGTATGAATACGGAATCCCAAAAAACCTTAAAACCCAAACGACTTTATCTCGAGTATGTACTACTGCCCGAGATCACCTAATATAAAAGGCTGAAGCTTAAGGCACTGGTCCCACCGCGAGCTAGTAAATTATGAGCTATCGGCTATTTTCTAGACCAAGAAACGAACAAAAGATAATCGCTTCCGTGTAAATAAAAGAGAGATATATATTTTTATACTTAATCGCTCGCTGTTCACACTGCCGGCGAGGACACTATCCCACCGCCCGACGAGTAAGCTATAATTCCATAGAATTTTTACTAGCCTCCCGCCGATTGTCAATTGTTTCTAGTACAGAATTTTACTAGTTGCTCGCCGAGCTCGCCGATATCTGGCGGTGGGACCGCTGTTTACTAGTTGACTGCAGCGATAAAAGCTATCAACTATAAAACTAGCTCAGCGGTACTCGCCGATGCCTGCTTGGCGATCAGAGCGATCATTCTACGTGGATTCGAGTGCAAGGTTATATATTAAATTGTGATTTTATAATATTATTAAAAACAAAATAAATTAACAAACGAGCTATTGAATCCTTATGGAAAAATATCGAATAAATTTTTAACGCATATTTCACGACTAAAGCTGGTTTGCACCGACTTACGCTCACATACTGATCAACGTTAAATATGGCGCCGGCAGCTGTCATCCCATAGAAACTTATCAAACTTTCCATACATTGAAATTTTAACAGCTTAGGACAGGTATGGCAAAACGCGACTCGCGAGCCGTACGTGGCTCCATAAAGGGCTAGTTTCGGCGCTTTGAGGTTCCCTCAAAAATATAGTAAAAAAACCTAACACATGTATATTTTTAGCTTTCTGAGGTTCCCAAAACTTGATATTTTTACAGAATATGGCTCTTTGGTCAAAAAGTTTGCCGATCGCTGGCTTATGATTACAGTCGGTAACTTGCGCGTCATAAGGGATTGTCAATATGTAGGAGCCTTTTCGGGGGCCGCTAGGGCCGAGCTAGATTTATCCCTAATTTTTGCCTTTTATAGAGCTCCAATTGTGGTTGGTCCCATATATATTGTCTCTAAACACTGGGTCGAAATAAAAACTGTGAAATACCGTAATAACTAGTGTGGCATATAAATACCACAGGTATTCGATGAGACGCCAAAGCCTGAGAGCTGCGCGTCGCCCCGCGGCGAGGCGGAGAGCGAGGCCTGGCAGCCGGGGCCGCAGCTCACGCCCGGCCAGGAGCACGCCGTCGACGCGCTCGTGCGCGGCCTCGCCGAGGCCTTGCGGAACGACAAGGTATCTACTCGTACTTCTTCCTCCTTGAAACCCCTTGACTGGGCGTGTGCTTTGAGATGCTTTTTCACCAGAGATTTGCTATGCGGCTACACTTGGTACTTTCTAACTTCAAATATTTGACATTTATGAATTGACGGTCATGTGGTTGACTGGTAGAGAATTCCCTTTGGCATTAAGGCCGCCTTTTGTACTTCTGTTTTTTTTGTGCAATAAAGCTTAAATAAATAAATAAAATACTCAAAAGCAAGCAAAATATCAGTAGAGTGACAGAAGCTTAAAACTTTCGGAGCAGCCCTCGTATCTTGCGGGGATGTGAAAGCTACGCTACAAAAACCCGTTTCTACCAGTGCTGTGCTTTGTGGACCAGTGAATATGATTGCAAATGCATCTATAGCAACGTGGAATAGCACATCTCTAGGGGAAAGGCGCCCTTGTCTGCTGTACTCTCCAGACAGTCCAATTTTCTGCCTTCCTCAACGAGCCTTGGAGTTTAAAGTGCGTAACTCCCTCGATGGCATCAAACCAACGGGTGGGTATTCTGCCCATTCTTCCCTTACCTTCCATGGTTACCGACGATCATCAGCTTTTCCGAAATATACAACAACAACAAAATAACACACGACAACGCAGGATATACCAGACCACATTTATTAATGTGGTCTCGTGCGCACTTTCTTTCAATTGACGAACTTACACACAGCTGTAATGCTGTGTACTCTTCTATCGCATGGGATGGTTCGCTCCAAGCGAAACCCTATACCACCGTGTTCGTAATGAAATAATCTTTATTTTAATTTAACTTTTATTCATTAACCAGACCTATGCAAGTTACTAGTACCTGTTTATACCTGCCTACCCTAGAGTTGTGACGGGAAAAAAATAGTCAACCTAACGTTTGCATATTCTATGGGCTTCATACTTTCGATTGGTATGGAATTTGTCTATTAACTAAACCAGTGAAATGTTAAAAAAAATTGTTAAATAATCATATTCTGGACTGAAATTTTGTAGACAACCCAATTGCAATATTATTGTTTATTGAGATATTTAATTGAATATAAAATACTTTTCATCCATTAACCAGCTCGGTGAAGGTCGTTCTATGGTGGGATCCTGTACTATACTGACGCCACCTGTTTGATGAATATACTTAAATCAAAGAGAAGTTATGTTTCATTCTGTTCTACATAAGATATCATCATTATCAAATGTCATTGGGCGTTTCACAAATGTACACCTAATTATTTTAAAACATGTAAGTAATTTAAAAAATATATGAAATACGGTAAAATTGGTACTACCAGCGCCACCTGTTGACGAATAATCTTATTACTCTACTATTCTTAAAACGTAAAATAATAATTTTTATGTTTTGTTAAGCAGACGTACATCAAATGATACACATATAATGTTTTGGTCATACACTCGCGAACAAAGGACAAGGTTGTACAGTTTTTTAATCCTGTCATAATCTTTATTTAATTTATATTAGACTGCAAAAGTTTAAAAAGGCTCGTAAAAACCATGAAAAAACAACGTTAGAACGAGATATCGCATAAAACGTCTTTTTGGATATTGGTATTTTTATTATGATAGGATCCAGTGGCGGCTGCTGACTACGAGAACCGGTGGTGCGCTAATTTATGGATATATGGAATATTATATTATATAACTCAAAAATTGCAATACAACCACGTTTTCCTACTAACTATTTTATTTTTTATGTATTACCTCAATCCGTCGATTTTGGTCCCTGGTAAATAAGACATGACCTTGGGGGTCCAGCTATTTTATTTCTAATTTATCAATCACTAAAACTTTTATTATTGTTTTTAATATTCTCGATTTTATTGTTCACACTTATTCTTTCCATTAAACAAACAGTTCCTCACTTCACAAAAGACAGGCACACTTACTTTACATACAAAAACAAACAATAAACACGAAACGAATAATAGCGCGCTGCACGGACAAGGTCAAAGAAAACTGCACAGGACATGTTATTAACCAACTAAGCGAACTTGACAATTGGTGCGCAAGAAAAGCTTTATATTTTGAGCGTTAACTTCGCTTGGTCGGGTAATACATGAGTCATCCACTCGGCCGGCCGCCTCGTGTCTAGTCGGCAAATTCTCGGATATCTTCGGCTAAACGGCAGTACGCGGGCATACGCGAGCTTCGTGCGGCGCACCGAATTCACCTATTTCTTCATAGAGTTTGTACGGAGTATCTTCCGTCTCACGCGCCTGGCGTTCTAACGCCTTTCTCATAGAAAATGTACTGACTAGTGCGTGCGCTCCACGAAGCGCACGGAGACGTTTTTTGAGTTGAGACTGAGCGAAAAAGAGTTTTAAAGACTACGACATAGCGTAGTGGTTGGTTATTTTGCATTTTTTTAACGTAATATATGTATGTATGTATATTACAGATAATAGATATTTTTTTATTGATGACGATGGTATTGATTTTTGGTAGTGCAACGCACGAGCGCACTCAAGGTACAGCCGCCACTGATAGGATCCCGGAAATTACTTATATAGTTAGTTGGGTATAGTTGGGTTGGGTAGTGGTTGGTAATAGTTATAGGTATTAGGTAACTATAAAAAAACCTTATTGCGGTTATTAAATTCAAGATGAACCGAAGTTTTTAACCGCGAGTGTATATCATACGTAATAAATAATAATAATACGTCATACATAACTACGAGGGTAAAACTGAAAGTTTCGGGAATAGAAGAAAATATGCAGTATAAGTGAGTTTATTTATTTTTATTGTTTTTCAAAATATTCTCCTTTGTATTTCATGCACTTATGCATGCGTTCAAACCAGTCCATAAAGCACTTTTTGAACTCTGAAGTAGGGGTCGACAAAATGGCTATTTTATAGGCCTCCACTGCTTCTTCTGGCGTCTGAAACCGCTGACCACGCAGTTTGTCCTAGATTCTGGGGAATGTAAAAAAGTCGTTGGGACTTAAGTCAGGGCTATATGGAGGGTGGTCCAATATTTCGACTTTTTCACCGTCCAGGTACTCAGTTGTTGTCCGAGCGGTGTGTGGGCTGGCGTTGTCGTGGTGAAGGATGATGCGACGACTAGGGTTTGTTTTTCGGAGTTCAGCAAAGACGTTCGGCAAACAAATAGTGGTGTACCAATCAGCATTGACTGTTCTACGATCCTCAAGAGCCACAGTAGCTACGTGACCAGATTTAGAGATAAACGTAGCCACCATCTTCTTAGCCGTACTGCGAGAACGAACAACTTTTGTGGGTTTGAGCTCGTCTTCGAAGACCCATACTCGGGATTGGTTTTTAGTTTCAGGCTCATAAGCGTATATCCACGACTCGTCACCTGATACTATGCTAAAAACAGCATTTGAGCGTCCCTTGTTAAATCTTTTCAAAGTTTTGCGGCACCAATTGACACGGACTATTTTCTGCTCGTCAGACAATAGGTGAGGTATCCAACGGGAAAATAACTTTTTCACGCCTAATTCTTCTTTTAAAATAATTTGTATTTGACTCATTCCAATACCCAGGTGCTCTTGAATTTCCCGATATGTCACATGTCGGTCTTCATTTATCAGACGACGCACAACATCGACGTTTTCTTGCGTGACTGCCGATTTTGGTCGACCTTCACGCACTTCGTCGGTGAGGGATACACGGCCACGTTGAAATTCTGAATACCACCTGTATATTGTAGTCTTTGAAGGAGCTTCAATATTAAAAGCAGCAACCATCCGCTCTTCACATTGTTTTTGTGTTAGTCCACTTTTAAAGTCATAATAAATCATAGCTCTGAAATTTTCACGGCACAATTCCATTTTAAGCAGTGACTCGACGACTTCAATAAACAATTGAAACCGAACCATACTTTTTTTTTTTCTAAGTGGCCAGTGTGTTGAGATAAGGAAACTTCAGAGATTATAAAAAGGTATAATACATGTTAAAAATAAATTAATAAGTATTCGATTCCCGCCACTTTCAGTGCAAGCCTCGTACACAAAATTACTTCAAATTTATTTCAGACTAATGTCACATTGACGAATAGCCTAATAAACTAGGACCATTTCTGAAAAAGTAGAATGTAAGAAGCAAATTATGTAACAGTTGTATTCTACAATAATAGTACATTACTACCAGCGAATGAAAAAAACATAGAAGCACAACTAGCGTCGCAAAATGACACCATCAAACTTGTGTCCACTAAGGCGGGGCGTCAAAGTTGTGTCCAACGGCTGTCTAGTTTGAATATGGCGGCGCAAAGTAATCTAATAAAATATCTCAAAAATAAAACATATGCCTTTTTGTGCAGTGAAGTGGTGCGTTAATCACTCTAGTAAACATTAAAAAAAAGATGGTATCACTGTTCATATGTAAGTAAAGCGGTAAACATATTTGTTTAATTTTTTAGTCGGAACTGATTTTGTATAGGGATGGTGTTATGCCACCTTACATCATCAAAATAATGTTAATAGCTGAATGAAAAGGTACCTAAGATACCTATTAAACATTTTAACTTGTTCAGATACATGCTTTCATGCACATAACTAATTTGTGTATGAAAGCATGTATCTCACAAATTAAAATGTTCGAAAAAGGTAAACTAATTCCATAATAAATAAATATTAGGGGACATTTAGTACAATTACAATTAGACTATTGATTCCAATTAGACTATATAACTATAAGTATATGAGGGAGGCGAGAAATAAATATATTTTTAACAAAAACTAAAACCGAAATAAAAATAATAGAATAAGTGTGTAACTACGCTATACATACAATATATACAATTATTATCAACTTCTCAAAGAGTGGATTTAAAGACCCCAAACTCGGTATGATTGTGTTAACTTATTACAGAGTTCCTATGACCACTTTCCGGTTTCATCATCAGATCAGCTCGATAATAATATTATCATAATATTTTTTGTCACTGAATTTATTTATTTATTTTATTTTATTTATTTATTTATTTATTATTCCAAATTAACACTAACAGACAAGCTACACGTATTAATTATTCTGGCAAATTAAAATTAGTACATAGAGAAGAGCTTACAGCTAATATATAGTTACACACTTTCCTGAACTGAGCTTATAGTAACAATTGACTCCAAGTGCCGGCTGGCGCATGCGTAAAAGCGCGGTTCAGAGGTGTGAAAAATATCGAGTTGGCTGTCGCTGGCCAAGATATCGTTTAAAAGCTTCATGGCCCGATGCAGTGGAGAGTGGGTCAGCGAGCGCGTGTGCGCCGCCGGGACGGCGAACAGAGGACGGCTGCGAGGGCGAAGTTGTTGGTTGGATACAAACGGTACCCGCAGACTAATTAACTCCAGCATTGAGGAGTTACTTATATAACCTCTAATGAGCTGGAAGAAATATTTAACCAGGTACAAATCTCTCCTGGTCTCTAGAGACGTATAGCCCACCATTCCCAAAATATAAAGTGTGGGATACATGTAGGGATAATACCCATACATTTTTTTTTACATATATGCAGTAAGCTCGGTCCTCTATACAAACGTAGTTTAGCTCTCATTTTAAAATGTCATTCTAGAATAACATGAAACTTTGTATAGACAATGTAATCCGGAATATCTAGGTCGGAAATTGGTTTCTGTTGCTTGAAATTATAATGGAGAAATAATATAGCGATTATTAAGGTTTTCATAAAAGACGTAAAAAACTCAAAAACTAGCTTTATTTTTTTCTATTACAATTTCTTGCAACAGGAACTAATTTCCGACCTAGATATGGCGGCTCCCATTGTGTATACAGCGTTTCATGTTATTTCAGCAAGGGGTTTAAAATGAGAACAAAACTACGTTTTTATGGAGAATCGAGTTCAGCCGAGCGTACTAACGTCAAATATTAGCTCAATCGGAAATCGAGAAGTGGGTCTAATATAGCTTCTAAGATTTGACCCACACAAACAAAAAAGACATAAGTTACTGACACGGCACGTTAAATAAAAGCTTGTATAAATGAGTTAACGTACGTATGTTAAATGTTTGCGTTGTCTGAATATACTGTAAACGTTTCGATTACGAGTGGTTGCTGTTCTCTATGTCTAACAGTGTTTAGCAAGCTATAAATTATGTACATGGTCGTCCAATATGCATAGTATAAGTCTGGTATAGCTTAATTAGCGACTAGTTAGATTTTCGTAAGGTTATCCTATGATATTAAAAATAAAATAAAGCTTAAATTCAAATTTAAATAATATTTAAACGCGTTTTGCGTATGAAGATGACTTTTTGTTGCATGCAACCATCCACCCGCTAAGCGTTGTCGTTGTCGCCGCCCTTTTGACACATAAAACGTCAGCGCTAGGATATCAAACACAGCCAGTCATTTTGAAATTTACCAATCACGTTTATTTGTTTTGGTAATAGAAAATCGGCTGACATTTTTGGCAATTCTTATTGGTACAACACCGCGCGTGCGTATTACGAACAAATGCCGCGTTTAAAGTGGACTTTTGTAGGAAGCTCGCGTTCTATGCTTTTTTCGTTCACTGATTACTACAGAGGCCGGGACGGAATGTATAGACGGCCGAGCGAAGCGAGGTCGGATAGGTCTGAGGCGGGCAACCCCATATTTCCTCAAACATGCAATGAAATGAACAACAAAAAAATATAAGTTTTATTTTTAATACGCATAGTGGCAGATTGTCATGGTGCCTGTGCCACAATTTATGTGGAATTGAAATTAAAAAAAGAGAACTTTGCCGGCCTAGGCCTGCAAGATTTGTATGAAATTCCATTAAAGTCCTCTTGTCCTAGCCGCACCTGAAACGTCATACTTCGCAGCCTATTATAAGGAACATAACATCAATATTTCATTGCATGTTTGAGAAAAATTGTTTATCGCAGTGTGCCTGACTACCATGTGCTCATGCAGGAAGAACGGATTGACGTGCACTAAGTTGTGCCACCGTTCTCGTCAATGTTTGAACTCCATTTTCTGCGATGCGAGGGTTTGAAAGTCACAAATTTTACAAGGTATACGAGCTAAGCCCCTCTTGAGCATTCCATATTAGTATTACTAGATATGGTAGAAACTTTCAATTTGAAGATAATTTTGTCTTCAGCAGAGAGGCCAGGTCAAGAGTACCCTGAATTGCGCGCATGCAGTAGAATGTTTTGAGTGTTCATTCATGATTTGCTTCAGCGAAAATTGTATGTAAGGATCGTAGATGGTAATCCGTGATCTCTGCCTGCCCCTCTGGGCAACAGGCGTGAATATATGTGTACGTTTGTCTTCTGACAGATTGCAGAACTACAGTTGGTGCTTAAATGCCGTAAAACGTAAATATTCGAGGAAAACTGGACAAAGGTAACAGTTTTCGACCGTAACTCTTCGTAGATAATTCCATATCTTCGTTTCCAGAGGTCATGGAAAAAATATTTCAATCCAAAAGTAACAGCAAATTTTTAACAAAAAATTGGCACGTCTGTAGCGAAAACTCAATTGCGGATCACAAACATATTCGGTTTAACGTAAAGGGTCCAATTTAAAAGGAACCACAAAAGCGCAGAAATCCAAAAGAAACGTCCTGGGAAGAATACAAGACTTACCTGGAAGAACATCTAAAGGACATTCCCAAATATGTAAAAAATCCGGATTCCCTAAATACAGCGGTAAATCTACTCTCGAAAGGCATCTACACGGCCTACAAGCAGAGTTGCCCATTAAAGGAATCAACCACAAATAAAAAAACGACGTGGTGGAACAAAAAGCTCGATAAGCTCCGTGTATCTACACGTCGCATATTCTATCACTCAACCAGACCAAACGACTAGGAAAGGTATGGTAGAGCTTGAACAGAATATATTAAACAGATCAGAAAAGCCAAAAGGAGGTCTTGGCGAAGGTTCTGTGAAGAAATCGCCCAAAATCCTCTCCAATACATCCACTAACTATCTTGGCCTCTTTAAAAGCCCAAATGGCACCTTTACGACCACGGAAGTGGAAACGCTGGGTCTGCTCATAACCACCCACTTTCCAGGGTCGTTTTCCACTAGTAATAACCAGTTATCTACCCAAAGCAGCTCCCAAGCTCGCAGGGTACATAACACCGACTGGAATTTGGCCGCGAATATCTCCAGACCAAACAATATTAAATGGGCATTGGGAAAATTCAAACCATTTAAAACTGCGGGAGAAGTCGGCATCTTTCCTGCATTACTGCAGCAAGGCCAAGATCTCCTTCTCCCGCACCTGGTAAAAATATTCCGAGCCTGCTTCACCTGGGGTACTATACCAGAACAATGGACAAAGGTCAAGGTACGTTTCATACCAAAAGCAGGGAAAAAGGACTACTCCCAGCCAAAATCCTTCAGACCAATCAGTCTAACGTCATTTCTACTCAAAACTATGGAAAGAGTCATCGATCAGCACATTACAGCAAAGTACCTGGCAATCAGACCACTCAATCTGAACCAACATGCTTATCTTATCTTATCTTAATTATATGAGGGCCCTTGCGGATGCACTTCGACCCAATGGGATCTTTTGTGCAATTGCCCCCTCCTTTATAGTTACTCCAAGCTGCTCTCCAACATTTCCACAACATGCTTACCAAAAGGGTAAATCTACGGAAACTGCCCTACTAGATCTGGTCGACAAGGTGCAAAAAACCCTAGAGGATAAGCGGACAGCTCTATGTGCATTCCTTGACGTAGAAGGTGCATTTGACAACACACCCACGGAGACCATCCTCAAGGGGATGGAATCAAGAGTGGATAAAACCACCATCAGATGGGTCCAGAACATGCTCTCAAATAAAATTGCCACTCTGACCCTCAATGCGACTGCATGAATTCTACACCACAAGAGGCATACTATCCCCACTATTATGGACTCTATCAGTGCCTACAGATAACATGCATATCGAACATAACTTCAACGAACTGTATACCGTGGAAATACTTCCAAGAGACAAATGGACTTCAAGGAGGGAAGCCACATATGGTATACAGACGGTTCAAAGAAAGGTGAAGATGTGGGTTGCGGGATCTATGGTGAGAGACCAAAGCTTAAAATCAGCGTCAGCATGGGCAGAGAGGCCGCAATTTTTCAAGCCGAAATTTTCGCCATTGATAAATGTCCGGAAATGAATCTTGATATGAACCTAAGACACAAACACATCTACATCAACTCGGACAGCCAGGCTGCTCTGCTGGCATTAGAATCCATAGAGTCCAACTCTAATCTAGTCCAGAATTGTAAAAATAATTTAAACGTCCTCGCCAAATCCAAAAAAGTAATACTTAGATGGGTACCGGGACACTCCGATATTGACGGAAACGAAGAAGCAGATAAACTTACCAGGAAGGGTGCAGACATACCCCTGATCGGCCCAGAACTGTTCTGCGGTATAACCAAACGGAAGGTAAGCTCTCTGCTAAACAACAATTCAGAAGCCATCGATTTGTGGAAGTTTACAAAAGGACTAGTACAATCGAAAGCTCTAATAGAAGGTTACAATGGGAAACTGTCCAAAGAGCTACTACAACTCAAGAGACACAAAACCTGCTCAGTGACAAGAATACTCACTGGTCACTGCACACTAAACAAACACCTAACTAAAATGGGTTTAAAAC
Organism: Notocelia uddmanniana; assembly: GCA_905163555.1. Lineage (NCBI taxonomy): Eukaryota > Metazoa > Arthropoda > Insecta > Lepidoptera > Tortricidae > Notocelia > Notocelia uddmanniana. Next base: position 56,031,005 of record LR991052.1, read on the forward strand.
AAAGCGCAGTATGCAGGTTCTGTCAAGAGTCAGAGGAGACAGCCGTTCACACCTCTGCTCGTGTGGACCACTTATGCGCAAAAGAAGTATCTACCTAGGGAGGCACATCATGCAACCAAAGGAGATACAACAAATTGTAGCCCAAAGAGTCTGGAAATTCTTGGAAGCAGTGGGTATAAGCAACGAACTATAAGGGCTGCCACAAAAGATCAACTACTGGTCAAAGCGGCATAAAATGGCTCACAACTAGCCAAAATAATAATAACAGCAAATATTGTGATTTACAATATTGGTGAACTACAGTTTGCGCTAAAATGCACTAAAACGTAAACATGGGAGGAATACTAGAAAAAAGGAGCAATTTTTAACGCTAGCTCCCCATAGACGATTCTATATCTTCGTCCCCAGGGTTCGTAGAAAAAATCTTTGAACCCAAAAGTTTTAGAAAATGTTGTATTCTACAATATTTCAGAACCATGATTAACACTGGAATGGACTTGAACGACAGTAAAGGCAAAATCACAAAAAAGTGACAGGTTTTCCAAGATGGCGGAGAAAGATATAGAGCTGGAGAGACGGAAGCTTTGACGAAAACCATGACTATTTAGTCATTTACAACATATCGAAAAACCATAACAAGCGGACCTTTTTTAAGGTACCGGAACAACGATTTTCTAAATGTACGACGAAATTTTTTTTATGGGCTGCACCTTTTCCGGTTTATCGTACTTCCGGTTCAAATTTCGCAATGGCGACAAGCAGATCCGTAATCAGCAGGGTCAAAACCCTCGGATAACGTTGTCACCTCAACTGTTACATGATTTGCCGCTTGCATTGTTTAGAGACGCGTTTTCCAGTTTTGGGCCTAGACTATAAGTATAGGTATAATGAACCCTTATTTCAGCTGAAAGATTTTAAAAAATACCTATAACCATGTTTCTTGATTTTTACACAAATCTTTATACGAAGTATAAACTTTCATCTCTTGTTTTACCCCCTTTTTTTTTTTACATGATGAAATTCTTGAATTTATTTTTCTTTATTTTAAATACAAAATCTACTAATGAAGTTTCTAAAATTGCCTACGTTATAAATGTAAACGACTGTGCAAAAATCTATTCTCTAGCGGTAGTAGTTTCGGCTGTGAGTCGATGAGTCGGTCAGGACTTCTTATTTTATATACCTTTATATGGTATATCCACCACCATATCAGCCCTAGGACGTCCACTGCTGGACATAGGCCTCCCCCAATTTCATGGGGGGTAAATGCCATAATCGCCACGCTTGGCATGCGGGTTGGCGATCGCAGTATCTCCACCGCACTCTAGGAATGCTGCTGCCCATTCCCCGGTGGTCTATGGTATATGGTATATACTCTTATTTTAATACAAGAACAAGCTTTGAAATTAAACCACAGATATAAATAAATGGGCGCAGGTTTTTTGCAACTCTGATTTTTGTTTTCATGTCGACAGATATCTGATATTGCCACGTCGAGTGTGATGGAGCTATACGGATACAAAATGGCCTGTTTGGAACAAAGGCTGCATTCACAAACAGTAGCACTACAGGTTCGTCCGCTTGAAAAAAAAATCGCTAATTATTATTACGTTGTTTTGATGAAATGAAACTAATGAACAGAGTCTAAACTATTTCTGTCTATTTTTATAAACTATCTTTAACCAATCCCATTCTTTATATTAACGTTACGATATTGCCCTTTCTTTATATCTACGAATGTCTTGTTGATACTAATTCTTTTTTTTACTAATATAGGGAGCAAGTGAACACATGGCTTCTCTGCAACATTCTGTGGCGATGCTTCAAGCAACCAATTCGTCTCAGCAAGATGTTTTGTACACTACACAAATGCAAAATGAAAAGTAAGTCCAGGGAGCCCTGTTATTTTAAGTCATTTAAATGTTACAATCAATTACTTTGCGAGGCAATTATTGGCCAGGTGATGCTAAGGCCGTGACGCGTCCCGTCGTCTTGAAGCGAACGCCTAGTGGTCGCAGTCGATACGCGCCTTACAATGGCACGGTAGAGTTCGAACATATGTGCACGGTCAAACTGATTAAAATACGACAAGGTTGCTCAATTTTGTTAACCTCTTGGAACGTAGGTACAGTCAACAAATTTAATTTCTGGGCCACTTGTCAAAGTTACAATAATATGAAATCTCCAGTAGCTTTCATATTGATTTTCACCGTGACAAAGTGGCCAAAAGTGACCAGGTAATCAAGTTGGTTGGCTGTACATATATTTATGAACTCGACTGTAGGACCGGTACAAGGCGATTCGCATCTATGTGAGTTCCACATTAACATGTTTCGAGTAAAGAAAAATATGTATTTTTTAGGCTAAAAAAGACGATAGACGATCTAAACAAGCAGCTACAGGAAGTTGAGGATTCAGTACGCGTGTACCGAGCCAAGATAGCCTCGGAGAAAACGCTTAAAGACAAGCAAAAAGAAATACTCCAGAATGAATATAAAACACAGCTCACTGTAAGTAAAGCAAGTTGTTTAAGGTTTTTAAATTACGTAGGTACGTGCACGGAGATTTCTGTTCCTGGGCCGATCACGACAACGATACGTTATTAGAACTATTGTTATTCCTCGTTCCCCCACTGAGCATCGCGGCCGCATCCCCCGTAGGCCGTCCCCAAATAGTGCAATCATTTATGGGCCATGTGGACTTCACGGGATGCATCCTACAGTGCAGTCATTTATGGGCCATGTGGACTTCACAGGATGAATGCTACTGTGCAGTCATTTATGGGCCATGTGGACTTCACAGGATGAATGCTACTGTGCAGTCATTTATGGGCCATGTGGACTTCACGGGATGCATCCTACAGTGCAGTCATTTATGGGCCATGTGGACTTCACAGGATGAATGCTACTGTGCAGTCATTTATGGGCCATGTGGACTTACGGGATGCATGCTACAGTGCAGTCATTTATGGGCCATGTGGACTTCACGGGATGAATGCTACAGTGCAGTCATTTATGGGCCATGTGGACTTACGGGATGGATGCTACAGTGCAATCATTTATGGGCCATGTGGACTTCACGGGATGAATGCTATAGTGCAGTCATTTATGGGCCATGTGGACTTCACGGGATGCATGCTACAGTGCATTAATTTATGGGCCATGTGGACTTTCCGGAAGCATGCTACAGTGCAGTCATTTATAGGCCATCTGGACTTCTCGGCCAGTTCCTGGGGTGAACTTGGCTGGACACGCTGCCACGTGTCTAGATCTAGGTATTTTTAGTCGCAATAAATACCAATTACTGGTCAAGGCGTTACTATTAGTTAGTCTTACTTTTTGTTAACAGTAGGTTCCCAGTTTAAATATTGATAAGAAAGTTATGAATTCTCTTGAACAGGATTGATTTCTGTGTAGATATAGGTATAGAGATATTACCTGAACGGGAGTTTCGAAGCCGTTTGTTTTTAAAATTGCCAAGTATGCACCACATCAAAACAGAGTTTTATCAAAGGAAACGGAACCTTATTGCGGTTAAGCTAGAATGGTTATTTGAACAAACAATAACTTTGCTCTCATTCCCGGAATTCGTCTCGCAGCACAGCCCGCTAAAAGTGTCCCGAGATCTTCCGTAACCTACATACTGTTGTTTATAGTTTTTCAATAACTAAAAAACGAACACGCGAGAGACACTATTGTTTACATTTCGCCGCAATGGTGCAGGCAGCCCTAGCGCAGTGTCGAATGACGTCACGCCGGCCTTCTTAACGTTAGAGCGAGACGGGCATAACCTCCGCGCCGACACGCCCCTTTTCTATGTAAGAGCAGTATCTGTTACGAAATAACTTGTATTTCATCTGTGACCACGGTAACCCGCAATGTAATGAAACTCGCATGCGACTCGCAGACTGAAAACTCTGTTCTTTCATTTTAAGCGGCAATTACACTTCGTCGTTGGCCGCATGCTGCATGCGGCCAACACTTAAAGTGTGGACACGAAAAAATCTGGTCATGCATGATATGGTAAATCTTTGAAATTAATGTGGATTTTCAGGCACCGCTTTTTAAAAATAATTTGTAGATATCAAACTACATAATAAAAATACAATCATAATATAACGTTAAGTTTTCTGTGTCTTTCAGCATTATATATTTCACCGTACCGATATTTTGTTGAACAGCGGTTTCTGATAATTTTCACTCGCTTCCTGCTACTAAGCTACAATTGTATATATATTTTTACGAGTTGTTTTAAGCTCATTAGAATTTCATCATTCCAAAAACATACTTGTTTGAACACTTTTCTACTTGAGGCAGTCAGGAAGACTTTCTACTCCAAGCATCGAAAGTTGTTTTATATGGGAGGCATTTTTCTGTAAAAAAGGCAAATAAACCAAAATGAAAAACAATTCGAACTACGTCAATCTGAAGTCAACTAGAAAAGTGTTAGCTATTGTAAAAGGATGATGTAAAAAGGTAAAATTTGAAAGATCCAGATAAAAATAAAATAAAAATATTAACAGGAAAACTTGGTACATACTGTCCGAAGGCGCTGTTCAACAAAATATAGGTATGGTGGAATATATAATGCTGAAAGTCACAGACAACTTAACGTTATATTATGATTGTATTTTTATTATGTAGTTTGATAACCACAAATTATTTAAAAAAAGTGCTGCTTGTTAATCCACATTAATTTTAAAGATTTACCATATCATGCATGACCAGATTTTTTCGTGTCCACACTTTATAAGTAGGCGGACAGACTAATGTGAAGACGACGTTTGTTGGCCTAAGTAGTTATAAATGAATTCGGCGACCGCATTAGGTGAACGACGCAGTGTAATTGCCGCTTTATTTGGCCATAGGATATTTTGTGTAATGTTGTTTTTTTTTTGTATTGCAGAAACTAGAAAATGAAATGAAAGCCATTGAAAAGGAAAATGAAGAAAAAATTAAAAAAGCCGAGCAAGAAACCAAATCTGTGCTGAGGTTACTGGACCAAGAGGTATATAAAGCCTACATACTCATCATCATCATTATCGTGTCAGCCGAAAGACGTCCACTGCTGGACATAGGCCTCCCCCAGAGACTTCCATAATGACCGGTCCTGCGCCACCCGCATCCAGCGGGCACCCGCGAGTCCCGCGGCCCTTAGCAAGTCATCAGTCCACCGTGTGGGGGCCTGCCCATGCTACGCCTTCCGGTACGCGGTCGCCACTCGAGAACCTTTCGGCCCCAATGGCCATATCGGTTCTACGTGCTATGTGCCCCCCCCGCCCACTGACACTTAAGTTTAGCGATTCGGAGGGCTATATCCTATTAGCCTACATACTATTTTATACTAATCTTAGTTGTTATGTTTTATGAAGTAGCAGCAGTTGCTTGCGATTAATGCCTCTGGCAATTTTCCAGTAGTTTTATAGAACTATTCTTCGAGAGAGAAGCTTAGTTCTCAAGGATTACACAGCACTATGGAGAAAAACAGAAAGTATCTGACTTTCAACCCTGTTACAGACTAGCAAATGCAACGAGCTGGCGGCAGTCCTGATAAAGTTTGAAGAGCAAGTTCAGGCGCAGGTCAAAGAGATAGAAGAGGGAAATTCACTTGAACGATCTCTTAGGAAAGAGATAGAATTAAAAGAAATTGTGAGTATTTTAATAATTTTCAGTATCTTGAACTACATAAAAGCGAGATCTTACATGACTGTACTTGACGGCATGATGGTTATCTTGGAGATGTGGACTCACAAGGTACTCTGGTTGAGATATATTTAACATTTACGATCATTTCACATGTCGCTGTAGGACAGTACGAGATAAGTTATGTGTAAAATGCGACATTATCATCATCCTAGCGTTATTACCAGTTGTTATCCATTACCTAATCCCAAGAATTGGCGTAGGCATTCGTTTTTACGAAAGCTTCTGCCATCTGACCTTCCAACCCAAGGGAGAAACTAGACCTTTTTGTGATTATGTTTGTCAAGTGAGTGGGCAACTTGACAGTTAGAGGTTCTCAAGCCGCCCGAAGGCTTCTTACTTGGCTTAACGATTGCTATCATAGACAGCAGCCGGGATCAACGGCTTAACGTGCCTTCCAAAGCTCGGCAGCGCTCAGTTAGTAACCACTCACAGCGGTCACCCATCCAAGGACTGATCCCACATTGCTTAGGCCACGAAATGCGACAATGGAACTTTTTTGAGTCGACTGTATAATATTGGCTTTCATTTAACCAAGATCAATAAAATTGGTTTATTAGACATGATTTATTTCTTATGAAAGTAGGGGGTTTACTAATATTATTATCCGGGTAGTGGGTAATACAGTACCGGCCAATAATATATCACCTTTGTGTTTTTTTAAGTAAACATGTATATAGTAATATATATATTGTTAAGATTATAAAGTGTAAATATTACCCAGCGCTTTACCAAAAAATAGAATGCATGTTTCAATAAAATAATTTAAAAGCACAGTTATACTCATTATATACTTAAAACCTGCACAACATAACAAAGTGCAGTCGGTCTTTATGAACCTATTATAAATCAAAAGAAGTGATAGATTAACATTTTATATATTTATTAAAGTGTAACAACATTAATACTTTGTAGCAAAGCATTTTGATTCAATAACTGCTTTACAGCGTCTAGGCAAAGAGTCCACAAGAGCGTCAATAGTTGATTGAGGGATTTTATGCCATTCCTCCTGTAGCTGAGAGAACTTTTGGCTCGCATTAGTGGCTCTTTTACCTTTCAAACGTCTTTCTAGTCCATCCCATAGCGGCTCTATTATATTAAGTCAGGGGATTGACTTGGCCAGTCCATTAGAGTAACGCGTCGCCGCTTGAACCATTCTGTGACACATTTTGCACGATGCTCGTTGTTGTTGCGTCGTCGTTGTTGTATTTGGATCGTTGTCCTGCTGAAACCATAGATAACCCCCTCTAGATGGAGATTATAGGGCGACGTGCGGTCACCTCACCTATGTACCACTAGTACATGTAAGCAAAAACGCCTCGCGCTCTCAGTCAGACTCGTCCAGGTTCGCGATCTATACGTACGTCAGATAAACGAGCATTGAAAATCGATTTTATCCATTAGAAATGGTGTTTTGCTGTGTAAAGTTATGTGGGAAAAGCTCTCGAACAGCAAAGTACAAGAATGACGGAATAACATTTCACAGATAAGTTAAATTAATTACAAAAGGCATATTTTATTCTGCCAGGCGGAGTTCATTTTACATTAGCCAGTAAGAAGTACAGAAGTATTCTTGTCCCTTTCCAACCAATTCAAATGTCAATATACTCTCCCTTCTGACGAAAGTACATGCTCAGGCTAGTGATGTGCCAGTGACGCTTTCGACATTACCGTATAAGTCTCGATTTCAATTAATTATGTATTCGTCCGCGTTTTGTTGCGCTGTTTTATTAATATTGAAATTCTATTGGAAAAGGTCATTAGTTATTTTACATTAAACTGTCAGTGTTGCCAGTGTTCTTTTAATTAAAGTAGTAATGTAGTAAATTAGTGTCTCGTTCTATTTTATTTATACGCTATAGGTACGATACGGGTACATATCAATGTAGTAGAATGGAATATTTAGTTTGGAAGTACTTAATGTGTAGTTTTATTTTATTATAAAGTTTATTAACCGGTTGTATCATATTTATTGCTATGTAATATCGAGTATGTATATCTAATGAAATAACAAATTAGTAACAGTATTACCACTAAGTAGGACATAGATTTCCCTAGCATTTAGGACTGGTATCACGAGGTGAACCCTATGCTGGACTTCGAAGAAGTATAAGGGATCTCGGAAGTGGTTAGAGGTGGAGCCATTGCAATTGGGTTTTTTCGAATCGTCTTGGTGAGCAGTTAGGACTAGTGTCACGAGGTGGACCCTATGCTGGACCTCGAAGAAGTATAAGGGATCTCGGAATCGGTTGGAGAAGGAGCCATTGCAATTTGGTTTTTCGTTTCGTCTTGGTGAGCAATTAGGACTAGTGTCACGAGGTGGACCCTATGCTGGACCTCGAAGAAGTATAATGGATCTCGGAATCGGTTGGAGAAGGAGCCATTGCAATTTGGTTTTTCGTTTCGTCTTGGTGAGCAATTAGGACTAGTGTCACGAGGTGGACCCTATGCTGGACCTCGAAGAAGTATAAGGGATCTCGGAATCCGTTGGAGAAGGAGCCATTACAATTGGGTTTTTCGAATCGTTTTGGTGAGCAAACTTTTTGAAAACATTTTAGCCAATCACAAGGCAGTGCTTTGCGTGGGTAAATTCCTCAACAGCCATTGGCCAACAATTTACGCGCGACGCCGGCGATCGCCATTTTGTCTGGCTGCGCGAAGCACGAGAGCACTAGTTCAACTGTCATTGCATATTCTACCTTGACCTTACGTATAATGCAACAAGGTCTTAATTGAATTGTTCGTACATTCGGTTTCATTCGGTACTTGTCTGCACTCGTCGGCGTGAACGAAGATTGCCGATGTAACTGATATTTGTGGTTCTACTGTATTTATTTATATAGATAAACAAATTTATTTCTATAGAAAAACTTCCAAGACTCAGGATAAAATATTCGTGTTAGTTCATCTCACAAATAAATGCTCTAGCCGGGATTCGAGCCCGGGAACTCCGCCTTCGTAGGCAGGACCACTACCAACTAAGCCAAAGTGGTCGTCAAAATATTCCGCAATTTTTACATTCACCAGTGCTGTAACCGTGTAAGTCGATTCACAAGAGCTGGCGCGGAATGTCTATGAAATTAATGACAGTTTCATACATTCCGCGCCAGCTCTTGTGAATCGACCTACACTACATTACACTATGCGCTGCCTAAAAATATTATTCTAGATACTAAATTAATAGATGAGCATATACGCTATTTAAAATTGTTACCCTAAAATAAATGGCATTACCGATAAAAGCCGGTAATAAACAACGCGTCCCATCCCTACGCCGCGCGCGCCATGTTGAACCCAAGCGCGCGCTCTATGAAACAGTCAATGGCAGCGACGTTACCGACCTCCCCGCGACCCGCACATACCGCTAACCTTGGTGACTTTTGATTCGAATTAAATCGTTCATAGGGGCCATCTAGAGGGGGTTATCTATGGCTGAAACACAAACCCGCGGCCCAGAAATCGTCGTGCATATGGTAACATCACATTGTCCAGAATATATAAGTACACATTCTGGTCCATAATGCCTTCAATTTTATGAAGGGGGCCCATGCCTTAGCGTAAAAGGCACCCCACACATTACATAGCCTCCTCCGTGTTTTACCGTAGGAAGTTGGTACTCGGGCGTATAGTATATCGGGTACCAGTAGGGCGACGTACCCACTTTACTTATACCATCGCTTCCAAATAAAAGAAACTTGCCTCATCGCTCCAGAGTATATCAGACCATTGTCGCGGTGTCCAGTGTTCGCGTGCTTTACACCAAGCTACTCTTATCTTTCGGTTCTTCTCAGATTTAAGCGGTTTCTGTACAGGGCGTCTTCCGTTTAATCCGGAGTTCTGCAAACGACGTCGGACAGTCCGTAAATATGGAGTACGCTGTCCTGGGGTTGATATTTATTTGAGTATATCCGTCGCCGTAAACCGAGGATTCTCACGTGAGACTCGCAAAATGTTACGGTCGGTCACATGTGTAGTAAGTACAACGTGGTCTCCCACGTGTTTTATTGCCAATGGAACTTCTTGGTGACTTTAATCGCTTTAGCAACTTAGTAATTGTGGTTCTTGATACACTAAACTGCTGCGAAAGCTGTTTGTGGGTACGCCCTTGCTTGTAGCCAGCAAAGATAGCTTGTTCTTGACAGGGATTCAAATTTTTCGCCCCACGAGTCTTCGCCATCTTCACTTCGTTAACCACCTATCGTTTTTAAGTTATTTTTAACCGACTTCAAGATTTCAAAAGAGGAGGTTATCAATTCGGTTGTTTTTTGTTTTAATGTTTGTTACTCCATAACTCCGTTATTTCTTAACCGATTTGGAAAATTCTTTTTTTGATTGTAAGTATATATATCCAAGTTGGTCCCGTTTTTGTCAAAACGCAGTTCTGATGATGGGATCCATGAGGAATTGAGGGAACTCCTCAAATCTTAATGGCAAACATATAGTGATTTTAGTGTTTTTATCAACAAATCGAGCATTATCATACAAAAATGTGACATTTGATGAAGTGGAACTGCTGATGATGATCAGAACAGAACTCTTCAACGACGAAAAGTTCACGTTTGGCGATTTGTCCTTCTAGCTGTGTTTGTTAAGCAAGTTTTATTTTCTCGATTGATTTTTGTCATTCTCGAGTTCTGATGATGGGATCCATTAGGAATCGAGGGAACTCCTCAAATGTGAAAGGCACACATTTTCATGAACTAATCAAGCGTTTTCATTCATAAAAGTGACATTTGATGAAGTGGAACTGCTGATGATGATCAGAACGGAACTCTTCAACGACGCGTAGTTCACGTTTGGCGATTTGTTCTCTTCGTTTTGTTTGTCAAGCAAGCAAGGTTTTTCCTCGATTCCATTAGGAATTGAGGGTACTTAGTCTTCTACCATTATAAACATACTTATAGCAATTTTTATTTTATTGTATGGAATCTAAGAGTGCACCATCTAAGTATAATAATCTTTCACATTTACATAATACTGTAGGAAAACTGTCCTGTAGTGATTTTACGGAAAAAAAACAAAAAGCTAAATAAAAACCTTTATATGTAGCCAGGTTTTCTTATCGCTCGTCCAAAGAGTCTAAATACTACCTATTGCATGATGAGGTAAGGTAAAAACATTTAGGAATATATAAAAAAAAGGTTCGCCCTAAATACCTAAAGGTGATATATTATTGGCCGGTACTGTAGGTACTAACAAGGCCTCGTATCATATCACTGCGACCGTTGATGATCTATGTATTGTGATTGTGGTCGCCACCACAGACATCAGAGAAAAGCAGACCCGCAGTATTGAGCCAAATGATTTTTCATATAGGTGTCTCGTTAAATCCTTATGGTACACCACAATGATTTAAAATGCGACACATAGTACAGTCGAAGAATTTTAATGTTTGTCACTTTTGGACTCTATTTCATTGGAATATAGTCCAAAAGTGACCAACATTCAAATTCCTCGACCGTACAATCATTTTCGGCTGTTAGGTGGTATTCTACCAGTCCAATATTTTTGTCCAATATACATTTGATCAAAGAAATTGGATGATTTCATCCAACTTGGATGGGACCCCGACATTTGATCAAAGATTCTAATGACATTTAAATCAATATGGCTACGCATGAAAAATAAACTTGGTCAAAAATATTGAATAAGTGGAATGGGCCTACGTCAAAGAAATTTGATCAAAGATTGGACAAAGAAATTGGTCAAAGATATTGGATGAGTGGAATACTACCCGTGGTATTACACTCATCCAATATCTTTGTCCAATATACATTTGATCAAAGAAATTAGATGATTTCATCAAACTTGGAAGGGACCCCGACATTTGATCAAAGATTCTGATGACAGTTAAATCAATATGGCTACGCATGAAAAAAAAAACTTGGACAAAGATATTGGATAAGTGGAATGGGCCTCCGTCAAAGAAATTTGATCAAAGATTATACAAATATATTGGACGAGTGGAATATCACTCTTAACGTCTCCATTTGAAAGCACACCAGTATGTTAAATCCCATATAAACGTAACACACCACAACATCAGTTCGGTACAACTTTCAGTTCTTCAGTAAAGAGACACTGACAGGTCTCCATACTAAAATTTCTATATTCAGTTGAATATAGAAATCGTTCAACTTAAACGAGCGGTGCTGCTTTACTCTGATTGATATCTGTGGTCGCCACCTACTACAATTCTCAGTCAGAGCCTGCTATTTCAAAATTTTCAGGATGTTTCTGAACTCGAGAAGCTTAATCTCTTCAGGACACATCACTTGTTTGCCCAAGATAGAGCTAGGGCTGCGCATTACATTGGGCAGTCGCGTAGGGTGTGTGCAGGGTAATCATGATTTATCATTGTTGAATAGTATATGACTAACCCACTGCTCTCCCAAACTAAAACTCATTAATAAAACTGCATTAAGGGTCCCCCACACGCTCGGCTGAACTCGATTCTCCATACAAACGTTGTTTCGTTCTCATTTTAAAACGCCGTGCTGAAATAATATGAAACTTCGTATACACAATGGGAGCCGTCATATCTATGTCTGAAATTAGTTTCTGTTGCTAGAAATTGTAATAGAATAAAAATACAGCGAGTTTTTGAGTTGTTGACGTCTTGTATGAAAACCTTCATAACCGCTGTTTTTTTTTTTTTTTTCATTATTATTTCAAGCAACAAAAACTCATTTCCGATCTAGATATGCCGGATCCCATTTAGTGTACACAAAGTTTCATGGCGTTTTAAATTGAGAGCGAAACCACGTATGTATGGGGAACTGAGCGTCCTACGGACTCTTAGGCTGGGTTGCACCGACATACGATCACAGGCCGATCAACTATAAATATGGCGCCGGCAGCTGTCATGCCATAGAAAGTTGTGAAACTTTCCATACATTTAAATTTTAACGAACACAGCTTCTGATTACAGACGGTTTGGTGCAACTTCTATTTTGTTTAACAGACCATAAAGCATCAAGAGAAGACTATATTGGAGCGCGAGAATCGGCTCTACCAGTTGAACACTCAGCTCGAGGAGATGAAGCGCGTGCAGGAGATGATCGCCAAGCTCACAGCCAGTAGCAACATCCCCGTGACGACCAACCACAGCACGTAGCTGCAACGTAGGTAATTTATTTTTCTCAAACATGCAATGAAATTTCGTCATTACGTGCGTTATAACAGGCTTCAAAGAATCACGTTGCAGGCGGAACAATTTGGGAGGACTGTAAAGGAATTTCATATAAAATTGAAGGCCGGGAAGCTTTTTTTTTATTTTAACGTCAATCAGCGTTTGTTTAATTTGTTTTTTGAGTGGTGTATTTTTTTTATTTAATTGCATATGTTTGAGAAAATCACTATACAAATCTCGGCGAGAAAACGTTGGGCTGCACAGGCCGCTTATCGCTATCCTGGCCTGCAACTCTTCGTTTCCCGACCTCTATACTAATGTAAGTACTATATTTACACAGCGTTAAAACACTGAATTGTCATTTAAATCCATTTAAAAAGGTCATCATCATAAGAAACTTACAAAAACTTATATTTTTACGTAACCCTCGGTGCGCGAGTCCGACTGACACTAGCGCGTTTTTTTATTTTATTTTAGGGCCAGTAGTTTCGGAAATAAAGTAATTGTTCATCTATTTTCTTAAATAACAAACAATTTGTCTCATATTGACTGATTGACTGGAGTAGTTCCCAGAGGTCGGCTGATTTTCGTTGGCCATCATAGAAAATCGAAGCTTACCGGCGAACGCGGAACACGTGGCGGAATATACCGCGGCACGACCACGTCAAGTCAGCGATTCGCTTTCTTGAGGAGATTAACGGAATAGCCTGAACAGTGCAATCGCGAACTGTGCCCAGAACCTGATAAAACCTAAAGGTTGTTGGGGCAGTGGAAGTTAAGTGCAGTGTTCGGTTTAAGCTGGCCGCACACACACGGTTTGCTAATTAGGTTTCCGAATTCGGAATTCAGATTCGGAAACTTAGCGCACACGTTCGTTTTTTAGCATTAGGTTTTTTTTTCTGCCAGTTCTAGAGCGGCGGTTCTTGAGAGAGCACGTATTGACATGGACGACGAGGTATTGCTTTTAATTGCGCTTTTACTGGCTTTGAACAAGAAGAAGAAACGACGTTATTGGGTACACCCATCAAATACTCGAAGATTACACAGAGTCAATTTTATCTTAAAAGAGCTGACTCTCCGTGCGGCGCTCGCGCATTTCTGACTTGAAATTTCCGTTCGTGTGCGGCTAGTGAAACAAAATATATGCAGGGACTGCGTTCGGGATGACGTCAGTAGGTTTTTTTCCGTTCTAACTACCCAAACGCACGGCTGTGGCACGGAACGAACGTGAGGTTTTTTACCGTTCGAAAAAATTTAAGAACGTTTGCGCCTCCATCTAACATTACTATGAAAAATGCGCCTTTAGGTTTCCGAATCTGAATTCCGAATTCGGAAACCTAATTAGGAAACCGTATGTGTGCGGCCAGCCTTACACGTTATTTTTAATTAATTATGAAATAGAAAGCAGCGCTTACACATCTTGTGTCGATCGGCGGAGGTGCCAGCGACAAGAGAGAGAATCACAGACAATACAGAACATGTGCATCTAAAAGATTAAGTATCATGCACACGATTTAATGTAGGCAGGTTGGTAACACACACTATCCAATTTCTAACAATTACTAAGACTTCACTGTGTGTCCGTCCGTCTGTCTGTCACCAGGCTGTATCTCAAGAACCGATAGTAAAAAATTTCACGGATGATGTATTTCTGTTGCCGCTATGGTATAATGTATATGGTATAATGGTACGGAACCCTTCGTGTGCGAGTCCGACTTGCACTTGGCCAGTTTTTTTCATTGGCGGCAACGACGGTAACGATATTTTCTTTATAACACACGTGGGTTCACTGAGATTGCGTATTAATTTCTGCAAAACCCATTTCTAAAAATTGTTCCTGTTCATAGTAATGTCATGATAATCGCCTTTTTTTCCTTATCATTATACATTAGGAGAGCATTCGGAACAAATCCCGATGGTCCACCGCCATGATTAGATTAGATTTATTAATTACATAATATAAAAAATACAATATAAATTAATCTAAGTAAATTAATACGACTAACAATACGATACGATGAAAAATAATATATCGTTTGCCGGTTGAAATGGATTTCGACACTGGTTCATTTTCTCTTTGCCAACATTTTGCGTGGTTTAAGAGAAGTATGGATGTAAGTCTCATCTAAATAAACAAGAGGTATATTTTTTACCCTTGCTTCTTTTATTTTATCTAAATAACTTTCCCGCTAAACCACAATATCTGACTGCTCCTTCAATATGGACCGTTGGTTTCTGCACTTTTTATATTTAAACCCCATACTGTGCAATAGCAATCACAAGTACTACCGGTAAAACCAATACCTTTTTCAATTCGGTAAGCAGAGTTTTGAAAGTTGGTACTTGCTTTCGCACAACATTGAATTCATGAATTTTGTGCCTTTTCACATTTGTCGAAGTCGTATATTTATATTCTTTTTTTTTTGTAGTTTTTGTTTTGGTATATGTCACTACTAGCTAGTATGCAAGCGTAATTTATGATGTAACGTAATAGTATGAATTTAATTAATATCAATAACATGCTAGCTGGGCACGGGCAGGAGGTAATGATCGAGCTTTACCGCCGCCGTTTTGCCCATTCCATCGCTGGGTGGGGTCAATCAGCGGCGATGAATAACGCGCCTTAACATTTAGATATAAACCAGCGAATGAAAAAAACATAGAAGCACAACTAGCGTCGCAAAATGTCACCATCAAACTTGTGTCCACTAAGGCGGGGCGTCAAAGTTGTGTCCAACGGCTGTCTAGTTTGAATATGGCGGCGCAAAGTAATCTAATAAAATATCTCAAAAATAAAAAATATGCCTTTTTGTGCATTGAAGTGGTGCGTTAATCACTCTAGAAAACATTTAAAAAAAAGATGGAATCACTGTTCATATGTAAGTAAAGCGGTAAACATATTTTTTTTATTTTTTTTGTCGTAACCGATTTTGTATAGGGATGTTGTTATGCCACCTTACATCATCAAAATGTTAATAGGTGAATGAAAAGGTACCCAAGATACCTACATTTTAACTTGTTGAGATACATGCTTTCATGCACATAACTAATTTGTGTGTGAAAGCATGTATCTCACAAATTAAAATGTTTGCAAAAGGTAAACTAATTCCATAATAAATAAATATTAGGGGACATTTAGTACAATTACACCAAGACTATTGATTCTAATTAGACTAAATAACTATATGAGGGAAGCGAGAAATAAATATATTTTTAACAAGAACTTAAACCGAAATAAAAATAGTAGAATAAGTGTGTAACTACGCTATACATACAATATATACAATTATTATCAACTTCTCAAAGAGTGGATTTAAAAAGTCCAATCTCGGTATGATTGTGTTAACTTATTACAGAGTTCCTATGACCACTTTCCGGTTCCATCATCAGATCAGCTCGATAATAATATTATCATAATATTGCATTGTCACTGAATTTACATATATGCAGTAAGCTCGGTCCTCCATACAAACGTAGTTTAGCTCTCATTTTAAAATGCCATTCTAGAATAACGTGAAACTTTGTATACACAATGGAATCCGGAATATCTAGGTCGGAAATTGGTTTCTGTTGCTTGAAATTATAATGGAGAAAAAATACAGCGATTATTAAGGTTTTCATAAAAGACGTAAAATACTCAAAAACTCGCTGTATTTTTTCTATTACAATTTCTTGCAACAGAAACTAATTTCCGA
The DNA here is from genome assembly GCA_905163555.1 of Notocelia uddmanniana. Classification (NCBI taxonomy): domain Eukaryota; kingdom Metazoa; phylum Arthropoda; class Insecta; order Lepidoptera; family Tortricidae; genus Notocelia; species Notocelia uddmanniana. The sequence goes on from LR991052.1 coordinate 56,047,534, forward strand.
CCTAGATATGGCGGCTCCCATTGTGTATACAACGTTTCATGTTATTTCAGCAAGGGGTATAAAATGAGAACGAAACTACGTTTTAATGAAGAATCGAGTTCAGCCGAGCGTACTAACGTCAAATATTAGCTTAATCGGAAATCGAGAAGTGGGTCTAATTTAGCTTCTAAGATTTGACCCACACAAACAAAAAAAACATAAGTTACTGACACGGCAAGTTAAATAAAAGCTTGTAAAAATGAGTTAACGTACGTATGTTAAATGTTTGCGTTGTCTGAATATACTGTAAAAGTTTCGATTACGAGTGGTTGCTGTTCTCTATGTCTAACAGTGTTTAGCAAGCTATAAATTATGTAGGTATGTATGTATGTAAGCACTTTATTGTACACAATAACAGTTTAAAACATATACAGGTCACACAGGATCAGAGTACAAAAGCGAACTTATCCCTATGAGGGATCTCTTCCAGCTAACCTTTGAGGGATTGAGAGGAGATTTTTAAAACGAATGAGATAGACAAACTTACATGGTGTACAACAACGTTACAATGAGTGAATATAATTTGTAGCTAAACCATAACTAAATAAATACCCATAAATACATATGTAATAAGTAAATATACATACATAATGAATTAAATAAAAATACATATACCTATAATAAATACATAAATACAGAATAATTATATTCAAAATTACAATATAATTATAATTATATTCAAAATTACAATATTATATACATGGTCGTCCAATATGCATAGTATAAGTCTGGTACAGCTTAATTAGCGACTAGTTAGATTTTCGTAAGGTTATCCTATGATATTTAAAAATAAAATAAAGCTTTAGTTTAAATAATACGGTGGTTTTGCGTATGAAGATGACTTTTTGTTGCATGCAACCATCCACCCGCTAAGCGTTGTCGTTGTCGCCGCCATTTTGACACATAAAACGTCAGCGCTAGGATACCAACACAGACATCAGAGAAAAGCAGACTCGCAGTATTAAGCCAGATGATTTTCCATATAGTTGTCTCTTTAATCCTTATGGTGCACCAAAATGAGATAGAATGCGACAGATAAAACAATCATTTTCGGCTGTTAACAAGTTGTCTCGATTTGCGAGCACACCAGGATGTTAAATCCCATATAAACTTAACACACCATAACGTCAGTTCAGTACAATTTTCAGTTATGAAGACGGAGACACTGACAGGTGAAGACGTGCAGATGGCACTTGTCTGTCTCTCTCAAACTTTCTGATTTGTACATTAGTGAGAATAGATCAGACGTACAAAAATCGTTCAACTTAAATGAGCGGATCTGCTTTACTCTGATATCTGTGGATACCAACCACAGCCGGTCATTTTGAAATTTACTTATCACGTTTATTTGTTTTGGGTAATAGAAAATCGCCTGACATTTTTGGCAATTCTTATTGGTACAGCACCGCGCGTGCGTATTACGAATAAATGCCCCGTTTCAAAGTGGACTTTTGTAGGAAGCTCGCGTTCTATGCTTTTTTCGTTCACTGATATAAACTTATGCTTTCCAGTTTCCACTCTGAATATATATCTTAATAATTTATGATTAATAAATGTTGTACAAAAACACTTTTCTTTTTCTTCAGGTACAAAGAAAACCTCGGAACTGAAGTAATGGACTGGACTCCAAGTTGTGATATCTTTTTTACAATTATATTTTTACATTTATTCTTTTAAATGACGTGTCATAACATAACTTAAATAAATAATTAAGTATGTTTGGATTGGAAATTATATAATATATAATAAGCGATAAAATTATTCTTTTTACTCTGGTATATACTTTTTATTAATTCTAACAATAAATTATATAATTATTTGAGCTGGTTTCGTTTCTTTGAAAGCTTTCACTCTGGCGCTGTGAATGCCTACAGCCTATAAGCGTTGTCAAATAATGTTCATATTATATCAATACAAACCGCCCAGTAACTAATAATATAAGTTTTGTATATCATCATCATCTCAGCCGAATGACGTCCGCTGCTGGACATAGGACTCCCCAAAAGACTTCCACAGTGACCGATCCAGCGGACACCCGCTACCTTTACTGCTTTCCGAAAACATTTGCCACACAAAATAGTTGAATCGTTGTAGGGTGACAGCACCAGTAATGGACAAGGACCAATGATGCACCTTGACTGTTATTTAAAAGAAAATAAGTGTTATACATTTTTTATACAACAATCAATGAAATGAAATGAAATGAAAGTTTATTCACAGGATCATATGGTACTTATACATTGTTCAGCCGTTAGGCATGTGAAAATTATTTTGGGTTTAAGTTAGTACTTAAGCCACATAGTTTCTTTTCGTCTTAGTACTTACAGGACATCAAAATTTTATTTACATTGTGAAATAGCATTCTTTTATTCCAAATTTAGATTAAGAGAATGTCAAGTCACGATTATTACTATTTGTATATTTCAAACCGTGTGATCGTTGAATTAGGAATGAAGTGTCCATTACTGGTGCTTGTCAGCTTAATGTTTCCAACACTGGTGGCCTCACTCTAAAGGACCGATAATATTTGAAGAGTTCGTCGGTTTCTCAAGGACCCCACATGCCCTCAGTAATTTCAAATGCTTGAAGTCTAATATTTTGATAAATTTAATATTTTTCAATTTTTTGCGATATTATATTTATTTAATTCTTTAGTTAATCTTTATTGCACAATAAGAAATCTTAACGTACAAAAGACGGACTTAATGCCATGAGGCATTCTGTACCAGTCAACCTTCAGGCAAAACAAAAAGACTAGGCGGTGCAATTAATTATATTCTAAGTATAGATACGGTACCCACGTTCCTAAAGTGAGGCGATAATTATCGCCAACCGGTTCAGGGATTCGCCGCAAGGAGCTTGTACAGTTCGGACGCACATCTAACTCATCGCGCATCGAGACATCTTTTCGTTGAGAAAAGCTGTCAGATACAGCGGCCCGGCTAAGGTAGCCGGAGGGGAGCGCCCTTCTCATCGAGACCCCGCCGCCGGTCGTTTTTCGCCGTTGCCCGATCCCGGTCCCGCTCAAACGGACGCCCCGGGTTAGGGTATGCGGTGAAGGACATAGCGTCACTGGCCCCCTGCCCCCGCTGAAGAGAAGTGCAGTTCTCGATCTACCCTCTTATTCAACATCGTCATCCACGTCGCGCGCAACAACGCCGACGCACTCGCCGCCTAGTGGAGGTAGCTCGGAGTGGGGAGATATCTTCCCACCCGAGTTTTTCGCCAGTTCCGGTCCACCAACACCGCAGCCTACGGATGCCACGTTCGTAGTCACCACCGACTCGCCAGCGGGAAGCGGCGAAATTGCCCCCGCGGATAACACCGTCGCGGGAGAGACCGCCGCCATCCGCACACCGACACCGCAGCCTACGGACGCCAGCCCGGAGCTGCCACCACCGACATTGCGGCTATTCTCGCCCGTGTCACCCGCCGCGAAGTCCGGCCCCTTGGAGCAGCTACAACTTGACTCAGCTGTGGCTGCCCAAGTTATGGGTTTGGGACTAATTTCGGTGGGTCTGAAGGCGTGGATAACCGCCGACGTCCGCCTCACCAGCCATATCTTCGAGCTGGAGACTGAATTGCTTCCGGAGGACGGGGCTTTTCTGGAGTTCCTGAGGCGCCACCCGGTGGTCCTTAGGCCGGAGAAGCGCCCGCGGGAAAGCCCGCCCTCCCCATAGAAATACTATAATGTATAGAATCACAATCACGTCGTCAAAATGGCTCTGTAAAAGCCGGTACATGGGCACAGTTTACGCGGAGATCGTCGAGCGGAGCCGAACACATCCGAGCACGTGGTTGATATTCACAATGCCTACTGACGTACGGAAACTTCATCTCAGAAAACTAGTATAAGCCCGACCTCCAATTATGCATAGTTGTTACGAATCTCAAGGTCCAGATATAATAAGAACGTATGATGAGGCAAGTCTAGACAATACCATAGTATTTGACAAGACAACTTGTCATTGCCGGTTGCTTGCATAATGTTTAGTGTGTGGTGGTAGTTTATTGACGTTCATAGGTGCATGTAATATGCCTAATTTGAAGAATAAACTACTTTTACTTTACTTTTACTTTTTTTAGTGCTTAAATGCAGAAATTCAAGCAGAACTAAAAAGATTATTTTTAAGAAAAAAAACCGATTTCAATGGGGGAGGCCGGTAAAAGATTATTATACTTAGATGCACTCCTAGATAGATATACAATAAAATAAAAATGGCTATAATGTATGTTTATAATGGTAGAAGACTAAGTACCCTCAATTCCTCACGGAATCATGAAAAAACCTTGTTTGCTTGACAAACAAAACGAAGAGAACAAATCGCCAAACGTGAACTACGCGTCGTTGAAGAATTCCGTTCTGATCATCATCAGCAGTTCCACTTCATCAAATGTCACTTTTATGAATGAAAATGCTTGATTAGTTCATGAAATGTCATGCCTGGACCACGTGTGGGTGCGAGCGGGACGGAGCATCAGCGGGCTATCCTCGTACGTACTCGAGACGCATATATCGGATCATCACGCCGTGGGTATGACATTAGACATGTGCGTAAGTGAGACAACACAATTGCGAACGAGCCGTAGTGAAAATGTCCGCGAAGTAATTAGCGATAAACTGGTTAAGCACAAGCTAGACACATTTGACTGGGCTCAATTACTTAGAATATCATGCCCGCTTATTTTGTTTCAGACATTATGTTTTGTTTTCGACCGTATTTATAAGGAAAGTACAATTGTATTAAAAGTGCATAATGTTGGTAAAAGAAATACACAGCCGTGGGTAGATAAATATTTGTATAAAATGTTATTGCGCCGGGATTATTTATTTAGAGTGTGGAAATCTGAGCCAAAAAGTATGATTAAGAGATTAGAATATACTAAATTTAGAAATAAAGTTAATAAATTAGTAAACCAAGCAAAAAACAAATACAGACAGTCGGAAATATTGAGATGTAATGGGGATTTTAGGAAAATATGGGCAAACATTAACTCATGGTTAGGAAAAGGTAAAAATAGCTTAGATAATGTTATACTTAAACACTTAGGTAAAACAAACAGTATTAGTCAAATTTGTACAATGTTTTCTAAAACATTTACGCAAGAAATACATGAAATTAAACACATCTGTAGTACTAAACTCCTGGATAGGAAGCAATATGTTAAACCATGTCAAGTGAGTTTTAGGTATAACAGGGTGAGTCCAACAGACGTGGACAATGTAATAAATATGTTGTCAAATGAGAAAGCTCCAGGATTAGATGGTATACGTGTTAAAGATATTAAGTACATACGAAATCAGCTAAGTCCTATTCTAGCGAATTTGATGAACTCCTGTTTAACAAATAGTATATATCCGGACCAGTTAAAACAAGCAATTATACGGCCTATTTACAAATCGGGTAGCTATTTAGAATACGTTAATTACAGACCGATAGCCATTTTGTTATTGACAAGATCATTGAAAAACTAATCGTTGGTCAAATTAGTACGTTTTTAGAGCGTCATAATGTACTCTCAGACACGCAACATGGTTTTCGGAAGGGGCGGAGCACTGTTTCAACCTTGACGAGGTTCGCGGATTACGTCAATAGTTGCTTGGATTCTGGAAAACAGTTAATTGCACTTTTTATAGACTATAAAAAGGCCTTCGATACGCTGGATTACGATATCTTACTACAAGCAATGGATGAATGTGGAATACGCGGGCCCACGAATCAGTGGTTCAAAAACTTCCTGACAAATCGAAGGATTCGCACACGCATCGCAGGGGTGACGGGGGACGAGGCGAGCGTGGAGCTCGGGGTTCCGACCGGCTCCGTGTTCGGGCCCGTCGGATACGCGATGCACGTCAACAGCGTCTCGAATGTTGTCAGGGAGTGTCGAGTGTTTATGTACGCAGACGATATGTGTCTACTTTATGCCTCCAAGGATATACAAAAGGTACAGGAACGTGTACAAGAGGACTTTGAATGTATAACGAAGTGGGCACATGATAATGGCATTATTTTAAACTTCTCAAAGACCAGATGCATGCATATACACTCGCCATACAATCAACGAGCCAAAAATGTTAAACAGGAGTACTTAAATATAATAGGACACACATACGATTGTTTACATGCTAATAAGATCAACTGTAGCTGTACTAAATTGGAGTATGTTGAAACATTTAAATATTTAGGCTTAACGATAGATACAAACTTCAACTGGCAACCACATGTAAACAGTGTTTGTGATAGGTTGAGGTCTGTGTTAGGAAAGTTCTACCAACTAAACAGAGTAATTAATAAAAACACATTACGGATTGTTTATTATGCACTGGCCAACTCACTTATCAGTTATGGGCTCATTGTTTATGGACGAACTTTTGTCACTTACATAAAAGAAATTAAACAATTACAAAAAAGACTGATTAAGTTCTTAGTTAGTAAGAAGGTTAAGCAAAATTGTAAAGGAGAATATGATAAACTGTTTCCGATTTGTAAAATACTACCAGTAGACAGAAAAATCAAATATTTGATCGCTTTGGAGCATTACTACAGAAACGAGTATAAATTAAGTATTAAAAATACATATAATACTAGAAGTGTCAGAGAAAAGAAACTTGTCCAACCTAGGGCTAACAATTATTATGGGCAAAGAGTGTCAGCATTTATAGTACCTAAAACTTTTAACCAAATAAGTCTATTAAGACAAACTCCATTATTTAGTAAATTTATATTAAAATCAAAATTAAAGGAATGGCTCCTGGATGACCTAACCTAACCTAACAAATTTTATTCTACTTGGTTAGAACTTATGTCTATGAAACTTGTCAAGCCTCTTTTAGCTACAATATGTTTTTTTTTTCCTTCTCACAAAGCTGTATACTGTGAAGAAATATTTGGTTAAGAACATTTGGTTTGATGAAAAAATCATTAGCAATTAAACTGGTAATGAAATAGGTTAAGTTACTTTTGTTAAAATAAATAAGCGTGTCTCGCCATCAAACGTTTAGTTTGGCGAGTAAATCTCAATTAGAAAAAGGTAACTTTTTTGAAAATAAATTAAAAAATAATAATACTAAAATCACTATTTGTGTGCCTTTCACATTTGAGGAGTTCCCTCGATTCATAATGGATCCCATCATCAGAGCTCGAGCATGACAAAAATCAATAGAACTTGCTTAACAAACACAGCTAGAAGGACAAATCGCCAAACGCGAACTTTTCGTCGTTGAAGAGTTCTGTTCTGATCATCATCAGCAGTTCCACTTCATCAAATGTCACATTTTTGTATGATAATGCTCGATTTGTTGATAAAACACAAAAATCACTATATGTTTGCCTTTAAGATTTGAGGAGTTCCCTCAATTCCTCATGGATCCCATCATCAAAAATCGAGCATGACAAAAATTAATCGTGAAAATAGAACTTGCTTAACAAACTCAGCTAGGAGGACAAATCGCCAAACGTGAACTTTTCGTCGTTGAAGAGTTCTGTTCTGATCATCATCAGCAGTTCCACTTCATCAAATGTCACATTTTTGTATGAAAATACTCGATTTGTTGATAAAAACACAAAAATCACTATATTTTTGCCTTTAAGATTTGAGGATTTCCCTCAATTCCTCATGGATCCATCATCAGAAATCAAGCATGACAAAAATTAATCGTGAAAATAGAACTTGCTTAACAAACACAGCTAGGAGGACAAATCGCCAAACGTGAACTTTTTGTCGTTGAAGAGTTCTTTTCTGATCATCATCAGCAGTTCCACTTAATCCAATGTCACATTTTTGGATGAAAATGCTTGACTTGTTGATAAAAACACAAAAATTACTATATGTTTGCCTTGAAGATTTGAGGAGTTCCCTCAATTTCTCATGGATCCCATCATCAGAACTGCGTTTTGCCAAAAACGGGACCAACTTGGATATATATACTTACAATCAAAAAAAGAATTTTCCAAATCGGTTAAGAAATGACGGAGTTATGGACTAACAAACATAAAAAAAAAACATACAACCGAATTGATAACCTCCTCTTTTGAAATTTTGAAGTCGGTTAAATAAAAAGATGGTGGGTTATCGTACGAGGGTAAAACTGAAAGTTTCGGGAATAGAAGAAAATATGCAGTATAAGTGAGTTTATTTATTTTTATTGTTTTTCAAAATATTCTCCTTTGTATTTCATGCACTTATGCATGCGTTCAAACCAGTCCATAAAGCACTTTTTGAACTCTGAAGTAGGGGTCGACAAAATGGCTATTTTATAGGCCTCCACTGCTTCTTCTGGCGTCTGAAACCGCTGACCACGCAGTTTGTCCTTGATTCTGGGGAATGTAAAAAAGTCGTTGGGACTTAAGTCAGGGCTATATGGAGGGTGGTCCAATATTTCGACTTTTTCACCGTCCAGGTACTCAGTTGTTGTCCGAGCGGTGTGTGGGCTGGCGTTGTCGTGGTGAAGGATGATGCGACGACTAGGGTTTGTTTTTCGGAGTTCAGCAAAGACGTTCGGCAAACAAATAGTGGTGTACCAATCAGCATTGACTGTTCTACGATCCTCAAGAGCCACAGTAGCTACGTGACCAGATTTAGAGATAAACGTAGCCACCATCTTCTTAGCCGTACTGCGAGAACGAACAACTTTTGTGGGTTTGAGCTCGTCTTCGAAGACCCATACTCGGGATTGGTTTTTAGTTTCAGGCTCATAAGCGTATATCCACGACTCGTCACCTGATACTATGCTAAAAACAGCATTTGAGCGTCCCTTGTTAAATCTTTTCAAAGTTTTGCGGCACCAATTGACACGGACTATTTTCTGCTCGTCAGACAATAGGTGAGGTATCCAACGGGAAAATAACTTTTTCACGCCTAATTCTTCTTTTAAAATAATTTGTATTTGACTCATTCCAATACCCAGGTGCTCTTGAATTTCCCGATATGTCACATGTCGGTCTTCATTTATCAGACGACGCACAACATCGACGTTTTCTTGCGTGACTGCCGATTTTGGTCGACCTTCACGCACTTCGTCGGTGAGGGATACACGGCCACGTTGAAATTCTGAATACCACCTGTATATTGTAGTCTTTGAAGGAGCTTCAATATTAAAAGCAGCAACCATCCGCTCTTCACATTGTTTTTGTGTTAGTCCACTTTTAAAGTCATAATAAATCATAGCTCTGAAATTTTCACGGCACAATTCCATTTTAAGCAGTGACTCGACGACTTCAATAAACAATTGAAACCGAACCATACTTTTTTTTTTCTAAGTGGCCAGTGTGTTGAGATAAGGAAACTTCAGAGATTATAAAAAGGTATAATACATGTTAAAAATAAATTAATAAGTATTCGATTCCCGCCACTTTCAGTGCAAGCCTCGTATTTTCAGTAAGTACCAATCGTTATTGAATTAAAATATGGATTTAAAAGGGTCAGTACTCGTTATGTTATCATAGTGTAATTTGACAATCTCCAGGAATACTTAGTCGGCTCATAAGTTCTGTCATATACATAGTATCAAATAAAAACAAAAGTTTAAGTTTATTCCATATAATTTGTACAGCGTTTGAAAGCTTATAAACTAGAGAATCTAAATGTATAACATTTATTCAAAATGACCGCCATAATTATCTACACAGGCTTGAAGTCTGCGTGGCCAGTCGTCAATGGATTCACGCACCACTTTCATGTCGATATTGGCCACTGCCGTAGCAAGGGATTTTTTCAGCAAGTCTAGATTTGCATGAGGTTTTGAGCACACCTTTTCCTCTAAATACTGCCATATTTTATAGTCTAACGGATTAAGATCTGTGCTAGAAGAGGGCCAATCTTCATGCCGTATAAAGTCGATTTTATTGGGCACGAGCCAGGCTTGTGTAGACTTTGCCTTATGGGCTGGAGCAGAGTCCTGCTGGAAAACCCAATGCTGGTTTAGAAACATCGTTAGGGATAGTGGTTTCACAATATTAGTCAATACCGTGTCTTGGTACACTTTGGCACTAGTTTTTACTCCTTTCTCACAAAAATGCATACTAGTGACGCCCGCATAAGAAACTCCCAGCCAAACCATCACAGATGAAGGGTGATGACCTCTTTGAATACGGAGAATGCTATTAGACGCTTCTTTACTATTGCGAGCGTACACTCTATCATTTTGTTTATTACAGTTTTCTTCTATGTCAAAAATTTTCTCGTCCGAAAACAGTATACAACGATGCTTATTTTTAGCGTACTTCTTCAATAAAGCTTTAGATCTTTTAAGCCTACCATCTTTAAAGCTTTAAGCCGACCATTGAGAAGATGGCCAGTTTTTCGTTTATAAGCACGAAGTCTCAGGTCTTGATTAAGCACTCTTTTCACCGTGTTTCTGCTCAAACCCATCTGGAGGGCCATAACTTTTTGTTTCCTAGCGGGATTTCTGGCAATGCGTGCCCTAATTGCTTGTACAACCGCTGGAGTCCTAGCTGTACGCGGACGACCGCTTCTTTTCTTGTCATTTAAACTAGAGACCTCACTGTATCTTTCTATGGTACGATACACAAATCTTAGAGAGAATTTTAAATTTTCAAGTAGCTTAAAAATTTTAGTCGGCGAGTGTCCACAACGATAAAGTGCAATTATTGTGGTACGGCTATCTTTAAGCGTCCACTCCATGTTAAAGAAAACAGAAAATTGCAAAATTATACTACTCAAATATTTAAAAAAGATTCGAAGTTCAAATGCAAAAAAATATGTTAAATTATGTTTCTTCAGCATGCCACTGTACTGGGACAACACTAGGATGATGATGAGGACGTTTGTTGGTGATAAGGTCTTGCAAGTTTTTAAATGTTTTAGGCTGGGTTGCACCAAACCGTCTGTAATCGTAAGCTGTCGTCAAAATTTGAATGTATGGAAAGTTTGACAAGTTTCTATGGCATGACAGCTGCCGGCGGAGGGAGACAGAGATCCGAACTATACTAATGTATACTATACATTGCGCGCACATACACAGTAGACTGAAACAGAATGTGAGTTAAAGAAGGAGAACCGGGTTACTATGGACGTCTCACTCGCTCTGAAACGCATGCATAATGCTCTCGGGTTCGTACTCACGGCCGAATATTTTTTGTGTTTAGTGGATTTTTGGTCATTCCAATTTGTCTGACTGACTAAATATAATTTTGTAATAGTTATCTTGATAAGATATAAAAAAATCAGACATTAAAAAATAAAAAAAGTTCATTTATTTTTGGTGGAGCTTTAAAGCGTCTGACAAAAGTTTTGGTCCATGAAAAGTGTCTGATACTTGCGATACTATTTGAGAATGATATTCTATAAAATATATCTAAAAATCAGCCATCTAAATTTAAGTAAAGTAACTCTTATTTTTAGTCACCTTTCTCACCTGGTACCTGCCCAGGTGTCACTGGGCAAACTTCACAAACACGCAGGTATACAAAGTACATGAGACACTACTGAGAACTTAAAGTTTCATCTTTTAGAAAATAAGTTATGTCTTATCGCTCTGGGATCTTGGACTATATGTAGAGAAAAATGACACGCCAAGAACTTTAAAGGATGACGTAGAGCCGCTATACCCGTGCGACTACTAGGAACGGAAAAGCTCTTGTGCAGCTAAATTGAGAACATTTTTAACATGTGTAATTTGAAAAGTAATAATAAAACTTGATTTTCATTATTATGAATTGTAATCAACATATGTCGACTACGTCACATAGTTCGACGACCAACTATAATAAATCCTTACATAAAAACATTGTTCATAGAAATATGAAAGCGACTCCATTTCGAACTGTGTTCCCATTGTGACAGCTGACATTGGGTATGAAGGACATGAAGTCGTTGCAAATGTCGCTAATGAAGATGATTTTTCACATTGTACTAATTTTAGTCTTATTTTGGTTGTAATAAAGTAAGTTTTCGCATGCTTTACTTTTTAATTTTACGATCGTGGTTATGAATTGAGTGACTTCGCTTCTACTCGAATGCAACATTGTGATGAGCTATTATTGTGACAGATTTAGTTCGGGACTGTGACTAGGTATTATAAGAGCTCAATGGCCCTCCCCCACCCACACGGTCAAGCGCCCGTGCAACAAGGACACGCCGCCCACCACAGCGAAACCGCCTCGATCGCCGGATCCAAGACCGACGAATGCGTCCCCTCCCCCGACCGTCCCGCCTAATCCCGGGATGGCGGGAGGCCAGAAGAGGCCAACCTTTGCTGCGAAGGCCGCCAGCGCCCAGCCGGCCCCCAGTCCGGCCCCAGCAGCCCCGCAGCGACAGCAGCAGCCCCAACAACAACAGCAGCAGCAGCCGAAGAGGAAGCGATTCCCGACAATCGTTGCCCCCGTCTTGCCCAACTGGACCAAGCTCCTCGAGGCCATCAAGGGCCAACTCGGGGACGCTCCAAGTTGCAAGGCGCTGGGCAGCGGTTTCCGCTTCACCCCGCGGAGCGAGGAGGTTATCCGCGCCATAATCTGATGGAGTTGGTGGATATTCTGACAGGTGAGATGGACAACCATTGTCAGATTGATGTTATCTATCTTGATTTTCAGCCTTCGACAGAGTAGATAACGACATGCTGTTACTCAAGCTGGGGAAAATGGGACATTCTTCACGTTTACTGACATTGTTCGCAAGTTATCTCAGGGACAGGACACAATTCGTTAAGTATGGCCCATATCATTCGAAACCGTACCATACGCATTCAGGCATAAGCCAGGGGTCTAGTCTGGGGCCATTGCTGTTTTTAGTTTTAATAAACGATCTCCCTGAAGTGGTGAATAAGTCTGCTGTCCTACTTTTTGCTGACGATGTTAAACTGATCATGCCAATTAGATCCCACTCGGACTCTGTAGCGCTACAAGAGGACATTGATGCAGTATACAGATGGAGTTTGGGAAATAGACTGTTGTATAACATCGAAAAGTGTGAAATGATGACATTTTCCCTCTCTCCCTCACACATCCGCCACAACTACTGTATTGGAGGGAAGGCTATGCGCCGCGTCGACGAGGTCCGAGATCTTGGAGTGATCTTTGACTCGAGGCTCACGTTTCGGCCGCATATCCAAAGCATCACTCGCAAAGCATTCCAAAGACTAGGATTTGTGTTAGGCAACACTTCCTCGCTAACTGTCCCGGCAACGCGAGCTCTGTATGCGGCACTTGTAAGAAGTATTGTGGAGACGAACGCGGTGGTGTGGAGCCCACACGAAAAAAAAAATACTAATCCTGGAACAGGTGCAAAAAAAATATCTCCGGACTTTGTATAAGAAAATACATCGCTACTATCCTTTTATGTACCCAACACGGTTTCTTCAGGGACATTTAGGCTATGACTCTCTGGAGCTACGTAGAAATCTAGGCCTAGTGAAGTTCATAGTTCATACTCTGAGAGGAAAGGTGGATAGCATTGGACTTCTAGAAAAAATTGTAAAACTGTCGGTACCTGACGAGTACCTCAGCAGGCGGAGGCGGCCGCCCCTGCTAGTCACCGGGCACGCGCGCACACGCTTACGCTTGCACTCTCCAGTTTTGCGCGCAACTGCGCTCATCAACTTCCTACTCGCAGCAGTTCCTGAATGTGACTTGTTTACGACTAGGACAGCAAAGCTGATGACGGAATGGAAGGGAGTGCTTGAGAGGAAGCTAGACAGGTTCTCTCTAGCCACAAGTTAGAATTTGAAGTTGAGTATAGATAATATAATTAGCTTAGTTTCGAATCATGTAACGCTTTGGTGTATTACTGTGATTTTACATTCTTGTTGATTCAAATAAATAAATAAATAAAGCATCACCTAAAAGAGATGGAGAAGGTCGGCGCCGCCGTGGAGTGGCACCTCTACCAGCTGGACGAGAGGAAGCCGATGAAGGTGGCACTCCGCGGCCTGCCGGCTGGCACCCCACTCGAGGACATCAAGGCAGCCTGCTTGGCGCTCGGCCACCCGGTCTAGTTCGCTAAGCAAATAAAAACAAGAGGAGACAGGCCGGGCTGCCTCTATTTCCTCCAAATTGCCGGACCTACACGAGACCACACAGGTCTCTACAAGCTGCGGGAGTTCCTCATCGTCCCCGACGTCCGTATGGAGCCATGGAGGGGGAAAAAGGCCCCCGCACAATGCCACTGGTGCCAGGGGTTCCGGCACCACTCCGTCAATTGCCACCGCTCGATGAAGTGTGTTTGCTGCGCGGGCCCGCACGCAGCGAGCCAGTGCCCGGTCCCCAAGGATCAGCCAGCTACGTGCGCCGGCTGCGGCGGTCCCCACACCGCTAACGCCACGAAGTACCAACGCACAGACGGTCCCGCTGAAGCCCGGCCCTGAGACGAGGGCCTCCACAAAGATGGCAACGGTGGAGGAGACAGCGCCGGCGTCACTCATGGCGCCAGCAAATGCCCCTCCGCCCGACAAGAAGAAAACGAAGAAGAAAAAGAAGAAGAAGAAGGCCGCAGATCTGGGCGCGGCCCCACCCTCCTCTTTGTCTTCACAACGAGAATGCGAAGAAGAGCCTCCGGCGCCTGACACATGTACGGCCCCGGAAACTACCGGAGAAGGAGCTGGTACCACAACCGGCAGCGGCGCCTACCCCGTCACCCACTCAGCGAGCTACACCGGACTTAGCGTCATGGCTGAAGGACTATAAAAAGAATTTTGAAGCATCCAGGAAAGGACTCTCACCCGAAGAGCGAAGTCAAGCCCAGATCGCTACAACGAGGCAAATTATGAGCCAACTAGGTGAACAATGACCGGCCCATTGTTATGGGCCGCTAAAAAGGAAAAAAGATCCTGAAATAGCCTCCCCCTCACTCGCCCCCTTCGGGGGCGAGCGAGTGTGACGACACTACTGACTGAACCGCTTCAGTCACTCCTGGGCAGGCCGGAGAGGCGCACGGTGGCACGTGTTCCCGCTAACTACGTGATTGACCCGGAAAATGCTGTCATACGTGATCTTTAAGTGCGTGCACTAACTATACATTAAAACGCACTAAGGCAACAGGCATTACAATCCACAAGTCAATAAGCTGAAATTATGTTATTTTTCGATTTATTCCTTCAACTTACCGAATATGATGCCATGAACACGCTGTCTCAGAGAAAGAGACAACCTGATCAAGAAGAAAAGATTGACGGAGCATTACAATCTAGTCACTAGTGAGGGACAATCATACACAAATCGACCAAGTCCCATACTAAACTTATTGTCAATTACAACTTACAACCTAGAGATGCAGCTATATAACAAGGAAAGAACAGTAATTCAATTCAATTTCCTCCTCGGCATGGCTCCTCTACATGATGGCGCATCCTATGGCCCAGCGCTATGGCCATGCGATGGTTGAACGCCACTACACGATGGCGAAATTCAGTTGTGATCGAATCGTTTTGCGAGATGGACGTCGAAGCGTTAGCGTTATATTTAGGGTTCCGTAGTTAACCAGGAACCCTTATAGTTTCGCCATGACCGTTTGTCTGTCTGTCTGTACGTCTGTCTGTTAGAGGCTTTGCTCTAGGACTGTTAGTGATAGAAAGCTGCAATTTGGTGTGGATATATAAATCAATAAAACTGACAAAGTCGTAAAATACAATTTAAAAAAAACATTTTTTAAAGGGTACCTCCCCTCCACGTAAAGTGGTGATGATTTTTTACTTTTGCTGTATATAGTGTGGGATGTTGTTGGATAGGTCTTTCAAAATGAAAAGAGACCTTTATTAAACTTTTTTTGATAAAGTGAATATTTTTGGAAATATTCGCGCCAAAAGAAAAAAATAAGTGACCCCTCCTCTCTAACTTTTGAACTATAGGTCCAAAAATATGCCAAAAATCATGAAAGTAAAGCTGAATTAAGACTTTTCATGAAAACTATAGCGGACATGATCAGTTAAGCAATTTTTGAGTTACCGTAAAAAGTCTTCCCTTCATAGCAAAAGACGTACGAAACGCTGCGAAAGTATTTCCTTATGGTTGTTATTGATTTTTAGGGTTCCGTAGCCAAATGGCAAAAAACGGCACTCTTATGTATTCGTCATGTCTGTCTGTCCGTCCTTATGTCACAGCCGATTTACTCGGAGGATATGACCACTACAATTATGAAATTTGGTTTGAAGGTGTATGTTATGAACCTATACATACCCAACAGGGGGATCAATTTTTTTTAATGTACACAGGCGTGTGGGGTATGGGATAGACCTTCAAAAATGACATAGAGGTCATCGAGATATTAGCTGTCAAAGTCGTAACACGTGTCCCCCCCCCCCCTCTAATTTCCAAAGCATGAAGTTTAAAATTCTGAAAAAAATCATAGCTATGTAAAGGTAAACCATTAATATATGACTATTGTCAAGAGGGCGCTATTATTCTGATTTATATGGCAACAGTTCAGTATAGTCGGAACAATGCGAATTGGCAACTTGTCATTTTGAATTACTTTCATTCACCGTAATCAAAATCAGAATCCAAATATTCCGTGTTCATAGGGCAAGGAGCTTTAAATTCAAACCCAGAAAGTGACTTATTGGATTCACTTTCAGAGTTAGAGGTGTCACTGGTGTCAGAGCCAACTTCAATCACGAACTTCTCAACGTGGATCCGCAAGACGTATTTGGTGCTTTGTCGGTTTGGGAAGAATGGTATCTTGCGTTGTCCATAACGTTGTAAATAACCACACAGGAATTTTCATTCAGATTGGAAGGAAGCTTTTCGGTGACCCACTTTTAAAATTATCCTTATTCACGGAGTGATGAAAGTTATTTTTTTTCTTTATCGTTGTATAAAAGCAAAGCATTTGGTACAAAACCAGTAGCTCCACCTGCGTGTACGATTATATACCTTTTTCCTGTAGCTACTGATTTAGATACACCTGCCCGGCTAGTATGATAGCTTATACCGTCACGTTTTATGTGACGTTTCAGTACATTTTTGCCATATAACGGGACGGTATAAGCTATCATACTAGCCGGGCTGGTTCATCATCACTTTGCCAGCACTTGCTGTGGTTTAACGATGTATGAATGTATGACTCAACTAAATACGCAATGGGTTGTTCTTTTTTCGAACATTGTCAATGATCAAGATTGATTGTCTCCGAAGCCCATAATAAATAAAATAACTATTTTTCTAACTCAATTTCTTTACGGCGGGTATTTCCTCGCTTGTATAACATAACACTACAATAACCGATTTATAATAACCAGACTATAATGACATCTTGACTTGTTTACCTGTCAGCTCTGAAGCCGGTTCCACAGCGCCATTTTTTTCGTGTTTGCAAACATCAAACATGTTTTGTTGGATTTTTGGTGCAGTGGAGCGGTCTTAACATTGAGACCACGCCTGTTTTGTATTTGAAAAACATGTTTGATTTTTGCAAACACGAAAAACATGGCGCAATGGACCCGGCTTGATGTTAATTTTGAAATGTTTTGTAGCGAAATAGTTTCATTTCCCGAGAGGTTTTTTTTTTCAGCAGTTTATTATATACATTATTAATAATGTTCCGCTCTTGACTATGAATACTATTCATTATTGAATAGTTTTGGGCATTTTTTGTCATTTATCATTTAATATTCAACACTTTATTATTATTCAAATAAACCGCCACAGTGACACTGACAACCTATCATTAGAATTATTGCCAGTGTAAGAAATTAGTTCCAAAGAAATTCCGCAACATGGCGCATGGTCATATATTAATGGTTTACCTTTATATTAATAAATCCTTTCAACGATTTTTGGTTTGAACAAGATAGGTTTAGTTAACGGTATTTAAATTATTCTGAAAAACAGTCTTTCCAAAAAAAAGGCGTAAGTGTCGTAAGTTTCCTATGAAGATACGACCTTTTGTGATTAAATGTATTGTATAGTGGTTTTAAATGTAGATTAGGAGGTGTCGGTACGGAAACCTTCGTGCGCGAGTCCGACTCGCACTTGGGCAGTTTTTTTTAAAGTAACTTCATTGGGCAACTTCGGAGCCCTACACTGAGCATGGCCCGACATGCTCTTGGCCGATTATATCCTTCTGGTTTTTGTTTTTGGGGTTCGATATTACGCTTTCTACATTCACACAAAAGCCGGCACTCACACGAAATGTCAAATACGAAGTTGAGCCCTGTTGAGATGTATTTAGGTTGATATCGCACTGCACGCCGTGACCTATATATTCGTCGTTGGCGTTGAACTGATGGTACGGATCCCCTTCGGCCGCCGACGAAACCATGCTACGTAACCGGTTACGTGAGAAGAATGTTTTTCTTGCTACGAAACCAGTTACGTACAAAGATTTTTTTTTCTTCCTACGAAACTAGTTCGAATTGAATTAAATTTCATAAAGTTCAAAGTATAATATTTTTTCGTCATATAGGTTTACAAAAGTTTTAAAAACAAGTTATTCCGCTCTTATATAAAAAAAAACCTCGAACCTATCCGCGATCCGAGTCGGTTTCGCCATTTCCAATTCCCCGTGCCCTCTCATATCTACCGCATGCTGGCTATGCGTTAAAAGTATTCGGTTGTTTGCCACACATTACACTATCGAGTTTCATTTCAATTCGAACTAGTTTCGTAGGAAGAAAAAAACCTCTTTGTACGTAACTGGTTTCGTAGCAAGAAAAACAATTCTTCTCACGTAACCGGTTACGTAGCATGGTTTCGTCGGCGGCCGAAGCCTACGGATCAATATGCGTAGTTGGCATCCAAAAGGTCAATATAATCGCAAAAAACAAATTACTTTGTAATTTATAACCTTAATCCAGCTAGGATTACCTAACATTATTGGGTAAAATCACGGAATATATAAAAAGATGGAAGCGGCGTGACAGCTATCTACTTAGAGAACCACCGTAGCCGTTCCAACACAATCATAACTAAATACATACTCGCCAACACTAACGCAAAACGCTTTTAATTGGATAACGCTTATAATTCCATTACGATTTTAACGGTTGTCATTTTTAGAAAGAAAATGACCTCAAACTAGATCAATTTACGTACTAAATTCCAATGCCCAAAAAATGACAGGTAAGTCTCTCCTTTATCAATATAGGGGCTTAAAATCGGAAAGCTTGTAAGGCATAAAAATTATATGCTATTAGTATTGATACATGCTTTCCTTCTTGCATTATTACATAGCCAAGCGTGTGTGAGCGAGATGCACTTTGGACAGAAATTGGTATGGAATCCTTGTTTGCAAAATGGAGACCGCGGTCAAATACTCTTGACATTTGATTGCGTTCGATGCCAAAGCCCCAAAGGTCTTATGTTACTATGAATGTCTGTGGTGGCACACCTATTAGTAAGTGAGAATTAGAAATTGGAAAGAAATAGGGGTGAGGGTATAATCGTTAATTATCGATATAAATACGTTGAGTGAAACAAACATGTCTAAAATGAAAAGCGCGTCCAAAAGGTTTTCGTAATTTTGAACGAATTTTGACGTTGTAAGATCACAGTTCCTGTCATGCATAACGTTTTCCATTGCTTTAAATGACTTGTTATGTTATGCAGAGTATGTCGTTGGCAACAATCTAGTTAAATATTCGAATAAGTGTCTCGAAGTTAAGGTATGATAATTTAAGGAAGCGATTCACTTTACGTTACGATCAATCGAGAAGCAGAATTTGAAAAAGAGAAAACTTTACAAGTAGCACTATTGAGCAGCAAATAACATAACAAATCCTTTTAAGCAAATTAAGCAAAAAACCGTTATGCATGAGGTGCTGTAATCTAAGGAGCTTTGAAAGAACGTGATTTCTAGTTAGATCAAGCTTATTAATTTTAATATCGATAATAACCATTTACGAACTTGTCTGTTTCACATTTATTAAATAGAGGCACTGTACAGTCACAAGCTGGATAACGCACCCCTGGGCGGGGTGGCAAGTAAGTGGTATAAGGTACCCAGGACGGGTTGGTAAATTACCCCAGGATGGGGAGAATGGAAGTAATTAGAAGTATCCCTAGGTTCGGGATTTAACTTATCCAGCGTGCGGCTGCACAGACTGCGTAGAATTGAGGGGTGGGTTTCAGCAAGGGAGCCTAACGCCCTAAATCCCTAAGTCCCTAACCTATCCTCAACTTACGACCTTGAAGTACACAGGGATACCTGTTACCATGAGACCTAAGGCAACAGGTGGATTCCTACGGGGAGGAAATTGGGTAGCGGAGGGTGATTTTCTCACAGCCGATCAAGCAGGCTCTTTTGATCGATTGAGGGCTTGAAGGTGTCTTCGCCACTGTGAGAGGATTACACGTAGAAGGAAGGAAGACCCTACACTCCCGGAGAGAGCGTAGGGTTTAGGTAATAAAACACCAACGGACAATTGGTAACTGAACTTTAATACATATTTCTTATTCTATTTATACAATGTTTACCTACAGCACACTGCTACGCAAATTTCTTTGTATGCTGTAGGTGTAAAGTGCAAGATGTGACATTAGGAAAAATGAAGAGTTAACTATATATTGCTCTTTAGACTTGTTATGCTAATTATGCGGAATCTTAAGATTTACTTAATACTAGGTCGATGTCGCCATCGAGGGCGCCTTAGGAGGCGCGTGTTTCTGTTCTCTGAACAGGCACGTTCATTTAAAACTTGGGTGTAAGTTGAGTCTACAAGGCTTAATGTGATTATATACCAATAATGAAATAGAATTAATGTATTGTAATGTGGTGTAATTTTGATTTGCAATAAATACGTTTCTTTTTCTATTACAGTACAATATGTAGGTATTTATATAATGTGGGCTAGAGTTCTAGCGCGTAAAATAAAGGAAATAGAAAGTACTTAAATAAAATAATAATTATTCTATAAGCAAAGCAAACTATGCTAAGCAAAGTAAACTAATTTAAATAGGCCTAGCAACAAGCACTTTCGAATATATTATAATATATAATAATATTTCACCAAGAGCAATCCCATTTTTAGAAAAAAATCGTCAGTTATAACATGTATTAACATGGAATTGATAAAAATCTGACAGGTGACATAACAGCTCGGTATTTTAATATTATTTTCCCCATTTACTTCTATCAATTCGCCCTATAATCTAAATATTTATGCAACTAACACCCTTTTGTGCATACAAGAATGTGGGCAACGTTCAAGAGATCTTATATTTGTGGGAAAACAAGAATATTACTTTCGTCGTGATTCATACAAATGTGTCAAAACAGACGCCAAGGCGCTGCCAAGCAACGACGCTGCTGCATATGCCTGTCCCTGTCTCGGGAGCGCACTGTGCGCAGACTCCGGCCGTCACTGCAGGCTGACTGACTCTGTCAACGTCACGTTTCCCAGTGTTTATTTATTTTCGTGTCGTTATATTCCTGTTGGACTAATTTATGTTTTTATGCTTATTTTGTGCCTTTATAATATTAATTTCCTTGTTAAGCGTATATTTAAGCTTGTATATAAAAAGTATGTCACAACCAGGCGGTTCTGTCCCATCGTCCAGTGAAAGAGATGAAATTGTTAATTCATCTCAAAATTTAGTACAATGTTCTCTATGCTCCCAACCCAAGTATTTTAAAAATCAGCGTGGGCTGAGAGTACACCTGGGAAGAAAGCATAAAAATCCAGAAGACTCCATGATAACCACCCATGCTGACTTTCTAGTTTCCACGCCAGACCAAACAGTTGATATTTCAGTAATCTTAGGCCGTTTGAAAAATAGCACTCGTATAATCAAGCGTGTTCCTCGAGGTGCTAGGTTATCGGTATCACAAAAACTTAACACAGACATACAAACCGTTATATCTGAAAATACATACCAGGCTTGGAAGCAACTTCTCACTTTCCCCTATCGAATCCTACACATATCTGACCCAAGTAAAGCTACATCTCTTACAGCCAAAATAAAACATAACTGTCAACACCCCTATTCTCTCGAAGAGCTTCATGGAATAGCTCTGAAACATAACGCATCTCTGTATAGAAGCATTGAAAATAAAGTAGGTGAAGGTGATATAAGGGGAGCTGCCCGGCTCCTTTTTTCTACCGACTGCTTAGCCCCTAATAACCATGATACCCTCCTAGCTTTACAGAATAAACACCCACTGCCATCCATAAACCAAAACCTTCCAGGCCCACCTGATTCATCGACAATTCCTCTCACTACATCCACGGACGGAGTTCTCAGAGCTGTCATGACCTTCCAGAGTGGCTGAGCTGGTGGTCTAGATGGGTTAACCCCCCAACACCTCAAAGATTTACTTGGCCATAGCTCAGGTGATGCTGGCGAGTCCCTCCTCAAGGCACTGGCGGACCTGAGTAACCTCATGCTTGCAGGTAAAGTACATCCCGGAATCACCAGCACACTATACGGCGCTAACTTATGCGCTTTAGAAAAAAAAAGACGGTGGTATTAGGCCAATCGCCGTCGGTACAACGTATCGCCGTCTTGTGGCAAAAATTGGCTGCGCTGCTGTATCCGACCCCCTAAGTCAGTGCTTCCAGCCGACACAATTGGGTTTTGGGTGTAAAGGGGGCTGTGAGGCAGCAGTCCACGCACTAAGAACCTACATTTCTCGAACCTCCGGGAAAGTAATTTTAAAGGTAGACGTCCAAAATGCTTTCAACAGTGTTAACAGATCTTCTATCTTGGCACAAACCCGTGAAAAACTACCTCAAATTTACAACTTTATCTGGCAATGTTATAGCGAACCTTCTAAATTACTTTTCAGGGAAAACCATCTCTCATCGGCTGTTGGCTGCCAACAGGGCGACCCTCTTGGGCCAGCGCTCTTCAGCCTAGCGATCCACCCAATTATCACAAAGTTAAATTGTAAATTCAATGTATGGTATTTGGATGATGGCACTTTGGGAGGTGAGGAGAGCGAAGTTTTGGAAGACCTTCGCGTTCTAATTGAAGATTTCCGCGGTATCGGTTTAGAATTGAATTTCTCTAAATGTGAACTTTTCTTTTCTGATGCATATAAAGACAAAGAACTCGCTCTATCTAAATTCCGTCTCCTTGCCCCGAATATTAAAACTACAGAGAAAAGCTCACTTTACCTCCTTGGAGCACCCGTTTTAGACGAATCATTTTCTGATGTTTTAGACAGTAAATCCAAAATTTAAACGAAATTTCGGACCGCTTGTCCAAAATAAATACTCATGTAGCGTACACAATAATTAGATATTGTCTTTTCGTTCCCAAATTCACATACATACTAAGATGCAGCCTTTTTTGGAGATTTCACACCCTTTTATACAAAATTGACAAAATTATCCAAAACCTCTTAGTAACAATAATAAATATCAATTTGGACGACCGGTCATGGACCCAGGCTTCCCTTCCGATAAGGCATGGTGGCCTGGGTATCCGAAAAATCTCTAGTGTATCACTCCCCGCATTTCTGTCCTCGGTACACAGCTCACTAGAACTCTCTTCCAAAATTTTAACAACACCGCTACAACAACTAACCATCCCTTTTATGTATGAGGCCATAAATGCCTGGACCACCGCTTGTCCGAGTACTGACCTGCCCAGAAATTTAAGTTCTCAGCGACAGTGGGACGAGCCACTCTGTAGGCAGGTACGGGATAATTTGCATCAAACGGCAACCAGTCTCCCAGAGCGCGCTCGGCTACTTGCCGTCGCTGAGTGGGAATCCGGACAGTGGCTCCAAGCTCTGCCTTCCCCGTCCATCGGTACACTCTTGGACAACTCCACATTTCGCCTCTCCATCGCTCTTCGCCTGGGAGTGACCTGCGTTGCCCCACATCGCTGTCGCTGTGGCGATCAAGTCGACCAACTCGGCCACCATGGTCTATCTTGCTGCAGAAGCGCGGGACGTGCACTTCGACATGCCAGCCTCAACGATGTCATCCGTCGGGCCCTAGCCAGCGCTGGAGCACCTGCTATCCTAGAACCATCCGGCCTTGCTCGTGAAGATGGCAAGAGGCCCGGCGGCATGACCCTCGTGCGTGGAAGATGGGGCAGCCATTGGTATGGGATGCAACATGTGCCGACACCCTAGCGCTTTCCCATCTCCGTGGCACTTCTGTGAAGGCTGGCTCTGCAGCTAATTCGGCCGAGCATCTCAAGCGGCGCAAATATGCAAACATAAGTGGCTGCATATTTGAGCCGTTTGGGGTCGAGACAATGGGACCCTGGGGGGAAAGTGCCCACAGGGTCTTCAAAGAGTGCTCAAAGCGTCTCACCGACGCTACCGCGTGACCAGAGGGCTGGTTCGTACCTTGCACAGAGGATAAGCATTGCCACCCAACGTGGCAATGCTGCCAGCCTTCTGGGTACGTTGCCCAGCGACGGCGAACTGGGGCAAATATTCTATTTGTAGTTTATTTTATTTTAGTATAGGTTGTTTAGTGTTAGTTATATGTTTCTTTTTTGTATTGTTTCCTCCATTGTTGTTAAATATATATATATATATAAATTAATTATTTACAGCAATTTATTGATGCTATTATTATTCTTTAAAATATAAAATATATAAATATTGTATTGTTATAGACATGTCAAAATAAGAAATTATGATGTAGTAAAATTCACAATAGGATCGTCAAAACATAAATAATAATATTAATAAAAAATGTATAAAAAATAGAAATCTAGACAGTTTCTAGAATAAAATCAAAATGTTAAAAGAAAATAACAAGAGAATATTAATATCTAATGCCATAATGACTTATTCATTAATATTTCAGTCACAATTAATCCCACGGTGTTTTATCATTCATGTAGTCGTGTGTGCTACAATATACTATCGATATCAGTTTACGCTTTACATATTTTTTGAATTTATTAATAGATAATTCAGTTAGGTTTCTTGGAAACTTATTATACAACTTCACACCATTACCAATGAATGATTTTCTAATTTTTTGGAGGCGAGTGGTGGGCCCCGCGAGCTTGTGTTTATTTCGAGTATTAATATTATGTATGTCACAGTTCTTCCTGAAATTTACAATGTTTTTATTAATAACTTAATATGTTATTTTAAATTAGAACTATGACAAATAACTACCGGACTACCATCCGTTATGTTATATAATGACATGAAGAAATTATTCGATATTTTTATTTATTGTTCTGCCCAAGTTAAAACATAATTATTTTTATTTTAAAATAATCGATAAATTCCAACATAAGGTGCGAGTACCACTCTAGCCCTGCTACCAATTGCTCCGATAAAACGACAGACGGAAAGGAACATGAATAGCGCGATACATTGCAGTGACATTAGGGTAGTTCCTTAATCGGTGCCATTCGCAAGCAAGCAATGTCAAGAATCTATACCGATTCTTTCATATTAACGGATTAATGGCGAATGTCATAATCTATCGCAATGTTTTCCAAAAAACAAATATTTTAGTGCTTATCAGTGAAAAGAAATCACTCCCGGCTAATCCTTTAGGTTGTAGCTTCGTTGTCGGTAGGACAAAATTGCACAACAAGGTATTTTTATATTTTTAAAAGGGTATAATTCGTCACTCGCAGTCCATTGACAACTGAACTGCCTTTGCACTGCGTTTGACAGATGCTTTTAAATCCAATCATACATGCGGCTACGCGTGACCCGCCCATTACCATTTCTCACAGATATCAGAGAAAAGCAGATAAGCGCTAATAAGTTGAACGTTTTCTATACTTCCGATCTATTCCCACTAACGTACTTATCAGTAAGTAAGAAAGAAATAGATATCATGTAGTCTGACAGGTCTTCAACTGTCATTGTCTCAACTATTCATCGCTTCGTGACGAGAGTTAGTGCAGTGAAAGATAATTTACTACGAAATATCGACATCGATATTCAATTACTATTGATATTCTTAAGTCGTATATCTTACTCCTATACTTTGTTGAAATATTTATGAAATTAAAAACACAAACTGCATTCAATATCAATAATAAATATAATATATTAGGGGACAATCTTATACAAATCGACCTCGTCCGAAACTAAGCAAAGCTTGTACTAACCATGGGTACTAGACGACGATATACATATATAGATAAATGCATAGAAAACATCCAAGACCCAGGATAAATGCACAAATAATGTCCTGACCGGGATTCGAACCCTGTCGTATGCAGGGTCACTACCAACTAAGCCAAAGTGGTCGTCAAACGTCAAAAGATTCTAATATATCCTACAAATTAAAATTATGTAGTTATGTAGTAGGTAATGACTAATGATTTTAAGCATTTTATACTCAAATGTTTATTTGAAACTTTAGGTTATGGTTGCCTCCAGGGCGCACCGGCCAGAACCCTTCCCCTTCCCCCAGACCCGCGAGGGTCCAGAGGAACTGGAAGAGCCCAGACAATCGTGGAGGTTACCCGACTAGCGCCCCATCGTCGTCTAGACCATAACACCAGCCTTATTGAGCTTACTATGGGACTAGTTTGATTTTTATAAGAAATTGTCCCCTAATATATACTTATTTATTTATATATGCGTTTATAATCCAGTTTTGTCATAAAACAAATTATCTTAGCTCATTTAGATCAAAATATTTCTCTCAGATAAAAAAAATATTAATGTATGCAACGTCTTAACATATTATACCTAAACCTAAACCAAACCAACTCATCTGAAGCGGTCCCTGAAAATTCAGTAAATAAATATTGATCTTTCCCAACTTACCTCAAGGGGCATCTGGAATATTGTAGGTATTGCATCTGGCAATAATAATCTTTTATTGTTCTTAGTAACACAAAAGTCACTTTTAAAATGTTTGGAGCAGATTCTGTGATGTTTGGTCGGCGTCCAATTATTGCGTCCTACTGCGTCAATCCATTTTTGAAGTAAATTATTATTCGGAAATCTAAAGTTGACAAATAACCATGTAATTAATAATTTAACGCAATAATATCTCGTCTAAATGCTTACGTAAATAATTCATATCGATAAATTGTCGACATATTTTTTTTTCATTAAGTAACAGCACTAGCCCAGTTCACGACAGATGAATTTTTACCAAAAAACCTTTCTGAAATGAATTTGGAACTACGCAAAAGGTACATTTTGTAGTATCCAGCATCTGTAGTCTATCTCAGACTATTATGTTGCATAATGTTCGTGCAATTTTTGAAATAATAGCAAAAGTTTCTTACCAATGAAAACTGATATTTTCTCCGGACAT
Source organism: Notocelia uddmanniana (assembly GCA_905163555.1). Taxonomy (NCBI): domain Eukaryota; kingdom Metazoa; phylum Arthropoda; class Insecta; order Lepidoptera; family Tortricidae; genus Notocelia; species Notocelia uddmanniana. Next base: position 56,074,676 of record LR991052.1, read on the forward strand.
TTTCACTGATTTTAAACTGCTCCGGCACCATTGCACTACGTACCACATTTCTGCTTACTTGTAAATAAAGATTGTTGAGTTTAGACACATATAATTTCGTAATTTTCACAATATCTATTGCACTTTCGGTACCGTTTTGTTTTTGACGTATCGTTGTGATGTTTACTAAATTCACTCTGGTGTGACATGGTGTGTTTTTTAAATCGGGACAATTCGTTAATATCGTACTAGTTGTCCCATTCTAACTCATTTTGGTGTGCCATAAGGATTAACGAGACAACTATATGAAAAATCGTCTGGCTTAATACTGCGAGTCTGCTTTTATATGATGTCTGTGCCATTTCTATAGTATTTATTTTTTCTGTGGGTAAAATATATTTGTATTCGCTGGGAACCCTGAAGTTATGGTAACCTGACTGAATTGAAAAGTATTAGGTGACTGATACATCCTTTAACATGTTTATGACATCTCATCTTTAGTCGTGTTATATATGGTGACGGTTCATCGATGACATACCGATGACAAATAAGCTGCCCGGCTAGTATGATAGCTTATACCGTTACGTTTTATGTGACGTTTCAGTACATTTTGGCTATATAACGTGACGGTATAAGCTATCATACTAGCCAGGCTGGTGACAAACAATAAAAACCTGTACGCGATGAGGGACAGGAGATGTGACATTGTATCTAGTTCGTCGCCAACGTTTGTATGTGTGCAATGCGGACTCCAGCCCGGCTAGTATGATAGCTTATACCGTCACGTTTTATGTGACGTTTCAGTACATTTTTGCCATATAACGCGACGGTATAAGTTATCATACTAGCCGGGCTGAGGGCCTACCGCGAACTTCGAAAATCGAACTTCGTATCGTACCGTCCCTTTCCGTCATATAATGTATATATAATACGAGAGTAAAAGGGACGGCATGACACGAAGTTCGATTTTCGAAGTTCGTGTTAGGCAATCAGATTTATTCTTACTTCATGGCTTTTCTTCATTTGCCTCAATGTCATCTAAGCGTAATGTCCTTGTCATGTCAAATAAACGATTACCGCCCAGATTAAAAAAGTTGTTTATGGTAAGAAGCCTGACGTTTAAGACAAGTTTTAAATTGAGCTGCATAAGAGCTTTTCTGCCCCCCTTGGTGGAACTCTTATAGGAGCTCTATAGAAATCCTTACGCTGAGGTTTCGTCGAATGACGAGGCGAATAGCCACAGCGAACGGGATTGTGTAAATCTAGTATTTCGTTGAATGACGAGGCGAATGTCGAGCACGATTGTGTAAATGTAGTATATTACTCGGTACAGTGTTGCCATATAAATAAAACTATACTATACCATTATCCCACATTATCCAAACAATTTCTGGACAGTGGACATGAGTGACAGTCTGTAAGCTAATTAGTAATCTGTGGTGACAGTCATAGAGGAAATTATGTGACAGTCGTCTAGAATATTAGATTGGTTTTCTTGTTGCGTCGCGGTTTAGTTGTGATCGTGAAAATATTTCATCTGAAAAGTAATTGCTTAGATTTCATTCGATCTAGGTCATTTCTCATGTTTCTTAAAGCTGCGTAAAAAGCTTTGTTGCAAAGGGAAACCCAACGATGGCAATGCGAGTCCATTTCTCTGTTTCTTAATCGTATACCCTCACCAACCACAATATAATACAACACAATCAAGATGATGTCGTCGGGGCAGGAGCTGTTTTCTCTGTACGACAGCTTTCCAGAGACGCTGTTCGACATCAGTATGAATTACATAGTCAATAATCTGAATATTATTACGACAGTGGATCCGAACACTCGATGGCGTAAGTTGAATGACGATGTGATTCTACCTTCGGAGATTTGCGAAAAATTTTTGGAGGCGTACCAGAAGTATAATAGAGTAAGTGATAGCATAGCCAACATTTTCCGCGACCGCACACGGACCAGGCTGACCGTGGTGCGGCTCCGCAACTCGCGCATCACGGACGAGGGCTTCCGCTGCCTCATGGAGCACAAGCCCTTCGACCTCGAGGTGGTCCAGTGCGAGTACCTCAGCCCCAGCTCGCTGGACATCATAAACAGCAACAGCCAAAACCTAATCTCTCTAAAAGTGGGGCCTCTCACTTATGTCCTCTCACAAGACGAAACTCTATTCCGCCAGAGAGGATACATTATAGATGCTCCTAATTTGAGACGGCTCACCCGCCGAGGACTTGCAGTGTTTCCGCTACTGCTTTTAAAATCGCTTACAAATTTAACTCACTTGGACTTGTCTAAGACCACGTCTTCTAGCACTATTTGGGTCCTGAAAGATTTGAAAAACTTGCGAGCTCTGATTTTGCATAGTGTGCACTGGACAAAAGATGTTATTGACTGGATAGCCACTTTGCATACATTGAGACATTTAGATATCTCACAGTCTAATGACAGGCATGGGAAGTATTTTAAGCCGAATGATGTACTGGCAAAACTTATAAACAACCTTACACTATTGGAGTCTTTGGATATATCAGGCACTAACCTAGCAGGGTCCGGGGCTGCAGCAGTGTCCAACAGTGAAGGCATAACTGATATTGATCAAGTGAGATGTGATATACCTGGCTTAGCTGCTCGAGTCAACACTCCCCTAGAGTTCTTGGGGCTGTATGGAACACACCATGGAGCTTGCAAGAGGCATGACATTCCTGCGAAAGTGGTAAGTTTACTTTACAGTGGAGTAATTATGCCAATTTTAATGCCTTTTTCATGACCATTAATCATATCTTTGCTCATAAAAATAGAAAATGCTTAAATAGTTAACATCATGTAAAACAATTCAGATAACGGGTGATGCAAATGTGGAACAAATCCTGACTGCGGCAGCAGCCTACATGGAGAGGCCAGCTATCCTAACACGCGTCCTCAATGACCTTTACTATTTGTTCCGCTATGAGAACAATGCTTACATAGGCAGAGCATTGGCTGTGGTCCTCGATGCAATGGATCAACATGTTTCAGAAAAACATATACAGATTTCAGGCAGGTGAGTGGAATGTTGCATTACCATAAATATTGTATGATTATCAAACCTTATTTTTAGTTATTCTTGTGGGATTTGTGGACAAGTGTATGAAGAGTAATTCCATGGTAACTCAAGTTTTACTTTTTTTTTACAATGGGCTATTATGTCTATGTCTCTCGTCTCTATGTCTATACGTAAATTATATATTGTTAACGCTACTTTAAAATTACACAAATCCCTGGCATATCACCCACTAACCCAAACCCGTAGAAATAAGATAAGGTTGTTCCCATTCCTTCTTTTAAGTCTAAATTCGCTAGCAAACAATTTGGTACTCTGTCAGCATACTTATATAATCGCATCAACAAACAAATTAGTATATATCCTCTTCAACATCACCACTGTAAAAAAGCTTTAATGGCTTGGATAAAAAACTTGAACTACGAAGAAACAGAGACTATCTTGTCTTGCATAACTTAATTAGTAACACTTACCTGTTTCAGAACAAACACACACACACACGCAACTTTGCTAAATAAATACATATGATTTATTTTAATATCTGTTTTCAAAATTATGTCAGTAAAAAAAAAATGTCTTTTTGTATGTTTATTATGGTTTACTACCACTTCTTGTATTGGAAGAGCGGTATCTCCTGACACAAGCATAATTGTAATGCTTAATAGGAGGCTCCAACCTTGCCTATTGTAAAAATATGTCAATGACCTAAATAAACTATTTTCATTTTCATTTTTCATGTCTTTATTGTTATTCTAAAAAAATCCTGTGCTCATCTTGTAGGAATGAACAATAAACTTCAATTTTACTTATTTCACCAGCGCAACACTTTTCTACATAGTCAAAGGAAAAGAAAAGGGCCGTATTGGTATTAGGCTAAAAAAGCGAATCATCACTGCTCTCTTAGACGGCATGGAAGCACATCTTGGCGATGACACCATGATGAGAAATGGCTGCCTCACTCTGTGCCAGTTCAAAATACCTATGGACGTAGTGAGTTAATTATATTACCTTAATTAATAATAAATTCCTAAAAATACTTATTTTTCTGATTTAGAAAAGTTTGTGTTTTCAATGGATGCTATTTACAGCGGCGGCCTTAGGAGGTGACAACCAGGGCAACCGCCTGGGGCCTCGATCTTATGGGGGCCTCAACTCTCTATGCAACAACCCAAGACAGGGCCTGCAAAGATCTGATGCATTAGGGCTGCCTGGGGCCTCGCAATGTCTAAGACCGCCACTGACTATTGATTCTAAAAAAGTTACAGTGTCCTCCTCAGTTCTCAAATCTTGTTGTTTTTTTTTTTCATATATACTAGTATGAAAAAATGGGAACCTGTTTTATTATTTATTAAACAAAAGTAAACATAAGCAAAACTGCACATAATTTCAAATTGCGAAGAGTAGTTTTTTCAACGCCTAATTAAAAATTAAATGTTAATTTGATCACAGTGTGACTGTCATTGGTTATTTCAGCTGTTTGAATACAAGCGTGTAGTTCAAATTCTTCTAAATGGTGTGGCCGACGTGAACCAAGAGGGCTTCGTGCAACGTATTGCGATCTACCTTCTTAACTCATTGGCCTGCCAAGTCGACGGCTCGCAGAAGCAATTCCTGGGCGACCATGGGGCTATAGGGGTAAGTAAACAATTACTTTTAGTTGGCCATTCTCAGATATTGTTAATCTCTGTAATATTCCACTTTAACATAAATCTATTGTAGTAATTTTCAAATCATATTTGTGGGTGGCTTGTTTATAAGTAAACAATTACTTTTAGTTGGCCATTCTCAGATATTGTTAATCTCTGTAATATTCCACTTTACCATAAATTTATTGTAGTAATTTTCAAATCATATTTGTGGGTGGCTTGTTTATAAAAAAGTAAAATCCGTCATTATCAGTGGTGAATTGAGTACATTTTATGTGGCACTTTTAACACCTAATGTGTGTTTATGTTCCGTATATTGCATTAATAACATGTATTGTTTGTACCATCTTTCCACATGCATCAATTACTTGCTAAGCCCAAATAAGATTTGTTTATCTTGTGTAGTTGAGTTGCTACATTCACCTCATGTCTTCGGCTTGATATGGCGATTGATGATATGGCTCATGATATGGCTCAATTATCGGCATGGTATGGTGGAATTATCGGTATTCTAGGAATATACACTATTTCGCCTCGAACGCTACCTCTTATTACTGCAGCTTCGATAAAGTTTTGATGGAGAGCATTTAATTGTAATCTAGTTCCATTACATAATTTAAGCGGTCTAAGATTCCTTATTAACATAACAGGTGCTTCGACTTTAACATTTGGTATGTGAGGTGAAAGGCTAAAGGGTTTAAACTATTTAAGAAATCCACGGGCTAGTGTACGGCGTCATCACTTGGAATGACGGATACGAAAGATTTGTATTGAGCGCTCTCAACTTTGAAAGTATTCAGTAGTAAATGATTAATAGCGGCAGCATTGTCATTTTTCGGGGTAAGGATTGCACGTTCGCTTAACCATTATATTAATTTCTTGTGAATATTTTGTAAATCAGGATATACCTATTGCGGCAGTTAGTTTCTTATAACATAGAAACTTAATTCTTATGTTACTTAATGACTTAATGATACCATAAACCATTTATATTTTGGTAATTTATCACATCAGATGTACCGTATTTGTTGTACTTAAACGGAGAGTCTAGATATACGAAGTTTCAAATCTCTAACTGTACAAACTTTGAACCCCCATAAATGCAAAAAATATTTGCTCCTCATACAAAATTTGAAACCCCTTTTACACCCCTTTTGAGAAAGAATTTCGAAAAACGCTGATATATGCTATTGATATATTTAAACAAAGAGCCTATACACTCAATTTCAAGTTTCTAAGTCCAAAAATTTGACTTTTCCCATACAAACTTTTTTTACCCCCTTAGGAGATGAATTTCGAAAACTCCTTTCTTATCCCTAGCCTACGCTATAAATGTAACCGACTGTACAAATATCAGTTCTCTAGCTTTAGTAGTTTCGGCTGTGCGTTGATGAGTCAGTCAGGACCTCTTCTTTTATACCACTTTTGAATCAACTATAAAACACACCCTTTCAAACAAAAAAAGAATTTTTGCAATCGCTCCACTAGTCTCCGAGTAATCGGTGAACATACATTAAAAAAAAATCCGACGAATTGAGAACCTCCTCCTTTTTTTGAAGTCGGTTAATAAGATGCTGTTTCCGTCGATCTCTTCATTTTTTTATTTAAAATTTCACAGTGGCAGTTAGTTGCAAGATGTATATTTTTTAAGTTATGTTATGAAGAATGAGATATCTGATTATGTTGAACATCAAATTGCGGTCTTCTGCGAGAAGCAACAAGTTTTTTATTTTTATTTGGAGATCCAACAGGCTACAATAGGTCCAACAGCCTCATATTGCATTAGGCAATAAAATTGAAATAGAAAGCCAATTATAGGAACTCACAGGTAGTGTATAAAAATATTAAACATGTAGGGATTTAACTCAGCTCTCCTGCCAAGTTTCGCCATTGTCGACACGTGGCGTGACGCTGATAGGCGAGTCCAAGCAAGTTCACCACAAGCCCTTATTTACCTATTGGCCAATACTCCAACCGGGTGGCAAAGAAGAGTACAAATCGTAAAGTGCGAAACACTCTAGCACTAGGCGGCAAATTTGAATATGTGATTATGATTAAAAGCACATTAGGCAGAATCTCGGAGTTTTTTATAACTTTTTTGATTGAGAACGTTCTTAATTGAGAACATTGGGCAGGACGATGGTATACAAGGGTGGTTTGATAAGTAACTTGGTTTGATTTGATATGATAAAAAAGTAACTTACACTACCGCTCATAAGTTCCACAAGGGTCAGTACTAGGTCCTTTACTGTTCTTAATTTTTATAAATGATTTACCTGATGTCATAACCCTTGGAACCCCATACCTTTACGCTGACGACACCAGTATTATCTTGAATCCTGGACACAACTTTTGACATGGTATGAGGCTAACGGATTAAAAATGAATTGCAGCAAAAGCTTTTACAATATTCCAATTTGTAAAGCTAAGCGTACAGCGTTTCTAGGGGTAGATCTTGACCCATACTTGAGGTGGAATGACCAAATTGAAAAGTATAATAAATAATTTTGAAGAAAAAAAACCGACTTCAATGGGGGAGTCCGGTGAAAGATTATTAATCTTAGATGGTGCACTCTTAGATTCCATACAATAAAATACAAAAATGGCTATAAGTATGTTTATAATGGTAGAAGACTAAGTACCCTCAATTCCTCATGAAATCATGGAAAAACCTTGCTTGCTTGACAAACAAAACGAAGAGAACAAATCGCCAAACGTGAACTACGCGTCGTTGAAGAGTTCCGTTCTGATCATCATCAGCAGTTCCACTTCATCAAATGTCACTTTTATGAATGAAAATGCTTGATTAGTTCATGAAAATACTAAAATCACTATTTGTGTGCCTTTCACATTTGAGGAGTTTCCTCGATTCCTAATGGATCCCATCATCAGAACTCGAGCATGACAAAAATCAATCGTGAAAATAGAACTTGCTTAACAAACACAGCTAGAAGGACAAATCGCCAAACGTGAACTTTTCGTCGTTGAAGAGTTCTGTTCTGATCATCCTCAGCAGTTCCACTTCATCCAATGTCACATTTTTGTATGATAATGCTCGATTTGTTGATAAAAACACAAAAATCTCTATATGTTTGCCTTTAAGATTTGAGGAGTTCCCTCAATTCCTCATGGATCCCATCATCAGAACTCGAGCATGACAAAAATTAATCGTGAAAATAGAACTTGCTTAACAAACACAGCTAGGAGGACAAATCGCCAAACGTAAACTTTTCGTCGTTGAAGAGTTCTGTTCTGATCATCATCAGCAGTTCCACTTCATCCAATGTCACATTTTTGGATGCAAATGCTTGACTTGTTGATAAAAACACAAAAATCACTATATGCTTGCCTTAAAGATTTGAGGAGTTCCTTCAATTCCTAATGGATCCCATCATCAGAACTGCCTTTTGACAAAAACGGGACCAACTTGGATATATATACATACAATCAAAAAAAGAATTTTTCAAATCGGTTTAGAAATGACGAAGTTATGGAGTAACAAACATTAAAAAAAAAAAAAACATACAACCGAATTGATAACCTCCTCTTTTGAAATCTTGAAGTCGGTTAAAAACTGGCAGGTGCCTGCTTTGCTATTAAATCATTGAAGAATATTGACAGCAAAAAAGTATTATTAACTATGTACTTTTCATATTTCGAAAGCATAATTAGGTACTGTTTTGAGGTTTGGGGAAACGGAACTAACATTAACTCAGTACTTTTGTAACAAAAAAAAGGCTCTGAGATTAATTGAAAAATGCGCTCGTATCCCTGACTCTCACCGTAGCCTATTTGTTGACAATAAAATCTTGACTGTAATTTCAATGTATTTATATCGTTTATGTATTTATATTTTTAAAAACAAAATTCAGTATCAACAAATATTATATATTGTTCTTATTATTTTATTTTATTTTACCTGTAATCTGCATCTGTTTTTTTTTGTATTTTAAATAATGTATTGTTATTTTATTTATTCTGTAATGTTATGTTTTAAATATATTTGCTTGCATTTATGTGTTTTATGGCGAATAAAAGATTGATTGATTAAGTATTTAGGCACCCATACCTTTTTCCATACATTTGTATACAAAAATGACTTTCAGAAATACACTGCCAAGTCAGAGTCTCTTGACAAAAGGTTTGGGTGCCTAAATACTTATGAGTGGTAGTGTAAGTGTTGTATATATTTTAATTTTTCTACGTAATCTCCCCGAAGTTCAACGCACTTATCCCAACGCCTCTGCTACGCCACTTCTCGATGCCTTCACGGAAATGGGATTCTTCCAGGTCCTCAAAATATGCGTTTACTTCCAGTATCACCTCATAAGACTAAAATTTTTGTCCTAACAGATTTTTTTTGGGTTTTGGGGATAGGTGAAGGAGCTAAATTTGGCGAATAAGCAGGACGTGGAAGCATTTCAAACCGTAATTCGGCCGATTTTTGTTCAACGAGACTACATGAGTGCACCGGAGCATTGTCATGGTGAAACGTCACTTTTTTCTTTGCCAACTTGCAAAACGTCCAGGACGTTTTTCACCTATCGCTGCCTTTAACTGGTTTAAAAGCGAAGCATAATATTCGCCAGTGATAGTTATTTCCTTTTCAAGGTAGTCAATCAAAATAATTGATTTAGTATCCCTAAACTCAGACGCCATAACTTTTCCAGCTGAGGGGACGCCAGGCCTTTAAAACGTTATGAAACTAAGCGATATTATAGCGATATATTTCGTTAGTGTTTAAAATTTCGTTATAAACATAATCGATATTCCTTATAACGATATTTCATATCATAACAAAATGAAAATCATAACCTTATATTATAATGTTATTATAACGTTATAATATCGTTTAAAATGGTGGCGGTGGCGACAATGAACGTGCTCGAGTTTGACGTAAATGTCACAGCGCACGTAAGAGCGAGACTGTGTGCGAGACAGAGATAGCCTATAACGTTATTATAGCGCTTCACAAAATATCGCTATACATATATATATATATATATTGCTTTTTATTTATAACGATATAATGGATACCGTTATAAATGCGCTCCAAATATCGTTTTAGGCAAAGCGTTTTATTGAAGTAGCGTTTTGAATCATAACGATATGCGAAAATAGCGCTATTTCAAGGCTTGTCGGACGCACTTCGGCTTCTTTGGTGCTGACTCACCATGACCAATCCATTGTTTTGACTGTTGTTTCGTCTCCGGAATAAAGTGATGGATCCAGGTTTCATCCATGGTCACAAAACGTCGAATAAACTTTGCTAGATTTTTATTAAATACCTGCAAGTTTCCAGCAGATGTTTGCATGCGAATACGCTTTTGTTCTGGAGTGATTAACCGCGGCACCCATCTTGTACAAAGCTTTTTCAGCTCACAATCAGTCGAGATGTTTGAGACTTCAGCTAACTCTCGTATTTTCAATCGTCGATCAGCTAAAACTAGAACATGAATTATATCTATGATTTGTAGTGAAACCGCCTTTTTCGGAGCACCAGGTCGGGGTGCATCTTCAATGCTTGTCCTGCCTCGTTTAAACTCATTTACCCAAAGTCGAACTGTAGCTGTCACACGACGGACATGAGTCGCCCAAAGCAGGAGAAATCCTTTCATGAATTTTTCTCCGTTTTAAATACCAAAAAAAAAAGAATTGATTCACACCACGAATTCCAATTTTCTCTATTACGCCGATTTACTTCGTTTTTTTTCCAATTACTGTCGAATTTAAAATTCCCGCCAAAAACTACTTAATCACACAGATACATTATATTTAGTAATCAAACTTTATGATTTATGAATAAATAGACAGTTACCACCTTAGTGGTAACTGTCGCCATCTGTTAGTGCCCGAAACCAGATACTTAACAAAGCACCCTCGTACTTACATACGAGTACAACCATTAAACAGTGCAAGTTACATAAATGCTTGTAATTACTATTCCATCTACATATTATTAGGTTACATCAATTTGGAATGACTACGTATTTAGAAATCAAAGCCATACCTAGTTTGGGTTAATTAGCGAGTCACGAGTTCGTCTCACCGTATTTTGTATTTCTGGCTCTATTTTAATACAGAAAAGGAGGGTAGATTTCCTCGTATCACGTCGCGGTATCTTACATACATAGCCCGGCAGGCCTATAAATATAAAATTTCAAGCTTGATTTTTATATGCCAGAATAGCACTGAAATGAAATACGAAAAGCGATAACTTTTTAGCCTACTACCTAAATGATATATTTTAATTTTAGAATTACGTATGTAACGTGTTAGACAATAGCCCAATTCTGCTAGCGACTTCTTACTTGATTTACTATATTATTATTACGATATATATACGCTATAAATATTACGGGAAAACTTTTATCAATATCACTTACGGTAAGGTAGTTAATTTCCAAAAAGAGCATTTAACCTCTTCCTTTAACATCCTCACAAACTTTTGTTTCTATGATATCTTACATCAGATGACTCGCATTATCACTATAATTTTACAGAACTAATAGAAGGTCAGTCAGTCTTCAGTTCGTCTGCATGTTTGCTTTTTTATGTATGTATGTTCCCCTATAACTCTCGTTGGCCGATTTTGATAATTCTTTTATTGTTACAAAGCAGGTACCCCGAAATTGGTCCCATATAAATTTGGTGAAGGTCTGATGATGGGATCTAGGAGGAATCGAGGGAACTCCTCGAATTTGATAGGCACGCATATGCTGATGTCGATATTTTCTGTAGGTAACCAAGCATTGGCTCTCAGAAACCACAAATTTGGTGAAGCGGAGTTCCGCTTCATTAACCAGCACCAGTGATCATCACCAGTTGGTGATGATGATCACATTTGTCATATGGAAGTCCTGAACGGTGTAGGCACTTCACAGTTTCCGATGAAATCTCGTTGACGTAGCAACTAATGCTCGTAAAAATACACATTTTGAAGTGGAAATGGGTTCCCTGAGGAATCGACGGAGTTCCTCAAATATCATCGGCCCAGATAAAGTGATTAAAACCTCGTTTGCTATCGGAAAGCAGTACAGGTGGTGACTGGGTAGGATATGTAAAAATGTCATGCGTGTGGCATAGCAAAGTACAAAATTGGAGTCGGTTTTTTTTTGGTATAAATTATTCACGACTGCTGAATAAGGAGGTGCTTTATTCGTCACCATATGTACTTTATATGTTTAGCGACAGTTCCTTAGCTCATTATCGGTTTTAATGGAACAACAAATATCTAATCTTAAGCACGCGCTTATAGCGAATATATTATATATTAACTCGTGCATTTTATGTCATCACGAGGGGAGGTAAAAGTGCAAGGCGGTAGTAGGTACTGATTAAAGTAGATTTCTGCTGATAAATAGTTATTGATAACATCGCAATCTCAGTCGATTCAGACTATCGGTTACTTTAACAGGGGGTTGAAAGACATCATCATCATCCTAGCCTTATCCCAGTCCAGTTGCATCCTGATGGATGCCCGGGGTCCGCTACGTAATTCAAAGAATTTGGCTGAGCCATTTTCACGGAAGCGAAAGTGCCACCTGACCTTTTAACCCAAGGGGGAAACTAGACCTTATTGGTAGTATGACTTGTCAAGTAGTGGGCAACTTGACTTGTAGAAGTTGTACAGTCCAGTGCAAAAATATGGGTCCTTACAACTTGCTCAAAAATATGTCCCATAGCTCTTATGTCGGCGGATTAAGGGTGCGGTAAGTATTTATGAGAGGATAAAATCGATACGTATTTTTGCACTTGACCTTACCTTATCCCTATAATAGTGTAGACCCTCTAGGCTAGTTCGCACTATGTTAGTAATTCTGTCGAGTTGATAGTATTTTCAGGTAGAATTCAAAGTCAATGAAATTTAGCTCTCATGATTATTATATTATTAATCAAATTCTGGGCTTGTTAATTTCTAATAAAGATACTTTTCGTAAATATACTATCTACAGTATGGAAACAAAGATATCGTGATATTAGTGCCGTGCCGCCGACTCCTGCCATTAACGGAAATTATATACCTACTGCATGTTTATTTTTACAATAGCATAGTTAACACTGATTAAGTATATTATACTCTTTTGTGCTTGCATTGCGAAATTTGCGAATGAAAATTAGAAGTTAAAGCAAAAAATGCTTGGAAGGGTTTGAATGCTTATTGTCTGTCTATAATACCTATCAAGAACTATGACGACCCTATGCGTTTTGCCTCCACGCCCCATTTTGCTACAAGGTGGAAATATCACACTTGTTTGTTCCTTCGTATGTTATTGCTTGACCTGTGCTCGCCAAGCTTCTCTGTCTAGTTTTTGCTGCAGAGAAACGTGACCCGCTCTGAATAGAAGTTTGCACTGTACAAGAAATGTATATTTAAAGTCTTATTATCTATGATTTGATGATGGTTGCTAATAGATTCTATTCCATTGATGATTTGCTTTATCAATATATATAATATAATAAATGTGTTTTTGAGACAAATATTAGAGAGAGAGGTATGTTAAAATTTATAATTTTGTGAGAACAGTGAGGAGTAAATAATGACTATTAAAATTATCTCCACTCAATGAGTACTCAGCGAGGCACCCTGTTCACACGTCATTCTACATTATTGTATTTGTCCTTTCTACGTCATTAAACAATAAATTGGTCTGGCGCCACCTTTGCGCCTAAAATAACCACTTATTGATCTGTTTCTCTGGCGCGAATGTAGCGGAGGCATACTATTATCATTGTATAATCTCATTAATTATGTAATGCCAAAGCGAACTTTTGTCTGCTTCATTCCCACGAGGTATACATTCGCTGCAATATTAAGTTTTTCCCATAGGCCTTTTTATTGCTTCGTCTTCTGTTTTGCAATACATTCACTCAAGAGCAAATAAAACGGGACACTATGCAAGATAATTCAAAGTGTACCCATTTATTTGCTCTCAACCATATTATCAATGTTGGTCGTATGTGTATATATCTACGTGGCAACGTGTCCAGCCAAGTTCACCCCAGCAACTGGCAAGCAGCAGTCGTGTGTTATTTTACACGAACCGTTTAGAGCCACTTTTAACCCCTCAATAACTCCACATCTATGTATTTAACATAAGTAAACCGGCCAAGTGCGAGTCGGACTCGCGCACCTAGGGTTCCGTAAAAAAATATTATATGATGTAACTAAAAATTTAGGATTTTGCAATGTTTCCTTTATCTATGCTATAAGACCAAATTTCAAGATTCTGAGTTCACGGGAAGTACCTTGTAGGATTTGAATTTTGATTCCCTTGCGAGTGTCGAAAATTTCTGGAAATTTGCGGCATCAACGGCTGTATCTTTCAATTGCGTTGGCTTAGTAGTTTGATTTTTTCACAGCTCCAAGGGACAGTGGATCTGAGTATTTGATATAAATTCCAGCTTGAGTTATCAGCGCGTTCCTGAGAAAAAGGGTCTTGACAGGTGGTCCCATTGTCATCAGGTCAGAACCGAATCTTGGCGAATTCGAGGGAACTCTTCAAATATTTTAGGTTCACCTTGAGCGATTTGGGTATTTTGTATAGTAACTCGTGCATTCGCTCTTGAAAAAAACACCATTTGGTAAAGTTTGACAAAAAGTAATGATATCCCATCAAAAACTTAAATGTGAAAATGGCAGCCATCGTCAATATGTGATGCGTGGTTGTCGTCTTCACCGACAAAAGAATTGAGATCAAAATGGGTCCCAAGTTCCGTAGATTATCTGTAAAGGTGCCAAGTCTGGTACTAGATTGTTTACAGTAAAACTAATTTAGTGCGGCTAATTGCATTTTATGCCTTAACTTGGCAGTTTTCGATGCAGTATGTTATAATACCATGAATGCTGTTGGATATTAGAAGAAAATTAATTTACTATATTTTAAACGCTGGCCGAGAGATGGGACTCCCCGATACTGCGGCGATGGATACAGCTCCACACCACAGGGGTGCATTTTTTAAAATTTTACTAGTTTACTAACATAGTTTTCATACGAATTATTGTTACTAACATCTTTATGTCATTGAAATATATGGAACCATGTTCTGAAATAAATTATTTGAATTTGATATTTAGGACAACTCTAGCATGAGTGACGGGAGGTACCTATGTGAAATAAGGTTTTACCTTACCTGCCTTGCTCCATGGTGTTAAGCATAATCTTCACATTTGGCCACAACTTGTCTAAGCACACCCAAAGATTGACTCAGCAGTACCATTTCGTTGGCACAGCTAATGTTCCTGACCCTTGTTTTTCCTTCGATTCGACCTTCGATGTGACAACCCATAGCCCTTTCGGACCTAGCCTTCACAATGGTGCGGTTAGTTACAACTATTGTGAAATCAGAATTATATGTCAATACTCAATATACTACGAGTAAATGCCGCCAGCATCCTAGGTACGAGTACAATGCCTCAAGGGCCTGTTTTAGATTTAATTTCGTTTCAATGTTATTTATATTATTTTGGTTAAATATTTCGTTTGCCAGTATACTTCGTTTTACATTAGCATAGTCTAATTTATCCTGTCTGAAAGGGGTATGCATACTGTTGAGTCCCGCCATCAGGTAATTTATATACAGAATGAATAACTTAATGTGTTATACCGCTTAGCTCACTCCACATTCCAATCTACTCGGTAGATACAAGGTCAACCCATCTCACTTGATTCGACTGATTGTGATGCCAAAATTTTTAAATGTTAACACAATCCCTTTGTAATAATTCGCCATAAACGTAGGGGTTCCAAGTCGCAGCATTAAGTAGCAAATAATAAGAGTATAACAAATCATTTTAAGCAATTGAAGAACGTTATGCATAACGGGAGCTGTGATCTAAAGAGCTTTGAAAGA
The DNA here is from genome assembly GCA_905163555.1 of Notocelia uddmanniana. Classification (NCBI taxonomy): domain Eukaryota; kingdom Metazoa; phylum Arthropoda; class Insecta; order Lepidoptera; family Tortricidae; genus Notocelia; species Notocelia uddmanniana. Next base: position 56,090,192 of record LR991052.1, read on the forward strand.
GCTTGCTTTCCGTTTAGATGTTGTTTTTTTAGGGTTCCATAGTAAGTAATTGAGCGTCGGTTAAGCAAATGACCCTTCCGTCATCGTCCTTCTTTCTTTACGTAGTTCAAGGGCTTCGTTGATAACTTTTTTCAGGGTACTCATAACCACCACCATCACCACCATATCAGCCCTAGGATGTCCACTGCTGGACATAGGCCTCCCCCAATTTCATGGCGGGTAAATGCCATAACCGCCACGCTTGGCATGCGGGTTGGCGATCGCAGTATCTCCACCGCACTCTAGGAATGCTGCTGCCCATTCCCCGGTGGTTTTGGTCGTAGTTTAAGGACATACCCGGGTACTCATAACAGTCATCCGGATTGTCAAACTTCTTATCTTCCATAATTATATGCACATGAACGATACAATCAATAAATCGACCTCTCTTCAGGGCGGCCTCGCCTAGTCTGACGCCTTCAACTATTATTCCACTAGACAGAGACAGTTGATATTCTAATTTGAACTGCCAGACTCCGTTTCGGTAGGAGATCTGTAAAGGTGGTTATACAACCTTTACATATCCCGCCGCTCCGGTGTGGACTGTGGAGACCGCCCTTAAAATACAATTTATTTTACCTACCTACAATACAACCTATTTTTATTTTTTTTAAAGTGTGAAAATGCGTTTTAAGCATACCCCCCGGGGTTAGGGACGCCCATGATGGGGGGTTATGTGGGACTCTCTCCTCAGAAGGAGGGGCATACCCACTATTAAAAACACGCCGGCGATTCTCCGCTTTGCCGTTCCTGGGGGCGCCATGGGGTGGCGAACATTCTACCATGACGCCCCCCGGCTGCCCTGGTTCCGTCCAGGGCTACCTCGGTTAGGAATACGCAAGGATCCCTCCCCCAACTGTGTGGAGTCTTCACTGTTGTCGTGGGCCCGTCCCCCACAAACTCCACTAGGGGTTTTGGCGGGCAGCATACTGCGCCCGCCTCCTCCCCCTCCGTCTGCGCCGGATCGGGAGCGCATCTGCCCTATCTTCGCGCTCCCGTTCCGAGGCCTCCTTCTGCGCGATGACTGTTTCGCAGAAGGAGGCCACTGCCTCCCACGATCTTTCGCTTCTCAGCATGGCTGCCACGACGCTGGGAAGTGAGAGGTCTCCCCCTCCGAGTGCGTCGACCAGGGTGCGGCGTTCCCCAACCCAACGATTGCACGTCTCTAGGTTGTGCTGGGCGGTGTCGTCTGGGTCACCGCACTCATGGCAAGCCGGGCTGGCCTCTCTCCCGATTTGGTGCAAGTAATGACCGAAGCATCCGTGTCCGGTCATTACCTGCGCCAGCCTAAACCCAACTGCGCCGTGCGCCCTCTCCAGCCAGTGGTCGAACGACGGGAGGAGTGCCCCTATGGTGCGGACTCCATAGGGAGAGTCCCCCAGGTCGTTCTTCCACCGGTCCCTCATTCTGCGCTCCGCCTGGCGGCGCTCCTCCCTCAGCTCTTCGGGTGCGGGGAACTCGTTTAGGGCCCTGCGCCTGACCCGCTCCCTGTGTGCCTCTGCAAGCACCTGGGCGTCCAGTTCCCAGGGCAGGGTGCCCGCTAAGGCGCACGCCGCCGCCCACGCTACCGTGCAATAGGCCCTCACTATGCGGCTGGCCACTATTCTTTGCGGCCTTCGGAGATGGCCCCTGTTAGTTGCATTTAACCGATCGGCGCACCATATAGTTATATAACATATAGTACCAGTTTAAAGGTCTTGGATTTTTTTTTTAACTTATTTACATGAACTATGTCTGTTTTCCCATAACCTTTAGCTGACAAACGCTGTACAACGTATGTTGACGCCGATAATTGTTGCAGCACTTTGTATCGACCTTTATAACCAGGTCATCTGGAACATAAGTAAATTAAGGGGCTCCAAGCAAAAAATAACGGTTTTTCATGGTTTTTGTTGTGTATCTAGTCCCTGGAATGGTGAAAATAACTTACGAAACATGTACATATGATAGTTTAGTTCCTCCTTAACACTTTCTAGCATTCGGAAATTTGAATATATTTTTATGTATTTAATTATGAATTTTTACAGAGAGGTCTATAAAAATAATGATTACGTATCTAGTCTCTCAATAAACCTTTAATCGACCCAAAACCTATGCCAAATTGTTCCTTACGAAAACGCCTAACACGCTATGCAAGCCTTTTCTATAAGTTTAGTTATAATTTTCAAAAAAATCAGCAAAATCCTATTTCGCGACGTAACTATATTACGAGTGCCTGCGCGGGCGACGGGGCAGTGTCGATCCGACGATTACGCAGGTGAGACGTGTGCCGAATTGACGCTGCGCCCTACTATTTTCCTAGTGTTTAATTTTGTGTACATTTCGTGTGCGCGTGTGGTTGTTTTGTTACTGGTATAACAATGCCGAAGGTGTCAAAACGGAAGAAACGGTTGTTACAACATCTTCAGTTGGCGTGAGTAATATTTTGTTTGTACCTAATGATAATGAAATAGAAGTGGTATTATTTTTTCATTAAAACTAGGTATACACATTTCAAGATTTTCAGAGTACATGTTACTAACATGTAATATGATAACATGATGTTAGAGAAAGTTTAACATTTCAGTATACATGTTATACCGAAATTTCGTCGCAAACATCAGCGTTATTATAGCTCAGACTGCAAGCATTTGCCTAAAGTATGCAACGCCGATGAGGTTTAGAGTTCGAATCCTCTACTGCACACTTCTTTTTGTTTTTTTCTTACTGACTGTATGCGTATTGCATTTTGTTTTATTTTATACCTGCTATTTGTTTTACTTTAGGCCGATATTAAACTATCATAGAAATATGATCATAGATGTAGGAACCGGCTAAATATGAAGAATTCTTTCTTTCTTTCTTCTTTCAAATATATGATTATAATTGTACGCATGCTGTCAAATAGGATTATATTTTATGATATTCTAATATCGGCCTTAGAAAAGCAAAAAATATTACCTACAATATTATTTCAACGTGAAGATAAATGCATAGTAGGTTACCTATTTATGTCCTTGGAGTTTTCTTTCTACGTTTTATAAGTACCTATTCAAGTAATAATTTACTTTTTCTAAATTGAATAATTTTTAATTTTTTAGCCATAAAATAAAGGCAGAAAAGCGTCAACAGCCAGAGATGCCAGATAACATAGTATCTGCCGTGAAACGGACTGACATTGACGCTGGGTAAGTATCTATCTATTATTTTGAGTAGCTTCATCGCATCGCATCAAACTCGATTTGTAGTTGTACCTACTTATAACAAGTAACTACATGGGGACTTACAAGGCTATAGGTACTAGAGGTATTAGGGGCAGAAAGCGGGGCAGGCAGCGGGCCGATGCTGTCGTTCGGACAGGTTCATTCAAGTCTATACATTTTGATCGTGTCGCTCGCCGCTGCCCGCCGTTGGCGTCGTCCCGCGGCCTTATGTACTCATAGCACCTAAGAATAAAAATAGTACTTACATTACGTACCTAGGGCGTAAATTCGTAAATGTCCCAGATCGCAGGTATTTGTGGCCCGAACCGAAGCTAGTGTTTTATAGAAGCTAAAAAAGTGACATCCCCATTTTATTACAAATTACTGTAGTTTAGATCATTCCAAATGCGAGACTAAAACTCCTGCGTTTCTAATAAGTGTAGTTTTTTAGGAAATACATCTTTGAAAATCTGATTTTTGAAACCCGGATACTAAGAAAAAAATTATATAGGGGGCGTCCACAAATTACGTAACGCAAAATTCTTAAATATTCAACCCCCTCCCCCCCATGTAACAGGACCGTCACGCTTAGCTTGGGACCCCGCCCCCCCCCCCCCCCTTCAATTCCGGTAAGTAACGAGTGTTTTGTAATAGCTAATTTACGATACAAGGGTTGTAAAACAAAGAAAGGCCGATATCGCAGATATATGAGGCCCGAGCCGCAAGTGAGGGTCATAAATATGCGATGTTTTCTCAGAGGAATACCGCAAATTAGGGATGTGAAAATGTATTTTTTTTTATGTAAACTATTATAAATAAAAAAATCGTGCGTCACGTAAGGCAAACCTTGACAACCCCCCCCCCCCCCCAACGTAACAGGACCGTAACGCTTAGGCGGAACCCCCCCCCCCTCCCTTTAATTTGCGTTACGTAATTTGTGGACGCCCCCATATTGCAAATTATTAAATAAACTTTCCTGTTGATCAAAGTGCTAGATAAACCCTTCAAAGACATACATTTAGAGGTAAAACGACCTCTCTAGGTACATTGGTTACAAAGATATTAATTATTTTATTGAATTGTTTTTTTTTCTTCCATGTTTCGCCGTATTAGGACGCGATATTTGTATGAGCGCTTTATTATTATCTCTTCAATCTACCCTATTTTTTACAAGACCTAATTTCGTGGAACATTTAAGAAATCATCGTAACACTTTATATCCGGGTTATCCTGCGTCTAGGGTTGACACTTCGGTATTTTTCATTTTGTAGGCCATTTTCTCGGGGGATATCTATTATTTTACATTAGAAGCTGTAAAAGTGTTACAGCTATTTATGTATGTATGGGCGATTAATTTTTGACTGTGGTACCGTAATTTTTAACCAACCAATGACAGATGTTGCGATGTAGTATTAGTTTAAAGATTATTAGCTTAACAGTATCCTGTCGTGAGATATGTTTTCTAAGTAAGTACTTCTAAGTACTTTCGTTTTGACATTTGGAGACCATTTACTTCTCCAAAAAGAACTGTGTTTCTTACTATGATTGGAGACCTTTTAAATGTAAAATTAATTATTTGGGCCACGTGACCCTTTATATCTCCATTATTTTTACTGTTTTTTAATTTATATATCATGTGTCACTTAACGATCATTGTAAATGTATTTGTAAACTCTGACATGTAAAAGAGCCCTAGGTCTCTAGAGGCCTACTTGCTAAATAACTATTTGAATTTTGTAGTTTTTGACGAATGATTCATCAATTTTAGATGAAAGGCTATATGTGGTATGGGAAGTGGTCCACTCTTGTTATCATATGTATTATAGGTAAATACTGAAACCCCATGTCAATCCATATAGTCCGGAGGAACGGGAGTGGGCCACCATGGAGCCGTTACAGACCCATGGTGCCACTTTCATCATCATCATCATCATATCAGCCGAAAGACGTCCACTGCTGGACATAGGCCTCCCCCATAGAGTGCCACAATGACCGGTCCTGCGCCACCCGCATCCAGCGGACTCCCGCGACCTTTACCAGGTCATCAGTCCACCTTGTGGGGGGTCTAACCACGCTACGCCTTCCGGTCCGTGGTCGCCACTCGAGAACCTTTCCGCCCCAACGGCCATCGGTCCTACGTGCAATGTGCCCCGCCCACTGCCACTTAAGTTTAGCGATTCGGAGGGCTATATCAGTTACTTTGGTTCTACTGCGGATGGCCTCATTTCTGATGCGATCACGCAGAGAGACTCCCAGCATAGCCCTCTCCATTGCCCTTTGGGTGACCTTGAGCCTTCTTATGAGGCCCATAGTAAGCGACCACGTTTCAGTTCCATATGTCATCACTAGCCACTGGTGCCACTTTGCATAACAGTAATTGGATCACTTTTTTCAGTAACCAAAATATAAGACGAGTACTGCAGCCTCTGAATCTCAACGCCGAGGTCTCTCTGCAAGAACCACACCTACATGAAGCAGAAACTAGCTTTGCCGCAACTGCCGTAAAGCAAGGGAACCCTGACGTCGGGTAAGCTTTTTTCAATCTTGTAGATTATTTTTTTTGGAACTATCAGTCACTAGTCGAAATTAAGTACGTGATTTCAAGTAAAGATGATTTTTTGAAATCTTTATCTTAATTGGCAATGTTTCCTATATTTTGCCTCAAAATTATTGTTACTGCACCTAATAATGATAAATAATTGCACCGAAACGTAAAAGTAGACGGTAAAGAGTTTAGTTTTTCACCTTCAAATTATAGCTCTTAGAAAATACAAGACCATAACTAAATTAATTATTGATAATTTTAGGATCACTCAGCAACGGATTAATCACGGCGATGATAGTCAGGAAAATCAGATTGCAAAGATGTCACAATATGAAGACGGCAACGAAGAAAACGTTGAGGTATATTACATTGTATTACATTTAAAGTATATATACAGATCAATGCTCAAGCAGTTAAAATGGGTCAGTAACTTCCAATAGTCCGTCAACTTATTTTTTTGAAAATATTTACAATGTTATTTATAATTTTCAGTTGGAGATTGCAGAGGAAGAAAAACCTGCTTCAAAAAAGGATGTACGTGGAAGAAGAATTGTAGACATCAGATACTTTGTGAAACAATTACTAGATATAGCTAGTCATGGTCCCATGGGTTGCACTTCGCAAGTGCTAGAATTAGTAGGTGAAAAACAAAACGGCTTGGTGTCTACTTTTACGTTTCAGTGCAAAATGTGCAATGTCAAATTTTACATAAACAGTGATCTATGCGATGAAAACTTTGTCAATGTTAATTGTTGCGCGGTAGCTGGAACAGTAGCCATTGGATGTGGCCAATCGCAACTGGAAGAGTTGTTGTCCTGTGTCAATTTACCGACAGTACCTCAGCACTTGTACGATAAAAATCACGACTTAATTCACAAACATTGGGAAATTACCGCAAACGAACAAATGAAACAAGCCGCAGACAAAGAAAAAGAAATTTCTATAGCAGAGGGCAGGGTCAATAAAGATGGAGTCCCAATAATTGATGTTATTGCAGACGGATGTTGGTCCAAACGATCATTTAAAAAAAATTATTCGGCATTATCTGGTGCTGCCACAATCATTGGCAAGAATACAGGTAAAATCTTATATTTAGGAGTGAAAAATAAATATTGCCAAACTTGTACCAATGCAGAGAGTAAAGGGACGCAGCCCAATGAACATTTATGTTTTAAAAACTACACGGGCAGTTCGACTTCAATGGAAAGCCAAATTTTGGTTGAAGGTTTCAAAAGTTCCATTGAGCAACATGGGCTCATATACGGAAGGCTGATTTCAGACGGCGATTCAAGTACATATTCTAAAATTCTCGAAACACGTCCATACCCTGATGTCACTGTAGAAAAAGTTGAGTGCCGAAATCATATCTTGCGAAATTTTTGCAACAAACTAAACGCCTTAAGTACAGAGACAAAATATCCGCTTAAGTTTAGGAAACTTATCACAAGAAAGGCCATTTTAACGATTAGGTGCGTCATCGTCAAAAGCATAAAAAGAAACAAAATTGATTCCGACGTGCAATGTCTTTTCGAAGACATTCTGACCAGTCATCTGCACGCGTTTGGTAATCATTCCAAGTGTAAAATTTATTTCTGTAATCGAATTACAAACCCTGATGGTGAAATTTGTGTTGCAGACGCAGATGATGCAATTCCGAGCGATTTCTTTTTGAGTACCATGTGGCAAAAAATTTGCTCACTGGTTCAAAGTGTTGCCGGACACTCAAGGAGCCTGTTTTATGACGTCGACAGCAACGCTGTGGAAAATTTCCACAGTATTGTAGCAAAATTAGTAGGTGGCAAAAGAATCAATTTTTCAAAAAAGTCATCCTACAAAACACGGTGCCTTGCCGCAGCCGTTGGTTTTAACACGCGGAAGACAATATCCATGCTTTACACTTCTATCAACAAAGGTGCAAGTCCTCAAGGTAGAGTGAAAAAGCTAGAACGATCAAGGATAAGAAAAGCATTGCTTAATAAAAAAAATAAAAAAACAAAAAGAAAGCTGCTATTTTCAAAAGAAAAAAAAACCGTTCATGACAGTAATTATGGTACTGCTTGTCATACAGTTGATATGGCAGTAGAACAATTCGAGAAATTAAAACTGAAACATCTTGAAGGCTTAAAAAAGACGGAAAAAGAAAGACAAATTATACAACAGAAAACTGTCCATCAAAGCCAATGCAGTGAATGGTTGGAATTGAGAAGGTCGCTCCTGACAGCGTCAAATTTTGGAAAAATTATAAAGATGAGACCGGATACGAGTTGTGCAAGTACAGTAAAACAATTACTTTACAAGGCAGACCTAGGCCATGTTCCGTCAATAAGTCACGGTCGGAACAAAGAAAGCGACGCAATAAAATTGCTCGCAAAACAACTTCACATTAAGATAGACCCATGCGGACTCTTCATTGATGAAGATTTGCCATATCTCGGAGCAACACCGGACGGCTTATGTGGTGATGATGCAGTTGTAGAGATCAAATGCCCCATAACCGCATATGATATTGGTATTGATGCAGCTATCAATACCAAAAAGGTGACATTTTGGAAAAAAAATAAAAGTGGTGATCTTGAAATAAATCAAACTCACGATTGGTTTTACCAAGTGCAAGGGCAACTACATATTACGAAGCGAACGAGATGTATATTTGCTGTATGGGCTAACGATCAAGAGCCATTAAAAACGGAAATAATATTTAAGGACGACGATTTTTGGCGAGACAGGATGGAAAATAAATTGACGACATTTTATATTACTTGCATTCTGCCAGAATTGGTGGATCCACGACATCCTCGTAATATGCCTATTAGGGATCCCTCACCAATTCGCCAAGCAATAAAAAAAAAGACAGAAAAACAAATCGCCAAAAATGAAGCAGACCGGAAAACACAGCGTGGGAAGACTCACGACTAAGGTGGACTAACGATCTACTCAAGATCCCAAGAAACCGTAGGACGAGGGCAGCATGCGACCGATTTGATCAAGGAGATCCTTGGCCTTTGTGGTCTCTTTGTCCCGTACACCCCAAAACTAGTGTAAACCATTTTTTCCACTAAAACATTAGGTACCATCGTTACGAGGGCTGCACTGAAAGTATCGGGAATCTAATACTTACGAACTTATTTTTGACACATATTATAGCTTTTTATAATCTCTGAAGTTTCATCATAATAACACACTGGCCACAGAAAATAAACAATGGTTGGGTTTCAATTGTTTTTTGAGTTGTTGAGTCACCACTGAAGATGGAATTGTCCCGTGGAAATTTAAGAGCTATGATTTATTACGACTTTAAAAGTGGATTAACACAAAAACAATGTGGAGACCGGATAATTGCTGTTTTTAGTAATTAAGCACCTTCAAAGACGACAATATACAGGTGCTATTCAGAAATTCAACGTGGCCGAGTATCCCTCACGGACGACGCGCGTGAAGGTCGACCAAAATCGGCAGTTTCGCAAGAAAACGTCCACCCCTATTTCAGCGTTCAATAAGTGTTTTAACGACTGGTTTGAACGCATGAAAAAGTGCATAAAATATAAAGGAGAATACTTTGAAAAACATTAAAAATACTTTTTTTTTTTTTTTTTTTTTTTTTTTTTTTTTTTATTTATTTCATACTCACAACCATCTTTACTTTATTCAATTTAACTGCATTTTTTTTCTATTCCCGAAACTTTCAGTTTGACCCTCGTATGGCGTAACTGTATAGAAGCCAAAAAGTGACATCCCCATTTTATTACAAATTACTATAGTTTAGATCATTACAAATGTGAGATTAAAACGACCTTTTGTCACAAAGATATTAATTATTTTATTGATTTTGTTTTTTTTTTCTTCCATCTTCCCCCGTAGTAGGACGCGATATTTGTATTAACGCTTCATTATTATGTCTTATATCAGCCCTATTTTTTAAAAGACCTAATTCCATGAAACATTTAATCTACAGTAAATTTAAGTTTTCGGTCAGGGCTGCCACTACCATTATCCGGATTTGGGCCATTTTATGAAAAGTTTTTTGAATTTTCATAATTTCGAATTTTTGTGTTATTTGTACTCAGAATTGAACACCCTATTCATCCTAATAGGAGAAAAAAAGTGTCCCAATTTTTTCATACAAAAATAAAGTTTCGATTCTGTTACTTCCATACAACCGTCTACGGAAAAGTAACGGAATGGGTTGGGACACTTTTGTCTCCTCTTAGAATGAAAAGGGTTTTCGATTCTGAGTAGGAATAACCGAAAAATTCAAAATTCTGATAAATAAAGTCAGTGTACAACTTTTGGTAAAATGGCCCATTTACTGGCCCACCTAGTGTTTTGTTAAGTGTTTTTTTTTGTAACAAAGTAAATAATACGGTATTGACACCATCCGGACTATATGTATTGACATGGGGTTTCAGTGTTTACCGAACGACGGTGGACCCCTTCCCATCGGAAATTGATGAATCATTCATCAAAAACCAAATAATTATTTACTACAAAATTCAAATAGTTATTTAGCAAGTAGGCCTCTAGAGACCTAGGGCTCTTTTACATGTCAGAGTTTACAAATACATTTACAATGATCGTTAAGTGACACATGATATATAACAAAATGACACAACAGACAAATACCACACTTGCTGAGAAATGTAAAGAGTATCTGCGTCCAAGTCATTTTAATAATTATAACCTAACTTGGAGATGTAAAGCGTCTCTGCCGTCAACATAAAGTAAAAGAACGCTAAAAATAATGAAAATACAAAGGGTCCCGTGGCCAAAAGAATTAATTTGACATTTAAAACTTCTCCAATCATAGTAAGAAACACATTTATTTTTTGGAGATGTAAATGTTCTCCAAATATCAAAACAAAAGTACTTGGAAGTACTTAGAAAACATATCTCACGTCAGGATACTGTTAGGCTAAGAATCTTTAAACTAATGCTATATAGCAACATCTATCATGGGTCGGTTAAAAATTACGGTACCACGGTTAAAAAGTAATCGCCCATACTTACATAAAAAGCTGGAAACATCTTATACAGCTTCTAATGTAAAATAATAGATATCCCCGAGAAAACGGCCTATAAAATTAAAAATACCGAAGCGTCAACCCTAGAGGCCGGATAACCCGGATATAAAGTGTTTCGGTGATTACTTGAATTTGACATGGAATTAGGTCTCGTAAAAAATAGGGTAGATAGAAAACATAATAATGAAGCTGTCATACAAATATCGCGCCCTACTACGTGGAACATAGAAGAAAAAAAATAAAAACCAAAATCAATAAAATAATTAATATCTTTGTAAAAAATGTACCTAGAGAGGTCGTAATTACCTCTAAATGTATGTATCTGAAGGGTTTATCTAACACTTTGAACAATATAAAAGTTTATTAAACAGGTTACAATATATACATTATTTTCGTAATATCAGGGTGTCAAAAATCAGATTTTCAAAAAGTTATTTCTCTAAAACTACACGTAGTAGAAACGCGTGAGTTTTAGGCTGGGTTGCACCAAACCGTCTGTAATCGAAAGCGGTGTTCGTTAAAATCTGATTGTATGGAAAGTTTGACAAGTTTCTATGGGATGACAGCTGCCGGCGCCATATTTAACGTTGATCGGTCTGTAATACTCGTTGTATGTTGGTACGCTTACGATTACAGACGGTTTAGTGCAACCCAGCCTTAGGCTGAGTTGCATCAACACACTATTACAGACCGATCAACGTTAAATATGGCGCCGGCAGCTGTCATCCCATAGAAACTTGTCAAACTTTCCATACAATCAGATTTTAACGAACACCGCTTTCGATTACAGACGGTTTGGTGCAACCCAGCCTTAGTCTCGCATTTGTAATGATCTAAACTGCACTATAAGCAAAAAACATTTTAAAAAATTTGCACACCTGGGATAGGGCAAGCTTGGATTACACGCATTTGGGACCAAATAAAGGTTTTAAAACTATTTCAAGCTTGCTGGAAATTAATTCTTCGAAAAATTCTAATTTGATTGGCCTAGTAGTCCAGTTATACTAACTGATTTCTTTCTTATATTCAATAAATCAGTCTTGTCATGTCTGTCTGTCTGTCTGTCTGTCCGTCCGTATGTTACAGGCATTTTACTCAAAAACTATAGGGTGTATTAAACCAAAATTCGAAATCTAGATGTAATATGTAGACCGCTACATAGTTATATATACAAATTACTAAAGAAAATAATTTTTAGGGGGTACACGTAACTGAAAGTCAAAAAAATATTTATTCACGTAATTCAACATGTGGCACATAAATCGATAGGTCTTCAAAAATGAATGTAATGTTTCTCAGAAACAGAATTGATCGCGTGAATATTTTCGGAGATAATCGCTCCGAAAGTCATAATAATTGTATCTAACTTCCAAGCAGTGGAAACAAAAATTATTTTAAAAAATCATAGGCATAGTGCTTATTAAATACTTTCACCGAAAATTGTTTTAAATAAGATCGGTCTTACCGTTTTTAAGTTATCCCTGAAAAACTGCCTCACCCAAACAAAAGGACTTAAGTGCCATGAGTTTTCTATAAAGATACGACCTTATTTAATTAACAGTATATGATAGTGTTTTTAAATTAAGACTAGTAGGAGTGGGTACGGAACCCTTCATTGTGCGTAGTCAGACACGCACTTGGCCGCTTTTCAATTATTCATAGTATGTATGTAAATGAATAAAAAAATGTTCAAAATCAATAAAACATGTCTAAATAAATATGTATTTTATTTTTTACCATTCAATTTAATGACAACATTGTTAAATGCATTAATAATAACATACCAATTACAAATAATAAACTTAAGAATAACACAAAAACTATTATACTGGTCGGGATCGAGCTCGATACCTCATGCACAGTAAGCAGGGTCACATACCACCGCGCCAAATTAACGCTCGAACGCGACGCCATCTGTCTTTAGAACAGACGATACGGCTATTGACAGTGGTTCGCTTAAACATCTCGAGGCGGCGTTGTAATTAATGTTCGAGGTAGTTACGACCTTTTGGTACGTGTTTACGATAGGCTGTGCGGGGGACGAGGAAGCCGAACGCTGAAGGTCATTCGGACTAGGGAGCCCCTTAACTTTGATTTCTTATCATAGTATGTTTTCTGCGCTTTCTGTGCCTTTTCAATTCATGAGGCTGCTAATCGTGACAAATTTCCAATGCGATTATTCTTCTCTTGTAGTGTGTCATCTTGTGTTTCATTAATACCAAGTTTCATGTCCGCTCTCAAATATGGCTCCCTTCCATAAACTACGTTGTATGGTGAAAGGCCAGTTGTTGACTGTACCGAGATATTGTATGAGAAAACAATTTTCGGCAGAATTGATGAGACCAGTCTTTTTGATCTTCTTGGACATATTTTGATAGCGCCATGTTTAATGACTTAAAAAGACGTTCAATTAATCCGTTGGCCTGTGCAGAGAATGCTGTTGTGTGATGCACCAGCTTCGATGTAAATACTGAACCACGATCAGTGATGATTGATTTGACACCTCCTAAGGTACAAAATACATTTTCCACTAGGAACTGTGTAATGGTTTCTGCTGTAACCTGAGGCACTGCTTTGCATATGGCATATTTGCTTAGATATTCTATTGCTCCAATGACATATCTGTGCCCATCCATAGACTTGCAAAATGGTCCCAGCACATCAATTCCGATTCGTTGACCAAAATCCTACACTACTATATTTCAGCTACATGTTTGAAACAAAAACTAAGTAAGAATTATTTTAAACATACCAAGTTTGAGTTCTTTCATTTTTTTAATAATATTAAGTAAGAATATTTATAAAGTACAATAATACAGAAACTTCGATAACGTCATACTCCCCCCTGCTCCAAAGGTCAAGATGGTTCTCCTTCTTAAAATGTTCTAAGGGTTCATGGGAATCACCCAGCCAAAGGAGAACCCTTGATCATCAAACGCCTATATTGGACTACTATGCTTTGTTCAGACGCGACTAAAATAAATTGCTAGTTGATTGTAAGGTTTTCGAGCAACTTTGAAATTATTTTTGGTGGGGTTGGTGGATGAGCGCATTTGTGCAATTCAATCAAAGCATTCACAGCTACACGATTCTCTTTAAGACCCCAATTCATTGTAAATAAAAAAAGATTGTGTCATGTGTAGTATATATTTATCTATATCTATATCTATACATATAATAAAGCTGAAGAGGGTTGAAAGTCTGTACATGGAAGATATTCGAAAAGAAGTTGTCGTTACACGTTCCAATAGTTTTTAGAATTTTTGTCTATGTGTCTGTTTGTCTGTTTATCTGTTTATATGAACGCGCATCACGTGAAATCGGCTGAACGGATTTTGATTAAAACTTTACTAATCTGTCGAGTAAATACCCGGTCAGGTTTTAGGCTATAAAATTTGTGGAGATTTGGGTTAAAAGGGGGTAAAAAGAGGGGTTGAATTTTGTATGGGAACTCCTATAATCCGTGAGTTACAGGTATGAAAATTGGTAAGCATATACTTGACGACAAAGGAAAAACATCCTCATTCAAAATTTGTGAAATCTTAAGATAGAAACTGAAAAAAAAAAGTTATCGCAAGCGCTTTGCCGCGGCGCTGCCCAGTGTGCGCGCTAGCCACTACGGTCTCTTCAAATTTTGAACACTATTATGATTTATGCCATTAAGTAACTGTGATTCTAAACTCAAATTTCAGTCCCGTTTACTAGATTCAAAAACTACATATATAACTTTGTAATCCTATATAAAAACATGCAATTATAATATTACTTTTGGTCGTTCACTTCATGTTACGCCATTCTACGATTTAAGTTTCAGCCAATTGGGAGTATAACAGCGTGTCAAGAAATTTAACTTAAAGCATAGCAGAATTGTACTCAAGTCGACGATTCATTATGTCAAAACCGAAGTATCATAATTCCTTCTAATTATTGACGCTATTTTTGAGCACAACCTTTTCGTAATAAGTTCTACTTTGCGTGTACATCAAAATGCATTTGCGATACTTTGGCATTTATTCATATGTTTAAATACAAAAACAGCTGTTTCAATGAACACTTTGTATCGTCGGTATACCATTTAGTTTTGTCGTGCGTTATTTTTTACGTTATTGTTGACCCTTTACACTTTTGAAAAAAAGTAAAAGCAAGCGCTGCGCCGCGGCGCTGCCCAATGTGCGCGCCAGCCACCACGGTCTCTTCAAAACATGCAATTACAATGTTACTTTTGCCGTTCACTTTATGTGCACTCACTTTATACCATAATCCCACTACTTAATATTATAAATTTAATGCGAAAGTTTAGATGTTTTTGTATATTTGTCACTGAATCACGCAAAAACGGCTAAACAGATTAAGATGATTTGTATGCTAATCTGGATTCACTTATATATATTATAAGTGTACCTTTTGTCCCAATGATCTTCCATCAAAGGGATATTAAATCGGGGATGCAAGTAAGGTCCATGAAACGGGGTCGTTTAATCCTCATACGCCATTCTACGATTTAAGTTTCAGCCAATTGGGAGTATAACAGCGTGTCAAGTAATTTAACTTTAACGTATTTTCAAACACAATTTATATTGTTAAATGAAATAAAGCATAGCCGAATTGTAAACAAGTTGACGATTCATTATGTCAAAACCGAAGTATCATAATTCCTTCTGATTGTTGACGCTATTTTTGAGCACAACCTTTTCGCAATTATTTCTACTTTGCGTGTACATCAAAATGCATTTGCGATACTTTGGCATTGTTTTTATTCATTCATATGCTTAAATACAAAAACAGCTGTTTCAATGCACACTTTGTATCGTCGGTGTACCATTTAATTTTGTCGTGCTTTATTGTTTACGTAATTGTTGACCCTTCACACCATAAAAACTGTTTGGTATACGTAAGAGATCACTTGAGCTGGGCAGTCCAATCGTCAGCATAGACAGTTGGAGCATCTTAGATGTACACTTAGAAGAGGGTCGAAAGCCTGTACATGGAAGATATTCGAAAAAAAGTTGGCTGGGGATACTTAGAATCGATAACAGAAATCGTTTCAACAGTTTTAAGAATTTGTGTCTGTTTGTCTGTCTGTTTATATGTCTAGGCATCACGTGAAAACGAACGAATGGAGTATAATTTACCCTCATTAATATGGCAACTGGATCTTCGGCGACGACATAGCTCGGCCTTTGGCCTCGCATGCCTTGCCACTCTCCTTTGGCTTTTCAGTCATCAACCTTACATGAAGAATCAATCTGTTGGGAGGCTCGGCCTTCAGCCTCGCGTGTCTCGCCTCTCTGCTTCAGGCCTTCGGCCCTCAGCCTCACATAAGAAGCCCGCTCTGTGTGATTATTCTCGCATGCCTTGCCGCTCTGCTTCTGGCCTTCGGTCATCATACTTACATGAATAACTTGCTTTGTTGAGATAACGTTTTACGGCAGAACTGCGTAGCGAGAGTTTTGTACAATGTACATGTAATGTTTTTGACGAGATTCATTCGTCTAGAATCGGTACATTTGATATTCCGAAATAAGCACTTAATCATTCTTTTTGACAATAGGATTTCTAGGGAATGTCATTATTGACTGTAATCATTTCTTAAAGGGGTGTAAAGAAGGATGAAAGATTGTGTCATCATCATAATCTGAGGCGTTATAGCCGCCGGTGGGCCCTAGGCTAGCCTGGTCAAGCAAATATCTCCAGTGCGATCTATTAGTGGCTTTCCTTCTCCAACATGTCACCCCTAAGTTCCTGGTGTTCACCTGAGCTTGAGAAAGATTGTATGGGAAAACAAATCATTCTAAGGCGAGAACGAATTATACGCGGACGAAGTCGCGGGCAAAAGCTAGTATCTAATATATTTGAGATAATAAAACATAGTTTACCATTTCTAATAGCACTTGTTTTACGAGGTATAATAAGAGGTTGTAGGCAAACTAACTAACGTAACAGAACTTAGTAACGAACTACTCGTAGGTACTAAAAATTATATTTATGTATGTACACTTTTTTACTCAGTCCACAACACATCGATGAAATGCAGGTTTATTGATTAGATCTTATTTATATCATGGCGTCAATCTACTCCCACCAGTGACCGTTGTCTAGTCTAGTGTTGTATGTTATAAGTATGTTGACGCCTCGCCTTCTATTCAAATTGTCATACGACTTCTTTGACCTTTACTTTTACTTGTTGCTATCATAATACTTCTACACAATAGTCTATTTCAAGGAGCTTTCCACTTACAGATACAATGAGATGAGCAACAAAACCATTAACGAGGGGTATAATTCCAGATATAAGCATTTATTCAGTTCGTCTGCATGTTTGCTTGTTTTATGTATAACATAACGGGTGATAACAAAAAAAATAGAATACATTGTGGAGGTATTTAAAATAAACTCTTGTGATGTTAGTAAAAATTAGTTATATTGTAGAATATATACCTAGTTGGTTACTTAGTTCTGTTACTCGATTTGCAAACTCTTTTCTTGCGTTAAAACAAATGCTACCGAAAAAATAAAAAATGACATATAATGGCGGGTTGTCAGTTATAATTTTATAGCACACACAACACTTATCTCGTCATATTTATAATGGATTGAGGTTGTGGCGGTCAGTCCCAAGATGTGGTGGTGAATAAAAAAACTGAACGTCAACAAAAATCATATATTATAAAAAGGTACGTCGTGGGTTAAGCCCGTCTGGTTTCACGCCGCAGTTCGGTACTCCCCTAGGGCGACGGCGGCTGCTTGGTCTCTGGGTATTGGGACAGCGGTCAGTGGAGCTGGTGGAAAGGGCCCGGGGGCGCCGAGGCAGCTGGTGTGGTGCTTCCTCCACAAATAAAGGCGTGAACGCACGCGCATACGCGCGGCCGGTTTCTTAATCAAAAGGTCGCACCCCTATTGGGGTGCGAGACGACACTTAATTCTTTCTTTAATTACATACGAATGTTTGTTCGTATTAAAAACACAGGCCTCCCAAATACGTCGGAAGAGCCAGGAAATTAAATTAACAATTTTAAATTTAATTTTGCCAGCGCGCAAGAAGACACAAAGAACAGCTAGTGAACGCGTCCGGCAAAGGTTCGATCTCAAACCAGTCGTAGCTCGTAATGCATCTGTCGCGCGGCGCATTCACCGCCAGCGCATCTGGAAATTTCCATTTGCGGCGCGACCAATCAGCGCGCAGAATTATCACGCGACCACCGGCGGCATCGTCGCGCACACAAGCGTTAATTATTTAGGTATTTGTTGTTTATTTTATTATGTTATATTATGTTAGTTTATTATTAAAGTAGTATTTAATTGTATATAAATAGTTACATTATAATTAATTTATAGTAAAAATATTATAAATGAGTTTATTTTAGAATAATTTATTTTATTTATTTATTAAATTAAGTGTTTTTTTTTGTAATGATAAGACATGTAACATGTAACGTTACAAGGTCTAAAAGAAAATCGTGTCGCTGTAATTGCGTTGCACAAATGCGGGCATCCGCCAAACGTGATTTTGAAGTTGCTTCAAAATCTGAAAATCAACAAACAATTCGTTTATCGTACCATTAATAGGTACAATAGTACCCTGAGCTTTGATGACCGCAAGAGGTCTGGAAGACCACGCACCGTTCGGACCCCAGCTCTAATAAAGGCAGTGAAGGCGAGAATCGCAAGAAACCCCGTTCGGAAGCAAAAGTTGTTGGCAATTCAGATGTCAGTGAAGAGAAGCTCCCTTAAAAAAGTTATCAATCAAGACCTTAAACTACACGCTTATCGTAGACGGAAATGTCATTTGCTTAATGGACGATTGAAGACTATGAGGCTGAATAGAAGTCGCGTGCTACTGAAGCGGTACGCACAAAATGGCCACCGAAATATATTATTTACAGACGAAAAAAATTTTACCATTGAAGAATGTTGTAACCGCCAGAATGACAGAGTGTATGCAAAAAACAGTCAAGAAGCGAGTGTAGCTGTTCCGAGAGTGCAACGAGGCCATCATCCCTCTTATGTCATGATTTGGTTAGGTGTGTCAGACTCAGGGTTAACACAGGTCCATTTCTGTCAAAACTGGGGCTAAAGTTTACCAGGAAACCGTTCTGGAACCAATAGTGAAGCCTTTAAGCCACTCTCTATTTCAAAACCAGCCCTGGGTCTTTCAACAAGACTCAGCCCCTGCACATAAGGCAAAAACAACTCAAGCCTGGTTTCGAAACAACAAAGTTGACTTCATTACCCACGAAGACTGGCCCTCCTCCAGCCCGGACCTCAACCCCCTGGATTATGCTATATGGCAGGTTATTGAGGAGAAAGCCTGTGCTAAACCCCACACAAATCTTGACTCCCTCAAGCGAGCCATAGTCAAGACAGTGACGGAATTAGATATGACAACCGTGCGTGCCGCTATTGATGACTGGCCTCGTCGTCTGAAGGCCTGTGTTCAGGCCCAAGGAGGCCATTTTGAATGAAATTGACAAATGTAAATCCTGATTGTGTGTACTTCATTTTAATATATAATTTATTTAACTTTCGTTAGTATATTTTATGTAGATAAGGATTATTACAGTAACATAACTTAGTAACCAACTAGGTAGAAGAGTAATATTTACAAAAACGTTAGTGTACATTTGAAAAATCTGTGTGTGACTGTTCGTCGAAGTCTGGACATGATGTTGCAACATGACCGTTGGACGCCATTTTTGTACATTTTTGGAAAACATGTCTTGATTTTTTTTATAAGTTGGGCACAATTTACGGCTCTCCAATTATTTTTATAAACCAAACTGCTCAAATGACCGAATAAATCTTCAATCGGACGACATTGTGGAAGATTTATGGGGTTACGTGTTTTTGGCACAAATGAAATGTTATGGGCCTCTAGGAACTGTATCGTTTTTTGACAGTGCGAAGATGCACTGTCAGGCCAAAAAACATATTGTGCTTCTGAATGATATTTACGAATAAAAGGCATCAATATTTTTTTCAAACACTTTTTTTCGTACACTTTTTGTTAGACTGCTAAACCACTTAGCTTGAACCACAGTTTCGATGTACCTTGTTCAGAAATAGCCACATATAGAGCCCTTAGCTTAACTTTTTGCTCAAACTTGTGGTTGTACTTGTGTTTTATGTCCTCTGGTATAGTAGAAACATCGCTTGTATAGTATCAATCATTTCTAGGAATATGGGTTTTACTTAAAGGAAAATAAAAATCATCCTCCAAAATAAAAGTTTTTCCTTTGTAATTGCGGGTCATCCAGCGACATTGTGACATAACCATCGATTTTCGCTCATCAGTGTATTCTGGGGCCCTTATCTTCTTTCTGCATTCCAGACCTATGTTTTTTAACGAGCTGCAGATGTATGGTTGAGTACATTTAAATTTTTTGGCGGTAACTCGTTGGCTTATGGAATCGTTATCGTTAAAAGTACTATGGAGCAGCTCCAGCCTTCTCTTAGTCATTATCTTCGCTGGTCGACCGCTGCCATTTTTACAAGCTACCGTCAAGGATGCTAGGATTCTGTAAATAGTAGAAATTGGCACATTCTCCTTGTTAAAATGGTCCACTGTATACTTTTTACCCAAGCTTATGTTGAAATTGTAAAAATGTACAACGCGTAGTCTCAGTGTTTCTTGTTTTGATGCCATTTTCGACAAATATAACATCATCATTCATTCATTCACTTAAGACCTGGGCTCTTGTCGGTGCAGCGTGATGCAGTTTTCGCCATTTCTGTCGGTCCAAGGCTAGTTTCTTGACGTCCTGGTACGACACGACCTCCACGTCCTCCTTTATCTGGTTCATATAACTTTTCCTCGGCCTTCCTCTTCCTCTTTTCCCATTTATTTTACCTTCTATAATGTTCCTGATGAAGTGGTCGTGTCGTAGCAGGTGACCGATCATTTTTTGTCTTCTGGTTTTAATTGTGGTCAGTAAGCCTCTCTTTTCCTTCACTCTGTTCAGGACAGACAAACAACAACAACAAACAAACACAAAACAACAACACAAAACACAACAAACACAAACACAACACACACAAAACAAGAAAAACAAATATAAAATAATGAAAAAAAAATAAACAAATGAAGTCTACGATTCTCAAAAGAGGTAGCAACAACTTCTTGAACAACTTTTTTTTTCTGGGTTGATAGTATTAATTTTATAGTTGCTCAAATGTATTCTCATTTTTTTGTTTTCACCCGTTATATAAAAAAGTATGACTGAAGTATGTGTGAGTATGTTCCTCGATAACTCTTGACCACTCCCAAGCTGTCACAAAATAAGAATTTGGTGAAGGTCTGATGATGCGATCTAGGAGCACAAATAGGGTGAAGCGGAATTGGTAATGATGACCACTGTAGTCTCTGTAGTATATGGAACTCCTCAATGACGTAGGCACTTAGATTCCGATGAAATTTCGTTGCCTTAGCATACAACCCCAACTCGTAGACATTTTGAAGCGGAAGTTATGATAAGGAACTGAAGGTCAATACGGGTTTTTTTTTAATCATCATGTCAGCCGAATGACGTCCTCTGCTGGACATAGGCCTGCCCCAAAGACTTCCACAATGACCAGTCCTGCGCTACCCGCATCCAGCGGACACCCGCGCCCCTTACCAGGTCATCAGCTCACCGGGTGGGGGGCCTGCTCACGACCACTTGACACTCGAGAACCTTTCCGCCCCAACAGCCATTGCATCGGTTCTACGTGCTAAATATAATAACGGATAATAATTTATTTTCAATGCCTTAATATATTTTTTATATATTTAAAATAATTACTGGGGGACAATTTTACACAGATCGACCTAGTCCCAAACTAAGCAAAGCTTGTACTATGGGTACTAGACGACGATATACATACTTAAATACATAGAAAACATCCAAGACCCAAGAACAAATATCCGTGCAAAATGTACAAATAATGGCGTAGCCGGAATTCGAACTCGGTACCTCTAGCTTCGGAGGCAGTGTCACTACCAACTAGGCTAAACAGGCCGCCTGGTTCCCGGAGGAATCGACGGAACTCCTCAAGTATTATCGGGCCATATAAAGTGACTTGGCTGGGATGTGTCGTAACCGCCTCATTTACTATCAGAAAGTAGTACAGGCGGTGAAGTGGGAAGGATATGTAAAAATCTCATGTGTGTGGCATGGCAAAGTACAAAATTGGAGCCGGTTTGTTTTGTATAAATTATGTTTAATTAAATACTTTATTGAATTTAAACTTTTATGATCCACAAATAGTGAGAGTGACGCATGTTTAAAATGGTGCCACTGTTTATAACGGTTAAACTCACGTGTTTTTTGTCATTACGTTTGCGGCAACATGTTTCAAGATTATTTTACTTATACATTCTCTATGCACTCGAACATTTATATGAAACTTTAAAGACCAAACTGTTATTAAGCAATGTAACGCCTGATTCCATAAATTACTTGATAATTTTGTTACTAACCTCTGTTAAGCGAATTTATTTATAAACGTGTACTTTATCCCTCCACACAAACTTTCAGTATAGATTTGTAGAGTGGTTTCTTTTATCTTTGAACCTTTGAATGTGCCTATTCATAGGAATTTGTAAAGTTAGTGTCGTTAGTTGGTTTTTCGCCCACGTGGTTTGCAGTCATGGCCATGCTTAATAGTACATTACGATACAAGTGCAGAGAACAGGAAATTCGCAACGAGTGGTGATAAATTGAAACACGACCGAAGGGAGTGTTTTAAATCGACCCGAGTTGCGAATTACCCTGTTCGCACGTGTATCGTACAACGTTTTACAGTACATACGACTCTTTAAAGTTTCGACATATCCACGTAATCTGCTGATTACCGCACTCGTGCCGTAAAGTAGCACCATATGTACTGTAATAGTACATTAGGATACAAGTGCAGATAACAGGAAATTCGCAACGAGTGGTGATAAATTCAAACACGACCGAAGGGAGTGTTTTAAATCGACACAAGTTGCGAATTACCTGTTCGCATGTGTATCGTAGAACGTTTTACAGTACATATGGCTCTTTAAAGTTTCGACACATGCACGTAATCTGCTGATTACCGCACTCGTGCGGTAATGTAGCACCATATGTACTGCAAAGTTATTAATGCTATACATACACACACATATATTGTACATGTGTACATATTGTAACAATTAAGTTAATTGCTCCACTTACTAAATAAGGTTAGTTGGTGCTGTTGCTATGCATTTGCGAATGTATGATACTTCGAGGAAGTGTAGAATGATTTTCTTGTTTAGACAGCAATTTGTATGCAAGTTCTAGTTATATGCGCCACATCCCCCTTAAGGGTCCATATAAGTAAAAAAAAAGCTAATCTATGTAAGCTATTGTCTGTGTGAATTAACAAATATGTTGATATTTACTCTTCGTTACTATCTCATACACGTATATTTCGGCCTGAAATAATAGATTTTACCTACATTACATTATTATTTTTTAATTAATAATACGCATTTCAGACTACTCCATATCGACAAACTACAAGCTAAAAACGGTTTTTTCTCATAAATTCGACTATACGCAATAAAAACTAAAAAGGCTCCTTTACTATCTAAAACTTTAAAATCATCTTATCATTTAAGTAATCAGTATTTCGGAATTGACAACATTTCAAATTTTCAAGTAGTACTTATAAAACATTAACTCATTTCGTTAACTTGTCAATAAGAAACCCAAAAATATTTTTAAATATTTTTATAGCTATTCCACCACCATCACCACCATATCAGCCAAAAAACGTCCACTGCTGGACATGGGCCTCCCCAAATTCACGGAGGGTATATGCCATAATCGCCACGCTTGGCATGCGGGTTGGCGATGGTATAGCTATTCGTTTTCAAGATATTCACGAAAATGTGAAGAAAACCGACCATCGACTGTATGATGTCACAAGGCTGAATTGTGACAGTCACAACGCACAAAGAGAACAGCAGGACACTCTTTAGTAAATTCGCCTTATTAATAGTACTTCTGTACGATTTTCTGCGCTGTGACGCCTTACTTTGTCTTTTAGAATGAGAAACTTGAAATTTATTTTTTAATATGAAATGGCGATATTTTCGTGATATTAAAAATGTGGTTATGTTTAGTTTTGTATCCTTTATTTCTAATCGTAAAAAGCCCCCTTAAAATGAAATGTTGTCAATATTATATATTTGAGTTCAACCATTTTAAAAGTTGTATGCAGGCCTTTTAATCGATATTCCTTATAACGATATTTCATATCATAACAAAATGAAAGAGCGTTCGCGGCCCAGCGGCACCCGCCTACCACGTGCGGTATGCGAGGTTAAGCAATGTGGGCGCAGGTCAGTTCTTGGATGGGTGACCGCTTTGAGTGGTTACTAACTGAGCGCTCTCGTGCTTTGGAAGGCACGTTAAGCCGTTGATCCCGGCTGCTGTCTACGACAGCAGTCATTAAGCCAAGTTAAAGGCCTTCGGGCGGCTTGAGAACTTCTAACAGTCAAGTTGCCCACTCACTTGACAAAGGGGGGTCGAAGTTGCACCACGTCCGTAGGGAGTACCCACCGTTACCCTACACGTGACCCCTGGGTGGTGCTAAAAGGGCAACAAATACTGGCAACCGTACTTGTCTTCTCGAAGATCTCACGGTTCGTAAGTTAATGCCATACGATTAAATTAAATAAATACCAAAATAAATATATAGTAAAGTTATAATATCGTTTAAGATGGTGGCGGTGGCCGCAATGACGAGCACGAGTTTGACGTACATGTCACAGCGCACGTAAGAGCGAGACTGTGTGCGAGACAGAGATAGCCTATAACGTTATTATAGCGCTTCACAAAATATCATATATTAGTTGCAGATATTTTAATAGATGATACTTTACTTTAAAAGAATTCACTTTAAATAGAAATTAAGAAACCTTTTTATATATTACTTTTTTGTTTTCATTTACCGAACAAATAAATAATTTGTAATTTAGTCTAAAAATAATCACCACGTGCCTGATAAGACGTTTAACACTATCTGTCATGTCACTCATGTCAACAATTGTTTGTCTTAAATGTCATTATGGTTCGGCGGCAAAACTACAAATGTAGGATGTAATGTAGGATGGAAATTGGGGCTGTCGTCAAGGGGCTTGCAATGGGTGGAGCGCGCCGCGTTAATAACCTAACGCTCGAAATCCCCGAAACTAGCTGTCAGTCGCGGGCCGTCGCTGTCCGAGCGTGTACGTCGTGTACGTGCCCGTCGTGATCCGCTGCCGCGCGCCGCCGACTTGATCGCGACTAGGGTTTGCAGTCCCGGTACCGATTTCTATTCAAAATCCCGGGAAAAAGCATGCCCTAATCGCGACGAACCGCGCTAACGTATTTTTTTGTGTGATTTAAAAAAAAGACACGATGAAACCTATAACCGGCACCACATGTTCTGTATATGGTTGTTTAAATACCCGAAGGAACGTTGGTGTGTCTTTTTTTCGATTACCTACAATTTGTGAACGGTAAGTTTTTCTTTTAGTTTGGTATATGTAATAATAATTACTTATTTAGTATAACCTTGGTGTTTAAAATTATCAAGTTGTAAGTTACAATGTACAACAACAATACAAATGAATACGATACGAAAAACCGTTTCAAACAAAAAAAGTATTTTCCAAAAATGACGGAGTTCTGAGGTAACTAGCATAAATAATAATAATAAAAAAACTAATAAAAAAATCACCGTTTTCTGTTTTTTTCTGGTGTACACACACTATAACCAAGCTGCATGCCAAATTTCAGCTTTCTAGGTTACCTGGAAGTGGGTTAGGTTTTTTATTACTAATCAGTCAGTCAGTCAGTGGTAAATATGCCGTTTTTGGAATTTAATATCTCAATAATTATTAAACCTATATTTATGAAATTTGGGGTTCTAGTTGTTCTAAAGGATCTTAATACATGTACCAAATTTAATTTTTTTATGTTAGATATATTTGGAGTTATTGGGGGGTCAAAAGTGGCTGGGGTGAACTTGGCTGGACACGCTGCTGCGTGTCTAGATTTTAATAAAGACGTGTGCTTTGTGAGGTTAGTTATGAATTAAACTTTCAAGAAATAAATTGATTTTCCCTTCTCAAGATCAATTTCATTTATAGTGTTATTCATAATGAAACTAGCCTTCATGTGAACTAACATCATCATCATCATCCTAGGTTATTCCCAGTACAGTTGCATCCTGAAGGATGCCTGGGGCCGCTTCCTAATCCCAAGAATTGGCGTAGGCACTAGTTTTTACGGAAGCGACTGCCATCTGACCTTCTAACCCGACGGGGAAACTAGACCTTATTGGGATTAGGCTTGTCAAGTGAGTGGGCAACTTGACTGTTAGAGGTTCTCAAGCTGCCCGGAGGCCTCCAACTTGGCTTAACGACTGCTATCATAGACAGCAACTGGGATCAACGGCTTAACGTGCCTTCCAAAGCACGGGAGCGCTCAGTTAGTAGCCACTCAAAGCGGTCACCCAAGGGCTGACCCCGCCCGAAATTGCTTAACCTCGCATACCGCACGCGTTACGCGGGCGCCGCTGGGCCATGAACGCTCTATTCATGTGAAGTAACATGTACTTAATTAATTTCGGTTCACTGTACTTAAGCGACATCTGGTGAGGTAGAACATGTTTTGCCTCATTGAAGTATTTTTGGCGTGACAACCCTAGGGCTACACGTGCCGCGCGTGAATGAATACAAGTTATGGGATAGACAGAGATGCAGAGAGTAGGCACGTTTCTTATGCCTAAACGCCGTTTTTGTTAGGAAGTGAAATTTCTGTACTTGTACTATTCCTTATTCTGTGCTGTCGTGTTAAAACTAGTCAAGAAAATCCACCCATTAGGATAGTTAACTAATACAAGCCTTTGATAAGTGAGTTAAAGTAATTTTAAAAGCAAGCATGAAGAAAAGAAGGCATTTCAAAATAAGTTAAATTGATTTGCAAACGACACAATTAGACAGAAAATAACAATCAAGTATTTGATTTATCGACGTGAAAAGGCCAGTTACAGTTTAGTGGTACGTAAAAGAGGTACTAGAATCTGTTCAATGAGTTCTCATTTAATAATTACATTAACAGGGTGTTTTTACGTAACACATTAGTTTTTCAGTTTTCTCCAAAAAAACATCGTAAAAGCCATAATGTTTCATACTTAAATATACTCCAGGGACCGAGTACTAACAGCTATAAAATAATCTGTAACTATTAAATTAACACCTTATATATTCCTTTTTATTTATAACGATATAATGGATACCGCTATAAATGCGCGCCAAATATCGGTTTTATTGACAAAGTAGCGTTATGAATCATAACGATATGGGAAAATAGCGCTATTTCAAGGCCTGGTTGTATGGCCTCTTAACAGGTCACATGCAAGTGGAGAAAGCTCACTGAATCAGTCATCATTCCAGAAAATGCTGAACCTCATCGCCGACCGGCTTGAGCGGCGGCTGTGCGACGACGTGCTGGAGGTGGCCTGGTCCACCATGTGGAACGTGACCGACGAGACCCCGCAGAACTGCCAGCGGTTCCTTGACAACCGCGGCATGGAGTTCTTCCTCGCTTGTCTCAAGGTTAGCTACTAAGGGAGGTATTCCACTCATCCAATATCTTTGTCCAATATACATTTGATCAAAGAAATTGGATGATTTCATCCAACTTGTATGGGACCCCGAAATTTGATCAAAGATTCTGATGACAGTTGAAACAATATGGCTACGCATGAAAAAAATAAAACTTGGACTAAGATGGGTCGAATGGGCCTCCGTCAAAGAACTTAGATCAAAGATTTGACAAAGATATTGGATGAGTAGAATACCATCCCGTATTAAACTCATCCAATATCTTTGATCAAAGAAATTGGATGATTTCATTAAACTTGGATGGGACCCCGACATTTGATCAACGATTCCGATTACAGTTAAGTCAATATGGCTACGCATGAAAAAAAAAACTTGGACAAAGGTATTGGATGAGTAGAATGGGCCTCTGTCAAAGAAATTTGATCAAAGATTGGACGCGTGGAATACCACCCTAACTGAAATGTAGAACTTTAGCCGAGCCATCTGGACAGGCGGAAGTGAGGACCCTTGGAAGGTGGCCAACGAGCCGATTGCCTAACGTTTTGGAAGTATGTACTATCGACCAAGGCTACGGGTTCACACCGCTAGGATTATTTTTGAAAGCACTTCACAGCGTTCTCTATTGAAATTATCTACTCGCTCCAATAAATAGAAATAGCCAGCCTGCAGACGATTTTATTGAGAAAATGTGAACCCTTAATAGTCTAGACTGAAAACTGGAAAACGCGTCTCTAAACAATGCAAGCGGCAAATCATGTAACAGTTGAGGTGACAACGTTATCAAAGGGTTTTGACCCTGCTGATTACGGATCTATGATCTACCTGTCGCCATTGCGAAATTTGAACCGGAAAAGGTGCAGCCCATACAAAAAATTTCGTCTTACATTAAGTAAATCGTTGTTCCGGTACATTAAAAAAGGTCCGATTGTTATTATTATTGAATTATTAAATCATTTATTTCCAGTATCTTTACAGACTCATATATTTGGTTAGTATTTACTTAAAGTAATGTTATGGTTTATTGATATGTTGTAAAGGACTATATAGTCATGGCTTTCGTCAGTTTCCATCTCTTTAGCTCTATATCGTTCTCCGCCATCTTGGAAAAATTTAATAATTTTCTGATTTTTGCCTTTACTGTCGTTAAAGTCCATTCTAGTGTTAATTATGGTTCTAAACTATTGTAGAATACAAAAAATTCTAAAACTTTTTGATTCTAAGATTTTTTCCACGACTCCTGGGTCGAAGATATGAAATCATTAATGGGGAGCTAGCGTTAAAAATTGCTCCTTTTTTCTAGTATTCCTCCCATGTTTACGTCTTAGTGCATTTTAGCGCAAACTGTAGTTCGGCAATATTGTAAATCACAAAATTTGTCATTACTTTTGGGTTAAAATATTTTTTCCATGTCCTCCGGAAACGAAGATATGGAATCATTTACGATGAGTTACGGTCGAAAACTGCTACCTATGTATGTCCAGTTTTCCTCCCATATTTACGTTTTAGGGCATTTAAGCACAAACTGTGCTTCTGCAATCTATCAGAAGACAAACATACATATACTACGAGTATTATACCTATGTCCATGTATGTGTAAAACTGCTACCTATGTCCAGTTTTCCTCCCATATTTACGTTTTAGGGCATTTAAGCACAAACTGTGCTTCTGCAATCTATCAGAAGACAAACATACATATACTACGAGTATTATACCTATGTCCATGTATGTGTAAAAGTGCTACCTATGTCCAGTTTTCCTCCCATATTTACGTTTTAGGGCATTTAAGCACAAACTGTGCTTCTGCAATCTATCAGAAGACAAACATACATATACTACGGGTATTATACCTATGTCCATGTATGTGTAAAACTGCTACCTATGTCCAGTTTTCCTCCCATATTTACGTTCTAGGGCATTTAAGCACAAACTCTAGTTCTCCAATCAGTCAGAACACAAACACATACATACAATCACGCCTGTTGCCCAAAGGGGTAGGCAGATATTACGTATTACCATCTACGATCCTTACATCAACTTTCGCTGAAGCGAATCATGAATGAACTCTCAAAACATTCTTCATGCATGGGCGCCGATTTAGGGTACTCTTGACCTGGCCTCTCTACAGAAGACAAAATTATCTACAAATTGAAAGTTTTCACCATATCTAGTAATAGTCACATGGAATGCTCAACAAGGGCTTAGCTCGTATACTTTGTAAAATTTACAATTGGCTAATGTTGTGCGAAACCACATTGTTGTTGAATAGTTTTTAAGTTGTAATTCAAGTCACTAACACTAGTTTTATAGGATACCTATTTGTAATTATTACTAACCAATGGATCTTAGTTATCCGAATAAATAATTATTATTATTCACCTTATTTATTTCTTTTTCGTAGGTTAGATTTTTTACAATAAATTTATCAAATGTAAAATATAAAAATACACGTACAAAATATAAAAGCATTATAAAAAAACCTAACCTAGAGTGCCGCCGGCAGCGAGGCGGGCCTAAGCTACCGGTGGTTAGGGCGACAGAGAGAGGAACCTCCGGACTATCCGCGCCATGTCCAGGAGTACCGCCTTCTGTATTTGACCCTTGACCCAGCCATCTAACGAGTCTCTTGAGATGTTGGTTGAGACTCTTCGCTATTAGACCGTTCACAGAGACGACTATCGGGACAATAATCGTTGAACATCCCACATGGCGGTTACCACCTATTATTATTATTATTGTGCCCAATCAACATGGTTTTTTCAAAGGCCGCTCAGTTGATACCAATTTGTTAACATTTACCAGTGTGATATTGAAGGCTTTAGATGAAGGTTTTTCTATAGACGCCGTGTATACCGATTTTGCCAAAGCATTCGATAAAATTGGTCATTATACCTTATTATGCAAGCTTTGGGAACTCGGTATTCACGGTGACTTGTTTCGCTGGATTAAATCTTATGTCGAAAATCGCACGCAGTCTGTTGTAGTCTCAGGGTATATTTCTAGTACCAAAAATATAAGTTCTGGTGTCCCCCAAGGATCCCATCTGGGACCATTGTTATTTACCTTATACATCAACGAAATAGTAAAGTCTCTCTCCCACTCTAACATTCTTCTTTATGCAGATGACGCAAAAAATTATAGAGTAATTCGTAATAACGCTGACTGTGAGCTATTACAAAACGATTTGTCTAATTTTGAAACCTTTTGCCGAGAAAATAATCTATTCCTTAATCCAGATAAGTGTAGCATTATAAGTTTTTGCAAGAAAAAAGAAATCGTCTCCCTTTAATTACAAGCTATGTATACCTTGTAATCTGTTACTTCAACCATTTGACACATCACAACACCCATAGAACGTAAACAACAAGACTTATCGGAATTATAAATAAAATCACTTAATAGTATTAGGGCTTTCCAAGTAAATAAAAATAATATTTTGCTTTTCTTAAACATAATTTAAGTTATGTTACATTTTTCTAGTTCATTGTTGTTGAGTATTTTACGATAGTAATTCACCACCCAAACAGTTACGTGTTACGTCGTTTTCGTTTTAAAACTAGTGTTGTGACCAAGTCCGTCGTTTCGATTCAGAAGATATTTCCTTAAATTGATAGAAATCGATTAGGTACGCATATATTTATAACGATAAATTTATATCTGTTGACGCTGTAAACCTAAATATTAGTAAAACTCCGTAAAGTTGGAAAATATGCGCAATTTTATTGATTGACATAAATGACAGAAAAATCTGTAACAGCTGTAAAAACATATACAACATAAGAGCTACTGATACCAGGGGCCTTTCAGCTCGAAGTGCGAATTTTTCTATGGAGATGTTAGTTTACTTGTTTGTACCAGATATCACTCGCTATCGCACTGAAGTTCAATCAACGGCTTTCGTTGTTTGGCCTTTAGTTCCAGCCCTTTCTTTCGTGCTGATATGGATGTGGATGCGGACGGTACCTTATTATGCGGTGACAGCGGGTGCGGCACACCGTCGTTCCTCAACGACGGCGCCTTATTTGACACACGGCTGCTGCCTGCCACGAACGTCGTGTCTGTGGCATGACATGTCAGCGATACTGGTGCCTTCGCAGGCGTTGACTCTATTGCTTCTGCCTTGCGTAACACTAACTAAGGTTTTTATTCCACTCGGCGTGCGAAACACATAACATTTTTCGCTGTGTACACATGTGTGGTTCAAATTTACTCTAGAAACGGTTCGAAGACCACTTCGTTGACGCTGTAAACCTCAATATTAGTAGAGTCAGACCAGTATATCTCTTCCAAGGAAATGAACTGTCAACCATTTAAAAATTACGTATGGCAATGTTTTATATTTGACGCAGATGTCAAATGTGAATGTGTCATACGAATTAAATTGAATTAATTTGTTTACAATTGTTAGCACTAATTATGGGCAAACCGTATAAAAGTGGCGAGCGATATTTATTATTCCGAATGCTCAATAATTATGACACCGTGAGAGAACTACGAGAGGTGATTATCGCAGAAAAGCGGCAATGTTTACATTTCATCATGTCTTTGGCCGGTGAGTTTATCAAACAATATTGGTAGTTTTTCAATGTTTGTATGAAATTCCATTAAAAATCTCTCGTCTACCAGAACCCGCAACGAGAATTATGTTGCAGCTAAGCTAACAGTTATACAGGGTGTAATCCCTTTTTTGCAAACGTTACTAAAATTGACGATTTTTACAACATATACAGGATGTTTGGTAACAGTTAGGTCCAAATACGTTCAGGGATGATAGAGGAGGTAATTTGAGATATTTTAGACACAACATGCTTTAGTACAAAGTCTCTTAAGTTTCCAAGATATGCACCATTTTATTTTGAAAATTGTATGTTTTCCATACTACCATACATTCGGAAAATGTTTAGATTTTTTAAATGTATATGTTGAACTAACTTACTCAAAGTAAATACTAAGTATTATTTTTGTTCAAATTTCCAGTGTTTTACTGCTTGTACGTGAATTGACAGATAAGGTCTCGAAGATATTAAGCAAGTACTTACTTCAAACTATCTACACCCCCTACAGAAAAATATCTCAATATCTTTGGTCACCGAAAGACAATTTTCTTCTGGGAAAACCTGGTGTGTATAAGTAATAAAAGTAGTGGTGTGTAAGTTGAGTATAATTGTGGTAGTTTTGACATAGGGCAAACAAAACGCACTATAAAATGAAAATTATTTTTACAGTACATATGGTGCTACTTTACCGCAGGAGTGCGGTAATCAGCAGATTACGTGCATATGTTAAAACTTTAGTGAGCCATATGCACTGTAAAATGTTGTACTATACACGTGCGAATAGGTAATTCGCAACTCGTGTTGATTTAAAACTCTCCCTTCGGTCGCGTTTTAATTTATCACCACTCGTTGCGAATTTCCTGTTATCTGCACGTGTATCGTAATGTACTATTAACTAACATCAAAATCATGAGGCCTAATCAGTAAAACTGCCATAAAAAAAAAACCAAAATATCCGTTCAATGATGCATGAGAAAAAACGTACGATTCCAGCACACGAACATGCAATTTTCGAGAATGACAGGAGGCTTGTACGAAACAGTGGGGCGTAGGTATATATATTTATACATACTAATACTCACTACTAGTACTATTATTTTCACTTGTTTAAATATTAAAGATCATACACAAGTATCAAGACTAATTAGTGCCCTATCTTCAGTGTTATCATATACCGATTTACAGACAATAAATTAAAATTGCTGGTGCAGACTTATGCTAGTCAGACTCTAAAACTCCGTAAAGTGGAAAAATATGTGCAAAATTTATTGATTGACATAAATGACAGACAGCCCGACCAGCTACGGCATCAGAATAGTGATGACGTGATTAAGAGAATATGTCTGTGTTTCTTATTTTTTCCTAAAATGTTTCTAAATGTATGGAATATAGAAAGCCATACATAATAAATAACATTTTTTTGTTTGAGGAGACTGATACAATCATGTGATATATAAAATATATAAAGGCAACATAAAAACATTTTTATGAATCGGCTGTAAAATCGATTCAATCAACCATTCGTTAATAATCGCTTCATTTGACAAACGATACGTCTTAGCTTCATCACTACAAACGTCAATTCATAAATGTCAAATGGTTGAAGTAACAGATTACAAGGTATAACAAAGACTTAGGCTGGGTTGCACCGACTTACGATCACAGACCGATCAACGTTAAATATGGCGCCGGCAGCTGTCATCCCATAGAAACTTGTCAAACTTTCCATACATTCATATTTTAACGAACACAGCTTACGATTACAGACGGTTTGGTGCAACCCAGCCTTAGTAAGAGTGAAGGAGATCCGTGATCTTGGCGTCGTTATGGATGATAAATTGACATTCGTGCCTCATATTGATTCAATCTTAAATAAATTATTTAAGCAGTTAGGTATGATTTTGCGTATTGGCAAACCCTTTAGGAATCCTCAAACATTTAAAACTTTGTATAACAGTTATGTACGTAGTCGCCTTGAGTTCGCATGTGCTGTATGGAAACCCCATTATAGTGTGCATATAAATAGAATTGAGAGACTTCAAAAAAGTTCCTAAGCGCCCTAGACTTCAAAGGTGGTAATGAATACAAGGATTATTTCGAATCTTTAAATCGACATAGTATGCAATCCCTCGAGTTACGGAGACTGTGTGGACTCTCTTTTGTTATATAAAATAATTCACAATTATATCGATGCCCCTAGCCTGCTCCAAGACATCCAGATCAGAGTTCCGCGAAAAAGAGAACGCCAGTGTCGTGAGAAACATTTATTTTCCATCCCACGTAGTAGAACAAATTATTCAAAGAACATGTTTGTTAAGCGTGCTTGTGCACTTTACAACCATAATGTAATACTAATAGATATAGATATGTTTAATTAAAAGTACCATAGGCTCGTTCAAAAGTGTATTTAAGTGCATAAAATAATAGTATTTATAATGTTATCTTTAAAATGTTGCACAATTACAACGCTTTTAAAATGTTGGTAAAAACGCTCATTTAGTATAAAAATAATTTTGTAAAGAAATTGGAACAAGTGATGACACGCTTTATGTTTTTTTTCTCTTCTTTAAATGGTCGAATCGACATAATTTTTGTTTATTATTACGTGGGTATTCAAAAATCTTAAAAAAAGCAAAAATGTGTTCTTGCATGATATTTTCCCTTGTTTTTTCTGCTAATTTTATTTGTTAGCAATGTAAATATATGTGTATATGTATTCGAGCACAAAGACACCTCGAAAAATATATATATATATATATATATATATAGGTATATATATTTAGACATAAATGTTACGTTCATAAGCAATTTAGCAACTATTATTTATGTAAGTAACTAACTTTTTTTCTCTTGAATAGTATTGGAAACTATAGGTCTGCATATTATTAAGATAACTGTTAACAATATCTTTATATGACTCTTTGTTTCATAATAAATAAATAAATAAAATATAATTTGTGAATTTCAAACCCTCGCATCGCAGAAAATGGAGTTCAAACATTGACGACAACGATGGCACCACTTAGTGCATGTCAATCCGTTCTTCATGCATGATCAGTATAATCACATGGTAGTCATAGTCAGGCACACTGGGAATAACAATTTTATTGTAGGATACAATATCCATGCAGTCTTTGGGGACGGGCTCGAGGGTCATAAGAATGGAAATATATTGGCTTTGGTGAAGTCTCCACCCATATAACTCAGGTTCATCACCACCACCGGTCGGTCGGGCATAATGAGCATTTTCCCATATGTCCACCTGAAAGGTTTTTTAATAAGTGATCAGTACCGCAAAAGGAATTGATTTTACTCACTGTTTGCCATCGTTTTTCGTGAGCGTTCTGTATTACGGTTACCAGTTAGTGATCGTACAAACTTTCAATTTGCAAATAATTTTGTCTTCTGAAAGATTGCAGACCGATAGTTGGCGCTAAAATGCACTTGAACGTAAATATGGGATTAAAACTGGAACAGGTAGTAATTTTCGACAGTAGCACTCCATATATGATTCCATATCTTGTTTCCTAGAGGAAGTGGAAAAAATATCTTAATTCAAAAGTTCTAGAAAATTTTATGATCTATAATATTGCCAAACTACAGTTAGCGCTAAAGTGCACTTAAACGTAATCATGACAGGAAAACTGGACAAT
Organism: Notocelia uddmanniana; assembly: GCA_905163555.1. Lineage (NCBI taxonomy): Eukaryota > Metazoa > Arthropoda > Insecta > Lepidoptera > Tortricidae > Notocelia > Notocelia uddmanniana. The sequence continues at coordinate 56,125,785 of LR991052.1, forward strand.
GGAAGCAATTTTCGACTGTAACTCTCCATAGATGATTCCATATCTTCATTCCTAGAGGTCATGGAAAAAATATTCAAACCCAAAAGTTACACCAAATTTTGTGATCTACAATATTGTAGAATTATGATAAGCACTAGAATGAACTTTAAAGACAGTACAGGCAAAAAACTGAAAATAATGACAGCTTTTCCCAGATGGCGTAGAAGTATATAGAGCTGGAAGGAAGAAAACTCTGGGTAGTCATTATTATATTGTCCTTTACAAAAAAAACATAACAATCGGAACTCTTTTAGGGTACCGGAACAACGATTTACTAAATGTATGGCGATTTCTCTTCTATGGGCGGCACCTTTTCCGGTATAACTTACTTCCAGTTCAAATTTCGCAATGGCGACAGGCAGATCCGTAATCAGCAGGGTCATAATAGTTTTTTCTGAAACATGCAATGAAATATTGATGTTATGTTCCTTGTAATAAGCTGCGAAGTATGACGTTTCAGGTGCGGCTAGGACAAGAGGTCATTATTGGAATTTCATACAAATCTTGCAGGCCTAGGCCGGCAAAGTCCTCTTTTTTAATTTACTTTCCACATAAATTTGTGGCACAGGCGTCATAACTTCTGCCACTATGCGTAATAAAAATAAAACTTTAATTTTTTTTGTTGTTTATTTTATTGCATGTTTGAGAAAAACACTATACATACCTCGTCGGCAAATATGGGGTTGCCCGCCTCAGACCTATCCGGCCTCGCTGCGCTCGGCCGTCTATATGTGTTCGGCCGGTAACCCCTTTCGTCCCGGCCTCTGTAGTAATGTACTAGAAAACGTTGTCACCCCAATTGTTACGTGATTTGCTTCTTGCATTCTACTTTTTCTTAAATGGTCCTATAACGTTGGCCGGCAGTAAGTTAGTTAGCTTTAAAAGTAGTTCGTTTTAGTAGGGGATAATAACAGTTGATTTGTATTAACGCTCGTCCGGAAAGCTTCGCAATCACTTCTTTGCAAGTGCAAAGTGACCGACGAAACCCCGTCGTGCCAGCGGTTCCTTTACAACTGCGGCATGGAGTTGTTCCTCGCCAGTCTCAAGGTTAGCTCCTTGGTTGACAGCAGTGATGCAGAGCCGCTAGTAGTTCTTCGAAAGTCTAGGCATCAAGTTCATCCTTAGCTGCCCGAAGCTTTGTCTTTACTAATTCACTTCGACCAAAGCTGCCGTTTTTCTCGAAATAAGTCACTACTTATTGCCACAGATTGAAAGTCACCCTGACACCTAATCATTTCAAGTACCTCGGTGGTCGAGCTTTGCTCGGCATTTTTAGTGATTTTCCGGAGAATCCGAGTTTTCACAACGATTTCACCTAGTTAGATTGATATACACATGAAATCATTTTTGTATAAAGATTAGAGTAGGTACCTGGGCGACCGAGCTATGCTCGCGTATTCCCGACGAATAAGAGTTTTCTCGATATTTTGTTCGTTTTCAGAAACCCTATATTGTAAATTTCATTATAATTCGTTTTCAATTACAAACAAAAAAAATACAAATGTTGCTCATTTAATACGTAGTAAAGGCTATAGGATATTGAAGGTACATTTTGTTTAAAACCTGTGCCTTATTGAGTATCAAATGCGTGGCCATGACGTTAAGGTTAGTGCAAGAAAATGGGTGTAGTCAAGTCAACGTGAGAAATATGTCGTATGGCTCTTACCTGCGGCGCATTATGATTTCGGTACATATTTATGAGATGATGAATTCGATAAATATTTTTGCATTTATATATTAACTCATAAATATCGTTCGTGTATGTTACAACAAAGAAGTAACGTTGTTTTGTTTGCAGAGTTTCCCTGACAAAGAAGAGCTCTTGCGCAACATGATGGGCTTGCTCGGCAACGTTGCAGAGGTGGCCCAGCTACGGCCCCAGCTCATGAACAAGCTCTTCCTCTCCGTATTCTATGAACTGCTGGAGTCCTCCAGCGACGGCATCGAGGTATAATCACCTTCAGTACTGTCTATATATTATCATCGTCATGAGACAGGGGGCTGATGTTGCTGGAACAAGATCATCAAGAAGCCATTCCTCTCTATATTCTATGAGCTGCTCTATAAATAAATAAGTATTGGGGGACATCTTACACAAATATAAAATAAATATGATATGAATATGATGATATGAAACTTATACTTCTGTGCTCGTCGCGCAGGGGCGCGCCGAATACGGCTTTCACTTTATGCTCTAGGGCAGAAAAAGCGACTTTATGTCGGCTAAGCACAACGTAAAGACGAACTTATAAAAAGTTACATTTTTCTAATTCAGAATTACTCGCCAAACTAAACGTTTGATGGCGAGACGCGCTCAGTTATTATAACAAAAGTAACCTATTTCATTACCAGCTTAAATGATTTATTTATTCCTACTTTTTAATCAAACCAAATGTTCTTAACCAAATATTTCTTCACATACAACTTTGTGAGAAGTGAAATTAGTACATTGTCTAACGAGGAGCGTAAGCTAAATCAGAAGCCCAACGCGGAAAGCGGAGGGCTGTTTATGACTCGAGTTTGCAAGTTTCTTACGCCCGAGGTAATCACAATGTTTTCATCAGATTTGAAATTGATGGTGAATTAATTACAAGAGGTCGAATTAATTACAATGGAATTTCATATAAATCTTGCAGGACTAGGCCGGCAAAGTCCTCTTTTTTAATTTCCATTCCACATTGTGGTCCACATAAATTTCTGGCACAGGCATCATGACATTCTGCCACTATGCGTATTAAAAATAAAAGTTTGATTTTTTAGTTGTTTATTTCATTGCATGTTTGAGAAAAGCACTATACATACCTCGGCGGGAATTATGGGGTTTCCCGCCTCAGACCTATCCGGCCTCGCTTCGCTCTGCCGGCTATATGTCTCCGGCCGGCAACCCCTTTCGTCCCGGCCTCTGTAGCAATGTACTATTATATACAGGTGAGCTACAACGCTGCCGGCGTGTTGGCTCACATGGCCTCCGACGGCCCCGCCGCATGGACCGTGGAGGAGCCGGCCCGCGACGCCGTGCTAGCGCGCGTGGCCGCGGCCGTCGAGCGCTGGGACCTCTGCGCCGAGCGGAACATCAACTACCGCTCGTTCGAGCCCATTCTCAGCCTGCTGCACGCCCACCACACGCCGCAGTGCCAGCACTGGGCCGTGTGGGCACTCGCCAACCTCACCACCGTCTACCGTAAGTAGTGTCCTCGAGTGCCACCGAGAAGATTCATTCCAGTTGTCATTACTATGCATTAAGTACAATATACAGGGTGGAAAATTAAGTCGGGCCCTGGAGGGAAACTACCTTAAAACGTTGAGATAGCTCAATTTGCTGAAAGGAAACATTATTTTATTACTCCTAAGCAATAGAACTACATTCACAGATTTTTGACAAAACAAAAAAAAACATTTTAATATTAAGTATTAAAATGTTTTTTAAACTTCTTTTTTTTAATTGTAGCTTCTTTTGTATTCTAGACTAGTCATTCTCTAAGAAGTTTTTGTTCCTTGATAGAAATAGGAACTGTTGGCAACATTTTTTTTTTGACAAAAATGATTAAAAAAATGGGTCCATTTCGCTGTCTGTTCATTTTTCAAAAATCTGTGAATGCAGTTTTATTGCTAAATAGAAATAAAATAATGTTTCCTTTCAGCAAATTGAGATATCTCAACGTTTTAAGGTAATTTCCCTCCAGGGCCCGACATATTTTTCCATGTATATACTGAGATAGAGATATCAGTAAAACACTCCACACATCGTAGCGCCGCTGTGGTATTCAGTAAGAACCATCGAAATATAATAAGTATGGAAGCATAATCGTCGCTCAAAACCGGTGCCACAAAATCTAGTGCCAAAGGCGGAGCGTACATTTCCAGTGACGTTTCAGTGCCCGATCGCAAATCAGCACAGACATCATATAAAAGCAGACTCGCAGTATTAAGCCAGACGATGTTTCATATAGTTGTCTCGTTAATCCTTATGGCACACCAAAATGAGTTAGAATGGGACAACTAGTACGATATTAACGAATTGTCCCGATTTAAAAACACACCATGGCAAACCACAGTGAATTTAGTAAACATCACAACGATACGTCAAAAACAAAACGGTACCGAAAGTGCAATTGATATTGTGAAAATTACGAAAATATATGTATCAAAACTCAACAATCTTTATTTACAAGTTAGCAGAAATGTGGTGCGTAGTGCCATGGTGCCGGAGCAGTTTAAAATCAGTGAAAAAGTCCGGAGAAAATATCAGTTTTCATCGGTAAGAAACTTTTGCTATTATTTCAAAAATTGCACGAACATTAACATAATAGTCTGAGATAGACTACAGATGCTGGATACTACAAAATGTACCTTTTGCGTAGTTCCAAATTCATTTCAGAAAGGTTTTTTGGTAAAAATTCATCTGTCGTGAACTAGGCTAGTGCTGTTACTTAATGAAAAAAAAATGTTGACAATTTATCGATATGAATTATTTACGTAAGCATTTAGACGAAATATTATTGCGTTAAATTATTAATTACATGGTTATTTGTTAACTTTAGATTTCCGACTAATAATTTACTTCAAAAATGGATTGACGCAGTAGGACGCAATAATTGGACGCCGACCAAACATCACAGAATCTGCTCCAAACATTTTAAAAGTGACTTTTATGTTATTAAGAACAATAAAAGATTATTATTGCCAGATGCAATACCTACAATATTCCAGAGGCCCCTTGAGGTAAGTTGGGAAAGAGCAATATTTATTTACTGAATTTTCAGAGACCGCTTCAGATGAGTTGATTTGGTTTAGGTTTAGGCATAATATGTTAAGACGTTGCATACATTAATTTTTTTTTTATCTGAGCGAAATATTTTGATCTAAATGAGCTAAAATAATTTGTTTTATGACAAAACTGGATTATGAACGCATATATAAATAAATAAAAAAATATTAGGGGACAACTTCTTACAAAAATCAAACTAGTCCCATAGTAAGCTCAATAAGGCTTGTGTTATAGTCTAGACGACGATGGGGCTCTAGTCGGGTAACCTCCACGAGTGTCTGGGCTCTTCCAGTTCCTCTGGACCCTCGCGGGTCTGGGGGAAGGGGAAGAGTTCTGGCCGGTGCGCCCTGGAGGCAACGGTAAGTGATTCATCTTCGGAGGGATCGCTTACGGGTGCTACCAATAACCCGGAGACGGGGTCGCTTTGGGTGTTCCTCTGTTTTAGTGGAGGACACTCCAGATGCGACCAACGGGGGGATGGAGGGTTCCCCATCAAGAAGTCGCAAGACACCTCATCGGGAGCGGGGGCTGTCACCGTCAGGCCGGGGCGGGATGGTGGCTGCGAAAGAGAAAACCTCTATAAAAAGTTACAAGGAGACCTGAGGAGGTGAATCCGGGGTTTTTCACCCTCTCCCGGCGTGGGGGTCTCTACGTATACGAGGGATTAATTTACAGGCTAGTGGAATCAATTTCAATTATTGACACTCCATTTCTATTATAGCCTATCTCAAATTTCGTCATACTCGGATATACTTATTTTAAGTAGGCTAAGTATTATCATTGTAATAAGCATATTTTGGGAGAAAATGACTGACTGTCGAGTTAGTTTCGGCGTTTCTTCTCGGCAGTGGTATTCTTTTTCAGAAACGCTAGTACCTAGATTTTGACTTGTAAAGTGCTATTGCGGCCTAATTGCAGAATAATGTTTTTTTTCTTCATTTATTTCATTTAAGGTACCGAACCCAAAAAAGTACAATTCTTATTGGCTATGTGCACGTCAGAAACGTCAAACGTCAAACGTCCCGGGACAATGCCAAACTCAGAGGTGTCAAATAATGACACATGAATATTTTATTTCTTTCAGTAAACGAGAAAGACCCCTTACTGGAAATTTTACTGAAATAAATAAGAAAATAAACAAATAAATACAAACGAAACGAATCGTAGGAAACCGTTAAGAAACCAATAGGAAACGTGAAAGTAAATTTGACAGATGTCCTCGGTAAGAACACATTTCTGCTGTGGTGTGCGCTGCGATCGCCTAGCTTACCCCCACCACCTACTTCGCACATAGCCAATACGTTTCAAATAATAAGTAATAAGCCAATAAGTTTCAAATAAACATTTTAGCATTAAATGCTTAAAAACTTTAGTCATTACCTACATAACTACATAATTTTAATTTGTAGGATATATTAGAATCTTTTGACGGATGACGACCACTTTGGCTTAGTTGGTAGTGACCCTGCATACGACAGGGTTCGAATCCCGGTCAGGACATTATTTGTGCATTTATCGCTATTTGTGCATTTAACCTGGGTCTTGGATGTTTTTTATGCATTTATCTATATAAGTATGTATATCGTCGTCTAGTACCCATGGTTAGTGCAAGCTTTGCTTAGTTTGGGACTAGGTCGATTTGTATAAGATTGTCCCCTAATATATATTTATTATTGATATTGAATGCAGTTTGTGTTTTTAATTTAATAAATATTTCAACAAAGTATAGGAGTAAGACATACGACTTAAGAATATCAATAGTAATTGAATATCGATGTCGATATTTCGTAGAAAATTATCTTTCACTGCACTAACTCTCGTCACGAAGCGATGAATAGTTGAGACACTGACAGTTGAAGACCTGTCAGACTACATGATATCTATTTCTTTCTTACTTACTGATAAGTACGTTAGTGGGAATAGATCGGAAGTATAGAAAACGTTCAACTTATTATCGCTTATCTGCTTTTCTCTGATATCTGTGCAAATCAGTCAACTATCCGACATCGAGTTGAACGGTTGACATTGTGTCAAATGAAAATAATTAAATTTTAATGGTTACCGGCAGCAGATCTTTTTGTATACGTGTCGAACGGCACTGTTAATTGGTGCATGAGAGACACGAATGGCAAGCTGGAAGATGTTTATTTTCATTATTTAAATATTAAATTTACAACAATCCCATACATTTGTGTGATGGATGACGTTATGCAATATATGTTTCGGAAAGAGTGTATTAGAATGTAAATAAAAGCGTACAGATAAGTACGCTTTCGATATTAGTTAATAATATTCTAAAACATGCACAACAAAAAAATCATGTACAAAAAACGCATTTAGTGAAGGTTGATTTACCTCGGGCCAAGAAAAATAAGAGGTGACGCGATGCAAGGAATAGAATACTGTCGACATTTACATAGTAATTTGTTATAAAACCACAGTATGCTCGCCTTTTTTTATACAACGAAGGTGGCAAAACTGGCAACTAAACTTACAACAAGCAATAATATTGATCAAATCGTTTCGAAGAAATCTAAACTAGCCCGGAAGTGCCCCCTCCGTTTTATCATGGATAAAAATTAGAATGAAAATAAATTCGCATTTATCTTGGTACTGATGATGTGTTTTGATTAATTTTTGGTCGATCATGATTTACCAAAATTTACCAGGCCTAAATCAAGTTTAAGATTTCGTTTGCACAACTGCTTGATCTTTTTGGTGAGGTTTAGTATAGGAACTTTGTCGATAGTACGAGAAGCCTATTATTCCGAGAATTACCAGCAGATGAAGCAGGTGAGACCTAAAGTGAAAGTATATATACCTTGAGACACAATATACTCATACTCAGACTGGATTGGAACAACCTGCATTGATAGCACGATCGTGTTTGCGTCCACTCATCATCCACTTGCCAGATTCACTAGCAAGCTTTTATTTCTTGCTTTCGGTCATGAACGCGATCGTGCTAGCTATACTATTTCGCTTTAGTCGCCTGTGTTCGAGGCGATAGAGGTTCCATCTTGGCGGTATACTTTAGGAGAGAGTAAGGTCTATTAGTGGTTTTACTGGTTAATTTAATCAATCTTTTAATACTTAAATCGAATTTTAGAATAGGTGTGTTAATAAATATTAATTAAAGATATATGATTGAAAGAAGATACAAGATTGTGTCATTTTGTATTACACCATCCATGTCAAAAGTAGAAGACGGAATTCGACTAATTAATGTCAAATAAAAATCACGTGTCAAATGTATTCTAACCAGTCACAGCACATCTAACTTTTTTATTGGTGCAATGCTATAAATCCTTTGTGAAAATGTAGTCTACTTAAACTATTCTGAATAGTTGATTGGCTAATGATGCATACGACGTTCTAGTTTCAAAATCGCGAATAATGAACCATATTTGTACGTCACTTTTGTATGACGTTACTCTTCTATACTTATTATATTTCGATGGTAAGAACTAACCGCACGCCCGCTGCATCTCTGTCACTCCAATATACAAGTGCAATAGAGCTACGAGGGTAAAACTGAAAGTTTCGGGAATAGAAGAAAATATGCAGTATAAGTGAGTTTATTTATTTTTATTGTTTTTCAAAATATTCTCCTTTGTATTTCATGCACTTATGCATGCGTTCAAACCAGTCCATAAAGCACTTTTTGAACTCTGAAGTAGGGGTCGACAAAATGGCTATTTTATAGGCCTCCACTGCTTCTTCTGGCGTCTGAAACCGCTGACCACGCAGTTTGTCCTTGATTCTGGGGAATGTAAAAAAGTCGTTGGGACTTAAGTCAGGGCTATATGGAGGGTGGTCCAATATTTCGACTTTTTCACCGTCCAGGTACTCAGTTGTTGTCCGAGCGGTGTGTGGGCTGGCGTTGTCGTGGTGAAGGATGATGCGACGACTAGGGTTTGTTTTTCGGAGTTCAGCAAAGACGTTCGGCAAACAAATAGTGGTGTACCAATCAGCATTGACTGTTCTACGATCCTCAAGAGCCACAGTAGCTACGTGACCAGATTTAGAGATAAACGTAGCCACCATCTTCTTAGCCGTACTGCGAGAACGAACAACTTTTGTGGGTTTGAGCTCGTCTTCGAAGACCCATACTCGGGATTGGTTTTTAGTTTCAGGCTCATAAGCGTATATCCACGACTCGTCACCTGATACTATGCTAAAAACAGCATTTGAGCGTCCCTTGTTAAATCTTTTCAAAGTTTTGCGGCACCAATTGACACGGACTATTTTCTGCTCGTCAGACAATAGGTGAGGTATCCAACGGGAAAATAACTTTTTCACGCCTAATTCTTCTTTTAAAATAATTTGTATTTGACTCATTCCAATACCCAGGTGCTCTTGAATTTCCCGATATGTCACATGTCGGTCTTCATTTATCAGACGACTCACAACATCGACGTTTTCTTGCGTGACTGCCGATTTTGGTCGACCTTCACGCACTTCGTCGGTGAGGGATACACGGCCACGTTGAAATTCTGAATACCACCTGTATATTGTAGTCTTTGAAGGAGCTTCAATATTAAAAGCAGCAACCATCCGCTCTTCACATTGTTTTTGTGTTAGTCCACTTTTAAAGTCATAATAAATCATAGCTCTGAAATTTTCACGGCACAATTCCATTTTAAGCAGTGACTCGACGACTTCAATAAACAATTGAAACCGAACCATACTTTTTTTTTTCTAAGTGGCCAGTGTGTTGAGATAAGGAAACTTCAGAGATTATAAAAAGGTATAATACATGTTAAAAATAAATTAATAAGTATTCGATTCCCGACACTTTCAGTGCAAGCCTCGTAGCACACAGTCACATCTGTTACAAACAAGTTAAACTAACATCTCCTTAGAAAAAATCGTACTTCCAGCTGATGTATGTAATTCGTGTTCGAACAGACATTACATATTTAAAATGTGCAACAAAAACAAAACAAACGCCTATTGGAGCACGCCACAACTACATACAACAGGTAATTTTCTTAAGTTTTTCACCTATTCTATGTGTGGTCAATTGACACCATTTCATTTTATAAGCAGGCTTTTTCCGATGAAGCCAAATAGAAGATTAAAACCGATTAATAAAACAATATTATTAAATTCTAAAAATGTCCCAAATTCATATTATTTTTTCAAATTTTTTAAGTGACAAGAAAGGCATCACGCCGTAAAAAATCATACAGAAGAACTATTATTAAAGCGGATTTAGTAAAGAAAGTGATCTGCTGTTCTTTGTGTGTTGTGACTGTAACTATTCAGCCTTGTGACTTCATATAGACGATGGTTGTGGCTTTCTTCACATTTTTGTGAAAAACTTGAAAACCAATAGCTACTAATAAAAGTATTAAAAATCGGCCAAGAGAATGTCGGGCCATGCTCAGTGTAGGGTTCTGTAGTTGCCCAATATACTTACTTCAAAAAAATCTATAACTAGCAAAAGGAAAACCTTAGCAGTGTTTCATAAGTCTTTTACTAAGAATCGAAGACTTCTTACGATAACTCATAAACAGCTTAGCTGATCATGTCCGCTATAGTTTTCGTTGAAAGTATTTATTAAGCTTTACTTTCATGATCCAAACTATTACTTTACTATATTACTATATTTACTATATAATATTATAAATGCGAAAGTCACCCGTCTGTCTGTCTGTCTGTTACCTCTTCACGCTTAAACCGCTAAACCAATTTAGATGAAATTTGGTACATACATAGTTTGAGTCCCGGGAAAGGACATAGGATAATTTTTATTCCGGAAATCGTTTCTTAGGGGGTGAAAATGGAATAAAAGTTTATTTGGGCGCCTACAACAATAAAATAGCAAGTATTTCTATAAATATCGTTTGCTAAGAGTGTAAACCCGCTAAATATATCGTTTTACGTCTGAGAAAAACAGCTACTGCCAGTTACTATAACAAATTGCTTAAATCACATGATGAAATGCATGAATAAAATAGTCAACTTCACGAGTTTAAAAGTTCTCGGCTAACTTCAATATACCCGCCATATTCGTAAGAATTTTGATCGCCTAAATGTCTGTTCTCGCAAAAGTTTGTTTCGTATTTTTGGTGTAAACGAAGAAGTGTAACATAACATCGCAAAGGCATGTATTATTATTGTTTTTATTAATATTCTGTGGCTTTTGAGCTGTAAATCCAATACAATCAGGTTAACTTTTTGTCAAAATTAATGGGAGTTTTTATTCTTACTGTCGCGATAAACGTACTAAGCAGGTATTTTTCATATCGTCAAAAGAACTTTGTTACAGTGTGTCAAGGGGAGTCTTTGACCAGTGTGTGTTGCCAGTGATGACATAATGGTCACCAAAACGTGATCGCTTACTATGGGCCTCATAAGAGGGCTTAAAGTCACCAAAAGAGCAATGGAGAGGGCTACGCTGGGAGTATCGCAGCGTGATCGCGCCAGAAATGAGGCCACCACAATATAACCCAATTATCTGACTAAGCCCTCCGAATTGCTAAACTTAAGTCGCAGTGGGATGGGCACATTGCACGTAGAACCGATGGTCGTTAGGGAGAAAAGGTTGTTGAGTGGCGACCACTTACCGGAAGGCGCAGATGGACTGATGACCTGGTGAAAGTCGCTGTAGTTTGCTGGATGCGGGTGCCCAGCAGTGGATGTCCTTCAGCTGATATGATGATGATGAATATTTTCGCACAACACCCAAATATAATATATATATTTTATTTCCGAATATTTCATTTAGTTTCTTTGTATTTTAAGTACCTTTCGATTTGCAGTTGTATATAAATATCTTAGTTTTTATTTGTAGATATATTTAAGCACTGTCATATGACTAATTGTAATTTGGTATCACATCATCATCCTAGCGTTATTCCCAGTACAGTTGCATCCTGAAGGATGCCGGGGATCCGCTACCTAATCCCAAGAATTGGCTATTTGGCATCACATAATAACAATAAATTATATCTTAGGGATTTAGGTACTTATATTTCCTTACCATGATGTAACTACTTTCTTTTTTCTTGACAAACTGCTAAAACTATAATATAAAACGTTATTTGATTTCAAAATACAGTTAAGTTACAAAAGACATCGTAAGAAACAGAAAATCAAAACGCTGTCTATTATTTTGGAATTACGGAAAAAAATAACTCAATGGTATTTTTTATTCTTTAATTTCAATCTTTTTTTTTATCTCCCGTAAACTTCCATAATATGACGTTAGCAGGTCTTACACTACCTATTAGCCGGCGATATAACGAGTTGCAAGCGGACGAAGTCGCGGGAAAAAGCTAGTTTTTTCATATTTTTTGGAACCATAGCTCAAAAGTTAGATGAGGGAAACACTTTTTTTTTGTTTTTGAGTGAATATTACCGAAAATATTTGATGAAGACCTCTATTTATTTTGAAAGACCTATCCAAAAATATCCCACACCACAGGGCTGAAGCAAAAAAAAATTGCATCTCCATATGTGTAGGGGAGGTACTCTTAAACTTTCTCAGTTTTATTGATTTATATATCCATACCAAATTGCAGCTTTCTAGCACTAACAATCACAAGAGTAAAGCCGCGGACAGACAGATGGATAGTGTTGGTAAAGACTTGAGTCTTTGGAGTCTTTATTCCGACGACTCAACTTGGTTTTTTAGACTAATCGAAGCTTGAGTGTTTTGTAGAGACTCGAGTCCTCTAAAAATACTCGAGTCTTCTACAGAGACATGAGAGTTTTGTTTACTAAGTGTAAAGAAAAGGCTTTTTACTCATTATGATTAGAAATCAACTGTACTTGTAGAAACACGTAAGGTTACGCGGCCTACTCAGTGAAATCAGTTCTTTGATTAGAAACTTCAAAAGTGAGTCTGCTATTAGATTCAAGTATTTTGAGGCACGCCTAAGGTAAAAAAAAATACTATAAAAGATATGATAGTCCGAGTCTTTTCTAAGGCTCGAGTTGTGACTACAGGACTCGATAAGACTCGAAAAAGGAGTCGATTTATGACTCAAAAGACTCTGAAGTCTTTTAATCTTGGAGTTCCGTAAGGATGAGTCGAGTTCTTGAATTCGAGACTCCAAAAACTTGAGTCTTTACCAACACTACATATGGACATGGCGAAACTATAACGGTTCCTAGTTGACTACGGAACCCTAAAAAAGTTTTTTGTTAATAAATTAACGAAATGAGTTAATATTTCATACTACTCGGAAGTTTTAATGTTGTCAATTGCAATTGATCTTTTTGGTAGTGATTGAAGCGATTGTTTATTTTTCCGGACCAGTGGTAGTTTTTATGATATTTACATATAGATGCATGCAAAATGCCTACAGAGCGTTTTTTAGGGTTCCGTACCCATAGGGTAAAAACGGGACCCTGTTACTAAGACTTCGCTGTCCGTCCGTCTGTCACCAGGCTGTATATCAAGAACGTAGTAATAGCTAGACAGTTGAAATTTTCACAGATTGTGTATTTCTGTTGCCGCTATAACAACAAATACTAAAAACGAAATAATAATAATTAAGGGGGGCTCCAATACAAAAAACGTGATATTTTAGCCCATTTTCATGGCTACCAGTCGCCGAGCTAGATCTCAAGAACCGTAATACCTGGACAGTTGAAATTTGCACAGATTATGTATTTTTATTGTGGCTACAACAACAAATACTAAAATCAAAATAGTAATAAAATAATAATTAAGGGGGGCTCCCATACAACAGAGTAGTTGTTGGCGCTTTTTTTCTGGTACGGAACCCTTCGTGCGCGAGTCCGACTCGCACTTGGCCGGTTTTTTTTCTTTATTTTATATCTCTCATATGACTTAAACATGCATAAAAACTTAAAAAAGACTAGCTTTTAACCTTGCATGCATGATTTTTTTCTTCTTGATAAACATGTGATAGCTAAAGGACGAACTTTGTCGTCAAACGTATTAACGCTATTAAAGGAATTTGATACTAATGTTGATTGCTGGATTAATAAGTTCGATTGTCACACCAAATGATTTTGACATTTGGATCAATGAACGCGGTGGGCGCGTAATAAAACATTATCTCTCTAACGAGTACAGAATGCTTGTACACGCTTCTGCTATAATATAAACCGACGAGATCACATTACTCCCCACCTTAATAGTAGAAGTATATTAAATATGAGAAATCGAAGGAACCTGCATTTGGCGTTTACCCTACGCAAAATTGTTGAATACCAAAGACCTCCGTACCTATTTGAAAAATTAAAGTGGGTACAGGAGGAACGGGTTAGGCTAGTTAGAAGTCACAGACAAAATTTACTGACGATACCTAAACATAAGACCAAATTTTTCAGGGGTGGATTCAAGTATGCTGCATCAAAAATTTGGAATGATCTGCCACCACCACTAAGAAACCCAATGCCTCTGCTAAAATTCAAAAAACTTGTTAAAGCACACTTTCTGGAATTACAAAATATAGACCACCCAAATAAATAAATAAATAAGTAATATCATAAATAAAGACAACTGTCAGGTTTTTTCTTTTTCATGTTTCTTTGGTAATAGTACACCCGCATATAAGTTAACGCAACACATGCACACACACGTACACACGCACACACACACACATATATACACACACACACACACAAACACACACTCACGCGAGCAAAGCTTGCAAACGTGGCCGACCTGGTTAGTATTTAGTTTTAGTTTAGTTTTACTTTAGTTTATAATAGGGATCAGTCTGAAAATCAGCGCTGGATAGACGTATGTTCAGCAAACGCTGAGACTGGTGCCCATTGCCTGGATATTTATTAGCATTGTTTGTATCAAATTATTATTATTCTTGTTTGTTTAAGTTCGAGGCAATAAACATTTTTTTACTTTTACTTTTACTTTACTTTACAACATCGACGTGTTCATTGAAACTGTTATTTGCACTTCAATTGACAACATTACAAATATCGATGTAGTATGAAATCTTAACTTATTTAGTTAATTCGTTGATAAGAAACCGAAAAAATAATAATATATTTTTACGAGGGTAAAACTGAAAGTTTCGGGAATAGAAGAAAATATGCAGTATAAGTGAGTTTATTTATTTTTATTGTTTTTCAAAATATTCTCCTTTGTATTTCATGCACTTATGCATGCGTTCAAACCAGTCCATAAAGCACTTTTTGAACTCTGAAGTAGGGGTCGACAAAATGGCTATTTTATAGGCCTCCACTGCTTCTTCTGGCGTCTGAAACCGCTGACCACGCAGTTTGTCCTTGATTCTGGGGAATGTAAAAAAGTCGTTGGGACTTAAGTCAGGGCTATATGGAGGGTGGTCCGATATTTCGACTTTTTCACCGTCCAGGTACTCAGTTGTTGTCCGAGCGGTGTGTGGGCTGGCGTTGTCGTGGTGAAGGATGATGCGACGACTAGGGTTTGTATTTCGGAGTTCAGCAAAGACGTTCGGCAAACAAATAGTGGTGTACCAATCAGCATTGACTGTTCTACGATCCTCAAGAGCCACAGTAGCTACGTGACCAGATTTAGAGATAAACGTAGCCACCATCTTCTTAGCCGTACTGCGAGAACGAACAACTTTTGTGGGTTTGAGCTCGTCTTCGAAGACCCATACTCGGGATTGGTTTTTAGTTTCAGGCTCATAAGCGTATATCCACGACTCGTCACCTGATACTATGCTAAAAACAGCATTTGAGCGTCCCTTGTTAAATCTTTTCAAAGTTTTGCGGCACCAATTGACACGGACTATTTTCTGCTCGTCAGACAATAGGTGAGGTATCCAACGGGAAAATAACTTTTTCACGCCTAATTCTTCTTTTAAAATAATTTGTATTTGACTCATTCCAATACCCAGGTGCTCTTGAATTTCCCGATATGTCACATGTCGGTCTTCATTTATCAGACGACTCACAACATCGACGTTTTCTTGCGTGACTGCCGATTTTGGTCGACCTTCACGCACTTCGTCGGTGAGGGATACACGGCCACGTTGAAATTCTGAATACCACCTGTATATTGTAGTCTTTGAAGGAGCTTCAATATTAAAAGCAGCAACCATCCGCTCTTCACATTGTTTTTGTGTTAGTCCACTTTTAAAGTCATAATAAATCATAGCTCTGAAATTTTCACGGCACAATTCCATTTTAAGCAGTGACTCGACGACTTCAATAAACAATTGAAACCGAACCATACTTTTTTTTTTCTAAGTGGCCAGTGTGTTGAGATAAGGAAACTTCAGAGATTATAAAAAGGTATAATACATGTTAAAAATAAATTAATAAGTATTCGATTCCCGCCACTTTCAGTGCAAGCCTCGTAACGGTTCAATATCGCTCGTCAGTTTGGGATCGTCCACGATTCGTACAGTACGTCTCTGAAGCAATTCAAAAGGCCCAAGCTGGTATCCAGGTGCTCCCGCTCAGAGGTAACAGCCAACTCAGTGGGGACGGACTTGTGACTTATATTATAGAAGTCTCTGTCCAGGGGTGATGTATCGCTTCGCTCTATTGAGCACAGCTTTTTGGATGCCAGCCTGGCTTTGTCTTCTAAGTGGCTCCGAAACTAGAAGTCGCTGGAAATGTCGACACCAAGGATCCCAAAACTCTCTAAGATGGAGAGGGCTGTGTCTTGGAATGGGCAACAGTGAATGGGGTTTTTTTTCGTAGTGCACGCGTATACTTGTGTCTTGGTGGGGTTGAACTGGACCAGATTATCCTGGCTCTTATTTACGCCTTTTTTTGAAGAAACCCATGCTGTAGCCCTTTGGTAATAACTCGGCAGGTATTAGCTACTAAAGTGTTCTGGGTATAAAGTACTTATTGAAACGTACTGGCTCTAAGGAGTATGAGAACGCAATGGCTCTAAGGTGTGGGGATGAGCTCGATGGCGAGAGGTGCGATGATGATAGGTAACCGTGGGCATCATATCATACATAGGCCTCCCCCAGAGAATGCCAAAACAATCAATTAGGAGCTACCCGCATCCAGCGGACCCACGCGACCTGATAATCAGGTCATCAGCCTACATCAAGCCTCAGCAACCTTGTGGGGGCAGCTCAGCAACATTCCTTGTTCCTACGCTACGTCATCCGGTATGTGGTCGCCACTCGAGAAGTCGCTTGCCCCACCGACCATCGGTTCTCCTGGCAATATGGCCCGCACCTGCTAATTTAGTTTGGCAAACCTTCAGGCTATGTCAGTGACTTTAATTCGTCTGCGGGTATCGTCATTTTTTAGATCTCGCAGAGTAAGTTCGAGCATAGGCCATAGCCCTCTCCATCGCTCTTTGAGTGACTTTGACCCTCCTTTTTCGGAGCCATAGGTCATCAATGGCAACACGCACTGGTCAAAGACTTTAACTATTGACGAGAGGATAATCGATACACGACGAAAAAATATTGCGTCTCTCGAACGCCACCAAGCCAAGTAATTTTTGAAAATTGATCTCCTTCTCGAAGTTGCTCCTGCCCAACTGAACTGTTTGTCCTAGGCTCAGGGACAGTACAGAAATTTGTGGACAACTGAGCGTAGAGTCTCTGATCTTAACTGGAGTACGTACTACATAGGTACATGGACGTTAGTTATGATCTTCGTTTAGTCCATGTTCATCTTAAGCCCAACTTCTTTAGAAGCCCAGATCATCGAGCCTATTACTTAAGTTTTGAAGAAGAACAACCAAACTCCTGTCCCATGCCTTTGTGAATGACTAAATCGAACAGCTTGTAAACTAGATATAAAATTAACTAAAATAATATTTTGATCTTAATGTTAACAGATCACAATCAGCCAGCCACGAAAGACTAATTAGAATTCACGATCCGAAAGTAGGTACAATGTTGTAAGTTTCGGCACGGCCGAAAGGTTCGGCACTTTTTTGGCCGAAACCGAACCTTCGGCCGAAACATGATTTTTAGGCCGAAACTGGCCGAAACCGAAACCGAAACTTCGGTCGGACACTATAAATAATACATTTAATACATAAATGGAATTAACATCACAAGAAATATGCATTCAAATCACAAAAACATTTAGAAACCAACCAGTCCTTCAGTATTTTGTCCAATAGAAATTCTTCGGCCTAGTTGGTAGTGTAGTTGTAGTTGGTAGCTAGAGGTCCCGGGTTCGAATCCCGGTAAGGGCATTTGTTTCTGTGGTGAGCATTCTGAGAATTGTTAGTTTTCTAATTAAATATATCGTCGTCTAGTCAACAAGCCTTATTGAGCGTATTATGGGACTAGTTCGGTTTGTGTAAAAAATAGTACTAATATTTATAGAAATTATTGTATGCAACGTTTTAGTATATGGAAAATAAACATTGAAATTGTAAGCATAAGATAGATTTAGTGATAGCAAGTCTAAGTATGTTGATATAAATTCATGATCATGTAAAATTAATTTTATAACTTCTTTTAACAAATATCTAAACGACAATGCCGAATCTACACAATGGGCCATGATGACACAACGTACATAAAAATATGTCTTTCATATTGAAAGGAAACATAATCAACATAAGAAAAACAAAAATTACTAAGCAATAATCTAAGAAAAAAGTTCGAGTTTAACAAAAATACAACTAAGTATATACAAAGGCAGATGCAATAGTACCCGATAACTAACACGAGTGAGGGATATAACAACGAGTCGGTCGAAAAGCGAATTTGACAATTACTATTGTAGTGATGACGTCACATGTTGATTTTAAAATGGCGGCAAGTGATTTCGCGCAGAAAACGAAAATGCAAAATTATAATATATTTGTTTTTGTATTTATCGATTTTATATAATAGAAATAAGAATTTCACTTGTTTATTGGTATTATTCCACTTACGTCAGATTTTTCATTTATATAATATAAGTTGTCAACAGAAAAAATCTGACCTACCTGGACACCAGTATGGACAGTATGCTGACATCTGGAATCCAATATTGACAGCAAACTGAAAGTACTGAAATTACTAATTTCACTCTGCCTTATAATTGACGGAGCCCCGCCGGGGCTCCTATTTCTGCGCAATTACCCCTTCGGGCATCTGAAGATACGTATGGTTATGGTTATATGGTTATGGTTATGGACTCCTTTTTCCGCACTTAGTCCGTGAAAGTCGGACCATTGTGCGTGACGTGAACGCCGGCTAGGGATCTAGCCAGCCTAACTCCGCCCAGAAGCGCAGGATCCTCCTGGTGTCACCACAGGCTTCGCGGAGTGACCTCGGTGTGTTGAAGATTTGAGTCCGTTGTGTAGCTACACCTTCGCATTCCAGGATGACGTGGGGAGCTGTTTCATCGGCCGACAGGCATCCCCTGCATAGGGGGCTGTCGGTCGTACCTAGAACATATAAATGTTTGTTGAGTGAGCAATGTCCAGTGATGGTGCCTACGATTATACGTAATGACGCTCTGTTAAGAGAGAGCAGACGCCTGGTAAATCTTGCCTCCGGGTGTGGCACTACTTCCCGGGATTGTCTATATGTACTGGTATTTGTCCATTGATCAGCGTGTTGTTCAGATGTTCTGCGACGTAACCATGATCTTAGCTGGTTAAAGGGTAGCGGGAGTATTGGACTAGGGCCTAACGCAGGCCGACTAGAACCTCTCCTGGCCAGATCGTCAGCAACGTCGTTACCTAGAGAGCCACTGCAGTGGCGGTACGGCCTTAAAAGCCCAAAAGCCTGGCTTGCGTTACTAAATTAGCAAAAACCAAATATATGTACGACTAATTCTTTTTTCCATTTCAAACTAACTTAAAATCGGCGCGACGGCGCCTGATCATACAGATCATTCTATTCATCTTGGTCGGGGTAGTAGTACAAAATTCGACCGTAGGAAGTGGCGCTACTGCCGCACGAAACGAGCGGTCTTAACACGATAGAGTTGAGACACGGGCTAGTCATCTCGCTCGCACGCGCGGGCTTGCAAGCGGGCTTTAATGCTGATATCTTTTTTCTCTTTCTTATCTATGAAAACTGCTACAAAGCGAGAGATACGTATCTATAGCTAGATCTAGCAAATAGTTTGTGACTAGAAGCCCGGCTTTCGACGTGAAGTTATCAACAGATGTTAGTCAAATGCGAATTTCGCGCGTGCGCGTTCATGACTGGATGGATTGTGATGCTAACTTCATTGATTACAATTATGTACATTACTTCAAACGGAACAATTTGTTTGAGCGGATAGTGTTTTGTATTAAAAAGTTTATTAAAGTGGAAAGTGACGATGGATGAAGTTGTTCCGTGTGACGATTTAAAATGTGCACAAGTTATCGGCGCAGAAAAGGTAGGCACGCTAAACTTTGCACTAAAAAAGCAACTTAATTTTTCACCGAAACCTACGCCTGGCTTGAGTATTTCTCAGATAAGCAAGTCACATAAACGACAATTTCAAAGATCGGTGCGAATGCTGAGATGTCTGTACAATTTTATCTAGTAATAGCATGCCTTCAGTGTGTTTTGTTGGTCTGTCCTGTCTACGCCACACCAGTTAGTGATAAAGTGATAATGAAGAGTGAAGATTTACTAGTATGGTAATATGGCAAGGTATCAAGGTAGGAGATAGATTTAATGATATTGTGTGTGAAAAAAAAATACAAAAATGTATCCCTCGGCTTGCCCTTCTCTGCAATCCTAGGCACGCCACTGAGCCACTGTGCCCCTTTTATCCATTGCAAGGTGACAGTGTTTGTTTTCCCTATCACCTCCAAGGCTTGGTGGCACACTAGGATGAGCCCAGACTGGATGAGGTTGCAATCCAGGGCTTGTAATACTGCAGCGCTGTCGGACACTATACGTATCTTTTGATCTTTGATACTCCGCTTAGCTACTGCCTTGGCAGCCTGTGTAATGGCGATGCACTCACATTGATAAATTGAACTATGTTCGCCTAAGGCTATTGATATGTTAATGTTTATCTCGGGTGAGTACACTCCTGCGCCCGATCCTGTCTTTGTTTTAGAGCCATCGGTGTAAATGCGCAGTTCCTGTGCTCCGGACCGATCGTATTTTTTCTTCAACTAGCTGTATTGCATAGCTTTTGTTGAAGATATGTTGTTTGGGTACCTTGTCATTAGGAGCGGCTATCATTGGTTGGTAGGTGACAGCTTCCTTAAGAACTTCGGTATGGGTCCCGTTTGTTACACCCCAGAGGTTAAGTGACTTTAGTCTGATGGCCGCCGAGGCTGCCTCCTGCTGGATAAACAGATCAAGAGGCGGCAGTCCCAGCAGTACCTCCAGTGCTGCTGTCGGTGTAGTTTTCATGCAGCCAGTCACCGCTGTACAAGCTAGTCTTTGGAACTACTGCAGTTTATTTTTGGCCGTGGTTAGTCTAGTTCTCTGCCACCAGACCACCGCGCCGTAGGTGATTATGGGTCGTATCACTGCAGTGTAAAGCCACATGGTGATTTTGGGGTGTAGGCCCCAGGTTCTCCCAAGTAGCCTTTTACACTGCCAAAATATGACACAGGCCTTTTCCAGTTTGTTGCTTAGATGTTTGTTCCATAGCAGTTTGTCGTCCAAGGTTACACCTAGGTATTTTACCTCTTTTGTAAGAGCTAGTGTAGTGCCTTGAAGTTTTGGTAAGCTAAGGTTGTCTAGAGTGCGCTTCTTTGTGAACAGTACTAATTCGGTTTTTTATGGGTTCACTGACAATCCATGTTCAGAACACCATCGTTCGACGATTTTGAGTGCCCCTTGCATAAGCTCGCATAGGACCTTCGCAAACTTTCCTCTTACGAGGATTGTTACATCGTCTGCATAGCCAACAGTGTAGAAACCAGCTTCGTTGAGGGATCTGATAAGGTCATCCACTACGAGGTTCCATAGGAGCGGTGAAATGACGCCTCCTTGTGGGCAGCCTCTGGAAACAATGGCTCGTGTGGTCCCATTCACTGTCACTTGCACTGCCCTGTTCCTCAGCATGCAGTCGATCCACCCAGCTGTGGTCCGATCCGCGCCGTGGTTGAGCAGCGCATGGCTAATGCTGTTAAATTGCGTCTTGTCAAAAGCCCCTTCGATATCTATGAAGGCTGCAAGAGCAGATGATTGTGTTGATAGTGCGTCTTCTATCGGCGAGATAACACTGTGGAGCGCTGATTCCGTTGATTTTCCTGCACAATAGGCATGTTGTTGGTGGTGTAGAGGATTTCGCGCCAGTGCCCTGTCTCTGAGATCCCGATCGCACAGTCTCTCGAGGGTCTTCAGGAGGAAAGAAGTAAGGCTTATTGGCCTGTATGCTTTGGGCTGCGTGTAATCACTCTTACCTGGTTTGGGTATGAATACCACTTTGACTTCTCTCCATTTTATGGGAACATAGCGGTGCTCAAGGCATGCTCGGTAGATTCTAACTAGATGCGGAGCGATCGTGTATTTGCACCATTGTAGAATACCTGGAAAGATGCCATCTAAGTCTGCCGCTTTAAATGAAGAGAAACTGTTGATTGCCCATATCACTTTTTCCAAGGTTACTATTCTATGGGCAGTGTTGGTGGCTTCAACGGTCGGATTGTTAAAACCCTGTTGATCTTCCTCATCCCACGTAGTGCTTTCCGTGACGGAGCATTCTGGGAAATGTGTATTTAGTAACAGCTCGCACATTTCGGTGGAGGAGGTTGTGTAGCTGTTATCTGGTTTTTTTAAGGAGCCTAGGTTTCTGTTCGGTTCGCTGGACAGAATGCTTTTTACCCTGGCTGCCTGACTGTTGGTTTCGATGTTGGTACAGAAGGTTCTCCAGCATTCTCGATTCCTTTCACGGATACGTTTTTTGTACAGAGCTTGGGTTGTTTTGTAAATGTCCCAGTCTGTTGCCCTCCTTGTGTTTTTCGCTCTGTTAAACAGTTTGCGTAGTTTGCGTCGCAGCTTCTCGAGTTCATGTCCCCACCAGCCGTTGCGGTTGGTGGCTTTTGTCGAGGGCGATGTTAGTGGACAGCTTTCATTAAATGCCTTTATTAACGTTTCCGTCAGGTTATTCACGTGCCTCTCTATGTCGGCTGGCTCCTCATAGCTCATGGGGATATTGGTGAGAGCCGGACTAACAGATATCAAATTGCTATATTTAGCGCGATCTGTCCGTCTGGGGTTGCGCCATAGTTCTGGTTTTAGGGAGTCAATGTTTAGTTTATATCTTACCCATCTATGGTCGGAGCATGACAGGTCGCTTGACACATGCCAGTCGGAGATTTTGTCCGATACTCTTTCCGTAGCGAGTGTGATGTCTATTATAGTTTGGAATCTGAAGGTGACAAAAGTTGGTTCTGATCCCCTGTTTATAAGCCTGAGATTGGTAGAGAATAGAAAATCAACAAAGTCCTCACCTCGTCTATTGGGAGATCCGCCGCCCCACAGAGGGTGGTGCGCGTTTGCATCCGCCGAGACGATCAGCTCAAGCTTCTTGTTTTCGCAGTGTCTGATGAGATTTGCCAGCTCAACCGTTGGCACTTCCGCGTCGCCCGGCAGATAGGCGGACGCAATGATGACCTCTGGGATGCTAGGGCAGTTGGTCTGAAGCCTGACCGTAGTCAAGTCTCTGGAACAGAACTCATTCATTAAAACTGCATTGATTAGTTTGGGTACGTAGATGCAAGTGCGTGGATTAGTAACGGTGGTGTCGAGGAATATCTTACCTCCGATGTTGTTGAGACCGCAGATTCTGCCCTTCCTTATCCACGGCTCCTGGATAAGGGCGACGGTCTTGTTGTTTACCTCCAGCCGTTGCGGCTTGTTTATGCTGGAGGTTAGTTTGGGTGAAGTTAGTGAGGTGAGGAGGAGCGAAGAGGACTGCTCACTTCCTCATCCGTCTCTAACAGGATGTCCTGATCCGACAGCTGCGCGACATCTTCCTCCAGGTCTCCGTCACCGGTTTCCATGAGAGGGGTAGTCAGCGGGCAAGATGGCATCCCATCCTGCCTCTGCATTTCGGCGGAGGAGTGTTGGGTGATCATTGGCTCGCCGGTCACGCTCTGCATTGCGGCGGAGCTTGGCCGGCCAGCCACGGACATAGACACGCCAGCTTCACGATCCGGTCCGGCGCTCTCACTCTGCTTTTCAGCGGAGGAAGCGCCGGGGATCGCGGGTGCTGTCGCAGTCTCAGCAGGGTCTGGCGGCAAGTCTTGCAGCTTACCCGTGCTGCCGAAGAAACGGATATAGGCGTTGCCAAGCTTGTAGCAAAGCCTACGCCCCCTCGTTAGGATCCCGGGCACTTGGTCGACTGGGATGCCAAGCACCAAGAAGGTTCCAGGCGTTTCCCCTTCATGGCGCTCAACATTGTAAAGCGACCATCGACTGACCTGATACCACTTGTTCTGACCTGTCAAGACGGTCTGGATCGTCTTGATGTCGTCCGAACAGTTTGGTAGCAGGACAGCGGACTTCACCCTTCTGGGGATGTCCTTCTGTCGCTTTACGACCAGTCTGGTGTCGGGAATTGGTGACACAAAAGTGGCTATTGTGTCTTTAAGCCACTCAACGTCCTTTTTGTCCTCGCACTGCAGTTTTAGAACTCCTTCGCTGTGGAAAGGTTTCCCACGGAAGGAGGGCCAGTACGGGACTGCGTTGGAGGCACAAGGAGCATCTGCGATGTCCACGATGCTACTCTCCAGGTTGCCTTTAATGCCTTCCACTTGTTCAGGTGTGAGGTCGGTAAAGGGTTCCGCCATCACTGCGACAAAGAGGTCGTTAAGGACTACTGAGTCAGCGTAAGTGACGGCATCCTTTACCGTACAAGCCGAAGTGGAGGCCTTGATGCGACTACTGAAGATACCTAACGAACCTAACCTACCCACCTACCTAGACCTGGGGCCGTTGTAGATCACATAAAGTAGGACTTTTTAGAATTACAAATCTGGATATTTTTACTTTCAGACCATTGTCAGTTCGTCTTTTCTACATCTCGACATTTTTATACTTTATCAAATATAATTTTTGACTTTTTCATTTCTTGACAATAACCATTATTTAGACAGTATTTGGAAAAACTGGCCTAAAAATTTCTGTCCTAACTGGACCTGACGAAAGTGGCATTAAAACACTCCGCTTACGTCAGCCGTTTTGATTTATGATATAGAATTTCATAAATTTTTATGTAGGAGAAAAAGAAATTTTGACCTAAAAGTCGTTTAGTGGACCGTGCGTGCAGATTAATATTAGCTACTTTCAACCCAGAGTGGAAGACCCTATTAGGTCTTAAAATTCTCGAGTCTAATAGCAAAACTCGCTGCCCTCGTTTTGTTACAGTACTATTGTATAAAATAATATTAAATGCAGAATAACAACAAGAAAAAGTGGATCAATCTATCAACTTTACGTTACAGCGGACAAATACTGCGGGTTGGTGGAGGCCGAGGGCGGGCTGAAGCTGCTGGTTGATCTCCTGAACCAACCGTTGCCCTACGAGTTGATCAAGGACCTTGCTTGCACTGTCATCGGGAACTGCGCACGTTACGCCAACCGTGTCACGCCCACCCTGACCCAGCCGCTCTCGCCGGACAATTAACTAACGGAGTACTTCGAGGACATCGGTCCTCGACTAAGGGATTAGCCCCCATCTATCAAGGTATTCGAATGTTACAACCGCTAATATAAGTTATATAGACATCTCACACCATCCAGTTATTATCTGTATTCTGAAGCAACAATGTTTCAACTACCAGTTATTCATGTTTCTACTATCAGTAGTCATTACTTCACAGGGAGTAGATTGATATATTGTTTCACTATCCGCGCAGTTCCGGATAAGTCTTACGTATACATTACGTTGCGGTTGACTATTTCCTCTCCAAGTCTATCAATAAAATTACGCAGGGAAAAATAGTTGTAACTTAGAAAAGTGGCGCAGCATCGTAATACCTTGTCCTTTGGATGGAAACTGAGCGCTCCGTGGGTGATCTCGCTGCTGCTACCCAACACATGAAGAAGATTTCATAGCCATGATTCCATGACATACGGCATCACCAATTGATAATAAAAAACGACCCGAACTTTCTGCGTGGCGGTAGTATCTAATAACTGTGAACTATACGGGATGTTCGATCCAAGGCCGTCAATTTTTTTTGGGGTGCTGGTAGGGTGTTATCTTTCCACCCTTGGTCCGTGGCTCCAAAGAGTATGCATTTAGGTACGATGATTTGTTTTTCCTAAATTGCCCAAAATCTGACATTCGTAGCCCTATAATTTCTTGTGTATGCTTTTAAATGCTAAAAAATACGTCAAATAAGGTTTTAGTCACAAAGGTGACAAAAGTCGTACGCATCTTTGATTAGCTGCCTATGACATCGCTTATGCCGCTTCAGTTCAAAAGGGCCAAATCGTACCTCCATAAGGACCCAACGTCCAAAAGTGGAAAGGTAGCAATTGAACCTACCAGAACCCCGAAAAATATTGACGGTTCATGTGCCGAACACTCTGTATTATGTCACTCGGCCACGACCCTGCAATGAAGTTGATGAGCCTACCGAGACCCTTACAAGCAATTGTTGCTCACATAGTAATTGCATTTCTATAAAGTTACCACCATGCGATACATTTTTCTTAATTGACCTATTTATTTGATTTTAATCATTGCTACTTGGGACATGAGTTGCCTAATTCACCTAATTTAATCTGCTTTCTTTGAAAATCAGATATATAATAAATTACTTATAGAACCGGGACAATATGAAAAGGTTAATATAAGCCTAAATTCAATATATTTGGGCTCAATTTTTTTGGGTTACAGATGTGACTGTGAATGATTTAAATTTGAAAATCAATCAATATCGTACCTCGGCCTTAAGACGTGGAAGGTTTAATCACAGCTTTAGGCAAGTTCGGCCTGTGAAATGAAACTTGTATGTAATACATTATTATGAATCTTTAGCAGTACGTGATTGAATCCTGCAGCAACGAGTCACCCTTTGGAGGTGGGAGCACTCCACCACGATGCAATCTCTTGCTAACTTGTTTTTTTCCCGACGCAAGTGAATTAATTGTTAACGAATTTATTATAGGGATTTGAACCTCGTTCCCGTTTCGTAGAGTTTGTGTTAGTTTAAGCAAATTAAATAGCGTTGTATATGAACGAGTCCACTATACTTCTAATCGGGTTTAAATATAATATTATATCGAGCTTAGTGACACGTTTCATTGCTTGGGGATTGGTGGTTTCCGTAGAGTAAGTAGACTTCACATGAAGCCAGAAACTATCTTGTATGCGTACGCATGGGAATCACGGAGGCCAAGGAAACTCGGTAATTATTTATTCAAGTAATGGCCGTAAGAGCACATTAGATAGTTCTACACATCTGCATGTCTGTTGATTCCGAAAACTTATTAAAACACAATATGTCGTTGTTTCTTTAAACACTATTATGTGTTATTATATTATTAGTGTATTTATATATTAAGTGTATTGTGTACATATACCTAATACAATAAGTGTATTTATTTTTCTTTACGTCAATAATGAAAAAATAAGTATTAATACTGTTACATCAAACTAAATTTGTGAATTTAAAATAAAAATATTTGTGTCACATAGTGCTGGAAAATCGATGTACTTATTCTTATATATTCATAAAATATACATGTTTGCTATTTTGTCGTTTAGCCATAATGATAATGCTTTGCCGTAAAATTGCGCTTTCTGAAGAAGCAAATTGTAACTGAACAAATCGCAGCGCGGGTTGTGTGCAATATAAATATTAAAACAGAGACTACTTAGTAACATCAACTTTCATTAGTTATTCAGAATGGTACAGCTGAATTTAAAAACAACAGCACATGGCTACAATCTGATTTTAGATATCAGAGCAAGAGTTGTAAGTATTGAACTTTTGAAACTCGATAACGAGTGGCCAGTTACTTGTCTGTATAAAATGAATTGATCTGTACCCAAAACGCTCACCACGAAATTGTTTTTAAAAACTACTAAAAATCTTGAAATTATCTGTAGAAAAATTCTATAATTAGGACGACCGAAGTGGTACTTTTGGAGACTGCATCAAGCCGCAGTCGTAATATCTGGAATAACTAGGCTTCAGGGGTAGCGTTCGGTATAGTGTTACATGAGATAACGTGGAAACAACTCTCAGAGTTTCTTCTAATGCCGTTATATTCGTATCTAGGTTATAATTACATAGTAGGTTTTCTACACCTGGATCTATAGATGTGGATCCAGTATATTAATGTAATAAAAACGATTGACTCCGTGCCCTCTGTCGCTATCAACACGAGCGCGTGACAGCACGTAGAATACGAACTGCTCCTTGACGGTTCTTAACAAAAGTGGCTCGATCTCCAACAGATTTTGGCTCGTCTGGCAGTTAGGTAAACCAGACGGCGGCATTCGCATGATTTGAAGTCTGCCAACGCAGTCGACTTCATGTAGCTATTAACTCTCATGTCCCATATAGAATAGAATAAAATTAATAAGTGTATTCATATAATAGTTGTAATATTTATCCCATAGTTTGTTTATAGTTCTTTTAAATGTATCTATTTCAAAATAATTTACCGGGATACTTTTATTCCCTGTCCTAAATCTTAGATTTACATAGATTATTATAATTGTCAAGTTTATTAAATTTATACATGTTTTTATATGTGA
Organism: Notocelia uddmanniana; assembly: GCA_905163555.1. Taxonomy (NCBI): domain Eukaryota; kingdom Metazoa; phylum Arthropoda; class Insecta; order Lepidoptera; family Tortricidae; genus Notocelia; species Notocelia uddmanniana. Next base: position 56,154,139 of record LR991052.1, read on the forward strand.
AGTCTCGCATCTGGCAAAACGTTTCGGGGTACCCGACCCCATAAAATAAATCTAGTTCACTATATTATATTTTTCGATACCTTTAGGTTATGATGTTGAACCAGAAAATATTTTGCGGTATCTATATTAATGCAGAGGAGGCGATTACTTCTCGAGTAAAATGCCGCAGTAAAGTGTTATTATCTTCTGCAATGTCTTAATTTGTGTCTACAGCCTTGTACAAAAGTATAAAGCACTCGCACGGTTTTCATATAAATAAAAGTAAAATTTTGAATCAAAGCTATCTTTTACTATAGAAAATGAACTAAGTTTCAAAAACACGCCAATAAAAGTAGTTAGCTTCTATTGACGTTAAAGGTACTTGCACGGAAAAAGATAATTGATCCTTATATTGCAACTCCGTCTTTTTTAGCCTTCAAGTTTCTTATATAAATATCAACTTCGAGATGATATCTACGAAAGTTAAAAAAGAAATAAGGGGTGGCCAATACTTTTGAGCGAGAGAAAGAAACTCATTCATTACACCAAAAATAGTTTCTCATAAGACACATTACCCTAATGTGTTTGTGAAATAGGTAAACTGATAAAAAAAATCTCAATTAGGTAGTAAATCTAGAATATATTTATGACTACTGTCACGTTAAATTAAAAATAATTATGTTTAAATGTCGATTAGATTGATGGTAATCAGTGTGAACAACATGCTTTATTTATTTTTTAATCACGAATCAAAATTCTTTAAACCTAATAGTTAGTAATTTCTTTTCTTCCAGATTATATTTTGTGCGCTCTTACCTTTTATAGGTAGCATCTGTAATATTTAAGATCCATTGGTACGGACCTAATACTATTAATTTAAGATTTTTAGCATACAATTTATTAACGTTGTAATTGTGATCAGCGTTCTTGGATGTGGGTGCTAATATACCCATTAGTATACTCGTACCTATACAGGATGGAAATTATTTATGGGCCCTGGAGGGGAACTACCTTAAAACGAGCTTGCTCTATTTGCTGAAAAGAAACATTATTTTAGTTCCGCTAAGCCATAAAAGTGCATTCACAGATTTAAAAAATCTTTTTTCAATGGTATTTGTACACATATTCGTTCTTTTTTTATTTTTTGGCTTTTTTTTGTATCTTAGACTAGGTCGGTCTCTAAAAAGTTTTTGTTCATTGATAGAAATAGGATTGATTGGCATCAAACATATTTTTGATAAAAAAGACCAAAAATGGTTTAGTTTTGCCGTCTGTACATTTTTATTCAAATATCTGTGAATGCAGGTTTATTGCTTAGGAGAGATAAAAGAATGTTTCCTTTCAGCAAATTGAGCTATCTCAACGCTTTAAGGTAGTTCCCCTCTGGGGCCCGTGCCCGTAAATAATTTCCACCCTGTATAACGTTTTTCATTGTTAGTATTTAAGAATTCATTGGCATCAAAATGTTGAAATACCGAGGGCTGCTCTTATTAAACTTTCTTTGATTTCATCACTTCATAATATGTTTCAAGTTTGTATTTTTTTATTGTTAAAGGTTCGTTTCTTTATCTTTATGGCAGTTTAGTTTTATATATTGTTGGGAAAAGTGGTTTAGGTTTATTTATAGGGTAAAACACCAGTCATTGGCTCCCGGGTTTACAGTTGGTACTAGTTATGTCATGAACTTCCCACTACTTGCAATGTAACTAATTGCTAACAACTCACAGTAAGTAGTTTTACCCTGTGCACAACAATGAATATTTCTGTACATAATAATAAAATGATGCAGTTCATAGTGAACTGCCTTGGTTTTTTATTGCAAATGTGAAAGTTTGTTATTGGAGGTTCTACATTAAAGATGTAAGTTCTTTAATAATGTCTGTACTGTGGCGTGGTTTCCCTTGCCAGGTAAATTGATCTAATCTCGCCCATTCGCTGAAGCCAAAAAAACGCATTAACACTAGTTTGAGGTTTCATTATCATTACACAATACACATGCATGCACATTCGATAGTTAACCTGTACTCGTGTCGTACGTAACTATCGTATAATTAAAATATATAAAGCTGTATTCGTTAGAAGCATCATTTGGATTAAATTGATTTGGAGTTAAAGCTATAAATTATATCGAATACACTGTCTTTTAAAGGAAATGTCGTTTTAGAGATTGCATGTTATAAATAAATAAATTATTAAAAAGAAGTGTTTTATTTTGAGATAGTGGTTAGGGTTACCTGTACATACTCGTATGGATTGAGTGATGAACTTTGTGTAAGTATCGTAGTTTCCTGTAGACGACTTGGACCCACTTGTTCCCTTTAGCCGCCATCGCAACTGTGATTAGCAACCAGTTGCAAAGGAAGAATTTTCCTCCTTTGTTGGCTTGACTATTATAGTCAATATATTATTAACCCTTTGAGCTCCAAGAACACCTAAAGGCGTCTCGTGTTGTCGTGCCAACGACGCAAAGAACGACTATAAGTCTTATGACGTACGTTGTGAAAGTCACCTGCGTGCATTACACTGAAGTTTATATTCAATCCCTTACGGAAAATAAGTTGAAGTGTACGAGTCCTGTCGTAAAGGAAGAATGATATTCAGAGGGTTAAGACTGCGCAGTACGTTCGGTTCTCCATACAAACGTATTTATGCTCTCATTTTAAAACGCCAGGCTAGAATAACATGAAACTTTGTATAGACAATGGGATCCGGCATATCTAGGTCGGATCATAGTTTCTGTTGCTTGAAATTATAATGGAGAAAAAATACAGCGATTATTAAGGTTTTCATACAAGCCGTAAAAAACTCAAAAAGCCGCTGTATTTTTTTCTTTTACAAATTCTAGCAACAGAAACTATGATCCGACCTAGATATGCCGGATCCCATTGTGTATACAAATTTACATGTAATTCTAGCATGGCGTTTTAAAATGAGAGCATAAATACGTTTGTATGGAGAACCGATCCATACCGATCGTATTGCGCCCTCTTAAGAATAGAAGAGGTACAACATATTACCGCTCAAAGCATCTGGAAGTCCCTGGAATCGACGAGTCTTAGGACTCTAAAGGGCTGCCTCAAAAGATCACACGCTGGCGAGGTGGAAAACAACGCCCGCTATAACAAAGGATAATAATATTAGGCAAATGGTTTAACTGCCCCTGCGGTAGTTACGCGATGTAAGGGGTCGTCAGCTAAACGGACACAGTTCCGAGTCTGAGTTTAGTATTCGCACGTACTTGTACTGATCCTGCTGGATATTATGAGATACCGCGATACCCACGCGGTGCGCGTAGGTTGTGTTGTGTCTGAATCTGAGGGGCTAGTATGATCGCTTATATGTCGGACATATAGCATTCGTCCCTCTCGCACTTACATACTTGACAGTACGGGACGAATGCTATATGTCCGACATATAAGCGATCATACTAGCCCCTCAGATTCAGACACAACACAACCTACGCGCACCGCGTGGGTATCGCGGTATCTCATAATATCCAGCAGGATCAGTACAAGTACGTGCGAATACTAAACTCAGACTCGGAACTGTGAATACGAAGTTGTTTCAAGTACATACCTAGTTACTTTCCGTGCATCTCATCTTTTATGTTGTACGCATCCGATACTTTGAATTAGTTTGCCAAATCGAATATCCACATCCAGTACTTACGCTCGGCTGAACACGATTCTCCATACAAACGTAGTTTCGTTCTCATTTTAAAACGCCTTGCTGAAATAACATGAAAGTTTGTATACACAATGGGAGCCGCCATATCTAGGTCGGAAATTAGTTTCTGTTGCTAGAAAATGTTATTACATTTCTATTAAAAAAAAATAGAGCGAGTTTTTGAGTTCTTTACGTCTTGTATGAAAATCTTAATAATCGCTGTATTTTTTCTCCATTAATTATAATTTCAAGCAACAGTAACTAATTTCTTACTGAAGTTTCATGTTATTCTAGATTGGCGATTTAAATTGAGAGCGAAACTACGTTTGTATGGAGAACCGAGCTTAGCACCGAGCACTATGAATGACTACCTATTGCCAGTCTTCGAGGCGTTCTCATAATGTAGTACAGTCTACAATAACCCAGTGTGTATTCACTTTTTCACTTTATGGCATTGCGATTAAGTCCAAAAGTGGATATTTTTAGTTATTAAAAAATACTATTGAACATAAACACTAAACATACTTGTTTACACTAGTACTATTACAGGCAAACGACACTTGCTTTGCAATAATATGAACACGCTTACATTATGCTAGTAAAGTACGAAGTAAGTAAATAAGTACGCTAGTAAGTACCTAGCTACCTCGCAGGAGCTTCGTCGCAGGATGGAATTGTGTGGTGTGATTCATCATTTTGCAGTCAACTGAATAAACAGTGTTAGGTATGAGCAGAGCAACAGAACATATATATGGACGTGTCAGAACAGGGGACTATGTAGAAAGGTAGGTACTTAGGGACGAAGGCATTCAGCAGGCATTAGCAACCTAGCAATGTGACTATTATAAATCCCATCAAAAACATAAATGTGAAAATGGGAGCCAAGATCAATATTAAGAATATGCGATGCTTGGTTGTCGTCTTCACCGACAAAAGAATTGAGATCTAAATGGGTGCCAAGTTCCGTAGATACTCTGAAATGGTGCCAAGTCCGGCACAACATTGTTTACAGTAAAATTAATTAACTGCGGCTTAATGTATTTTAAGCTTTAACTTGGCAGTTTTCTTAAATATCCTTCGTTGTTGTTTAATGTTAAATAGTTACTGAAGACTAAGCAATGTGATACATAGTATACGCGTGTCTGACACGGATATAAATAATTTGCGGAGCTCTTGATTGCAGGCAGTACTGCAGCAGCTGTAGCATCGTGGTCCCCAAACGATTGAACCGATTCGCGTGCAGGTTTTTAATCGAAAGTGTGTGTGTGTTCTAAGCTATTTATTTTCATCATCATCATCATCATTCAGCCGAATGACGTCCACTGCTGGACATAGGCCTCCCCCAAAGACTTCCACAATGACCAGTCCTGCGCCAATACCCGCGACCCTTACCAGGTCATCAGTCCACCGTGGGGGGGGCTGCCCACGCTACGCCTTCCGGTACGTGGTCGCCACTCGAGAACCATTCCGCCGCAACGGCCATCGGTTCTGCGTGCTATGTGCCCCGCCCACTGCCACCTAAGTTTAGCGATTCGACGGGCTATATCGGTCACTTTGGTTCTGCTGCGGATGGCCTCATTTCTGATGCGATCACGCAGAGAAACTCCCAGCATAGCCCTCTCCATTGCTCTTTGGGTGACTTTGAGCCTTCTTATGAGGCCCATAGTAAGCGACCACGTTTCAGTACCATATGTCATCACTGGCAACACACACTGGTCAAAGACTTTCGTCTTGAGACACTGCGGAATATTGGACGAAAAGATGTGCCGTAGCTTCCCGAACGCTGCCCAGCCGAGTCGGATTCGACGATTAACCTCTTTCTCGAAGTTGGACCTACCTAACTGGACAGTCTGTCCTAGATATATGCAATCGTCTACAACTTCGAGCGTAAAGTGTCCGATTGTTACGGTAGTTGGTGCTACATGGGCATTTGACATGATCTTCGTCTTATCCATGTTCATCCTTAGACCAACTCGCTCGGAGGCTTTACTGAGGTCATTGAGCATTGTACTTAAATCCTCCATGGTCTCAGCCAAGACTACTATATCGTCAGCAAACCGAAGGTGAGTGATGTACTCGCCGTTTATGTTGTTGCCTAGCCTTCTCCAGTCCAGAGTCTTGAACACATCCTCCAGTGCAGCGGAAAACAGTTTAGGAGAAATAACATCTCCTTGTCTGACTCCCCGCTGCAACGGAATAGGTTTCGAGTCCTGGTCCTGGAGTCGGACTGACATAGTGGCGTTCTCGTACAAACACTTCAGCACTTCGATATAGCGGTAGTCCACTTGGCACCGTTGGAGAGATTGTAGTACAGCCCAAGTTTCAATCGAATCGAAGGCTTTCTCGTAGTCCAAGAACGCTAGACAGAGGGGCAGGTTATACTCCTCAGTCTTCTGTATAACCTGACGAAGCGTATGGATGTGGTCTATGGTGCTAAAGCCTCTTCGGAAACCGGCTTGTTCGGGAGGCTGGAAGTCATCTAGCCTGCGTGCGAGACGATTCGTAATGACTCTTGAAAACAGCTTATAGACATGGCTCAGAAGTGAGATGGGGCGGTAGTTCTTCAGTAAGGCGTTGTCACCCTTTTTGAAGAACAGCACCACCACACCTCTGTTCCATGCCTTTGGAGTTTTCCCTTCCAGTAAGACGGAGTCGAACAACTTCTGAAGGGCCCTAACGACCGGTTTTCCACCCGCCTTCAGGAGTTCAGCTGTAATTCCGTCTTCACCGGGTGCCTTGTTGTTCTTTAGCTGTTTAAGAGCCATTCTAATCTCGTACAGGCTGATGTCCGGGATATCTTCGGTATAGTGCCGGGTTAATCTGGCTCTAGGCTTCCGCCAGACCAACTTCGGCTCTGCTAGTTGACGTGTATAGCTGTCCATAAAAGCATTCTATCTCATTCAGAAGCTCGGGTTTGGATGAAACGATTCTACCGTCTTCAGTTTTTAATTTGGCGAGCTGGCTCTGCCCAATAGACAGATCTCTTGAGAACACTTTAGAGCCTTTATTCTGCTCGATGGCCTCTTCAATACGATTTCCATTGAATTGGCGCAGATCGCGGGTAAGGGACTTGGAGATCCGTTTATTGAGCTGCCTGTATAACGTCGCATCGGCTGAAGACTGCAGAATCATCTCATTCCTTTCCTCGATGAGCCTCTGAGTGGAGATAGAAAGCCTTTTGGCTCTGTGAGTCCGTTGGGCCTTAAAGAACATAGACCCAATGCTATGGACAGCTTCCACAAACCCGTCATTGAATTCGTCCACGTCGCCGCCTAGACAATCAAAACGGTTTTGGAGTTCCAGCTGAAAGCTCTCGGGGTTTTGGATTTGGACTACTGCTGGACGGAGCGTAGACTTCATCAGTCGAGAGCGCTCTAGCTTGACGCATATATTGAATGTGCCTCTTACCAGACGATGATCACTTCCGGTTTTAACCGTATTGATCACAGAGACATCATTGAATATATGCCTCTTCGTCGACATAATGAAGTCAATCTCCTTTTTTGTTGCACCGTCGGGACTCATCCAGGTCCACTTCCTGTGCTCGCGTTTCTTGAAGAAGGAGTTCATCATGTAGAGTCCCTCCTTCTCCAAGAAACCAGCCAGTAGTTGGCCCCGTTGGTTCCGACTCCCAACTCCAAATTGCCCCACTCTCAGCTCATTGCCGTCTCTCTTGCCCAGTTTTGCGCTAAAGTCCCCCATAACAACGGTGAAGTAGGTTTTGGAACTATGTATGGCCTTAGTTATTCTATATCCTCATACATAGCCTCCACCTCGTCGTCGGAGTGTGCCGAGGTCGGCGCGTATACCTGTATGACCTTCAACGAGTATCTCTTTGATACTCTGAGTATAAGGTACGCCACCCTAGCCGACACACTCTCGATCTTCACCACGTTGTTTACGAGGGACTTGTGGACAATGAACCCGACACCTCCCTGGGGCTGTTGGTCGCCCTCCCGGAAATAGAGCAAATTGCCAGACTTTAGGGTTATCGTGTCCTCACCCTCTCTTCGGACTTCAGATAACCCCACAACATCTCAACGCAACTTGCTCAGTCCTTCCTCTAGTTCCGCTATTTTTTCGTCGGTCCGCAGTGTACGGGTGTTGTACGTTGCCAGGGCCAGGAGTCGTCGGTGGTGGTAGCCGGACCTTTGCCGGAGATTCTTAGCACCCCTGGCCCCGCTAGTACCCTGGCCGCTACCAAAACCAGGGCACTGGGGGCCGCCGGAACCTCGGGGCCGTGGCTTTATTGTGTTATCCATAGGGGGTAAATGCCATAATCGCCACTTTTGGCATGCGGGTTGGCGATCGCAGTATATCCATCGCACTCCAGGGATGCTGCTGCCCATCCCCCGGTGGTCTTGGTCGTAGTTTAAGGACGTACCCGGGTCCCCGGGAATTTTTTCTTGGCTGTGTCCTTCAACAGTGTATTGGTTGAGAAGGTTGGGGAAAATAGGAATCTCAATTCTCGAGTTTTTTTTCTATCGAGGAACTCTTAAACAATCATGCTTTGGCTCTGGTCAAAATAAGTTTCTATCAAAACATTATTTTAAGATACAAGCTTTTATGCCGACTGTACCTTTATTTCACGGTCATCAAGTATTATACTCGGTTTCTTTTATCTATATAGTACCGCCCATATTAAAAGCACGGCACACTCGTGTGTTTATTAGAATTATTAGGGTAAGCGGTGTAATCATTGGCCCTTTAAGGTGAAGGTGAACATAGACTTAAGAGCCTGAATCGGGCCACACTGCTGCGTTGCGTCGCGTAGGTCGCCACGACGTTTTAGATATATATTTTTATGAGATGCCACATTAAATCCGTTGAGACGACGCGCGGAAACGCAACGGAGCAGTGTGGCCCGGCTCTTGAACTTAATTAAAAACAAACAAAAGGGAATACCTTCACACGTCTTGGTCTTACATACTTACAGGGCAAGTTACATAAAACCTCAGTTCTTGTTTTTCCTAATCTTGTCAGAACGGCGTTTCAATGAAGGTAATATTTTTCATTGTACGCCCTTAATTTTGAATTTTAGTTTATTAGGAACGTTTGTGTTCAGAAGACAGCCTAGGAACCAGGGTAAAAAAACAACCAGTTATACAACGATGTATCATTTATTATTCATACCTAACATCTCATTCATATTAACATATTGAAATATTAAACTCTAAATACATTTCGTGACATAATCGTTCCATGCTATATAAAATATTTCAATAGGTAGGCGCATGCTGTAATATAATTAACTATTCGAAGTTAAACCTAACAATCATTCTAATCCTCTAAATTTATCACAAGAATCTATTTTGTGCTCCATAAGTATGTACTCTTGATGTTCTATAACTATTCGATTATTGGTGTATCCCTATCCATTATAAAATATTTATCACTTTGTAGTTGTTCGAATAACTTTATGAGACTGCGGACGAGGCTCACATTATTGAAAAGGCATACGCGTGTGCATAAATATATATTTGTAAGATGTATAAAAAATAAGCAATATTTAATGTAGTTAAGGACAAGTGAGGGCACTAAACAAAAACGTGTACAATTAATGTGTGCTTCTACAATACGAAATGGCTGTTGTAACCTACTTCGTGGTTATGGTTAATGTCAGGGTTAAGCCCGGTGCCTCGCCCTCGGCGACATGTTCTGTTAGCACTTCTCTTAACTAAGTCGCATCGCGTCTGCAATGCATTGTGTAAATGAAAATTTAGAAATAATGATATGTGGTTATTTGTATATAATTAAACTATTAAACATCAAAATAACAATTAATGTGAAATATCACTTAGTATTCGTAAAATATTCTCTATAATAGAATGTATAATATCTTTCATTTAAATGTGGTCCATGGTAATGCTATGCTACCACTATTACTCAACCGCCATGTCTAGAACTCTGTGTCTATGCCGTTAGATGCCTCCCAATGATAATGCCATAAATGTTATTATATTATTATTTAAAATGGGTGTTATAACAATTTCATTATAGCTTGGTTTAAAATGTACAAAAATCGGCTCATTCTCAAATATTATCAATCATTGCAAAAGGTAAAACAGCGTCAACCGATAAAACGTATAAAATCTACCTAATGCACAAACAGGCATTTAAATACTGACGATTAGTGTGGCCGTCGGAGCTATCACTAGTGCGAGTATGAGATTACTTAGAGTACCACCGGGGGTCAACACGTGGAGCATGGTTATGTAGCTCCGGCGTTGTCGCTGCTTAGGCACATGGAGTGTTGGAGACGGCTGGCGGCGAGCGGCGCTCCGCGCACCGCTGTTATTCGTTGAGGATGCAGGTGCGCATGAGCGCGTCGGTGACGGCGTACGGGTCGCAGTTGGACGCCGGCCGCCGGTCCTCCAGGTATCCCTTCTTGTCCTCCGCGACAGCGCGCGGTATCCGAATGCTGCTGCCGCGGCTGGCCACACCTGTCAACCAAAACACATTTATCAATCTGAGTTCAATTTAAATTATCAGAGAAGAACAACAGTCGCATACGGTACGGTCTCAAAGGGACTTCCTTCCGCGAACGCTCCGGCTATAAAGGCTAGACTATACTAGGGTGGTTACCCTAACCATCAGACGGGCCACATGCTTGTTGCCACCGACGAAATATAAAGAAAAAAACAACAAACAATATCCAGGCGGCACGTTATCGTTTTCGATTAGCGTCTAAGTAGGTCGATAATATACATATTGTGACCAACAAAATGATAATAAAGCGACATAACGGAGGACGTACCTGCGCTGAAGTCGTTAATACTGGCGGTTTCGTGAAGGCCCGTGAGCCGTCTCTCGTTGTCCTTGCCTCCGCGGGGGTCGTACACCTTGATGTGCTTCATGTGTACTTTCGACAGTTTGTCTATCGCCTTCTCGATTTCGCTGAAAATATATCACACGCTATATAAAAATGCTATCGGAAACTTTATTAACCAGTAGAACCAGTAGATACGATTGCCGAACTTTGACATTAATGTACAGAATTAATTATTCTATATCGTATACCTATCTACTTTAGATTAATAATACCAACAGATCCGTAGTGTTAAGAAAGATGATTTTTCATATAGCTGTCTCTTTGAATTCTTATGGTTAACCAAGAGGAGTTAGAACGGGACAGTTATTACGATCATTTAAACCAAAACCTCACATACGTCAGTTTAGTACAATTGCCTGACAGGTGAAGACCTGTTAGATATCACTTGTCTGTCTCTCTCAAACGTATAGAAATCGTTCAACTTAAATGAGCCACCACATCAGCCGAAGGACGTCCACTGCTGGACATAGGCCTCCCCCAATTTCATGGGAGGGTAAATGCCATAATCACCACGCTTGACATGCGGGTTGGCGATCGCAGTAACACCACCGTACTCCAGGGATCCCCCGGTGGTCTTGGTCGTAGTTTTAGGACATACCCGGGACCCCGGGTCCGGGTCATTTAAATGAGCGAATCTGCTATAGGTATACTCTGAAAACTGTGTTACCTACCGATCTGTGTTACCTACCTACTTAATAGATCCACTGCCCTAGTGATGATGATGTTGATGAAGTTAGTTGTCAACATTTAGACATAAATGTGTCTGGTTCAAAAAAAAAAGTACTTTTTGAACAAAATTTTCGGTCACATGATTATCCCCCAAAAAAAATGTTCCCTTCATTTTTTTAAACCACGTTCAATTGATTCTTCTAAAGTATAAACCAGTCCAATAGATGGTTGCGAATAAAATTCGTTTATATTTATTTTACATGATATTTGAGTAACTTTAAATTCGTCAAGTTTTTGGCTCCATACAAAATTGAAATGTTCCCAGGACATTTTTTGATACATATATGTAATAAAAAATAATAAGACGGCTCTTACTTTAGATTTTTTTTGTCTTCGTTGTTAGAAAAGTAGTCAATTTAAAGTATTTTGGTTGAAAACCTCAGAAACTATGTTATTTTCACATAAAATTTATCAATTTATAAAGTGTCCCCAAAAATCTTCCAGTGTGTTATCCTGGTTGCGTGTTAGGCTAACTTTTTTATTTTATAGTAATGGCCACATTGAAGCAATTATTTAGAGTGGCCACACTATTAGCTACAGCTGGCAAGTATTCCAATAAATGCCAGCCATCTTAGTTTGGCAACAAAACTGCGTAAACGTGCGCCGGAATTTACTTTCACATTTTAAACGTATTTTCAACAATAAATTGCCAAGGTATGTGTAAATTTTTCACTATTTCCAGTCCTACTACGAAATAGATATTCATATGGGGTCTAGATTATGAATTTCTTGCTTAAATAACTTTAAATTTGCGGCTTCTATAATTAAATTAAGGCATTTTTCCCGTGGTGTTTTTTTTATTCCATCGTGTTATGTCGTGTTGTAAATGCGACCTGTAGACGAGAACATCCGGACAGACAGGCATACGAAAGAGTTTTTGTCGAATGCTGAAACGGAGACGCTTCACTCGCTCGGTCAGTTAAGTAAATTAAGACAGACATACGAAAAATTATACAGATTATTTTTGTCGAGTCAGTCATTGGAAAATTTTAAATTAAAACAAATAGAAATTGTGAGAGCCACTAGTATCGTTTTTAAACCCCGACGCAAAAAGAGAGGGGTGTTATAAGTTTAACGTGTCTGGCTGTGTATCTTTGGTATCGCAGCTCTTAAACGGATGAACCGATTTTCGTTTAGTTTTTTTTTGTGTCATAGATAATTTTATCCCGAGTGTTCTTAGCCATGTTTCATGAAAATCTATTTAGCCTTTTTTGAGATATTGAGCTTTGAAATAAAAATGTCGGGGGTTTTTCAACTTTTTTAAGATTTTAGTTATTTAAATCAGTCTACTATAAGTAGCGTGCAATGTAAGGCTGGTTTCACAGTCGCCCCGTCGAGCGCTGCCGTCCAGACGCGCATGCTTGTAAATACACTAGACTCGCGCGCTCGTAAATTCACTAGTAGCGTTTTATAGTCACGCTGATGAAGCGCGCCGCGTTTCTCATAGTTCCGCCTTGCGTCAAGCGCGTGCTGTTGAAACGCGCTCTTCGACGGCGCGACTGTGAAACCAGCCTAAGAATACAGGGAAGTTCCCCGCAAGTTTTAAATAAAGATGTACGAGACTTGTTAGTTAAATAAGTTGCCATTATTAAAGTCGCGTTCCTGGAATGTGGTTTATTTATATTCCGAATTTGGAAGAATTTTTCACGTGTGTATTGTGTAACGCCCCTGACAACATAGACCTACACCGGGAGGTCACCAAAGGTAAGTGTCATTTCAAGACAACTTTTGACTTCATTAACTATGCATTACTTCAGCCGACGACGGCGCGTTATTATGGCAACGATAGTCTGCGATAACCCTAACAAAAAAGTATTAGGACTTACATGATGCCGTTATCTTCTCTCATCTTCTTAGTGGAGAAGTTGGTATGTGCTCCCGAGCCATTCCAGTCCTGCACGGGTTTGGGGTCGAAAGTGACAATGACGCCGTACTCCTCAGCGAGCCGGTGCAGGATGTAGCGCGCCACCCACAGGTCGTCCGCGGCACTCACGCCCACAGACGGCCCCACTTGGAACTCCCACTGCGAGGGCATCACCTCGGCATTGGTGCCAGAAATCGGTACGCCAGCATAGAGACAGCATCTGAGGAAGAAGCGAAATGCGTAATTGAAAACAGTTTGAGGTAAGAACATTTACAACGGTTGTCAGATAAACGAGTAAATACCGGTAATGTGAATCGACGAGATCTCTGGCGAACACTTTGTTAGCACCGACCCCGCAGTAATAGGGCCCCTGTGGTGGGGGGAAGCCGCCCGGGGGCCAGCCGAACGGCCTGAGGTCCGCGTCGAGGAGGATGTACTCCTGCTCGATACCGAACCACGGCTCATCGTCTTTGCACTTGTCAGAGGCCTCCTGGCACCGGACGCGGTGGTTGGTCTCAGTAGGCTCCATGTTGTGCTTAAAGGTATCGCACATGACCATCACGTGGTTGCCGCGGCGGAACGGGTCTTTGTATATAGCTCGCGGCACGATGAATGTGTCCGAATTGTGCCCATCCGACTGCCCGGTTGAGCTTCCATCGAAGTTCCAAATTGGCAAATCTGTAATCCAATACCGGTCTTAAATTACTGCCATTTATTGATACGATCGCGGCACAGTATCGGCTATCAACTTTATCTATCAATCGAGTTTATAAATACGCTGTTGTTAGACGAATATATCGATAAATGATCGGTAAAGATTTGATTTGACAACTATCTATACGATAAGATGATAATGGATTAATTACAAAGTGTCTCGGCAGGAATCCGAATAATTTTACCAGCGTATTCCTGACCATGTTTTGAAAATAAAATGATTATAAAGTAAGCTGGACTCGGCCCCAATTTAATTTTGCCGCTAGCCAGTCTACATTTAATGCATAATATGTTTTCAGGCATATATTTAATGGAAAAACCATAATTTTTTCGAAGAAAATCTCACGACCTGGTGAATACGCTTGTAAATCTCTCGGGTTCGTCCCAAGCACGCTGTATTAGACAATAATGAATATAATGATATTTGTACGCGTTACACACTTATAAAATTACTATTTTATACCCACAAGCAATGAAAATAGGAAGATTTATTTAGAAAATATGTAATGTAATGAAACTATCAATTTAATAAGATATATACATACCTATTCGCTGTGCTAGACTAAATATTGTCTTAGCCTTGACTGTAAAACTTAATTCTTTAGATCATTGCTCGTAATGTATAGTCGAGTCTACAAATCTACGAAGTAAGATAAATCAGTATGTATTTACAGCTATCTAGCTAACTGTCTACGAGTGTGAAGCACATTCAATATTGGATGGAGTGAGTGAAACCTTTTAAGTTCTCATCAAAGCTATCCCTATTCTCCCGTTCACGCAGCTTGCAACGGACTTGAAACACGTTTTCCAGATCTCTTGGCATCGAGAACGGCAGATATTTCGCAGCGTTTATCCAAGTGGGAGGACTAACATTTTCCATTACCCATTTTTTGTTCATATCTTGTAAAGTTCTGGTCAGCATATCAACTGGGCAAAAAAGTAATACGCATATGTTGGGTAATATAATATGTCGCAACAAATCAAAATGCGCAGTTCATATTTGTTTCTGTCGTAAATGCAAATTAAGTAGTTAAAATTATAAAAGCCGATCCCTGTGTATGTATGGTGATGCAAAACACGTAATATAAAATGAGCCTACCAACCAACATACCTAATCGAAATAGAGTAAAAGAGTCAAAAGAGATGGCGATTTTTATGAGTGGATAGGTGGACGAGACCGTTTAAATTCCCAACTTTGAGTCAGCACATGAGGATAATATTCGGGTTCCAAGTAATTTCAGACATTTATAGTTTCCGTTGAACTCGTTGAAGCGCAGCTATTGTTAATGATAATGATATTGAGATTACAATTCCAGTCATCCATGGAATAATCTTGACAATTTATTAAAAAGGGATTGTTCTTGGCCAGCATTTAGCCAGGGGGCAAAGATGAGGTCGACGATGAAGCGAGCTCACCTAGAAGACGACAATAACATAACCACTGAATACCCATATTAAAATAAAACATGTGAACCCTTTAGTGGGCAACGGCAACATAATATATTTGCCGTCATAGGTGTCATTTATTTTCTTTATATTATTTATTTTCTCAGTGAAGGCGTTGTTAGATAATATAAATTATAGTTAGTATTAGAGAACTCGTACCAATTTATAAAAATATCGGCCAAGAGCATGTCGGGCCATGCTTAGTGTAGGGTTCCGTAGTTGCCCAATGAACTTAGTTAGGTACTCTAAATCAATAACAAGCAAAAGGTATTACTTTCGCAGCCTTTCATACGCCTCTTACTAAGAAGGGAAGACTTTTTACGATAGCTCAAAAGCGGCTTAACTGATCATGTCCGCTATAGTTTTCGTTGAAAGTCTTTATTAAGCTTTACTTTAATTTGCTTTTTCATTTTTTTTGGACTCATACTTGAAAAGTAGAGGAGGGAGACACATTTTTTTTTCCTTTGGAGTGTAAATTACCGAAAATATTTGGTGAAGACCTCTATTCGTTTTGAATGACCTATCCAACAACACCCCATACCATAGGGTTGAAGCAAAAAACAAATTTCATCCCCACTTTACGTGAAACCCTACACGTAAAGTGGGGATGAAATTTGGATATCTTAAAAAAAATATATATATTTTATTTGCGACTTTGTCAGTTTTATTGAATGAATGAATGATTTTTTTAATAATATTTTCAAACCTTTGAACAAAAATATCTACCTAAATAAAATTGTTATGATTTTGTTGATAATATTTTAAAAACGTCATTGTAATGCTTTTAAACATTATAATAACTTATTTTAGAACAATAAAATTGCCTAAAAACTTTCAGTGCACTACGAAAATGGGTAATTGTGTCATTCATTGACCGATAGTGGTAAATATATTGCCGCTAATAACTTCGAAATGACAATAGAATAAAAAGATAATCCTCGGTTTAAATTAATAAGAATACGTAGATTGTACGTATTTGCAAACTACTAAATAGTTGCTTCAGTAACAATTGGTCAAAGGGTTAAATGGACCAAGGCTTAAATTGACAACGAGAGACAGACAGTCAAGGAAATCTCAAGTTTGTGAGGTATAATTTGCAGCCTGCATTCCATCGCGCGTGCCAATTAATGTTGCACTCCACAGTAAAAGTAACTACGTCGCTTACATATACTTTAATTAAATTGCGAGTACTTAGAATACTACAAGCCCAGGCAGTTTTCGAGTACGCAGATACATGTATATAACGTAAGTCGTGGTTATTAGTTGGCATAATAAAATAAATTATACAATATGTTGTTGTTTACTAACTATCCAACCCAAGTCTATGAAGGCCAAACATTTTAGACCGGGTATACTAATTACAATTGTTAATGAGGATGTAATACATCTAGTTAATCATAACATAGGATATGTCGTTGGACATTAAATTTAAATGTGTTTAAAAATACCTACAGTATTTAGTTAAACAAGCTGTGACACACGGTTTAATCAACTGACGTGTTGCATAAATGGAAGTCGGTTTAAATGTTGTCAAACCAGCTGACAAGTGGAAAGTAGAACGCGAACGCAATGTAGGTAGGTACATAAGTAAGTACTAACCTTTTGGTGTTTTCGGTATGAAGTTCAAGGTGCGGTCCTTACACCGCAGGTGCTCGCCCGTGCCGTCGATCCAGATGTAGGTGGCCAGGATCTTGTCGGCCGGCAGAGGGAGGTCCTTGTAGCGGTTCAGCAGGGTCTTGGATAGTACCGCATTCGGGGAGTTGGTCAGCACCGGCCCGGATAATATCTTGGGGTTATCTACCCCAATAGAACACAATTAGTACGCTCATTCATGCTACAAATTAAATCCACTGTGACATTCATTAATCATACCAGGTCGGCGGTCGGTAACGGGGTTAGACATAATACGAGTATTGTCGGATTTATTAACAAAACATGAAACAAATAAGGATAGTCCGATATAATTCAGTCAATTTATATTATGATTTGGAATAAATATGCAAGTTGGAAGGATTTAAAAAAAAAACCTTGTTTGCTGTATGACATTGACGTTTGCGTAATACAGATACTTTAGATACTTGGAAAAATAGGTAACTTATAAATAGGTTGAAAATATAATAAACATCTAAATAATCCCTTTGCGATACTTCCATAAAAAATAAATTAATAAAACCACACCATACACGAGTTTTTCTTACGCGCACGATAAAAAGTGAAGCAACGCACTTAGGGCTCTTTCGCTTAGCTCCATCGTGCGTAATCAAAGGATCAAAATTGTATGTTACCCAAATTTGAGACTACGAGTAGTAAACAATGTTCAAAATATAGCATTTTAATTTGTGTGATTACGTATAACATAAATTTTAGGGTCAAAGCAGACCTGCCTTTAAAAAATGTGTCGAGGTTTCTATTTCCAATCTTGTTTTCATATTAATTAACAAACACTCGGCCATATCGTACTAAATTCATCATGTAAGATATCAAACTCGAATGTTAAAAAGGTTAAGAAAAGTTTGAAATCTCAAATGCAAAAAAAGGGCGGCTATGTCCAATTGAGCCAAACACGAATTTAATTTATAAATATTAGTCGACCTACTTGCGCTAAAGGCTAACGATATTTAGAATATTATGAAATGACATAATAGGGCCAGTCAGGACAAGTGCACATTCGGGATGGGGGCGATTTACATTAAAAATATCATACCATATCAGCCCAAGGACGTCCACTGTTAGACATAGGCCTCCCCCAATTTAATGGGGGGTAAATGCCGTAATCGCCACGCTTGGCATGTGGGTTGGCGATCGCAGTATCTCCACCGCACTCCAGGGATGCTGCTGCCCATCCCACGGTTGTCTTGGTCGTAGTTTTAGGACATACCCGGGTCCGAAAAATATCATAATCGACCGATATTACAAAACTAATGAGTAAACGACATCTTACATCCATGCTAAAATAAGTGCAAATTAAAACAAGTGCGTTGCATGGATATACTATTAAGATGACGTAATATTTGTAGATTTGGATATATTTTCCAAAAGGCGTACTAATCCCGGTGGCGCACTTGACCCGGTTCACTATATCCACGATAACTACCAAGTTCTAAATTTCATGTATCAGATCTTGTCTTAATACATTTCTTAGTATAGAAATATTCTTTACGCGCATAAAAAAATCCAAGCAAATTACCTAAATAATTATTAAGAGAACTTACCTTCTACTTTGCCATCACCCATATTGCTGTCTTTTTACTTGTTTGATCTGTAACAAAAAATATAAAAGCGTTAGAAAACTTAATTACTCAAACAATTACTGAAATGAGTGATGCAATTTTAATACTTTTTCACTAGACCGTGTCTAACTCGTATGATTAAGCATCAAGACTTAAAAAAGCCATGAAGCATACACACATGTACCTAAAGTGAGACAGGGACTTTGGTTTTTGAATTATTTCACTGTTTATTTACTAAACAAAGTACAAATCATTTTTTTGACAGTCTAATGCATTTTTCTGAAAATCTGTTTTAACCGGTTGCCTGCAGTTACGAGATAAAAACTTCCTAACTAGGTAGTATATATTAGAATATTGTAAAAGCAACGAAGGCCAGCAGAATTACGCTAAGCACTTAAGTGCCATTTGCTTATTAGGCATTGTCACTCAAGTGTCGGCAGTGGGTACTTCTTCAGTGCTTTCTTGAATTTCGCCTCCTTGTGTCGTGTGGGTGCTTGTCGGACGTATACTCGATCATTCCAGTTAGTCAGATACATGCACATTGTACCTGCCTAGCTAGCTTGATCTCCTTCTCGCACTTACTTGCTTGCTAGAGAAGGGCGAAAATTAGTAGTAGTAGCCGTAGAAGATCGACAAGCACGTCACGCAACCGCACTGTATTTGACACACGAAGACTACACAATATGTCGTAAGAGTAAACGTCTTCATCACACCACATCTACCTTGACATTTGAAAACTACGAGTATGTTTAGAAAAGCTACCAAACTAGTGATCAGCTGAGGCGCCATTGTAAATATAAATCCTATAATGTAGAAAATAATTTATGATTCGTGGAATCGAGACGGTGTAGGTATTCATTGAATAATAATTAATAATTTCTACCTTATTACTAACCGACTTCCATAGAAGGAAGGAGGTTCTCAGTTCGTCTGCATGTTTGTTTTTTTTATGTATGTATGTTCCCCGATAACTCTACACCACGTGGGCCGATTTTGATAATTATTTTTTGTTTCAAAGCAGGTACCCCCAAGTTGGTGTCATGTAAATTTGGTGAAGGTCTGATGATGGGATCCAGGAGGAATCGAGGGAACTCCTCAAAACTGATAGGCACGCGTATGGCGATTTCGGTATTTTCTCTAGTTAATTGGACTAGGTTTTATTTGGCTAAAAAATATTATTAGTGATATGAGGTGCCAAGAATGCGGCCTAAAGGTTCAAGAGCTAAGTAGTCAATGTAGTTGTTAATGCAATTACCTGTTATGTGTAATTGAAAATAAACAAACCCTTGACATGGCGTGGTAACGAAATCACGAAATCGATTGGCAGTCTGCCCTAAGTATATGATCGTAGAAATTCTCGAGGAACAATACAGGCCAGCACGCGACAAAACAATTGACATCACACCTTGTAACTTCTATCGACACGGCATTACTAAAAGATTCTGAGTATTACTATTTCGGGAAAATATCAATATTTAAGACACTTCTCACTCTTACATAATCAATTTCGGATAAGATTTAATTACGCTTGTCTATCGGGTAATCCATTTTGTTTTATATTGTATTAAACGCGTTAACTACGGCTTTGTCAGTTAATGTTCAGCCCTCCAGCCAGCTCATATAGTGGTGGTGGTGGCGGTTAATTAGCCCTCTTTTTAAAAAACCGACTCGTCCTCACCGGTCTCCACACACCTCACCCGTTATCAGATGGAAATTGTCAAATGTCACTTGCCAAATTTTGACAGTTTCCATATAAAACGGGTGAGGTGAAGGTGAGGACGAGTCGGTTTGTGAATAGGTACAGACTCATACAAGCTAGCACGCGCATATGATTAGCAAGATATCAAGTCGAGATATTGGTTATCATCAAACAGTACGAGTAGGTATTATACCAGTATATACTAGTCGGCTCTGTTAGCAGATACAATTATTGTCATAGTGTTAATACGTGCAATATATATCCATCGGTAATGTATTCTAGAACATTAAATATAGTTAGGTAAGTACGCGGTCAGGGATATTTCCACGTATTCGCTCCGCCTACATGCTCGATTCTTCACAAATGTATGTAGCGATTTCATATGATGTGTTCTTTGCTGTATAACACTTATCAGTTAATTCCTAAATGCATCTATATTTATTAGTATTACATTAAAAAAAGTTCTGAAACAAAAAAATTGTTCGTCTCAGTTTGTATGAGGGCAACGTGACTGTAATGTGAAAATAGCTGATGTGACATTCAATACAATAAATTAACATGGTTCAGAACGGAGGATGCATAACAAAATATCCGGATCCATGCCAGAGTGATTAGTGAGTAGCATTGCCGGCATTGTTTAATTTATGTTGGCCTTAGTTGGTTTGTAAAATTGTAAGCTTGCCGGTGACATAACGGCGCATTCGTTGTCAGCACACCGTGTTCATTTTTGTCACTTCCTTCTTCTTCTTTCCGTGCTTCTTTGCAAGTTTGTATTGTATACGGTCTTCCTCGAGCTGTGTTTTCTGCCATATTTTAAATAGGTCACAATCATTTTGTCACTTCCATGACTCGTAATGTTCACCAGTTACGTACTGCGCTCATAAACAAGTCAGCCCCTTTTCGAGTCAATGATCGGTCACGTGGAAATACGTAGTCTTCATTCAAGTTCAGAACCGATAACCCAATTGGGTAAGAAAGAACCTAATTACAATCGATCCCATACTAAGCTAAAGTGCCACTTTTTGTAATATAGGAACTAGACGATATATGAATGTGTACTAGACGACAGATATCCCTATTAGGTATATATTATTTATTACTCGGTCGCAACGGATTTCTAAATGCGATAGCTGTCTGTTCATACCCACTTTGACGTTTCCAAACTTATTGCGGTCAGTAAACTATATAGTCTGCCTGCCTGTCTTTAACCTTTTTTTATCCTTTATTTAACTATGCCATACATAAGTTGTATGTAAGAAACAAATGAGCGTCCCCTACATCTTACCAATGACTGTACGTTAATAGATAAAAAAACAGGCTTTAAGTAAATACTGGATAAATTGAATTTTATGCCCCATATCCCATATCAGGCGTAATCGTGCATCGACAAACGATTGTTGACATTCGAGGGAATGATGTCGTTGTCCACAAAGGTTGAGATTCATTTATTTCTGTATACAAGTTTCTTTGTCCGCGTCTCGTTGGAGTAAGTACTTGCGTATTTTTATTAGTCATGCATGATATTTATTTGTACTATAACAATAATAATATTAAATTTTGCTTTAAGATGAATTAAGGTCGCACGATGTACAGCAATTTAATTAACTACTTATCAAGTTGTCTGTTAAACAGGTCGTTATATGTAGATTTCCATATGCTTTAATTGAAATGCGTAATAGTTGAAACGAAACTAGGTGTGATGTGTGATGATGATGAATACAGTTTATTTTTGTCTTAAATAGAGTAGGCACAACAAAGAACCCTGCATGTGGACTTAGTAGATTGTCATGGAACTTATTTATCAGTGCATTGCACTTAGTTACGTCTGCGTTTGAACGTGACACAAACGCAAGCAATCCGGACAACGATAAACCTAAAGTATCCTAGTTAATAGTAAGAATATTAGGTAGGTAAGTACTTTGTTACATGATTTTGGTTTGAAGAATTTGGTTAGTTTACCTTTGTTTAATTGTCCACTGTGTTTTGTGTTTATTCCACTCTACATTTAAAGAGCCCTTATACTAATACTTTTTACATATGAAAAAAAAAACTGTCTATTGTTTTATAAACCAAATCAGTCATTTCCGTTCATTTGTTTTATCACTATTGTTTTCACAATTCCCTCTGTATTGATTCCTACGAATTAATGGAATAAACCCACCGCACCTCATCGATTAAGGTTTTAATTTTATACCACCTACATAGAATATGATAATAGCGCACTAGGTACATAAATTGTCTAATCTATGTTTATAGTGGTGAATCAGCAAGTCAATTAATAGTGTAACGAACACAACGAACGAACAAACAAACGAACGACGAGTGTAACGAAGGATACAAATTAAAAAAAAAATCTTTTGTTACAATTGTTACTCACACCTCATACAAAAAAAAACCGAAAGGCAATCAATAGATTCTTAGTTTTATAGTTGATTACCATTTGTTGAGTAGTTATGGCGCGGAAATAAGTTCACTCCGTGTTAATTTAATGTCAACTTTTATTCGTAATCAATCTTCATGGTATTTATGATTTTAATAAGATAACCATTGTGTTATCTTTCGTAATAAGCACAGAGTTCGGTTATTAGATTCATTTGATTAAGCGTGTTTATAGTTTGGCCGTGGCAGTTCCATTAGTGATAAGAAAGTGGCTACCTATACCTATGGGTAGGTTGGGAGAGCGATTAGTTAGCGAGGGTGTCGCAACCGCCGACCGCGGAATAAGGTTACCCGACCAACTGAAATACTACATTGTGTTACATTCCAAATTCATTCACCTACGTGTAATAAGTCTTCTAAGTTACATTAGCCAATGGGCAATAGATACTATCCACGGACTCCGCGGAGTGCTAAAGGGAAATGTAAGTATTGTCGGTAAAGTAAACAAATAAACCTGAGAAAGTCACTATAGTACCTACTATCGAATGATCCAATACAGTAGACAATAATATTTAAATCCTAAACTGTCCAAGACTTTCTTTGAATTACGATTTTACATATATCTGAATAATTTCCTCATTTGCAACCTGAACGTCAATATTATTGGGTGCCTTGTACGACGAAGTATGACATTGAAGTCTCAGAATATCAGATAGATTTCGATAATATTTCAGGTTCGTATTATAATTTGTCTATTTTTAGGGTTCCGTAGCCAAAATGGCTAAAACGGGACCCTTATAGATTCGTCGTGTCTGTCCGTCCGTCCGTCCGTATGTCACAGCCGATTTACTCGGAGACTATGAGCACTGCAATTAAGAAATTTGGTAGGAAGGTGTATGCTATGGACCGCTACAGAAATATGATGTGAAATTACTAAAAAAATAAAAAAGGGGGGGGCACCCCATACATGTAACAGGGGGGTCAAATTTTTTTTTCAATGCACGTAGGCGTGTGTGTTATCAATGGATAGGTCTTTAAAAATGACATGGATGTTTTTAATAAACTTTTCCATTTAAGTCAACCGTTGGCAAGATATTAGCTGTCAAAGTCGTAAAAACTGTCACCCCCCCCCCCTCTAACTTACAAACTATGAAGTTCAAAATTGATGTACAATTATAAATACTTTCAACGATTTTTGGTTTGTACAAGATAGATTTAACGGTTTTTGAGTTATTGCTGAAAAACTGTCTTGCCCAAACAAAAGGGCTTAAGTGCCGTGACTTCCCTATGAAGATACGACTTTTTTCGATGAACTGTATTGTATAGTGGTGTTAAATGTAGATTAGGATGTGTCGGTACGGAACTCTTCTCTGTGAGTGACCCGACACGCACTTGGCCGGTTTTTTTCTATTTATTAAGTGAATTTTAAGTGCCAGCTAGTCTATCTATAGCATGTCTATAGAGATAATGAAACTAGGCCAGTTTACTGAAAATAGATTATCATACACGTCTGACCGTATCGAATAGAGTTTATTTACAATTGATACACTCTTATCAATATCACTAACACATTAGGTTGCTTGCCTACTAGCCGCATAGATACACCAATTATGCTTACATACATACTCGTACGTATGGAACTGACCGCAATAGTCTCATAATTATAAAATTATAATATAACTTTATATATAATTATAGGTATGCTTAAAGAAAACTCATTCATTTGGAATTAAGGTTACGGGCGCTGATTTAGGTTAGCGACGGGATTTATGAAATCTATAAATAGTCGAAAACGTTTGATTGGGAATGTTTTGGCCACGACGGAGCCGCGTGGCGCGCGGGTGGTGACCGATGCACTGCTTCATATTCGGTACAAAATAAACAATGAAAAGAAGTATACTGAACTCCGGCCGTCCTTATCACGGCGCGAGCGCGTGCTATGCTTCCGATTATTGAACTTAGCCAACACGTCGCATGTGATTAATTATAAGTGTTAAGTATAACTGAACCAACCTACGAACTTTACTATATACGTGAATGAAATTGAAATTTTCACAAACAAATTAAGTAGTTTGCGGAGTTGCAAGCAGTAAAACATATACAATGTGTTTCTAATTTTATGACCTTTGTAAATTACCTTTGTTATTTAATTATCCTCTCCTAACGCTAGAAACAGATTCTGATCTTGAAAACGTGTCTCTTTATTGTTGTGGCGTATTTTTCTCATTGTCCTCTTTACCTATTTTCCATTTTCCTCATCTTTGAACTGCTAGGAAACATGTTTTCAAGATCACAATATTCGTCGCAGTGAGGACAGAGGAATATTAATTCTTCTTTACCCTTTTTTTATTAAATACCCTTTTGTTGGTACACTAACTACGTACAATTTCTAGAATAATAAAAGCTTTTTACCTTTTGTGACCTACGATCATGTTTTCTTAGTACGTAATGAACTTTTTAAAGTTGAAACGTTTGAGGCCTTGTTACACTTTGTACTTAGGAATCAAGGGAAATATAACTAAACTAAACTAACTATAAACTAAAATAAAACAAAACTAAATAATTACAAATAAAAAACAGGCCCCAGGTCTGTTCCGTGTGGCAAGGTGCCCAGAAGGCTGGCGGCATTGCCACGCTGGATGGCAATGGAGATCCGTTGGGCGAGATAGGCGCCAGCCCTCTGGTCACCAGTTGCCTCCACGAGCCGCTTTGCGAGCTCGCTGAAAAAATTATGTGCTCCGGGCCCCCACGGCCCAAGCGTTTCAACCCCAAACGGCTCAAACATGCAGCCAGTATCAATGACTGCATATTTGCGCCGTTTGAGGTTTTCCGCTGTGTTAGCAGCAGCCCCAGCCCTAATTGAAGTCCCTGAAAGATGGGAGGGTATCCACACATGTGGCATCCCATACTAGGGGTCGTCCCAACTTCCAGGGAACGAGTGTCATGCCATCAGGTCTTTTGCCGTCATCTCTAGCTAGACCTGATGGTTCTAAAACCGCTGGTACTCCAGCAGTGACGAGGGCTTATGCCTTTCCACATGTTGAGATGAGGATAAGAAAATTTAACATGCACAGCATCTTGCCTTACTGTCAACGTCACCTACAATGTCGCCGAAACCGGCGACAATGACCGACGTAGTTTTTAGATACTATTTTTCATGTGTTTGTTAACTGGTCTTTATTTGGTATAATAAATTGTTTACTTCACTGAGCAATTAAAGTCACATAAACTAAACGCGAGAAATTTCTCATTAACTTAATTACAAACCCAATTAGGAAATTGTCGTCAACTGTGGCACACTGTGGCTACTTTCCTGTGTCGTACGAGTAATTGACATCCAGCGATCATCTTTAAAGGTTGATATTGACGTTCTTTCATATATGGTATTTATACGTACGGATATCCACATAGTCGAACGTTGTTTTATTTTAGTTTAGTTATATTATTACCTAAATCATGTTATATTATACAAAAGAAGAAGTCCACATGCAGTTGACCTGCACTTTTTTTACAGTCGTATATTAATAATGTAAACAATGATTGTTTTTAATTATGCCAGCACAACAGCTGATTGCGAGTGTTGTGCCGACCATTGTACTTATTGACTAGTGCCTACGGTTGAGGAAGATATCGAATAAATAGAAAAAAATGCGTAAACAGCTTTGTTCGATAACAACCGGCCTTTTCCACTAACAATGCGACCAGGAACCTTGGTCTCCGAGGTTTCCTATTTCGTTTATATTTCTTTAAAAATATAAGCCAATCGTTTCATTCATTTAGCAGCTATTTTTTTAATATCATTAATATTAACAATAAATATGTTTGGAAACGTCAAAACAAAGAGATTAATACAGAACGTAAATGGATGTGGTGCGCAGTATGATATTCAGCTATGAATATGACAATTGATAACCATTGATAAGGGCTCCAATTGCATTTAACGAAGATTTATAATATACTAAACTACATATGACCGGACTTACTATGTCTAAATCAGCATCACTATTACAATAGGATATATTTTACAATTATTAAAGATAGTAAAGCCGATCTATGCATTTCGAGGGGTCAGTTTAGATTTTCGGCGGCGAAGAGAGAAATTTTCGCCGTTCATCTTAATAAATCCTGTCATTATTTAGGTGTGCCTAAGTGCTTATGAAAATTTATTTTCTTCGTAGTGTAATATATTTCAGTTTTATAATGATTTGACTACTGAAATATTTGGCTATATATTTTTTCTAGATCCATTTAGAATGCCACTCACTTCATATCAGCGTGTCAATGCTTATTTTTATATTTTTAGAATAGTGCAATGGTAGTACCTATATGAAACCAAAGACAGATGCAGAATTTCATGGTATTATTTTTTGAATAATTAAATATTCAGAAAATAATACCGGCATGACCAGTCAGAGGAGATATTAACAAAATAGTCAATATTCAATTGGAGCGGTGACGAAATTGGGGCACACTTTTTTGTATGAAGCGCTGTCCGCGATTCAGCCCTTAGGCTTGTTTCCCTTCAAAACAATAGCAAAATAAATCCAGAATCGGAGTCATTTAGATTATAAGTGTGGTACATTGGAAGCTTTCAACTAAACACTCTTTAACCGCACGCACATTTATTTAATGAATAAAACTGACCTTACTTACTGAAAATGACTATTTCAAACATAAGTAATTTTCGTTATTTCGCAAAGCATAAGGGTGAGTTATTTAAAAATGTACGTGTGAAGTGCATGCAAAATAATTAAAAAATGTGCATGCAGGACGCATTTTTTAATTAGCGTTGGGTCCTGATTGGATGACAGGTGGTAGCATATGACTCCGCGGTTTATTTAGTTGATGCAATTCGCGCTGCAGTGGTCTGTGGCGAGAGGCGAGTGCACCCGGCCTGCACGTGCTAAGGCCGCCGGGGAGTTTCCACACCCGACACGCTTCCGCTGCACCAACATACGCCAACACCCGCTACCCCTCCAAAATCTCCCAGTCCCGTTTTTTTAAATTACCCCGTAAAATTTTTGTTTACAGTACCTTGACGCTAGTCGGTTTGAAGCTGTCACGCAAAAAGCGATCGTATCGTGTGTGGTTTGCGACGAGCGAGCGTCGCGCGTTCGGTTCGATCGCTGAGCACTTAGAGATTGACTGGTAGTCGTGCGAAGCGCTGGTGAATATATGCGCGCGCATCTCCGCGCGCTTGCGTCGTGGTGGGAGTAACTCGTTACGTACGTACTGTAGCATTACCATGAGTTTGCAGTGACCGTATTCGCTAGCGACTGCGTAAACAATCAGTATGGAGAATAAGTACAGCGCCTCTGGTGGTCACTCATAGAACTACAGATAGGTACTCGTACCATGAGTCAATTACACGTTTACTATACTCGCTCGATTCATCGAGTAGTTTACGTTTCGATACGGAGTGGCGTGCCTAACTTCACAGCATACAAAGCTCTCTTTCTAACTATACTGACATGAAAGAGCAAGGACGATATTGGACAAAAGGCTAAGTACCCAAGGCTTTCTTTTAAAAGTATAGAAATAAACCTGCTAATTTAAAGTGTCACAGAACAGAAGCACAAGGTTAAATGTTAGTGAATCTTTTATTTGCTTTGGTTATTTTTGGTTATTATTGCCATACCTATAAACTGAGTGATGCAGTCTTCCCAGTTTTTATTATGAAATATTTTTTTTGTTTCATGTGATTAGATGTACATAGATTATATATAATGAATAAACCTAATCTCTTTTTATAATATGTTGAAGTGGATTTTTTTATTTATTTCTCATATCAGCCTGAATTTATCCGTTACTTGTCGTTCATCGTCTTACGCAGCCGTCGCTAATATATTCCACACTAAATAATGCCTTGCCGATATTATTTAGATAAATAATTATTACAATAATTTATGAAACAAGATTATTAGAGATAAGCTTTTACGCTCCAATTTACTAGTGAAATAGTTTACTACAGTCGATACGGTATTTTTCGATAGCGACTGTCAAATTGGTGACTCATGGTACCGATCTACGGCAACCGCTACAAAACGTTAGTCGCTAGCGAATGACGTTACCGTCTGGCGGGCGCAGTGAACGCGCAGTTGACTCATGGTACGAGCACAATCGAAATCTACACGAAACGCGTTTATTCGGTAGCGACTGTAGTAACGTAATGTACGTATTCGATAGTATCTCATGGTAGCGGTACTGAGCGCTCATTCATGGCAGATAATGCCTTCTGGCTCGGAACCGGGAGGGCACGGGAAGCGTAACCCACCGGTCCCATAGTTACGGTTGACACGCTCAAATTACACACCGACGCGAGGTCACCTCCTCGTCCTGTTTGCACCCGGTTTGTTTATGCGCTTCGGGAACAATTGAACCCGCTCGTACGTAGCACTTCTAACAATTGAGAAATTACTGAAGATTATACTAGATCGTTTTAAAATACACGGTGGAAAGTTTACACAGAGCGAAGGGGGCAGGAAGCTACTATTTTTTTTTCCGCTAACCAAAAATGACTTAGAGGAGACCTTCAGTAACTTTTGAGTGAATTCAAGATCACTTCTCCAATTCCTAAAAAAAAATGCTGTCCCAAAACACGACAATTGTAATTAAAAAAGTATAATGGGACTATAGAACCCATTCCCATCAAGAATTACAAGCTTCAAATCCAATCAAGACCAGAATTCTGAGAAATCCATAATTATAAAATTCTTAGTATGTATACGCTATATATAGCCATAGAAACGACGTAGGTAGCATATTTCATAATCATTAAAAAAAAGTAAAAGTAAAAGTAGTTTATTCTTCAAATTAGGCATATTACATGCACCTATGAACGTCAATAAACTACCACCGGTTCGGAAAAATAAACCTCTGCCACGAGAAGAACCGGCGTAAGAAACTCGGCGAGGGGTCATTTTTTCAAAACAATATACATTGTATAGTTAAATATAAATTACAGTGTCAGCTACTACAAAATAACTGAAATAACAATGCTACAGTAGAAAACATATTTTCGCGATAGATTACCCGTGCAGGACGCTATCACTGCCAAACATCCCTATCCATGATGTAATCGTTTATCTTATAATATGCTTTTGAAATAAGTGTTTGTTTTACTACAGATTTGAATTTAGAATTACTAAGTTCAGTAATGTGTTTAGGAATTTTATTGTAGAATTTGATACAATTTCCCAAGGACGACTTTTTCGCCTTTACTAGTCTATAGAAGGTTACTTTCAGTTTCCCAGTATTTCTCGTGGCTATTGGTTTATCAGCGTTCGTTGGAAAATTGCCCAAATTCTTCCTAACATACATTATTATTTCAAATATATATAGGGACGGCAGGGTTAGAATATCTATTTCTTTGAAAAAATCTCTTAATGACTCACGTGACCCCAAGTTATAAATTGCTCGGATAGCCCTTTTTTGCAAAATTAAAACAGTTTCAATATCTGCAGCTGATCCCCATAAGATAAGACCATAAGTAATTATACTATTAAAATAAGCAAAGTAAACTAACCGTGCCGTTGCCACATTGTTAAGCTGCCTTATTCTCCTGACTGCAAATGCAGCAGAGCTCAACCTACTTCCTATCGCTGTTATATGGGAACCCCACTGCAATTTTGAGTCCAATGTAATACCTAAGAATACAGTAGAAGTAACAAATTCTAATGTTTGACCATTAAGTCTAATATTTGTATATAAGTTTCTGTTTGATGAGTTCGCAAGAGAGAATTTAATACATTTCGTTTTTTTCGGGTTCAATACTAAGTTATTGGCAGCAAACCAGTCAGATATCATGGAGAGGGTATTATTTGGTTCAATGAGTTCAGTATCTCTCCTATTTACCTTGAACAGTAATGAGGTGTCGTCTGCGAACATTACAATGCCTGATCTTCGGCTTACCATATATGGCAGATCATTTACATAAACAAGGAACAGGAACGGACCTAGAATAGACCCCTGAGGTACTCCCATCTCTACCACTGTCTCTGACGAAATGGCTTTATTTATCGCTACCTTTTGATTTCTCTGTGTTAAGTATGACTTCATGAGATCTAATGCGTGCCCTCTGATGCCATAAAACTTAAGTTTACAAATTAAAGTACCATGATCTACACAATCAAAAGCCTTGGAAAGGTCACAGAACACTCCGATGGCGTCGTGCGACTCTTCCCAAGACTGCAAAATAAATTTTAATAAACTTGCACCTGCATCAGTAGTTGACCTACCCTTCGTGAAGCCGAACTGCTGTGCGTGCAAAATATTGTGAGAATTAAAGTGAGAAACCAATTGCGTAAGCATTATTTTTTCGAATATTTTGCTAAACGCAGGTAGGATAGAAACTGGACGATAATCAGAAGGATTATCTCTATGACCTGATTTGAAAATTGGAACTACTTTACTACATTTCATTAAGTCTGGAAAAATGCCATAGTCTATACAGTTATTAAAAATGAGAGCTAGAGTTGGTGCAACGACCTCCAGAATAGATTCCAGTACCTTGACTGACACGCCCCATAAGTCCTCAGTGCTCTTTATTTTTAACAATTCAAAGGACTTCAGTACATCTAGAGGAGAAACATGATGTTATTTGAAATTAGTTAGTGATTCTAATTTTACGTTGTCATTCAGAAGGCATTCAGCTTTTGTGGTAGATGATGCTAAACTTTGAGTAGTGACTATAGGAATTTTAGAAAAGAAATTATTAAATTCATCAGCTACTTTTACTGCATCAGTTATTAAATTATCCTTTACTTTCAAAGAAATTGTGAACTCTCTATTATTTCTCTTCCCAGTCTCTGTGTTTATTATTTTCCAGACTGTCTTGGCTTTATTATCTGAGGACTTAATTTTATTATTCAAGTGCATTGCTTTTGCTTTTGTGCACACTGTTTTAAACAATTTGGAATAATCCCTAACATACTGATGGAAACATTCGTCAGTGGTGCAAGATCTCCTTTCATAAAGTTGGTATAAGTTATCTCTACTTTTCCGAATTCCGGTAGTTGCCCACTCATTAAATCTCATTTTATTATTTATCTTAATACGCTTTTTACTACAAGTCTTATTAAATTCGTTGCACACTGTATTCAGAAGCATTTTGAATTGATCATTCGGATCATTTGATTCTACCTGGGTGTTCGGCATGGCGACTAGTAGATTAGACTTTAGTAATTCTAGTCTACTTCTACTCAGCGGTCTTATTTCTATAACGCGATCTGGATGTTTTACTTCGCAAGGAAGCCTGACCATCTGAGCTTTATGATCCGAACGAACTCCATTCACTATGCTACTGTCTATATGAGAACTGTTTAACCAAATATTATCTATACAAGTGGCCGAGGTCGGAGTAACTCTGGTAGGTACTTCAAACAAGTAGTCAAAATTGAAAGATTTCAAAAGAGTAATGTACTTATCTTTTTCAGCTGATTGTGATAAAATATCGATATTAAAGTCGCCGCAGACCACTACTGACTTTTTACCACTTGTTGCTTTCCTGAGTACATCCTCCATAATTTCCATAAAAGATGTTAAATCACCTGATGTCATCATTATCATCATATCACGTCCACTGCTGGACATAGACCTCCCCCAAAGAGAGCCACAATGACCGATCCTATATTATTATTCCTAGCATATCTAGTTTTTCAAAATTCTAGATTTTTCCTTATTCATGCAAATTAATTAATGATACCACCAAGGGTGAATGCAAAAGGGCCTTAAGGCCTTAATCACACTAGCGCGGCCTGCGGCCGGGGTATATAGTAAATTTGACAGCTAATGACAAGTTTACTATTGACCGCCGCGGCCAGGCCGCGCCAGTCTGTGAGAGGCTTTAAGCCGCCAGTGTGATTCAGGCCTATGACGGACACTGAACCTTTTCCCATGTAGCTGTCCATCTTAGGAAATACGAGGGTAAAACTGAAAGTTTCGGGAATAGAAGAAAATATGCAGTATAAGTGAGTTTATTTATTTTTATTGTTTTTCAAAATATTCTCCTTTGTATTTCATGCACTTATGCATGCGTTCAAACCAGTCCATAAAGCACTTTTTGAACTCTGAAGTAGGGGTCGACAAAATGGCTATTTTATAGGCCTCCACTGCTTCTTCTGGCGTCTGAAACCGCTGACCACGCAGTTTGTCCTTGATTCTGGGGAATGTAAAAAAGTCGTTGGGACTTAAGTCAGGGCTATATGGAGGGTGGTCCAATATTTCGACTTTTTCACCGTCCAGGTACTCGGTTGTTGTCCGAGCGGTGTGTGGGCTGGCGTTGTCGTGGTGAAGGATGATGCGACGACTAGGGTTTGTTTTTCGGAGTTCAGCAAAGACGTTCGGCAAACAAATAGTGGTGTACCAATCAGCATTGACTGTTCTACGATCCTCAAGAGCCACAGTAGCTACGTGACCAGATTTAGAGATAAACGTAGCCACCATCTTCTTAGCCGTACTGCGAGAACGAACAACTTTTGTGGGTTTGAGCTCGTCTTCGAAGACCCATACTCGGGATTGGTTTTTAGTTTCAGGCTCATAAGCGTATATCCACGACTCGTCACCTGATACTATGCTAAAAACAGCATTTGAGCGTCCCTTGTTAAATCTTTTCAAAGTTTTGCGGCACCAATTGACACGGACTATTTTCTGCTCGTCAGACAATAGGTGAGGTATCCAACGGGAAAATAACTTTTTCACGCCTAATTCTTCTTTTAAAATAATTTGTATTTGACTCATTCCAATACCCAGGTGCTCTTGAATTTCCCGATATGTCACATGTCGGTCTTGATTTATCAGACGACGCACAACATCGACGTTTTCTTGCGTGACTGCCGATTTTGGTCGACCTTCACGCACTTCGTCGGTGAGGGATACACGGCCACGTTGAAATTCTGAATACCACCTGTATATTGTAGTCTTTGAAGGAGCTTCAATATTAAAAGCAGCAACCATCCGCTCTTCACATTGTTTTTGTGTTAGTCCACTTTTAAAGTCATAATAAATCATAGCTCTGAAATTTTCACGGCACAATTCCATTTTAAGCAGTGACTCGACGACTTCAATAAACAATTGAAACCGAACCATACTTTTTTTTTCTAAGTGGCCAGTGTGTTGAGATAAGGAAACTTCAGAGATTATAAAAATGTATAATACATGTTAAAAATAAATTAATAAGTATTCGATTCCCGCCACTTTCAGTGCAAGCCTCGTAAGAACTTAATGAATGACATTACAGGATTTTAAAAATCAGCATGAGTCTTTTATACTTAGGGGCGTTAAATAACGAAATTGCATTCTTGAATATCTTCGAAATGGTTCGAATGGGGGCATCGCCATAGTGTCTTAGAGAAGATTATTTTATATCAGGAATGTGCCCTCGCAATTAGCGGAATAAAAATACACCGTGTATACAGGATGTTTGGTAACATGATACAAAGACTTTCAGGGATGACAGAGGGCATTTTAGATATTTTAGAGTCAACTTGCTTTAGAAAAAGTCTCTTAGTTTCCAAGATATGCACCATTTTATTTTGAAAATTGTATGTTTTCCGTACTACCATACATAATATGGAAAATGTTTAGATTTTTTTAATGTTCCCTTTTTTCTGGTTTATCGTAATTTTTCAGTAGCTGTAGGAACTAAGGAAGTTTTTGTAATCAATTGAATTGGGACTAACGACTTTATACTGCCTGTAATAAGATTTAGTTATTTTTATGTTCAAATCAATGAAATTGTAACCTATTTTTCTTAGAATCTCAGATAAGGAAGAGCAAAAATAATTTAGAAAGCTACATATACACCGGAAAATTCGCGGGTTACGGGCGGTTTCCTTTGGCTGAACGCGATTTTTCCTACATACATACGCACATAGCACGTAGAACCGATGGCCGTTGGGGCGGAAAGGTTCTCGAGTGGCGACCACGTACCGGAAGGCGTAGCGTGGGCAGGCCCCCTACACGGTGGACCGATGACCAGGTAAAGGTCGCGGGTGTTCGCTGGATGCGGGTGGCGCAGGACCGGTTATTGTGGAAGTCTTTGGAGAGGCCTATGTCCAGCAGTGGACGTCTTTCAGCTGACATGATGATGATGATGATGACAGAATTTTCAAAAGGGAATTAATAGGTTTTGGTAGGATTATTATACTCCGAGGAGTGCCTGTAATGATCCTAAGATTTAACTATTTAATTTTGAGCTGAAAAAAGTAATGCTCTCGGCGTGTTCGTTTTTCAAACAGACTACGGCCGTATCTACTCGTAAGCGTGTTTGAAAAAATCAATTTGACATAAACACTTTCGCGCGTCTTTTAAGACCATCTTCTACTCACCAAATCATAAATTTCAATGATAAACCTCTTACCTTTCAGAGATTTTGATGGCCGAAAATGACTATTTAAACTGACTGACTCACTCACTCATCTCAATGTTTACCTAAAATGTTGACCTAAAATGTTGAAAATTGGCATCCAGCTAAGCTAGATAATTGTGTGCATACAACGGAATAAAATTTATAAACAGTGTTTTATGATATGATTTTATTTTTCAAAATGTATTTATTTTATTGCCATTGCCGGAAGTAGATAATAAAGTGCACTTGTTTTGTTCCCACATTTAATACTAGACCTCGCGATTATATTTTTCAATTTTAAAACCTGACTCTACGAAACATAAATACCATAATCGGTTGAGAACTGCGACCTCTAGCGGTGAATAGCCAGAAATCTGTCGGCCGGACACACGAAAACATTTTTGTGATGCTTTGGATTCACTCGGTTAATTATTATTATTATTAAGCCTATTTATTAATTTAAAGAGATCTTAAGACGAACACTGAACATGTTTTTTTTTTTAAATTAAAAATGGGCTTGCTCTTGGCCTGCATCTAGCCAGGGGGCAAAGATGAGGCCGATGATGAAGCGAGCTCACCAGAGGAAGATTTAGATAACTTATTTGAACCAAGTAAAGGAGAAAGTGGGTGTCGCATCATATCGGGAGATGAAGAGACTAGCGGAAGATAGAGAAGAATGGCAATTACTCCTCCGACAAGAGGCGCGGCCTTTTTATTTGACGATAATGTTTAATTTACAAAAAAAAGGAAGTACATACTTACGTAAACGGTTTCGCTAATAAAGGAACTGATATCTAACTGAAAAACCATCAAGTTCTTTCAAAGCTCCTTAGATCCACACCACAGCTCCTCTCATGCATAACGTTATTCAATTTCTAATAATTTATACCCAAATAAAACCGACTCCAATTAACTACAGAAAATACCGAAATCGGCATAAGCGCGTGCCTATTTAATTTGAGGATTTCCATCGATTCCGCCTGGATCCTATCAAGGATGGGATCCTCCTGGATCCCTTCACCAAATTTATATATGGGACCAACTCAAAATCGGCCAACGTGTTCAAGAGTTATCGGGGAACATACACACATTAAAAAAAAATGCAGACGAACTGAGAACCTCCTTCCTTCTTCTTCAGTCGGTTCAAAATAATTTCTTATTTGCTACTTAATAGTGTGACTTCGGTTATTTTTTTACCCACCATCTTTGAGTACAATGTAGTCGAACAAGTGTGTCGAAGTTAATAAGGTGTGGCCAATTAAGGGATTTAATAAATTGAAAAAGAGAAAACTTGCCTACTACACTAAATAACATAAATAATTTTCACAAATTGAAAAAGGTTATGTATGACAAGAGCCGTGATCTAAGGAGCTTTGAAAGGACTTGGTATCGAGTTAGATTTCACTTCTTTTATTAGGAAACCGTTTACGTACTTTTCTTTTCTCAATTCACATTTTTCATTTCCAAATATTTTAATTCAGATCTTGTGATCCATATATTGTTAGTTACAATTTTACTTAAAATCTATGTTAGTACTTAATATTAACTTATTCTAAGAACTACTTAACACATGTCATAGTAGTTCTGACCTCATGTACCCAGTGCCACAATATGGAAAGTCAAATCGCCCTGCAATCACCTATATAACGGAATAATATATTTACTTACTTCTCTTGATTAATCGACCTCGAACTATATCTGGCAAGAATATAAGTGTTTATAATATCGTTAGTAATCAGAATCACAAATATCACAATTCTAAAGATATACAAATGCTGAAATAAGTTATCTGTCATACGTGTTATGACGCTGGATAAAAGACGATTGTGTTCAAATTGTTATTAAGGCAATCGATGGAAAATTATTTGTACTCGCTCCTAAATGAGTTTTTACTGAATGAATTATCTTTGTCGTTATCAGTCACTGTTATCTAAAGAGATCACTAGAACAATCCACTAAAGGTTAAGCGTTCTCGGTACATTGTACTTGTGTAACTACAGTTTAAATACTTATGCTGTGTACAAGCGCTCAAATACATGTAACATTATTATATTTAGGCCCCGGGCTAACCTACTGTACTGTGACATGTAAAATGTATGATTCTAATAGTCACTTTTTTGTGACTTAGGTATGCCCTTTTGCTTGAATTATTAATGCATCGTCTAGCGATTGTAGGTTTATAAACTGACTTTGAGAATAATCTTACGATTCCTATCTAGTACGCAATTTCTTAGGTACGAGTGTGTGTCATCGTTTCATCATTAATCTCAGATATTGAAAACTTCTTTTTACTGAATATGAACAGGAAAAAATAATTATATCGCAGTGATGATTTTTTAAGAGTTGAAGGTGTGGGTATATTCTAAGAACAGTCAATAAACTTTCAATTAAGTCAAGAGTTAATTATTTTCGATCATTACTAGGTGTACCTTTCCCAGTGGCGAGACATCCACGGGCTTTGATTCGATTCATCCATCGGCTTAAAAACAAGCTGGTGGGAATCGAAGTCTAATATATAATAGATTATGAAGTCATTGTTTTGTCTATCATTCTATGATTTCATTTGATTTGTTTCGCCACCCGCATCCATCGGACACCCGCGACCCTTACCAGGTCATCAGTCCACCATATGGGGGGCCTGCTCACGCTACGCCTTCCGGTACGCGGTCGCCACTCGAGAACCTTTCCGCCCCAACGGCCATCGGTTCTACGTGCTATGTACCCAGCCCACTGCCAGTTAAGTTTAGCGATTCGAAGGGATAGCCCTTCGGACGGATATAGATCCGTCACTTTGGTTCTGCTGCGGATGGCCTCATTCCTGATGCGATCACGCAAAGAAACTCCCAACATAGCCCTCTCCATTGCTCTTTGGGCGACTTTGAGCCTTCTTATGAGGCCCATAGTAAGCGACCACGTTTCAGTACCATATTTATGTCATCACTGGCAACACACACATTACATTAACATGTAAAAAATTATTCTAGTCATTCCCTTTCAAATTAAACTTTGTCAGATACACACAGAACAGAACAGATTATATGCAATTGAGAATAAAAACACGTATCAGGTATCTCTTTGGCAAACTCTCAGTGAAGAGTTTCTCCTCGGCGCATTAGCAGCAATTTTTTTATTTTATTACTTACATTATTTATTTATGAAACGAAAAATAATGTGTTGTGGTTTGCTTCGTTACACAAGACTGTCTATAAAAGGAGTGTGATGTTTTTATCATTTTTGTTTTTGTTTTGCTTTTGCTTGCTTTACTTAGCAGTAGTTTTTTTTTCTGTTTATAAACTGCCATCAGTCGTTAACGTCTATAATCAGGTTTGATGAATGACTTTGTAACTTTCGGTTTAGGAAACCATCGTGTCGCTAACCACTATGCTGCCTTACACAATGTGCTTCCGTTATAAGCGTTTCACAGCTTGTGTCGTATCCAGTAATTTTGCAGCCCAAGGATTTGGGTGGCCTGCAAGGCGCGCTCGAGATAACCTCTCGCGTGCTTTTTTATTTCTTCTTTTATTGTGGGTACATTGAGATAGTCATGTATTTCGTCGTTCCGGGTAACCCAAGGTGCGCAGAAAACACGGCGTTTTGTGCTCTTTGCAGACACATTATGTTGATGTCGCTGACAATCCCCCATAATTGAATGCCATTAGTCCAGATAGGTTTGATAATGGCATTGTATAGGAGCAGTTTATTATTCACAGAAAGAGTTGAACTACGTCCCATGGGTCAATGAAGGTTTTTGTACTTATGTGGGTTTTCCAAGTTAGACGTCTATCCAAATGGAATCCTAGATATTTGATGTTCTCGCTATGTGGTACGATGGAATTACCCAGATGGACAGGTGAGCAGTCACCGCTCCTCAAGCTGGACGTAATGTGGTTTGATTTTGAAACACTAGCTCTTATGCGCCATTTTGTTAGACATTTATGGGTGCTATTCAACACTAACTGCAGTTGTTCACTGGCTGTTTCGGAATTTTCGTGGCAGGAAAGATAGGCAATGTTATCTGCATAAGTGGCAGCGGTCACGTGTTCTGAGGTAGGCAAGTCATAGGTGAATATGTTGTAGAGAACTGGACCAATCACTGACCCGTACGAAGATTAAATTCTAAAAAGCGAGTAAGGTAAGTTTAGTTTTATCTTGCACAATAGACCCTTATGCCAGACACGGTCAAACGCTTGTTGCACGTCCAGAAACTTAGCAGTAGTTAACCTATTTATTTGCTTACCATTTTGTACATTGCAGTTGAACAGTCGAATTCTTTAGTGACTAAACATATGTTTTCAGATACTTTGCCAATTTCGTCATAAAATGTATTAAGCAATTGTCTTTACCTTTATGGAATAAATAAATATGATTTCCAAAACAAAGCTCGTGACTGGTCATTTTTCTCTGTCTTAGTTGTCTTGTTGTGTACCTACATACGAGGAGTAAACAGTATCACTCGAACCCGCAGTGCCCGCTATTAGCCACTATGTATAAACCAATAATAGTACTCTCACGATTTCATA
The DNA here is from genome assembly GCA_905163555.1 of Notocelia uddmanniana. Lineage (NCBI taxonomy): Eukaryota > Metazoa > Arthropoda > Insecta > Lepidoptera > Tortricidae > Notocelia > Notocelia uddmanniana. The sequence goes on from LR991052.1 coordinate 56,193,543, forward strand.
TGCACTGGAAATTATTGGTTATGAGATGCTAAATATATTATAAAGGAAATATACGTGACCGCGAATCGGACTCCATAGTCAAAAATAGTACAGTGTAAAGCGACAGGCATAGTTGCAAACTGAGGGTTCTGAAACTACAAGAAAATATTAATGATTTTCCCGCTGACGGGATAAACGTGCAAGACCTTTAAAAATAAGTAATAAGTAGCCCAAAATAAAACGTCCGTTTTAACTTTAGACGCATAGATCGATGAATCCAGAGCAACGTCATAACTAGTTAGATGTTTTCAAAGGGTACTTAAGACTCTCCAGTACGCTCGGCTGAACTCTATTCTCCATACAAATGTAGTTTCGTTCTCATTGTAAAATGCCTTGCTAAAATAACATGAAACTTTGTATACACAATGGGAGCCGCCATATCTAGGTCGGAAATTAGTTTCTGTTCTTAGAAATTGCAATGGACAAAAAATTACAGCGAGTTTTTGAGTTTTTTATAATTTCAAGTAACAGAAACTTATTTCCGACCCAGACATGCAGGATCCCATTGTGTATACAAAGTTTCGTGTTATTTTAGCATGGCGTTTTAAAATGAGAACGAAACTACGTTTGTATGGAGAATCAAACTTGGCACGTAGGTTCCTTATAAGGTCTAGGGGTGCACTAAAAAGGATTTTTCAAAATTCAACCCCTAAGGGGGTGAAATGGGGGTCCGAAGTTTGTATGGGGAAAAAAGATTAGTTGGACTATTTTATTCGAAACTTCACAGGAGTATTCTAACGATAAATGAGGAAATACGTGATTCAGGTTTTTTGAGAAATCAACCCCTAAAAGGGGGAAAGGTGGTGACAAATTCTGAAAATCGACATGGGTATTGTTTTTATGATATACCGGGTCGCTGATAACGAAAACAACAATGATTTTAAAATCTCACGTGGAGGACGTGAAATACCATCCCCCCCTGTTGGGGTGCGAGGGGGACGAAATGTCTAAATGTTAATATGGGTGTCGTTTTTATGGTTTTTTGGAACGTTAATTACGAAAATGGCATCGGTTTTGAAATTTAATATTGTGGACATGGAAAACTTTTGAAAGTTTGAGCCAAATTTCAAGAAATAACTGACTGACTGAGTGACTGACATATCAACGCACAGCCCAAACTGCTGGTTCTAGAGATTCCAAATTTAGTATGTACTCGTATGTTCCATATAAGGTCTTGAGGTGCACTAAGAAAGGATTTTTCAAAATTCAACCCCTAAGGGGTGAAATGGGGGTCCGAAGTTTGTATGGGGAATCAAGATTAGTTGGATTATTTTATTCGAAACTTCACAGGAGTATTTCTAACGATAAAGGAGTAAACATTTGTTTCAGGTTTTTTAAGAAATCAACCCCTAAAATGGGGAAATCTGGTGACAAATAATGAAAATCGATATGGGTATTGTTTCTATGGTTTATCAGGTCGCTGATTACGAAAACAACAATGATTTTAAAATCCCACGTGGAGGACGTGAAATACCATCCCCTCTGTTGGGATCCGAGGGGGTTGGAATGTCTAAATATTAATATGGGTGTCATTTTTATGATTGTTTGGGTCGTTAATTTCGAAAATGGCATTGATTTTGAAATTTAGTATTGCGGACATTAAAACTTTTAAAAGTAGGTGCCAAATTGCAAGAAGAAACTGACTGACTGAGTGAGTGACATATCAACGCACAGCCCATACTGCTCGTTCGAGAGATACCAAATTTGGCATGTAAGTTCCTTATAATGTCTAAAGGTGCATGAAGTGCCGTGAGTTCCCTATGAAGATACGACCTTTTTTGATTAAATGTATTGTAAATGGTTTTATTAATCAGTGACGTCCGATACGATTTCGACATAAATCGATATTTCAGCGTCCGAGAGAACTCTTAATAGGAATCCGAGGTACCTAAACCTTGAATAAAGTAACGGCCATATTGATTTTCTTCATTTTCAACCCGATTTCGTTCAAAATCAATATCTGAGCGTCCGAGAGGTCCCCTAATACGAATTTGAGGTAAAATTTGGAAAAAGTGGCGGCCATATTGATTTTCTTCATTTTCGTCCCGATTTCGTTCAAAATCGATATCTGAGTGTCCGAGAGGTCTCTTAATACGAATCCGAGGTAAAATTTGTGATAGTGGCGGCCATATTCATTTTCTTTTTTTCGTCCCGATTTCGTTCAAAATCGATATCTAAGCGTCCGAGAGATCTTTTAATACGAATCTGAGGTAAAATTTGGCACTCCATACATGCCTGCATGCAAAAAAGTTTAATGTTACTATATAGGCGTGTGGGGTATCTATAGATTTCCTTTTAAAAACGACATAGAGGTTTCGATATTTTTTTGCATTTAAATCAACCTTTAGATTTTTTTTATCGTATATGGCATTTATTTACGAACCGTGAGATTTTCGAGAAGACAAGTACGGTTGCCAGTTTTTGTTGCACTTTTAGCACCACCCAGGGGTCACGTGTAGGGTAACGGTGGGTACTCCCTACGGGCGTGGTGCAACTTCGACCCCCCTTTGTCAAGTGAGTGGGCAACTTGACTGTTAGAAGTTCGCAAGCCGCCCGAAGGCCACTAACTTGGCTTAACGATTGCTGTCGTAGACAGCAGCCGGGATCAACGGCTTAGCGTGCCTTCCAAAGCACGAGAGTCAGTTAGTAACCACTCAAAGCGGTCACCCATCCAAGAACTGACCTGCGCCCACATTGCTTAACCTCGCATACCGCACGCGGTAGGCGGGTGCCGCTGGGCCACGAGCGCTCTAAATTCTTGATAGTTTAGATAGATCGGTTGTAACAGACGGACTGACAGTAAGGAGTGCGAATGGAAGTAAGGCCAAATTTTCTTTTTGGATGCTCCAATGGGAACTGGCAAAACCTACCTAATAAATTTAATTTTAGGAAAAATAAATGTTACATGTGTTGTTGAATTAGCCGTATTTCTGTACTTCAAAGGACCAGAGTTTATGACCGCTGCGCGCTGCTTGGTCGTTATCAGACCTATTGGTGCTACTGTAGATACTTTTACTAAGGGCCATTTAAGACATGCTTTTATTTCATCGGCCCTTTCTCCTTCGGCCTGTCGGAAATGTATGATAATAGTTTTCGATCCTTATTTTTGCCAAAAACAAATGAAATTCAACAGTTTGCCGGTTCTCAGGATGTATACTAACTTTTCATCTGTTCATCTGTTAATGAATCACAATCACCAAACTTCGTATACCGAAACCCCCAGAATGTAACAACTACTTTTCTGGAGACCGCATCTAAATCGGTTCAGCCAAACGCGAGATAATCGTTGACAAACATACGAACCTCTTTTTTGTAGACGGTTAAAAATTTCGCTTAGTACGCGGGCGAAGCCGCGGGCAAATGCTAGTACAGTATAAAGTGCCCCCTTTTTTAACACCCATCGTTAAATTTAAATACTATTTACGAGTGGCGCCAGTGGAGTGGACACATGAAAGCCCTCTTAAGAGTTAACCATAATACTAACATGTTTCAGAAAGATGCATTGAGGCTTATGAACCCTGAAACACATATTTAGCGCGTCATGTATAACCAGAGAGTACATAGAACGTTAACAATGTATGGTTGTTCACAGTTGACAATTACTATCACGAGTATCCCTCGTGCATTTGTTTGATAAGGTCATCAAATGATAACCATTGCAGTGCCTGTTATCTGCTTTAATATTTGTAAATGATTACTTTCTAATTATAAACATTTACAACAGACTATAATAAATGTATATTTTGTAGATATGGGTGCAATTAATAGCAAGCAAACAATGTTTTGAGGATACTGAGCTGATATTAACAACAGAGTACTAATTACTTGATTGGAAAAGTACATTCAACATGTAATGAATTTAACGAAAAACTGATATTATGTATGTGTCATCTGATGTGCCGATGCCGCTTGCTTTTTGCTACCTAACAAAATTACTATTGATAATTTAAACTTTAAATTACGTACTCCGATCCCAAGATCATAAAATTTATGAAAAACTGAGCTCCACAATGAAAACAATTTCCAATTGTAGAATTACGAAAGCCGCTCAACTAAACTTGGTTACCAATGTACTAAAATAATAAATACGCTTTTCAAGGTGCTAATATAAATCCAGTTTAAATAACTCAGGTACACGGTATATAACGAGAGAGCGGACGGGCTAGCCAGAAACGCGGCTCTTATTAATAAAATCTTACTCTATTTACTATAAAAGGAAAGCGAAAACTGGGTCTGGCATCAAATTATATTGCACGGATGTGATTTAGGCCTAGTTAGTTCTGTATAACTCATGTTTCGACCTGTAAATTATTTGCCGAATACATTTTTGAATTTGATTGATTTTGCAGTTCTCGATGAAGAAACTGACAGCTGTACTCCTTACAGGCCACGAAGCTCCAAACTCTATACACAGATTTAAACCAGCTTCATCATTACCACATCAGCCGAAGGACGTCCACTGCTGGACATTCGTCCCCTCCCCCACAAAGACAGGTCCTGCGCCACCCGCATCCAGCGGACACCCGGGACATTTACCAGGCCCTTAGTCGTCTTTCCGCCCCAATGGCCATCGATTCTACGTGCAATGTTCCCCGCCCACTGCCACCAAAAAAATAACACACATTTATTAAGCCCCTTAATACTATTAAGTTTTGATATGGGCCTTGTTACCTAACACCAATAAATATATAAACTAGATGCACTGACCACTTGGTCAGTGACTAGACGGGTCACTTGACGAGCCTGAAGATGATATTCCTCACATTCTACTCGATTGCCCTCGGTTCGCTAGTGCACGGATGAATTAATGTGAGCACAGGGTGTGGTGTCCGTCAGTCTCTTATTAAAACTTTAACGCAAGGAACCACGGATAACAAAAAAGTACATTACTGCAAGGGCCGGGAAGGAAGGGATTGCCTGCCGAGTGTGTTATAGACGTCGTAATACGAGGCAGGCAATCCCCGAGTCCAGTCGAGGCAATAGTGCTTTTCTCACATAATACGAGGCAATTTGAAAATTATAAAAAAACATCCAAATACAATTCTAAGGATTCAGAGATTATAGTTGAGGTACGGAATGTGTTATAGACGTCGTAATACGAGGCAGGCAATCCCCGGGTCCAGTCGAGGCAATAGTGCTTTTTTCACATAATTTGACGACCTGTTTAGCCTAGTTGGTAGTGACATTGCCTCCGAAGCTAAAGGTTCGAATCTCGGCCAGGGCAATTATTTGTGCATTTAACACGGATATTTGTTCTTGGGTCTTGGATGTTTTATATGTATTTCAGTATGTATTTATCTATATAAGTATGTATATCGTCGTCTAGTACCCATAGTACAAGCTTTGCTTAGTTTGGGACTAGGTCGTTGTGTAAGGTTGTCTTTCAATATATTTATATTTATATTATATTTATTTAAATTTGAAAATTATAAAAAAACATCCAAATAGAATTCTAAGAATTCAGAGATTATACTTGAAAGTTCCGTAGATCATATGAAAAGCTGCCAAGTCTGGCACTAGATTGTTTACAGTAAAGCTAATTTATTGCGGCTTAATGCATTTTAAGCCTTAACTTGGCAGTTTTCTATGCAGTATGTTATAATACCATGGTCCATGAAAGCTGTTGGATACTTAAGAAACAGAATTCAATTTCAATTTCAATTTTCTATTTCAATTTATTCACCATAAAGTAATATGAGCATTACATGGTATGTCGGTACAGTCATCAAAAATATTTAACAGTAAATAATTATAAAAAAGGCAATAGGTGCATTACATTATATGACATCTCGTTACAATAATTCCAAAAAATGGTAATAATTTCATTACATGGTATATAGTTATAATAAAACATTTTTATAAATAATATATATACAACAATAATGTATATATACACAATATATTTAACACTAATTAAAATTATTCATGTCAATATTACTGGTTAAATATTCTGTCACAGAGTAGAAAGCATGTTTCCCAAAATAATTATATATTTTATTCTTAAAGCTATTTGTAGGCAGGTTGGTTATTTCCAATGGCAATTTATTGAACATTTTGATCTTTAAGTAAACACCCTGTTTTTGACATTTCTTAAGCCGCAGCTTTGGCAAAAGCAGTTTGTGTCTGGATCGGGTGTTATGTTTGTGTATATCCGACGATTTTACGAAAGAGTCCGCTTCTTTGCGAACTTCCAAGAGAGAATTATAAAAAAAACAGCGAGATAACTGTCATTATGCCCAGTCTTTCAAAATGAGGCCTAGCTGAGTCACGTCGGTTGACACCGCACATGACCCTCACAGAACGCTTCTGTAGTACTAATACTTTTTGAATTTCCTATGCATTGCCCCATATAGTTATTGCATAATTTAGTAGGGATTGAATATACGCATAGTAGACTATCTTTAAAGTTTCTGAATTTATTAGAGGTTTAAGTTTAAGTAACGCAAAATTTGCCGAAGAGAGTTTGCTGCAGAGTTTATGTATGTGCTCTTTATGTGTTAATTTATTGTCTATTATGTACCCTAAAAACTTCGTAGAATCTTGATAATGAAGGTCGGATGGGTGTTGTTTTATTCTAGAATAAATTTTATATTTAATATGTACGGTTTTATCAGTATTCAGCACTATACCATTTGCCTGGAACCAGTTTTGGAGGCTTCGTTGGGTCTGTGTCAGCCGTTCCTCTATTAAGTTGACATTAGTATGCCTCAATCCCAGATGTGTGTCGTCAGCAAATAAAGTCACTTGTGCCCAGTCTGGAATATTTGATGGTAAGTCGTTTACGTATATCAAGAATAACACAGGGCCCAAAATTGAACCCTGTGGTATTCCGATATCGTTGTTTTTAATTACCGATTTACTTGATCCAACCTGTACAATTTGACTTCGGTTTTTCATGTAAGATGCCATCATATCCAAAGCTGTTCCATTAAAACCGTAGTACGTAAGCTTCTTCAAAAGAACATCGTGTCTCAGGCAATCGAACGCCTTAGATAGGTCACAAAATATGCTTGCACATTGTTGTGACGTATCGAAGGACTCGAGTATGCTAGTAGACTAAGCTTCATAATGTTATCATTAAAACTAATAAGCTTAAGAACTCTGGTATCCATTTGCAATATATCTTTAGATTTCTTAATTTTAAGAGTGCGTAGTATTGTCCATAGTTCTTTAGGTGTAATCGCGTGAAATTTAATTTGCTTAGGTAGCGTATTATTGTTTTTAAGGTATTCAATGAATGTTTCTGACGAGAGATCTAGATGTTTGCTTGCCCTATGGCCTACTGTCGTACAGAAGGTATTAAAGATATTAGCCATGTCTACGTGGTTACTCGTGTATGTGGAATTTTCGTGATTAAGTAATTTATTTGGTATGCCTGTTGTCTTATCTGATCCACATACTGCTTCTTCCTTTATGATTTTCCAAGTTTCTTTTATTTTGTTGGCTGATTTTTGTATTCTTTCCGAATGACCCAGCCTCTTGGCAGATATCATGACTTTCCTAAGATGTTCTTTGTAGGCCTTAATCGTTTCTTTCCTTCCATCAGTGGGTGAGTAGTCTTGAAGGAGCTCCATTTTATTTAGATTATCTCTTGAAACCTGTATCCCTGGCGGTATCCAAGATGCAGAATTGGACTTAATTTGCACTTTTTTCTCAGGAAATGCAATATTGTAATAGTAGTTGATTCCATTTATTAGTGTAGCTACTTTATTAATAGCCCCATTGGCTTCTAAGACTGAATTCCTCAGTGTAATGTCTTTATTGAATAAATAATGAAAGTAATTACAATTATTCTTGTTAAATACTCGGGTCAATAGCAAATTGAATTTTGCTTGTTTAGATACGAGACATTTTACTTTTAATTCAATCGCGTTATGGTCTGATACCTTATATTCTAGGACCCTGCCCTCTACCTTCTTATGACTATTTGTTTGTGATCCTAGTGGGTTTATTTAATATAGCTCTAAAACCAAGGATTTTTAGGATATTCTTAAAACTGCGCACCGATTGACAAGTTTTTAAGAAGTCTAGATTAAAGTCACCCGTTATAACCACTTGCTTATTCTCATGTTGTGCTTTTGCCAAGGCTTTGGAAATGGTGTCTTCGAATATTTTTATGTCATAGTTAGCACGATAGACTACTATAATAAGAACTTTTGGTGATTTTAATTCGATTGCTGTAAGCTCACAATGTTTTTCTATTGATAACTTATTAAAATAATTTCTTACTTTGTATTTAAAAGTATTTTTTACTAGAATGGCAACACCGCCGTGTTTATTTTGGTTTCTGCAAAAAAGGGAAGCGACATTGTAGTTGTTAATATTTACTATCCGGGCTTGCAAATCGGTTAACCAAGGTTCCGTGAGACAAAGAACGTCACAAGATGTATTTGTAGCTAAAACTTCCAGGTCTTCTAACTTATTCCTAATACATTGAACATTTGAATGGACTATGACTATACTACTCCTTCTCGACATTTGCTTATCGGAAAATTTTATTTCTTGGCATCCATATCTTCAGCCTTGATGAAGGTAAGCGATGAAGTTGGTCTAAAATTCTGCATGATGACAGCCAATGCATCCGCCATGAATTTCTTATTCTTGTAATATGACGATCCATATTGCTCTTTTTTGTTTAGTTCGAAATATTTGATGTTTTCACTATTTGATGTTCGAAATGTGATGCAATCTTTGATTTGTTCTACAGATTTCGTTATCATGTTCCCCATCAAATGCTATGCTTGAGATTATTAGATTAAATTTAGCTTCGTGTTGTTTTTCCATTATTCTACGTAATCTTAGGGTGTATTCGTTAATTGTTTCATTAATAGTGTTGTAATCACCTATAAATATGACCACTTGGTCGTTTTTACTGAGATTGGGGAGATGTTCTGATTATTCATTTATTTATTTCATTCTCAGATTATTTATTTATTTATTATTTATATACTTCATTATGTTGCGGCCGGCACTGTCGGAATAGATGATAATATTTGGGATATTTGCATTAGATTTAGTTACCTTGTTGTCAGGTGTCAGGGTAGATACTTTTATATTATTTTCAGTAGTGACGTTTGACAAATTTTTTTTTTTTTTTAATAGTTTATTGATCAAAAGTATTGTACAAAAAACATTGAAATTTACATGACCCATCGTAGGCAAAACCCTGAGGAGGTTTGTATGCCGATGGGGAGTTCTAATTTTACTACAATAAAAAAAATATACCTATTAACTACTTATAATACACTAATACCTGTTATAGGATATAGCTGAAGTCTCTAGACTTCAGTAGGTGCATTTTAATGTCTTTTGACTCTTTTTCCTTTAATATACATATGTAATTGTATTCCATCAAAAACATAAATGTGAAAATGGGAGCCAAGTTCAATATTAAGAATATGCGATGCTTGGTTGTCGTCTTCACCGTTATAATACCATAAATCTGTTGGATATTTAAGAAAACTGCCAAGTTAAAGCTCAAAATGCATTAAGCCGCAGTAAATTAATTTTACTGTAAACAATGTAGTGCCGGAGTTGGCAACATTTCAGAGAATCTACGGAACTTGGCACCCATTTAGATCTCAATTCTTTTGTCGGTGAAGACGACAATCGCATATTCTTAATATTGAACTTTGCTCCCATTTTCACATTTATGTTTTTTATGGATATAAATTAATACAAAATATATAAGTTATATTCATACAAGAATAGATATACTATGTTACCCAATACATAATCTTCACCAAATTGATTTTTAGATTTCCAAGCAATTCTGAACTAAGTACGAGTATGTACGTTAAATATGGATACGGATTAAGAACAGGCTAGAATGGACCCGAAATAAGAATTCGACTGTTTGTAGCAAACATTTCGAACGGAAATGCTTCGTACAAAGAAAAAATCGCCGTGTTCTTAAGAAAGAAAAAAATAACTGTAGTCTTTCGAGGACAATAAAAAATTACAAAACAATTACATACAGTGTTTTATTTACATAGGTATCTTATAATAATAGACGTACGGACATTTTTTATCTAGTCTGTTAAAGTCCAATCCTGCCCGATACCGACCCCCAAATTCTAAGACTATTTTGGAGTAGGTACATATTGGGAACATTAAGTCTCTCTGAGGTGTGCATCATATATATTTTTTCCCGATACTACGTTATGGAAACTCGGAATCTAAAAATAGTTTATTTTTACATCTTAATAGTTTAGTTTTACTCGTAGGCCTATCGCTAGAGTCGCCCTGTAGTCGGAGCATAGAAATACGGCTACGGTATCCTCTGCCTGTCGTAGAAGGCGAGAAAAGGGGGCCTTAGGATCGAAGGCGGTCGCAGTTGGGGCCTGCGATCGTCTATGAAAAGTTGAAATCAGATATTGGCACCCTCAGAGGTGCGCTCTAGGGCGGCACTCATGCGTTCCGAAGAAGTTCCCAGAGCCGTCCGAAATGAGTTGAGAAGGACGATCGGCGGGTTGTCGCACTGTCCCCGCGCGGCGCGGTGGTATCCATAATGGATTTTCCCCCGGGGCCAAAAGGCCTATCGCTAGAACCTTGCGACTCTTGCGAGCTAAACGGTTGACTGTTAGGGAAATATAATATATTCAATATCTGATAATCAATTAACCGGCAAGGGGGCAACGTTCTCGCGCCGCAAATGTTAATATGCCATTGCAAGCTCGGGATAGCTGTCTGCGCCTGCGTGATTAGCTTCCCAACGGTGAATGAATTTTACAAATCGGTTCTGCAGTTTCGGAGTATATTCAATGCAAACAAACAATCAAATCTTTCCTCTTTATTATTAGTGTGTATTAAATGAAGAAAGATACAAAAATTAAAAATGTATTATATGCGGACAGCCGCAGAGTGTGGAATTTCTCAATGATATATTTTCATCATATTCATCCCAGACTTTCTGTTTTCGTTGTAACTAAAACATAAGTCGTGTTAACTTATGTTTTAGTTACAACGAAATATTTTTCTGAATATTTTTGTACAAGTGGCAGTGAATTGAATATAAATCGCGCTTTCAACAAAAAAAATACACCTAACATCTGACCCTCCCACCCCCTTCTCGTGATATTTGCTGATTATTACTGGAAACTTATACAGAGTCTCACGTGATTAATTTGAAATGAGAAATGCGTCCGGATGAAAAGGGATTGTCAGCATTGTCAGCCTCGTATCACTAGCATATATAGTTTGGATGGCAAAAAAGCACGTATTATTATTATTATTGCGGCCTTCTTTCTCTAAGGTCTAACTTAACTTCCGTATTCGAATTGCTCTAAATGTTTGTTTTCATGGAAACCAGCGCCATGTTTTAGTATGTTGTTAAGCATGACTCCCGGACCCCGAAACTGTCGCGAGACAATCTCTAAGAGGCCTGTCTCCCGAGTAATGACGTCATCAAAATTTCCGCCGCCGCATTTAGAAAAGTGACAATTACAACCAAACTATGTAACGTGTGGTCCGCTACCTAATCCCAAGACTTGACCTTCCAACCCAAAGGGGAAGGTAGACCTTATTGGGAATGACATTTTTGTTTTCATTTTCCGAACAAAATAATTATAATTTTGCCCAAACATAATCATGCTGTGCGTAATAATCTTATTCATATTTACAAAAATTTAGAGAGCCAACCCTCTAGATCTAACGGAGCGCCGCGCCGGTTCAAAAAGGTTTTAAGATACTCTATTTGCGTTACTGATGCATTTAACTATCTACTGTGCAGAAAGGCAGCCTTAAGAAAAATCACTCAATTTGTAATTAAAATTTAATGACTGGGTATGTACGGTCACGGACTTTAATTGTTGAGCCATTTAGAGCTCACTTTATACTGGACACATTATAGCTAACGGAGTGGCCCAGTCTGAAAGGAGCTCTAAATGGCTCAACAATTAAAGTCTGTGAGTGTACATGTTATCATACATGTCATCTCAACACAACACACCCTCTCCGAACTCTGGCGAAAACACAGCTTAACACACGTGTCTCCCTGAATATCCCACGGTCGGCTGGCCCAACTATAATTATTTTTAAATGATGACAGAAAATCTAGTTATCGCCGGTGAGACTATTGACATTTGTACTGAAGCGATAAAATAATAACGTTTATCTCTTAATGACGCAACTCTATCACGCTCCTTCAGCGTTCCATTTACACGCGCAAAATTTCTCGTTTATACAATAGATACTACGTAGAAGGTCAATTCAGGAATGGCTTTAAAAATGAAATGTAGTTGTCGACAATTTAATTGATAGTTTACCAACAATTAGTCGTAACACAAGTAATAACCCCAGTGAACTTGTAAGAGGTGGTTTATGCAACATAGAGAAAAGACTAGATTTGAAATAGATTCGTGTCATACGTATTAGAGTCATTCATTGTGACAACCGGGATAGAATTGTAGGGTCACTATGTGCATGAATTTCGTATTTCACAACTAAATTATCAGCCAGTATAGAAGGTTTTTACGATTGAGGAAATGGGGTCAAAGGTCAACTGACATCATGAAATGTTGACATCCCGTAGAAACTACCTATAAGTGAGGATAACTCTTACACATTTATTTACGATAGTAACACTTAAACTAAAAATGAATAACGAGAAAATATATAAAAGTAATGGAATGAGGAATGAGGCCATCCGCAGCAGAACCAAAGTGACCGATATAGCCCTCGGAATCGCTAAACTTAAGTGGCAGTGGGCGGGGCACATAGCACATAGAACCGATGGCCGTTGGGGCGAAAAGGTTCTCGACTGGCGACCACGTACCGGAAGGCGTAGCGTGGGCAGGCCTTCCGGTATGTGGGGACCAGAGTTCGGCAAAAATTAACTTGAATAAGAATAAGAATAATAATAGAAATTTTATTCTAATTCAAATTGATTTGAATAAGAATAATTCTTGCAGTCATTTTTTTAAATAAAATGAACGTGAATAATTCAAGCGGATTTCAATTTAAATGAAGAATAAGAAACGGAATAATTATTCTAGAAATGAGATTATTCTAAATAAAGTTTTAATTAAATAAAATGTTATTTGGAATAAAATAATTTTGTAGCACAATCGGGTCGGTTATATTTTAAGTTGATGATCAAGTTGGATACTGAATCTACTCAATGGCTATTTATATACCCCTCGGGTGTGGGCTCATTTGGTTTGTTTTTATGAGTCCTATACATAAAACTAAGGGTGTAAGGGGGAGGCGGATTCAGCCAACCCAAATGTCAACCTTACCTGCCAGCGGTGCACCCTGCTACAAAACAGACAAGGCTCTGACGACCGATCGATGGCGGGATATCCATCCAAAAACGCTAGGTTAAATTCGAGACCGGTGGCGGGCAGCAGCGTCACCGGTGCAAAAGACCTAGCCCTGCGATCACCAACACGCCTGCCCAGCGCGGTGATTATGGGCATAATCTATCATGGAAGTCGCCATAAAAAACGGCCCCCAGTTCCCGGCACCTTCGTTTCCCGGCTACGGTAGCGGCTGTGGGAATAGTAGGGTAGGGGGTGCGAAGAATCACCGGGTTACGGATAACGGCTACCATAAACGACTATACCTGGCAACGTACAATGGACGCACCCTACGGCTTTCCGAGCATCTCCAAGAACTCGAAGTAGAACTTAGGAAGATCAACTGGCACATTATTGGGCTATCCGAGGTCCGAAAACAGGGAGAGGATACGGTAACCCTGGAATCAGGCGATCTTTTCTACTATCGAGAGGGAGATGTACCATCCAGAGGTGGTATTGGCTTTCTCGTCAACAAGTGTCTTTCTAACAACGTGCTGGAAATTAATAGTGTGTCGACCACGGTAGCATACCTAGTACTGCGACTAACCCCGAGATACTCTTTGAAGGTTGTACAAGTATACGCACCGACCTCGACACACTCTGATGATGATGTGGAGGCCCTTTATGAGGATATTGCGAAGGCCCTTAACTCAACCACTCGTACTCATTTCACTGTTGTTATGGGAGATTTTAATGCCAAAGTGGGAGTAAAAGAAACCGACGAATCAAGGATTGGACCCTATGGTTATGGAAGACGAAATCACAGGGGTCAAATGCTGGCTAACTTCCTAGAACACCAGAGGTTATTTTTGATGAACTCATTCTTCAAAAAGAAGCCTCAAAGGAAATGGACCTGGCGGAGCCCCGACAATGTGACACTGAACGAGATAGATTTCATCATGACGGATAAGCGGCACATATTTAGAGATGTCTCCGTGATCAATAGGTTTAATACCGGTAGCGATCACCGACTTGTACGAGGCACTCTAGATATCGTATATAAGCTGGAAAGAAGACGTCTGCTGAAGTCTACTCTTCGACCAACTCCGTTCCAAACCGCTCTTGGGTCCGAAAACTTCCAAAACGAGCTGAAGAACCGGTTCAGCTCGCTAGAAACCACGACAGCAGTTGATGAGAGAGCCAAAAACATGGCAAACACTCTCCGAGAGGTGGGTCGCAGGTACTTTCCAAGGCAAAAGAATGACAAGAAGTCGAAGCTGTCCACAGAGGCTTTGGATCACATGGCGAGGAGACGAGAGATGGTGATAACGCAGTCTAATTCCTCGGAATATAAAACTTTAAACTCTCGTACCAAGCAGCTAATCAGACGCGACCTCCGTCGCTTTAATGCTACTACCGTAATGGAAGCAATTGAGCGCAACAAGGGGTCGAAAGTGTTTGATCAGCGGCTTGGGAGAAGTCACCTGACGAAACTCAAGACTGCGGATGGCCGACTCATCACCTCAAAGCCAGAGATTCTTGTAGAAGTGGAGAGATTCTATGGGGACCTCTATTCTTCACATGCCTTTAAACCTGCGCACCCAGAGAGTTGCGATGAAAGAGCCATTCTGACCCGCCACCACACGGATGACCTTTCAGAAATTGACGTTGGCGAGATTAGAATGGCTCTCGATCAACTTAAAAACAACAGAGCTGCAGGAGAGGATGGTATCACAACAGAATTGCTGCGAGCAGGTGGGACACCGTTTCTAGAAGAGCTCCAAAAGCTGTTTGATGCTGTTCTCCAGGATGGGATAACACCGCAGGCATGGAACAAGAGCGTGGTCGTACTGTTCCATAAAAAAGGAGACAGGTCGCTCCTCAAGAACTATAGCCCGATTTCGCTCTTGAGCCATATATACAAGTTGTTCTCGAGAGTTATTACGAATCGTCTCTCCCAAAGATTCGATGACTTCCAGCCACCAGAACAAGCCGGGTTTCGGAAAGGCTACAGCACTGTAGACCACATACACACAGTACGGCAGATTATACAGAAGACTGAGGAGTATAATCAGCCTCTGTGCCTAGCATTTGTGGACTACGAGAAGGCCTTTGACTCAATCGAGACCTGGGCGGTTCTGGAATCCTTGCAGCGTAGCCAAGTTGACTGGCGTTACATTGAGGTGTTGAGATGTCTGTATGAAGCTGCGACAATGACCGTCCAAATACAGGACCAGGAAACCAGACCTATCCAGCTGCGTCGGGGTGTGAGACAGGGAGATGTTATTTCCCCCAAGCTCTTCACAAACGCACTAGAGGATGTGTTTAAGACCCTGGATTGGAAAGGACGTGGCATAAATATAAACGGCGAATACATCTCCCACCTCCGTTTCGCCGATGACATAGTCATTATGGCAGAATCGTTGCAGGATCTGGCGGAAATGCTGATAAGCCTTAATAATGCCTCTCGACGTGTGGGGCTTGGGATGAATTTGGACAAGACAAAGGTTATGTTCAATGCACATATCATCCCAGAGCCTCTTTTTGTCGGAGATTCGGCCCTCGAAGTTGTTCAGGAGTATGTCTACCTGGGGCAGATAATCCAGCTTGGCAGAAACAACTTCGAGAAAGAAGCCGATAGGAGGATTCAATTGGGCTGGGCAGCATTTGGGAAGCTTCGCCAAATCTTTGCGTCATCCGTGCCTCAATCCCTTAAAACTAGAGTGTTCAACCAATGCGTCCTACCAGTAATGACCTATGCTGCGGAAACGTGGACACTTACCAGGGGGCTAGTCCACAAGTTCAAAGTAGCTCAGCGTGCTATGGAGAGAGCCATGCTCGGTATCTCTTTAAGAGATAGGATACGTAACGAGCATATACGTCAAAGGACGAAAGTTGTTGACATAGCTTGGAGAATTAGCACGCTGAAGTGGCAGTGGGCTGGTCACGTTTGCCGTAGAACCGACAACCGTTGGAGCAGACGAGTTCTGGAGTGGAGACCACGGTTGAGCAAGCGTAGTGTGGGACGTCCTCCAACTCGTTGGACTGATGACCTTAGGAGGATTGCTGGCAGTGGTTGGATGGGGAAAGCCCAAAATCGATTATTGTGGCGCAAAATGATGGAGGCCTACGTTCAGCAGTGGACGGACTATGGCTGATGATGATGATGATGATGATGACATAAAACTTGGTGAGGATGGTCTGATGATGGAGTCAGGAGTTGGATAGTGGAACTCCTCAATGGCCATTTGTTTACCCCTTGAGTGTGGGCTCATTTGGTTTGTATTTATGAGTCCTATACATTGCACTTGGTGAGAATGGTCTGATGATGGAGTCAGGAATTGGATAGTGAAACTCCTCAATGGCTATTTATATACCCCTCGAGTGGGGGGGGGGCTCATTTGGTTTGTTTTTATGAGTCCTATACTTTGCACTTGGTGAGAATACTGAGAATGGTCTGATGATGGAGTCAGGAGTTGGATAGTGGAACTCCTCAATGGCTATTTGTATACCCCTCGAGTGTGGGCTCATTTGGTTTGTATTTATGAATCCTATACATTACACTTGGTGGCGATGGTCTGATGATGGAATCAGGAGTTGGGTAGTGGAACTCCTCAATGGCTATTTGTATACCCCTCGAGTGTGGGCTCATTTGGTTTGTTTTTATGAGTCCCATACATTACACTTGGTAAGGATGGTTTGTTGATGATGATGATGATTCTTTGCGTGATTGATTCAGGAATGAGGTTATCTAAAGCAGAACCAAAGTAACAGATATAGCCCTCCAAATCGCTAGACTTAAGTGGCAGTGCGCAGGGCAGATAGCACGTAGAACCGATGGCCGTTGGGGCGGAAAGGTTCTCTAGTGGCGACCACGTACCAATGGACTTAAAATCTGGTAAGGGTCGCAATTGTCCGCTAGATACGGGTGGCGCAGTACCGGTCGTTCTGGAACTCTTTGGGGGAGGCCTATGTCCAGCTGTGGACATCCTTAGGCTGATATTATGATAAATATTAAGTAACAATTACTTAAAAAAAGCATGTATTTGATTTATTACTTTAGCTAAAGTAGCTAACGAAGAGTTCGACTATACACCTCCTGACTCCATCATCAGAAAATCATCACCAAGTGTAATAACATGGCTTATATAAGTGTAATGTAAAGGACTCATAAATACAGACCAAATGAGCCCACACTCGAGGGGTATACAAATAGTAGTTGACGAGTTCCACTTTCCAACTCCTGACTCCATCATCAGACCATCCTCATCAAGTTTAATTAATTGGACTCATAAATAAAAACAAACCAAATAAGCCCATACTCGAGGGGTTTACAAATAGCCATTGAGGAGTTCCACTATCCAACTCCTGACTCCATCATCCGACCATCTCCACCAAGTGAAATGTATAGGATTCATAAAAACAAACCAAATGTGCCCACACTCGAGGGGTATACAAATAGCCATTGAGGAGTTCCACTATCCAACTCCTGACTCCATCATCAGACCATCTCCACCAAGTGAAATCTATAGGACTCATAAAAACAAACCAAATGAGCCTACACTCGAGGGGTATACAAATAGCCATTGAGGAGTTCCACTATCCAACTCCTGACTCCATCATCAGATCATCTCCACCAGGTGTACTGTATAAGACTCATAAATACAAACCAAATGAGCCCACACTCGAGGGGTACACAAATAGTAGTTGAGGAGTTCCACTATCCAACTCGTGACTCCATCATCAGACCATCTCCACCAGGTGTAATGTATAGGACTGATAAATACAAACCAAATGAGCCCACACTCAAGGGGTATACAAATAGTAGTTGAGGAGTTCCTCTATCCAACTCCCGACTCCATCATCAGACCATCTGCACCAGGTGTAATGTATAGGACTCATAAATACAATACAAACCAAATGAGCCTACACTCGAGGGGTATACAAATAGCCATTGAGGAGTTCCACTATCCAACTCCTGACTCCATCATCAGACCATTCTCAGTATTCAGAAAATCGGCATGGTTTTATTCTTACGAATTCTTATTCAAATAATGATTTTATTCTTGAATGCCCAACACTGGTGGGACACGATGCGGGTGGCGCAGGACCGGTCATTGTGGAAGTCTTTAGGGGAGGCCTATGTCCAGCAGTGGACGTCTTTCGGCTGACATGATGATGATGATAGAAAAGTAATTCTAAGTAACATAACTCAAGTAACTATAGCTAAATATATTAAAATTATGTACCTATGGCATGGTGCCCATGACGTAAATATAACCTTAATTTTTTTACCGGATGTGAAGATTTTTTTTTAAACTTCCTGCCTATTTTCAATGCTATAAATGCTATAATACTTTGATTCTCGCTCAGCACAACTTTTCTAAGGGTGTGCCATGCGTTTTATCGTGATGTCATATGACGTAGGCAATTTTGGACCGGGCTCCATGTCACTTAAAGGCTATAACAACAGGCTTATACACATCCTTTCGTCACAATAGCAAACATGTACCTTAGACCTTACAAAATAAAATAATTAATAATAAATTCCCTAATAAAAAATTCAACAATAAATATTTGACAGTAATTTAAGAAAATGAATAATATTTTACAGCTTGATTTATTAACGACTGATTTAATTTTATTTGATTTGATTTATTTAGTTTTATTTGATTTGATTTGGCCAAGTGATCGTCTAGTAACATACCTACGTTGTGTGCCGCGTAACTCAAATTCTTTAATGTGAAACAAACAAGATCTGAACTCTTCACTACCTAACCTTTAGCCCTACCTTTAGCCTAGCCCTAGCCCACTTTTCCTAAGGAATTGCACTGCCCATTTTCCTAAACCTATCACAATTTTGATTATAGAAAAGATTAAGTACTAGTCTTTGCTTTACCTACTGTATGCTTCTTTATATAAACAAATAATTATTTGTTTTTTATTAATAATCCCCCACCAGACTACCTGAGGCCGGGCTAAGCGTAACACAGTAGCCATTGGTTTTTAAAGAAAGGCAAATTTTCCTTAAAAGCCATAATTTTTCCCTAAATCAAAATTATTTCATCATAAAACACTGATACTTGATTTCCTAGCTAGCTAAGAATAATTTTGATTAATATTGTATGGTGCGACTCTCTCACTACCATACAATGCTACTGCTTACGCCTGGATGGGTGACAGACCTCCTAGCTACGTATTTATACCTATTTTATTTTATTGAATTTTTAATAGGTATTTTTATATGACCTATGAATCTACCAATGCTTCGTAACCTAGACTTGCTGATGAGAAGAAGCATCAAAGAAACTCACCAGATAGTCATATCGATGATTAGAGGAATCATCTATTAATTTAAGCTTTATAAATAAATTCTAGCAATTTATTAGTGCTGACGCTGACATTCCTATGTACAAAAGTTGAGGTACAAAGTTGTATCTAATGAAAACAAACCACCTCGTCACTAACTCCCTAAAAACCTAGTTTCCATAAAGTGGTACACTCAATATCGACTATTCAGGGCAATTCATATGAAATATTAGAACCTAATCGATACCTGAAATAATAAACACTCATTTACTCATAATAAATGTTCGAGCATTATTCCACTCATGATAATAGATAAAATTGACTAGTAGACTGCTCCGCCTGCTACAATGTCTAGAATTATTTCATCTTTCTGAAACAATTCTATATTCTAATCATAACTGGAATTATTATACCTCAATGAGCAAAGTAAATTAAATGTAGTTACAACTTTAAACCATATATCACATGTAGCCCATGAAACCCCATACTTCATAACCACACTTGGAAACCATTATTCACAATTGACCTTTACCTACTTATTCACGTCTACCAAACTTCCTACAATCATTAACAACCTATTACATGAAACCTAGTTCCCTAAAACCAACCCTAATAATTATTTAGCCCTAACACCCTATTACCTACTACAAATGACTTTAAACCTATCTCTACTCTCAACTAGTCCCTACTCTAGTGTAAGCAAAACCCAATTATTTAATATAGTGTCATGAAATGTGAATCCTACTATAACCTAAGCTGTAACGTTCGGTAGGCTAGACCGAGATAGGCAACCTAAAGCCTGTGTATTTGCTCCATTCACAACTGTCCGAAGACTAAAGGGATCTGTGAATGATGCGCCCTAACGTATATAAGGTAAGTACATAAATATATTTAATAAAGAACGAACTTCAGGCACACACAAGATCTCTACGAGTGAACACCGTTCATAGCGGTCGACTTATTGGAAATTGCGACCTTCTCGCATCAATCTGTGGCTAGACCCCAAAGCACGTAAGAGTATATCATCATCTATGTTGATAAAGAGATGATGCCAAGCCCTCTTAAACTTGGTAACAAAACTAATAGGATTCCAAGCTGTATCTCTTTTTCACCTCGATGGTGAGATCCAACTTGTTAAATAGACCATGCTATTCAGACATTGATCTGGCTCGATATCAAATCAAAACACACAAAAAATCATAAAATAAAATCTAAATTCACAGTTGAATAACTCACCATAATTCAAAGTATTTGCACCATAATGAACCACTCAACTATGATAACGTTAATTAATAAAATAGTACCTTGAATTATCACTACGTTAAAACGAGCCAGCTTCAAATGACAATCCGCACAACAACAAAAGTAAGAATGAGCATCCCGAATCGAACCCCACACGCTATTTATACCTTGATCTGTGTTAGCCTTCCAAATTGAAGCCTCTGAGTGAATTGTCCGCAAACTTAATTTCCCTACAGTCCAAGCAATACAACACCTTACGTCAAGCAAATATGGTCGCAAATCACTTGTTTCATGCAATACATACGCTCTTATTGAAATGAATTGTACTCGCGGGCAGGTGCAATAACAAAATAACAAGCTTCGCTCAAGCGAAACAACACCTTACGTCTTGCATATAAGATCGCAATTTGCTTGCTTTGAATACTAGATACGTTCTTATTGAAACTCATTATACTTGATGAGCTGGTGTATCAATATGAATAGGTATATTTTAGTATTGTGGGTGGCGTTCCAATTGTGCTTACATTTTATTACTTTATTTTTATCCAATGTTTATATAATTTTTATTTATTACTAATGAAATACTTATGATTAATATATTAATATTTCATTTAGCATTCAATAAAGAATAAAAGTGCTTTGACAGCATAGTTCTAGTTACATCCAGACTACTAGTAATAGAATGTAGGTACTATTTCCATAAAACATTTTTGGCATCTTAATATTGCCTCCCCCCACCCCTCAAATCCCTGCTGGTTTTGACCATTTTTTTTCTTTGAATTCCGCTCCTGACTATCAATGAGATTTGTTCGAGCTCTTATTTGTATTATATTATATACTTATATACGATGTTTTTATTTATTCCGTTAATTGCGAGATTTGTGAGGGCACATTCATAAGATGAAATAAAGTAATCTTCCGTGCTATTTCGAAGATAATATAGAATTCATTTTCGTAAATTAACACTCCTAGTAGATGTAGTTAAAAGATACTTAAGAATTAAATAATGTTGATTTGTATGTATCCTGTAATGTAATGGCATAACGTTCTATAGGTAAAAAACTTAAGAAAATGACCTTTTGTATGTAGTTGCAACGTGTTTGAATAGCCAATTGTTTTGTGTTACAGATTTTAAATAAATAATCCTAATGTACTAAAAAGAAGTTACGGCGGCACCGTTATTTTATTATAAACTAGCGTTTGCCCGCGGCTTCGCCCGCGTAATAAGCGTAATTTTTAACCGTCTACAAAAAGAGGTTCTCTGTCTGACCCGTATGTATGTATGTACGTATGTAGGTATGTATGTATGTTTGTCCACGATTATCTCGCGTTTGGCTGAACCGATTTAGATGCGGTTTCCAGAAAATTAGTTGTTACATTCTGGGGGTTTCGGTATACGAAGTTTGGTGATTGTGATTTATTAACAGATGAACAGATGAAAAGTCAGTATACATTCTGAGAACCGGCAAACTGTTGAATTGCATTTGATTTTGGAAAATATAAGGATCGAAAACTATTATCACACATACATTTCCGAGAGGCCGAAGGGGAAAGGGCCGATGAAATAAAAGCATGTCTTAAATGACCCTTAGTAGAAGTATCTGTGTACTACAGTAACATCAATAGAAGGTCTGATAACGACCAAGCAGCGGTCATAAACTCTGGTCCTTTGAAGTACAGAAATACGGCTAATTCAATATCACGAGTAACCCTTATTTTTCCTAAAATTAAATGTAATAGGTAGGTTTTGCCAGTTCCCATTGGAGCATCCAAAAAGAAAATTTGGCCCCACCTCCATTCGCACTCCTTACTATTTGCTCGTATACTGACTTTGGTTCATCTGTTAATGAATCATAGTTATGCCTAACTAACCCCTCTAAAACTATCACATCATACCTAAAAATCTGTTAGGATATGCGGGGCTCGTTCCGTACCTCAAAAGCAAAAAGAGACCCTTATTCTCAATTCACGTGTGGCTGTCCGTCAGTCCGTCTGTTACAATCGATTTGCTTTAGAACTACTGGACCGATTGAATTGCAATTTGGCACAAACTATCAAAAATTTTCATGTCCATAATATTAAATTAAAACCGGCCAAGTATACTAATATTATAAAAAAGAAAGATTTGATTGTTTGTTCGCATTGAATAGGCTTCAAAACTACAGAACCGATTTGAATAATTCATTCACTGTTGGGAAGCTACACTATTTTCAAAAAATTAAGTATTCTTACTAAAACTGCAATAATGTAACCCAAGGTGAAAAAAATACCTAAAATATTCTTTACATCGCGTGCGCTGCGATAACTATTGATGATAGAGTAACTATTTGTTAATTATTTGTATGGACCGGGCTGCTAGTATGTAATACCTAATCTAAAGGTTGATTTAAATGGAAAAAAATATAGAAACCTCTATGTCGTTTTTAAAAGCCAATCCATAGATACCCCGCACGCTTATATAGTAACATTAAACTTTTTTTTTACAATCCCTGGCATGTATGGAGTGCCAAATTTTACCTCGGATTCGTATTAGGAGACCTCTCGGATGCTCAGATATCGATTTTGAACGAAACCGGGACGGGAAAAAAGAAAATCAATATGGCTGCCACTTTCACAAATTTTACCTCGGATTCGTATTAGGAGACCTCTCTGATACTCAGATATCGATTTTGAACGAAACCGGGACGGAAGTAATACAAATAAATATGGCCATCACTTTTTCCAAATTTTACCTCTGATATGTATTACGAGGCCTCTCGTAATACATATCGATTTTGAACGAAATTGGGAAAGAAATGAAGAAAATCAATACGGCTGCGACTTTTTCCAAATTTTACCTTGGATTCTTATTAAGAGACCTCCCGGACGCTCAGATATCGATTTTAAACGAAATCGGGACAGAAATGAAGAAATCAATATGGCCTCCACTTTTTCCAAATTTTACCTCGCTTACAAATTACGAGATCTGTCGGACGCTCGGATATCGATTTTGAACGAAATCGGGAAGAAAATCAATATGGCCGTTACTTTATTCACAGTTTACCTTGGAGTCCTATTAAGAGTCCTCTCAGACGCTCAAATATCGAGTTTTGTCGAAATCGTATCGGACGGCACTGATTGTGATTAATAAAACTACGTACAATACATTGAATAAAAAAAGGTCGTATCTTGGTAGGGAACTCACGGCACTTCATGCACCTTTAGACCTTATAATAAGGAACCTACTCTAACAGTTTGGGTTGTGCGTTGATATGTCACTCACTCAGTCAGTCAGTTTCTTCTTGCAATTTGGCACAAACTTTGAAAAGTTTTTATGTTCGCAATATTAAATTTCAAAATCAATGCCATTTTCGAAATTAACGACCCAAAAAACCATAAAAACGACACCCATACTAATATTTAGACATTCCAACCCCCTCGGACCCCAACAGAAGGGATGGCATTTCACGTCCACCACGTGGGATTTTAAAATCATTGTTGTTTTCGTAATCAGCGAACCGATAAACCATAAAAACAATACCCATATCGATTTTCAGAATTTTTCACCATTTTTTTTAGGATTCACTTTTAGGATTTCTCAATAAACCTGAAACACATGTTTACTCATTTATCGTTAGAAATACTCCTGTGAAGTTTCGAATAAAATAGTCCAACTAATCTTGATTCCCGATACAAAATTCGAACCCCCATTTCACCCCCTTAGGGGTTGAATTTTGAAAAATCCTTTCCTAATGCACCTCGAGACCTTTTATCGAATCTACATACTAAATTTGGAATCTCTAGAACCAGCAGTTTGGGCTGTGCGTTGATGTGTCACTCAGTCAGTCAGTCAGTTATTTCTTCCAATTTGGCACAAACTTTTAAAAGTTTTGATGTTTACAATATTAAATTTCAAAATCGATGCCGTTTTCGTAATTAACGTCCCAAAAAACCATAAAAACGACACCCATATTAATATTTAGACATTTCATCCCCCTCGCACCCCCACAGGGGGGATGGTATTTCACGTCCTCCAAGTGGGATTTTAAAATCATTGTTGTTTTCGTTATCAGCGACCCGATAAACTATAAAAACCATACCCATGTCGATTTTCAGAATTTGTCACCACATTTCCCCCTTTTAGGGGTTGATTTTTCAAAAACCTGAAACACGTGTTTACTTATTTATCGTTAGAAATACTCTTGTGAAGTTTCGAATAAAATAGTCCAACTAATCTTGTTTCCCCATACAAACTTCGGACCCCCTTTTCACCCCCTTACGGGTTGAATTTTGAAAAATCCTTTCTTAGTGCACCCCTAGACCTTATAAGGAACCTACGTGCTGCCAATTTTGGAATCTCTAGGTCTAGGACCAGCGGTTTGGGCTGTGCGTTGATATGTCAGTCAGTCAGTCAGTCAGTCAGTCAGTCAGTTTCTTCTTTTATATATTTAGATATACGAGTATGTACATTGCCCTAGTTCATCGCACCTGCTTCAGGGGCATTTCACAAAATGACATTGAAAGAAGACTTTCGCCGCACACTGAACGTGATACTTACGAGTTCATGAATATTTCAATTATTTATTACGTTATAGTTTGTCTATAATTATTATTTATTTATTAGTATTAAGTGATATACTACTACTATTAAGTAAAAAATAAATAATCGTTTTAATTTCATAATAATATATATTAATAACACCTTACACAGGGTGTGGCCTGTAATAGGAGCAATAAATTTGAAGGACGCTTCTTTAGAGCATCTGCAGCACAGACCACTTAACCTAGGGTTAAGTGGTCAGTGATCTGCAGTAATCTCTTGTGTCCAAATATAATTTATCTTTTTTAAATTGGGAGAAATTTTGATCTAAAGTTATGACCTCAAAGTAATGGATCTTGGCACCCAGAGATTATAGCGCGACAGTCAATGCTGATTTTGAGGTTGCTTCAAGTTATGACTCATAATCGTTGTCGCATTTTTGGTTTAAAAGGATATTTTTGGGATTTTGTTTTTTTTATATAAATTTGTAGTGTTTTTTGAATAAGTTGTGCTTAATATCCCTCCAGTAGAGTAAAAAAGTACATATAAGCTACATTTGCGGAAAAAAAATCCAAAATAAATCTTTTTTTTTCCATTAAAATCATTTGGATATAATTGCTGGAGAGCTCAATAGTGTACCGTTTAATTTTTTGCTCCTATTACAGGCCACATCCTGTATACATAATGGCCCCATTACATTGGAATGATAGGGATAAATTAATTAACGTATATATCCTAAGTTCCCAACCAAAAGCCAAAATAAAATAGGAAATTAATCATCATCATCATTACATCGTCATCCTGGCGTTATCCCAGTAGTTGTATTCTGAAGGATGCCTGGCGTCCGCAATCTAGGGGGAAACTAGACCTTATTAGACAGTCGCCACTGGGTCACGACAGTCACGAGCGAAATTAATCATTAGCATTACTTGAATTTTCATGATATGCAAATCCCGAAAACGCGTATGTTACTTGCACCGGCAGGTGCAATGCCTCTATGAAGGAAAACGGTAACTGGTATGTGATCGGATCGTACATACGGGAATTTTAAAGGAATCATGGTAATGTAAAAGACTTCAATGTAAATCTGAAAAAATACCTTACCTTGACGAATATATAACCTTGACGAATACTTTGGTAAGATTTTTGATTAACTGAAATAATTAATTTACGTGTATAATCTGTTTTATTATTATTTTAATTCCTATTTTGTCTATTGACTCATTGTGTTACTTTTTATGCTTTTATTGCTTTGTTATACATTTTTTTTGATTATTTGATATTTTTATTATTATTATTCTTTTTTTTCTAATGGAATTTTGTTGCTGTGATATCTTTTACACATTATTTAACTCTTTGTTATTTTATTATATTCAATAATTTTAGTTAATAAGCACTTGATAATGTTTTGATTGTAGATACTATTATATTTAAGATTGTGTGGATACTGTAACTGTTATTCTTTAAGTCGGTTTCCTGTCTTTATATTTTTTACTGCATGAATTATGTCCTTATTTGCAATAAACTTACTGATTACTGAAATAGAACAGTATAAAAACAGAGCTGTAATCGTAAGACAAAAGACTGCACTAGCGATAAACGCTTGTAGTAAACAACGCAGGGCATTAACATCATGTTACACAATCGCTAATGGATAATTGGATGTACCATCCCTAATTGATTATAATTACTATTATTAGGTAATAGTTGATAATATTCCTTAGACATAGGGTAAAGGTGCAATGAGTCGGCTAGGCTCCAATGGTCAGTTAGTTGTTTTTTTTAGCTATTACCATTATCGATCATATACTTATAAGTAGATATCAATTTATTCCCTTATTTATTATTTGATGCTCAGTCTTCTCCAGTCCAAAGTCTTGATAACATCCCCCAGTGCAGCGTAGAACAGAAACCCCGCTGCGACGGAATAGGTATCGAGTTCTGGTCCTGGAGTCCGACTCACATACTCAGTATTTCGAGATAGCGGTATAGGTAGTCCACTTGGCACCGCTGAATAAATTGTGGTACAGCCCAGGATTCGATCGAATCAAAGACGTCGTAGTCCATGAATGCTAAACAGAGGAACAAGGTATAGGCCTCAGTCTTCTGTATAACCTGACGAAGCGTATGGATGTGGTCTACAACTAAAGCCTCTTCGGTAACCGGTTGTCAGGGAGCCTGGAAGTTTATTGTACGTGCCAGACGATTTGTAATGACTCTTGAAAACAGCACATCTAGACACCACCCATACCCATGCCCATATCTATGCCACTGTTGAATATGTACTGAGTACGATCTCGGTACATAGATTTAGTGGTATTACTCGTGCGAGTACATAACTTCAATTCAATACTCTGTACTGTTTTTATTGGTAATAAATTTCACTACTATATTATGTTGGTTTGTTAGTTAAGATTACAATAACAATAAGCATTCGTAAATACATATATTTGTTGCTTTCATATTTTGTATACTATCACAGAATAAGTAATAGTACATACTATTCACCAAATAACAAAGTAGCGCATTCCTCGCTGGATAATTTTTAAGAAAAAAAAAACGACTTCAATGGGGGAGGCCGGTAAAAGATTATTATACGTAGATGGTGCACTCTTAGATAGATATACAATAAAATAAAAATGGCTATAATGTATGTTTATAATGGTAGAAGACTAAGTACCCTCAATTCCTCATGGAATCATGAAAAAACCTTGCTTGCTTGACAAACAAAACGAAGAGAACAAATCGCCCAAACGTGAACTACGCGTCGTTGAAGAGTTCCGTTCTGATCATCATCAGCCGTTCCACTTCATCAAATGTCACTTTTATGAATGAAAATGCTTAATTAGTTCATGAAAATACTATAATCACTATTTGTGTGCCTTTCACATTTGAGGAGTTCCCTCGATTCCTAATGGATCCCCTCATCAGAACTCGAGCATGACAAAAATCAATCGTGAAAATAGAACTTGCTTAACAAACACAGCTAGAAGGACAAATCACCAAACGTGAACTTTTCGTCGTTGAAGAGTTCTGTTCTGATCATCATCAGCAGTTCCACTTCATCAAATGTCACATTTTTGTATGATAATGCTCGATTAGTTGATAAAAACAAAAATCACTATATGTTTGCCTTTAAGATTTGAGGAGTTCCCTCAATTCCTCATGGGTCCCATCATCAAAAATCGAGCATGAAAAAAATTAATAGTGAAAATAGAACTTGCTTAACAAACGCAGCTAGGAGGACAAATCGCCAAACGTGAACTTTTCGTCGTTGAAGAGTTCTGTTCTGATCATCATCAGCAGTTCCACTTCATCAAATGTCACATTTTTGTATGAAAATGCTCGATTTGTTGATAAAAACACAAAAATCACTATATGTTTGCCTTTAAGATTTGAGGATTTCCCTCAATTCCTCATGGATCCCATCATCAGAAATCAAACATGACAAAAATTAATCGTGAAAGTAGAACTTGCTTAACAAACACAGCTAGGAGGACAAATCGCCAAACGTGAACTTTTTGTCGTTGAAGAGTTCTGTTCTGATCATCATCAGCAGTTCCACTTCATCCAATGTCACATTTTTGGATAAAAATGCTTGACTTGTTGATAAAAACACAAAAATTACTATATGTTTGCTTTGAAGATTTGAGGAGTTCCCTCAATTTCTCATGGATCCCATCATCAGAATTGCGTTCAAAAACGGGACCAACTTGGATATATATACTTACAATCAAAAAAAGAATTTTCCAAATCGGTTAAGAAATGACGGAGTTATGGACTAACAAACATTAAAAAAACAAAAACAACCGAATTGATATCCTCCTCTTTTGAAATTTTGAAGTCGGTTAATAATTAAAACTAGTTACCCGCGCGGCTCCGCCGCGTCGACGTACTACGAAGAATGCAAGAGGAGCCGCGGGATAGAATATAGCCTATCTATATTCTATCCCGTGGCTTCGCTCTCGATTACAAAGATGATTTAAAAACATTTGTGTCACAGTCAATCATAAACAAACATATTTGCACCCCGATCCACCGCATAACTGGGCCTTGTACGTGGGCCATGATGGGCTAATGAGATATCAACCTACATGCATTTCTGTAGGGTTCAACTTTGTAGGGTTTGACATCCTCAGACAAACATTGAAAAAAATAGCAAATTAACCTTTTGAACGCCATACGTTATGAACCACAGTGACACTTACACGCCAACTCATTTTTCATAAGAGATAGAATATAAACCATAGTATCACAGAATAAGTAATAGTACATAGTATAAAGTACGAATGTAATTTTCATATATCATAACACCTATGTTCTCGGCAATTAAAGGTTGTAATTATATTTTTAACCTTTTAAGCGCATTATCTATAGAAATGCATGTAGGTTAATATCGCAATGGATGCCGTCGCCATGACGGATATATTTGTCGTTGTATTGAATCGATAGTGCGCAAATACTTCAAATGCGTTGTTGGCGTCGTAAAGGTTAATTAGTGCAACATTGTTTTCTCGTTCGTTTGATCTAAATCCACCAATAAGTAACGTCTACTCCAATGAGAACTTCTTTGCTTATGATCTCTTGATCACCCTACTGGTATGGCAATAGGTGGAAGAGAGACACACTTAGACACAGCGAATCTCTTCTCTTTCAAAATATTTTGCAGCTTATCTATGATTAACTCAGAAACAGTTCTGTAACTCACAACGTAAAGTTTAATTTGGTTTGTCATTGTTTTGGCAGGTATCAATATCAGTCAAGATATACGGAACGTATATTTGAAGGGTCATTGGTTTGTATACCAACTTCTTTGTTTAAACCATGACAATATAATATTGACATAATAGAGCACAATAAAAAAATGACACAATACGTATGTCATTTATGTAAACATTACATTTATTTTCTGCTTTATTCGACAGAGCTGAACAGGCCCTGTTCACATTATCCGATCCGATATCGGCGTTGGAGCCGACACGGTTATGTATGTATGTATGTATGGCTTTATTGTAGATAAAACACGGCAAAATGACAAACAGACAAAAAGTGGAAGTAAAAATCCCTATATGTATAGAAAACTGCCACAGATATCAAATCCGCTCATTTAAGTTGATCAATTTCTGAACATCTCATTCTCTTCTCTCTAATGCACAAATCAACTGGTCACTGTTCACATTGCACGACACGATATTGGTCACATTTCCATACATTTGTCGGAGCCGAAACCTTCATCAAATCGGATAATGTGAACAGGGTCTTAAGTTCAGAAATGAATGGTGCCCTTTACACGATTAATATAATGACAAAACTGAGATGTCAATATTATCGCGTTTTTCCAAATAGTTCGTGTTTTGGTTCAATATGCATCAATATTCACGTAAATCGTATGGTGATATGAGTGTGTCACGGGATAATAATCACCGTGTAAAATGCCCCATGAAATTAACGGATCACTAAAATTTGTATTGTCTTTATAGACCGCAATAATATTGACACCTCAGTATTGTGAAAATAAAAATCGTGTAAAGGGCCACAATAAAAAATAAGTTAAATGTTGACACAAAACGTCTGGCGTTCATGTAAACTGTAAATACTTAGACCGAATACACCGAATATTATGTATTGTCTTGTAAACAAATTAGTAATTTTACTTTCGTTTATAGTTAATAATATTGAGTATTTCTCGAGTCAAAAGATTTTATTTTGTAATGCTGTACCAGATATTTCTTACAGGAACATTTTAATTCATATTTGATTTTATGTCATCCGGAATCATACAATAGCCAGTTCCCAGGTCACGTGTTAACCAAGCTAAATTTTGACACCTCGTACAATTCTACCAAGGTAAGCTGACCCGTCGCTTGTATGCGGCGTCATCGAACACGATTTTGAGGCTTATATTTGTCGGGGCATACAGGATTTTTCGTAAATATCAATTAAAAAAAAAATCCAGGATAAAAATCAAAAAACTAAGACCTTATTGCAAATCTGCAGCATGGGACGAATCCTATGGTATATAATTTATCAAAATCGGTCCATAACTGTAGATCTGATGGGCGTTGTAAGGATCGGCTTCGCGTAATATATATATAGAAGATAGATAGATAGAAGATAGATAAGAGTAAACTACTAAAGTTGGAAACTACACTAAACCTCCATATTTTTGTGTTTTAAAGGTGTACACAGTATTTGATAATTATAAAAACGATATTTGATAATATTTGGCCATTCACTCAAGACATGTTTTAGTATAATTTTTATATTTGGCCGAAACAAGTCATTCTAATGTAAACCTTAAACATGTACGTTTAAGGTTCAAATTCCAGTGAGATAATTAATACTAAAATAAGACTAAAGCCTGGTAAAGCGGCCTGCAAAGACGCGTGGAAGGCGACATTTTCGCTGCGAGTCTTGGAAGCGCGTTATTTAAGACCTTTTTGGCCCTGGGCTTTGTTAGAGCGATAGGGTTACACCTCTCAATTTATGTAAATTTGAATAAGATTATTATATATATTAATATATATTATATATATTATTGGGGGGACAATCTTACACAAATCGACCTAGTCCCAAACTAAGCAAAGCTTGTACTATGGGTACTAGACGACGATATACATACTTATATAGATAAATACATACTTAAATACATAGAAAACATCCAAGACCCAAGAACAAATATCCGTGAAAAATGCACAAATAAATGCCCTGGCCGGGATTCGAACCCGGGACCTCTAGCTTCTTTTTTTAGCTTTTTTTATTTACTAAAACATTGATTTGTATTCTACTCCGTATATTGTAGGCTATATTTTTAATCCCCGACGCAACGAAAAAGAGGGATGTGAGAAGTATAACCTGGGAATCTGTGTATTTGTATGTTGCATCGTAGCTCCCTAACGGTTAAACCAAAAACAAACCAGTTCTTAATTCGTCAAAATCGGTTAAGCCGTTTTTGAGATATTGAACTTTGAAATGAAAATGTCGGCGGGTTTTCAACTTTTCTAAGTTGGTTATATGCCGCGGCTTTGCTTACGTTCTCTGTAATACACGGGCGGAGCAGCGCAACAGACAATATTAATTTAAGTATTCTTATTTATATTAACATTTATGCATTACCTTCGATACATTTTGTATTATCAGACGAAAATACTTCTAAGGCCACAATTTACGCTTAAACCGCCAAACCGATTGAGGAAATATTTCGCATGGAGATAGTTTGAGGCGATCCCGGAAATTATCCTTTAAGTAAGTGAAAAGAAGGGTGGAAGTTTGTACGGGAGAGCGATATAGCGATTAAACGAGTTTCACGCGGGCGAAGTCGCGGGAAAAACTAGTAATTCATAAAACATAAACCACACAGTATATTACATAAGTATGCCTCATTTGTATTTCAAATATTTAATCGCATTTTCATCAAATCATTTATTTACATTATGTCACGTCAAATCAAAATAGTGGCCAGCACGCGCTAGTTTATTAAAAACTTCTTCAACTGTTCTACGCGATATGTGAGTGCCACACGTGATCGAAACACCCCGAGATCTCCTTAAGTTTACTGTAATGACGTGTGTCTGTGTGGGTGCGTCAAATCGGACATTTGTATGGATTTGTTTTACTGCTATAGGCTATAAATCTACTGTTCTGATAGTGATTTGTTGAAATTTTTTGTCATGACCCTATTTAGTAAATCGTGTTGTCAAATTCAGGATGTTTGTATTTATTTTATATTGTTGATTTATGATGACATTATAAGTATGGTACATGCAGCAAGAAATTTTAGGCAAGCCGGTGGGAATCGTCTTGTATGGGAGCTCCGCTACTGCTGATACTCGGGACCCACCACCACCACCACCACACTAAACTAGGGTGGCGACCCATAGTTTGGGAAACACTTGGTATAGTGGTTTTAAATGTAGATTAGGAGATGTCGGTACGGACGGAACCTTTTTTGTGCGTAGTCCGACACGCACTTGGCTGGGTTTTTTTATATGCCAATGTGTGACCTAAAGGTTACTTAATGATTGAATATTTTTTCTCATAAGAGAAGCGAAAATAAGATTGTATACAACTTGCAAATTTATTACTACACTACGTTCAGGATTTCATGTTAGAATGACATATTTAACTTTGCTTCATTGTAATGCAATCTACTATTTTCGAATAGGGCTGAAAAATATTAATTTTAATAACACACAGGATACAAGACGCCTATGTACCTACACAAGCTACGAAGTAGGTACCTACATTATTGTAGTGAAACTCCTCGTTTTTCTGCGCCGCGACGCCGGGTGGCAACATAAAGTATCTAGTTATTTGCTTACTTTTTATATCAGTCTAGTAATGGAAACATTCCGTACGACAATATTACGCCACAGATTATATTAAAAACCAAATCATATTAATGATCTTTATAACACTTTAATCTATACATAGATATGTGGTATTTAATCGATTTGAGTATCCATCTGCGGTAAATGATAAAACACCAAAGTATATTAAGGTTGTCGCTTAGCCGTTCACAAAATCACGATACCAGAGTCGAGTTCCGGATGTATGTACATACGTGATAGTAATGTAGGTATACTATAGTTCTGCAACTAAGGTGTCAATAGCGAACATTGACCACACTCCTCAACTCTTTTTTGAATAATTTGAATCAAAATTTCATAACATCACCACAACTTGATTTTGTCAGGGCCAATTGCATTATACTTTTTACGTCATTGGCCATGCCAATCATTGTACTTTTGCCTATGCCAATAATTGTACAAAGATTTTTTTATACGTAGTGATCATGTAGTGATATGTACAAATTTCGATACTAATTAAATGCATTTATGGCGTGCACAGAGTTTTTTGATAAATAGAAAAAAAAAACAAATATACGTCTTTTGACCTGCTGTAACGTTTGATATACTTCGATTAATTTGACAAATATAAACTTAACATATAATGAAACGGGTCACTCACATCTTTAAGGTCGAATATAGCTCGACATGTTTCAGACCGGTTCGCGGTTCTTAATCATGAGTACTTATCGCAGAGCCAGTTCTGCGAGTGCTCAAAGAACCGCCGCCGCGATAAGTACTCTTGATTAAGGACCGCGAACCGGTCTGAAACATGTCAAGCGATATTCGACCTTAAGACGTGAGTGACGCGTTACATTATATTTTAATGTCTCAAACTCACGGGAGTTTTCTATATAAAAATATAAACTTTTTCATGATTTTACCTAGCACATACAACTGGTAGCTTATGCCAGATTATATTAGATTTTATAACAACGCGTGTAATTTCAAACGTTACATTAGGTAAAATATTACATTAGGCGAAAAAAGCTACAGAAAACATTACACACATCTGAGCGATATACCAAGAAGAAAAAAGAAGAAGGCCAAGTCCGTGTCGGATCGGATCACGCACAAAGAAGGGTTCCGTACCGACACCTTGCCCATACTAGTTCACATTTTAAACCTCTGAACTAGTGGTTCTGTGAGCCGTAGACCTTGTGTGAGGTTCTTTTAATTGGCAAAATTTAACATGGTTTAAAAAAGATCTATTATACCTGATTATCGCACCCGCTCACAATCGGTGTTTCATACAAAATAAAAATAAAATCGGTTGAGAAATGCGAAATGTAGAGGAGAACCACCCGAAACCGAAAAAAAATGTTTTAGAAAATTTCCTAAAACTGACGCGAGTAATATTATTATTGAACCTGTTCACAAAATTTGACGAGTATCTGTAGAGGAGAACAAAACCATTAAAAACATGTTTTTAAAAATTTCCAAAAACTGACTCGACGAAAAAAATCTATATAATTTTTGATCCAGATCACATAATTTTACGAGAATCGGTTGAAAAATGCGACAGAAAAGAACAAACTGAAATACGCCGCAGAAACATACGGAATCATCGAAAAAAAAATGTGTTTTTGGATGTTTTTCCAAAAACTGACCCGACCAAAAATTCGATATAATTATAGAACCCGCTCGCAAAACTTTATGAGAATCAGTTGAGAAATGCGACCTGTAGAAGACTGCAAACGGAAATCCGGACAGACAGACAACAAATTTATCATCGAAACTGAATCAGAGACCTTCGTTCCATTCCACTCGGTCAAAATATCGTATTTTGTGATACCTTTAACCATATAACCTTTAGCCACCAAAATCACATTAGAACAATCGTGAAAAACGTTATAATTTTTAGGGTTCCGTACCCAAAGGGTAAAAACGAGACCCTATTACTAAGGCTTCGCTGTCCGTCCGTCTGTCACCAGGCTGTATCTCAAGAACGGTAATAGCTAGACAATTGAAATTTTCACAGATTGTGTATTTCTGTTGCCGCTATAACAACAAATACTAAAAACAAAATAATAATAATAATTAAGGGGGGCTCCCATACAAAAAAACGTGATATTTTAGCCGTTTTTTATGGCTACCACTCGCCGAGCTAAATCTCAAGAACCGTAATAGCTAGACAGTTGAAATTTGCACAGATTATGTATTTTTATTGTGGCTACAACAACAAATACTAAAATCAAAATAATAATAATAATTAAGGGGGGCTCCCATACAACAGAGTAGTTGCCGCTAAAACAACAAATACAAAAAAACTCAATAAAACAAGTGTTTAATGGCACCAGCTTTTAGCCTTTTTTCTGGTACGGAACCTTTCGTGCGCGAGTCCAACTCGCACTTGGCCGGTCTATAAGTCTGTTTAAGTTTGACAACTCTGAAATGGTCGAGAGTTCGCACGTAAAAGTTCCTGAGTATTTTTTTTCCACTACGTACATTCACAATAGGTATCTATAGTTATTTCAAGAAAAAAAACTATGTGAGCTTATTTCTATGATGTTTTCTTATGCAATGTTCCTTGATCTAATTAAGCTTAAACCACAGTGTTTCGCTAACATAGCAACGCAGCCTATCTTCTATAGGCCAAATAAAAATAGTGATATTACCTCAATACTTTCCGGTTGCGTAAAAAAATTATATTGGACAATTAACATGCGATATAGGACCATTTTTGAAAAAGTAGAATGCAAGAAGCAAATCATGTAACAGTTGGGGTGACAACGTCTTCATAGTATATTGCCTGTCGGGCTGTCGCCATTGCAAAATTTGAACCGGAAGTACGGTATACCGGAAAAGGAGCCGCCCATAGAAGAGAAATCGCCATACATTTAATAAATCGTTGTTCCGGTACCCTAAAAGAAGTCCGATTGTTATGGATTTTTGATATGTTGTAAAGAACAATATATTAATGACCACCCAGAGTTTTCTTCCTTCCAGCTCTATATATTTCTCCGCCATCTTGGAAAACTTGTCATTTTTTTTCAGTTTTTTGCCTTTACTGCCTGTACTGTCTTTAAAGTTCATTCTTGATCTAAAATATTGTAGATCATAAAAATTCATGTAAATTTTGGGTGTAAATATTTTTTCCATGACCTCTATGAACGAAGATATGGAATCATCTATGGAGAGTTACCGTCGAAAATTGCTTCCTTTCTCCAGTTTTCCTCTCATGTTTACGTTTAATTGCACTTTAGAGCAAACTGTACTTTAGCAAGATTATAGATCATAAAATTTGCTATAACTTTTCAATTGATTATTTTTCCACTACCTCTAGGTAAGAAAATATCGAATCATATATGGAGTGCTACCGTCGAAAATTGCTACCTGTTCCAGTTTTCATCCCATATTTACGTTCAAGTACATTTTAGCGCAGACCATCGGTCTGCAATCTTTCAGAAAACAAAATTATTTGCAAATTGAAAGTCTGTACGATCACTAACTGGTAACCGTAATACGGAGCTCACGAAAAACGCTGGCATAATGCAAGTAAAATCAATTAATTTCTACCGCATCAAATTTTGTGATTCACAATATTGCCGAACTATAAGTATCTGTATACTTGCGCTCAAATGCACTAACACGTAAACATGGGAGGAATACTTGAAAAAAAGGAGCAATTTTTAACGCTAGACGATTCCTTATCTTCGTCCCCAGGGGTCGTGGAAAAAATCTTTGAATGCAAAAGTTTTAGAAAACTTTATATTCTACAATATTTCAGAACCATGACTAACACTAGAGTGGACTATGCGGACAGTAAACGCAAAAATCGGAAAAAGTGACAGATTTTCCAAGATGGCGGAAAAAAGATATAGAGCTGGAGAGACGGAAACTTTGACGAAGACCATAACTATATAGTCCTTTACCACATATCTAAAAACCATAATAATCGGACCTTTTTTAAGGTACCAAAACAACGTTTACTAAATGTACGACGAAATTTTTTGTATGGGCTGCACCTTTTCCGGTTTACCGTACTTCCGGTTCAAATTTCGCAATGGCGACAGGCCGATCCGTAATCAGCAGGGTCAAAACCCTCAGATAACGTTGTCACCTCAACTGTTACATGATTTGCCGCTTGCATTGTTTAGAGACGCCTTTTCCAGTTTTGGGCCTCGACTAATACCAAAACATTTCGCTGTCGATAAACTAATAATGTTGCATAAAACAAGATGTTACAAAGCTAGTTTCCTATTGCTTTCCCCCCAATCCTCCATACTTTATACGTAGAGAAAATCCGACTTCTGTACATTTCTCTGCATAACTTTAAGTTTGAGTACTTATTTAGTCAAAAGCCGTGTTTATAAGATATTTTTTAGTGAATAATTAGGTTCTTTTTTTCCCGATCATTTTTATTCCTCGTAATTATTGAACTTGCTCACAATATTTCACAAGAATCGCCCTCAGAAACATACGAAATCATTAAAAATATAAATTGTTTTAGAAAAATTCCATAAACTGACGTGACAATAACTTATATTTAATTATGGACCCTGCTCACAAAATCAAAAAATGATCTTTTTTTTGATATTTTGATTTGATTCTAGAAACTGTCTAGATTTCTATTTTTTATATTTTTTATTATTATTATTATTTATGTTTTGACGATCCTATTGTGAATTTTACTACAAAATAATTTCTTACTTTGACATGTCTACAACAATACAATATTTATTTTAAAGAATAATAATAGCATCAATAAATTGCTCTAAATAATTAATTAATATAAGTATATGTTAATACATGTTATAACTGACGATTCGAAAGTGCTTGTTGCTAGGCCTATTTGAATAAATAATATTTTGACTTTGACTTTGACTTGACTTTGAAATCCGGACATACGAAATATTTTCATGTAGCTGAAGCAGAGACCTTCATTTCACTCGGTCAACAATACACAAAATCCACAAAAGTCGTATCTTTATAGGGAACTCACGGCACTTAAGTCCTGTTGTGTGAGCAAGACAGTTTTTAGCGAGTACTCAAAATCTGTTAAACCTATCTTATGAGTATTGATTTTTTTTATCTCCCGTTTACATGAATACCCTGCCCCTTAATTTAATTATTTTTTTATAAACTTACAACATTTTTTTGTAGCGGTTCATAGAATACACCTTTCTGTCAAATTTAATATTGTAGTGCTTATAGTCTCCGAGTAAATCGACTGTGACACACGGACGGACGGACAGACATGACGAATCTATAAGGGTTCGCTTTCGCCATTTTGGCGACGTAACCCTAAAAATAGTCCCTGCACTACCACTTAATTTAGTATTTTTTTCCTACATTGATACAGTGATTGGCCGTTGCACGGTATAAAAACTGGCAGGACTAGACAACACAACTGGACATGGACTTTGTTTTGAATCTAAAACTGTTCAAAGTTGTTGACTATACCGTTTACCCTATGATTGTATTAGGAGGGCCTTTGGGTGACAGACACGGGGACGTTCGCCACCCGACGGAATAAGGTCCTACCTAGAGTACGTGCCGGGTGTTCGGGCACGCCACTAACAAGGTTTTTCTGGAGAGCTTTTTCTGATTTCCTCCCCGTGATGATTCTAAACAATGGACAGCTGCTGGTGGAGTCGCGGAAGTGTGCGGAAGCGTTCCCGTGGCTCCACAATAAACAGCGAGAAGAATACAGATTTAGACGGTAGCCCGGGCGGTTCCCGGGAGTTGTCATACCCGTCCTGGCTCCCTCGGCCAGGCGGGATGCGTAAAGTTATTTTCCCGCGGAAAAAAGGTATGATTCCATTCACTAATAGCCCGCCAAATACTATTAATAATAAGGACAGTGTTTTCTACCTGTCTTACTCTCATTTCGTAACTATAATAGGTAGCGAAAAAAAACTGTCATTATTGCTGATGATGTGTGGCTAAGAATTTTGACATATTTTGAAATTGGAAGATAGCTCACGTTTTCTTTATTTAGAACAAAATATTAATGACGAAAATTGGCTGTGTGAAAGAACCATTTTGGTACCAAAACATGATATTGTGTTTAAATGCGACAAAAATATCTATTACAAAATAACTTATACGCAAACAAAAATTTACGAGTATAGCGCCGTCGACACTGACATGTTCGCTGAAGACACCATTTACCCCGTTGAATTTTTGATCTCTTTGGAGCTCCAAATCCGGGGTGCCATCCCACACACTTGAGAACTGTAGGTAAGCGTACCAGTTCTGTTAATGCTCAACTTAGACTCACCCAAATTATACAATGGCACTAATTAGATTGAGAATCAACGAATTAGGGAAGTACATTATGAAGGGCACGATTTTAACGGGAGAAGCCAAGGGAGAAAAGTGTACTTATACCACGTATTCCAATTATACCAAATAATTTACATTTAATTTAAACGTCCACAGTTTCCAAAAAAAAACTGTGATTATTAATAAATCACAGGGACAAACGTTGAAAGTACCAGGAATACATTTGGACACGCTCATGGACAGTTGTATGTATGTGTTTGCTCACGTGTTTTCAAATCACACAATTGCATGTTTTTACAGACTGAAATAAATTTTGAATACTTCAATAAATTAAGTTGTAAAAACAAATTAAGGTATATTTTTTTAATAAGTTTATGTCCCGATTCCATAATATGACAAAATTAACAGGTGAATAGAACCGTACCTTCTTCTACGGTTGACTATCGACCGTCACCATCTCTAGCCATTTCGGAGCACAACTTACTGAATCGAATGAGACGTAGCCTCTGATAGCTCCAAAACAATGAAATAATTAATTCTCCCTTGGTGTTTTGCATTTAGTCCATCAGTTGCACCCTATAGCCTTGAAGCCCTTGTGGGGGGGTCTACACACGCTGCGCCTTCCAGTACGTGGTCGCCACTCGAGAACCTTTGCTCCCCAACGGCCAACGGTTCTACGTGCAATGTGCCCCGCCTACTGCACACATTTAGATTCCATACGATTATTGAATACGTGAGTCTATTCTTTTTATTGTCAAGTCAGGGTAATTAACGTGTTCTATGCGTACGAAGTCGCGGGCAAAAGCTAGTATATTATAATTAGATTACTGACAGCAGTATTAAAACCATAATTTTTTTATACAAATACAAGTCAGTATATGATTGGTAAGAGAATCAAAATTGATTTCCATAAATTATTAAACAACTGTTGTTTAATTTAAAAAAAACACAAGTCAATGCCTGTATTCTGTCACCATATCGATATCAGGGGGGCGACACGGCCTATCGGTGTGAGTCGAGCGCCGGTGACCTTGTAACGGCACGTCTGTTGCATAGGGTTGGCAATGTAGATGCCTTGGCAAGAGGAAATAATGTTTATTCAATGATCATGATATTCATCAATCAAACAACGGGAAGCTAGTCAAATTTAATCTGTAAGTTTTGATTACAGACAGACAGATGCACTGGGTCAGGAGAAAACTTACTAAAAGCTCGTAAAATAGGTACCTACAAAACTTCTCATAATATGGAAACTTACTTTTCTTGTGTAAATCTAAGCTTCACATGAATATATTTGTATGCTAAAATAATAACAATAATATAAAATATTATTTTTTAAACCTCAATCCATGGAAAATATGTGACATGATATGAAGTCATTCACTGCGACCGCGACACCCGCGTTAAGTATAATTTGAAAGACTCAATTGACATTTCATTTATTTCGCCATTTCATTAAAAAAAAAAATATTCCGAAGAAGTAGGTACTTCTTAATGTATTGCAAGTCAAAATGCATCCTTACTCATACCAACCTACCCATATCAAGTCTTTCGAATTAAAAAACGGATTTTAGGTGAAGTCTTAATTCTAAATGTAGGGAAGGACACAACATATAAAATTTAATAACTCACTTATCTGGATCGGTAGGTAGCCTAAAGTAGCTTTTTCCTTTGTGGCTTTTGGTAGTACTGTCACAACCGTAGACACAGCAATAAAAAGCTCCAGCCGTAGTTGATTACATTGAATTACAAATGATAAATTCTAACGAATTTCAAGTAAAACTAACGCCCGCTGCCAGCCGATCGATCTCTTGTGTGAGCGCACGTCACGCGAGCGAATGTTGAAGCGAGTGGCACCCCTGCGATTCATCTTGCCGCGGCTAGCTGTCCACACACCGCGCGCCCCTCGCGCACCCCCGTTCACGTCCGGTCACGCACACATAGCCGCGAGACGGGTTTACAGC
This sequence comes from Notocelia uddmanniana, assembly GCA_905163555.1. Taxonomy (NCBI): domain Eukaryota; kingdom Metazoa; phylum Arthropoda; class Insecta; order Lepidoptera; family Tortricidae; genus Notocelia; species Notocelia uddmanniana. The sequence continues at coordinate 56,235,433 of LR991052.1, forward strand.
ACACATGCTTCGGTGTCGCTTCTTTTTACGTTAGTATATATCTTCTTTGTCGATATTCAATTTAAATTAATTTATTTTGTTGTCGTAGACAAAATATTGTATGCAACGTTATTTAATTCTCGAGCCTTTAAAAACATAATTTTTAAGAAAAGAACCGACTTCAATGGGGGAGGCCGGTGAAAGATTATTATACTTATATAGTGCACTCTTAGATTTCATACGATGTAATCAAAATGGCTATAAGTATGTTTATAATGGTAGAAGACTAACTACCCTCAATACCTCATGGAATCCTCCATCAGAACTCAAGCTTGACAAAAATATGTCTTGAAAACCTAGCGCACTTGACAAACATAACGAAGAGAACAAATTGCCAAACTCCGACTATGCGTCTTCAAGAGTTCTGTTCTGTTATTTGAATTTAAATGCTTGATTTGTTTATGAAAATACTAAAATCACTATATGTATGCCTTTTACATTTGAGGAGTTCCCTGGATTCCTCATGGATCCCATCATCAGAACTCGAGCTTGACAAATGATTGTCTTGAAAATCTTACTTGCTCAACAAACACAGCAAAGAGGACAATTCGCCAAACGTGAACTATGCATCGTTGAAGAGTTCCGTTCTGATCATCGTCAGCAGCTCCACTTCATATAATGTCACTTTTTTGAATGAAAATGCTTGATTAGTTCATGAACACACTAAAATCACTATATGTGTGCCTTTCACATTTGAGGAGTTCCCTCGATTCTTCATGGATCCCATAGAACTTGCTTAACAAACACAGCTAGGAGGACAAATGGCCAAACGTGAATTTTTCGTCGTTGAAGAGTTCTGTTCTAATCACCATCAGCAGTTTCACTTCATCAGATATCACATTTTTGTATGAAAATGCTCGATTTTTTAATAAAAATACAAAAACCACTATGTGTTTGCCTTTAAGATTCGAGGAGTTCCCTCGATTCCTCATGGATCCCATCATCAGAACTGCGTTTTGACAAAAACGGGACCAACTTGAATATATATATTTACAATCAAAAAAAGAATTTTCAAAATCGGTTCAGAAATGACGGAGTTCTGGAGTAACAAACATCAAAAAAAAATCATACAACCGAATTGATAACCTCCTCTTTTGAAATCTTGAAGTCGGTTAAAAACTCGCGGGACTCTCAAATTTTAAGTACCCTTGTTACGAGTATGTAACTGTTGCATAAAATAATATTATTATTGTCGTTGAAATTTGTCAAAGTTCACTGAAGTGAACTACCTATTTAAAACAATAATATAATTTGGGACAGAGAGACGCATAATGGAATCAGCCGAGTAAGATTCCACGAACAACGGCTTATCACACATTATGTCTAAACAATACTCAAGAGTGATCAATCCAGAAAGATACTATGACGTACGAGTATGTCGGTCTGCGTGCTGATAGAAAACCCGTCAGCTAAATACAAACAATAAACACTATTAAAAATTTATACCCTATAAAACCGACTCCAATTTTGTACTTCGCAATCGCCATGACGTGAGATTTTCACATATTCTTCCCACTTCACCATATGTGCAGTCGACTAATAATAAGTCGACAGATTTCTGATAGCAAATGAGGTGGTTACTACAGGAAATAAAATAGCCAAGTCATTTTATATGGGCCAATGATATTTGAGGAGTTTCGTCGATTCCTCAGGGAACCCAGTCTAGCCCTCAATTCCTCATCAAAAGTTCCACTTTTAAATGTGTATTTATCGAAATTTCATTGTAATCTGTGAAGTGCTTCCATCATTGAGGAAGTTCCATATGTCATGTGTGGTCATCATGACCAGTTCCGCTTCACCAAATTTGTAGTTTCGGAGAGCAAACGCATGTTTGACTAGAAAAAATGCCTAAATCGCCATACACGTGCCTATCCAATTTAAGGAGTTATCTCGATTCCTCCTGGATCCCATCATCAGACCTTCGCCAAATTTATATAGGACCAACTTAAGGCTACATGATGCTTAAAAAAAAAGAATTATCAAAATCGGCCAACGTGGCCTATCCGGGAAATATACATACATAAAAAAAGGAAGACGAACTGAGAACCTACTTCCTTCTCGTAACCTAATCATATTATTTAGAGACACAGAAACGTTTGCGGACGATTTTTACTTACACGTCAGACTAAGATAGGCGTTGTTCATACATTGTGAACTAAAATCATCCAAGATAATAATAGAATAGCTTCATATAAGCGTACAGTAACTGGTATAACATAACATAAACTGAAATTTCTAGCACATTTAGAACGCTAGAGATGTGCCATCCTCTAAGTCTGTTCCCTTTACGCAGCACATTTATGTACAAAGTGAAACAATTCCTATTAAATTAAACGTTTTGGGAACAATTTGAGACAGCGACCTCAATAATATGGTGGGAATTAGATAGTCACATATATAATTTTTTTTTTATTTTTTTTTTAATTTAAGATAAACATGTAACATTACAGGAAACATCCTAAGTCATTACATTTTTATATACAATATACAATAACGAGTGTCCGACACTGACACTGATCCAATACTTGCCACTTTTAATGTTATGTCCGTCTTATATCTTATAATTATAGTACCGGAGAATAGATATCAACTATTGGTATATGATTAAATATTATTTACCATATCTTGCGGCCGTCTTATCGATAACCAAGCCGTCTGTGTCGTGTAACCATAACAACACTTGATCATTTCTTTTTGCGGAGATAAGCGTGAGAGGCAAAAAGTTTGAAGATTCCGCTAATTATCGGATGACGCAATGATACAAAGTCAAACAAGACATCAGGTACGAATTGTAATAATTATAATGATAATATCATTAATTATAACGAAATACATTTTTAGAAATCCGTACTCCAAAAGGGACCCTAAGAAACTACTGGACTGATTGAGTTGAAATTGGTAGTATTAGTACACATACGTGACGGCAAAGATTATAAAAATATAAAAAAGTTTTAGTGTCGCGTAAATAACCATATATTTAAAATTATTTTATATACGGGATCCACTTTTTTTTATAAACGAAAATATAAAACAAATTATTTTATAAACGAAATTTAAAGTTTTGTAAACTAGATCATGTGACATATGAAAGGGCTGATGAGAATACTGAGAATCTCCAATATATTTTCAACTAATTTTAAGATAAATCGTTTTGAACTTATTTAAGAAAATATGCGAAAATAAAACAGCTCTTAAAATAGTTCCTTGCCTATAGTTACAGGAATATCTATGAAATATTTAGAATTAAAATTAACATGGGTATTGAATCCTCTCCATGCGAGGTTAACTAGCATTTGTCCTACTTTCTATATCAATGAAAATAAGAGAAGTGCAAAAATATGTACAGAATTAATCATTTTATTATAGGGGCCGTAACCTTTAGATCATTGAAAGAAGTATTCTTATTTCTTCAACACAAGAGCCAAAGAATAGCTATGCTACAAGTGCGGAAAGTTTGTGATTATCGGAGTGTCATTCTTATACACGAGCGAGTTTATAATGCGACACGGGTCCAAAATCATCTTTACGCGCGCGTATCATACAAAGTTTTACTATGCATTGTGCGAGGAAACAAAATGATACAATCTAGAAGTTACTTCGAAATATATAGGTTATTATTTACCTTGCTCGATACGTACTTATTGTCTGGAGCGTCACTTATAAACTGCTAGAGCTTGACATAGATTATTATATTTTTTTTAGATGTTTTTTTTTAACTCATTCGGCTTATTCCTATCTGTGTTTTGTATTTTACTACATTAATTGTGTAAGAGATTGATTGTACATACTAACTTTTTATGGGCACTGCCTGAATTAAATGATTTATTATTATTATAAAATTTTACTCAAAACCATCGTTTTACTGTTTTAGAAATGCAAATAGATTACACTAACTTTTTAGATTTCACCGTAAATAATATTGTTTAGGTTTTTAGTTGATTTAGCCGGCTAGTGACATTTGTTGGTGTTTTGTGCTTCTTGAATAACATTTTCTGAAGTTAAGTTAATCTGATTCATCACTTTCAATTCATATTTAACAAAAATAACACAGATTGACTTCAAACTTAACAAGAAAATCATAAAATGAAAAATGGCGGCCTTTTGTTTTAAATACAAGCGCGCTCAACATATCTACTATTGCGCATGTGCAAAATCTAAAGCGGTAAGGCACAGCCTATGTTTCCATTGTGCCAGGGATGTTTAGTGAATACGAGTATTTATAATGTTTTTATAGGTAAAAATATAAAAGTAAAATGATTAATAATACGTTTAACGAAGTACTAAGAAATTTCTAAAACTTTGCTCAAATAATAAAAACTCTTTGCGTCGTGCTGACGTCGGAGTAAGAATTTAACAAAAAAATTGAAAAGTAAAAAGCACTAGTGTGGAAAATTTGTACTTTCCGCACAGTTTGGCTGCTTAGAAAACCTACTTTTCGAGCACATGCATTGTAAAGTATTTATTAGTATTTTATATGCACTAAGAGGGGTGATTAGGACACAGATCCGTAAGCAGGCCACCAACTTGTTGGTGTGAAGACATTTTGACATATACAAACGACTAGCATACATATACAAACGACTAGCCGGAGTACACTAGTGGGCTTTATTCCGTTGCAATAAGGTTTACAAATGGTCAGCTGATTGTGGTGGTAAAGGTTCTTTTTATGCGCTTGCGATAGTTTTGAAACTAAAAATAGACTTTTGGCAAGTATCACTACAAACTACCGCGTTGTTACGTTGGTACGTAGGTAATGCTCGTAGTTAGATCAATATAATAATTATAATCAATGTTATTTTTTGCGTATTGCATATAAAGTGAAACTACCTTCAACAACAAAGAATATAAATAAATTGTTACATATTTGTAGTTGTAACATTTCAATTTTTCATTTCATTTTGAAGCAAATAAAGAAATAAACATGTATTTCCATGCTATATTTGTGAGCAGAGTTAAAGGAAAACAGGAGATTTCGTTTAGCCTACGACTGCTAATGGGGTAAAGCTAAAGGTATGAACACATAAACATAAAAATATATAGGAACTTACCACAGGTACTTGCAATTATTGTGCCTTAGCAGAATATATAAAAGTGCACTGATAACAATAACTGCATAAAGAACTGCACTGCGCAAAATTACTAGAACTGGAACTGTAGTAAAATGTAGGTATCAGATAATTATTATGATTTTATAATAGTCTAACTAATTGTACTGCTAAATAGATGTTCATGGAACGAAATCCAAGATCGAACTGAGCTGCTGGAAAATGGCTGCGCAGTGTCACGTGAAATTCGGAAAGTTGTTCAAAATTTAAAATTTAGAATTGTGATGTGTGTAACGTTCCGATTCACGCATCGTTACAATATTGACCTTGCTGATTATGCATAAAGTGCAGTCTTACTTAGAATCTGGTGGTATCAATACGTCTCCCGACTCCCAACCTTATGCCGCTCCGCTTGGGCATAATTACGGCCTTACCTCCTCGCGTGCGGGATGCCACGCGTGACAGCCGTGCGTGTATATAATATAGGGCTCTTAGGTTATTACGGTTTGTTCAGACCAATAAACTACGTCAATAGCCGTGGTCAGATCAAGATACAAATAGAATTGTCCTGTTCTCAATTACTGTTAGGCACTGTCACCATTGATAACAATAATATCAACCGGATGATGCTTGAAATGGGTGCAATAACACCATCAACAGAGCCTTTTTTTAGGGATCCGTTGTAAACACTAGGAAGCTGTACTTTGGCATAATTAAACGTAATAATCACGCCAATAAAACCGTAGATAGCTTTTAGGGTACTCGCCAAACCCATCGTGTGGGGTTTTGTAGATCCTGTTTTTTAATCCGTTTTCGTAGTATTAAACATTATAGTGCTATTTTAAAATAATAATATTAATAATATACTGTACAATAACAACTAGCATGATTTCAAGAAACATAAATCGATTGGTAAGTATAATTAAGTTTTATAAAGACAAATAGCATAATTTTGTACGGAATTATGCAATTGGTTTTTATGCAGTTTAAATGTTATAGCAAATTATCATCATCATCCTAGCGTTATTCATAGTACAGCTGCATCCTGAAAGATGCAGTTTAAATGCTATAGCAAATATTGTTTTCATATTGGAATCGGGTCCCGGGTTCGAATCCCGGTAAGGGCATTTGTTTCTGTGGTGGGCAGAGAGATTTGTTCCTGAGACTTGGATGTTTTCTGTGTATTTAAGTATATTTTCTATATTTTAGATGTTTTCTTTATATTGTCGGCCTGTTTAGCCTAGTTAGTAGTAACAATGCATCCGAAGCTAGAGGTCCTGGGTTCGAATCACGGTAAGGGCATTTGTTTCTGTGGTGAGCAGAAATATTTGTTCCTGAGACTTGGATGTTTTCTATGTATATCAATCATAAGATGCCGTCGTAAAGACGGCCAGGAGCAACACCGGTGTGAGCGGCTCAGGGGTGTCGAGAGGTGTGCGGCGCTTTCTCCGAAGTTACTCGCGCTGTTATGACCTTTAACACTTCCACCCCTGGACCATATAGCTCTAACGACTTCTGTCTAGACGGCCAATATAGGCAAGTCAGAGCTGAAAGTCCTGCGGGCCCCCTTGGGGTTCCATTCCGACTGACGAAGACACGCCGGAGACGGAGGCTCTTATCTGAGCGACTCTCGGGAGCACTCGGGTCCGTGGGGTCGTTATTCCCCAACAGCTTGCCACAAGCTGTCCTAATGTTATTATTATTTATATATCTATTAAATATATTGTTGTGTAGTACCCATAACACAAGCCTTAATTGAGCTTACGAGTTGTGTATAAAAAATTGGTCCCTAATATTTATTTATTTACTTATTCTCATCCAGTACAGTACGAGTATAATTGTGATCACCGTTTAGTTTAAACATGACGAATTTAATATAGCATACGTATTTTGACTTATCATTATCACTCGCCAAATCTATAACAAGTTTAAGCTTTCTGTTTCCAGTGGTTTTGGAGAAAACTGCGTATGGCAGACGGAGAGACACCGCTTGATCGCATATTTGTTTCGCTGGACCGATTATGGTACAGTGGTAGGTATACTCGTAGTATCATAATTATCGTTGTAAGAATATATGTTTTCGTATTAAAAGTATCATCCTGTGATTTACCATAAGAAATAGAAAGAAAAACTAAATAAATAGGTCCATAATAACTAAAAATATACGTAATAATAATAAACCTAATAAACAAACTTAAAAAATAATATGTAACTAAACTGACTTAAAGAAACATCAAATACAATCTACAGACCTAAAAGGACCGAAGAGCGAAAGTTAAACTGTATTATTTATTTATTCAAAGGATAAAATGCGCGACTTTTTAAATTAATTATCACGAAAAATACTTTATTTACTGCACTGTATATGTAATACTATTCTGTGACTGTACCTATGGCCTATGTCCAGCAGTGGAGTGTGAGTTGAATAGTGGAGTCGAGTCGGTTTGTGAATAAGAGGACAGTACGGGAAGTTTACTTAAATGGATCATTTAGGGCACGGACAGCAGCTAATATGGGCAACTGTATATTAAAACAGTATTATCACGAAACACTCCTTTTATTTATTTAAATAGATATTAATATATTAGTAATAAATCAACACGGGTCTTCTAAGTAAAATCTGACAACGACAGTTGTAACCTGCCTAAGCATAGACAAGTATACCAAAGTAGGTTTACTGCAACACCTTCTCCTAATTTTTAAACTGTCTTTAAAATTAATTATATTATAGCTTTGTTTACTTAAAACAATTTGACAGTTTAACAATTACAGACATTGCAGTATTATCAACATAATAATAAGTTTAAACATTCTCAAATTAAATGAACAAATTATTACAATGTCTCTGAAATTTCACCCTGTTCAAAGGTTTCGTCATAATGTCGGCTAACTGTATTTCTGAAGGACAGTATGTGACATCAATTTGGCCTTCAGCAAACTTCTCATATATGTGATGGTATCGCACGTCGATGTGCTTGGATCTTTTGTTGAAGGAGCCGGTTTTTATCAGCTGTATTGAACTCTGATTATCCACATGCAGAATAAGCTTGACATTTTCTTCCACCAACTCTTTCAGCAAAGATTTGAGGTACATAGCGTCTTTACAACTGTCAGCGGCAGCTAAAAAAATTTGACTCTGTTGAAGAGAGCGCCACGATAGGCTGTCTCTTTGATGACCAGTATATAGGACCATTTTCAAGCATCAACATGGTTCCAGTTGTGCTCCGTCTAGTTATGGTATCACCTGCATAGTCAGAATCACTAAACGCTTGAATGTTGCCTATTGGTATGTTTCTTTTAAACATTATACCTTTATCTTTAGTTCCGACCAGGTACTTCAGGATTTTCTTCACTGCAATCACGTCATATTTAGAAGGATTTTCAGTTTTTCTTGTAGCTTGATTTACAGCCTGAGCTATGTCCGGTCTGGTTCTGGTAGAAAGATACAACAAGCTTCCCACGACTTCCCGGTATGGATAGTCCACCTTCTCCTGGGAAGTTTCTTGTGTCAGTCCCGAATCGATAGTACTCGGTATTACAGCGGGTTTGGCATTCTCCATCCCATTTTTGCAAAATATTATTTATGTAATTTCTCTGTGTGAGTTTTGTACCTTCTTCTAAATGATGTATTTCCATTCCTAAATAGCTTGAAGGATTTTCATTTTTCTTGATTTGAAATGTGTTTTCAAGTTTATTCAAAATCTGTTTTAAGCTTTCTTTGTCTTGTCCGATAACCAGCCCATCGTCCACATATAGAGCTATGATGACTGACTTATCTTTGTTTATGAAAACACATCTTTCATTTTTTATGTTTTTAAAACCGAGTTCTGTCATGGTTTGTGTAAAGGTTTTATTCCAGGTAACTGGCGCTTGTTTAAGTCCGTAAAGTGCCTTTTTCAATAATTTTATTATATCCTTTGGGCACTTTCATAAATACTCGGTCTGTCAATTCACCATATAGAAATGCAGTTTTTACATCGAAAGTCAGTATGTGATAGTTTTTGGCCGCTGCTATGGCAAATAAAGTTTTGAGAGCAATTAGACATACAACCGGACTATAAATTTTGTCATAGTCAAGGTTGCCTTTCTGCTCGCAACCACGAACCACCAGCCGCGCCTTGTAAGTTCCGTCGTCTTTTACGCGAAAAACCCACTTGTTTGACAGTATCTTATGTCCTTTTGCCTCTTCTTTGTTAACCACGATCCAGGTCTTGTTTTCTTCTAACGATTTCATTTCTGCTTGTATTGCCTTCTCCCAATTTGCTTTTTCCTTACTATTTATTGCTTCTTCATAACAAACAAAACTAAATCTTTGTATTTGTAAGGCAATTTGCTAGTTTTTTTAGATAATATTCCTCCTTCTGTGTTTTCATTACTTGCTTGTTCAGTTTCTTTTTGTTTTTCTATATTTTCTTTTTCTACGCGTTGTGTCTTTTGTTTTTGACTTTCTTGGTCAGTTTCTCTTTCTTTTCGTTCTGTAGTTTCCATACTTATATTTTTTTCCTTCTCCTTTTGTCCTTCTTGGTTATGATCTTCAGTATCAAAGCTCACAGGGTCGTAGTATTCAAGATCATCATCTTCATTTTGTTGTGTACTCAGAGTCTTCTTATCATCTGTACCTTTCTTTGTATTTGGATCGTCTTCTTCATCTTCAAATTGAGGTAGGATTGCTGTTGGTCTAAAATTTCCAGCAATTTCTGTTTTATTAAATATTATGTCTCTTTGAATTGTAATTTTCCTACGCTCAGGATCCCACATTCTGTATCCAACTGAAGCATATCCGACCATTATTTGCTTTTGCTTCTTGTCTCTAGTTTTTTAGATGTCCCAAACGCTTTACATATCCGATGCTTCCGAATGTTCTAACATGTGCTAGGTTTGGTTTTGTTTTATACCATGGTTCATATGGAGTAGTACCAGTTGTTTTCGAAGGTAGGCGATTCATTAGGTATGTAGCAGTTAACACAGCCTCTCCCCACATTTCTTTATGTAGTCCCGATTGAAACAGCAACGCTCTTGCTTTTTCTCTTAACGAGCGATTCAGCCGTTCCGATTTTCCATTTAATTGAGGGCTATGAGGGATTGTGTAGTCTAATTTAATGCCTTTTCGCTGGCACCATGTTTTAAATTCTTTTTCAGTGTACTCACCACCGTTGTCGCACCTCAGCTTTTTTACTTTCAAGTCTAATTCTCTTTCGGCTTCATTAATGTATTGTTTTATTATTTGAGGAACCTCAAATTTATTTTTCATCAGGTATACTTATACTTTTGTGAAATGAGTGTAGTCATCTAAAACTGTAACAATGTATCTCATTCCATCCCATGTTGTTTGTTCAACATAGCAGACATCGGTGTGTAATATTTCTAGAGATGTTGTTACTCTTGTTCTTTCTGTATTAAAAGGTTATCTGGTTTGTTTTGCCATAATGCATACTTCACATAATTCATCTTCATGTTTACTTTCATCAATAGGTATAATGCCATCAGCCATCTTTGGTAAGTTTATAATTGCTTTCTTTCCTGGATGTCCCATTTTAATATGCCAGCTTTCTTCTGCACACATAGCCGTGTTATTTTCTTGGTTTAATTTTACTATACATAAACCTGATTCATTTTTTTTTCGAACATTGTAAGGTCTTCTTTGCATATCTTGACGGTGTCTTTAAAGAATATTACCGAACCACCGTTGTTTGTAATTTCGTTGAGTGACATGAGGTTTTGTGATAAATCTGGTACGAATAATGTATTTTTAAGTACACATAAATCTCCTTCAACAGTCCCGATACCTTTGGATAGTATCTTTGCCTTACTTTTGGCTATGCAGATTTCTGATTCTTGACTTCTGAAGTTTTTTACGGCATTTAGGTTGTTTGTCATATGCGCCGAGCATCCGGAGTCCACTATGAACTCAAGTTGGTTGAAGTTTGTATTTTTTTTAAAGCTCTAAAGGAAAGCTACTCTTCCAGGTTTTTTGTTTTTGTTTTTATAAGAATCTTTGAAGAAACACCTCTCTTCTGGATGGTTATACTTTTTACAGATACTGCATTGTTTTGACTTGCATTCCTTTGCTTTATGGCCCTTTTTATTACATTTTAGGCATTGTATAGCTGTATTAGCTTTGAATGCTATTGATGAAGTTGAAGGTTGGCTGTTCTTTCTATTTTCTTCTAACAACAGGCGGTTCTTTAAGTTAGATAGTGTTTTGTCGCTTGAAGATTCCCATGCGATAACGAAACTATTGTAGGTCTCAGGAAGAGCTGATAGTATTTTTGACATTATCATATCTTCTTTGATTTTACTGCCTAATTTGGATAGGCGATATGTTAAACTATCCATTTCAGAGAGAAACTCTGGTATATCCTGTCCCTGATATTTGTAGTTGAAGAAATCTTGCATTGTACTGCATTTGTTTCGTGATTCTTGCCCGTCATAGATGTTACACAAGGTTTTATACATTTCTGCAGTGGTTTCGCATGTTAAAATATATTGCAGATGCTTTCTATCGATAGTTGAGATTATTAGGGCTTGCCCCTGAGCATCCAGCTTTTCATCGATATTTTTTCTGCATTTTTGTTTTCTGGTTTAGTTAAATCCAACAAACCTTTAGCTCGTAGAAATATTGTGAGCCCGAACTTCCAGCCACGATAAGATTCGACGCCGGTTAGTTTTTCTATATTCAGATCATTTTCAGATCTTGACATTTTTTGTAACTCGTGTTTTTTATTTTATTTTATAGGTATAAATAGACGACCTGTTTAGCCTAGTTGGTAGTGACTCTGCCTCCGAAGCTAGAGGTCCCGGGTTCGAATCCCGGCCAGGGCATTTATTTGTGCGTTTTTCACGGATATTTGTTCTTGGGTCTTGGATGTTTTCTATGTATTTAAGTATGTATTTATCTATATAAGTATGTATATCGTCGTCTAGTACCCATAGTACAAGCTTTGCTTAGTTTGGGACTAGGTCGATTTGTGTAAGATTGTCCCCCAATATTATTTAAAAAAAAATTACGATGTATTTTATATTTTTAGTTTTTCATTATTTGTGCATTATAAAGCCCATAACATGTGGGCAACTGTATATTTAAACAGTATTATCACGAAAAACAGTATTATCACGAAATACTCCTTTTATTTTATTTATACCCAACTTCTCGGCTATACCAGGATTGTAATAATATAAATCCGACAAATTATAATTAGAAACATAAAACCCTTCCATTTAATTTGAATCTTATAATAAGTAATAGGAGAAGAAAGAATCATGTCGAATGGCGCTCTCTGGTCGTCATTTTTATTATCTGAGCCCCAAATTGTACAATAATGTAAATAAATCAATTGAAATCTATAAATTAACTTTGAGAGAATGCAAACTTAAATTAACTACCTGGCTTGTTACTTTGACTTACGATGAAATTGAAGCTCTCATCAAATTTACTTAACCTTAGGAAAGTACTTACGTGACATATTTGCACACACGCACGCACGCACCCACGCACACACGCACACACACTCACAGACACACACACACACACACACACACACAGACACACATACACAAACTGCAATATGCGTGTAGAGCCTTTGCATGCTTGCTGTACACTTCATTTGTTCATCTGTATATCTCACAATACCTACCTAACCTTGTAAGATTGCTACAATCCACTAGCTTCCGGGGTGAGGGCCTGGAGATCTGTATTACAGGTCTGTACCTAGTTCAGACTCCAGTCCCTCACAAAGGGTATGCAAAAATGTCTGGACATTACATACATATGTACGGTAGCAAATGTAAAAATATGTATCCCTTTGTGAGGCTAAATAAAGAATTTTTTTTTTATTATTATTTATTTAAATAGATATTAATATATTAGTAGGTAATAAATCAACACGGGTCTTCTAAGTAAAATCTGACAACGACAGTTGTAACCTGCCTAAGCATAGACAAGTATACCAAAGTAGGTTTACTGCAACAGCTAATACTTCATTTCATAAAGCTGCGCGTAATCGACTCTAAGAATCGCATACAATCCAAGATTGGTTTTACTCTATGACTTTTGTTCACACTTCACAGTGCGAGGTTACGAGGTATAATGATGCTGGTGATAATGTTTTTGGCCAGTCCAAAACGAACGAACACTAAGGCTGGGTTGCATCGACTTACGATCACAGACTGATCAACGTTAAATATGGCGCCGGCAGCTGTCATCCCATAGAAACTTGTCAAACTTTCCATACATTAAAATTTTAACGAACACAGTTACAATTACAGACGGTTTGGTGCAACCCAGAGTGACTAAGCATTGACGTATCTGCATTAGTACATGTAAGAAATAAATAAAAACATTTTATGACGGGGCAACAAAAAACCTGCAAGTAAATTGCAGCTGATAAAAACAGTTTAAATATCGAATGGACGGAAATGCATCGTTTTTCCGTCTTTTTGCCGCCGAGTGACCTCGCCGTTGCCTATTATTATTGCATTACAGAAACTCATTCACTACTACACAATACCTATCCAGTCATAAAATATAATGACGGCCAATAAGGTCGAATGGGATTATGAGGGATAAATTCATCACACGGATGTACCGCGAACCAAAAACGAAATAACTCGCTATCTATCGCTCGAATATGCAAGTATATTAGATTATTTATGATTGTTGTTGTTGAATCGATTGCTGTTGCCTGTCGGCGAGACACACTAGCGTTAAACGCATGTCGCGCGGAGCTATTTTCCTATGGTTATTGAACCTTGTCTTCTGTTTAATAAATAATTTATTAAACGGAATAAGTAAATTTCGAATAAACCTGTATTTCTTATTGTCCGCCAGTACAAAGAGGCAGATAAATCGTTTTCGGTTCGCGGCAGGCCCTCAGTGCTATTGGCGTTTATGGGCAGTCGAAGGAAACCATTTTTTTTCTAGTAAACAAGGAACCCTTATAGTTTTGCCATGTCCTTCAGGCCGTCTGTCCGCGATTTAGCTCACTAACTTTTACTACTAGATGGATGTAATTTGGCATATAATCAGTTTTCGATTAAGTTATTCGATTACGTGATACCTATGACAAACACACAACACTTGCAAGGGAGAGAGAGAGAGCACAATTTTTGTAGGAGTCATGTTCCCCCTGCCACCCAAACGGTTGTAACTATTAGTGTCTGACCGAAGTTTCGGTTTCGGCCGGTTTTGGCCTAAAAATCATGTCTCGGCCGAAGGTTCGGTTTCGGCAAAAAAAGGGCCGAACCTTTCGGCCGTGCCGAAACTTACAACATTGTACCTACTTTCCGATCGTGAATTCTAATTAGTCTTTCGAGGCTAGCTGATTGTGATCTGTTAACATTAAAGATCAAATTATTATTTTAGTTAATTTTATATCTAGTTTAGAAGCTGTTCGATTTAGTCATTCTCAAAGGAATGGGACAGGAGTTTGGTTGTTCTTCTTCAAAACTGAGACCATGGAGAACTTAGTACTATGCTCGATAATCTAAGGTGGGCGTCTGAAGAAGTTGGACTTAAGATGAACATGGACCAAACGAAGATCATAACTAACGTCCACGTACCTATTCCAGTTAAGATCAGAGACTCTACGCTCAAAGTTGTCGACAAATTTGTGTACTGTCTCTGAGCCTATGACAAACGGTTCAGTTGGGCAGGTGCAATTTCGAGAAGGAGATCAATTTTGTGTCTCGTCAATAGTTAAAGTCTTTGACCAGTGCGTGTTGCCATTGATGACCTATGGCTCCGAAAAAGGAGGGTCAAAGTCACTCAAAGAGCGATCGAGAGGGATATGGACTTTCCACCACCACCACCATATCAGCCAAAGGACGTCCGCTGCTGCTGCTGCTTCTGATATGGCATATGCTCGAAGTTAATCTGCGAGATCTAAAAAATGACGATACCTGCAGACGAATCAAAGTAACTGGCATAGCCTGAAGGCTTGCCAAACTAAATTGGCAGGTGAGGGTCATATTCCCCAGAGAATCGATGGTCGGTGGGGCAAGCGAGTTCTCGAGTGGCGACCACATACCGGATGACGTAGCGTAGGAAGAAGGAATGCCCCCACAAAGTTGCTGAGGCTTGAGGTGGGCTGATGACCTGATTAAGGTCGCATGGGTCCGCTGCATGCTCTGGGGGAGGCCTATGTATGACATGATGCCCGCGGTTACCTATCATATCATCGCACCTCTCGCCATCGAGCTCATCCCCACACCTTGGAGCCACTAACTGTTTGGCAGTGATAGTGTCCTGCACGGCTAATCTACCGCGAAAATAGGTTTTCTACTGTAGCATTGTTATTTTTGTAGTAACTGAGACTGTACTTTTATATTAATATACTATAAATTTAACTATACAATTATATTGTTTTGAAGAAATGACACCTCGCCGAGTTTCTTACGCCGGTTCTTCTCGTGGCAGAAGTTTATTTTTCCGAACCGATGGTAGTTTATTGACGTTCATATGTGCATGTAATATGCCTAATTTGAAGAATAAACTACTTTTACTTTTTTTACTTTTTTATTGCGTTCTCGTACAGTACGTTTCATTAGGTACTTTATACCCAGAACGCTTAGGTTGTGGAATGAGTTCCCTGCCGAGGTATTACCAAAGGGCTACAGCATGGGACTCTTCAAAAAAGGGGTGAATAAGAGCCAGGATAATCTGGTCCAGTTCAATCCCGCCAAGACACAAGTGTGCGCGTATACGCGTGCAGTGCACTGCGAAAAAACAACCCCATTCACTGTTGCCCATTCCAAGACACAGCCCTCTTCATCTTAGAGAGTTATTGGGATCCTTGGTGTCGACATTTCCAGCGAATAGAGCGAAGCGATACATCACCCCTGGACAGAGACTTCTATAATACCTATATAAGTCACAAGTCCGTCCCCACTGAATTGGCTATCACCTCTGGGCGGGAGCACCTGGATACCAGCTTGGGCATTTTTAATTGCTTCAGAGACGTGCTGTGCGAATCGTGGACGATCCCAAATTCAGTAGCGATATTGATATGTTAAGTTTAAGGAGAAACTTTGCCTCCTTGTGCGTGTCCTATAGCTTGTTTAATGGGTTGTGCTCCTAAGAACTGTTCAATACGATGCCTACGGCCCCTTTCTACCATCGCACAGCTCGCCGTCCGCAGAGCATTCACCCTCACACCTTAGCATCTAAATGGTCACGTACGGATCGATTTCAGAGGAATTTCCTCCCTCGTATGCTCCGGTTGTGGAATGAGCTCCCTGCCGAGGTTTTCCCGAGGGACTACAGTATGGGGTTTTTCAAGAAAGGAGCGTACAAAATTTTAAAGAGTCGGCAATGCGCATGTTCTCTAGAGTAGCAGCCGTCCATAGGCTGCGGTGACCGTTTACCATCAGGCGGGCCGTACGCTTGTTTGCCACCGACGAGTTATTAAAAAAAACTTGTTTATTTTCTACCACCTACACAGATTATAGGTGTTCCATTGATCATATGATTCATATGTCTAAAAAGAATGGCCTACTGACATTTTATTCAACGATTTGAACACGTCTATAAAAGTTTCGGTTTCGGCCGAAACCAGAGCCAAAACCGAACCGAAACCGATTTAGTTCGAATCAAAGGTTGCGAAAGTAAGCGGTATGTGTGGATCGCAGGGAGGTCATAAGTTTCCACCTCCCATACCCATAAAAAGGGGTTTCTTTTTCTTTCAAAACCGTATTGTTAGGTTCATGTCAATCTTCGATTAAGCTATTTGTTTGCGTGATATTAATTTATTAAACAGCTAAACGGTTGCTACTGGGAATGTCAAAAAATCGTAGTAGTAAGTAGTACATATAATGAATTTAAAAGGAAAACTATCACAGCTAAGTAGACATTACTAGTTAACGGTAATATCCGGTCTTAAGAAATGTACAAATAATAATCGTATGGCATTTATTTTTCGAACCCTGAGATCCTCGAGAAGACAGTACGGTTGTCAGTTTTTTTGTTGCACTTTTAGCACCACCCAGGGGTCACGTGTAGGGTAACAGTGGGTACTCCCTAAAAACGTGATGCAACTTCAACCCCCCTAGTAAAGTGAGTGGGCAACTTGACTGTTAGAAGTTCTCAAGCCGCCCGAAGACCTGAAGGCCTCTAACTTGGTTTCACGGCTACTGCCATAGTCAGAAAACGGGATCAACGGCTTAACATGCCTTCCAAAGCACGGGATCGCTCAGTTAGTAACCACTCAAAGCGGTTACCATCCAAGAACAGACTCGGGCCCACATTGCTTAACCTCGCAGTACGCGGGCGTCGCCGGGCCACTAGCGCTCCGTAAGAAATGTACTTGGAATAAGCAAACCTACGTACAATTTCCATCGATATATAAGATATTTTGTTAGTTATGAGTGTTATGACTTATGACTAATATAAAGTAAATGTAAGTTTTCGATGTTATAAATCCGCATAACGTCGAGGAGGGACAGCTACGAAGCCCTACATTGCGCGTGGCCCAACACGCACTATTAGGCCGCGTTTTAATTTTGAAAATACTTTCTATATCGACATAGTTATCATTACCACTTTACCATGACGGTAGTATCGTCTGCAAAGATAATAACTTTATTAGGTGTTGCGTTTGGCAATATCATTGATGTGGATGACGAAGAAAAGCGGCTCTAAAATACTAGCCCGAAGTACACCAGTATAATTAATTGACGTTGTGAAAAGAACAAAAGACTTGTTTGAAAATTAGGTACATTATTTGTTTCAATAAATCTTCAGATCTCTGTATATTTGATCCTGACCGTCAAATAGCGTTTGATCTAGTCGAGCGCTCTGCTTTTGATATAGCTGTATTCAAGATTACTCAAAGGTTTAGAATGATTTAGGCTTGGGACTTTTGGGTGCATACCGTGGTTCTAGAGTCCATAGATTCGTCAAAGGTTAAAATGTTTTTTTTAAATCAAAGTATAAAAATGATACGTTATAATAAATGTCATGATTTATCATTTTATTTTACACCGCGAGGAATAAAATATGCATTTGTGTCATAAATTTAACTTGCCTGTGATATGTTATTCCGTTATTTTTGTAATTTGATGTTCGAGAGCTTTTCCCACACCACTTTACTTTTATACATCAAAAATCCATTTCTATTTCTCGATTTTTAATTAGACGTACGTATAGATCGCGAACCTCTGACTGAGCGGCGCGAGGTGGGGCCGTTACGTATATGTAGATACTACTAGTACATATGTGTAGTGACTGCATGTCGCCCTATAAGCTCTGTCTAGTGGAGGAGATCTGTGTCAAATACATAGTAAATATTAGTGTGTGACATTTTAAGTTCGCATAATCATAATGTCACAGCTCCGGAACCCTACATGGCACCCTACAGCATACGGAGGTGCGGGTACGCCGATCACCAACATCGGCCAAAAAAGCAGTACGAAAAATGAAGTGATTATTGAGGTGTGTACTGTGTACGAAGAAAATGTTAAAAAAAATTGGTGCTAAAAGAGTTGTAATCATTATTTATTTAGTCACATCTTGTGATTTTTTCCAGTCATGACTCCAAATGCTTCATAATTTAAGTAAAACTGTCAAAGATATTCGAAAATGCAAAGTCGACCAGTCATTAAAATAAATTAGTCACGTTGGATAATTAGTGTAGGTATACAATGGTTTCAACGGACACATTAGCTAGTCAAGTCGCTTTAGTTTTATTTTTCTACTTATTGAAGACACTACTCGCTCATTTACATAATTATAATAATTAAACTTTTTTTTAAACTGCACAAATATGGCGGTAAGTTGGTAAAAACCGGAGTTTCAGTAACATGTTGGGAACTTGGAACTAGATAGGAATAACTCTTATACTCGTAAACTCGCTCAATTACATATAATTGCCAGGGCATCTTATGTCGGTGGGTTCTCGGTGCCAACCTATCCACCACCATATCAGCCTAAGGACGTCCACTGCTGGACATAGGCCTCCCCCAATTTCATGGAGGGTAAATGCCTTAATGGCCAACCTATAGCACAGACAATTGACAACATTTCAAAATGTATAATGATGCCTAAATCGAAAACCATTTGGGTAAATATGCTACTTGAACATAATAAAATAGTTTTTAGATTTTTTTCTTTACTAGTTTCCAAGAAAATCACGAATATGTATAAACCGGAAGTGTGACGTCATTAATATGGCAGTAAAGAGACAACACTTTAGTTCACTAAACTGTCTAGACTTAAAAAAATTAATCACTTCCGGTTGTCACTAAGTTCAAATTTAACCTGTCATTGACTGGCAAGTCTATCACATTTAGGTTTGATTAGAGGCGCCATCTATATTTGAGCCAAGGAACTTTTTAACCAACTTGTACTTTATTAACAAGAAAATAAATTATTTAATATATTTATAGTAATAACATTGTTGTCGTGGTACGGTGCTAATAGGAAAATCCGATGAGATTTTATAAACCCCGTTACAGGAGTTGATGGGTAAGGTCTGCTATACAGCAACTTAAAAAAAAGGAGGTCCCCATTTTGATTCCTTTTTTTATCATTATTTTCAACGTTTGTCACCACATAACTTGGTCATTTATGAACCTATTAGTAAAGTGGCCGGTGTGGTGTGACAACTAAGACTCAAAATAAATGAAAACTAGTATTGTGATAATATTAACCGTGTAACCACTATTATATTAACCCTATGACCACTACTAAATACCGTTTATCAATAAATATTAATTCAAAATTTCACTGTTAAGTTTCAAATTTTCCAAACGGATGACATGGAGACAAAATTATTGTGTTACTTATAGAAAATCAAAATCTCATATTCATTTAAATAACACGTATCAAAATAGCCACCTAAAATATGAAATGTTGTCAATTAATAGTACTAATGTACAGAAGGTTTTCTGTCTAACAAAACCGATATTTAACAGCTGGTACTGGCATCCCGCGCGCTCACTCGCGCTCTTTCCTCTCAGCGCTATCGTCTATAGGTATACTCGTAGTATATCGAGTATCGACACCCCGGTGGTATGGGAAAGAAAGCCCAGTTTAGGCGTAGTACGTATTGTACTATTACTTATTCTGTGACGAAGTCTATCAGTATTAACAATCCATACCGGAGTGTACAAAGTCGAATAATACAAAGTTGGTTGGTTCGATTACGCAAAACTGGCCAAACGGATTCAATTGTGCTTGAAAAGGGCTCATTAATAACTGTATACACTACACGTACCTCGCTTTAATAATTAACTAGCTATTTCCCGTGGCTTCGTCCGCGTAGAATTCATTTTTGGGGTCTGTACACAGCTGATTTTCTCGGAGACTGAAATTTGGTATGTATGTTATGAACCGCTATAGAAATATGATTTAAAATTACGAAAAAAAATATTAAACTGGGGGGCACCCCATACATGTAACAGGGGGGTCAATTTTTTTTTCAATGCACTTAGGTTTGTTGTATATCTATAGATAGGCCTTCGAAAATGACATAGGGGTTTCTTAAAAATCGTTGGTGAGGGATAGCTGTCAAAGTCGTAAAGTGTCCCCTCCCCCTAAATTTCCAAACTATGAAGTTTAAAATTCTGATATAAATGAAGACGATGTACATTAATAAATCCTTTCAACGATTTTTAGGTTGAACAAGATAGATATAACGGTTTTTGAGTAATTGCTGAAAAACTGTTTTTGAGTTATTGCCAAAACCAAAGGGCGTAAGTGCCTTGAGTTTCCTGTGCTATTAATACTTTTTTGATCAATGTATTGTATAGTGGTTTTAAATGTAGATTAAGAGGTGTCGGTACGGAACCCTTCTTTGTGCGTGGCCCGACACGCACTTAGCCGGTGCCTTAAGATAATAATTGCTATTCAATTATTTTAGCCATTAACAGGCTCAATTAGAGCTATGCTATGAAAACTTTCACCCCTTTAAGAGACAATATGATATCCAGAATAACAACTATCCTACTAGTAGTTTAATGTTTAGCCTGCTAAATGTCCGTAAACGAAGTTTCAGGTTTGTCGTTTAAAAAGTTCTTGTACCTCAAATATCCTTTGAACTCCGTTATCTTTCTTTTTGGACTTTATTGCTTTGTTTATAAACGCAGTTTCAAGGAACACGTTTAAAAAAATCGCACTCTAAAAAAAACTCCACCCCTATTCACCTCTTCAAGGGCGAAATTTCAAGAAGGCAGTCGCTTTCTTATACTTTAATGCTAGGTTTGTAGATGGAGTTAAACTTTCTTGTATAAAAAATAATTTGCTCCCCAGGGAAATATTCAACCCACTTTTCAACCCTTCAAAGGGTGCATTTACAAAAACACTGAGAATAGTTTTCCTTTATTATATTATTTAGTCTATTAACGAAGTTCGAAGTTTCTTTCGTATACAATATTTTGTTTCCTATATCCACCCTCTCCCTAAGGGGATACATTTTGAAATAAGCTTTTTTCCCTTCATGTGACGATTTTTGTAAAACTAACGATAGTCTAAAGTCTAATATATTTTGTTATTTACTAAGAAACCTTTATATAAATATTCAAGTCTATAACTTACCAAATAAAAGATTAGCATACAACGGTTCAAAGTTGAATAAAAAAAAACCTTATTTAGCACATGTCTACGTACTTTGAAGAATATAACATGTTCCTAATTTCATGCTTAATATGTTCAGCAGTTTAGGCGTGTCAATCGTTATCTAAGTAACGCACGAGTTTATGATATGTATTGGGGATTTAATATTAATCCACATCTAAACATGCCTTGTTCTGTGATTTATACGAGTAAAACTACTGATTTATTTATGAGGCACATCCATTGCACGCAGTCAATAATAGGACGAGCAAAGAATACCTAATAACAATAATAACGTTCGCAATGCAGACTCGGTGCTGCAGAGCTACCAGCTCCTTCATCATCGATTTACAGTCGCTGCAATTGTAATCCTTGTTATTATTTGACCTCGGAATTAATACCAACTATGTGTACTAGGCCGGTGGTAGTGACACTCACAACCACAAGTAGAAAAGTCGAGCTCTTGAGAAAGAAAAAGTCCCTCGAAAACTCAGGTATTTACATCAAAGAAGATTTCCCCCCCGCGGTCCTTCAAAAACGCAGAGATCTTCAAAAAGACCTAAAGCGCGAAAGAGAGAGTGGGAAAAACGTGACTCTACGTTATGATAAATTGGTAACATTAAAATCACGAAAACATACAACCGAAGTTTCTCAAGAAAAACTATCAAACAAGAGAGTATTCTCTGAATCACCCGAGGCATTCTCGATAAACAGCGTTGACGTAAGCACAAAGCAAATGGCAAATAAAAATAAATCACAGAATAGCAGTATAGTAGGGTACCTGCGTCCTGCACAGCTTAATCTGTCAACCCAGATCTCAACAGACCGGAATAGTGAAGATATCGGAAAAAATCAAAAAAACTAAACACCGCCTCTCCCGCCCCTTCTCCAAGCCGGCCGGTCACCGTGGAGAAGTTAGACCAAAACCCCCCAAGAAATAAATCATTGGAAACGATATTACCCAACCCTAAAGCGCAATACCTATACATTTCAAGTTTAAACGTTAGAACTTTGTTGTTGGACAATAGAATATTAGAGCTGAGCTATGCAATTAAAGATCTCAAGTGGGATGTGATCGGTCTGAGCGAAACTCGAAGGAAAAAGGAACTCATTACAGAATTTCCTGACTTCATTCTTTACCATACTTCAACGACTCTGATATGGAATGGAGTGGGATTTATGATAAGAAAAACCTTGAAAAGAAACATATTAGGATTTAAACAGTTCTCAGATAGGGTCGCATTGTTAGAAATGCAAATGCCAGATAATAAACAATGGACCATCATTCAAAGCTACGCGCCAACCGAAGCTTATGAACCTGTGGCAATAGACAATTTTTATAGAATCCTGCAGTCAGCCATAGAGTCGAAAAGCTGCAAAAATCTTATTCTGATGGGCGATTATAATGCACAAATTGGAGAAAAAGAGAGAGGAGAAGACACGATTTTTGGAAAATATAGCTATGGAAAGCGTAGTCCAAATGGACAAATCTTAGTAGAGTTTGCGTTAGAGAATAATTTCAAAATTTTAAATAGCCATTATAAAACAAAACCACACAAGAAATGGAGTTGGAGATCCCCAAACGGAAAACAACTTAACGAAATAGACTACATTATGACGAACCAAACTTCAAATATACATAATTTTGAAATAATTCAAAACTTAAACTTTAATACTGACCACCGGTTAATAAGATGTAAATTGAAACTGAACGCGAAAAAATGCAGAAACTTTGTCCGATATACGTGTAATGTAAGAGACCTGCCAGTAGTTTCAGGATATAGCGCTAAATGTTTAGAAACCCAACTCATCGATTGTTTTAAGGAAAAACCGGGTGTGCAAGAGTAATATGATGTTTTTGAAAAGGAATTAATACAGTTCATGTCTAAACTACCTAAATCGAACAAAAATGGTACCCAAGCTCTACTTATATATTCAGATGTAACTCACCAATTAGAAGCGAGAAAAAAGTTATATAAACAGAGGAGAACAAGAGGTGTTAAATTAAAAATAAGTGAATTAAGTAAAACGATAAATAAAAATCTTAGCAAAGATACAAAAAGAAAAAGACAAAACATCTTTGAAAAATACATCGGAAAATCAGGAGCTATAAAAAAGGCAAATAAAGAATTGAATAAAACATCTATTTGGGCATCACAAATAAAAGGTACAACTGGTAAATTACTATCACGACGAACAGACATTATAAAAGAGGCTACGGAGTTCTACAAATCCTTATATCGTGACGATAGTACTTCGGATAGAAACACAGCATAGTACGACTTAGTGACAGACTATTTTTCAGTAACCCCTGAAATACTCAGATCTGAAATTAGATATGCTGTAAGTACGCAAAAAAACGATAAAAGCCCTGCAGATGACAACATTACCAACGAGTTATTAAAGTCACTATTAGAAGCTTTAGAGACACCTCTACAGATCATATTTAACAAGATCTTTAACTCAGGAACGACACCTGAACAGTGGTCCGCGTCTACCATAATACTGCTTTTTTAAAAAGGTGATAGAAGTGATTTAAGTAACTACCGGCCTATAAGTCTTATGACAAATTTGTACAAAATAATTTCAAAAATAATGTTACAAAGAATGATGAACATATTGGATATGAACCAGCCT
The DNA here is from genome assembly GCA_905163555.1 of Notocelia uddmanniana. Taxonomy (NCBI): domain Eukaryota; kingdom Metazoa; phylum Arthropoda; class Insecta; order Lepidoptera; family Tortricidae; genus Notocelia; species Notocelia uddmanniana. The sequence goes on from LR991052.1 coordinate 56,259,700, forward strand.
CGGGAACAAGCAGGGTTCCGTAAAAAATTTTGCACTATAGATCACATACAAGTTGTGAAACAAATAATTGAAAAGGCCAAAGAATACGGAATGGTAATATATATGTGCTTTATCGATTTCATTAAAGCTTTCGATTCACTCTACCACAGTGCAATATGGAGGTCGCTTTTACAACAAAATGTAAGTCCGACGTACGTACATCTACTTTCCAACATATACTCAAAAAGTCGAGCAAAAATAAGACTGGAAAGAGACGGGAAAGAATTTGACGTCGAGAAAGGCGTTAGACAGGGTGATCCACTATCACCTAAGTTATTTGCTGCGGTATTAGAATCAGTTTTTAGAAATCTGAGTTGGGACCAACAAGGACTTAAAATAGACGGCGAATATCTTAGCCACCTCCGTTTTGCGGACGATATAGTTGTTTTCGCCCACACTCGACAGGATTTAGAAAGAATGGTTAACGAGTTAACATGCGAAAGCCAAAAAGTCGGATTATCAATTAACACTTCGAAAACACAAATTATAACAAATGGACGAATGCAAGACGTAATAATACATGGTGAAAAAATAAGCTACGTAGATGAATACCCTTACTTGGGACAGCTGGTCTCATTTGATGACTGTACCGGAAAAGAGGTTAAAAGAAGGATCGCGTTAGGTTGGAAAAAATACTGGAGTTACAAAGAGGTCATGAAGAACAAGGAAATAAATATAAGTATAAAGAAAAAGTTATATGAAGTTGTTATTCTTCCATGTGTCACATACGGCTGCCAAACATGGGCTTTTAGGAGAGAAGAAGAAGAGAAACTAGCGGTTTGTCAACGGAGGATGGAGAGAAGTATGCTCGGTATTCGAATTTCCGACAGGCAAAGTAATAAAAGCATAAGAACAAGAACTAAACTAAGCGACATCGTGGAAAGAGTGAGGATACTGAGATGGAACTGGGCTGGACATATTTGTAGAATGGATTCAAACAGATGGACCAAAAAAATTACAGAATGGACACCAAGAGGGTTGAAAAGGAAACGTGGACGTCAAAGGAAAAGATGGCGCGATGTCTTTTCTAAACGGGCTGGACCAGACTGGATGCAAAAGGCTAGAGATAGAGGGCTATGGAAAAAAATGGGGGAGGCCTACGCCGCAGAGGCGACTTTTACCTAGTTAATTAAGAAAACATAGTTTATGGTTATTGTAAGAAGAGGTAATAGAATAAATACTTTTTTTTATTTTTTTATTTATGTGTACTCGGAAGTCAGGAATCAGTGGTTGGCCTACAGATTACTTAGTCGTGGTAGGTTTTGTGAATTGCGCCAAACTGTAGACGTAAGCATTCATATCAGGTCGTAATATCAAGTATCTAATTACTGCGGCACTCTTAGAAGGTCATCTCACCAGAGGCATGCCTATTTACAGACCATAACTGACACCATTTAATTTTTTTTAAGCCGGTTTTTGTCGATGTGATCAAATAGAGGATAAAAAGTAAAGTAAAACCACATTTTTAAATTCTCGAAAATGTCCCAATTTCACATAAATAAATCAATTTCAAAAGTTCCACATTCTAAAAGAGAGTAAGTGGCAGGTAGCAGGGTACACCCAGCCCGGCTAGTATGATAGCTTATACCGTCACGTTATATGGCCAAAATGTCCTGAAACTAGCCGGGCAGGTCGCGTAACCAATCATACAGAAGCACTGTTACTAAGACAGATTTACTAAAGAAAGGAACTGCTGTTCTTTCTGTGGGCTGTGACCAATGGCTGTGACTGTGTGTGACTGTCACAATTTCATAGTAGTGACGTCATTACTACGATAGTAGGCTTTCTTCCATTTTCGTGAATATTTAGAAAAATAATACCTATAAAAATAAAATATTTTGGGGTTTATTGTTAACAAATTAACAAAATGAGTTAAGATTTCATACTACATACATACATACATACATACATATAATCACGCCTGTTTCCCATAGGGGTAGGCAGAGATCACGGATTTCCACTTGCTACGATCCTGACATACAACTTTCGCTTCATGAACTTTCATAACATTCTTCATGCATGCGCGCCGATTTAGGGTACTCCTGACCTGGCCTTTCTGCAGAATGTCTCCGATTTGGTCGGAGTACGTTCGCCGAGGTCTTCCCCTTCCAACTTTTCCATCCACTCTTCCTTCATACACTCGTTTTGTCAATCTTCTTTCATCCATCCTCTCTACATGTCCAAACCATCTTAGCATACCTTTCTCAATTTTCGTCACTATATCTTCATTCACTCCACACCTCCGTCTTATAACGGTGTTTCTCACTCTATCTCTCAAAGTAACGCTACACATACTTCTCAGCGCTCTCATTTCCACTGCATTCACTCGACTCTGATGTTTCTTCTGCCACACCCAACTTTCACTACCATACATTAGTGTCGGCACCAACACTCCTCTATGCACGGCCAGCCGCGCCTTTTCTGACACTTTCTGGCTACTCATAAAGGCGTGAATTGCCCCATTCACTCGATTCCCAGCTATCACTCTCCTTTCAATATCTCCTTCATGCTTACCGTCTCTCGTGAACAAAGTCCCCAAATACACAAACCCATCCACTTGCTCCAACCTCTCTCCATCTACAGCAATTTCACAAACTGTCATACACTCATCTCTTTCAAATACCATCACTTTCGTCTTGCTTACATTCATTTTCATTCCTTTTCTCGCAAATAATCTGTGCATGCTAGTTACCATCTTCTGTAGCTTCTCAGCCGATGACGCTAATAAAACCTGGTCATCGGCGTAGAGTAGACATTTGATAAGCAACCCATTCATTTCCAACCCACATTCATCGTCTTTCAAATCTTGCAAACAACTGTCCAGAAATAGATTAAACAGCCACGGTGACGCTACACATCCCTGTCTAACACCCTTTTCGATGCTAAACCATTCAGTGTAGGACCCGTTTACTCTCACGCAAGCAGAGGAATCCTCGTAGAGAGATTTCAGAGCTTGAATGAGATGGTCGCTCACTCCATATCCGGACAGTACCGACCAAAGTTCATTCCTCACCACTCTGTCATAGGCCTTCTCCAAATCCACGAACGCGCAATAGACCTTTTGACCTTGGGCCAAATATTTTTCGGCTATGCATCGTAAAGAGAAGACCTGATCCGTACATCCCATACCTTTCCTTAATCCCGCTTGTACATCCCATATTTTCTCATCGGTTTCTTGCATTACCCTTTCAATCAACACTTTCGCATATAATTTGCCAACGATGCTGAGTAAGCTAATGCCCCTGTTGTTCTTGCAGTCAAGTTGTGAGCCCTTTCCCTTGTACAGTGGCACGATGACCGCCTTGCACCAATCTTTTGGAACTATGCCGGTATTAAAACATAAGTTGAAAAGGCGATACAACTGACTTGCTACGACGCCTTGCCCAGCCTTCAGCATCTCGACTGAAATTCTATCATACCCCGCTGCTTTTCCTGGTTTCATTCCTTTCAAAGCTTTTACAATTTCATCCATACTAATACTACACTCCTCATGTGGCAGTGCATTATCATTCACTCCTGACGTATTTTCCTCTTCTCTCTCAAACAAACCTTCAAAATATTCCTTCCATCTCCCTAATATGCATTCCTCATCATTCAATAAACTTCCATGCTGGTCTCTAATCGAGGTTAGCTCTGAGGTCTGAGTTTTACCTCTGGCTAGTCGAATGGCTTTCCAGAAAAACTTTATGTTTGCCCGGAAATCCTGAGACAACCTCTGATCCATCTCATCATTCTGTTCATCTTTCTTTCTTTTAACTACCTCCTTTACCAGAACATTCAACCTTTTATAGTTACTTTTCCTTTCACTCACGTCTTCAAGCGTGGCTTTTTGACTTCTTTGGTCAGCTCTTATCGCCAACCAATCTAGCCACGCTTTCTTCTTCTCACTTACTGCCTTTTGTACCTCTTTATCCCACCATACATTCTTCTTCTTCTTCCCTTTGCTCCTTTCTTTCACACCACATACATCCCTGGCTGTACTTACAAGCTTATCTTTAAAACCATTCCATAGTTGATCAATCTCGCATATATCATCTATCTCTCTAAGATTTTCCTTTAGTTTATGAATATACTCATCAGCCACACTTTCCTCTTGCAAATTTTCTACTTTTATTCTCTCCAGAACACTAGTGAATATACGAGGTCGATGCCGCCATCCTTGAAACAGCCCTTTCATTCGGCTCATCACCAGGAAGTGGTCTGTATTTATTCCGGCCCCGCGATACACCCTAGTGTCCAGAACATTCTTCCTCAATCTTTCGTCCACTATCACAAAATCAATCATACTCTTTCTTACGTTCTCCGCCTCACGCGTGTACAAATGAATCCATTTGTGGGCAAACATTGTATTTGTCACAAAAAGATTTCTCTCGAGGCAAATATCTAACAAACTCTCACCATTCTCATTCACTCTCTCGTCACCGTGAGTACCCAGAACCTTTTCAAATCCATCTCGCTTTACCCCTACCCATGCATTAAAATCACCTAACATAATCAACCTTTCATTATCCTTACATCTACTTGTGACATCCCTTAATTCCTCCCAGAACTGTTTTCCCTCTTCCTGGGTCGACTGTGATGTTCTCGTACCCAGGTTTACAGGGGCATATACCCCAACAACAAAGATACGAGTCAGTCCTAATTTCATTCTGACCCATATTAATCTGGGACTCACGCATTCAAATTCATTCACACACTTGGCAATCCTAGCTGAAAGTATGACACCAACCCCCTGACATGCTCTGTCTGAAACGGTCACTCCAGACCAGTACGCTGTATAGGGTCCATGTTTCGTGGTGTCACACCCTTTCCGTTTTGTCTCATTTACACAAAGAACATCAATCCTCTTTTTATCCATCATCTGCCTTACTTCATTCATTTTTCCTTCCATTCCTCCTCCAACATTCAACGTAGCAAAACGGCACTCCGTGAGCCGCTTTTCGCCCCCACTGGAAACGTGACGTGACGGGTGGCGGACCGCGTCGCCGCCATGCGGATGATTTTTATTTTTTCCAATCTCCATAGCGTTCCCACGAGTAAATAGGGAACTAAAGGTCCATCACAGCAGAGCCCTATACTGTGGTAAGGTGGATTACCACTGTGCCCTGTGACCACCAACACAGACACCCTCCGTTCGACACCAGACTCCCCTCTGGCCATGCATCCCTTGGCACGGGTCGGCTAACACCTTGGATTAGGGGTTTTATATCGGGGTTTTCCTTCCCCTAGACAGGTTGCAGGCCAATGCTAACGAGGTTCATCTCCCCGGGTTGTATTTCGGAGTTACCTTCTCCTAGACAGGTTGCAGCCCAATGCTAACGAGGCCCATCTCCCCGAAGATTTCATACTACTTAAGAGGATATATTCCGCACGGCGCAAGGCAATAAAACACGTCTACAGAGTCTACAGAACACCATTACAGAGCCTCCACCGTGTTTTACTGTGACAAGTTGGTACTCGGGCTTATATCGGGTACCAGTAGGGCGACGTATCCACTTTATACCATCGCTTCTAAATAAAAGAAACTTGCTCTCATCGCTCCAGAGTATATCAGACTATTGTCGCGGTGTCCAGTGTTCGCGTGCTTTACATCAAGCTACTCTTATCTTTCGGTTCTTCTCAGATATAAGCGGTTTCTTTACGGGGCGTCTTCCGTTTAATCCGGCGTTCTGCAAACGACGTCGGACAGTCCGGTAAAGATGGAGTACGCTGTCCTGGGCTTGATATTTCTTTGACTATATCCGTCGCCGTTAACCGAGGATTCTCACGTGAGACTCGCAAAATGTTACGGTCGGTCACATGTGTAGTACAACGTGGTCTGCCACGTGTTTTATTGCCAATGGAACTTCTTGGTGATTTTAATCGCTTCAGCAACTTAGTAATCGTGGTTCTTGATACTCTAAACTGCTGCGAAAGCTATTTGTCGGTACGCCCTTGCCTGAAGCCGGCAAAGGTAGCTTGTTGTTGACAGGGATGCAAATCTGTAGGAAAACTGTCCTGTAGTGTTTTTGCGGAAAAAAACAAAAATCTAAATAAAAACCTTTATATGTGGCCAGGTTTTCTTATCGCTCGTCCAAAGAGTCTAAATAGTACCTATTGCATGATGAGGTAAGGTAAAAACGTTTAGGAATATATAAAAAAGTTTCGCCCTAAATACCTAAAGGTGATATATTATTGGCCGGTACTGTAAGGCGAATTCAACCACACGCGTTTGTAATATTCAAGGAAAGTACAGGATAACGAAATAATTACATGCCAATGCTTGATCAGTACTGTAGTGGGGATGCAGGTCAGGTGGAGGAAAAATACATACTAAGACATAAACATAATTTTATATTGAACGAGAGGTTGCGTGGCCCGGAGGCCAAAGCCTCGAGGGCGACTGCTTGACGTCTTCTGATTTCTATCTATTTATATCCTTCTAGACAGCTTGATTTGGATCAAGAATTATTAGTGTTTCTCACTCTGACACTAATTATACATTGTGCAATGGAAATTTAATTAATTTTATTCAATATACGTAATAAAAACCAGTTACTCGTACATGACACAAAACAAACAGTGACTAGAGGAACATATTTCAAGTATGAAATTAAAAAGAACAATACAAAAACCATTCAACCTGTCACAACTCCATGTAGGCTGCAACCATTGTTCGAACAAGAATAATGCTGTAATACAATATCTACAGTACGCTGGACTTCTATATCTGACGAGCTATATTACGAGACTCTCTTGAGGTGTCAAGACTTCGCTATTAGACCTGTTACGGAAAAAAGGGGGGTTTGAGGTCATATATATAAAAATAATAAGGCGGCCGTTTGGAAAGCGTTAGGGCTGGGAGAATCTACGGAACTCGGCACCCATTTACCACGCATACCACATTCATAGCATATTCTTAATACTGAACTTGGTTCCCATTTTCATTTGGGATATCATTACTTTTTGTCAAACTTCACCAAATGGTGCTTTTCAATCAATGAATGCACGAGTTACTACAGAAAATACCCAAATTGCTATATATAACTGCACTTAGAATATTTGAAGAGGTCCCTCGATTTCTCCAGGACCCAATGATCAAATACTGACCTGATGACGACCTATACCGTTTCAAACTAAAAAGAAATTTCCAAATCGGTTAATAAATGACGAACTTTTGAGGTAACAACAAGCATAAATAATAATAATAAAATAAAACTGAAAAAAGTCGCTTTATTCTGACTTTTTTTGGTGTACACACACAATTACCAAGCTGCATGCCAAATTTCACCTTTCTAGGTCACCTGGAAGTAGGTTAGGTTTTTGATTACTAGTCAGTCAGTCAATCAGTGGTAAAAAGCCGGTTTTTAGGGTTCCGTAGTCAACTAGGAACCCTTATAGTTTCGCCATGTCTGTCCGTCCGTCTGTCCGTCCGTCCGCGGATAATCTCAGTGACAGTAATAAAGTATACCTACAATTCTATTAAGATACTCTTTTTAGGGTTTCGTACCCCCTTTTATAGAAGATTATTTTGAACAGTATAGCCCAAAAAGGTACGTATAGGTACGTTATTACCGGAAGACTCCTCCTTACACAAAACGACGTAAATGCCGTAGTTTTCTTATGAGGATACGTTCTTTTATATTAGAAAGGTACAAATTATTTGGTAATGTCCTGCATTTACTTACATAAGAAGGTACAAGAGAGGCTACAAATAATTCATTAAAAATTTATAGTCGTGGGTGTATTATAAACCACAAAATAAATAGGAGTAAAAAATTATATTTATTAAGGTAAAAAAGACTTGAATTGGAAATTAATATGATTGCCTTTTACTATAATAACATATATTATGAAATTTATGAATATGAGTTATTTAGGCGCGGTTCGTCGTAATTCAAGTCGGCGGCGGAGGCGGATCGCGACACGACGCACGTGCTCGCGCGGCGACGTCCCTCGCCTGACTGATCACCCCGAGGTTTGCAAGCAGTGGGTATAAAACGCGACGCGATCCGCCCATTGCAAGCCCCTTGCCTAGACTAAGACCACGCTCCGCTCAACATTTGCAACCAGCAGAATGTATTGCATGCCTGTAAGCATAAAAACTTAAGAAAATTACCTATTGTATGTAGTTGTAGCGTGTTCGAACAATGATATTTAAAGTAAAAATATCGTGTTTAATGTTGAGTAAAAAAGAACTTGGTTTTCTTACTTTTATAAAACAACTACTTAATTGTTTTTCCAAATATCGTTATTTACCTATGCTTATACTAGTTTTTGTCCGCGACTGCGTTTTTGCGTAGAGCAATTTTAAGTAAAAATATTGTGTTCAAATAGACATTGCTTATTTAAAATGTGCAACACAACACAAACAAAACAAACGCCTATTCGAACACGTCACAACTACATACTCTTAAGGTCAGTTTCTTAAGTTTTCACCTATACTTACCTCGTTAGTCCGTCAGTTAGATTATCATCTGATGACCTGAAAGAAACAGGACATTTTAATCTTGCCTAGTACCAGCATAGGGCGAATAAACCTTATCCTAAACAAAATGAAATATAAAAAAAACGTGTCACCAAATGATAAAATAGTAGGACCATAACTTCATATAAATAAAGCTTATTCTTAAATGACAACTCTAATGTTAAATGTAAACAAGAATTAATATCGATTCCGAGCTTACAAAGGCCTTGTCGCTCCAGTTCACTGGCATGCGAGTTACTAGCGCTAAGCGAATTGTATTAATTAGGGACTGGCATTAAAAGGGTAAAAAGGGAACATTTGTTGTGCAACTCTGTGGCTACTAATGCTATCTATTTGAAAGTTTAAATAGTTTTATACAAAACGTTCCTACTGAATTTAAAATATATATACTTAGTATTGGTTACCTGATAGTTTCCATCTCTAGATTATACCTTTGATCTTAGAATATTAGTTTTTTTTTTTTTTACAACACGTAGTTGTTTTATTGACATCCATTTTTCATCATCACAAATTTCAACTAATATCCTATACTTATTAAAACCTTACAAAATAGACCTTATTGCACGTCTGCAGGATGGGACGAATCCTATGGTATATAATTTATCAAAATCGGTCCATAACTGTAGATCTGATGAGCATTATAAAGATCGGCTTCGCGTAATATATATATACACATATTATATACGACAAAACACATTTAGAAGATGATTTCGCTAGCCGTGGCAGTCTCTCTTCTCTCTCAGTTCTCAGTTGAACTTTGGCAGCCATCTTCATTTGTTTTAAAAAACGTTTAAAACACACCCATTGCCAATTGATAAGGGGACTGTTCATCATTCATCAATGTTCACCATTCATCATGATTTATCAATAATTTTTAAGAAAAAAAAAGCCGACTTCAATGGGGGAGGCCGGTGAAAGATTATTATACTTATATAAAATTAAAATGGAATTAGTCATTCCGGAGATATTTATTCTTATTTATTCTTTTACCCATTTCGGGGGTTGTTCAAAGTTGATATGTATATGAAAAGTCATTGCGCATAATTATGTGAAAATCCTTGTGATCTCAGTTAAGTTTTATTAATAAATATGGTGCAAATATGAACGATTTACAAATCTATATGTACAAAATAAGGAAAGTTTTAAGCCGCAGTACACTAAATTAATGTTTTATACAACTGGATAGTATCTTGAAAGTTTTAAAAGCTCATAGGTATTACTTTTTTGATACAACGTCTACAATTTGTTTCTGACGCTTCTCCTTACCAAAAGTAAGAAAAGGCCCTTAAGTCTATGTGTCGCTATCAACTAACTATCTAGTTGAAAATTGTTTGTTCTTCTAATTAAAACTTAGCTAGCCTAAAACTGACACTTCATCGAAATCATCTCGGACAAGAGTTAGGCTTGAGTGTCTTCGGCACTTCTAATATCAATTTGTGTTATTTTTAAATAAGTAGTATAGCTTTTATCGTGATTTGAAGATCCATACCTAGGTACTACGTTATTAATCCTTACCTCAAGGTCAGTGTTACGCGGAAACAATATATGCTTCGTGGGATTGAAATTATCATGCGATACAATTGTAACGCAAGTATCAGTGAATAGCTAGGGACGATAGAAGAGGATGCACAGTAATGGCCGAAGCCTGGAGGTCACCAATAACCCCCCCTCAATCATCCAGTTTAGAAGCCGTTCTAGCTCCCCCAACATTGACGTCAAATCAATCACATAGTTTTAAATTTGTATAGATTATACTTTTGTTGTTTAGAATACGCACTAGCGCATAAGTACGTATAAGAAGGAAAAGGACACCTAATCACCATGTATTCAGACTCTTTCGTTGAATGAAGTAATAAATCATCAGCGATTGCCGCTAAGTCTAAAAATAAGCAGGATATCTTGCATTGAAGGTTGAGGGACATAATATACCTATATGTTTAGATAATGATTTATGACAGTATTTCTACTGTGTTATAGACAAAGAGAAGAAACCTTTTCTCCGATTTACGATTACTTCTCATCCTATATTATATTATCATTATGAAATCGAGTCGTTTTGTAATCATTTTATTCATTTACTATTACAGCTTTCCACAACACTATTTATTAAATTAATTTACACCAAAAACACTTCGCTATGCCACACACATGACATTTTTACATATCCTTCCCACTTCACCACCTTAATACTTCTTTCCGATAGCAAATGAGGTAGTTACTACATATCCCAACTAAATCACTTTATACGAACCGATGATATTTGAGGAGTTCCGTCGATTCCTCGAATAATGTCGCCTGCGTGTTACATACATATTATGTACTGAACAGTTCCTACATTTACGTTCCACCTTTGTTAATTACATGTAATTTACATATTACCCCTTTGATTCAGAACTATGCCGAAATAAACGTATAGTCCCTAATGTTGTAAAGTCTATTAAATGTCGCACTAGTTTTGCTAGGAGGCAACGACGCTTTCTCTCCATATATCTGTATAATAAATTAAACATAAAATTAAATTATTACCCTCTTCCCTTACGGGAGTGTCAAGCTGTTCTTCGAAGTTGGCTGCTATCGTTAACTTATCATGATACTGAAAAAATATTTCACCCGCAAGTATAACACACACACACACACACACACACACATACACACACTCAATACATACACCCTCTCACACACATATTTCATATAACCACACGAGTTTGATTGCCATTAACTTAAATCAATTAATTTAATATAGGACTTGAACTTTAAAATTGTTTTGCATGTTGTAAAGAGTATATATATATTATCTCACTGGTATCTGTAAGTGATTTATTTGTGATAAAGGGAGAAGACGCTGGCAACTGAGATACAGGTTTATACCTAGTTCAGAAGTCAGAGGCTTCAAAATTGTGTACAACTTTCTGATCAATAAATTATTATTATTATTATTATTATTATATTATGTGGATAGATAGGTAGTTGGTTTTTTTTTAGTATAATAATTTTTAAGAAAAAAATACCGACTTCAATGGGGGAGGCCAGTGAAAGATTATTATACTTAAATGGTGCACTCTTAGATTCCATACAATAAAATAAAAATGGCTATAAGTATGTTTATAATGGTAGAAGACTAAGTACCCTCAATTCCTCATGGAATCATGGAAAAACCTTGCTTGCTTGACAAACAAAACGAAGAGAACAAATCGCCAAACGTGAACTACGCGTCGTTGAAGAGTTCCGTTCTGATCATCATCAGCAGTTCCACTTCATCAAATGTCACTTTTATGAATGAAAATGCTTGATTAGTTCATGAAAATACTAAAATCACTATGTGTGTGCCTTTCACATTTGAGGAGTTCCCTCGATTCCTAATGGATCCCATCATCAGAACTCGAGCATGACAAAAATCAATCGTGAAAATAGAACTTGCTTAACAAACACAGCTAGAAGGACAAATTGCCAAACGTGAACTTTTCGTCGTTGAAGAGTTCTGTTCTGATCATCATCAGCAGTTCCACTTCTTCAAATGTCACATTTTTGTATGATAATGCTCGATTTGTTGATAAAAACACAAACATCACTATATGTTTGCCTTTAAAATTTGAGGAGTTCCCTCAATTCCTCATGGATCCCATCATCAGAAATCAAGCATGACAAAAATTAATCGTGATAATTTTTAAGAAAAAAAAACCGACTTCAATGGTGGAGTCCGGTGAAAGATTATTAATCTTAGATGGTGCACTCTTAGATTCCATACAATAAAATACAAAAATGGCTATAAGTATGTTTATAATGGTAGAAGACTAAGTACCCTCAAATCCTCATGAAATCATGGAAAAACCTTGCTTGCTTGACAAACAAAACGAAGAGAACAAATCGCCAAACGTGAACTACGCCTCGTTGAAGAGTTCCGTTCTGATCATCATCAGCAGTTCCACTTCATCAAATGTCACTTTTATGAATGAAAATGCTTGATTAGTTCATGAAAATACTAAAATCACTATTTGTGTGCCTTTCACATTTGAGGAGTTTCCTCGATTCCTAATGGATCCCATCATCAGAACTCGAGCATGACAAAAATCAATCGTGAAAATAGAACTTGCTTAACAAACACAGCTAGAAGGACAAATCGCCAAACGTGAACTTTTCGTCGTTGAAGAGTTCTGTTCTGATCATCATCAGCAGTTCCACTTCATCAAATGTCACATTTTTGTATGATAATGCTCGATTTGTTGATAAAAACACAAAAATCACTATATGTTTGCCTTTAAGATTTGAGGAGTTCCCTCAATTCCTCATGGATCCCATCATCAGAACTCGAGCATGACAAAAATTAATCGTGACAATAGAACTTGCTTAACAAACACAGCTAGGAGGACAAATCGCCAAACGTGAACTTTTCGTCGTTGAAGAGTTCTGTTCTGATCATCATCAGCAGTTCCACTTCATCCAATGTCACATTTTTGGATGCAAATGCTTGACTTGTTGATAAAAACACAAAAATCACTATATGTTTGCCTTAAAGATTTGAGGAGTTCCTTTAATTCAGGGGTTCCCAAAGTGGTCCAGGTGGACCCCCAGGGGTCCACGAACGATGTGACAGGGGTCTACGCTGGAGTGGCAAAAAAATAGGGGTTCACAGTTTGTACGTGTGGGTCCACGAAAATTTATCTGGTTTCGATGGTAAATAACGAAACAGATAATGATTTTTGTATTATTTTTATAGCCTGGACGACTGATAAATATATAATAAAAATCTTGCGTTCCTCCGTGATAAATATTTCGGTGAATCAAACTACCTATACTATAATACTATATTATTAAAATTACAACTTTCGGCTCCAAAACTTGTCGACTGCAAGTCTGCAACATATCGCGAACGAGCTGTTGGACAAACGAACAAGTCTAGGCTTGCGAAGCACCGTCGCGTCGCTATCGCCGGCGCCGACCAAAACGCTTGTTCGGACGTGCAAAGGGACGAAATACCTATGACTTACGGTAATGTGCTGTGCTTGTATGCACTTGTTTGATTCTTCACCAATAAATACGAATGCTAAGAACAAACGTTACTCATTTGTTTCCGGATTTCGACTACAAAAGTAAAGTGAATTGCTGTTCCTGGTTGCCAGAATCGTGTCGGAAAAGTAAGTACATTATTTGTTTATTTGCTATACAACTTATAGGTATCTCTTTTTGTAGTTAATATATTTGTCTTCTTTGTGTATGATAGACATGTATGAAATATGAAATAATGAACATTACGATTATTACCTACCTACTTCCATAAAACAACAGACAGCCGAAAAAAGTTTATTAGTATTCTTTTTTTGATTCATAGCGAAAAATTATAAATTCTGTTCTATAAAATAGCCATATCCTGTTAAGTAAGACTAAGAAGAAGTTAAGTAAGAATGTTAAGATCACAAAAACTTTTTTATACTTACAGGTAGCTAATTTGAAACATGGCGGAGCCAAAGAAGAAAATTAAGTGTCGACAGTACAGTGTGGAATATTTAAAATTTGGCTTTCTTCCATCAAACGCGGACAAGCGATTGCCCATGTGCCTTTTATGCAATAAAGTTTTGAGCAATGACTCTATGAAACCATCGAAGCTCGAAGATCATCTAAAAAGGTGCCACCCTGATAAAACAGGTAAAGATTTGAAATATTTTCAATCATTGAAAGAAAAATATGAAAAGAGACCCACCCTGCAAGGTATGTTCGCTTCAACATCTGAAAGTAACGATGATGGCTTGCGGGCATCTTACAACATCTCATTACTCATAGCGAAATCTGGAAAACCCCACACCATTGGTGAACAGTTAATTTTACCCGCTGTTGAAGAAGTTTTAAAAACTGTTCTGCACAAACCTCCATTTGACATACTCAAAAAAAATCCTTTGAGTAACAACACTGTACAAAGACGTATTGACGAAATGAGCTCTGATATTGAAAGTTTCTTGTGTAATTATCTGCAAACAACTCATTTTTCTATTCAACTGGACGAGTCAACTTTACCTGATAATGAGGCATTATTATTGGCATTTGTGCGATTTGTTATGGACGAAGAAATTCATGAAGAGCTATTATTCGCCAAAACTTTGAAGACTGACACTAAAGGTGAATCGATATTTAACATCCTGAGCGATTTTTTTAAAGAAAAATCAATTCCGTTCACAAACGTTACATCGGCGGCAACAGATGGAGCTCCTGCAATGGTCGGGAAATATCGTGGGTTCATAAGCCATCTAAAAAAAATGATACCAGATTTAACTGCAATTCACTGTGTCATCCACCGACAACACTTAGTAGCAAAAAATTTGAGTGCTAGACTGCACCAATCGCTCCAATTTGTGATTAACGCGGTTAATAAAATAAAAAGCAATGCTTTGAATACGCGTTTATTTGCCCAATTGTGCGATGAAAATGATGAAGACTTCCGACGATTGCTCTTACACACTGAAGTACGCTGGTTGTCGAAAGGTGCATGTTTAACAAGATTTTACTCACTTTTTGAGTCTGTCTTGGAGTTTCTGGATAGTAAAGCTCCAGATTTAAAAGAAAACCTGATCAAGTTCAAAGCAGATATCGCGTATTTGACAGATTTGTTCAAAAAGTTTAATGATATTAACTTACAACTGCAAGGGGACAACCTCAATTTAATTAAAACAAAGAGTGTGATTTCCGCTTTTCTTGGATAAATGAAGTTAATGAAGCAAAACATTAGTCGACGCGAATTTTCCCAATTCTCAAGCTTGTCACAGGTAGAATGCGAGGATGATGATATTCAGACATATGTTCAACATTTGATTGCCCTGCATGATGATTTCAAAACCAGATTTGAAGACATTCTCACGATGGAAATACCACCATGGATTATAAATCCATTTGATGAAATGGAAGTGGAGAACGTGATATTGCAAGAGGAGCTACTTGAGCTTAGCACTAATGAGGCTGAAGGTGAAATATAAAAAAGGGTATCAAACTTTTTGGCTGCAAGCAGAAATACCCGAAAAATATCCTGGACTGTGGAAAATTGCGAGAAAGCTTTTGATATCATTTCCCTCGTCATATCTTGTGGAAAAAAGTTTCAGCACCGTTACAAACCTTTTAACGAAAAATAGGAACAGACTGAATATCACAGAACGAGGAGATTTGCGATTATTCCTGACAAAACTGAACCCAAATATTGACAATTTGTTGTCAATTCATCAAGCTCATCCCTCCCATTAATTTTGAGTGTCATTGTACTTAGAAGTTACGTAACAATGTTTAATTTTAATTATTTTACGACTGTTATTATCATCATAAATATTATAAAGTACTCGAATAAACACAACACAAGCAAAATATACTATATTTAATTTTATTTCACCACTCCGAGATTTAGATTTGATTGATTTTATTTTATTTGATGCTGGAATAGATAGGTTGTGAGTAGATGTCAAAAAAGTAAAGCCTTTATTATTGACAGCATATTAACCAATCATTTTTCACTTTTTTTTCTAAACCTGTAAAGAACATTTATGTCACACCTGGCTAAAAGTGGATTTTTTCGCCCGATACATGTGCGGAAATAGCCGCTTTTTCGCCAAATGTTGACATAAAATGATGTATACAACACGGGAGATAATAAAGAAAGGCTTGATCGCACATTTGCGTCCTTCGCTTGCAGCTCGGGCCGTAAATATCTGCGATCTCGGCCTTTCTTTATATTATCTCCCTAGGTGTACATATAATATACTATACTATTTCATAGTTATATCGTCACCAGAGTTAGGTAATAGTCACATTTTTGTAATTTTTTGGGAATATGGTGTAGGCTGTAGAGTAGGGGGTCCACCAGAACCAGCAAATTTTTTAAAGTGGTCTATGAGAAAAAAAAGTTTGGGAACCCCTGTTTTAATTCCTCATGGATCCCATCATCAGAACTGCTTTTTGACAAAAACGGGACCAACTTGGATATATATACATACAATCAAAAAAAGAATTTTTCAAATCGGTTAAGAAATGACGGAGTTATGGAGTAACAAACATTAAAAAAAAAAAAAAAAAAAAAACATACAACCGAATTGCTAACCTCCTCTTTTGAAATCTTGAAGTCGGTTAAAAATAGAACTTGCTTAACAAACACAGCTAGGAGGACCAATCGCCAAACGTGAACTTTTCGTCGTTGAAGAGTTCTGTTCTGATCATCATCAGCAGTTCCACTTCATCCAATGTCACATTTTTGCATGCAAATGCTTGACTTGTTGATAAAAACACAAAAATCACTATATGTTTGCCTTAAAGATTTGAGGAGTTCCCTCAATTCCTCGTGGATCCCATCATCAGCACTGCGTTTTGACATAAACGGGACCAACTTGGATATATATACTTACAATCAAAAAAGAATTTTCCAAATCGGTTAAGAAATGACGGAGTTAAGGAGTAACAAACATTAAAAAAAAAAAAACAAAAAAAAAACACAACCGAATTGATAACCTCCTCTTTTGAAATTTTGAAGTCGGTTAAAAATAGTGTTAGTACAACGAGTCTGAACTGAATTGTTATAGGGTAAACCAGGGTCTTTTTGTCTAGATGGGTGAACGTGTTACTCAAACAGGTAAACATTTTAACAGTTTTATTAAGAACTTACTTGCTTAAAGGTTATTTTTGTGTGTGGGTTATTTGATATTCAGCTTTTATTGCATAAATGTGATAAAATTAATAGTATTTACATAGGTTTTAACGCAAAACTGTGTAAAATTTTGAATCCTAACGGTCATTTTAGCTGTGGGCAATCACTGAACCAACATTTGAATATGTTTAGTTATTGCCCACCCCGTTTTTAGTAATTGCCATATGTCAATGTCTATAGTTATTGCCCGGGCAATAGCTGTCATGGTAGATTATTAATTGATCAGTGTTGCTAACATCACGTATTCTTGTTTAAAATGCTTAAATTCTTTCGTAATCCTTATTAGTTTAGTTTATTTATTATTACCATTAATGTTAGCACTAACAGTTATACCTTACATGCTAATTGGTATAAATTAATCTTTATCATGCGAATTTTCAAAGTACATGTTAAATTTATATTAAAGGATACAACAAAATAAATAATGAATGATTGGTAAAAAGTCAATTTACGGCGGACGCTCGTGAGAGATTGAAGGTGGGCAAATATAGTTGTCTCGGCGCCCAATATGAGTTTATTGCATTTGGCGTCGAGACACTCGGCCCGTGGGGCCGGAGCGCGCTTGGGCTCCACAAGGCGCTGAGCAAGCGCCTGCGGGAATGTACAGGTGACCCGAGGGCAGGCAGCTTTCTCGCGCAAAGGCTAGCAATCGCTATCCAGCGCGGGAATGCTGCCTGCGTTATGGGTACCCTACCAAGGGGTCCCGATTTTACGCAGCTTTTTTTTAATTAAGTAGGTCTTAGTATAGGTTTTTGTTTTTATTAGGTTTAAATAGATTTTGTTTTGTTTGTGTTCTTGTATTTGACTATTTGTTTGTGTATATTATTAAATGTCTTTATAAATTACAGAGAAGTACATGCAGAAGGATAAATAAATTTAAAACATGAGGCGCACTAGGAAGTAAATTTGAAAATAAAAATGCTTTTGTAATGCAATATGTTGTGACCTATAAAATTAAAGGGCTCTTTAGATATGAATGCACAAGCATTCATATCTAAAGAGCCCTTTAATTTTATAGGTCACAACATATTATAAGCTTGCAAGATGCTGATAACCAGTTATCTACACGGAAAATTGCTGAAAAATACGGTGTCCCGAGGTCTAGTCTCCGGTACTACATTATAAATCCCGGGCACAAAACCACCGAACCCATAACAATGAAGTTAAAAAAAGAAAAAAACTGAGGACAAGATAACGGTTTTAAGTAACGTTTTATTAAACCCTGTTAATAATAGTCATTGTGGGGTTTGCCATACCAATGTAAAAAACCGGCCAAGAGCGTGTCGGGCCACGCTCAGTGTAGGGTTCCGTAGTTTTCCGTCCGTCACATTAAGTTGACATATTAAGTACAGAAACACAAAACCCTAAAAACGGGCCCACAGAGGACGGTGATAACTAAAGAAAGAGTTATAGATTCGCACCTGCTCAGACCCCATTAAATCAGGAAAAATCTTAACACCGCCATGTAGAAATGAGCGTTCCACGTACAGCGACATCTATCGGCAAATTAAGTAAACTATTGCGCGCGAGCTTAAAGTATGGAAGATGATTTTTATGGAATAATTCTTTATTGCGTGAACCGATTTTCACCGGTTTTACTTTATTTGAAAGCACGTCATTTCATTGTGATTTTGTAGAAATGACAGGTACAATAAACACCTGTTTATACGGTTAAATTACAAACTTAGTTCAGAAATTATTTTTGTAATTTTTTCAAAAACTATTCAACCTATCAAGTTCAAAATAATTTTCCTACAAAGTTTTTATAAAGTTCTACTTTTGAGATTTTTTTCATATTTTTAAAACTTATGGTTCAAAAGTTAGAGGGGGGGACACATTTTTTTTTACTTCTGGAGCGATTATTTCCGAAAATATTAACATTATCAAAAAATGATTTTAGTAAACCCCTATTTATTTTTAAATACCTATCTAACAATATATCACACGTTAGGGTTAAAATGAAAAAAAAAAAACACTCCCCACTTTACGTATAGGGGAGGTACCCTAATAAAATATTTTTTTCCACTTTTTATTTTACCACTTTGTCGGCGTAATTGATATACATATTAGTACCAAATTTCAGCTTTCTAGTGCTAACGGTCACTGAGATTATCCGCGGACGGACGGACAGACGGACGGACAGACATGGCGAAACTATAAGGGTTCCTAGTTGACTACGGAACCCTAAAAAGGCAACTTACTTGCAGTGCCTGTTCAAAAATCTTTCATGTGCGATGCATTCCTCGAAAACATACCCGACAGCTCCGATATGAGTTTATTTTTGTGCCATCATTGTTTTATGGTAGACGATTCCGGATCTGCCCGGCTAGTATAATAGCTTATACCGTCACGTTTTATGTGACATTTCAGTACATTTTGGCCATATAACGTGACGGTATAAGCTATCATACTAGCCGGGCTGGTGATTCCGACTCATCGTCATCAGCGAAATAATTATTTGACGCTGTTATGAATGCTAAACGCATGTTAGGTATGAATGTTATGTTTTGTTTTTAATATTTTATTTATGTTTCAAGTCAATTAAGACGCCTGACGTCTGATAAAGGCTATGATTTATAATTTTAAGGTATTGGGCAATAACTGTGCCGTGTTGTTGGCAATTACTGTAGGCTATGGGCAATGACTGTACTTTTTAGAAGATTTCAATTTTGTTGTTGTTATTTCCTATGTTTTGTAAGTTTTAATAAAAAACTGTTGATACTCTATAGGAGAATTTATTAGATTACAAGAAACTGCTAATAAAAAGTAGGTACCAATCATATTTTATTTGTTGTTGCGTTTCAATGTGTTTGAAATCCTTAAGTCGGCAATAGCTATACGGTTTACCCTACAAGATGTTTTTTTTTTCAGGAAAATAAGCAAGTACAGAGCTGATGTGTATTGATAGTTTATATTGGCCACAGCAACATTTATGCAAAATTTCATATTTGTCCGTCTCATACTTTTTAAGAAAAAAGAACGTTTTAGGGTTATATAATTCCCGTGAGGTTCCAGGTGGCAGTAGAGGGTTAAAAATTGGTATAAAGTATTTTCATCAACTGGCAATAGTTTGGACCTCAAAGCTTTGGGAGCAATTTTTGACGGGTTATCCTGCTACACCCTTTAAGAACCTCCTTCCTTTCTATTGAAGTTGGTTAATAAATTACAGAAATTAATTTACAAAGAAGCCTTACTCTTTCACTTGTAAAAGTTGTAACCCTCTCAATTTCAAAGTAAAAGAACTTGGTTTTCTTATTTTTATAAAATAGCTACTTACTTGTTTTGCCAAAAATCGTTATTTATGCTATACTACTTTTTGCCCGCGACTGCGTTTGCGTAGTTTAGTTTATTATATCTCATTATACCATGTTCATATAATACAATTACATTCGGCTTATATTACTTATCGTATAGTGATCGTTCAAATACAATATTTAATAAAAATAAACTTAAAAAATAACGATGCGCATGATATATACACTATATACAAACTATATACACTATATACTATAACAAATAAAAAATATGCTAAAATTAATAAGCAATAAAAGGTCTAGTAAGCAAAAAAAAATGTCAAACAAAATTATAAATCAATTTAGAAAATATGAATTTCGAATTTTATGTTATGCACATAGGTATAAAATCAAAAAATTGTAGTATAATAAATAATTGAAGTATAATGTTTAAGGCACAGGCTTATTTACTGTCCTTTGCTTTACAAACTTTTACCGCCTTGCCATGCTCTTGCCCGCGCACAACTAAATGTTAATAAAACATATTGTTAAAAAAAAACGAATTATAACCTATATATAAATTTTACATTTTTGGAATATTTCACTGTAAAATAACAGTAGTTTTTGTGATTAAGTGGAACGTGCGGCGCTGCAGAGTAAGACAAAATAGTATTCCTGTATTTGAATTTTTAGTCTACTAAATTTATGTCTTTAAACGAAGTTTATTGTTTCTCTATTAAAAAATACTTGCTCCCCAACCAACTCTCAACCCTCTTTTCATCCCTCCAGAAGCCGGTAAAAAAAAACTGAAATCAATTCCTTAAACGAAGTTTCAAGTTTCTCGTTTAGAACAATATTTGCTCCCCAAACAAAATTTTGAAACCCCTTGGATTGGGTTGGGTTTTTAAAATTTCACCCTTTGAACCTGCCGGATTGTAGGCAGACACCGTAGCCTATCAACGCATGAGACTCTAGAAGAATCACAAGCGCGTTACGGACCCAGTATTGACTTGAGGATTCGTTGCGTTGACGGCTAGAGACATATTTAGGTGCGTTCACCCTCAACAACAACACAGCGTTCCCTCAGGAGCTCTGACCATACTCACTACCAGGAACACAACACCACATACCTAAGAAGCAAGTACCTAGGGTGTTATTCATAATAATACAGACCATAAGGCTGCGGTCTTCTGTAAGGTCCTAATATGAGCGAGATGACTTTCCGCTGTACTCTACGTAAAAATCGAATCGTCGTACTTTTAACGCAATTGGCAGATATGGTTCTCTTTTCCAGCGTGCCTATGATTATATTGTGGTAACTATCGAAATTGTGGTAACTATTAAAATCTCAGAGTTTTTGAAACCGTACTTTTAAATTCAACTTTTCTTACATTTTATACCTCAAGTCAGGCCACAAACTTATCATTACCAATCACCCATCAGAATTTACGTTAATCTTAAATGTAACAATATTGTATGTGTAATAATTTAAAAACCTTAGCTAAGTAAACTTTCGAGATAAGCGAAGGTTGGTGGGAGGGTAATGGTATTTTTTCAAGATTTTCCTGTATAAATGGGTTTTGAAACCTAGAAAAAAAATGTTTCAGTATACTTGTGCAACTAAAGTTCTTTCTTACGATTCTCCACTTGAACTAGTAATAAGACTGGATTTTTATAAGCGTGTCGATGTGACAGACTGACAGAGTCGCACCTAAAGGGTTCCTCTCTAGGGTTTCCGTACCAGTGGTACGAAACCCTAAAAATAGGTATTTTTACTTTCAAAGTTCAACCATAAGTATCAAACTTTTGACTACTATATTAATCTTGTTTAAGAGCAGCTGATGGGAATTCAATTATTACCTTGAACCGAAAAACTCACCGAATGTTCAGTTCAGCAAACAGGACCGAATGAAATCTGTGAAACGCGTAATCGGCGCATCTTTAATTATAAATTTGTGATAAGAAATTGCTCAGTGGGTGATTTATTTTTACAGTGATGTCGAGAAAAGACGCGCGTACCTAGTGATAATGAAAATGCACCACCACGCGGGGTCTCATTGCATCATGTTGGATCTCGTTTTGTTGTTATGACCACAGACTAGTAAGGGTTCAGACCGCCAACTCAGGAACCAAAAACATAGACCGTAAGCAACCATATTTAATCTGTACCCGCTGGTAGATTTTTGACGTTTATTTCTTTTAATTATTTAACGACACTGTGGCAATGGAACTTACTGTGAACATCCAGCAATAAATATATATAGCTCATTTAAATTTAACTTTGTGTACCAACGTCCGATGTAAAATGAAACTGGTGTTCAATTGAAATACCGTGAACTATGTTGTGCCGTATTATATGAAATTAAACCAACAATTTACTTATCAACAGATTTATTTTTAATGTATCTCATTTCATATTCGACAAAATGATATATCTTCGTCCTTTCACAGAGTTCTAAGTTTTAATACCACAACACTCCTACATTTTGCAAAATGAGAACTTGCATGGCATGCCACATACGACGCACTTCACTATCTTCCATTTGTTGTCCAAACAATGGTTATTGTTATTACGCGTTTCCAGATGAATTTTCGATTAGCTACATACTGTTCCGTTTGTTTATTGCATAGTAATCTATTAATACTACAAATTAAATAACAACATTTGCAAAAACGGAAAACAATGTTCAGAGACGACTAGACGAATTTCCGAGGAGACGCCATTTTATTTTTATTTGTCACTTTATTTTGACGTCTGACGTCCATTGGTAGACAAGGCAGTAGCCAATGAGAGCTTGGTATGTCGTCAAAATCTTTTTGACACAATATAACCGCTATCATACACGTTTCGTTCTACGTAGATAAACAGCCGTGGTTATGACTGCTGGCTATCTGAATCACATTAATGTTTAAAGAATACATTTCAAACACTATAAAGCCAATAACCAACCAAAGTTACGTAAACTATAAAGTAATAAAATAATTTATCTAGAATATTACATTGCACGCAGAACCGATGGCTCAACTAGCGACCACGTACCGGAAGGAGCAGCGCGGGTAGGCCCCCACAAGGTGGACTGAGGACTTGGTAAAGGTCTTCGCACACTGTAAGTTAAATATTGAAATTTAAGCCTCATGTGGTGTTTCCTACAGTACAATTTTCAAAATTGTTGTTAAGATAGTGTAAGACGTGTTGTCTACGCGCTGTCCAAGTGTCGTGTAAGCCTTATCCCTTTAAAAAACGGAAATGTGAAAAAGGCAGCCAAGTTCAATATGCGATGCGTGGTTGTCGTCTTCACCGACAAAAGAATTGAGATCTAAATGGGTGCCAAGTTCCGTAGATTATCTGAAAAGGTGCCCAGTCTGGCACTAGATTGTTAACAGTAAAACTAATTTACTGCGGCTTAATGCATTTTGAGCTTTAACATGGCAATTTTCTTAAATATCCAACAGCTTTCATGGTATTATGACATACTGCATAGAAAACTGCCAAGTTAAGGCGGTTGCGCGACCAGCGTCAGTTAGCGACCACCTGAAGAATGAGGTTTGTTCAATTAAAGATATTAACATAACAACAAATACTAAATAAAATCGGCCAAGAGCATGTCGGGCCATGCTCAGTGTAGAGTTCCGTAGTTGCCCAATAAACTCAATAAAAAAAAATCAAAACCGAGCAAAAGGGAATACCTTCGCAGCGGTTCATACGTCTTTTACTAAGAAGGGAAGACTTTTTACGATAACTCAAAAACAGCTTAACTAATCATGTCCACTAGTCCGCTATAGTTTTAGTTGAAAGCCTTTATTAAGCTTTACTTCCACGATTTTTTTCATATTACATACATACATATAATCATAGGGTGAAGTATTTAGATTTCTCAAATTAAAATGTTTTGTAAATCACAATATGTATAACAAATATGTATATAAATATTTTTTTCTATAGGCTAAATGTACTACTTTAGCCCCACTTGATAAGCCTAATACAACACCGTTTTCGAGCACGACGGGTGATCAATAAATAAATAAAACCAAACCTAAACTGAACGCTCCTACCGTGTGTTACCGGCAGGTATACCGGGTGATCAATCCAAATGGGGCAGTAGGGAGAAATTAGAAACTATAACACATAGGGATATCTGTTCTTAAGAACCATGGCGTCGATTTTAGTGACAAGAAAAACTACATTCATAGATTAGAAAAAATACTTGTACTCGGTTTGGGAATCAAACCCGCTAGTTTTAAGGAAAAAATAATAATTTGTATTTCGACATCGATTGTGTAGATCATAAGTACTCATAAGCAGTAAATATTACTATGAAACATGATATCTAAAATGAATAAAATTCATAATAAATATATAGAAGTACTGTAAGTTTTGTTTCTTCAAAAGACGGGTTCGATTCCTGAACTGAGTACGACAAGTTCTTTTCTTAATCTATGAATGCAGTTTTACTTGTCACTAAAATTGACGCCATGGTTCCTAAGATCAGATTTCGCTATCTGGCATGGTTTCCGAGTTCTCCCCATTTGGATTGATTACCCTGTACAAGCGTAATACAGGCACGCACACACTACACTGTCAATGTCTACTGAGAGAGGCGCCAAGGAGGCGCCATAAGAACAGGTAGCAACATCTTGTGTCGAAGAGCCAAATTAAATTAAATAGTTATACCGATCGCCACTAGATAGCGTCATAACCCCTGCGAATTTGTGTTATTTTAGAGTTGAAACTACGTTCTAGTCATTACTTAGTTTTTATATTGTACTTTTAATACAGACATCATGTATAAAATTGTTCATGAACTTAAGAAAATGACTCGTAGAGGGAGTAAGGGGCTCCACCTCCGGACATTATTTTTAACCGACTTCAAAATTTCAAAAGAGGAGGTTATCAATTCGGTAGTATGTTATTTTTTTTTTTAATGTTTGTTAGTCCATAACTCGGTCATTTCTTAACCGATTTGGAAAATTCTTTTTTTGATTGTAAGTATATATATATCCAAGTTGGTCCCGTTTTTGTCAAAACGCAGTTCTGATGATGGGATCCATGAGAAATTTCTATAATTTCTATAATTTTTTTGTAACTGTGCAATGGGTCAGTCTCAAGGGGAAATGAGGAATATCTTTCGACACAAAGTTTAGAAAAATTCAACCAATTGATTTTATTAAAGTTAATGTCCGATACATCAGCTGGAGCAGCCCCAACTGAATTATAAGAAGGAACGAATTGATTAGAAGGGAAACCTACATCCTCGTACAGAACATTAACTAAAATGGGAAAGTGATTGCTACTCATGAGATCGTCGTGGATACTAAAGGAGCAACTGGAGCTTAGCACTGGGGATGCGAATACTAAATCCAGAGTGTTGCCCAGTTGACCAAAAGCGGAGAAAGTGGTTACAGAAAAATCATTTAAACAAACTAGATTATGTTCATCCACAAAAGAGCTAATAATATTGCCTCTGCTATCATTGCGGCGGGAACCCCACGCTGTATTGTGAGCATTAAAATCACCTATAATTAAAACATTTTGGCTGGAGATTTTAGAAAAGGCATTGGATAACATATTTAGGTCAAATTTACGATTAGGAGGTGGAGGGATGTATACACATAGTATCTCAATGCAAATAGAACCAACATTTAAAGAAATTAACAAATTTTGAAAATTATAACTAGAAGATGTGGTAATGGTGCTAAAAGTATACTTATCTTTTATAGCTACTGCAATGCCACCATGTGGGCGATCAGTCTCGACGTAATATGTTGTATCCTGGCAACTTAAAAGACTTATGAGGATCCAACCAAGTCTCATTTACCAGAACTATGTCAATATTGCTATTATGAGAGAAAATAAAATGTTTAAATTGGTCTAATTTTTAAAGGATGCTGCGAGAATTCCAATGACAGATATTTAGATTACTAATACTAACTTCTTGGGGTTTTCCTGTGACAACTTGGAACTAGAAATATAGCACTTGTTGCACTTTTGGCGGTAACTGTGGCAAATGTTACTTTACCATTGATCTTGTCCTTTATTTCCTGGTTTTTTGCAGCTTTTATTGGGCAGGAGTTACTGACTGCCATGAGGGGACCCGGGTATGTCCTAAAACTACGACCAAGACCACCGGGGAATGGGCAGCAGCATTCCTAGAGTACGGTGGAGATACTGCGATCGCCAACCCGCATGCCAAGCGTGGCGATTATGGCATTTACCCCCCATGAAATTGGGGGAGGCCTATGTCCAGCAGTGGACGTCCTAGGGCTGATATGGTGGTGGTGGATGTGGGGACCTTTACAATTAACACACTTCATGTTTGTTTTGTCACTGCAGTCCTTGAAGAAGTGGCCAGCACCGCAGATGGAACAAACCTGGGAGCTCCTGCATGAACCACGACCATGTCCAAATTTATAACAGACGAAGCACTGACGAATAGGTTTCACATATTCATTGACATCAAACCAAATATAATCATATGTTACATGGTCTGGATGGGCAGAGCTCAGGAATGCGATCAACACGGTGGGAGTTGGAGAAGATGAACCATCTGTATTTTTCCTAGTAAAGCGCTTAACACCAATAATTTCTGCATTTGATTTTAAGTTAGTTAACAAGTCTTCTTCAGAAAGTTCTATTGGAGCTTTAATTATGCCAAGCGATTCCAAATTGTCATACGGGATTTCGGCTTGCCATGAGTGAGAATCCAGAAGTTATGAATTCAATAATAGGGCGTTTGCGTCCTTTTTGTTTGAGAAGAATACCTTTATGAGCATATTGCCCACGGGATTCACATGAGTCAGTCCTATACACGATTTCACCACTGATGTTGTTTTAAGTAAGTCCATTTTGGTGTTCGGTATTGCTGAAGATAACAAAATCGGGTATTCTTTTTTTCCGTCTTCTCTATAAATGTGCACGTAGTCCTTAAAAAGGCCTCTTTTGGACGAAATGAAATTGGCCACCATTTTGTTAGGCGAACATTCCTCTTCACCAGGGGAAGATTTTCTTTTGGCGGCAGCAGAAACCTTGCCGCCACTGTCTTCATTCATTTTCAATTGAGAATTTTGGCCTACTTAAGGTTAAAGAATCAATAATATATTAAAAAAAGGGCGATATTACAGTTTTCAAATAAATAATTGAAAAAACCGCCTAAACGCGGTGAACTTCCCGCCCTTTTTTTCTCCTCATTCATTAATATTCAAAAAAAGTAAAATTCTAACGACGATGTTCTTTTGTTTTGTTGCAAGTACCGAACAAACGTGATCACTATGAGCGATTTTTCAATGTTGGTTAAATTAGAGCACCGAGCGGTAATAAAATTCTTGACCAAACAGGTAAAAAATCAATATGCTATAAAAAAGAAATGGATTATGTTTACCGTGAGTCTGCTTTTTCTTTATCAACAATTCAGAAGTGGTCAAGTCAATTTAAGCATGGGGGAGAGAGTATCGAAGACGACCATAGAGCTGATCGACCAGTCGAAGCTACTTCATCAGAAAATTAAAAAAAGTGGCGAAAATTATATCTGAAGATGGTTGAGTAAAGGTGAAAGATACAGCTCTAAGAACCAACCTTTCTATTGGTACTAGACACGATATAATTGATGACCATCTTAATATGCCAAAAGTCAGTGCGAGATGGGTACCGCGAATGCTGACACCGCTTCAGAAGAATACGCGTGTTGCTTGTTGTTCCGAATTTCTGAGGTTTGCGTTGAAATTCCTGATAAGATACTGCAAAATTTTGTTAGTAAAGATGAAACGTGCGTTCATCATTATGACCGTGAGAGCAAACAAGAGTCCGTGCAGTGGCACATTAAAGGAACTCCTCATCCCAAGAAGTTCAAGGTGTTGCCTTCAGCTGGAAAGGTCATGGTCACAATATTCTGGGATTGTGATGGAATATTGCTGATCGATTATAAAGAAAAGGGTGTAAGTATTAAAGGAGAGCACTACGCTAATTTTCTATGCCACATAAGGGAAGCAATCAAACAAAACAGAAGGGGGAAATTAGCCAAAGTTGTTCTGCTTCTTCACAACAACGCCCCTGTGCATACTGCTCATATTGCCAAGGCTGCTGCTCTTGAATCTGGACTCGAAACTATTACATACCCACCGTATAGTCGAGACTTGACCCCGAGTGACTTCTATTTGTTTACCAATCTCAAAAAGGATCTATGTGGAAATTAATTTTCTAACGATAAAGCATCGAAGACAGTAGTTTAGGAGCATTTTGACACCAAAGACAAAAAATATTTTTATGAGGGGTTAAAAAACTAATTGACCGGTCTTATAAGTGCATACCCATAGGAGAGGAGTATATTAAAAAATAAAAAATAAAATACCTATAATATTCTTTTGTTTTCATTCTAATACCGAGAATTTATTGAACGCCCCTCGTAAATGGCTGCGAAACTGGACGTCGCTGGAAATATCGACACCAAGAATCTCAATACTCTCTGAGATGGAGAGGGTTGCGTCTTGGAACCGCGGGGCTACAGTGAATGGGTTTTTTTTTAGCAGTAAACGCGCATACTCGTGTCTTGGTGGGGTTTAATTGGACCGTTATCCTGGCCCCACTCAGAGACTCAGACTAGAGTGCTCTCGATTTCGGACACAAGTTCGCACCTAACAAACAGGAACGAGGAATGTTGGCACGGCCCGTGTAATAAGCATCCCCGGTGCTGTCATACACATAACAATGAATGCCGTCAATAGACAGCATGTCATTGATATGCAGCAAAAACAGCGTCGGGGATAGCACGGAGCCTTGTGGTACGCCAGCGTTATGTTCATGCTTTTGGAGCAACTGCCATCTACTACGGCTCTTATGCATCTGCCGGACAGAAAGCTGGCAAGCCATCTGCACAAACCTTCGGGCAGTCTATAGGACGGTAGCTTCGACAGCTTCGCTATGTCCAAGCTGACCGCTAAAGCCTCACTCTGACTCTCAATGGCCGAAGCCCACCGGTGAGTAAGATACACTAGGTCACCAGTCGAGCGACCGTGGCGAAAGCCATACTGACTGTCGCTGATCAAGTTGTGTTCTTCTAGGTACCTTAGGAGCTTTGTATTGATGACTCGCTCCATCAGCTTGGAGAGCAGGGAGGTGATAGCGATAGGCCTGTAATTCGATGGGCCTAATTTATGCCCTTTTTTAGGCACAGGGTGCACGAGGGCAGTGTTCCATGAAGACGTAACTTGCCGTTTGTGGTATGAGAGCGCGAACAGTCGCGTTAGCACGGGACACAACTCAGGAGCACAAAGTTTGAGCACCACTGCTGGTATGCCGTCCGGACATCCCTTTGCGAAAAAATAATTTCGGGCATAGAATATCCACACCAAGGGATAGCACAAAGAGGGTGCCCAGTAGATCGGCTTTCTCTTTTGCGCTGTGGGCCAGGTCTCCAGCTGTAGTTCGCAGTGGTGGTAAAGACGACTGACAAAAGTTTCCCTCGGCAGCTTTGGCGAGCGACCAGATGGCGCCGTTTATTCCCAGTAGTCCCGTGGAAGGAGTTCCATGGCGGAACTAGTGAAACTTTTTTTCCCAATAGTTCCGTTCCCAATGTTCAGTTGTGGCGCTTCGCCGGCCGCTGCCGCGGCACGCTCGCTTCGCTCGCTCGGCTCGCGCGTTGTAGGGTCACAGTTCTACTAACACTCCTCCTCGCTTCGCTCGTCGTCGTACCTAACTACCACTCTGTACCGTTGACGGAACTATTGGGAAAAAAAGTCTCACTAGTTCCACCACGGAACTACTTCCACGGGACTACTGGGAATGAACTGATGGCGCGACTTCCGGAGGGATATCCAGTAAGCTTCTCGCCAATTCTGCCGATGAAATTGAATTTAGCTCTGGCAATTTCTCTTTTACTAGACCTTGAGGCAGCGTTTAACTTGCGTTTCACATCAGATAAGTTTGGATCCTTACTAGCTTCAGCCTTGATCCAAGCCCTGTATGCGGCCTGCTTATGTGCTCTAGCATATTTACAGGGCCGATTAAACCAAGGCCGCTTTTTCGCTCCTGCAGCTACCAGCGTGCAGCATTACAAATTCTAATAACAGAATCGACTCCCATTGTGTATTATAAGTTTCATGTTATTTCAGCAAGGCGTTTAACAATGAGAATGAAACTACGTTTGTATGGAGAATAGAGTTCAGCCGAGCGTACTGGGGACTCTTAATAACTGATCAAATGGCCCTTGCAATTACCGAACCTGCTTATAAGATTCGGTTCAGAAATGTGACCCTATAATATCATCATCATCAATTCAGCTGAAAAACGTCCACTGCTGGACATAGGCCTCCCCCAAAGACTTCCACAATGACCGGTCCTGCGCCACCCCATCCACCTTGTATAATAGGTAGCAATGTTCAATAACAATATCGTCTAACCTGTAATCAAAGCCATTACATAAAAACAAAGTCTTTTATTCCAAGTTTGAGTACAGATAAAATTAAATAAAAAAAAAGAACATTATTCTTAATTGTACTAAGTACAAAATCACAAAATAGACAATGTATTGTACAGTTTGTTGCACCTTGTGTAAAACGTATGAGTTTCGCTAATTGATTAGAATTTATAAATTCCATACACACATATGTTCGAAGGATATCTTATGCAGTCATCCTAAACCATGTTTTCCCTTAGCTAAATGCATATTTATCTTATCGTCATCATCATCATCATGGCGGTGAATTATTTTGCTGCTGCTGATGGTAATCCGATAGTAAGTTACATACATAACACTTAAAGTAAACATTACGATTTGACACGTACACCAACATGTGCAGACTATGACATGATTATGACATAAGTTCTATATACTAATTAAACCAATCTACCAACACAAGAACTACTATAGTCTACCTAATTTCTTATAAACTTCAACTTCAAGAAAAATAGATTTAATTTACGTATTTCCTGTATCAAATCAATTTTAAAAGTCTAAGAAGGCTTTCAGGTATTATTCGTATTATTTCATAGTTATTGAATCAGAGATTTTATGACGGACCCACATTTAATTATGTTCTAAAACAATTAACACACATGCCATATAGTAAAATCATATACATGTAGATGAATGGAAACGAGTTTTCTGTTCAGTTTAAGCGGTGCGGAGAATGATGTGGACGCCAGAGTCGGTTTCTACAGGCTGGCTCAGCTGCCCTATCTTCAGGGAGAATGCACAGTCCTCAAAAGGCTTCTGCATTTGCCCCCTCTTGAAAAGCCCAAGGTCACCATCACGCTTCGCAGATGAACAGTCAGAGTACTGCTTGGCTAACTCTTCAAAAGTTGCCTCCTTGTTCACAATCTTCTGGCGATATTCTGAAAACAACAGTATAGTCTATTAATAAGTGTGTTAATGGCGCCCCCTGTGCTTATCCCTACTTGATACCCATACTTATACTTACTTGGTATTTACTAATAGATGAAATATTTACATTAACCAACCACAAGCTCGAAAATTGTAAGACTTAGTGTGAAAATAATTATATTGACTTTTTTTTATTCAATTTTGCGTGCCGGCTATCGGTAGATTGTGATGAAACATAATATAAAATTTAAGACCTTTTGTACCATACTCACAATATTGCAATAATATTGCATTATTATTATTTATTTTATGTCTTTTCCGCTCACGGGACAATGCACAGTGTGGGATTTCACATTGCAATAATATTGCATTATTATTATTTATTTTATGTCTTTTCCGCTCACGGGACAATGCACAGTGTGGGATTTCACCTAAAAATCGGACATCACTCAAATAATAGCGCAATGTATAGCTTAATGGATATATAATACATATATGAAACCCCACTAGTCAAATCCTCAGTTTTCAAGAATAATTTTGTTAAGTTTGTGGTCAGGAACTTTGAAAAAAAAATCATACGAGGGGCGTTCAAAATATTCTCGGTATTGATACGTTACCTCTTTTATATATATATTTGTTACTGGCCGCTAAGATTCATCCATTGACATTAAAAAAAGTAAAATTGGAATCGAGATGTTCTTTTGTTTTTCTGCAATTGCCGAACAAACATGAACACCATGAGCGAATTAACAATGTTAACGAAATTAGAGCACCGATCCGTCATAAAATTCTTGACAAAACAGGGTAAAAATCAAAAAACCGTAAAAGAGGAAATGGATTGTGTTTACCGTGAGTCTGCTCCTTCTTTATCTACTATTCAAAAATGGTCAAGCGAATTTAAGCGTGGAAGGGAGAGTATTGAAGATGACCCTAGTAGACCTGGCCGGCCTGTAGTGGCTACCTCACAAGAAAATATTGATAAAGTGGAAAAACTTATATTGGAAGACGGTCGAGTGAAGGTAAAATCTATAGCTCAAGTAACTAATCTCTCTATTGGTACCGTACATGACATTATACATGACCATCTTAATATGTCAAAAGTAAGTGCAAGATGGGTTACGCGAATGCTGACGCGGCTTCAAAAGGATATGCGTGTGGCTTGCTGTTCAGATTTTATCGACCTGTGTGGTGAAAATCCCGATGAGGTGCTGCAAAAAATAGTTACTGGAGATGAAACCTGGGTTCATCATTATGACCCAGACAGTAAAAAGGAGTCCATGCAGTGGCACATTAAGGGTTCAGCTCATCCCAAGAAGTTTAAGGTCATCCCTTCAGCTGGCAAGGTCATGGCCACAATATTTTGGGATTGTGAAGGAGTTTTGCTTATCGATTATAAAGAAAAAGGTGTAAATATCACAGGGCAGTACTACGCTAACGTTATACGTCAATTAAGAGATGCGATCAAAGAAAAGAGGCGAGGAATGTTAACCAAAGGTGTTCTGCTTCTGCATGACAACGCCCCTGTCCATACTGCTCATATTGCCAAGGCAGCTATTGTTGAATGTGGGTATGAAACTGTTACTCATCCACCCTATAGTCCGGACTTAGCCCCAAGCGACTTCTTTTTGTTCCTCAATCTTGAAAAGGATCTGCGTGGAAATCAATTTTCTGACGATGAAGCGTTGAAGGCGGCCGTGGAGGAGCATTTTTACACCAAAGATAAAAAATATTTTTATGAGGGATTAAAAAAATTTTTATCGATCTTTTAAGTGTATGAACATAGGGGGGGAGTATATTGAAAAATATAAATATTTAACTATTCGTACTTGTTTGTTTTCATCCACATACCGAGAATATTTTGAACGCCCCTCGTAGAAGTGTTAATATTTTATGAATACGCACTTATATTATCTTTGTGTAATGTTAAACGTTTTATTTCTCCTAGCTGATAATTTTAAAAGCAAAAGTATCCGTAAAACATACTTCAGAACTGAGAAATTTGCAATTAAGTAGTCAAACTACTTTATTTTTTTGTTAATGACTCCAAAAGTATGCGGGGTAAATTCTTTACCTAAAGATGGAGACGCGGCAGCGTGTCCAGCCAAGTTCAGCCCAGGAACTGGCGGACAGCAGCCGTGTGTTATATTACACGAACCGTTTGGAGCCACTTTTGACCCCCCAATAACTCCAAATCTATCTAACATAAAAAACATGAAATTCGGTACATTATGTACAGATTCGTTAGAACAACTAGAACCCCAAATTTCATAAATATAGGTTTAATAGTTATTGAGATAATAAATTCCAAAAAACGGCATTTTTACCACTGACTGACTAGTAATCAAAAACCTAACCCACTTCCAGATGACCTAGAAAGTTGAAATTTGGCATGCAGCTTGGTAATTATGTGTATACACCAGAAAAAATCAGAAAACAGTGATTTTATTATTAGTTTTATTATTCATCATCCTCCTAGCGTTATTCCCAGTACAGTTGCATCCTGAAGGATGCCTGGGGTCCGCTACCTGATACCAAGATTGGGCGTAGGCACTAGTTTTTACAGAAGCGACTGCCATCTGACCTTCTAACCCGACGGGAAAACTAGACCTTATTGGGATTAGGCTTGTCAAGTGAGTGGGCAACTTGACTGTTAGAGGTTATCAAGCCGCCCGGAGGCCTCTAACTTGGCTTAACGACTGCTATCATAGACAGCAACCGGGATCAACGGCTTAACGTGCCTTCCAAAGCACGGGAACGCTCAGTTAGTAACCACTCAAAGCGGTCACCCATCCAAGGACTGACCTCGCCCGACATTGCTTAACCTCGCATACCGCACGCGGTACGCGAAGTTAATTAGTTTTATTAATATTATTATTTATGCTAGTTACCTCAGAACTTCGTCATTTATTAACCGATTTGGAAAATTCTTTTTTTCTTTGAAACTGTATACTTCCGGGGTGGTCCCATTGTCATCGGGTCAGAATCCGATCATAGGGTCCTGGAGAAATCGAGGGAAATCTTTAAATATTTTAGGTGCACCTATAGCGGTTTGGGTATTTTGTATGGTAACTCATGCATTCGCTCTGGGAAAGCACCATTGGATGAAGTTTGATAAAAAGTAATGATATCCCATCAAAAACATAAATGTGAAAATGGCAGCCAAGTTCACCGACCAAAGAATTAAGATCAAAAAGGCGCCAAGTTCCGTAGATTATCTGAAAAGTTGCCAAGTTTGGCACTAGATTGTTTACAGTAAAACTAATTTAATGCGGCTTAATGCGTTTTGAGCTTTAACTTGGCAGTTTTCTTAAATATCCAACAGCTTTTATGGTATTATAACATACTGCATAGAAAACTGCGAAGTTAAGGCTCAAAACACATTAATGTTTTAATGTTTATTTGGGCAAACAACGGTACCAATAATACTTAAAATTATAAATAACTATAGCTAATACATCGACCAGCAAAGCTGCCACTACCAAGTGATACATCTAAATATTGACATGAGTTATGAAGGTAACCAAAAACAAAATTCAGAGCTGCCTGAAGACCTAGTGAATATGCAGGAAATGAATAAACTTAAACTACAGGTAAAATTTTAGAAAACATTACATTTTCTTATACATCGTAACTATTTTATTTTACTTTGCAGAGCGACGTAAATATTAAATAATAAAGGTCCCAAATGAGATCCTTGGGGCACACCATATGAGACAGGAACAAAGCTAGAACAATATCCTTTCAACGCTACAGCCTGGGACCGATCCCTTAGGTAAGAAGTAACCCAGCGCAAAAGGTTTCCGTGGATACCAGCGACCTGTAACTTGTTCAAAAGCAGGTTATGAGATATCTTGTCGAAAGCTTTCGAGTAATCGGTGTAGACTACATCCACCTGATAGTCATCATCCATATTTTTTCAACGAACTCACAGAGATTAGATTCTATTGGCCTTTTGCTTATAAATCCGTGTTGTTCTGTGGCGATGTATGGTCTCAATATAGGAAATATTTGGTCGTAGATTATTTTTTCAAATAACTTGGGGATAGTATTTAGTTGCGATATAGGCCTGTAATTTTGTATATCATGTTTATCTCCTGATTTAAAAATCGGCATTAAATAAGACTGTTTTCATACTTTCGGCACTACACCGGTCTTTAATGAAGTCATAAATATAGTAGCTATAGGTTTAGATAATTGGCTTCGACAGTTACGCCAGAAAATGGGAGGTATGCCATCAGGGCCAGCTCCTTTCTTTATATCTAGATATTTTAAATATCTACAAACTACATCCGCATCAATATATACACTATCGATACTAATAGAAGTCTCCAAATTAAGAAGAGCTGAATAGTGGTTGTTTAGAAAAGGATCAGCGGTCTCAAAGGCTGATTGAAAGTATTTATTAAAAGCACTACATATTTGATCACCATTTGACACAATTTTACCGTCCATGTGCATTGATGCAGGAATACCCGTATTGTCTCTCCTGCTTTTGACAAGACGCCGAAAATACCTACTGTTAGATCTAATTTTTAACTCTGACATAATTAAATAATCTCTGTAGCACGTTTCTTGCAGTCGTTTTTGCCTATCTCGCAAAAGTGCAAATGTGTTATAGTCTGCTAAGCGCCCGTAAGTTTTCCATTTTTTGTGAAACTTAAGTTTTTCAGAAATTATTTTTATTAAACCTTTTGAGTACCATATGGGGTATTTATTGTTGTTACACACTAACTTAGAGGGTATATTAATAAGAGATGATTTCATTGATGACATCGTAAAAACGTTTAATCGAAAGATCCATATCTTCCAGGTCTAGACAGTCATTCCAATCAATTGCAGCGAGCGCGTCGTTAACAGTTTCGTAATCCGCTATTAAAGAGTGTTATCCTACGTGGTGGCGAACGTAAGCATGTAAAACATGCATATTTCACAACAATGTCCAGGGATGGGTGGTGATTGTCCTCTTTTACTAAGGGATCCGTAGATTGTGTTACAATACACTCCAGGTTGGAAATAACAAGGTCCAAGATCCTGAAGTTACTGTTGGTGACTGAATTGAATTGAATTAAATTATTAAACGAGAGGAAAGCACGGAGCGAATCCACCAGCGGAGTTCTATTGCAACTCACATTATACTCAAGTTGTATGTGTGATCCAGCATTGGCGCCTATTGATGACCATAAAGCTTGGCTGGCATTAAAATCTCCAATTAAAACATAATAGTCGTTTGGGTTTTCAGCTATATTTTCCGAAACTCCCTCAATAAATTCAGTCTGTGTGTCAAATATATCAGGACATGGAGGAAAGTAGCAACAGTATAAATGACATCGGGTTTGCTTTCCCGACTTTTGCGTGTAAAATGTTAAATGAAGCAAATCTGCCGAAAAGTTTCGCGATGGCACATGCGCGACACCTGCAACCACCAAACCACTTCGCACAGCAATGAGAACCCCACCCCCCATAGTATCGCCCCTGGCGCCATAATTACGATCGTTTCTGTTAACGCTGTACCTTGAATCGAAAAGCTCCGAGTCTAGAACGCTTGGGTTAAGCCATGTTTCCGTCAAGCAAATTATATCAGCGTCGGTATTTAAAGTATTTCTATAAAATACACCCGTTTTCGTTCGAAGGCCACGCACATTTTGATAGAATATAGTTAAGTCGGTAGCCATAGTATGTGATTTTGTACATAAAGAAAAGTCATACTTTTATTATAGTAATATAGAGTCGCATACAGAAATATATATTTGTTTAAAAAACTAAACATGCTCAATTTATTAAAGCGCAATAATTCAAATGAATAAAAACAGTAAACATGTGCTAATGCTAAGTCCCCCGACCACATAGTATATACCAAGAATAATACGCAACAACAACAATATTCAGCATCTGTCAAAAATGACGTCCTTATTTGATCTTTTTTAAATCTCCATCAGATGCGATGAAGCATCAGAACCGGGCTAGTGTCGTTACGCCTTACTAGTATAGTATACAGCAATGCCTGACCCAGACGTATTTATACCCATTCTCAGTCGCCAGTCTCTTCGTATTCTTCAGCAGAATTTTATTTGCACTTGTTAAGTGATCATTGAAATAAATAGATGAATTGCTCCCAGTAAAACCGATGTCACATGCTTTAAAATCTCTCATTTTCCTTAAACGACTCAAGCGATTGCTTTGTCTTTTTTGTAACGAGCCAAGAATCGCACCACAATGGATTTAGGTTTTTTAGTATCTGGAGCCATCGGAGCTACGCGGGTGATAAAGTCGATGTCCGTACTGGTATTGACGTGACAATCTGCGACCTCTGTAATCTTCTCGAAAATTTCTAATAGGTTTTCATTCATCCACGGGTCTTTGGCGTTTATACCAATATCTATTTTAGACACGGTTGTTTTCAAGTCCTTCACTTCAATTCGAGAGGAGTTAAGCGTGCTCAATTTATTTTCCAATGTCTCTACCTTCTTGGCGAGATCATCGTATTTATTAAGAAAGACACCCACTCCTTTAGCTCTGAAACCTCCTTTTTCAACGGCCCGAATTCGTCTAAGATAAACTTCTTCACTGTCAAGATCGGATCTCAGTGAGCCAATCTCAGTACGGAGCAGTTCTCTGACATCATCCAGTGAGAAAACCATTATGGGTTCCGGCTGTCTACTTTCAATTGACGAGTCAGCTTTAGCACCGGGCTGAGCTGTTACTTTAGTCGGATCCGGTGTGACATCTACGGAAGCCGCTGGCCCAGTCCTTTTGGAAGGTTCGGACGTTTTATTGCCCCTTCCCTGTACCGGTGTTTGTGCTGTCCCCACATTTGCGACGAGACGCTACACATAGGGGGCTAACCCACTTGGACCGGGTAGCCGGAGAGTCAAAGTAGGAGTCCAAACACTTCTGATGGTATTGAAGTGTACAACCTGTGTTGGTACACTTTACCCGCTTTTGTGTTACAAGCACCGTTTCGTTACAGGTCGAACACTTCTCCATTTTGATTGTTTACCAAAAAAAAAGAGACCAACAACAGAAGTAACACGGGTAATTGGCGGTCGCTTAGTATTAATGTATAATAGCAGTTCAACACATTGTCGTTTTTGTTTACGAAAAGGGGGTAGAGCAACAACACGACTGCACAGTATGTATTTCCACTAGTATAATTTAACTTTAATCACATTAGTATTTCCGAGTCCAAAGGGCGAATCAGAGTTGTAACTATACCACAGCACAAATTAAGTACAATTCACAGTCGCATGTCAATAAATTCACTTAAAAACAGCATTTTCACGAGAGCGACAAACAAACACAGTTTACAGTTGTATGGTTACCCGCAAAATGCCGCAAATTAAGCTGCAGTAAATTAGTTTTACTGTAAAAAATCTAGTGCCAAGCTTGGCAACTTTTCAGATAATGTACGGAACTTGGCGCCCGTTTAGATCTCAATTCTTTTGTAGGTGAACTTGGCTGCCATTTTCACATTTATGTTTTTGATGGTCTTCTTTATATCTTGTTTAGTCTATATAATTAATTTGAACAACGTTAATGAATGGATTTAGAATTAAAGAATTATAAATATTTGTGTTAGGGTTGCCACTTGGTTTAGTACCTGATGGAATTATTATAGCAAAAGTTACTATTTTATTCTTTATTACAAAAAGGGTTATATAAGAAACGTGACGCGTTAACAATCGTAAAAAAATAAAATTCGTATAATGTACTAGCAACCCGCCCCGGCTTCGCACGGGTTACACAAAACCTTAACATTATACACAATTATACACCTAAACAAGCTTTGCTTAGTTTGGGGCTAGGTTTGATCTGTGTAAGATGTCTCCTAAACCTTTCTTAAGAAGAATCACTATTGTTAGGTGAAAACCGCATGAAAATCCGTTTCGAAGTTTTTGAGTTTATCACGAACACATACACACAAACAGACAGACGTGGCGGGGGATTTTGTTTTTATAAGGTGTAGTGATTGGCGTTGAAGAGTCAAAAATTGTGACTGCTGGTAGACGTAGTTCCACCAAATTTTGGGATGACTAACGACGGTTATACTGCTCGAGTTGCTCTAAGCGATAATAACCGACCCATCTTTAGCGATGTCTTCGGTCTCGAGCAGTGGTTATTAGACGACCTGCACACAATACTAGTGGTGACTTTGTCTTCAGGGCTCCCGATTGACGCACATAAATTTGGAGAATTTTGCAAATCGGTTGCCAAGAAATATGTTAAAAAGTACGGTTGGTTTAATATGCCTGTAACAGTGCACAAAATTTTGGTTCATGGCAATCATAGAAAGGAGTGTGTTACCAGTTGGTGTGATGTCAAAGCAAGCTGAAGAATCCAGAAATAAATTTTGGCGTTACGACCGCGAACATCATTCCGGGAAACACAGTCGCGAAATTAAAATTCTAGATCTCTTCCATAGAGCCTTGGAGTCATCTGACCCCTACATATCTAGTCTTCATCTAGAAAAGCGACGCAAGCGAAAATTCAAAAATTGTAAAGTCCCCATGGCGGCCATACCACTTTAAAAAGTCAACACAATTAGAAATGGAAACACGTTTACATGGACGAAGAATCTGAAATTTTCATCCAGAAATCAGTATCGTCCTGGAATGAGAAGAGAACTTATATGTAGAGGAATATATTTTAAATACGTCTCTTTTATGATTGAATATTTTGTTTAAATCCGCTTCTGTCATTATTATCATAATTCAAAATACTGTGTGTTGTGTTGTCCATTAATATTTTTCTAGCGGCCGCCCGCGACTTCGTCCGCGAACATTTTAGGTAACAAAACAACAAATTTTATAAATTAGGTCAACTTTTTTCTGTCAGTTTTAAGGCCTGAATTGATGCTAGACTATTAGAAAAAGAGACAGGTGGAGTTCCCGACACCGGCCAAAATGAAATTTCCTAGACGGTACCTTAGCATTTCAAAATGCATAGCAAAAAAACACAACCTAAAATGTGCTGATTTGCGGACCAGCCAAAACTTAAGGCACATAAGCGATGCATCACGCGATTCTTATTTTAGTGTACAGGCTAATATGAGAGCGATGAAAGATATAATAATTTATATAGAAAGTTTGGCACACATAATTATGTGACATAAAAAAAAAACACTAAGAAAATATTGTTGCCAGTCAACCGTAGGGCAAAACAGGGAATGGAAATCTGTTTGACAATAGAGAAAAATTCACGTGGACGTTGTCACGCCGCAGAAAACAGGAAAAGAAATAAAAACATAAGCTGTTCACCTTAGCGTAACACCTCTTTATAAACAACATTAGCGGCAGTACTCACCCTAGAACATGCCGCGTAAAATTGACCTTGAGAGGAACAGTCTTCTCTTAAATCAATCCCTGCCCTTTGCAGTGACTGTCCTTGGGATTTATTAATAGTCATTGCGAAGCATAACTTAAAAGGGAATTTTGTTCTTTTCAACTCAAACGGGTATCGGGTAGTCTGATGGAATTATCGGTATTCTAGGAATATACACTATTTCGCCTCGTGATTACTGCAGCTTCGATAACGTTGTTATGGAGAGCTTTTATTTGTAATCTAGTTCAATTATATAATTTAGGCGGTCTAAGATTCCTTATTAACAAAAATCATTATCATCAAATGCCATTGGTCATTCATTTCTTATATGTACACCAAATTATTTTAAAACGTGAAATAATTAAGAAAATGACTAAGATAATTAAATTGGTACTACCAACGCCACCTGTTGACCTATTACTTTACTATTAAATTCTTAAAACACAGAAACTTTATTCTTATGTTAATTAATGACTTAATGATACCATAAACAATTTATATTTTGGTTATTTATCACATCAGACGTACCGTATTTGTTGTATTTAAAATCCCACACTGTGCAATGGTGTCCCGGACCTTTGGAAGGCGTACGCGGAGCCGAAGTACCAACCGCGTACCACAGCCAACACGTAGAGGCCCTTTAGACAATTTAATGAAGTGAAAGGGGTACACCAAGAGGATGCTGTCCCTGCCCGTGTCATAGGACGGACACAGAGACAGCACCAGCCAGGCCACCACGCCAGGGTGTACATAGTGAACGGCGTACGAGCCCAATTCCAAGGAAAAAAATGGCAAATCGATGTATAGTTTGCCATTTGGCACACGCATAACAGGGGTCAAAACTTTTGACCCGCAGTTCTTACAAAAAAATCCCTTACGAGGGGAGTGCCACGTCCTCCTTTTTTGTATGGAAAAAATGGATTCCCATACTAACTGCATGGAAAAAGTTTTCATTGATTTCTGGGCGTTCTAGTAGTCAAACCTTAGTCGGTCCCAAAGAGTATTTTGATCCTTAATAGGAATGGTATCGAATGTCATAAAAAAAATTGTCAAAATTCTAGATTTTCTCGCTACCAGTACTTTTTTTCAAAAATCTGAGAATGTACATTGTCATCACTTAAACAGTAAGGAGTGAAATCCTAATGCCATTTTTACGTCGCGGCAAGGGT
This sequence comes from Notocelia uddmanniana, assembly GCA_905163555.1. Classification (NCBI taxonomy): domain Eukaryota; kingdom Metazoa; phylum Arthropoda; class Insecta; order Lepidoptera; family Tortricidae; genus Notocelia; species Notocelia uddmanniana. Next base: position 56,301,906 of record LR991052.1, read on the forward strand.
TCTAGTAGTTGCCCTTACTGCCCCGTTTTAACTTTCCATCCTGTATAAGTTTGTACATTTCACCCCGCCCATTTAAATATTAAGTTTTTTTAACAATTCATAATAATTATTATTATGGGATAAAGATAGGAAAACAAAGAGAAGAGTGGAAGCAATTGGAGGAGGCCTTCCTTCACCCAAAGAGGGATCCATATTCAGAAAAAATAAAACTACCATTACATTAAAGTGTAATGCGTAATATACATGAGGCTTAAATAAAAATAAATAATTATTATTGTAAAGTAGTAAGCCATGCACTAGTTCTACTTAGTAAAAATAAGTAAAAACTCTTATCGCAAAAATAAATACTTAAATAATATTTGTAAGACCATGTAATCAATTGCACTGAATTATAATGTTTTAACTAGTGACAGAAACAATTCAAGCCAGTGCCTTTAACATGGTTATTATTTGTAAAAATGTCTTTGATGTCCCAATTCACAGTCTGGCGTCAAACAAAAGTGTCGGCGAGCATAACCACAACTTGTTTCTGACCATGTACGAGGGCTGCCTTTTAAGTTCTGACTAAAACTAAAGACAATTTAAGTGTTAAATGGTATCTATTGTTTTTCAAAGTAATCACCGTGATATGTAATACACTTTTTCATTCGATCGAACCAATTTTCGAAACACTTATTCCAGTCCGAAGTCGGGGTCTCAAAAATGGCCGTTTTGTATGCCTCAACCTCTTCTTCAGGCGTCTGGTACCCGTTGACCACGAAGTCGTTGCTTGATTTTTGGAAAAGTAAAAAAATCGTTAGGGCTTAAGTCTGGACTGTACGGCGGGTGTTCCAGAATTTCGACGTTTTGCTCTTTTAAAAACGCAATTGTTTGCCGGGCGGTGTGCGAGCTCGCATTATCGTGGTGCAGTCTTATACGACGTCTTGGGTTATTTTTTCGAAACTCGCCGATAACTTCTGGTAAACAGACAGTGGTATACCAGTCAGCATTAACCGTTTTACGATCCTCGAGCACGATGGTGGCAACGTGGCCACTTTTCGCCACAAACGGAGCGACCATTTTTTTCGAAATGCTATTTGAGCGTATTACTTTGGTCAGTTTTGGCTCATCTTGGAACACCCAAACAGTCGACTGCTGTTTAGAATCGGGATCGTAGGCATATATCTAAGATTCGTCACCACTGATAATGTCGTAAACATGTTTCGAGTTTCCTCTGTTGAATTGCCACAAAGTTTTGCGACACCATCGAACGCGAGCCGTTTTTTTGGTCTTCACTGAGTAAATGTGGTATCCAGCGTGAGATCTAACTTTTTTACGCCTAAGTGATCATGCAAAATACTGTGAACACTGGTCCCTGAAATACTTAAGGAAGCTTCTATCTCAGGGTATGTCGCATGGCGATCTTCGACGATCAGTTGCCGTACAGCATCAATGTTCTCCTGGGTTACGGCTGTTTTTGGTCGACCTTCACGATGTCTATCACCAAGACTAGAGCAACCACCTTGAAATTCTAAATACCAGCGTTCCACAGTCCGGAGGCATGGTGCTTTATCATTGAAAACCGTAGTCAACTCTTCGAAGCACTGAAGTCGCATTAAGCCCCTTTTGAAGCTGACTTGTCAACTTTGAACCAGGGGCCTTTCAGCTCGAAGAACGAGCTTTTCCAAGGAGATGTTAATAATAATAATAATGATAATAATATTGGGGGACAATCTTACACAAATCGACCTAGTCCCAAACTAAGCAAAGCTTGTACTATGGGTACTGGACGACGATATACATACTTATATAGATAAATACATACTTAAATACATAGAAAACATCCAAGACCCAAGAACAAATATCCGTGAAAAATGCACAAATAAATGCCCTGGCCGTTAAATTAAATGTTAGTTTATACTTTAGCCAGCAGATGACACTGTGTGTACTGTTTCACCTGCCTCTCTATCGCACTTATAGTGACAAAAAGGCACATCTTTCGCGGTTGTACTTCTGTCATGTATACTATACCTAAAATTCAGATGATGTGTTTACTACCTAAATTTATGGTTCAATATTTTTTTCATGTTTACATTTCGACCGTTCCAACGTAGGCAAAATAATTACATAATTAGGTAATGTACACAAAATTGTGACAACAACATTGTACTAATTTAGCCTCCTCAATTTTTCGTGCAAATAGATAGTAGATTAGAGTGCTAATAAAATGCTCCATAGGATGAGAAGAATGTATATTTTCAACTTCTTCTACCTTACAAATTTCGAGTGAAATTTTATCGATGTGGAGTGTATATAAGCTTATAAAGCTTAAATATTTTGCGTGAAACTAAACGTTTGCACGGTACGTTGACATCGCTGTCAATTTAAAAATTCACATGTCAAATGGGTTTTTTAGGTTAATTGTATATTTATATAATTATGTGTACTTATTAATAACTATATATTACGACTTGCTGTTAATAGTAATAGACTCAGTAAATAATTTTGACCCTACAACGTGACGGTAAAAGCTATCGTGCGGCTAAGCAGAGTGTATTCATTGAAAACTGAATATCTTCGAATGACAAAGCCGCTCTCTACATAATATAATATGCCACTTTTTACGTGTTAATTTTGTTTTATTATTTATAATACGGATAAATTTTGGTGCGATTGCTAATATCGAATGTTGGTAAGTAAAATTGTGTAATAAACGATATTTACTAAGTTATTTCGTTTTATTGTAGGAAGAATGTCATGCCCATATTTATTAAAAATGGTCTGAAATAGATGCAAAGATTGCCAAATAGGTAATGTAACTATTATTTCATTACTTATTTCCTTATTTTTGCATTAGTTTCAGAAAGGAACTTGAAATATATTTTAGTAGTTAGTACCTGCCGCCGAGCGGTCGTGTGGTTAGTTTTGTACTAATACCACTGTGGCGCTACAATCTACGTGGAGTATTTCACTGATATCTCTATCTCAGTATATATATTGTACTTTGTGCTTTGAACGAACGCTGTACTAAAACGGTTGGGCCTATTTCGAGTCATACTTTTGTTTTCGAATCCTAAATTCAAATATTTTAAGATGACACTAGTTATTTTTTATGCAATCACGGGAGGTTTGCAAACGACAGAACTTAAAAGGCAGCCCTCGTAGCAGAACCAAAAATACGTGCAGTAAAAGCTTAACCCGCTAATTTTAGTGGTAACCAAAAACACCAAGTTAACAGTCAGATATTTAAAATCATGCTTATAGAAAATATGACTTTAAATTCAATTAGTTACAGGTTAGACAGAATGATCAATATGGTTTAATCGAAGTCAATTCACACAGTTACGAAGTTATGTTGATTGCCCACAAATATTTATTTATTTATTTACGAGGGCTGTTTGATAAGTATCCGAAGTATCGCCGAAAATGGTAACAAATCTGTATATAACATAATTATTATGTTACACCATTTCATTTTAGCTGGATATAGCGAGTCTAATATTTATTAATAGCATTGGAAAAAAAATGAGGGCTCGTTTGTAAAACCCATGAAAATACTCTACTTATAACGAACTTTATTAGTCTAGTTAAGGCTTGCCATTATTATCCACTTAGCTGTTTTTTTTTTCATTTTGGGCATCATTATTGTCATTAAGGTTAACGCAAGCGATTAAGGCTACTGAATTGGTAATACAGCTGTTATTAAAAAAAATAAGTCATCTATAACTTATTTCGTACAGACAGATGATAACGTCTGATTTAAGAAAATATTTTGTTCCATTATCATAGGTGATTTTACCATTAGTAAGAGGTTTTGGACACATATTCATCTATAATATTTGAAATTTATTATTCTTCCATATATGCCAAAAAATATTAAAATATTATTGCGATAATATCATAGTATAGCAGCGGACACTTTATTTACCAAAAACTACATATTTTCTACCTTCATGGGCATTTACTCATTTCATCTTTGGTGTATACACCATTTTTGTATTTCTGTGTATACTGATCGCTTAAAGAGTCACTAATACTAAGAAATTAAACTAAATTATTTCTATGTTTTAGCTTTAAATCGTTCAAACACGCTACTGATTAATTTATTCTTCGATTTTTTGCTCAATTGTATGACAATGCGACAACAAAAATACAAAATAATTTTCATTAAAAAATACATGACCAAAATAATCTAATTTTATTTTTTCAATATTTTTTATTAATGAAGCTAACTCTTACAGTGGAAAAACTACGCGATGTCATATATTTAATATAACTTTTATACCATTCTAAAAAACGTAATTTTTTATACTCTTTGATAGGGGTGCCTTTACAGAAAAAAATATCGATTATTAGAAATATTACCCAAGTGAAACCATTCCTTGTTGCAATATATATTGTACTTTGTGCTTTGAACGAACGCTGTACTAAAACGGTTGCGCCTATTTCGAGTCATTCTTTTGTTTTCGAATCCTAAATTCAAATATTTTAAAATGACACTAGTTCTTTTTTATGCAATCACGGGAGGTTTGCAAACGACAGAACTTAAAAGGCAGCCCTCGTAGCAGAACCAAAAATACGTGCAGTAAAAGCTTAACCCGCTAATTTTAGTGGTAACCAAAAACACCAAGTTAACAGTCAGATATTTAAAATCATGCTTATAGAAAATATTACATTAAATCTCTATATTTATTATTAAACACGGTTAACCATACCAACCACCAGGAAAAAATAAAACAAATTGTACTTTAGCTTTGGTACGTAAAAATAGGAACTTAAATATGCTATTGATATTTTATTTATTTACTAGCATTTGCCCGCGGCTTCGCCCGCGTACTAAGCGAAATTTTTAACCGTCTACAAAAAACAGGTTCATATGTTTGTCCACGATTATCTCGCGTTTGGCTGAACCGATTTAGATGCGGTCTCCAGAAAAGTAGTCGTTACATTCTGGGGGTTTCGGTATACGAAGTTTGGTGATTGTGATTCATTAACAGATGAACAGATGAAAAGTCAGTATACATTCTGAGAACCGGCAAACTGTTGAATTTCATTTGATTTTGCCAAAAATAAGGATCGAAAACTATTATCATACATTTCCGAGAGGCCGAAGGGGAAAGGGCCGATGAAATAAAAGCATGTCTTAAATGGCCCTTAGTAAAAGTATCTGTGTACTACAGTAACACCGATAGGCCTGTAAACGACCAAGCAGCGCGCAGCGGTCATAAACTCTGGTCCTTTGAAGTACAGAAATACGGCTAATTCAATATCACGTGTAACATTTATTTTTCCTAAAATTAAATTTATTAGGTAGGTTTTGACAGTTCCCATTGGAGCATCCAAAAAGAAAATTTGGCCTCACTTCCATTCGCACTCCTTACTTCAGTCCGTCTGTTACAACCAAGTTGCTTTTACTGGACCGATTGAATTGCAAATTGGCACAAACTATCAAGAATTTAGAGCGCTCGTGGCCCAGCGGCACCCGCCTACCGCGTGCGGTGTGCGAGGTTAAGCAATGTGGGCGCAGGTCAGTTCTTGGATAGGTGATCGCTTTGAGTGGTTATTAACCGACTCTCGTGCTTTACAAGGCACGCTAAGCCGTTGATCCCGGCTGCAATCGTTAAGCCAAGTTAGAGGCCTTCGAGCGGCTTGCGAACTTCTAACAGTCAAGTTGCCCACTCACTTGACAAAGGGGGGTCGAAGTTGCACCACGTCCGAAGGGAGTACCCACCGTTACCCTACACGTGACCCCTGGGTGGTGCTAAAAGTGCAACAAAAACTGGCAACCGTACTTGTTGATTTAAATTTTTGTTTTACTACCCAAATTGGTTTACTACCCAGTAAATTAACATTTTAAAATAAAAAATAATCCCGATATATAACTATGTAAAACTGTACGAGTATGCTTATACTTAAATAACGAATAAATGTAAGAATAGTATATTATGTAATATGCTACGATTAATATTTTTGAATGTTACCATAGACATAACTATTATTATATTGTAAAAAATGACTTTTAAAACTATTATGCTTTATCAATGAATAAATAAAATAAAAAAAATGGAAAAAAATATCGAAACTTCTATGTCGTTTTTAAAAGCAAGTCCATAGATACCCCACACGCCTATATAGTAACATTAAACTTTTTTGCATACAGGCATGTATGGAGTGCCAAATTTTACCTCAGATTCGTATTCAGAGACCTCTCGGACGCTCAGATATCGATTTTGAACGAAATCGGGACGAAAAAATCGATAATCAATATGGCCGCCACTTTCACAAATTTTACCTCGGATTCGTATTAAGAGACCTCTCGGACACACAGATATCGATTTTGAACGAAATCGGGACGAAAATGAAGAATATCAATATGGCCGCCACTTTTTCCAAATTTTACCTCGGATTCGTATTATGGGACCTCTCGGACGCTCAGATATCGATTTTGAACGAACGGGTTGGAAATGAAGAAAATCAATATGGCTGCCACTTTTTCCAAATTTTACCTCGGATTCGTATTAGGGGACTTCTCGGACGCTCAGATATCGATTTTGAACGAAATCGGGACGAAAAGAAAGATAATCAATATGGCCGCCACTTTCACAAATTTTACCTCGGATTCGTATTAAGAGACCTCTCGGACACACAGATATCGATTTTGAACGAAATCGGGACGAAAATGAAGAAAATCAATATGGCCACCACTTTTTTTCAAATTTTACCTCGGATTCGTATTAGGGGACCTCTCGGACGCTCAGATATCGATTTTTAACGAAATCGGGTTGGAAATGAAGAAAATCAATATGGCTGCCACTTTTTTCCAAATTTTACCTCGGATTCGTATTAGGGGACCTCTCGGACGCTCGGATATCGATTTAGAACGAAATCGGCTTGAAATGAAGAAAATCAATATGGCTGCCACTTTTCCAAATTTTACCTCGGATTCGTATTCGGGGACCTCTCGGACGCTCAGATATCGATTTTGAACGAAATTAGGAAGAAGATGAAAAAAATCAATATGGCTGCGACTTTTTCCAAATTTTACCTCGGATTCGTAATACGAGACCTGTCGGACGCTCAGATATCGATTTTTAACGAAATCGGGAAGAAAATGATGAAAATCAATATGCCTGCGACTTTTTCCAAATTTTACCTCGGATTCTTATTAGAGACACCTCGGACGCTCAGATTTCTATTTTGAATGAAATCGGGACGGAAATGAAGAAAATCAATATTGCCGCCACTTTTTTCAAATTTTACCTCGGTGTCGTATTTGGAGACCTCTCGGACGCTCAGATATCGATTTTGAACGAAATCGGGACGAAAATGAAGAAAAGCAATATGGCCGCCACTTTGGTCAAATTTTACCTAGGAGTCGTATTAAGAGTCCTCTCGGACGCTTAAAAATCGATTTTTGTCGAAATCGTATCGGACGGCACTAATTAATAAAACCACTTACAATACATTGACTCAAGAAAGGTCGTATCTTCATAGGGAATTCACGGCACTTCATGCGCCTTTAGACCTTATAAGGAACCTACATGCCAAATTTGGTATCTCTCGAGTCTCGAACCAGCAGTTTGGGCTGTGCGTTGATATGTCACTCACTCAGTCAGTCAGTTTCTTCGTGCAATTTGGCACCTACTTTTAAGTTTTCATGCCCGCAATATTAAATTTCAAAATCAACGCCATTTTCGAATTTAACGACCCAATAAATCATAAAAATCACACCCATATTAATATTTAGACATTCCAACCCTCTCGGACTCGAACAAAGGGGATGGTATTTCACGTCCTCCACGTGGGATTTTAAAATTATTGTTGTGTTCGTAATCAGCGACCCGATAAACCATAGAAACCACACCCATATCGATTTTCAGAATTTGTCACCAGATTTCCCCCTTTTAGGGGTTGATTTCTCAAAAAACCTGAAACACATGTTTACTCTTTTATCGTTAGAAATACTCCTGTGAAGTTTCGAATAAAATAATCTAACTAATCTTGATTCCCCATACAAGCTTCGGACCCCCATTTCACCCCCTTAAGGGTTGAATTTTGAAAAATCCTTTCTTAATGCACCTCAAGACCTTATATGGAACCTATATACTAAATTTGGAATCTCTAGAACCAGCAGTTTGCGCTGTGCGTTGATATGTTGGTCACTCAGTCAGTCAGTTATTTCTTGCAATTTGGCACAAACTTTCAAAAGTTTTCATGCCAACAATATTAAATTTCAGAACCGATGCCATTTTCGTAATTAACGTCCCAAAAAACCATAAAAACGACACCCATATTAATATTTAGACATTTCATCCCCCTCGCACCCCAACAGGAGGGGATGGTATTTCACGTCCTCCACGTGGGATTTTAAAATCATTGTTATTTTCGTTATCAGCGACCTAATAAACCATAAAAACAATACCCATGTCGATTATCAGAATTTGTCACCACATTTCCCCCTTTTAGGGGTTGATTTTTTAAAAAACCTGAAACACGTGTTTACTCATTTATCGTTAGAAATACTCCTGTGAAGTTTCGAATAAAATAGTCTAGCTAATCTTGTTTCCCCATACAAACTTCGGACCCCCATTTCACCCCCTTACGGGTTGAATTTTGAAAAATCCTTTCTTAGTGCACCCCTAGACCTTATAAGGAACCTACGTGCCAAATTTGGAATCTCTAGGACCAGCGGTTTGGGCTGTGCGTTGATATGTCAGTCAGTCAGTCAGTCAGTCAGTCAGTCAGTCAGTCAGTTTCTTCTTTTATATATTTAGATTTACACTAAAACATGGTAAAGTTGCGTCTTGCGAAAAAAACGATTAGATATTAAATCGTGTGACAAAAATAAACTAGTGGAAATATATTCTACGGGTAACCAAACGCATGTGAAAAAAACAGATTAGAAAAAAATTGCATCGATCGGTAAAGATGCGTGTAGCAAAAATAACGCATAGAAAAAAATGCGTGTGACGAAATTATCTGTTGGTAGAAATAATGTATAGCGAATAAAGAAAATGAGGAAAAACGCGAATGGAACTAAAAATACTGGGAAAAAAAAATTTTGGGGAATTCATCTATACAGTCGCAAATCAGATACCTACCACTTTGGAAATGTATAACCCTGTTCTAAATGATTTCCATAACAACAGCCTGCCACAATTACAGGGTAACGATTTACAATAGGGTCACCCTATCAATAGGTTTAATCAAGCAAAGGGGTTTCTCAATCCATAGACAAGACTTTTACAGGTGATTTGAGCCCTGAACTTTGGATTATTTTGTCAAAAATGCAAACTCATGAAATGTACTGCATGCATCCATTGTTATAAGAAATTCCTTACCTTTGAGAATTTCAAGAGCTTCCTCTTTAGAGCGAGTGATATTGTCCTCGCGCCACGACGATGGACGCCGGCTACCGGCATGCTTCACGAGCAAGTGGCTGCACTGCACTTTCTTCGGCGTACCATCGTTCTCTTCCTCTTCTACGGGGGCAGGACCCTCAGGCTTCTCCCATTGCGATTTCTTGGTGTGCGAGTTCAGATAATATGTCATACCTAAAATTTATGATAAATTATGAGGTCCCATAAAGGCTCGGCATGGCATATGCAGAATAACTGGATTGATTATTTAACTAACACTATTATATCTATTGAGCTATAATACCACAGTGGTGGTCAGTAAGCCAAGAAATTGGTCTACCACTTCTGGACTGTATTATTTGCTATGATAAAGTATAGATACGGTATCCGCGCTTCTAAAGTGAGGTGCTAAAAAGACGATAAGTATCGCCTACTGCTTCAGTCGCTTCCGGGCAAGTCACAGAGGCGCACGGTGACACGTGTGCGCTAACTACTTGTGATTGACCCGCAAAATGCTGTCAAGCGTGATCTTTAAGTGCACTAACTCTAACTATAGATTAAAACGCGCAAAGGCAACAGGCATTATCCACAAGTCAATAATCTGAAATTATGTTACTTTTTCGTCTTAATCCTTCAATTTACCAAATATGACGCAATGAATGCGCTGTTTCAGAGAAAGAGACAACCTGATGCTGTTTACAATGCAAGTGATAAAGATACGAACGATCCATGTAACAGATGCGTTTCTTGGATATATTTATAAGAAAAGAATGGTTGAACTATTAAATGTTATTTTTAACCGACTTCAAAATTTCAAAAGAGGAGGTTATCAATTCGGTTGTTTTTTTTTTTTTTTTTTAATGTTTGTTACTCCATAACTCCGTCATTTCTTACGCGATTTGAAAAATTTTTTTTTTGATTGTATGTATATATATCCAAGTTGGTCCCGTTTTTGTCAAAAGGCAGTTCTGATGATGGGATCCATGAGGAATTGAGGGAACTCCTCAAATCTTTAAGGCAAACATATAGTGATTTTTGTGTTTTTATCAACAAGTCAAGCATTTGCATCCAAAAATGTGACATTGGATAAAGTGGAACTGCTGATGATGATCAGAACAGAACTCTTCAACGACGAAAAGTTCACGTTTGGCGATTTGTCCTCCTAGCTGTGTTTGTTAAGCAAGTTCTATTTTCACGATTAATTTTTGTCATGCTCGAGTTCTGATGATGGGACCACCACCGGCCTCCCAACTTGAAGTCAGTTTTTTTTTCTTAAAAATTATTTAAAGTAGACCTTGATGTAGCAGTAATGATAGTGTAAATACGTGAAAATGTTAAACTCAAAATAATTTCAATATTTTAGTACTTAGCACAGTCAAGATTTAGGTAGTATTTTTGATGCTGGCTGTACAGTCGACGTCAAAACATGTTTACAATTTCGGACTTTATTCCATTGTAATAAGTCCAAAATTGCCACATTTACTTTTTATTGACGGCATGGTTACACTACCTCCGAAGCTAGAGGTCCCAGGTTCAAATCCCGGCCAGGGCATTATTTGTGCATTTAGCACGGATATTTGTTCCTGGGTCTTAAATGTTCCCATTAATGGGCAAAGGCCTCCTGCAGGTTCTTCCAGTCCTTCCAGTTCCAGTAAAAAAATTCTAAGCGGCAAATACTTCAATGTGCTTTTAAGAATTTAGTTTTTATGAAAGGAATATCCTTCTTTAATTCATAAAGAACCAAACTGTAAAATGTATTGTCAGATAAGTTTCAAAAATGTACATAAAATGTATTTTGTAATTTGTATTTGAGATACATTATTCTGAATACTGTATTTTGTATTTCATATACCTGCCACCAGAGTAGTTAGTATTTTATATTTGAAATACATTTTTAAAGGTATTTTGCAATTTGTATTTGAAATACAATGAAACCAGTATTTTGCCCAACCCCGGGATAAAGTACAACGTTTTATTACCCTAAACAGCAGATAAAGGTATTTTCACGGAGCTCTTCACACACCAAAAACGATTTTGAGACTACTTATAATCGATTAATGAAGTATGATTAAATAATTTTGTGCACATTGTGCCTATTTTTTGGCAGAGGGGTAAGTATACTAATGGCGTCTCCTGTTATGTGTGCTCTAAGTTATTTGTACATTACGTTCAAAAATGGTAGAAAAAAATTTTGGCTGACTGATACTGAACTGGTTCAAAAGTCTTGAGTGTCTCGCTTTAACATGTACAAATAACTAAATTTGCAAACATAAGAGCCAAAGGACATAATTTTTGATTAAGTTTTATGCACCCATATATTTGCACTCTACTGCACATACAGCACCAAGAATCCCTTGTTAAACTGCTGTGTTGCCGCACACATTATCAAAGATGTCTATATATCTAAGTCAAGTTTATATTGCTAAAAGAAAGTAACAACCACTTAACACATTTGGTGTTTCTATGAAGTGCCATGATGCATAACATGACCATGTTCATGAAGATATATTTGTAAAACGATGTAAACTTAAGGAGTGGAAAGGATCATAGGTGTAGGTTCAAACTGTGAATGTGGTGGATATCAAGAATCCTGGAGGCTAGTGCTTAGTAGGTATTTTAGCCAGTAAGTTTCTTTTTATATAACCAGACCTTCCAAGTCATGCCCCCGTAGTAACCCTAATAGGCAGTGGCGGCCTTAGGCAAGCAGGGCAACCGCCCGGGGCCTCGCTCTTACAGGGGCCCCGCGCAACCCAGGTGAAGGCCTCGCAAAGATTTGATGCACCGGGGCTGCCCGGAGCCTCGCAATGTCTAAGGCCGCCACAGTAATAGGTATACAACATAACTAGTGGGCATATGGCTTGCTTTCAAAGTACGAGTGCTCTCCATACTGGCGTGAAATCTACCGTTACCAGAAAGGGTCCATAATTGCGATCAATATGTTCTATAATTCTATTTTTAGAAGATGGTTTTAATTTTTATGAGTACGTAATTTATACATATTTCTAATGTTTATGAAAATCTACACGGGAAAAAACGAATGTATATACTTTACATACCCGTGCTTCTGCTCTTGCGGGCTTCCCAGCCCTCGGGTAGGCTTTCTTCCTGAGACATCTTGTTAGGTTAGGAGTAATTCAAACGGATCAATAACTCCAATATACTTTGCAAATCACCGTGGAAAACAGGACACAAAAGCAGAACCAAAGCCAATTTGTCCTTTTTAGCCGGTTGGTTAACAAGGAAGAGTATTTCTTGTCTATTCCTCATTTCCGATATCTGTCAATGTCAATAATGTCGTTTTTTTCATTGCAGTTGCCCTACATTTACACAATCGTGTTCGCCATTCGCCTCGTCATTCGAAGAAACATTTGCTGCCGCGTGTCTAGATTACGATATTAGTGTATCGCTTGATAATATAAGTTTGAATGGCACTATGGACCATGTAAGAATCCAATAAAAACCTTTGAATGGGGTCTGTTACATGCTTAATATTATCACAATACTAGTGTGCTAATATTATCGCGGTTTTCAAAATTGTTTGGATTTTGCGTTAATATTCATTAAACGGCACGTGATACGGATCGTGATATGAGTGTATCGCGTGATAATAATAAGCGTGTAACAGGCCCCAATGGAGCGGATTTTAGGCCGTGTTGACATTATCTGCCCGGCTAGTATCATAGCAAAATGACAACTTATACCGTCAAGTTTTATAGTCATGACCGACATAAAACAATTTACCGTCATGGCCTAACATGGTATACCGACATCGACGTAAAATATAATAATAATAATAATAAGCCCGCAGGGCAGCTTGTGGCGAGCTGTTGGGGAGTGACGACCCCACGGACCCGCGTGCCATTGGCCGTCCAGAGTGGAGTCGTCAGAGCTATATGCTCGCAGGGTGGAAGTGAAACTTGCATAAGTCGCGAGTGGGCACGGTGGCTGTTAACAGCGACTGGGTAGAAAGCGGTGCACACCTCTCCACACCCTGAGCCGCTCACACCGATGTTGCTCCTGGCCGTCTTCACGACGGCAGTTTCAGGGGCCCATCTAGGCAGCGGCGAGTCACCACCTGCCTCGAAAGGGCCTCTACGTGTTGGATCTGTGTCCCCACGCAAGCCTATCAAAAGACCGGGATGTAATGGCCCGTGAATCTCGAAGGAGAAACAAATTGCCTGGCGGGGCAAAAAGGGCCCGGCACAGTGCCACCGGTGCCAGGGCTTCCGCCACGCGTCCTCCGGCTGCCACCGCCAGATTAAGTGCGTCCGATGCGCAGGACCGCACTTCGCGGGCCAGTGTGACCGGCCGCGCACGGAACCTGGGACCTGCGCCAACTGCGCGGGACCTCACACGGCGAACGACCCCTCGTGCCCCGTCTACCGACGCGAGGCCCGTAATAAAAAAATCCGGGACAGCCCCCCTCACCTCACGCCGCGGGCAGACCGTCGCCCAGCCGGCCACGGTGGGAGAAGATTAAAACGCCGCCAACTCCCTCATGGCAAGAGCCAACGACGCAGCGCCACAACGCCGCCGCCGTCAAAGAGGGAGGGGGAACAAGCGTAACAAAGGAACGCCCATTGCCACGCCCACTGTCACACCCACCGACCCGCCGCAGCCGCTACCACCGGCTCCACCGGCTAAGCCAGAAGTCCCCAGCCTGAGACCAAACCCGCCGCCGATACAAGTCGGCGAAAAGGAAAAGGTGATTGCGGATTGCATCACCATCCTTCAGAATGTGCTAACCGCCATTTAAAGCGGAAGCAATCCCGTCCCTATTATCCTGAGAGGATTAGCCGACTTGTATCAAGAAGAACCTAACCTAGAGTGCTGCCGGCAGCGAGGCGGGCCTAAGCTACCGGTGGGTAGGGCGACAGAGAGAGGAACCTCCGGACTATCCGCGCCGTGTCCAGGAGTACCGCCTTCTGTATTTGACCCTTGACCCAGCCATCTAACGAGAGTCTCTTGAGATGTTGGTCGAGACTTTTCGCTATTAGACCGTTCACAGAGACGACTATCGGGACAATAATCGTTGAATCAACATCCCACATGGCGGTTACCTCATGTGCCAAGTCTAGGCACTTGCTGACTTTGTCCTTCTCAGCTTTCACGAGGTTCTTTTTATTATTGCGATAATATTAATTGATAAAGGGCCCCATAAACATCTACAGAATTCGATAAAAAAGTAGAAAAGATGATTTGTGGATTAGATGCTTTTAAAATTTGAATTTTGAAGCGCGATAGTTATACCGCGAACCGAATAGGAAATGTATGTCTCTCTGTTGCACTTGAATATTTGAGCGACAGAAAGGGAAATTTTTCGTTTTCATTTTTGCGGTAGCCCTTCATGTTACAAAATATTTTGATAGGAGACAGTTTCAAACTTTTATTAAGTTATTAAAATGAAAGCTTTTTGGAAACAATAAAAACGATCTTGTATTCCTACAATTATCGATCGAATTATAGTCCGTAACCAGATTTGTAAACGTTACCTATGTCAATCTAGCTTGTCTATGCTCCCATGATCTTTCTCTTCTCTCTCTCGGTCTCCGTCTCTCGGTGTTCTCGGCTCGTTTATGGACGAATGCACGTTCTTAAGAAATTTATATCTAAAAACCGTACTATTCAGTGAAAAAAATTGTCATAAGCGTGAGTACACAATTTTTAATAAATATTATGCATTTTTTATCCAATTTGAAAGTGTTGAAAATTACACGTTATAATTACGTATAACGCCTAAGCATCACATTGTTCTGCTGTACCTTGCAGGGGCGTTCATGTTTCGTCGTAGAAGATGATCGAGTTTACAATAAAAACATTGGATTCAAACAATCACAGCTTCTCTGTAGACGATGAGGTGAGACATATTGATTTAATGTTTTTTTCCACGTGTACGTACTATTCTATATTTGGTCGCACCCCCGATTGTATTGTACCTACCCTTACATTGAGACACATTAAGATAGTGTATTCTACTACATGCAGATGCTTCAATCTCACTGTAACGCGCTTCGTCTTAGTATAATCATGATGTAGCCTACCATTGTTGCTTGTAATCAGAAAATTAATGTGGATTGCTCTCAAGTAATCATTATTTAATTTTTTGTTATCTACCCTCACATTGTTCATTATGTTTGAAGAACCATTACAGTTTAAAATTTAAGTCTATGTTACTAAGTATTTAGACTTTAAATTTCATGAATACATGTATTTAATTTAAATTCAGTATTGAAACTGTAATAAAATTTAATGCAAGTATTAATGCAGTCAAGTTTCATCTGAATTGATTACATCTAGCATGTGAATACTTTGCTTTAGAACAAAGGGTCACCTTTGATTCTAAACTGGTTGGTACAAACATTCACAGCTTCACAGTGGACGATGAGGTGGAGTCACAGTGGACATATTGATGTTTTTTTCCACATGTACATACTATTCTATATTTGGTTGCAGCCCGGCTTGTATTGTACCGACCCTTACATTTCGATAGTGTATACTACTACATGCAGTTGCTTTAATTTCATTGTAACACGCTTTGTCTTGGTAAAATCTTGATTTAGCCTTCAATTATTGCTTATAATATTATCAGAAATTTATTAATGTTAGCAATCTGCTATCAAGTATTTCATGTTTGGTTTTTGTCAACTACCCCCTTATTGTTCATTATGTTTGTGAACACCGTTACAGTTTCATCTGATTTGAACATCTGGCATGTGAATACTTTGCTGTTTTACCAAAAGGTCTACATTAGATTCTTCTTTTAAAATTTAAACTGGTTGGTAATCATAGGATGTTTACAGCAACATTGGATTGGCACTGACTGTCAGTGATGGCACATGGGCTTATTGTCGCAGCTGCGATTGGGGTGTTAGTGGAAAATAGGGTGCTATGAGTTTCTAAGTATGGCCACCCATACTTTGAAAACCACCTAAATGTATTTGCGTCCACCCTCCTCCTTGCTGCCGGCTGCTGTCCAGACCAGGGCCTCCTAAATTAAATAACCTACATAATTTAAAAAGTTTCTTAGTGAACAAACAACACCAAGTACACTCTAAAATTGGTTTAGGGAGCTATGATGCCACAGGAGCTATCTGCAGCAATGTCATGGCCTTGTTATACTTATAACACCCCTGGTTTGCATTGGGGGTTAACAAAGATGAAATGAATGCTATTGCTTTGATGACAACATGATTGGTAGTGTTATAATGCTTGTGCAGAACTTTCAATTTGCCTGAAATATGAGCAAGATGATGATGCTCTAACACTTTAATAAAAAGTGGCTCTAGGTGTATACCATAAAAAGCAGTCAACAAAGAAAGCAGCATAAATTAAATTACTTTCGAAACTTTGGTTATAATTCCTGCATTGCTATAGCATATATATTTTATGTGTAATACTACTTTCCTAGCATGGCGAATGTATTCAAATCAATATCCAATTACCCTCATATATTTTTTCTAAAAATAAAGACTTGTATGTTAATAGAAACTAAATTGATAACCAGTGCTTTTCTGTAATTTCACATAATTTTTAACATACAATTAGCAGTGTCAATTTTTTTGTCTCATAATTATATTTTTATAAAGTATAGCCCATTTCGGGAGCACTCGTGGCCCAGCAGTGTATGGGTACCGCATGCGGTATGCGAAGTTAAGCAATGTCAACTGAGGTCAACCCTTGAGTGGTTCCTAACTGAGCGCTCCCGTGCTTTGGAAGGCACGTTAAGCCGTTGATCCTGGGAGAAGTAATGGGAAAAGAAAATGAACACTGTAGTGAGAGTGAAGGAAACTATAGTGATGGTAGTGTAGATGAGGGGTTAAACAATAAATGAAACAAATGGACTGATAAATGACTAGGTTAAGGACTAATATAGTATAGTGATAAACACTTAAGTGTGCATGTGTAGTGATGAAGACTTCAGTTAGTGGAGTATATGAAAACATGGGCGAAAGGCATGTTATATATATTGATATATTGATATATGTGGGTATGCCTGAAGATCTTGGGGTACCCGCATTTTTGGATCGTTATGGCTGCCAGCACACCGCGATTCGTAGCGCACGCGTACGTAACACTTCCGTAAAAACTAGAGCCTACGCCAATTCTTGGGATTAGGTAGTCGACCCAAGCCATCCTTTAAGAGGTAACTGTACTGGGATAGTGCTAGGATGATGATGAAAATATAGCCCAATTCAAGAAATTAATTTCATTGTTTTAAAATTTTAAAGCATAGTTGTAAAATGCAAGATGCATGTGTTATTGTTTTTTTTTTATGAAATGTGGCAAAGTATTATCATTAGATCATTAGTATCATTACAGATAGAGAGTAAGGTCAAACTCATGACATACATATTTTTCTGAAATCATTGTTCATTTTGTAAGATGAGATTATGCTCAAAGTACCTTTTTTATGTAATGTTATTTTTATGTAAACATATGTTCCCCAATAACTTGAGCGGTTTTGATGATTCTTTTTTGTTTCAAAGCAAGTAGCTCGAAATTGGTCCCATATAAATTTGGTGAAGGTCTGAATTTGGTGAAGATGATGTGATCTGGGAGGAATCGAGGGAACTCCTCGTATTTGATAGGCACACACATGCTGATTTCGGTATTTTCTGTGGGTAACCAAGCATTGGCTCTCGGAAACAACAAATTTGTTGAAGCGGAACTGGTGATGATGAGCACACTTGTCATATGGAACCCTTCAATGATGTAGGCACTTCACAGATTCCAAAGAAATTTTGTTGACGTAGCAACCATTGCTTGTAAAAATACACACTTTGAAGTGGAAACTTTACTTTACTTACTTTACTTTATCATTGGCCCATATAAAGTAACTTAGTTGGGACCTCAATTGCTATCGGAAAGCAGTACAGGTGGTGAAGTGGGAAGGATATGTAAAAATGTCCTGTGTGTGGCATAGCAAAGTACAAAATGGGAGTCGGTTTTTTTTGTATAAATTGTTATTAATATTATTTCTGTTACCAAATATTTATTTTAAAAAAAATCATACAAATAATCACTTCATGCTTCAATAATTCACTTTTTTAGATCACCATAGAACAACTCAAGGAGAAGGTCAGGGAGCAGATGGGAATTGACACCAATTTGCAGCGCCTCATATTTTGTGGCAGAGTACTGCAAGACGAAAAAAGGTTATCGGATTATGGTATGTACTTATTATCAATTTTATAATATGAATGCTTATTGCAAAACGCCATTTAAAGTTAGTTATCTGCTTGTATTTAAAATAATAAAAGAAATCCGTTTGGCTGTCTCCTAATTATTCAACAGGTCGTTTGCAAACGGCAAAGTTCGGAACCTTGGAAACAATTCCCATTACAAGATAGAGGCAAGTTGACAATGTCTGTATTGATTTAATTTCTGATAATTTTGACTGTTCATGGCGTTGCAGACGTACACGGAAAAGTAGTGCACCTGGTGCAGCGGGCGCCGCCGAGCCCCGAGTCGCGGCACACCAGGTACTCCGCCAACACCAGCGGAGGCACAGACGGCAATGCCTCGCACCAGACTAGACGGGTGAGTCTTTTTTACTCTTCATGGAACAGTTAGGTCTTTAGAAGGACCATTGGATTTCTATGGATGGATCTTTCAGTAGTGTTTTATACAGACGAAGAAAATGAAGTACCCCATTATGAAAAAGTCTCTTGCAAATAATTAAATTTGACTTATGATGTCTATTTATCATTGCTACAGACACTTTTTGTTTACTAAATTTGTTCATTTTGTATAATATGTCACTCAACAATCTCTCAATAAATTGGACCGTCGTCCGTCACCTCAATAATTGCATACGCTTCATTTTCGGCCTCTGATAATATGACCATGTTCGCTTCTACCGCCATTAGTCAGCTTAACTGGCTCTCCATTCGCCGCCGCAGGTCGCTTAGAATCATCTCTACCCTGGTTTCAATCCTGTCTGAGGCAGAAGTGCTTATCCCAGCTCAGGCTGTGACCTGTACCTGCCGTGTTCTCAAATTATCTTTACCTTTACACCACACTATAAGTAGTTTCATGACTCATTCCTTCGCCGTACAGGCAAGCCGTCTCTGGAATTCACTCTCAATATCAGACAAACCCCAAGCAATTTGCTTTCCAGAGGATGTGGCGTAAGCGCCTGCTTAAACAAGAATTCGAATAGAATCCATCCTTATAGTTAAGTTGTGTGAGTATGTTTATATGTAGTTTATAATACATTTGTTTTGGTCTTCGCTTTTTCTTAATAGATGTTATCATGCTTTTTTCTTTGCACCTTTTATAAATCTTTGCTTAGCCTAATGTTTGTTGGCTGGTAGAGAATGGCATTTGGCGTCCCGCCATTTATACATTTCAGTTTTGTGCAATAGAGTTTAAATGCATAATAAGACGGCGGTTAATATATTCTCGGTATTGATATATTTCAAATTAATTTTATAAACTTTTTTAAAAACAATATATCATGTATTTGGTTTTTCTGCAACTGCTGAATAAACATGATTAATTGTGATTACTGATAGTGCATTACCATGAGCGATTTTGCAATGTTAATGAATTACACCAGGAAAAAATCAAAGATGATTAAAAAATAAAAAATCATGCTTATAAAATCCTATTGTGTTCATTCTCATACCGAATTTGTTGAACGTGTAATGACCCAAAACTGTTTAACAGTTATACTTAACACTATGATATTATATGCAGCCCCAAGTGGCCAACTTCATCAGAGAAGAGCAACAAGCCGGATCGCCGACCGCCGGTCGCCTGGAGTTCATCCGTCTGATGATCACTGAGATCAGGTCATCCTTGACGACCCTCCAGATCCATGCTGAAGCATCTGGCTCGGTAAGTCATATCATATATCAATATCACTATCAATTTAATTCTATATTAGGCTCGGTTCTATAAAGTACAGTAATGTTAGATCTGGACTCATGTCAAATATAAGTTAAACCCTTGTTTTTATAAATACTTCTTGAAATAAGGTTCTTAAATTCCTCATTATAAAACTGGGTCACATTAAATGCCTCTGAAACATTCATTTGACCTATTTTAGTAGCACCATCATCATCATCCTCCTAGCGTTATTCCCAGTATAGTTGCATCCTGAAGGATGCCTGGGGTCCGCTATCTAATCCCAAGAATTGGCGTAGGCACTAGTTTTTACGGAATATTTCAGTAGCACCAAATGTGTTAATTATTGCCATAAATTAAAACAAGAGTTTTATGAATTTAAGATTTTCATTAATATTTCGTTACTCTCACACGGCTAGCACAAGTACAGTGTGCGCGATATGGAATAGTATTTCATACAATACTTCTGGCTATAAGAGGAGCAAGTTTATTCATGATTGTCGCGTGACCAAGACAAGACGTTTTGTTCGACTGAACCATGTATTGATTCATTTCCGATAATTTTGGCATATTGCTTTGTACATTCGACCACCACCGTATCAGCGCAAGGACGTCCACAGCTGGACATAGGCCTTCCCCCATTTCGTGGGGGGTAAATGCCATAATCGCCACGCTTGGCATGCAGGTTGGCGATCGCAGTATCTCCACCACACTCCAGGGATGCTGCTGCCCATCCCACTGTGCTCTTGGTCGTAGTTTAAGGACATACCCCAGGGGTAGTACCTTAATAACAGAACTGTGAAACACGTTTAGTTTTTAAAAATATTAAAAAGTCTTAAATTTTCTTAAATAATAATTTAGTCTTACAATAGTACATTGTAAAAGGATTCCTAAAATTAACTAATCTAATCATTTCAGTCAACAGGGGTCGGATTTTTCGCATTATCGATCAATTTTTTACACGACTGGTCAAAGAAGGACGGTTTTAAATTGTCTTTATTAAATAATACAATGTATATTATTGCCGAGGCTCGAGTAGTTAGAGATTGCCTGACGAGGTGGTGGTCGAGCCGAGGCTTATGCCGAGTTCAGGCAATCCCGTTTTCTAATGCTTTTCTTAAATGATGTGTGAAAGAAACACAAAAATATTGCAAAAAAAAATTGCTGACGTGCCTAATCAGGTGATATTTTGATTCATTTGGCCAATCATCCTCTGACTTCAGTGAAAGGCGGTATTAAGTTCTTAACAACTCAAACCTATAAAAAGGGCGCTATATAGGGGCAAGTAGGGTATACCCTTTTGTTCTTCCTTTTTTTTTAACATTACGTCTACAGGTCGCATTGCACAACCGATTCTCTTAAAAATTTGTGACCAGGTTTGATAACATGAAACTTCAGGGAAAAAACCGGAATTTACCGTTTGTTCTTCCTTTTTTTTAATGTTTTAGTGTGGTGGGTCACACTTTTCACTGTTTCAGCTTAGGCTTAAAATGATTTCCTAGGTCCGGATTTCTGGCTGTTCTCTACACGTCGCATTGCACAACCGATTCGCTTGAAAATTTGTGACCAGGTTTGATAACATGAAACTTGAGGAAAAAAACCGGAATTTACCGCATAGATAGATTAATAGTCCGATTGTACCAATAAATAAAAAGCGGTGCTCTCTCCCTACAAGCTGTCCAACGCGGCACTGTAAAATTCGACCCCTACTCACTCATTAAACAATCAAGGACAAGTTGCACCAAAAAGTAAAACCTAGTTTAATACAATTCAGTATAACGTCAGATGTATACAAAATCTGTCATGTCGATTTAGTTCTTTTTACAACTTGCAATCGAAATTTATCACTTTCCAAAAGACTATTAGACTAAGGCTGGGTTGCACCGACTTATGATCACAGATTGATTAGCGTCAAGTACGGCGCCGGCTGCTGTCATCCCATATAAACTTGTCAAACTTTCCATACATTCAGATTTAAACGAACACCGCTTACGATTACAGACGGTTTGGTGCAACCCAGCCTAAAACTAAACTGCAATCATCAGAGCATGATATTGTGGATTGAAATACCAGTTTCTTAGAGAAATTTAACCCAATGAATATCTTTGAATTTATCGGAAATGATGAAATATAGGTTGTTTAATTCACATTGCGGGATTATTCATCTGCCAGAACATATTCATGCTCAATTCATGATATCATTAATTCAAGGCCCAATCTTTAGCAAAAACCATTAGGTGCATTAGATTGAATAGTTAAAGTTTAAACCTGGATGTCTAGCACAAGACGGCGCGCGAACTAAATCACGCACGAGATAGACTATCTGTCTCTATCTAATGGGTACACGCGGAAAGAGACGGATATTCTATTTGGTACTAATATCAAAATTTACGTGTTGTGTGTTATATAAACATCTTCAATTCTAAATTACAATTTCATTTAAAATATTTTTAATTATTTACTAATTGGCTGGAACTAGTTTCATAATTGTCCGTTTAAATGAAAACAAAAAAAAACCTTTTTTAAATGTGTTTAAAAAACAAGGTTTGGTACTTTTGATATTTATTTATACGTGAATAAAATATGTAAGTTGTGTTTATATCCGCATTACATGCGAAAAGGGAAATTTTTAGTTACGCAGACACATTTCCCTCAAAATGAGGAGTTTACTTGACTTGAAGTAGTAGTATTGATTTAGACTGTGCATGGGGATTTGCTCGTTATATTTATGCATGCTCTATATTATTTGTTTATAGATTTAATTGTGTACAAGATATTTGCAGTTGGCTCTTAGGCATTCTACCTTGTCTAATGAGCTCGCTGCAAGTGTAAAAAGTAAAAACCACCAACCATTCTTAAGATACTCACCACAACCTAAGACTCGAAACATGTTTTTGGGAGGAATTACTGTTCCTAATTAACTTTATCTGGTGTTGATACGCGAGACGATAAAATCTACCACCCTCCATCTTATTTATACAATGCAAATGAGACAGAAGTTGAGTCACGCACAGAGCGTGACTCAACTTCTCACACTCAACACTCGGGGAAAGTGGACCGATTGTACTGGAGGGGAAATCAGGGGGCTTCCACAACTCGCGACTTGGCAGCGAGTTGTGGAAGCCCCCTGATTTCGAACCAACAAGCATTCTTGCACTTACTTAAGAAACTAACTCTAAACTAAACCTTCCTCCAAATTCATACAAGGATTGTGGTGTAAAACGATCTTCACTCCAAGTAGTAATTTATAAGTAGTAGTTAAGGAACCATTGGTCTCTACGTATCTAACTACTGGACAGGTGGTTTTTAAAACATTTCTGTGTCTATTTGTGTTCAGGCGATGCAAATCGTTGTGAATTAAAGCAGTTACTTGAGTAATCAAATTGTATGATTTTCTTTTTAAAGATAATGACGAAATCATGTGTTTCAAATAGGCCCGGAAAACTAGTTGTAATCTGCATTCATAAATGTACCTGTATAACGTTAGAGATCGGTGTAAAGGATGTGATGTGCCTACTGTAGGAAAGTACTGCTGCATCGGGTAGCAGCGAAACCAATGTAGAGAGTATGGAAACTGACTCCATCCCCAGCGCCGCTCCGGAGGAGGTAAATGTAGCATGTAGCTTGATGTTTATGCTTAACAGAGAATGCGGACTGGCGTGCGATCCATATAAAACCTTTACATTCCTGCTGCGATTTCCTCTGCCCAAATTAAAGTATGTTAAAAGTTTACTGTACCCTATGTTGCTATTGCCTTTTTTGCATATTAGATATGTGTACCCGATGGTAATCTTATTGTTTTCTTAGCGTTTATTAAACCTGTTATCAATTATAAAGCATAATAGTAAATTCGTTCGTTACGTGTACGGATTGATCTGCATTTAAAAGAGCATACGCACATACAACCGAGACGATGAGTTTAACTGTCTACAGTATCAGCTACTCGTATCAGAAGTATTTTGACATAAGCAATAACTTTAATTTCGTACATACGTCATGTTTGTATCTGGAATTTATAGTGACTGGCAGTGAACGAAAAAAGCATAGAACGCGAGCTTCCTACAAAAGTTCACTTTGAAACGGGGCATTTATTCGTAATACGCACGCGCGGTGTTGTACCAATAAGAATAGCCAAAAATGTCAGCCGATTTTCTATTACCCAAAACAAATAAACGTGATAGGTAAATTTCAAAATGACTGGCTGTGTTAGGTATCCTAGCGCTGACGTTTTATGTGTCAAAATGGCGGCGACAACGACAACGCTTAGCGGGTGGATGGTTGCATGCAACAAAAAGTCATCTTAATACGCAAAACCGCCGTATTATTTAAATTTGAATTTAAGCTTTATTTTATGTATAAATGTCATAGGATAACCTTACAAAAATCTAACTAGTCGCTAATTAAGTTGTACCAGACTTATATTATGCATATTGGACGACCATGTACATAATTTATAGCTTGCTTAACACTGTTAAACATAGAGAACAGCAACCACTCGTAATCGAAACTTTTACGGTATATTCAGACAACGCAAACATTTAACATACGTACGTTAACTCATTTTTTACAAGCTTTTATTTAAATTGCCGTGTCAGTAACTTATGTCTTTTTTGTTTTTGTGGGTCAAATCTTAGAAGCTAAATTAGACCCACTTCTCAATTTCCGATTAAGCTAATATTTGACGTTAGTACGCTTGGCTGAACTAGATTCTCCATACAAACGAAGTTTCGATCTCATTGTAAACCCCTTGCTGAAATAACATGAAACGTTGTATACACAATGGGAGCCGTCATATCTAGGTCGGAAATTAGTTTCTGTTGCAAGAAATTGTAATAGAAAAAAATACAGCGAGTTTTTGAGTTTTTTACGTCTTTTATGAAAACCTTAATAATCGCTGTATTTTTTCTCCATTTTAATTTCAAGCAACAGAAACCAATTTCCGACCTAGATATTCCGGATTCCATTGTGTATACAAAGTTTCATGTTATTCTAGAATGTCATTTTGAATGACGACCTGTTTAGCCTAGTTGGTAGTGACTCTGCCTCCGAAGCTAGAGGTGCCGGGTTCGAATCCCGGCCAGGGCATTTATTTGTGCATTTTTCACGGATATTTGTTCTTGGGTCTTGGATGTTTTCTATGTATTTAAGTATGTATTTATCTATATAAGTATGTATATCGTCGTCTAGTACCCATAGTACAAGCTTTGCTTAGTTTGGGACTAGGTCGATTTGTGTAAGATTGTCCCCCCAATACTATTATTAAAATGAGAGCTAAACTACGTTTGTATGGAGGACCTAGCTTACTGCATATATGTAAATTCAGTGAAATGCAATATTATGATAATATTATTATCGAACTGTTCTGATGATGGAACCGGAAAGTGGTCATAGGAACTCTGTAATAAGTTAACACAATCATACCGAGTTTGGGCTCTTTAAATCCACTCTTTGAGTAGTTGATAATAATTGTATATATTGTATGTATAGTGTAGTTACACACTTTTTCTTTTATTTTTATTTCGGTTTTAGTTCTTGTTATAAATATATTTATTTCTCGCTTCCCTCATATAGTTGTATAGTCTAATTAGAATCAATAGTCTAGTTGTAATTGTACTAAATGTCCCCTAATATTTATTTATTACGGAATTAGTTTACCTTTTTCGAACATTTTAATTTGTTGAGATACATGCTTGCATTACAAATTAGTTATGTGCATGAAAGCATGTATCTCAACAAATTAAAATGTTTAATAGGTTTCTTAGGTAACTTTTCATTCACCTATTAACATTTTGATGATGTTAAGTGGCATAACACCAACCCTATAAAAATCGGTTCTGACTAAAAAAAAATAAACAAATATGTTTACCGGTTTACTTACATATGAAAAGTGATTACACCTTTTTTTAATGTTTTCTAGAGTGATTAACGCACCACTTAACTGCACAAAAAGGTATATTTTTTATTTTTGGGATTTCAGTTAATACAACTGTTACGTTGCGCCGCCATGTTCAAACTAGACAGCCGTTGGACACAATTTTGACGCCCGGCCTTAGTGGACACAAATTTGATGGTGTCATTTTGCGACGCTAGTTGTGCTTCTATGTTTTATTCATTCGCTGGTGACTGGGGTAATAAGCAACATATATCCTTTCTGGAACACAAAAAGTTAAGCATGATTCGATTGAATAACTGTTTGTGAAAATATAAAATTAACTGATTCAAAAGTACTTTGACAAGGTATGCTGTTCAATTTCGTTGATGAAGTCTGCGTAATTGTGATGTTTATTTAATAATTATAGACGGCAGGCTTGTCTTAATACGGCAAAAAATAAAACAATATTTAAACGACAATAAACACGTTGTTGCTGCCGCTCTGTTAAAGCATCCTCCGCAACCGACATTTTCCGCTCTTTTGATATATCAAGACAACTTGTTAGTATTTGGAACAAGCGGTTCAAGGATAGAAACAGCACTACTAACAAACGTAGAAGTAGACAGCCACGAAAATGACTAACAATTGACTGTTCAAAAAGAATCAAAAAGTTGTCCCAAAAAAATCCACCCACGGCTATCTGCGGTGGTCATTAACAGGGATCGGAAATTCGGATACATTTATACCTATACTTCGGCCTCAGTACTTACATCAAGTTGTTGTTTGAGTAGCATGGAGGCGGACTCAATTTAATTTTACTAATAAATTTGCCGGGATTTCCCGGAATACCGAAAATTAGGATAACATAAACACATACATATTCCGTAATCAAAACAAAATACCTATGACGCCCTTAACGGACCACCACAATTGTATTTGGTTGCAACCTGTATGTTGTTAAAACTGTTTACCAACGTGAATGTTGCTAAAATCTACTGAAAATAGTCATAACCTAAAAAACCTATTCGTTATGCTTTTTTACAATCCCGGAATCCTAGAAAGTAAATAATAATAATATTAATTTTAAAAAGCCGTCTCCATACTTACTTAGCTTTTTTCGGGATTTTGCTAGTTGTAGGTATAAAAGTATCCGAATTTTCGATTCCTGGTCATTAAAGATGATGCAAGAAGACTACACAGACTACAGCATTGATGTCCATGTGTCTACAGTTAAAAGATTTGTTTGGGATTGCAAAGATTGCATGGGTGACGTCAATCCATAATACCGTATATTTCAGCAAAAAAAAAAAACAACGTTGCCATTAGTGTTTAAAAATCGCCACAAGATTTCGACAAGTAATGAGCGGGCAAAAACTTTTTAGAGTGACTCGAGCAAATAATTTGATGTCATCTGATGGAATTACGTACGTCGTGCACACAACAAACGACACGATGAGCGGTACTAGGTACCCACTGTAAAACATGGCGGTGGCCGCGTAATGGTTTCGTGTTACATTTCTTGACACGGAGTAGGGCCTCTCATACGAACAGACGGCATAATGGATAGATTTGTGTGTGAAAATATCCTGAAGACATACATGCTACCTTACACCAGAGAGAATATGCCACCACGTTGGCAATTTCAGTAAGATAATTACCCTAACACACAGGCACATACAGGCTTTAAATAATAATATTTTTTAAGAAAAAAAAACTCGACTTCAATTGGGTGGTCGGTGAAAGATTATTATACTTAGATGGTGCACTCCTAGATTCCATACAATAAAATAAAAATGACGATAAGTATGTTTATAATGGTAGAAGACTAAGTACCCTCAATTCCTCATGGAATCCTCCATCAGAACTCAAACTTGACAAAAATGTGTCTTGATAACCTAGCTTGCTTGACAAACAAAACGAAGAGAAGAACTCGCCTAACGTGAACTACGCGTCGTTGAAGAGTTCCGTTCTGATCATCATCAGCAGTTCCACTTCATCAAATGTCACTTTTATGAATGAAAATGCTTGATTAGTTCATGAAAATACTAAAATAACTATTTGTGTGCCTTTCACATTTGAGGAGTTCCCTCGATTCCTAATGGATCCCATCATCAGAACTCTAGCATGACAAAAATTTATCATGAAAATAGAACTTGCTTTACAAACACAACTAAAAGGACAAATCGCCAAACGTGAACTTTTCGTCGTTGAAGAGTTCTGTTCTGATCATCTTCAGCAGTTCCACTTCATCAAATGTCACATTTTTGTATGATAATGCTCGATTTGTTGATAAAAACACAACAATCACTACTAGTTCCCTCAATTCCTCACGGATCCATCATCAGAAATCGAGCATGACAAAAGTTAATCGTGAAAATAGAACTTGCTTAACAAACACAGCTAGGAGGACAAATCGCCAAACGTGAACTTTTCGTCGTTGAAGAGTTCTGTTCTGATCATCTTCAGCAGTTCCACTTCATCAAATGTCACATTTCTGTATGAAAATTCGCGATTTGTTCATAAAACCCCAAAAACAGGAGTTTCTATAATGTTAAAAATAAATGTTAATATAAATATGAACGACTTGTTGCAAAGTTTCAGTAATTCAAATAGAAACGTAAGTGAGATAGCCTTAGGAAACGTACCACAAAATAATGTTTCAATTTTATCGTATCTTACATAAAAAATTGTATATGTCAAAATAGTTTTGATCGCTATTGGGTGCTTTTGCAAAAAAATTGTACATAGTTAAGGATTAAATACCTTCATTATGTCAACATTATAAATGATTGCATTGTTATCCGAAAGTTACCCATATAATTTGAATGACTAATTTTCGCAACACAAAGGAATGAATTAACCCTTTTCTTGACAAATAAAAAAAATCGTGAACTCTATTTTTGCGTCGATTGCGCCTTGTAGAGAATAAAAATTGTGTCGAAAAAATGCAATAAGAGCATCCAATAATGTGTATGTTATAACTGCCAGAAAAAAGGTTAAAAAGTAGAAATAATTAAGTCCTTAACTATGTATTTTTTTTGCAATTAACCCTACTACGTACGTATAACTAATAGGTTTAGATTTGGCGGAGGAAACATTGGACCGCCGCTGTGCGAAATTTCTAGTTTCTGTATGGCTTGCTGACCTTTCATTCCATCCTTCCATTTCCTCTTAGGCTTGTAAACACTGTGTCGTAAGACGAATTTAAGCCATGCTCTTATGCGCTGTCGACTATCGAATCTCCTGATGACACAATGTAAACAAGCCCTTAAGTTTTTTTTAAATAGGGCCACATGAAAAAGTTATTTTCGAAACTGTTGATTTGAAAAACATGTGGTACATTTTCGTGCACTGACTTAATTTTTTTTTCATAATTTTAAACTGAATAGTTTTTAAATTATTAAAAAAAAATAAGTAAAAAATCACCATTTGCAATCATATTTTTTTATAATTTTAAGATGAATAGTTTATAAATTATTGAAGAATATAGGCAAAAAATCAACATTCGTCTCTGTTTATCTCCGAAGCTACTGGGCCTAAAATTCAGTAAAAATGCAGAAAATAGTCCTTTACCTGCAGATTACAGGTAAAACCTGTGAGAAGTCTATAAGTCCAATGGTTTTTGAATTATCGCTGAAAAACTGCCTTGCCCCGATAAAAGGAGGTAAGTGCCGGGAGTTTTCTATAAAGTTACGATCTATTTTAATTCAACCTGCAGGATAGTGGTTAAATGTGAAGTAGTAGTAGTAATAGGTACTTTACCCTTTATTGCGCGTAGCCCGAGACGCACTAAGCCGTTTTTTTTCAAACTAAAGTCGTCTTTTTATTATCCATGTTACATTACATCGCCTAATTTTCGTTGCATAATGCCGGTGCATGTGCTTATTTATTATATAAAAAGAACCAACATCTTATATAAATACGGATCTATCTATACCTTAGACGGATTGAGTTCTAACTTTTATCAAGCAATCAAAATTGAACTATATTATATACCCGAGGAATACAGTTACAATCCTATTATCATAAGAGACTAGAAGCGGTCTGAGCGAGAGCAACCAACCCGAGGACAGCGCCCCACTCGCACAAGTTACCAATGTCGGCCTAAAGTGCCCAATGAACTTATTTTAAAAGAATCAATAACGCGCAACAGCAGCGTTTCATACGTATTTTACTAAGAGTAAGAAGGGAAGACTTATTACGATAAACACATTGTTTTTTTTTTGGAGTGAATATTTCCGAAAATATGTACTTTATCAAAAAATTATTGATGAAGAACTCTATTCATTTTGAAATACCTATCCAGCAACACTCCACACTATAGGGTTGAAGCAAAAAAAAAACACCCCCACTTTACGTGTAAAGGAGGTACCTTAAATATATTTTTTTGATTTTATTTTACGACTTTCTCAGTTTTAAAGAATTCTATATCTATACCAAATTGCAGCTTTCTAGCACTAACAATCACATAGCAAAGCCTCGGATAGACAGACGGACATGGCGAAACTATAAGGGTTCCTGGTTGACTACGGCATCCTAAAAAACACGTGGTTGTACTTAGAATACTGATAATAATTACTTGCTTATACTAACTAGTACTGCATGTTTATTAGTGATAAGTTATATTTGACCTCATTTGTAATTTGAAAATAATTACTTGCTTACTCGTATACTAACTAGTACTGCATGTTTATTAGTGATAAGTTACATTTGACCTCATTCGTAATTTGAAAATAATTACTTGCTTATACTAACTAGTACTGCATGTTCATTAGGGACAAGTTACATTTAACTTCATTTGTAATTGTATTAGATGTGAACATTATTTATTTACTGTATTGAATTATACTCGCCGCAGCGAGACATGAATCTTATGGCACTTTGACACTGACAGTGACAGTTCATTTATATAACCTTGGAACGGCGTCGCTGTCACATCGAAATGTTAGTTAATAAGCATCTTTTGGGAATGTAGCTCATTAATTTATGAAGAAATATCACAGACTATAAAAAAAAAAATTGTATGACCCTTATTTTCATAAATAGGTTACCGAATATAATTGGTGACATACTGCAGAAGTCGATACACCCATTCGTTAGTCGGTATCGACTAAAGAATGGGTGGATCGATAAACAGAGGTTGATAATTGAAGTGAATGTAATAAGATGCGCCTTTTATTCAATTTTAGTGTTTCGGGATTGTGTAAAAATATCATCAAAATGTCATCGTCCGCCGTTTCAGACAAGTTAGAACGCGTATAGGAATGTCGGAACACTATCAGAAATGTCACTGCCGGTGTCATACAGCTCTTGTCTCGCCACGGCTATACTAGGCTATACTAACTAATCAGATTATAACTTTCAAAAAATTAATTTCCAGTAAGTTGGGATTCATTTTAATACCTTATTTTGGGCCTAAATGCGTGTTATCCGACTTCACGCAATCCCAGGAGGTGCGCATTACTTTTAGGAGCCAAATAACTTATTGATTACTGGGAATGAATTATTAAAAACTTTTTTATGGATCTAATTTGATTGGCCTATAGATATTGTGTAATGGTGTCAAGTTTGAAGTTGCGAAATTAAGTAGCTGATGAAATTAGATAAAAATGGTGAAAATATGTTCTATAAAGGGTTATAAAAGTGGAATATTTACTAATAGTAAAAAATCATTTCACTGGTACGGAACAATTGGTTATATTTTACGATAAAACGACAAGACAATATGCCAAACTCATTATGGATATGATTAAAACGAGATGTTATCCTTTTGTTTGGCTGCTCTCGGCCACACTTTCGTCGCATTACTTAATCCGTTTTAGGTATAGATCCGTTTTTATCACACAATACACTTAAATAAAACAGATAGCCAATTGTAATTATAAGTTTTCACTGGGTATCATAAGTCGATTTACACGAGTTGGCACGAATTAATTGGACGAAAGTAATATCACTTATCAATGTGTGAGTGGTGTTCTTATACAGTGGCCTCCTAATATTGTGTAAACAAGTACATAACTTTACTTCTTTGTTATTCAAGAAAAAAGTCACAAACATATAATCTGCTCATTATTAGGGCTAGGCAGGTAAATCATATGCCACAAAGGTACATTTGACGGTATGCTACATTTTTTTTACGATAATTGAGTTTTTATTTAACTTATACCTTGTTTTAATATTTACGCCGCCAACCGCAAAATCATGGAGAAAAGATGCAAAATTCATACCACTGTTTCGCTGCGAATTCCGCGGTTCACGGCGTCCGTGTGCAAACAAGGCGCAGGGATTTTTTGTCGTTCGTAAAAGCACAAATAATATTTTTTATAAGCTTTATTATATTTATTTTCAAAATGACGTGTTGGTTATGAGGCGAGATTGTATATTAACACTTATATATTATCGGTTATCTGTATTTAATTATTTTGTGATGCACACATAGACATCAATATCATTCGCTCTTTCAAACTATTCGTGCGAACTACTGTGAATCGTCCTATAACAGAATTTAATTATTTGAAATATAAGCAAACTTATACTAGTGTCACGTACTTACGCAAATAACCATGCTAACCACAAAGGAACAAAATGAAAATTTAACTAAGTACTTACAAATACTTAAAGTAATAAATTGAGATTTGTTCGAAACTTACATACTTAATGCATAATTTTATTGCACAAAACAAGCAGTCTCAATACAATGTAAACAAGAAAAAACAATTACACTCATTCATTTGATGTTCAGCTAATGTGTATACAAAATGTATTTGTTTTGTTTTAAATTTCTGTTTCGGTGCATAATGCACAGGTTGTTAATCGTCATCTTCCATTTATTTTTAATCAGCTAATTTGCTCAAAGGTTAGCTGAAAGAGATCCCTTAAAGGTATTAGTTTTGCTTTGTACTTCTACATTTTGTCGTGTTGTATGTACAGTCGATTGAATAGGTTCGACTCAAACGAAA
This sequence comes from Notocelia uddmanniana, assembly GCA_905163555.1. Classification (NCBI taxonomy): domain Eukaryota; kingdom Metazoa; phylum Arthropoda; class Insecta; order Lepidoptera; family Tortricidae; genus Notocelia; species Notocelia uddmanniana. The sequence goes on from LR991052.1 coordinate 56,334,926, forward strand.
CGTAAAGGGACAAACGTCTTCATTACTTACAACTACCAATCATTTGTCTGTTACCTTGCATCCTCAATTGTGTATCATTATAGGGTGAACCCCCACTGGACGAGGCCGGTGAGGCCGGCGCGGATGCCGCGGCGCGAGCGCAAAACGCGCGACGCAGGTAATATTAGTAATTTCTGTTATGATCATATTTTATAAGGATGGATCGTTCAGTCAGTACTAAAGTGCTGCTCCTACGTACTCTACGGATAAATAAAAAAAACAATACAAAATAAAATGAATAAACTAAGTATGCGAAAGTGTTTTTTTTTTTCAATTGTAATTACTTTGACGTAGCTGCTGGCAAGCTTGATAATTTACCGTTTAATTACTTACCCCTGTTACAGGCCACGCCCTGTATATTTGACGCCTCACAAGCTTGACAGCTACATGTCAATTGTATGGATAAACTTATTAATCTTATTATTAATCTTTGGAGATTGTACTTCTGGATTTACTCTTCCGATTTAATAATTCGTTAACCGGTATATAATGAACCAAGTGTAACCGAGAGCACAATAAACGTAGGTTATACATTACTTCTCGCGACTTTGCTTTCATTACGTAATACGCGGGTGGAGCCGAGCGGACGGCTAATACTACAAAAGAAAGATTTAAATAGTGATGTTATTGTTTGATAACAGAAGCTATCGCGCCATACGAGCGCTCCGCTCTCGCCATTCGCGGCCGCGCGATCTCGGCCAACTGATGGAAGAGCTGGAAGCGCTGCATCAGCAGTTCGCGCCGCACCGCGCCCAGTACGCAAGGCTGCTCATAGTTGCCAACAACGCCGAGGTACTCATAATTTCAGGCCTGCTTCACAGTGTTGCGGGCTGCTGTACAGTGGTTGGCAGGTGTCGCGCTATCCGAGCGTTCCGCTCTCGCCACTCGCGGCCGCGTGATTTCGAGTAGCTGAAGGAGGTGCTCGAAGCGCTGGGCTGCATCAGCAGTTCGCGCCGCACCGCGCTCAGTACGCAAAGCTGCTCATAGTCGCCAACAACGCCGAGGTACTCGTCATTACAGAGCTGCTGTACAGCGTTGTGGGCTGGTGTACAGTTGTCGGCAAATATCGCGCCATCCAAGCGTTCCGATCTCGCCACTCGCGGCCGCGTGATTTCGAGTTGCTTAAGGAGGAGCTCGAAGCGCTGCATCAGCAGTTCGCTCCGCACCGCGCCCAGTACGCAAGGCTGCTCATAGTCGCCAACAACGCCGAGGTACTCGTCATTACAGGCCTGCTGTACAGTGTTGCGGGCTGCTGTACAGTTGTCGGCAAATATCGCGTCATCCGAACGCTTCGCTCTTGCCCAGTACACGCGGCTGCTGCCTGCTGTCTAGGTAATTATTTGGTTCCAGAGTAAACGGTAACGATAGTGTCATTTATTTAATGGTGAGAAGCGAGCTCACGTGGATATTTGTAAGGTAACAAATGCTACTTCTTACGTTTATTTTTCTTTAGAACCTAGAGGTTGCCATTAGTTCTTGTTTAGAAAATGTGTAGAAAATATTATTATAATTTAAATAATATAAAAATTTAAAACACTATGTAAACATTTCGTTTAATTCTAAAGAAAACCCAGTACAGTAAAACCTATCTAAAAAGAACGCGCCTCTACGATGTCTTTGTAATTAACAAAACTCAATATCGTTACGATTCCTAAAGATCCGTCAAGTATAAAGTATAAAGTATTATATACGTTATTTATTGTATCTACACTTATATAGTAAATCTTTTTTAATGTGTAAAAAAAATCCCTAAATACTTGCTTTACAATATACCCCGCCCCGCCCGCCCTCCGACCGCAAGCGTGTCGTAACTACATGATATATCATCTAGTTATGAGATCACGTACCATTTTACAGTACAGGTTTGGGCCGTGCTTGTGTAATGTTATTATAAACTAGCCTGCGGCTCGTTTCATAAAAGTACACCCGTGTTCAATGTCTCTCATTATGTACAGTTGCAGACACTACTATATAATGATTCTTTTAAAATAGTAATGTCAAATTTGGCTTTAGAGAACCACTTTGGATGCGCGTTCATTTTTAGTTGGTTATACTTTACAGGTATAGTAAAAAACATTATTCACAGAACAAATAAAAAGGGTAATCTGTAAAATAAGCGCTGCTTATAATAAGCTAACATGAAGAAATGTCTTGTTCCCAAACAGACTCCGTTTTACACCGAAGAGGAGCGTCAGAGCGCCCAGCGCATCGTGGACTTGGTGTCGGACATCATGCACAGCTTCGCGCACGCGTACCACGCCGTCAGCGACATCAACTTTCAGGTCGGACAGCGGAATCCGCGTCTCACCTCCGAGGCATCGGTCATGCGGCACCCGCTCCCCATGCAGGTGAATAGCGCACCAAATATATTCTCTCTAGACTATGTCCAAACAGTGGGAAAGTGAATGAGCCTCCAGCGCACAGAGGAAATGGTCACGACACTGTCTTTTGGACAGGTAGACAATCGTTAATTAAAGAGGAGCGATGAACTACAGACAGCTGTTTTTTTTTTCAAGGCAATATTTAACTGGCTTAGGGTAGTTTACACGGAACCGTCCGTAATCGTAAGCGGTGTTCGTTAATTAATAAATTATTATCAGATTATATGGCAAGTTCGACAAGTCTTTATGGAATGAATGACAGCTCTCGGCGACATATTTACCGTTGATCGGTCTGTTATCGTAAGTTTGTGTAACCCATCCTTAATCTTTCATAATCTGATTATTCAATCGAATCTGTAAACTAAAATATGCACTTATCCATTTATCTGATGTGGCCCGTTTAACACTTACAGCAGGCGCACATCAATGTGGTGCAGTCCAACCGCCGTCAGCCGGAACAGAACGGCACCGTTCCTGGCACCGGCAACGCCACAGCCCAAGCGCCGGCTACTACCGCCACTGCCACAAGCGCCAGCGTGACCAGCGCCACAGTAACCAGCGGCACTACCACCACCACCAGCGCTAGCAGTGCCTCCACAGCTACACCTACTGCCAACCCAGAAGCTCAAGCTGGTACCGAATCGAACGCTCCCGGCAGGAACTCCACCCAGCCCACTGTGAATATAAACATACAGCCGGATCCGATCACGTACCAAGTGGAGATAGAGACGAGGGTGCCGATAGCTTTCGCTCTGGAGAACGGCCTACTGAATGGGCTTAATGTCAATGCTGCTCACCCGCCGGCCGCCGGGCAAGCCGGCCAGCCCAACCAGCAGAACCAGCAGAATCAACAGAACCAGCCAAACCAGCAGAGCCAATCTAATCAAGCTAACCAGCCTAATCAGCCTAACCAAGCCAGGCGTCAAGTGCTTTTTGGTAAGTTTTATATAGTATCTATGCAGACTTTTCAGTCCCTGATAAAATTACAATGTACGAAGTTCTAAAGTGTCCATACCAGCTAGGTATAGGCTGCTATATTGCTGTAGTGAGTGAGACATGGCTATCGGAAGATAAGTTGCTTAAAGTTAGTGGTTATAACTCGTACAGAAAAGACAGAGCTGATGGATATGGTGGATTAATTATTCTCGTCCATAACTCAATTAAATCTCAAATATCCAATGTTGAAATCAGTAACCCAGGAATCGAAATATTGAAAGTAAATATTTTTGGATGCCCCTTAGTTGAAAATATTATCGGTATTTATTGTCCTAGTAGAGTTAATACATATCAGAGGGATTGGGATGAAATTTTTAGTAATCAGGCACAGAAAACCATATTTCTCGGAGATTTTAATGGACACCACTCTAGTTGGTCATTTAAAACGGATACAAGAGGTAATCATATTTACAATTCTATTTTAGATAGTGAATTGATTACACTTAATAACGGAGACTCTACATGGATGAGGCTGTCCAACGGAGTAATGCAAAGCTCCTCCCCGGATATAAGTGTAGCGAGCACAGACATTGCTTTGGATTTAAATTGGTCAGTAATTAATGAAACCTTAGGTAGTGACCACTTTTTTATTAGAATTTCTACTAATTATCAGTGTAGTCCTAGAAACCCAGCAAATAAAAGAAATTTCAAAAAAGCGAATTGGCACAACTATAAGACATACTTAAAAGAGCTATTGGCGGACTTTATATTTTCAGGCGATCATCAAGAAGATTACAACAAATTTATTCAGTTTATCAATTTAGCAGCAGATAGGCATATCCCGTATTATTCCTATAGTAATGACCCTAAAAATACATTTAAACCTAAACCCTACTGGAATGATAAGCTATCCGAAGCGGTAGCTAAACGAAGACTGGCGTTATCCACTTTCCGTAGGAACCCTACACCGGGAAATCTAGATATTTTACAAGAGAAAACGGCTAGCGCTCACAATAAACTATGTGAAGCTATAAGAAAGGGATGGCAAGAACTATGCTCCTCAGTCGACGCAAGTACTACTGCAAGTGAAATGTGGAAGAAAATGGCCTGGATGAAGGGCCGAAGTACACCTAGACAGTATGTCGATCCAGCAAAAGCTGAGGAACTCCTACGTATGCTAACACCAGATTATGCCGTCTCGCCTACCCCCTTATTGTCAGTTTACGAGTCACCTATTGACATTGATATCTCGATGCAGGAGTTAAATAAGTGTATCAAATCGAAAGATACATCTCCTGGATGCGATGATGTTTCGTATTCTATGTTGAGGAATTTGCCCGAAGATGGTAAAAAAATCCTGCTCCAGCTTTATAATAACTTTTTCGATGACGGTTTTGTTCCGATACAGTGGAAAGATATTGGTATTGTACCGATTCCAAAACCTGGACGGGATTTAGACCAAGTATCTTCATTAAGACCGATATCACTAATATCGTGTGTATGCAAAATTTTCCATACAATTATTAACAATAGAATAGAGTGGTTTTTAGAGCGCAATAATGTGTTTTCTGAAAATACAGTCGGATTTCGGAAATGTAAATCATGTTTGGATAACTTGAGTGTGGTAGTTACTAAAATACAAATCGGTTTTTCAGAGGGCTTGTCAACTTTAGGATGTTTCTTGGATATTGATAATGCCTATAATAATGTCGAAAATACAACCGTTATTTCCATCCTAGATTCTTTAAAAGTAGGGCACAAAATATGCAGCTATGTGTGGAATTTTTTAAAACATCGAAATCTCAAAATACAGTTAGACGAGGTAACCTTAGGGAGATCGACTAGCCGTGGTTTAGCACAAGGTGACCCTTTATCACCGTTATTATTTAATATAGCTACCCTTAACGTCTGCAAAACCCTCGAAAAAGATATATATATCTCACAATACGCTGACGATTACGTCTTGTATTGCCATTGTACTGAAGTTGCAGAAGGTGAGGAGAAGATTCAACAAGCTTTAAATAAAATCAATTCGTTATTATTGGATATAGGTTTAGAAATCTCACCGCATAAAACTAAAGTGTGTATTTTTAAGAGGGGATATAAAAAGGATAGTATTAACATTAAGCTTAACAATCACTCTTTGGAAGTTGTAGAGGCCGTTAAGTACTTAGGTCTTTGGCTAGATCGTGGCTTGCGATGGGGGAAACACATCAACGAAATCAAAGAAAAAGTCGTGAAGTATATTAATGTCTTTAAAGTTTTGGCAGGGTCCGGATGGGGTGTACATCAGACTCATCTTAGGCGTTTATATATAGCAATGATAAGGAGCAGGATTGATTACGGTAGCATACTATACGGAAATAGCGCGGCAACCCATTTGTCAAAGTTAGATAAACTTCAGAACGCTTGCTTAAGAGTGATTGGAGGATTTACGAAAAGTACACCCATACACGTTATGGAATCCGAACTGGCCCTACCACCGCTTTCCATACGGAGACAATATCTTTCTGGTAAAATGTGGTTGAAATCGAAATCATTCAGTTCAAACATACTACCTAATCTGCTGACGGTTCTCTCTAACTCGTTTGAAAATCCATACTGGCGTCGCAAATCAAAACCTCTGCTTGGCCTGGTGCACAATTACCTCAAAAACGTCGCGATATATGCCAGCAAACAATTAGAAATGTTTTCACTCGATACCTGGGTTACTAATATAGATTTAAACAACTGTCTGGCAACTAATATTGATGACATTGATAAAGCGAAGCGTAAGTACAGCGGTGCTCATTTGCGAACTGTATGTAACACTATGTTAATAGACAATTATCAGGACTACTACAAAATTTACACTGATGGTTCAAAAACAGGCAAAGAAGGTGGAGTAGCTTTCCTGGATTGGCAAACTCAAGAAGTTGTTCAACTGCAGGTTAAGGAAAACATATCGATAATGGCCATTGAAATGATTGGCATTGTTGAAGCACTTTCGTATATTGACAATATAAATGAGCATGTAAATTTTGTTATTCTCACAGACTCCAGAAGTTCTATGCAGCATTTGAACCGTTGTACGTACGTTTTTAGGGGCATTCCAGTGGCATACACGATAATCCGTCTCTTGTTAAAGTTACGGGCGGATAATAAAAAAGTTATTATCCAATGGATTCCTTCACATTCTGGTGCCGCGGGGAACGAGGCGGTGGATCGGCTGGCTAGACAAGCGATCGAAACGGGTGATTTATACCGTACTATACCGTGGTTTACTGACGTTCTGTTCAAGGTCAAAGACACGTGCTACGAAATGTGGACCGAATACTTTGATGAAAGATCCCGAACTAAGGGCATTTGGTATAAAACTATCCAGCCAATGCTTCCTCGGACCCCGTGGTTTTATTTAAGTAAAATGAGTAGACAAGACGTGATTGTCGCTCTTAGACTTCGCTCCGGCCACATTCCATTAAATAGCTATGCATACATGATGCGGAAAGTTGATTCTCCCAATTGCACCATATGTGGGGTTGTGGAAGATGTCTACCACGTTACAATGGAATGTGGGCGTGGCGATACCCAGCGACGTCTGCTTAATATAAATAAGTACGATCTCGGTAGGATAAATAGCATTTTAGCTTGTCCGACCTCAGAAGAGGCGGAGTTATTATATAATTTAGTTAAGTCTATATTAATACTAAGGAATGTTTAGTGTAAGAGAGCCACTATGAGGGTGGCATTTGTAAAACCCTCGTTAAATAAATAAAGATTAAAAAAAAAAAAAAAAATAGGTATAGGCAATAGGTGCCTGCCTCCACAGTGAGTGTTCCTATCGTCGGTGTCTTGTTGGCATGTGTTATAAGCGATTATCGTCAGATCGATATATTACTATTTTTTATTTTTTCATTTATCCAAATATATAATATAATTATATTTTTACACATATCCATATTGTTTACCAAGTTTTCACATACATCCTGCGGCCAATCATTTAATATATAGGGTAACATATATTCCCAGGTTCTTTTTCCATATGTATTTTTATATGATGGTAGTATGTATTTAGACAAATAAGGTATGTTTCTCATTTTCGAGGTCTACATCTATTTCTTAAATTAGGTATATTATTTATTTCATCACATACCAGCATCATTTTAAATTTGTCGTAAATGTTTATAATTTTACAATACTCAAATAACTTCTTCTCGACGTTATTATGCTGTTTTCTGATGGACTTGGGTTCAATTATTTTAATTAGGCTTAGTTGAAGTTCGTTAATATGTTCTAAATATGTTTTATAAGTTCTGCCATAACTACTAAAGACTATAGCTTACAACTGAATCTGCTAGTGACATATATAACATTCTCCTTGTGCTAAGCGGTATCTTATATTTTAAAAGTGACATTTTACTTAAAATGGATCTCAACTTGTTACAAACATAGTAGTAGTCTACCTGCTCCAGGGGCTCGCACGCGCAGCTGCGTGGAGCGGTGAGATGTAAACAAGGGTGATTGTGTGCTTTGACGATTGGTTTAATGACACATTTTTTATAAGCGGAGTGGATGTGCATAACTTTAGTTTTTCCATAGTTTTGTTACTAAGCCCGCATCATGAGCCCATGCACACAACAAGTTGAATTTTTTTGCAATATATATTCAGCCGCAAAAAAATCGGTATGGGCCGCTAGGAGGCAAGTATCATCAGCGAATTGATATACGGAGCCCTCAGTAAATACATTACACATATCTTTTACGTACAATAAATATTCGGTTGGTCCAAAATTTGACCCCTGTGCTGTGCCTATTTCCGTGGGAATTTGGTCATTAAGTACGTTATTGATCTTAACAGTTGTAAATCGATTTGTGTGATAGTTTTTTATGAAATCTAGAAAAGGGCCCTGTATTCCATTTTGCATAAGTTTATTATATAAGGTATTATATTGGAGAGTTTCGAAGGCTTTGCTAAAGTCTATAAATATAGCTATAACATGCTTTTTGTCATTAAGGTATGTGTTAACTTCGTTCCTAAAGTTGCAAAGTAACTGTGATGTGCTTTTTCCTTTTTGAAAGCCATATTGTTTATCGTGAATAATTTTATTTTTACTAATGAAGGAGTTTATATACAAGATAATATTGTGTTAGGTCGATAATTATTTGTGTCACAATGGCTACCTTTCTTGTAGATGGGTCTAATAGTACCTATTTTTAATTTATCCGGAAACTTTGAGGTAGTAATACAGGTGTTTATTAAATGTGTAAAGATGGGAGTAATTTCAGCGTTAATACATTTTATATCGGTAACAAGGATACCGTCTATCCCGGGACTTTTTTTTCCCGTTTATTTTTTTAATAATATCGTATACTATGTTTTCTCTAGCTTTATATATTTTTATAGATACTTCCGGGTTTTTTGCATATATTTTTTCTTCTAAAATTGGCATATTACATTATTTTGCCACATAGACGGTTCACAATTTCCCATCCCTTTTTTAGATTTTTAAAATTGTCGGTTATTTCCTGTTTTAAACTTGATTTTTTTAAGTTATTTATGTATTTATTTGTTTTATTTCTATAAGCATTGTACTAAAGTCTCTTTTGTACATTACTTTGGTCGTCAGACCATATTTTAAATAATTCATCCCCTTTTTTTACACATTTTTATTATTGTATTATTCCTCCAATTCGCGGTTTTTCTTTTACTTGAGTTGTGTTTAGTTGTATATTTACATTTGTTATAAATTGACATGAATTTGTCGATTACAAAGTCAAGAACCTCGTTTGGGCCATTGTAGGTAAAACCATGGCTCCAGTCAGCTGCAATTGTCAGCGATCGTCCCGTGTTATCAACCCGGCGTCGTAAGGGCAAATAGTCGGTCTACACACACCTAGCGTTATCCCTGTACAGTTGCATCCTGAAGGATGCCCGGTGTCCCCTACCAAATTCCAACAGATCGATTAGCGTTATATTATTTAATAACATTCTTATGTTTAAACAATTACATGACAGTGAATTTTGTCGCAGATTTCGAGAATCTGTTCCTCGGCCTAGGCCAGAACGGCGGTCTCGGCGGTGTGGAAGTGGTCATGAGTATGGAGGAGATCCCGAACGGCAGTATAGTCGGGCCAGCCAACCCGAGCCCGCAAACCGGCCCCAGGGACCCCCAAGCCCCGCCCACTGTCCAGGCCACTGTCAGCAACGTTCAGACTGAAAGCGGAGGTAATAATAATAATGATTTTCTCAAAACTGACCATAAATGTGTACTTTAATCGCCAAATATTGGAAGACGAAGTATACAGTTTATGTTCAGTCATAAATTAATAATAACAAACACAAGCTATCCCCGCTCGACTACAATGTTCCATATAAATTTCATTATTTGCCGAATCGCAATATTTCTTTAAATGAAAAAAAATCCAGACAAATCTGGACAAGATTTTTTTTTTGACGTTTCTTTATTATGTCTTAAATAATTTACGGTTTTCGGTGGAATAATACACCTGAGATTCTGTTTAAAAAAATAAACGGCGGGAGAGCATGAATATTATCACGTTTTATGTTAAGCTTATTAAAATTAATTCCAATTTAGTACTTTTTAAAAGAAGCTCTGGTTTTGGAAAGTCATATTTGATCAGATCAGCCTGATCTGGAATGTCAATTGCTCCCAAGGTCGTACTAATACTCAGCCTGCAATTGCTTCCTTCCATATCTCGGCACTAATGTACTATTGTCATTCCTATAGTTGTCTCTGCGAATGGATTAATAGCGAAGGGGTCAGTTACAGAAGGCGGTACTCTTGAACTCAACGCCTATGGTCCGTAGGTTCCTCTTTCTATCGCGCTAACCATCGCTGGTAGAATAACCCTTAAGCCTCATATACACACGTACGAGACTCGTATGCGAGTTCTTTAACAGATCGATTGAACTCATTATACCACCGTAACTCGCCATGTAATGAAACTCGCATGCGAGTCTCATATGTGTGTACAGAGTCCTTTATTGTTCAAAAACATTGTTCAATTAAATTTGGAGTCCCGGAGATTGAGTTAGTTTTCACTGCTGTGAAACCCGCTGTACCCATACAGTCAGCCAAAAAATTAGTCTACCATTATTTGACTTTACTCGTTGTTAATTAAGGTTCAAGAGTTGTGGATCAAATTCTTGGCTAACTGCAAAGTTAAGTTGTTAAGAACAACTGACTATCTAGACTAATTTTTTTTTTTTACTTTAGGTAATACTCCTCACGTCTTCGGAGCAGACAGTTAGTTTTAATTTTTGTATTTTATGTTTATGTGAATAACGAGCTTGGGAATGAATGCGCTTTTTAGCTAAATCGTTTGGACGGTTACCACCATCCCTTCTTTAGGAGCTCATGACATGTCATGGCGGAGTAACTTAAAAAGTGCGCTTTGTTATGCGGTAGTATATATATAGTCATTTATATTAGCTTATATAAACGAGCTGTTCTAGCTAAACGGCGATCGGAACGTAAATAAAATAACACCAATAAGCAGTCTTCCTCCCGTGTAGAAAGAGAATTGAATGGAAGAAACCAAAAGTGCGAAAAAGGGACCTTGTTCAATTTACTTCCCTACAGTAAATACCGTACCGTTGAAATAACTTTGGTCATACTGGGATACGGTTTAATGTTGAGTTTTCACATTGTATAGTTTAATGACTTCCACATAGTGCATGTATCGTCAGAAAAAACTAGCTAATGGGCCACTAGGAACCTCATGAATGATACTAATACCGATAAATATTTAATATGACATTTCTCATATCATAACTTGCAAGGTAGTAACTGTGTATCTACATATTTTAGAAATATTTACTAACCAAGGCGTATACTAAGGCTAATGAGTGATAAATAAATTCGCGTTTACGTATTATGTTCTATCCAAGAAACAAGTTAGTAAAAAAACATAATATATTATAACAAAAACCAATCAATCAATATTATTATTAAAACATGATGCTACACACCAGTACGTATTTCTCCTATGCTGCCTGTCAGTCTCGCGGGCACCTTAGGCATACTGGCTTATGATAGGGATGCCCATGATGAGAAATGTTATTTTACTCGACCGTCGTTGGGACCTTTATAGGATTTTGAGAATTGGATGGTAGAAAAAAAGGTTAAGTATTATTTTGTTTATCCCGTGGTGGGCAGAACGTCTCCTTGTAAGAATCAATGTAAAAATAACAGTCACACGAGCGCGTTAGACATGGTGTATACGCCCCACCTGTTTCTATAATGGACATATGTAAATCTAACGGTTTGAATACAGTAGTAGTCCGTACGGAAGGGCACAACTAGTGGTGCTCGGGGAGAAATCAAATGCGCCAGGTATTCACAGAGGGAACTTCGAGTAGACCCGAAAGAGGCGCCCGTTCAATATAAAGTATAGATGTGTTCTTTTAATATTTTAGATCTCGGTTTTGTCCTTTAATAATAGAATTAAATTTATATATTGAGCCTGTGGTTTTGATGAAATGTAAATGTTCCCGCGTGTGAAATCAATCTCTTGAATGATACAAATCATGCTTACACATAACGAGGCTTGTACATGTCTTGGTATTTCATATAAACTGTCGTCCTGTTTAGCCTAGTTGGTAGTGACACTGCCCCGAAGCTAGAGGTTCCGGGGGAAAGATTTGTCATGTTATTTCAGTTACTTGCTACTTAATAGTGGCAAGTTTTCTCTATTTCAATTTTTACTGCATTCTACTAGACAAAGATAAAAGTTAGTTGTTATTTTGTATGTTACCTCGCCCTTCTCAAAAATGGCAAAATATTTTGTTCGGTAAGATGCGCTAATGTCGTCTCCTGTCTAAATGCTCTAATCATGTGGCCTAAAATTTCGTCTTGTAAATTGTTCTTTATTATACCATAATTTACACGTTACCTCATCCGATGATCCGTGAAAGCGTTCTTAAAATACCCACATAAATATCTTAGCGGGGAAATTGGTGGTGGAAATTCTTTTAAACATTATATTTTCACTGAAACGTTTATTTTGTTATATAGTATACATAGGCGGTGTGCCATGGACCGGCGGCGTGCCAAACACTGAGTTCCTTCAGAACATCGTGTCATCGGTGATACGGCAGGGGCTGCTGCCAGGCGGCGAAGCGGTCGCTCTACAAGTTGCGTCTGCGCTGGCCGCGCAGGAACAGCTGAATCAACAGCAGCAGCGCCAGCAACAGCAGCAACAACCGCAACCGCAGCCGCAACCGCCGCAGCAGCCGCAGCCACAAGAACAGCAGCAGCAGCAACAACCACAGCAGCAGCAACAACAACAGCAGCAGCAGAACGGACAGACTGCTGGCCGGCCCGGTACGATTTTCTCGAAAGAAAGTTATCTAGATAGAAATATAATTATATTCTCACCTCAGTGGGTCGAACATGGCGGTTTTGCTGCTTGATGAAACCAAGGAGCAAAATGCAATTTTGCTGCGAGCGTGAAAAAAACTTTTTTCATATCGTAGGTTAGTCGCAGGTCATCTTTTCATACTGCTGGGTGTAATAAAAACTTGGAACCTTTAAACTTCATTCTCTCTGTGACTATTCCTGATATCCACTGAGGTGAAAAGTTGTATATATCACACGAGAGCACAGGCATTTGCATCTCGTGTCTTTAGAGTCCTTCGCTACGCTCAAGATTATAATTATAGAATCTTCCGCTTGGTCGGGAGTCAACATCAACACTCGCAGCAAAAATCAACTTTGCTCTCTTGTTGAACATATAACTATTTTCAAATATGCACTGAAAAGGTCGTAGTTTGTTTGAGACACGGTAACGCGGAAGGCCTAATTTGAATTTACCCAAAAATAAAAAGTTCAAACTCTTAAGTTTATTATACTTTTAAGGAGTATAATAATCTTTAAATCTTTGTGTAACCTACTTCACCTACCGCCATTGTCCGTAGCCAATCTTCACCTGCGCCGCGCTACAACCACGACTCGCGCGCACGCCGTCACTCTCAACAACTTCATCTACGACAGGTTCTTGTTGTGCGTGAGCCCGCACGCGCGCCGCCGCCTGCTCGCCCGCAGGTACGTGAACATCGACTTCCAACATTTTCTATGTACGAGCTAAGGTTGGGTTGCACGAAACCATCTATAACCGTAAGCTTTGTTCGTTAAAATTTGAATGTATGGAAAGTTTGACAAGTAATAATAATAATAATAAATAATAATAATTTATTTATTTACCAAAAAAGACTAACAAATTTCTTACATATCAATGTTTCCCACACTAGGCACAGCCTGTATCGTGGGAATCAGGTCAATCGCGAGAATTACTTACTAATAACATGCGGCTTTTGATTAACTGTAGGGTTTTTTTATTTATTTATTTTTTTATTTTAGGGGTTTTGGTGTTTATGTAGATGGATATAGTAGAGTGTGTGTGGTGAAAGTGTGGAAGAGTGTGTAGGTGAGGGAAGGGTGCGAGAAGCTTACTACTTCACGGTTTCTTCAGCCTGATCATAAGTCCTGGATACCAAGAGCTCCCGTATTCGTGCTTTAGCTGTGGCAACACTACAAATTTTTATGTCACAGATTTTTACGATCTGATTATACACACGAGGAAGAACAAATATTTTAAAGCGCTTTGCAAATGCAGTTTTTGCAACTGGTACTGGGACTTTGAAAACTCTTTTCTTTATTAGGTCAGAATACGATAGAAGTTGCAGGGTAGTCCTGTGAGTGAAGATGGTGGCCCGATACAAAAACAATTTACGCACGCTTAGGACTTCAGCCTCCTTATAAAGGTCAACAGTAGGAAAACGCCGGGGTTTACGAAGGGCCACCTTCAACACCGCTCTTTGAGCTCTTTCTAATGTTATTAGTAAAGATTTAGCACAGCCACCCCAAGCTAGAATACAATAATCTAGTATAGACTGACAAAGGGCCAGATAAATGAGTTTCAATAACTTTTTGTCGGCACAATTTCTTAAAAATTTCATTGTATATATGAATTTGCGTACTCTACCAGAAGTAACTGCAATATGTTTCTTAAAGTTAAGGTTTTCGTCCAAAATAACACCGAGGTACTTTAAGGAACTAACTCTGCTGATATATGCGCAGTTACACCTCGAGTCATCAGCCATAGAAGGAACAGAACAGTTCGAAGCGTGTATTTTTAGATTACTCATTGCGACCATAGGACGCGACGAAGCTGTCTTATGAAGACATAAAAATTGTGTTTTAGTTATATTAATCGTTAGGAGATTGTGATTTAGCCAGTTTACTACGCTTCTTAAGCCCTCAATTGCCGTATCCCGTACCTCCTGCCAAGAGTTACCATAAAATAATAAAGCCGTGTCATCGGCGTAACACAGGATTTCGCTCTTATCAATTTCGAGTGTCAAAATGTCGTTTATATAAGCTATAAAGAGCGTAGGGCCTAAAATACTCCCCTGCGGTACGCCAAATGACACAGGTTTCAGGTCGTTCCTTTTGTCACCGATTCTAACAAGCTGACTTCTATTGGACAGGTAACTATCAAACCAATCTAGCGCGATTCCACGATTGCCATAGGATTCCAGCTTTTTAAGAAGAATGGGAACCGAAACCGTGTCGAAAGCTTTAGCGAGGTCAAGAAAGACTCCGACACAGTGTCGACCCCCATCGAGATGAGATACAGCGGTATCTATTAACATAGTTTTGAAAACTGCCAATAACTTAGTGTTGAATCCGAAAAAACTAAATGTATGAAATTCTCTCTAGCGAACTCGTCAAATAGAAACTTAGATACAAATATTAAACTTAATGGCCAAACATTAGAATTTGTTACGTCAACTGTATTCTTAGGTATTACATTGGACTCAAAATTGCAGTGGGGTTCCCATATAACAGCGATAGGAAGTAGGTTGAGCTCTGCTGCATTTGCAGTCAGGAGAATAAGGCAGCTTACCAATGTGGCAACGGCACGGTTAGTTTACTTTGCTTATTTTAATAGTATAATTACTTATGGTCTAATCTTGTGGGGATCAGCTGCAGATATTGAAACTGTTTTTATTTTGCAAAAAAGGGCTATCCGGGCAATTTATAACTTGGGGTCGCGTGACTCATTAAGAGAATTTTTCAAAGAAATAGATATTCTAACCCTGCCGTCCCTATACGTATTTGAAATAATAATGTATGTTAGGAAGAATTTGTGCAATTTCCCAACGAACGCTGATAAACCAATAGCCACCAGAAACACTGGGAAACTGAAAATAACCTTCTATAGACTAGTAAAGGCGAAAAAGTCGTTCTTGGGAAATTGTATTAAATTCTACAATAAAATTCCAAAACACATTACTGAACTTAGCAATTCTAAATTCAAATCTGTAGTAAAACAAACACTTATTTCAAAAGCATATTATAAGGTAAACGATTACATCATGGACAGGGATGTTTGGCAGTGATAGTGTCCTGCACGGCTAATCTATCGCGAAAATAGGTTTTCTACTGTAGCTTGTTATTTTTGTAGTAACTGAGACTGTAATTTTATATTTAACTATACAATGTATATTGTTTTGAAAAAATGACACCTCGCCGAGTTTCTTACGCCGGTTCTTCTCGTGGCAGAGGTTTATTTTTCCGAACCGGTGGTAGTTTATTGACGTTCATAGGTGCATGTAATATGCCTAATTTGAAGAATAAACTACTTTTACTTTTACTTTTTTATAGTTACCGCATCCTCAGTAGAATTCCCTTGGCGGAATCCGAACTGACGGTCAGATAGAAGTTTGTTTTGCTCGAGGAAATGAGTCAGTCTTTTATTTACAACGCGCTCGAGAAGTTTAGAGAAAGCTCCCAGAAGAGAGATAGGCCGGAAATTTTTTGGGGTGTGTGAAGGTCCCCCTTTATGTATTGGGATGACTGTAGCAGTCTTCCAATTTTGTGGGATGCAGCCTGACGCGATGCTGAGGTTAAAAATTGCTGCTAATGGCTCAGCAATTACATGGCTTAACTCCTTTAGAAGCTTATTGCTCACGCCATCAGAACCAGGAGCACTATGTGGATCAAGACCTTTTATGAGGCTAAGAATTTCCTGTGGGGTAGTGGGGTGAATAAAGAAAGAATTTGGAGTTGCACTATTACAGCAAAGTTTCCTAGCTAGCGACTCCTGACATTCGTTTAAATTCGACAGAATGGAGCTAGCCAAATCTGAGCCAACTGACAAGAAAAAATCGTTGCACCTATTAAGAGCGTCTTTAGGTGAGCGCTCAGAACTGACAAGATCACCCGAGCAATTCACCCTAGACGATTTATGAGTGATACGATTTATCGAGTTCCAGACCTAACGTGGCGCATTTTTGTTTCTTATCAGATCCCCTCTATCGAATTCTGCCTTTAGCTTTCTTAAGAGTGAGACATAAAAATTCCTATAGCGGGTGTAAACAAATTTTTTGATACTGTTTTTAGGATCGTTACGGGATTCTTGATTCAGCTTATCTTTATGCCTCGAACATCTTAATAAGCCGGGGGTCATCCAAGGCTGTATAGTGTACTTTGAACGGCTGAGTTTTACTATTTTGGAATGTTTAGCTACAGCCTCACTAATCACTACGGAGAAAAGATTTGTAGCAGCGTCGACACTAGAACTGTGAAGTAAAGTGGTCCAATCTGTAGATCTAAACTCCTCTCTCAATGAATCGTAATCTATAACAGTTTTTAAACGATCAGGTTTGACTACTTTATCTACCAGAAGCGAGATTCCCACCATAGTGATATCGTGATCCGTAATATCAGCGGAACACACTATTGACTCGGCTTTCCACTGAACTGGTACGAAAATATGATCCAGACATGACTTGAGGTGAGTGACAGTATTAATGCAAGATATCAAACCGTGTTCAGCCATAGAACAAAGATACTCTGAGGATTGAGCGTGAATAGGAGAACCTATGATGTCCATGTTAAGATCCCCAGCGAGAACAAGAAGTTTCTATGGCATGATAGCTGGCGGCGCCATATTTAACGTTGATCGGTCTGTGATCGTAAATCGGTGCAACCCAGCCCAAATTGGAACACGGTAACAAAATGAAACTGTAACACTGATATGATAAACTTATATGGGAAAAAAATCGGCATTCTGTAAATTACTTTTCTCAAAAATGGCCGTAAAAGTGAACGTTACTAGCTACATATTGAAAGGCAAAGTGTACAGTATATGATCAATCATGAATTAAAAAAAAACATTGCAGCCTCGCCCCGCACGACTACAATGATGCATATAAATTTCTTTATTTGTCGAGTAACAAACTTTTTAAGAAGAACAAAAGTCCATACAAAAGATCCCACAGGTCGTATACAGCCAATTCAAGTTGTATAATTTGCGTGTTTTGGCGGCGAGAGAGCATAAATATTTTGACGTTAAAAGGTTAAAACGAAAATAAGCCGTAACCGTAATGAAACCTAAGCGTTTTATTCTTCCACAGAGAGGATGATCAAACCCGTGCTCAGGCAATGGCGCGTGTGTTCGCCAATCGCGCCGCCTCGAATAACATGGACACGCTGCGCTCCAGCGGCCTCGCTGACCGCGCCGTCGCCCCGAACATTGAGGTGCTGCGTGAACGCAACCCCAACTTCACACAGGTGCGTACATTAGACCTTATCAGCCTGCAGTATGGCAAACTAACTGCCCAACCAAACCGCAATGTCAAAACATTGCCGGTATTACAAAAATAATAGGCTAGTTTAAATATTAATGATGCCATTCGAACCAGTTTTTAAAAGGAATTAAATGTTTGTATGGTACCAACTACGATTAGAGCACATAAAGGTAGCAAAAGAGAGTCAAAGGTGGATATTGGTCCCGGACACCAAAAACGCTCCGTAATAATTGTACTAACGTTGTATTGAATAATTAAAAAAAAAAAAAAGCCGACTTCAATGGGGGAGTCCGGTGAAAGATTATTAATCTTAGATAGTGCACTCTTAGATTCCATACAATAAAATACAAAAATGGCTATAAGTATGTTTATAATGGTAGAAGACTAAGTACCCTCAATTCCTCATGAAATCATGGAAAAACCTTGCTTGCTTGACAAACAAAACGAAGAGAACAAATCGCCAAACGTGAACTACGCGTCGTTGAAGAGTTCCGTTCTGATCATCATCAGCAGTTCCACTTCATCCAATGTCACATTTTTGAATGCAAATGCTTGACTTGTTGATAAAAACACAAAAATCACTATATGTTTGCCTTAAAGATTTGAGGAGTTCCTTCAATTCCTCATGGATCCCATCATCAGAACTGCCTTTTGACAAAAACGGGACCAACTTGGAATATATACATACAATCAAAAAAAGAAATTTTCAAATCGGTTAAGAAATGACGGAGTTATAGAGTAACAAACATTAAAAAAAAAACATACAACCGAATTGATAACCTCCTCTTTTGAAATCTTGAAGTCGGTTAAAAAACAAGAAAATTTTAATCGCGTAATACTGCGTTTATAGATAGTTATTACACAATTTCTTTGATTGAATCATGTAGTTTCTGTTGATAGCCTGTTTACTTTACATAGATTCGTCATGTCTGTCCGTCCGTATGTCACAGTCGATTTCCTCAGAGACTATGACCGCTACTATTATGAAATTTGGTGTGAAGGTGTATATTATGATCTGAAATTACGAAAAAAATATTATACTGGGGAAAGGGGTGGGGGGGGGGGGGGGGGCACATTACAGTACATTAATAAATTTCAACGATTTTCAGTTTGAACAAGATAAGTTTAAAGGTTTTTGAGTTATTGCTGAAAAACTGTCTTAAAGGGCGTAGTGCCGTAAGTTTCCTATGAAGATACCTTTTTTGATTAAATGCATCGTATAGTGGTTTTAAATGTAGATTAGGAGGTGTCGGCACGGAACCCTTCTTTGTGCGTGGTCCGACACGTAAACCAAAAACAAAAAAATCATGTAAAGTGATTGCATATATTTTTTATGTTTTACAATAAGGCTTTTTTTTGAGATTTTACTTATTACGGCTGTTAGGCTGCGTCGCCATGTGCAAACTAGACAGCCGTTCGACACAGTTTTAACGCCCCGCCTTCTTTGACGCAGATTTGCAGATGTGTCATTTTGCGACGCTAGTTGTGCTTCTATGTTTTTTTCATTCGCTGGACCTGATGTTCTAAACCGAAAATATTATTTTACATCTGGATAAGACGTATTTCTACATCATTGTTTCCTATTTCAGGGCCATATTCAGACAATGCTAGACCTGCTGACCAGTGAGCCGACACCTGCTTCGTTCACAAATGCTTTCCTCGTGGCCGTTGTAAGTATTGTCATCGGTGTGTATGATGGGGATCCGCTCGATGCGGAGTGCGCAGCGTTGTGTTGATGGTGTTTCCAAACGTTTAATATGAACGCTGCAAGTCATTCGACGATGCTGTCTAGACAGGGTAATCGTACGGTGTGAGGGGCGGGTAGGGCGAGCCCGAGCTGTATACGTCGCCATTGTAAGTATAGGTAAAAAACTTAAGAAGATGACCTGTTGTATGTAGTTTTGACGCGATCGAATAGACATTACATATTTAAAATGTGCAACACAAACAAAACAAACGCCTATTCGAATACGCTACAACTGGTCATCTTAAGTGTTTTACCTATAGCTCGGGACATGACTTTCAGGGCTGACTCGTGTCATGTTGTAATGTTTTTGTTAAAATGGTGCCTACGACATGTGATGCAAGTTTACATATCCCATAACTCAAGAACTGCGATTTCATAAATTTTAACACCCAGTAGAGAGGTGCTAGCTGTGGCACGTATATGAAGGACCAGAAGCTCTCATTCCCTACAGTAAAAACTTATGGTCTGTCCAAATGCGTAGTTTTGATGATGTAGCGACGAATAAGGCTTGCCCATGCATAAACTTTCTGCTTCAGAAAGTCAATGCGTTCCGTGTGTCAGGCCATGTACCTGTAACCTTTTTGTATGCGTTAAAATCTTAATGCCTTTTAAAAAAAAGAATCCCATCAAAAACATAAATGTCAAAATGTAGCCAAGTTCAATATTAAGAATATGAGGCAGGTTTCTATCCAGTATGTTATAATACCATGAAAGCTGTTGGATATTTAAGAAAACTGCCAAGTAAAAGCTCAAAATACATTAAGCCGCAATAAATTAGTTTTACGGTAAATGATCTACGGAACTTTACACCTTTTCAGATAACTTACGGAACTTGGCACCCATTTAGATCTCAATTCTTTTGTCGGTGAAGACAGGTGGTTGCGTAGCTATAATCGCCGCGGCGAGCAATAAATCCACACAGTGACATTTCTGATAATGTTGTGCAAGTTTCGATACCTCTATTTTTTAGATTTCATTTCTTATGCACCTGTGTCGGTTGACATGTTTAGTAATTTTATTTTATCTAATACACATAGAAATAAGGCAGAGTATAGATATTATTATGATACCTCAACTCAGTTCTTATTAAAGCTGTTGGAATACCTAAAATTAATAACTATACAATTACATGAAAAGAGACTTACAAAACGGCCTCTGTCCTTATAATTTAAAATAAAATGAATTTATATATCTCTGAGATGTATATGGTTCCTGAGCGTCCTAATACGATTGGCAGCAATTACACCAAAGCTCTTAGAGTACACATAATATGACATGTATACATTAGATGTATACATACACGTGGTGTTTTATAATAAACGATATGCGGTTTGTCACCAGGCCCGTCACTTGTACCTCACGGAGTCGATGCGCTACGTAGGCGCGGACCCGGCGCTAGTGCCGAGCGAGTTCCGGGCGCTGCGGCAGATGCTGCGCGTGTACCTGCAGGGGCTCCTGGCGCGCGCCGGCGGCGAGAACAGCGACCACACCTTCGAGACCGTGGCCCACTTCATGGTCGACCCGCACGAGTACTTCTTCTCCAGAGCGGTCAGTGATTTGTCGCCAGGCCCGTCACATGTGGCTCACGAAGTCGGTCGCTCATCGCCTTAGTCATGCTTGCTTATGCCATCTATTCACTTTTGAAGACATTGCTTCAAACGTGTGATTCTAAAACTTGTTATTTGCAAAGAAACATGTTAGATACCAATTTCTGCATGAATAATAAATTTCGTAAGAAACCTATACTTTAAACGGTTGTCTGCTGCTGAAGTCCGAAAATTGGCCAATCAAATTTATCCCTCCGCTCCTCTCCGCTTGTTTACATTTCCTTGTAATGAATTCCGAGTAATTTGATTGGTCTCTGCACGAGTTCGCTTCGCTACGCCTTAGTGGAAACTCAACCTAACTTTTTTTCAATCATCACAGGAAACATTGGCGCACTTGCGGCAGGATGTCGACTTCGGTGCGTCGCTTCGCGCCCTGATCGTGTCCCGACTCCCAGCGGTCGTGGCATCCGTGATGTCAGAGTCAGCAACTGTAGCGTTCGCGGCGCGCTTCTACTCGGTGTTGTCGCGCCTGTTCACGGACATGTGCACGCTGCTGGCGTACTGCTGCCACGACGGCGTCAACGGAATGCGCGCGCTGCTTAGAGCGTTCCTGGTAACTACCGTACCGTTTTGTCATAATCTTTTGTGTGCTGAGTCTGCAGCTGAAGCGTTCGTGGCGCGCTTCTACTTAAATAGTCCGGCCATAAGTTCTGTCCCAAGTGTTTTCCGTTTATAAAAGAACAACACAATTTGTTTTAAAAAATTACTGCAATGAATAAGTATTTCTCGTCAACTTCGAAATTTCGGACCAAAATATACCGTCAAAAACACGCGGGAGATTTAAGTTAATATAGGTATATTATACTAGCTGTTGCCCGCGACTTCGTCCGCGTTTTCGCTCCTATTGGCTGCAGCGTGATGTTATATAGCCTAAAGCCTTCCTCGATAAATGGACTATCCAACACAAAAAGATTTTTTCAATTCGAACCAGTACCTAGTTCCTGAGATTAGCGCGTTCAAACAAACAAACAAACTCTTCAGCTTTATAATGTTAGTATAGATTAACAGTTTGTGAATCAGTCTGAACATAAGGATTTAATTAGTCTGACCAAGTCAGACCTATTATCTTTTTTTGGCATATATAATTTGTCGAGACGGCATGAACGCCAATTTTCGCGTTTGAAGTAGTTACTTCCTTACCTGCTAGTTGAAATTAATGTGGTTTTGCGCAACAGTGAAAAGTAGGCAAGTTTCTTGATTAGTAATGTGAAATAAGAAAAGATCTAAATAGCTGCGTGTTTCAGGTGGACAATGAGCTTAAAGTTACTCTGAACAGTCGCAACAGAATAAATTATACTTGTATTTAATCGAAATAAAATAGCCTTTTAAACCATAGGGAGGTATTCCACTCACCCAATATCTTTGTCCAATATACACTAGATCAAAGAAATTGGATGATTTCATCCAACTTGGGTGGGACCCCGGCATTTGATCAAACATTCTGATGACATTTAAATCAATATGGCTATGCATGAAAAAAAAAACTCGGACAAAGATATTGGATGAGTGGAATGGGCCTCCGCCAAAGAACTTTGATCAAAGATTTGACAAAGAAATTGGTCAAAGATATTGGATGAGTAGAATACCACCCAGTATTAATCTCATCCAATATCTTTGTCCAAAATCTTCGATCAAAGAAATTGGATGATTTCATCAAACTTGGATGAGACCCCGACATTTGATCAAAGATTCCGTTGACAGTTAAATCAATATGGCTACGCATGAAAAAAAACTTGGACAAAGATATTGCATGAGTGTAATGGGCCTCTGTCAAAGAAATTTGATCAAAGATTGGACAAAGAAATTGGACAAAGATATTGGTCGAGTGGAATACCACCCATATATTGGGTTAGGGTTTATATTATATATGGGGTTTGTTATGTGAGAGAGAAAACTTATTGTTTTATTTTATGTATTATGGTCGGTGCAAATTTGATTCAATGCTAATGTCACCTTAGAGACAAAATGCAATATCTTGATCTGAAATTACATAACGGCAGATTATCCCTACCGTGCATGCTAACGAATAATGTTTCAATGGAAACATATTTCTTCCCCCTTTTTGTTTCAATTAACGATACTTATCAAAGTAGTGGACATTGGTTCATTTGTGCTACTAACTGTATTTTCAACTACTCAAGAGTTATCTGAAAGGGACCGCTTTTTAGCGACAAAACCGCCTATTGTTTACCTCTCCTGTTAAACTTCTTCAGTATGTTGATCTATAATGTCCCTATGACAGCTCAAAAATGCTTCGTGGATTCCGGCCTCTGAATACACAGCTTACAATGCGAATAATTGGTGTCAATAGTAACATACTTGCTTATTAGTTGATATGGGATGCATTTTCCGAGGCTCGACAATCCTGCTGAATCCGTAATTTTGGAATCCGCCATGTAGGCTATCTACTACAGCATTTTTTCAGAGCCTGAATAAATAATGTCTGAACACGTGTAATAGAGCTCATTCATAGAGCATTCTATGTATGATTACGCATCACAAAAAATAATCACTTTTGTATGCCAGCAGTTCAAAAGTCCAGACAGTGACATAGATTAACTTGAGAAAAAAAAGAAAGTATGATTGAAATACACGGGTCTCTATAAATAATGCATGTTCTTTGCCTCAAAAATAAGCACTAATCATTTTTTAATATGCTTACGTAAGGGCATTTGTTTCTGTGGTAAGCAGAGACATTTGTTCCTGAGACTTGGATGTTTTCTATGTATTTAAGAATATATCTATTAAATATATCGTCGTCTAGTACCCATAACACAAGCCTTATTGAGCTTACCGTGGGACTAGTTCGATTTGTGTAAAAAAAATGTCCCCTAATATTTATTTATTTATTTAATGATTTATTTGAAACACACAGCACAACATTACAATTTGCTTAAAACTAGAGAAAAATAAGGGTAGTAGAATGTTGAGAGTGGTTACATTACATAAATAACCATACATTCTTTGTGAGTAAAGATTCATTGATTTATTCAGGACGAGGTTGTCCGCGACTTTGGCAGCGAAGCCGTCCAGCAAGTGATCATCACTCTCGGCATGGAGAACCTCGGCATGGCGATCAACAGCGAGAACACGATTACGCTGGTTGACCCCATACAGCAGTTAATCGTTCTACGCGACCCTGATGTGAGTACTTCATTGTTTCTGCCAATAGTGGTCTAGTTTTCCCTCTGCGTTGGCGGGTCAGATGGCAGTTAGATTCATAAAACTAGCATCAATGCCGAATGAAGATTTGTTATAACAAACAATTCTTAAATAAAGTCAGGTAGAATGTTTAAATGTTTTAGACAGAATTAAGAACCAAAACACTCCTTCCGTAAGATCGCATTCTGTGCGAAATATGCGTAGTCTATTAAAATATGAAGGACAACATTGAAGCTAAATAAATTCTGCACTAACCTGTAGTACATAAATGTGACGAAAAAACTTATCTTCGTGGAGGAAAATGCATCCACATGTGAGATTTTCCCTTAATGTTCCCTCAGAGGATTTTCTCTGAACTTAAAGCTTAGAAGAATTTCAAATCTACTTAGATTTACACAATAGGATATGAGCTATGCTAATAATCATAATCATTTATTCGTTGTAACCATGGCGTTTACAAGATGCTCTTAAAATGTAACCAGTACAAACATGGACCCTACTAGGGTGTAGTAACACGAGTAACTTAAACCTTATTAACATTTTATCCAACTACGGCTAGACCAAAAAGAAGGGTAATTGTTTAAATATATCGTTAAGTACTGTTAGTTTGCTGCCCCCTCCAAGTCAAGCTTCCTGATGGATTCCAACAATTGAAGTGCACTCAAATTATCACGCGGATTTTATCAAACATGATATGAGTAGATAGTTCAAAAACACGTATTTAATGTATATTTACACTATAAATTAAGTATAATTAATTAATGCGGGACGTATTACTTGGACTTCTTAATGTAAACGACGGTTCCATAGGAATTGGAAATAATGTAAACAAACCAGTTTACCTTCATTACTCCATAATCATAATCACGCACTTTTGTAGAACGAAAACATTCTTACCAAAAATTTATAGGCATAAACCTTGTATTTAAGCATTAAGTTGCATGTCTGTATAGTATGTACATGGTTGCAAATAAATTAAAATTTACATTATTTTTTATTAGTCAATTAATCCGTAAATTTTTCATAGTTTACTAAAAATATTTTCCAACTATAATTTTGGTTGTGTGTGAAATGCTTGACAAATTTTTTACTTTTTCTAAATCTATTTTGTCTTTGATAATACATAAATTTTTTGTGATGGGAATTTATCAGTATTTAATATTTAATTACTTTTAATTGTAGTTTTATTTTATTATTGATGATTAATAAACACTGGACCGGGGTATGTCCTTAAACTACGACCAAGACCACCGGGGGATGGGAAGCAGCATCCCTGGGGTGCGGTGAATATACTGCGATCGCCAACCCGCATGCCAAGCGTGGCGATTATGGCATTTATCCCCTATGGACAGCACAAAAAAGCCACGGCCCGAGGTTCCGGCGACCCCCAGTGCCCTGGATTTGGTAGCGGCCAGGGTACTAGCGGGGCCAGGGGTGCTAAGAATCTCCGCCAAAGATTCGGCTACCACCACCGACGACTCCTGGCCCTGGCAACGTACAACACTCGTACACTGCGGACCGACGAAAAGATAGCGGAACTAGAGGAAGGACTGAGCAAGTTGCGTTGGGATGTTGTGGGCTTATCTGAAGTCCGAAGAGAGGGGGAGGACACGATGACCCTAAAGTCTGACAACTTGCTCTATTTCCGGGAGGGCGACCAACAGTCCCAGGGAGGTGTCGAGTTCATCGTTCACAAGTCCCTCGTAAACAACGTGGTGAAGATCGAGAGTCGATGGCCACGTTTAGGGACGTTTGGCATACCTAAACGGGGGATTTGTTAACAGAGAAACTTCTGCACTTGTACTATTTATTACTTATTCTGTGGTTGAAGACTGGATAAGTACGACTACACGAATACTTCCGATTTTTTTTGGAATACAGCGGTTTAATATATAAAGCGTATTATAAAAGAATTCAATAGCGTCGTCGGTATGTTTATTGTTATACATAAACTCCCAATCAGCGTCTCTAATTTCATAATATAGTTGGTAGAAATCGGATTTAGAAAAATTCCAATCATTGTGGCTACTAACATTGGAGGGTTCCATAAGCACTGGCCCTGATATGAAGTATAATCGACTCGAGCTATTATCGGTGGATGATGAGGGTCAATTTTGGACATTACCTCCTGTGGGTCAGCTGACCGCACAAGCACTGCTTCACTCATCTCCGCGCTTGTACACGCGTCTACGATATAGTAGTCTTGGCTGAGACCATGGAGGATTTAAGTACAATGCTCAATGACCTCAGTAAAGCCTCTGAGCGAGTTGGTCTAAGGATGAACATGAACAAGACTAAGATCATGTCAAATGCCCATGTAGCACCAACTCCCGTAACAATCGGACACTTTACGCTCGAAGTTGTAGACGATTACATATACCTAGGACAGACTGTCCAGTTAGGTAGGTCCAACTTCGAGAAAGAGGTTAATCGTCAAATCCGACTCGGCTTGGCAGCTTTCGGGAAGCTACGGCACATCTTTTCGTCCAATATTCCGCCGTGTCTCAAGACGAAAGTCTTTGACCAGTATGTGTTGCCAGTGATGACATACGGTACTGAAACGTGGTCGCTTACTATGGGCCTCATAAGAAGGCTCAAAGTCACCCAAAGAGCAATGGAGAGGGCTATGCTGGGAGTTTCGCGTGATCGCATCAGAAATGAGGCCATCTGCAGCAGAACCAAAGTGACCGATATAGCCCTTCGAATCGCTAAACTTAAGTGGCAGTGGGCGGGGCACATAGCACGCAGAATCGATGGCCGTTGGGGCGGACAGGTTCTCGAGTGGCAACCACGTACCGGAAGGCGTAGCGTGGGCAGGCCTCCCACACGATGGACTGACGACCTGGTAAGGGTCGCGGGTGTCCGCTGGATGCGGGTGGCGTAGGACCGGTCATTGTGGAAGTCTTTGAGGGAGGCCTATGTCCAGCAGTTGGATGTAACTCGGCTGAAATGATGAATAAACACTCAATTTTAGACTTAATCATTAATCAATGATATGACCAACTTTTTTTGGATAATTCTGATCAAAATTTCATACCGCAACTAGATTTTGGCAGGGCCAATCATTTTGTTTTTTACGTCATTGGCCATGCCAATCATTGTACTTTTGCCTATGCCAATAGGTGTACAAAGAATATTTTATACTTAAGTAGTGATCATGTAGTGATGTACCAATTTTGGTACTATTTAAATGCATTTATGGCGTGCACAGAGTTTTTAGACAGCGGAATAAAATAAAAACAAAAATATGTCTTTTAACCTAATGTAACGTTTTGCATGATGTTACGTTTAATGTACCGCGATTTATTCGACAAATATAACTTTTTTATGATTTTATTAAACATATACATCTGGTCAGAATATACAGGGTGTGGCCTGTAATACAACGCGTGTTATTTCAAACGCTCAAAAAGTTATAGAAAATATTACGCACCCCTGATCGATATACCTAGAATAAATATACTCCGCACAGCACTCCCGTTTAATTTAGTACAGTCTTGGTAAATTGATATAGTGATTGGCCGTTGCATGGTATAAAAATTGGCACGGCCAATAAACACAAAGTACAATGATCGGAAATGCTCACGCTTGTACTTTTCACATGCCAATGACTATTAATACAACAGGGGCAGGGGATTGTAATTTAAATTTTCGAGTTACAGTATTATTACAATTCCTACTTGTTCGAATTCTCACGTTCATAAGAAACAATTTGACTTAATGTTGGTAATCGTTCTTCTGGTTATTGAGTTTCGGGAAAACTTTAATGTGGGAAAACAAACCAGCGTCATCTCAAAAGTATGGCAAACAAAGTATATGAATTATAAGAATTCGGTTAACCGTTTTCGGACAAGTCAAAATCGGACAAGTGTTTTTCGAAACTTCGATAGGTTATCTAGGAGACAGTAAGGTCCATTAGTGGCTTAACTGGTTAATTTAATCAAACTCTTAATACTTACATCTAATTTTGGAATAGGTGCGATGACACATATTAATTAAAGATGATTGAAAGAGGATACAAGATTGTGTCATTTTGTAATTTGTATTACACCATCCATGTCAAGAGTAGGCGTATTTATATCAAGTTCAAGAAGACTGAATTCCATTGATTATTGACAAATAAAAATCACGTGTCAAATGTATTCTAACCAGACCAGTCACGGCACATGTATTTTTGTTGGTGCAATGGTATAAAACTTTTGTGTAACTATTCTTGATATTTGATTGGCCATTAGAAAAATGGATCATATTTTTACGTCAGTTTTGTATGACGTTACTTTTGTATACTTATTTTAATAATCTTATTATATGTTGATGTCATAATGTTGATTTTTTTGTAATTGCGAAATTTCCGATCAACTTAAAATGATTTTAATATCAACCTATAACATCGTAATATTCGTAATGAACACGTCGTTCAATGTATGGCTGAGTTTTGATATACTCATATGTCAAGCTTTTATTTTCATAATATGATGTAATTCAGATATCTTCGACTCCATGGCTAATCGTGAAAAAATAAATTTCAGAACAGGAGAGATGAAAAGTTAATTTGTATTTCCACAGTCGGCTGCGGCGCCCGAAGAGTCGAGCCCGATGGACGTGTCTCCCCCCGCACCCGAAGTGGCCTTCACCCACTCAACGGTCCCAACGGCGCACACGTCCCCCGCGGGCTCGCCGACTCCCACGGTCCTGCCGACCCCCACGGACTCATCGATCTCCACTGAACCGGCTTCCCCCACGCATACGGCTACCCCCACAGACCCGGCTACCCCCAAGGACCCGCCGTCCCCCACGGACCCGCCGTCCCCCAAGGACCCACAGTCCCCCACGGACCCGCCGTCCCCCAAGGACTCTGCTACCTCCACGGACCCGGCTATCCCCACGGATCGTCCGTCCCCTAGGGACCCGGCTGCCCCCACGGACACGCTGAACACCACGGACTCTCCCACAGGCGCCCCTGACGTGACAAGCTCTACAGATAAGAGAGCTCTCGCCAGTGAACCGCAGGCATCTCGCTCTACGCCTACCCATAGTGCCAGGTATAACTATTATTTCTTATTGGCGTTTACTGCGCCCACGATCCTCACGGACTGACTCCCTTACTGACGCCCCCGATGTGTCAAGCACTCCGAAGGTCGACAGGGTATCTGTCAGTGAACCTGGCGTCCCGCTCTAAGCTAGCCACAGTGAGAGGTCCTACCTTCTTCTAACGGCAATGCTAGCACAACCCCTTGATACATCATCGTAGAGCCCATTATACGTATATCGAAAACTGTAATGATCAATTGTATTTTTTCTCTTTTATACTACAAGTGCCGTAAACAAGCATACGGCCTGCCTGATGGTAAGAAGGCACCGTAACTTATGGACGCTTGTGACTGTTGCGACTCCTGAACTACCGGCTCTTTTTAGGATTCCGTAGTCAACTAGGAACTATAGTTTCGCCATGTCCGTCTGTCTTTCTGTCTGTCCAAGGCTTTGCTCTGTGATTGTTGGATAGGTCTTCATCAAACACTTTTTGATAACGTAAAAAAATTCGGAAATATTCTCTCCAAAAAAAAGTCGACCTCTAACCTCCTCTAACTTTTGAACTATGGGTCCAAAAAATATGATAAAAAAAACATGAAAATAAAGCTTAATAAAGACTTTCAACGAAAACTATAGCGGACATGATCAGTTGATCTGTTTTTGAGTTATCGTAAAAAGACTTTCCTTCTTACTTAGTAAAGGTATTTTGCTAGTTATTGTTTTATATTTGTTGTATTTCTACAGTAAGAGACAAATACAGATCCCTCATCTCACTCTCAACAGCGCATCCTCCAGGGCAATAGTAACCATACTCGCCGCCTGCCTAGCTGGCATGATTTGTAACCCTGCCTTGTGCCTTACTTGTAAATATGTAAGTGCGAGAAGGACCCATGCACTATTTCCAATACAAACGTGATCATGCTAGCTCGGCCGGAACACGACACCACACACCTACAGAGCTGGTTTTCAATCCAAAAGTATTAAGAGGACGTAGGGTTTGTGGGATTTGTGATTCCGGTTTCAACCGGTTCAGTACTGCGACTAGCGAAACTACATAATAGTTTCATAATACATGAATTGATCCACGTACTCGTACACTCCTAAAAAGTTTTGATACAACGAAATTATACGTATCGCCCTGCACGTATTTTACCTTAACGTACTTATTTTCTTATATATTCAAGTACAAACAAACAAAAAAAGGTGTTGTGATAATCGTTATGTTATAAAATCTGACAAGGTAATGGTAAGAAAGTATTTTTGTTACAGACAAAACCGAACAGAGCCCGAAGCCGTGTCTCAAAGGATCTCGCCTGATTCGCAAAGCAACAATCTAAACTTCGTAAGTATGCGCTAGCTGATGAAGGCAGTAAGGAACGGGTAGGAAATCACGTGGCTAAACTAGCCCATGGCAATGATCAACATTGATTTTTACTTACAGATACAATACAAATCACACATGTAAAATATTCCCTTACAATATAAATGCTTAGGTACATATAATACAGGTAAAATAGACAATACGAATTCACACAATGTGGTTTAACTATTAAGAAGCGTATCTTTAAAAAAGAAAAAAAAAGAAAAAGTAGTTTATTCTTCAAATTAGGCATATTACATGCACTTATGAACGTCAATAAACTACCACAATAAATAAATTTACAAAAGATCTATTCCTATATTTATAGGCTAAAACCTACCTATCTACAGTTAGTGGATACTTCGACAGCACATGTCAGTCTAGCAAGGCTATCACCCAAGTAAGGCCACTATCGGAAAATGGCTAGACTAGTGCTTGTTCTTATTTTGTGTGCCTTGACTGTTCATAGTAACTATTGTGTATACTGGTGGTTCGTGCCTTTCACATGCTTTCTCATCTTGCTGGCAAAATTGTGAGATTGAATGTGTTTTGTTTTCTATTTACTTATTATAATGATCATGTTATCAACGGCTCGCAATTTTACACTTTCTAACCGACTTCAATAGAAGGAAGGAGGTTCTTAGTTCGTCTGCATGTTTTTTTGTATGTATGTTCCCCGATAACTCTTGACCATGTTGGCCGACATTGATATTTTTTTTTGTTTTAAAGCAGTCATCCTCATGTTGGTCCCATATACATTTGGCGAAGGTCTGATGGTCGGGATCTGGGAGTAATTTAGAGAACTCTTCAAATTCGACAGGCCCGCGTATGGCGATTTCGGTATTTTCAGTAGTTAACCGAGCATTTGGTCTAGGAAACTACAAATTTGGTGAAACGAAACTGGTACGATCACCTAAGACGATATATGGAACTGCTCAATGATGTAGGCACTTCAAAGATTCCGTTCTAAAATTGTAGTCGGTTTTTGGGGTGTTTAATTATTTTTTGTTTATTTCCTGCGCCACTACTATTGGTCTAAACTGAAATAAAAATTTTTTTTTTTTATAAAACAAAATCGGGTTTGACTTGCAGTAGGGAGACTGTACTAAAATTGTTGTGTTGTCCAGGTTCCGCCGATGATGCTGCTGCAGCACTGGGGCGAAGAGTGGGTGCCGGTGTTTACGCAGGACCAGCAAAACATGAGCCCTCAGCAGGAACCCTACAGCGACGCGTATCTCTCCGGCATGCCGAGCCGCAAGCGCCGGCGCGTGCGCCAGTCCCGCCCGCCCCGTTCACTCCATTCCTTCATCAACGGTGCGTATACTTATTTTCATTTATTTGCCGAGTAGGACCATAAAAGTATCAGTATGGTAAGAGTACCGTAACCGGACAAAAACCCAATGATGACCATTAACTCTTATTTATAAGCAACTAAGGGTTATTATTTTTTATACAGCTATCAATTTAAAACCTATATTATCTTTGAATTAGAAACCAACCGGAAAAGGTGCAGCCGATATAAAAACTTTCGTCGTACATTTAGTAGATCGTTGTTCCGGTACCTTAAAAAAGGTCCGATTTTTATGGGATTTTTTTATATGTTGTAAAGGACTATAATAGTCATGGTAACACAAAGTTTTCTCGTCTCTCTAGCTCTATACCTCTGTCCGCCATCTTGGAAAAAATGTCACATTCTGTTTTTTTGCCAATACTGTCGTTATAGTCCTTCCTAGTGTTAATCATAGTTCTGAAATATTGTAGAACTTTTGGTTTCAAAGATTTTTCTCACAACCCCTGGGAACGAAGATATGGAATCGTCGATGGGGCTTTAGCTAGCGTTAAAATAGCTTCTTTTTCCAGTTTTCCTCCGATGTTTATGGAATTTTAGCGCTAACTGTAGTTTGGCAATATTGTAGATCATAAAATTTGTTTTAACTTTTGGGTTGAAATATTTTTCCATGACCTCTGGAAACGAAGATATGGAATAATCTATGAAGAGTTACGATTGAAAACTGCTACCTATGTCCAGTTTTCCTCCCATATTTACGTTTCAGGGAATTGAAGCGCAAACTGTAGTTCTGCAATCTTTCATAACACAAACATACATACATATAATCACGCCTGTTTCCCAGAGGGGTAGGCAAAGATCACGGATTTCCATGTGCTATGATCCTGACATACAACTTTCGCTTCATGAACTTTCAAAACATTCTACATGCATGCGCGCCGATTTAGGGTATTCTTGACCAGGCCTTTCTGCAGAAGTTAAAAATTATCCTTAATTGAAAGTTTCTTTAATGCTAGTAATAGTAATACGGAATGCTTCAGAGGGGCTTACGTATACGAGGGGCGGCTGATAAGTCCTAAGTATTTCGAGGTCGTATATGCGTTTATGGTACTGGTCACTAGAAAGGCCATTTAAAAACAAATTATTAAAAATAAAATCATATCATATTTGTATGATTTTTTCTTGAGATATTCAACGGCAAAGTTCACCATGTCTGAAATATCAACAAATATTACGAAAATTGACCACCGTGCTGTAATTAAGTTCCTTAAAAAAGTGCTAAATCACCGCAATGTATTTTTGAAGATATGAGTAGTATTTCTGGTGCTAATGGACCTTCTTATGCTACGGTCAAAAAGTGGAGTCGCTTATTTAAACTGGGTTGGGAGTCGATTGAAGACGATCCCCGTTCAGGGAGGCCAATATCGGTGGTGACTGAAGAAAAATTAAGAAAAGTCAGAAAATTGGTATTAGAAGACCGGAGAGTTAAGGTTTGGCAAATAGCTGATACTGTAGGCATTAGTAAAGAACGGGTTGGGGAGATTTTACATGAACATTTGAACATGACTAAGGTCAGTGCTCGCTGGGTACCGAAAATGTAACGGCGTTCGATAAAGAACGTCGTGTTGAAACTTCCCAGGCGTTTTTAGATCTGTGCGGAGATGGTATATATAGATGAAGTTTGCTCACGAATAGTAACTGTTGATGAAACATGGATCAGGCAGTATGATCCGGAGTGTAAGTCAGAATCCATGCAGTGGATTTAAAAGGGTGAAAGACCACCGAAGAAGTTTAAAGTGCAAAAATCGGCTTCTAAGTTAATGGCCACTGTGTTTTGGGACTGTGATGGCATTCTCTTAATAGATTATTTGGCCCAAGGTTCTACAATAAATGCACTTTATTATGCCAATCTATTGAGACAGGTGCGAAAAGCGATAGTTGAGAAAAGGAGGGACAAATTAAGGAAAGGCATTTTGTTTTTGCAAGACAATGCACCCGTTCACACCGCCCGGGTTGCGAGGCAGGCTCTGAAGGAAATCGGCTTCGATGAAATCGACCACCCACCCTACAGTCCAGACCTAGCCCCTAGCGATTATTTTCTGTTCAGTAATTTAAAGAGAGAGTTACGGGGAAAGCGATTTGGCAGTGATGAAGAGATGAAGGCGGCTGTACAGGAGCATTTTGAAGGCCAATCTAAAGAATATTTTTTAATGGCCTAAAAGCATTGTATAAAAAATGCATTGAATTAAAGGGAGATTATATTGAAAAATAAACAAAACAGTTTTTTATATATTGTTTTTTTTCTACCATAGGGCATACTTATCAGCCGCCCCTCGTACCTTGTAAAATTTGTGACTTTCAAACCCTTGCATCGCAGAAAATGGAGCTCAAACAATGGCGAGAATGGTGGCACAACTTGGTGCATGTCAAACCATTCTTCATGCACGAGCAAATAGTAGTCAGGTACTGGGATAAACTATTGTAGCATACAATATCCGTGCAGGCTTTGGGGACGGCCTCGAGGGTCATAAGAATATTGAAACTGTGTTCCCGTAAATTAAGTAATCGGATCTGATAACCCTAGAGTGTGAGGACTGAAAATGATTCAAGGTAACAAACACCACCAGTTCCGACATATTAAACTGAAAAGCACCAGAAATGGTGCTTTAATAAGGTACCGGAAGAACGATCTATTAAATCAGGTGTTCCCAAACTTTTTTTTCTCATAGACCACTTTCAAAGGTTAACTGGTTCAAGTAGACCCCCTACACCACATTTCTACCATATTCCCAAACGCCCCATTTTTTTTGTCACGCCGACGTAGACCCCCGTCGAGTCTCCTGTGGACCCCTGGGGGTCCACCTGGACCACTTTGGGAACCCCTGTATTAAATGTACGACGAAATTTTTTGTATCTGCAAATTTTTCGTTTTAAGGCACTTTCGGTTCAAATTTCGAAATGGCTACAGGGAGATCTGCAGGGTCAAAACCCTCTGATAACGTACTGTTACATGATGTGCCGCTTGCATTGTTTAGAGATGCGTTTTCCAGTTTTGGGCCTAGACTTTATGAGTGATCGCATTAAAAGGCTTGAAATTAAAATATATGTAGAAGGAAATTTGATATAAACCCCATTTACTTTTGTCAGCTACATACACTATAGTGGTTAAATAAAAATAATAAGCTTGACGGTAATAATTGCAGTAATTGATTTATTTAAAAGAATATTCGTCTTAAAACTTATGACCATACGAGGTGAAGGGTGATTATGATTAAGAGTCCGTATCGGCCCGGAAAAAGTTCGATTCTTGGTATTATTACCCGTCTCCAAGCGCGCCAGCGCAGGTGTTGTAGTGGGGGTCGAGCGAGGTGGCTATACTCGAAACTGGAATTCAAGACCAAAAAAACTACGACAATGTTGCCAGTGCAATAAAATGATCGTACAAATAGTATATCCTTATTTTCTAAAAACACACGCTGTCTTAATTTATTTATTGGTAATTTTAATACTTTAATTTAAAGAAGTAATTTTATTGACTTACTTTTACATAAATACAAGACGCTTTAATACAAACTTAATCATCCGTAATTTTTGGTTGCAAAGCTGGTATTGGGCTTGTATCACTTCAGGTGTTAATAACATTTGGTACAACATTTTAACTACATGTAAGTTATTAATAACTTATTTTTGCATACATTTAGCTAATGTGCTTTATGGTTGTTATGGCTGCCAGGACACCATAGATTTGTCATTGTCATTCTCATTCGACATCTGACGTCTGCTCTGAGTGTTCGAATGTTTTTTTTTGCTCCGTGGTGGTTTCTGCCTTGTTGAGTTTTTGTTTTTTGTTACGTTTTTGTTTTTTTGTTAAGTTTTGGTTAATTCAATCCGTTTTTATTGTTGTTCTGTTGTTAATTTTGTGTGTTCTACGGGAGCTTTGCGTGTGTGCACGTAAGATGGAACCACAGGCCGGACCATCTCGTGAGAAGGAACTATCGTGTGTGTTCATTGGTAATTCAACTTGTTTAAGTTCTTTGCAATAAAATTTTGTCAATGTTAGTTGAGTTGAAAATAAAGTTTCTAATTAAGTTCCTTTTTTTTTAGAAAATCCTAATGAATTAATTGTGCCAGCCAATACAAAGAAGCATATAACAAAAAGGTTGGCGAAACCTGAAAACTTTATATGACAATGATATAAGTGACTTTGACAGATTTGACAGTGACGTACCTGTCGTAGTTTTTTTGGTCTTGAATTCCAGTTTCGAGTATAGGTCGGCGTAGAGTAGTGTTGATACTTTAACCGTTTTATCAGACTTTTTCGTTTCTTAATATTTGTATGTATATTTATTTAAATACAATGTCAGGTAACTTAGAACTGTATTGTTCATTATAATGTATTTATGTAATTACTACTAATTCTGAATTCATTTAAGTACTTACTTGTTTGACCACCGCTTTAGCCAAGTTGGTAGTGACCCTGCCTACGAAGCTGGAGGTTCTGGGTTTGAATCCCGGTATGGGCATTTATTTCTTCCTGAGTCATGGATATTTATTTATTTATATTTACTTATCTATATATTGGTTTTCTATGTACATATTTAAGTATTTATTTATCTATATAATTATGTATATCGTCGTTTAGTACCCATAGTAAAAGCTTTGCTTAGTTTGGGACTAGGTCGATTTGTGTAAGATTTTCCCCAATTTACTATTATTTATCTTTATTCATCTTAAAACTTTGGTTATTTATATTATTTCCTATTTGGCTCTGTGAACTGTAGACCTCGCGAGTCTGTTTTTTTGCATAACTCCGCCATTTTGTTTTTTTTTTCAAAAACTGGCTAGAGAAAAGAATAATATATAATTACCAAACCTGCTCACCAGATTTCACGAGAATCGGTTGAGACATGCGACCTCTAGAGGAGAACAGCCGGAAAATCCGGACAGACATACGAAAGCATTTTTGTCCAAGTTGAAACTGAGACCTATTTCGATCACTCGGTCGATAATGAATTACTGTTAGAGTTTTCAGTTTCCATTCCAGGTTATCAAGTTCTAGGTGAATAGTTTTTACCTGACTTATTCGTTTCTTGGTTTAAGTGTAGGTGTTGGACCCGGGTATGTCCTAAAACTACGACCTAGTCCACCGTGGGATGGGCAGCAGCATCCCTGGAGTGCGGTGGAGACACTGCGATCGCCAACCCGCATGGCAAGCGTGGCGATTATGGCATTTACCCCCCATTAAAGTTGGGGAGGCTTATGTCCAGCAGTGGACGTCCTTGGGCTGATATGGTGGTGGAGGTGGTGGTTGAAATAAAATACCATTTAATTTAGAAATGTAGGTATAAGTCGATTCACAAGATCTGGCGCGGAATGTCTATGAAATTAATGACAGTTACATACATTTTCCGCGCCAGCTCTTGTGAATCGAACTATACATTTTATTTTTACTTGAGTAAGGTTCATAGCTATTGGTTCGTCATCACTCATCACCTTCCTCGATAACGTGTAGAAGCACTGTTATGGCAGGTGTCCGGGCCTCTCAGCAATAGCCCCATCTTTTGATCAATCAAACTTAAACAACATAACCGATATGGCACGTTAAGTCGATATGACATGTTTACTGGGTGTGCCTTGGTCTTTATCGGGTTCGACGTTTTGCTTTTACTGCACATCCTAGAAAAATAATAATTTTAATTTGCCTAAAGTATAATAAGCTTCATCAACAGATAAATAAGAATAATTCGTTAACCTTTCCAGATTCCAGCATTGCGCTGATTTCTTTATAGTCTGGTTTTAATATTTTAGGACCACAAAATATATTTTTTCCTCTTTACTTTACCAAATGAACGGTTTGACTTCCTAGGCGCCATACTTAAATCTAAAATAATAAAACCAATCAATTTATAAATATTGTTTTATAGTATACTAGTTTAGCGACATGAATAGTAAGAATCTGAGCAAGGAAAAGATCGGCGATAAAAAGGTATGGAGATAAAACATGTTGCACCGTTCGTCCACAACTAAAGTGAAAGATGAAACAACTTCAAGCAAATATTATCACTATTAGGTCATAAATGACTTACAAGACGCAAAACAATATGCTCTTTAAAAGCGTGAGTTCTATAAAGTGGTGAAATGACACCATATCAGCCCCAGGACGTCCACTCCTGGACATAGGCCTCCCCCAATTACATGGGGGGTAAATGCCATAATCGCCACGCTTGGCATGCGGGTTGGCGATCGCAGTATCTCCACCGCACTCTAGGAATGCTGCTGCCCATTCCCCGGTGGTCTTGGTCGTAGTTTTAGGACATACCCGGGTCCGGGTCCCGTTGGAGAGAAGTTTTAGATATCACCAAATGTTACTGACGGATATGTGTTGTGACCTGTCATCGAAGCAAACGTTAGGTATAATTGAATAAATATGGTTAAAACCAGAAATTACTAAAAGGCCAGAAAAGTAGCACCAGGACCAGGAAGCAATTTATATCACACAGATAAAGGCAATAGGAAAAAGATTCTGTAAATCGGAAATATTACAAACGGCTGTCAAAATTAAGAAACTGCAAAATAACAACCTGAACAGTCCGACTAATTCATGAAAATGGCATGGACGTATGTGTCCAGCAGCGGGACGGATATATAGGCTGATGATAATGATGAAAATTCGATGACGTACTTTTAGAATTATAGCTTAATGTATATATAGGCTGATGATAATGATGAAAATTCGATGACGTACTTTTAGAATTATCGCTTAATGTACACATATAACGTGTACACGTATATGTGTGTATATGTCGCTTAGTGTACAGTGCGTAAATTTTATATGGGTTTATATGGTATGGGTTTTTTTTTATCGTATGGCATTTATTTACGAACCGTGAGATCTTTGAGAAGACAAGTACGGTTGCCAGTTTTTGTTGCACTTTTAGCACCACCAAGAGGTCACGTGTAGGGTAGCGTTGGGTACTCCCTACGGACGTGGTGCAACTTCGACCCCCCTTTGTCAAGTGAGTGGGCAACTTGACTGTTAGAAGTTCTCAAGCCGCCTGAAGGCCTCTAATTTGGCTTAACGACTGCTGTCGTAGACATCAGCCGGGATCAACTGCTTAACGTGCCTTCCAAAGCACGAGAGCGCTCAGTTAGTAACTCGTCAAAGCGGTCACCCATCCAAGAACTGACCTGCGCCCATGGTAATGGAGATTAAGATTGGACCTAGGGAACCTATTTACATTAATATATTTAGGAAATTAAGTTCTTTTTTTTCATACATAATAATTAAGCACGCAATGTATTGCATCCATAATAATTAACGTACCGATGCGTCATGTCAGTATTTAAATTAGTTTGCTTTATTAGTTAAGTCAAGTTGCTAAGTCCTGATTGTTCCTATCAAACGAAAAACATCATGGGAAAAAGACAGTTTCTAAAAGTTATAACAGATAAAGTAAACAAACTTGTTATGTCAAAATAAGTTGGACTGCGTACATTGCTGATCGGTTGGATTAAAAAAAATCGTTACACCTAATTAATAACACTATTTAACAAAATTATTATTCTATATCCACCACCACTACCATATCAGCCAAAGGACGTCCACTGCTGGACATAGGCTTTCCCCAAATTCACGGGGGGTATTTGCCATAATCGCCACGCTTGGCATGCGGGTTGGCGATCGCAGTATCTCCACCGTACTCCAGGGATGCTGCTGCCCATCCGGTGGTCTTGGTCGTAGTTTTAGGACATACCCGGGTCCATTATTCTATATGAGTCGTATCAATTGATACTATAGGTGAAAAAAGTAAAAGCCCGTATAAAATTTACACGCTGTATAGATAAAACATGAAGAGTAATTAAGAACCTCCTTCTATGGAACATAGGTCAAAAATGTTAATAGTACAATGAAAACCATTTCCATTGGTTAGTAGCATAATGCAATTTCATATAAATAGTCAAAAGTAACAAAAAGCATTACTTACCCAATGATCAAGACTGCCAGATCAGAAACTCCTAACATAGCTCTCTCCATTGCTCTTTGGGTGACTTTGAGCCTTCTTATGAGGCCCATAGTAAGCGACCACGTTTCAGTACCATATGTCATCACTGGCAACACACACTGGTCAAAGACTTTCGTCTTGAGACACTGCGGAATATTGGACGAAAAGATGTGCCGTAGCTTCCCGAACGCTGCCCAGCCGAGTCGGATTCGACGATTAACCTCTTTCTCGAAGTTGGTCCTACCTAACTGGACAGTCTGTCCTAGTTATATGTAATCGTCTACCACTTCGAGCGTAAAGTGTCCGATTGTTACGGGAGTTGGTGCGACATGGGCATTTGACATGATCTTCGTCTTGTCCATGTTCATCCTTAGACCAACTCGCTCGGAGGCTTTACTATGGTCATTGAGCATTGTACTTAAATCTTCCATGGTCTCATCCAAGACTACTATATCGTCAGAAAACCGAAGGTGAGTGAGGTACTCGCCGTTTATGTTGATGCCTAGCCTTCTCCAGTCCAGAGTCTTGAAAACATCCTCCAGTGCAGCGGAGAACAGTTTAGGAGAAATAACATCTCCTTGCCTGACTCCCCGCTGCAACGGAATAGGCCTCGAGCTCTGGTCCTGGAGTCGGACTGACATAGTGGCGTTCTCGTACAAACACTTCAGCACTTCGATATAGCGGTAGTCCACTTGGCACCGCTGGAGAGATTGTAGTACAGCCCAAGTTTCAATCGAATCGAAGGCTTTCTCGTAGTCCACGAACGCTAAACAGAGGGGCAGGTTATACTCCTCAGTCTTCTGTATAACCTGACGGAGCGTATGGATGTGGTCTACGGTGCTAAAGCCTTTTCGGAAACCGGCTTGTTCGGGAGGCTGGAAGTCATCTTCAGTAAAACCTTTAGTAAAACGAAATCTTGTATGAGATATCACCTCAAAAAGTTTAGCGAATTCAGCAAACGGCTATATACGGACTCTTAAATACATACATACATATTATATTGTCGCCATTTGAATTAAATCTTACAAAATTACATCAAAGCCTAGAACTTGAAAATTATTTATTATAAAAGAGTTTATGCCATAATAGATCAGCTGGCACAAATTTATGTTTTCTCGAGAGCACGACGAGAGAATTCTCGTACTTTACTCTTGACGTGACTCATGGAATTATGCATGGTTGTACTTGTGATAAGTTTAGTATATTTCATCAAACGCAAACGGACTACCCGTTCGATCGGTTGGCATGATTTGCGCAATTTTTTGTCTTGACATTAGCTCAATATTTTTCTATCGGCCTTAGTTCGAGGCAATTTGGCGGATTCGTATTCTTAGGCACTATATTGAGCGCTTTCAGAATATATCATTTCAAAGCTCGCGACAAATAATGATAGCTTGCCAAATCTGGCCAGAACAATCTCAA
This sequence comes from Notocelia uddmanniana, assembly GCA_905163555.1. Classification (NCBI taxonomy): domain Eukaryota; kingdom Metazoa; phylum Arthropoda; class Insecta; order Lepidoptera; family Tortricidae; genus Notocelia; species Notocelia uddmanniana. The sequence goes on from LR991052.1 coordinate 56,376,501, forward strand.
GGGATGTGTGTTATTTTAGAACTGGCCATAATCTTTCATTTAAACATTCGGATATATAAATACCCGTTTTAATTGTGCCAGTGGTTACAAAAGGCGATCTTCTCTTGCCGCTGAGTTGAGGTGGCGATAAAGGAGAGTCGAGTGCACAATTCAAGTGATACTTTAATACTAAGCGCTACAATTCAGGTTAACACAGTCATTACATACATATCTACTTTTATTATACTTATATCCTATACACAACACTAGGGAGGAGCGAAAGAAAAAAAACCTTTTTTTTTTTCGTTTTTCAAATCTCCTGCATCATTAAAGGATGACCCTATATGAAACCTTACTTCATACAGAAAACCAAATGTCTATGACTATGTTTCCAAGTGGCGCACTGTGATGGTAATTTGCCAAAAAGTCAAATTTTTTGTTCGAGGTTGTACCCGCAAAAGTGACGTCATTTCATTAATTTAGGCCATAATCATACTGCTTTTACTTGGTTTTTGACCTTATCTTGCGTATTAAAGTATTAGTTTGTTGTAGTTTATAGTTAATTAGTGCTGAAAATAGTTTCATATTTAAAAAATATATTCGTTATGATTGCAGACCGAGAAGTGAATTTAATGTTCAAAAATGCCTAGAACCCGTAACGATTTGCAGTGCTCTGTGTTTGGTGTTGCACTAAAACTAAGCGGTAATGTCTTTTCAACGTATTGCAACGTTCTAAAATAGTATTTGAGGCTTAGAGACAACATGGGCGACTTAAACCAAGGAAAAGACCCTTCGGTGAAAGCGTTCTGTGAAATTATTGCAACTGACATATGGCATAATAAAATATGACATATGGGCAAAAGCATCAATTCCTACAATAAGTCATCTACAAATAGTCGTCGATCGTAGTAGTTCGTATTAGAACAAGTACTCTATTGTAACAGCATTTATTTCATACAAAAGTATAGTAAAAGTACGTAGTACGTAGTGACGCCAAAAACCAGTTGTGTTACGAAGATTCCGTCAAAAAATTTTTCGACATCGTAACATGCTAGTACACCTAGAGAACAATGTAAATGTGTTTGTAAAGTGCAATACTTATTGAAAGACCAACGAATATCTATCGGAAGTTGTTTATTGGTTCTGCGGATAAGGTGATGATACATTCTATTCTCCGTACTGAAATTAGGAAACGAAAACATGATAAAAAATCCTTCCCAACTCCAAGTACTTCTTCATCTTCCTCACTGATAGTCGAAACAACTGGCAGCTTGTCTACCAAAACATCAGATGAAGATAAGATTTTCATATTAGAAACCCGAACTCGGCATGAGACCTAACGGATGAGAGGCAAATTACAAAATCTAGCTACCGCAAGGAGTTTTTGAACGATCTGCTGCTTTTATGGTAAATGCTGCATTGCTTGATTTGAATGTTATCAATATCGATAACTCATCAAAAGTTATAGACCGAAGCAAAATACGTCGAGAGCGGAAAAAGCACGTAAGGATTTGCAATGTCATGATAACAATAAACTTATAACGGCCATTTACTTTGACGGTTTAAACAGTACTTTAGTGATGAGTAAGACTGACAATACATCACATCGGAAGACTGTTATTAGACTTTGAGACTATTATAATTATTAAAAAAAGATTACTGAACCTCCAATTACAATAAAATACAGCAACAACGAAAATTTTAAATTTTCTTCAGGAGGCTGCTTGAAATTGAAAAGTATCCTTACCATATTTATATATTAATGCAGTAAAAGGTGTTGGCTTCCATACTTACTACTGCTAGTCTTAATTTAAATCTACTGTCCTATTCATGAATTTAAAAAAAATCTTATCTTTATTGGTAACTCAAGGCACGAACGTCCTTTAGTTTGGGCGCGGTCCTTTTGTGGTTGTGAGGAGAATTTCAAAGAAAACATCAGATTTATCAATATATATTTCAAAACTTATCACCAAATTTCAAGTTCGCAAGTCCATGGGAAGTTAAAAAATTCATCGGGACATTTAAACAAACGGATTTTGGTGGCTCTTAGTTCCTTTGTTATAGAATAATTTTTAAAACAAAATATGCATTTTTATTTACTCAAGAAGCTCGAAAGGATTTAATCTTCTGCATCGTCGGTTCGCTCTTTTCAGAGTGGTTGTGGGTTATGAGGTTTTTTGAGTGACTCGTATTACGGCACGCCGCGATTCCTCCCGTAAAGCCGCCTTCCGAGAGCATTCATTTAACTTACTCGACGTACTGACTTTTATCTGGTCGGTCCATTTCACTGGAGACCTTCCCTTAGGCTCGGTGCCTTTCACTCTTCCTTGGACAACAAGACGTTCTATGGACGTTCCGTCTCGTCGGGACACGTGTCTAAAGTAATTGAGGATCTGAGACTTCACAGTAGAGAGCAGGCGCTGCATAATTCCGAGCTCCTCTAGAATGGATACGTTGGTGCGAAGCTCTGTCCATGATATCCCGAGCATAAACTGTTTTACTGTTCTCCTCGGGGCTTCTTGATCTTTGTAAGTACATTTGACTGACTTGTACCAACTTTTTTGGATACATCTCGAGAAGAGATTGACGGATTCTGATCAAACCGCCTACACACTTTTGATTCCAAAATTTAAGTTCCGCTTTTTAGTTGTCTGACTTTTTAGTTCTTTCAATCCACCTTGGTTTAGCTTTTTTAGGGTCCTTGTAAGTTGTACTGTTCTTCGACTGGTATTGCACGATTTCGTAAGCTCCGTAGTAGATACATTGGGATATATAGAGAATTCTTGCAAAATTAATAACCTAACCCTTGTTTCTTTCAACGATATCTTGACAGAAACAAACATGGGACGGTTTTTTAAATGCCTTAAACATCAATAATCTTTCTAAATTTGAAATCTGATAATGATAATGATAAGATTGAAAAGTTCCAAAAAAATCTTCCAGTCAGGAAAAAAGTAAATAAAAATGTTGGCGACAATTTTATAGTACTCACCCTTTAATTTTAGTGTAAACTAGTTTATAGGTCGATTCACAAGAGCTGGCGCGGAATGTCTATGAAATTAATGACAGTTTCATATATTTTCGCGCCAGCTCTTGTGAATCGACCTATACGTTTAATTCCAAAAGGTTTCGCAAAGGCATCGCCTTTAAGAAATATCGAGGTAATTGCTTCATCATGGATTAAAAGTGAACGGCTTTAGCTAAATATTTTTAAAATATTGGTATTTGTTTATGTGACATGTCAAAATAAACTTTGAATTATAATGACGACATTGTCTGAAAGATATCTATGTTTTTCAAACGAGTGCTAGAAAAAGTGTATTCGAACTTATTGGACACGGTGTAGAAGATAGTGTGAAAGCTTAATACCGCCTTTAAATCAAGTCACAAAAAGAGTGCTTTTGGCTAAATTAAGGTGAAAATAACACCACGTCATCAAATTTTTTGCAATGTTTTTGTGGTATTTCCTCACATTGCTCGAGAAAAGCACTATATTTACTTTCCGAGCTTCGGCAATACTGTAATATTATTTTATTTCCAAATGATTATTTTCATAAAGTCGCCGTTGATATTTTTAACAAACTAACTAGTTACTTACCACTCTAATTGATTATATCGATTGGCGTAACCAACTGGTTACGTAGCTATTACAAATAATGGCAGTATTTGCCATAGCTTAATTAAAACGATTCCGGAGTCATTAGGCATTGAATTCACTCAACCGTTCATCAAACGGGCCTCTCCGAGTCGGGTATTTGTAGAAGCAAACTACTTCCTTTAGTTGGGTATAAGTTAATTCTCTTAAGAACTTAGTTCGAATGCTTTGAATTGCTATGATTAACTAGAAGGGAGTACCGCCTACAATCATTCTGAGCATATTTTCTTTGTCGATACGATTATTTAATCTTAACATTACATTAAGATTAAATATTTTTACCTATGTACTCTACTATCAAGGATATTTTAGGACTCAGTCTTTAAATGTTACATAAATCCTATAATATTAAACTGGTATCCTTTCCAATGTACTTGTTTGTTTATAAGCGGGTTCTTGAAAGCGCATGTAAAGGCTTCAATATTATTTGCAATCAATATATAACGAAGGCCACTAGACCTCGATTTCCCTATTTTGCTCTACGCTGCTGAAACCTGGACACTAAGAGAAACAGAAGAGCAGAAAGTGAATGCATTGGAGATGTGGTGTTGGGAGACGAATGCTCGGGATATCATGGACAGAGCTTTGCACCAACGTATCCATTCTACAGGAGCTCGGAATTAAGCAGCGCCTGCTCTCTACTGTGAAGTCTTGGATTCTCAATTTCTTTGGACACGTGTCCCGACGAGACGGAACTTACATAGAACGTCTTGTTGTCCAAGGAAGAGTGGAAGGCACCAAGCCTAGGGGAAGGTCTCCAATGAGATGGACCGACCAGAAAACTACTATCCTATTCATGAATAAAATTTCTAAGCTTATCACCAAATTTCAAGTTTGCAAGTCAATGAGAAGGTTAAAAATTCATCGGAACATTGAAACGAAACGGATTTTAGTGGCTTCTTAGTTCCTTTGCGATACAATATTTTTTAAAACAAAATATGCCTTTTTATTTACTCAAGAAGCTCGAAAGGATTTATTCTTCTCTCTGCTCTTTTCAGATTGGTTGTGGGTTATGAGGTGTTTTGAGTGCCCCCCCTCCCAGTTGAAACGTTACGTAACCACCAAGTGACAAAAAAAAAACAATCCTAGTTCAAAACTGTAACGCATCGTAACGTTTTACAAGACCCCCCCCCCCCCCCTCCCCCAAATTCGTTACGTAATACTTCAACGCTCCCCCTATAACTTTGATTTTTCCGAGTCTAACATTATTTTTTTAGTGTTTTAAAATACCGTATTGTGTTGTTACAATTATGGTATTTACTTGTAGCTTCGCTCGGCATCTTTCTCGTTTTCCCGGATAATACGAGTTTTCATGAAGTTGACACCTAAGTAGATCGATTTTTCGCCCCCGTACACTCCCCTTTGGTGTCCTAGATCCACCGAATAAAATATTTAGTAAAAATACGAGTGAATACAAGAAATGCTCGTTTAAAGATTACCTGGGCGATCGGGCTTTGCTCGTAATTTCCCGGAGAATACGAGTTTTTTCTGAAGATGACACCCAGCTAGATATTTTATTCGTTCAAGATTTCAAGTACAAACAAATAAGTATACTCGTACAAATGTTGCTAGTTTAATAGTACAGAAGGATTAGTAAATACTCTAATATTAGATGTAAAATTTATGATATTGATATTTCAACTATAATGAGAAAAACATTGTATGTGTAAGTAAGGTTTTGCTGAAAAATATTGTATAAGAATAAACGATTTGGTGGCGCAGGACCGGTCATCGTGGAACTTTTTGGGGAAGGCTTATGTCCAATACAATATATGTGATACGATGATTTGATGATAAACCATAGTACAAAATAATGAAAATTTGTGCCGACTAGCCTCACCGACCGAATCCGTTACTGTTTGAAGTTGTAAATATTTCCGTCTGAACAGAGAGCGTGCACGAGGCAAGTGAGCAACCCGCGCCGGTGGACACCGGGGCGGTGCGGCGCGCGTTCCGCGACCACATGCGAACAATGGCGCGCGGCCGCGCCACCAGCTCTGAGGAGTACGACCCGCTGCGGTACGCCTCCGCGGCGCGCTTCCTCAACCCCGCCGAGTGAGTATACAGTCCCATCCGAAATATACAATAATCCTGATAAACAGTGTCTCATAAATACCAAGCCCCGCCGAGCCACGACAAGGCGCTTCGTTTCTTTGAACATGCAAAAAAGTTCCCCTTAACGTAGTTTTGGGTCAAGTTAATAATTTCACGTATAGAGGGTGCAAGGAATGGCTCATATTAAATACCGCAAAAAACTACATATGCATAGCCCACAAACTTGACAAGCCCAGGAGGCGTATGATGGTTGCCATTTTATCACTTATTGTAGTGGATAAGGTATTCGTCACGTTCTGACAAGTATGCGAGTGTGAGAGTGACGGGTGTGTTATCCACGACGTACATGGCAACCATCATAGGCAGACTTATCGTTGAGTTACCTATATAGCAAGTTTAATAATTCGCTGGCTCAATATTACAGGGCTCTATGTTTCACTGAAGGTATCCAAAATTGCTTCTTGACTTATGTTCAAACTTTGAATGACGTGAAAAAAATGTAACAAAGAACCCTGTACTAGTGAGCCACTGTACGTATCAAATAAGTGGTTGTAATAAAACTTTATCGGGCCATAAGTTCTGTCATAATAGTTTTTATTTCGTGCGGTTATAACGGATTTCTACCCTAGCTACTCTTCTGCCTAAGAAACTTACTTATTTATTTGGTTTGATGTAAAATCCCGTTAATTTCAACTGGTAGACATTTGAGTAACAACGCATAACTCTAATATTGGCAGTAATTTCGACTGGAAATACTTTTTATTGGTTAGGTTTGACTACATTCTGATGAAAGTTTAAATACTTTCAGCAACCACCATAAAAGAACCTATTTAAGTTAACTAAAATAATTCACGTGTCCTCATTAGCGTTTAAACAAATTTAATTGAGATCTACATACTTGCAGTAACGCTGCCAAATACTAAACAATTTTATACTTAGTAAGTATACCTAAATTAATTTTGCAGTAACGCTGCTAACGAAAATTCCAAATTTCAATCAAAGGAAAAAATTAAAAATGCGTTGCAATAGGGCACTAGTGAGGGATTTCGTGCCCGAGCCTGATCGTTTCGATAGCATCAGCTTTGTTTACGGGTCCACAAAGCTACCGCCGTGCGGTAAAATTGTTTTGTAGGTAGAGTGTTTGACCGGTCATCCCCCTAAAGTCTCAGTATACAAGAATATAAAATGACATGAAGCCGCCAAAGTCTATTTTTTACGTCCAATCTTCGACAAAATTGTCAATCGTAATCTAGTCACTAAATAAAGTCATTACGATTTATTTCAGAAGAGAGGGATACGACGATATTCAATTATTTTGTTTTCCCGGTTTAAACGAACGGGCGTTTGTAATACTGACTCGATTTACTGGCTGAAATATAAACGCGGATTTTTGCAGATACAGACCCAACGAATTTTTAGTCTCTGCTTCTTAAATTGTTTATTTTTAGTAACCACCGAAATAGATTTTTCTCAAAAAATCCGGAGATGTGGCCGTCACTTAAGTTAAGCGGTCAAGTATGGTTAGATATAAATTAAAAAAATATATCTAAAGCTCACTTTACGCGCCATACATTAAATGTCCATTATTTGTCGAACTTAGAAAATAAATAAATCCATCATTTAAAAAGGTGGCACTAATCGTATATAGATAATTCAAATTACTTTTCCCTGTTGGAACAGCGTCTTTATTGTTAGGGTGGGTTGCACCAACATACGATTACAGACTAACGTTAAATATGGCGCCGGCTGCTGTCATCCTATAAAAACTTGTAAAATTGATCAATTAGATTTTAACGTACATCGCTTAAAATTACAGAAAGTTTGGTGCAACCCAGCCTTGTGTCTGGAACATCGCTAATAAAATCATCAATCGTAGCGCTGGAAAAATAACGTTGCGTTTCCGTTTCATGTTTTATATGTTAAGTCCAATTTAGTATTAGCCTTAACTGGAATGGCAATAACCGGCTTCTTATTAATTAAGTTCGTCCGTTGAAAACTAGTACTTAGCCTTCAATTGTCTACTTCCATGCCTCGACAATGTACTAATCTAATTATTACAGCGCAAATAAAGAGCCAGCCAAAAACAGCGAGGATGAAGCTTAAAGAAACTTTGTCCGTGCACTCCATGCAGCCCACATCCATCCTCGTGGTTGCATGCAACATTACGTTAATACAATTCGTTGTTGCCCTGTATGTGCCGTCACTTTACCGTGACTGGTTGCATTGCAGAATTCAAAATTTTAATATGATCTCTTTGTTAGAGGTTCCAAATTCAGTAGCTGATTTATATCTTAATACCCAATCGTTATGCTATGATTTACTTGGTGTTTTTTTTTATTTACTCAAATAATTTAAGGTGGAGGTGTCTTTTTGTGTGTTCTTGGTATGTCCATTCTTGTCGCACAATCGGTGCATTTCTTATCGCTGAGAAAAACACATTCAGTTGATAATTACGAACAATTTACTGCATGGCATGTAAACTTTTTAATTTCTGTATTTGTAATGCCATTTGAATGTCGTATAAATCTTGAGAAAGTGGAAATAGAGGCACCTTCAAATATATGTGTCTATATAATATAATTGTTAAGTGTTGCCATTATTTCATTAAAATAGCTAGAGGTGACTATACTATTTATTCCCACGTAACATTTTGTTACGAAATTTGAGCCAGTTTTCAACGTAATATTGTAAGTCGTGTAGGCATTATTATAGACCCTCTTTATAATTGTTTGAATTTAAATGTAGTCTTGTACTGTTAATTCCACACCAAAGTTTTTGGCTTATGAGATATTGGGTTTTGAAAATTTCTATTTTAATTATCAACCCAAGCTGAATAAAGAACTTTTGATAATTCATTCTTTTTTTACGAGAAGTTATGATTGGTATAATTAAATTTTGATATCATTGTAAATTTTAAACTTATCAGAAACATTATTATAAGTACTAAGCATAAACAATGCCCTTATATTAAAATTTGTAAACTAATTCAACCTTTTATATGTTTTTTTTATGTTGCATTATAAAAATGACTGCCACACGCGTTGTTATGAAAATGTGATTCTGGTGGTGAGTGCGTTCAACCGTTGAGCGTTAATAGCTCGCACGACTGACACTGTTATGTAATATAAATATAAATTAACAGGGACGCTGATATATTTGTATATAACATAATCATAAATACTCATCTGGCTATTATTTCAGTTCTAAAATAAATAATTTATTTTCCCTATTGTTTGGTCTTCAAAGATATACGTGTTCTACCAATAAATTATTATAAGGCTTTACATGTGGCGAGTAGCAGTCCACGCCAGTTGTAAACTAGGCTAGTACCGCGAATTATTCGAGAATCGAAGTTCGAATGTACCCATTTCATTCACTTGATTCATTTACTTCATTTATTGGACTGGTAGAGTGGAGAAATTCGAACTTCAGTCTTGGTAGTTTGCGATCCTGGCCTTGAAAAGGCCCATGCTCGTGTTATTAGTGCAAACTGACCTTAATACCATACAGGAGTCGAATCAATTTCCGGAAACATGTGTCATGACTATAGACTGATATTGAACTTAAGTGAATATAGTAATACGAGCATTAGTTTGGTTACATTATGTCTAAGTAGTTGACTTAAGTCGTGGTTACAATACATGATAACACCCATAGGAAATATATAGGATGTATTAGAGACCCTATAGTTTAGTATAGGGTCTATCTCTCAATCTCCTAAAACCTTATCCAATTGATCCGGATTGGGCCCAGATTAATCATCTATTTCTGATTACTTAATAATGTGACCAAATACTAACTGCTACTGTCTTAGCGACTTTTAGTGCAATTTTCATCCTGTTCCAATAGCCTTTAAGCAGCTTTTCATCCATCATATATTATATTGATTAATCGTAAAATTAAATGTTATTATATAGAAATCATTTATTCGCCTATTTGTTATGTAAGGCAGTGTAAGCGCGGATTATCACGGTCAAATGATCTGCCAGTGTGAAATAATGGGCGAAACCAGAGGGCGTCTTTCTTCGCTAATCTTGTAGACGGTTGAAAGAGATTTCTTTTGCGTAGCTCTAAGGAAAGCGCGTGAGACGTGAAATGCGTGACAAAGAATATAATAACGGTAATAAGTGAGCCACGCGTTATCTAGCTAATCGCGCGCAGTCGAGTTAGCCGTATTGAGTGGAATTTACGAGACGGAAATTTTTACGTAATAATCCGTGTATGCACTCGAGCATGTCTCTGGAGTCAGACTAGAGGTTAATTTGATTTTTTATTGTCAATGTGATGTATAAGGTAGTGGTGTATGTTAAGTTCACTTGATAAATTTATAGATATTGATGTAATGAATGTGTCGTTAGATAAATATAATTAATGATTGAGGTATCATACATTTTGTTTATTTTATTTTAACTCAGTTCTTTTGCTCATATGTATTAATTCCTCACTTATCCGCATCTGTTTCACGGACATGCACGCAGCCCACCCTATAAAAATGAAAATGAAATATTAATCAACTAAAATAGGGGACACAATTTCTAGTAAATCAAAACAAATATGTGAATTCCTTTATTGTTGCATACCTTGAAAAGGCCTTTGTTTGGCAAAAGTATACAGTGGGGAGCCTCTTAGCTTCAGTCAAACGATTCACAAGCGGTTTTGACTGGTCAGCTCTCACTAGTGTAATTTTCCGTAAGGTCCGGTATATTCTGGTCCGCCTGAGGCGAGCTTTCTGGCATGTCCGTGCTCTCTTAAGACACACATTACACCCATTAGGTCTTTAGAAATTTGAGTTCATTTCATTATTTTCTAACTTTAACTTCAATCGGACCGCTAGAAGCTAGAAATATGCGTAGTTATTGGGCTGTATTGAGTATCGATACCTATTAAGTTAATTTAAATTCATCATGTCAGCCGAAGGACTTCAACAGCTGGACAAAGGACTCCCCCAAAGGGTTCCACAATGACCGGTCCTGCTCTACCCGCATCCATCGGACCCGGAAGTCATCAGTCCACCTTGCCTGCGCTACGCCTTCCGGTACGTAGTCAGCACTCGAGAATATTTCCGACCTAACGGCCATCGGTCCTACGTGCTATATGCGGGCATATATGCCCGTAGGGCTACATCGGTTACTTTGGCTCTGTTAGATACCCCTCCATTGCTCTTTGGGTGTTGCTTTCTAACTGGAATATATATATATATATATATTCAATTCAATTCAATTAGCCTTTATTTGACAATCATATCATTTAACGTTTAACATTGTTCTACTTTTAGACTTCGGAATTCGGATTGTCTTGCTTTCCAGCATAGGCCTTCCCCAGGGTTCTCCATATATATATATACCTAATCGTCAACAACTTCGAACGTAAAGTGTCCGATCGTAACGGGAGTTGGTGTTACATGGGCATTTGACATGATCTTCGTCTTATCCATGTTCATGACCAACTCGCTCGTCTCTACCGAGGTCATCGAGCATCGCACTCAAATTCCCCATGGTCTCGGCCAAGACTACTATATCGTCAATTTGTCAGCAAACCCAAGGTGAGTGATAATCGCCGTTTATGTTGATGATGTTGCACCACCTGGTGCCATCCTGTCAATGCACCGTGGCAAATGATAACATGGAAGATAGGTTTAGAAATATTGTTTATCCATCGCTGTGAGAAAGGAAACGAAATTTGATTGATTGAGAACGTTGAATAGAATATCTAAGTAATTATGCTGTACCGCGAATAAGTAGGTACCGTATTGGCTATGTGCACGATAAAAGGTAAAAACCTAGAGTTGACCAATTCCTCATCATCATCATATATTTAAGAGCTCTTAAACTGTAGCTCTTGTCGGTGGAGTAATAGCCATCCTGTTCGGTTCTCTGCTAATGCTTTGAGCTTCTGATACGACATTACATTGACCTTCTCTTTGGCTTGATCCTAGGCAATGTGAAATAATGACATGAATATTTTATTTCTTTCTACTAAATTAAGTAAATTTTTAATGAAAGTAAAGCGTGAAATTGTATTTATTAGATAAAATGGCAACCATCAAACGCCTACTGTAATATGTTTGGGATTCTCACATTTGGTGACAAGCGTAACGGAAATTTATGGAAGAACGTGAGCCCTCATGCGGATTATAATCTAATCCAAACTTTGGCGATGTGTTAAGAACGTTGCGTGTGTTTTTGAATTTCAGCTATGAAGTTATTATTAATCTGTAATGCATGCTTCTCTCAGATACTTATAATTTATATTAAAAAGAAATCATTAGATCTAAAATAGCTCTAGCTTCAGCGGTGTGGGTAATTTCATTTTATCCTTTATCTTTTATTACGGCATGAGTGCACGCTCGGAGCGGAACTTGAATATAAAAATATAAAAAAAATATTCATTAGTTTTCACGATCCGCCACCCACTTCGCTTCGAGCGTCCGCAGAAGCCCTACAATTATAGGTACGAGTTAGTACTATGATTATTATTTACGTTACCTTACACTAAATAATTTCCTTTGAATACAACTGCAACACGGTAACCACGCGTTTTAGTTCTGTTAGCAGTTATCCATATAGGGTTAAGAACTTAGTATAAGCGTATTTTAATGTCAAAATGTATTTTTCGTACAATATCTACTTAATCAGCCTCACCATTTTGGGAACAAATGGTTTTAATCATATTTCACTGCTTGATAAGCATCGAATATGCATCATAAAAAAGCAATCAACAAGCATCATATGTTTCACGCTGCCGCATTTGAAATTACACAGTGGACAGCAGCCATAAATCAAATGAACAGCAAATGTCATTGAAATAATGTATTCGTTACGACGGTAATGTAATGGCATCATACATAGATGATTGTTTAGTTTCCCCCGTTCTAGTGTTATCTCTACCATTTTTCGTATAGCAAAGACGTCGTCCAGTTTAGCTGACTAACTAGCAGGAACTTTTATTGCCTTTGTGCCTATTATTTGTAAGTATGCCGCTTTGCCGACTGAACGATCGCAGATATTTTTTTCCAAAACCGAACACATGTCCATTGAAAAGTATTCATTTTCATTGAACTGATTCGAGCGCGTAAATCGCTGAATTTATTATTTATGTGGCGTTCTCTTTACTACACATACTATACAACGTTTCGATTGAGATCACCCGACTGTATATATAGCCAGTAGCACGTATAATATATATTTCCACTCGGATCCATTAAACAAATCAACGGATCTGTTTCTGTATTTGTTCCGCTCTAATCATCAATGGATCTGTTTCTATTTTTGTTCCGCTCTAATCCATCATTGAATTCGTTCCTATTTCTGTTTCGCCCAAATTCATGAATGGATCCGTTTCTATTTTTTGTTCCGCTCTAATTCATCAATGAATCCATTTCTAATTTTGTTCCGCTCTAATCCATCAATGGGTCCGTTTTTATTTTTTGTTCCGCTGTAATCCAGCTATGGATCAATTTCAATTGTTTGTTCCGCGCTAATTCATCAATGAATCCGTTTCTATTTTTGTTCCACTCTTATCCATCAATAAATCCGTTTCTATTTTTGTTCCGCTCTAATCCATCAATGGACCCGTTTTTATTTTTGTTCCTCTAATCCATCTATGGATGAATTTTTTGTTTGTTCCGCGCTAATTCATCAATGAATCCGTTTCCATTTTTGTTCCACTATTATCCATCAATGAGTGTTTCTATTTTTGTTCCGCTCTAATCCATCAATGGATTCATTTTTATTTTTATTCCGGTCTAATCCAACTATGGATCCATTTCTATTGTTTGTTCCGCTCTAATCCATCAATGAATCCGTTTCTATTTTGATCCGGTCTAATCCATTAATGGATTCTTTTCTACTTTTGTTCCGCTCTAATCCATCAATGGATTCTTTTCTACTTTTGTTCCACTCTTATCCATCAATGAGTCTGTTTCTATTTATGTTCCGCTTTAATCCATCAATGAATTAGTTTCTATTTATATTCCGCTCTAATCCATCAATGGATCCATTTTTATTTTTGTCCCGGTCTAATCCATCTATGGATCCATTTCTATTGTTTGTTCCGCTCTAATCCATCAATAAATCCGTTTCTATTTTGTTCCGCTCTAATCCATCAATGGATTCTTTTCTACTTTTGTTCCGCTCTGATCCATCAATGGACAGCACCATTATATTTTCTGTTCTACTCCAACCCATCAATATGTCCTTTTCTACTCTGTTCCGCTCTAATCCTATATTCTAAGTCATGCATTTTTTAATCCACCTTTTTTTGCGTAAGGCCTGAATCACACTGGCGCGGCCTGCGGTGGCGGTCAATAGTAAATTTGACAGCTAATGACATGTTTACTATTGACCGCCGCGGCCAGGCCGCGCCAGTCTGTGAGAGGCTTAAGGATTATTCACAAGGAATTTAAAAAAAACTACCAATGAACAAGTATTCGAGTTTTTTATACTTTATATTTGAATAGTGTCGCTCAATCATCTTAAAAACCAACAAGTCACGGGGCTCCTATTTCTGCACGACCTGCCCTTCGTGCATCAGTCGTACCTACCTGATGAATCTAGCCAGTTAGCCATATTATTCCCATTGACGCATGCACATATTTGGGTATTTTGTATACATATATATATCTAAATAAAACCGGCCAAGTGCGAGTCGGACTCGCGCACGAAGGGTTCCATTATCTATAAAAACGGCAAAGAGTCCGACTCGCACTTGGCCGGTTTTTAATATTTGTTGTAATAGCGGCAACAGAAATACATCTTCTGTGAAAATTTCAAACGTCTCACTATCGCGGTCCTTGAGATACAGCCTGGTGACAGACAGACGGACGGACAGACAGCGAAGTCTTTGTAATACGGGTTGGGTACGGAACCCTAAAAAGTAACATTAAACCAAATTTACGTTAGTAAAATCCGGAAATGTTATGAAGAAAATTGTTTAATATAAAAAGTAGCGGAAAATAGCCCATGGCGGTAATGGATTACAGTGGAATTAAAAGAGTAAAATATGTCCGCTAGATTTCTTTAATGGATTACAGTGGAATAACGCTAGCATACACGAACAATTCTTTGGTGAAGATCTTTTTGGGATGTTCGCTCTGCTCACTGGACCATTTGTCGCTCGAGGTCGTTATTTAGTTAACGAGTCGCTGGTCGCATTGTTCACGGTCGACCGACATACGAGTTTACACCTGTGACTTGCACCTTTATCATCTATTTATGATCATATAATTACTGTAATATTACGGTTTAACAGGACATCAATCATGAATTGCATAATTATACAAGGTTGGTCCTGTAACTGGAGCAAATATTTAAAAGGACACTTCCTTAGAGCATCTGCAGTAACACCTGGTGTACAATTTTTTTTCAAAAATTTTCGTGTCGGAGAAAGTTTGTTCTAAAGTTATGATTATGACCTCCGAGTAATGAATCTTGACACCACGAGATCATCCGCAAACCAATAGCATCGGATCAAGATCAGATAGCGCATCAGTCAATGCAGTGTTTGAGGTAGTATCAAGTTATGAGTCATAATTGTATTTGCATTTTTTGATTTCAAGGATATTATTGGTATTTATTTTTTCTATTTTATTGACTATTTAAAATAATTTGACATCGATTTCACATCAAAAAAAAAAATACACGCAAGCCATCTTTGAAGAAAAAAAGGTCTAATTTTTATTTTCAGATGATACCACTTGGTAATCATTGCTGGCCCGCTAAATAGTCCACCGTTTAATTTTTTCTTCTGTTACAGGGCCCACCTTGTATATGCGAAATCTGGACACGTTCAATATTTTTAGGATTATAGACACATTACAATTAAGTTAATCGCATCATTCAATGACATAGTCCCATACCTACGCGATAATTATTTACGATGACTCATAATTGTGTCTACAGAGTTAAGAAATACATTTAAATGATAAAATTTCGTTGATTTTCATCAGTGTTTTCAATGCTTGTTATTATAGATAAACTAGGTGTACGCCCAATACTTTTAGGAAGGCTGCCAAGGCTTTTGGCGTGACTGATATTTGGATACGAGTTATGGGAAATTCTCGAATGTGAAGGTACCTAAGTATGTTTGTAAATTCTTCAAACAACATTAGTACCTATCTATACTATATAGTACCTATCTATATTGTTTGTATTTTTCATTATTGTTCACAAATATACTAGTTAACTCTTTGTGCGCAACATAAGTTACTAAAAGCGTCAATTCAGTCCCAGTTGTTGTTTTTGTAAACACCATGTTCACGTCTTCAATGCATTATTAATTTTATAAGGCAATTGGCACGCAATTGAAATAGATGTTGCTATCGGATTGTTGGGATTAAGGCTTGCACATTTAGGCCGTAGTGTGTGTATATTAGAAGATTTTGGTAAATATGTATTTTATTTAGTCACTACGAACGTAAACTCGGAGGGTCTCATCGAGGAATAAAAGGTTCATCACTTTTCGACTCTAATGTTGTTAAGGTCCACGCGAAGTACCTGTTGAGTACACTGTTCGTGCACATGAGCCATTATTTCTTGATTATTTTTATAATTCAGAACTGGTTGAATATTGATAGATTGTAGATTTAGTAGATTGAGTTCTTTGCTCTGAAAAATATTTTGCACATTTTTGTATAGTGCCCTATTTTATTTCCATTGAGTATTATAAGGATTTTCGTAACTCAGTGGAATGTCTAGTACAAAATTAGGGTACCTATATATATTCCAGCCAGGTAACATGTATACCATGATACAAATATATGTATTCGGAAGCTGGTAGAATATACAATTAGTGGCTCTGTGAGCTGTAGACCTAGCATTTTTTTTAATTTCAAAATTTCCCTAAACTGTCTCTAAAAAAATACTATATAATTATCGAACCTGCTTACAAAATTTCATGAGAATCCGTTGAGAAATGCGACCTGTAGAGGAGAACACCCGGACAGACAGACAGACAGACATACGGCACAATTTTTGTCAAAAGCTGAAACGGAGACGGTTCGCTTGCTCGGTTTGGGGAAATTCAGTAGTGTGGGTGAAACAAGCTTACGTCATCACTGATATCAATAGATGACGTTTGTAAGTGTGAGTGGCAGTCTGTTTCTGTGTGGTCAGAGTGGTATATTATGACACTTCCCGACTGCCATGTATTCAGCACCTGTGTTTTAATAAATGATTACGTTTCTTCTTGTTTAACTTGACAATGACCTATTTTGTTTCCTTAGTCTACCAAATGAAAATTGTAATGCGTAAATAATAATTTTGCATGGTGAAGGCAGAAAATCTATCCTTCTTTCATCATTTAATTTGCTACTATAAAGGGGAAACTCGGAGTGACATAAGCTTGTGTCACAACCCGGAGTATTAGACCTTGTATTCCTTAAATCTTGCCGTTTAGACACCTTGTACCCGTGATAGGTTACTGATTGCTTGAATTGTATTGTTACTTCCACTCTCATAGTATGAAACTTGCTAGTTATTGGGTTCCTTTGGAAATGTATAATTAAGGTTAGAACGCGCCCCTTCGTCCACGTTCAATAACTAAGATTTCATTGCTGGTTATGAATAAGGATTTTTTTCACTGTTTCATAACCAGAAAGTTTGATACAATCGTCTGCTTTTATTTTATTGCATACATATACTCACAATTCGAAAACGACTCCTCCTTAGAGCGCCCTATTTCTGGGCGGTTTGCCTTTCGGGCATCTGAAGCTACCTATCGAAAGTTTTTTTTTGTTTAGGGGGGAAAATGCTTTACGGATACTACCTGGGTGCAGGGGGTGACCCGAGTAGTTATGTCGGACTCCCGTATAGGCTCATGAGACCCCGGTGTTTCCACTATCATAGTTATGAACGTGGACGACGGGGAATGCGCTAACAGCAGTGATAGCTACGCAGCTTATTGACCATCAGCAATCCATATTTGTATTGATTTAAGGTTTTTTTTGCACTAATTCCCGAATTGTGGTGGTGCCACCGTAAGGTTGCGCATAGCGGTGGTAGTGGTGTGCACGATAAACTGCTATTGAGAGATCAATCCTCCTCCTAAAATTCTTCAATGAATCCTCGAATTAATTTTAATCCTTTGGATTAAAATCATCCAATGCTGTAATGGATCTCAACAGTTTGTGATAGTAGAAAGAATCATGCCTGTGTCGATTTTCGGTTCTTACATTCTATAGCAAGTATAATGATTAATAAGTAATGAGATAGAATAGGGTTATAGGTAAAAAATTAAAAGAAAAGGTTCTGTTGTTTGTTGTTGTAGCATGTTCGAATAGACATGACATATTTAAAATGTGCAACACAAACAAAACATACCCCTATTCGAATACGTCACAACTACATACAACAGGGGGCCAATTCTCGGGTTCCATCGAGATGATCTCTATTCGAGATTCCATATAAGTGACTCTACCATTCTATACAATGTCACGATAGACATGCATCTCGCTCGGACCGAGAATTAGCCCCCAGGTCATTTTCCAAAGTTGTTCACCTATACTGCGCCTGTTACGCAATCGCAACAGCTTTAGTTATGGACCACCTCAAATATACGTATCATAACATTCATAACATTACTACAGACTCTAAAAAACTATTCGCCGTATGATTTTTTAAAAGATTTTTAATACATTTTTACTTAAGAAACGAGTCCGAAACTAAGTAACCTATGTAACCTAACGTGTATTCTGTGGTCGCAATTCTGCACAATGATCTAATATCTGGATTGCTTGAAGAATTTACAAGGTACCTTAAGTATGGACTGATAAGTTAACATCTGGCTTTTTGTACATATACACGTTTTAATCCCTTATTCATGTCGAACTACCATTAATTGTGTAGCTTTTAATAATAAATACTAAAAATACAACTATTTGTTTTATTAAATCGTCATTATCCTATTTTTCCTCCTATTATGCCTAGTGAGGTAAGCCCTCGTCCCTTGATCGACACTTTCAATCCTATGTCTTAAATTCATAATGATAGGCCGAACAGTAGGTGTCATCTAGGGGTATAGATGAGGTTGGGAGGATGTTTACCTTACTACCACGAATCCTATAATCGTCCATGTCCACCTAACTCTAGTGATGTCCACCAAGGGTTCGCTCAAGGCACAGAACAATTCGTCTAGAAGGCTATTCTTGCTCATTTTATCCGCGACGCGAGGCACCAAATTATGAAGAAGCGATCAGAGGAATGGCGGGTGCTAACAGCGTTGCGATTGGTCGACGCGTTGGCCCGCCAAATGCATAGTAATGAGACATGTTCGCTACAAACAGGTTACTGGTACCGTAATTTATCCTTGGTAAATTAAGGTAGGGCTATCCCTACCAGAGTCATTTTGGACCTGGCCATGTTGCGGAATTTGTGTGGTACTAATTTATTTTAATGCCAATACATACCTACTCTGACAACAGAAGGCCTACCAACGAAGTTTCTCCCTTTCGTTCCTTACCCGTGGTACACCTGGGTGAACTACGGATGATGACGCAGACCCGTGGTACACCTGGGTGAACTGCGGATATTGACGCAGACCCGTAGTACACCTGGGTGAACTGCGGATATTGACGCAGACCCGAGGTACACTCGGGTGTAGGTCGGGTGATGTTATTAGACTTTTTTTAAAGGAAGGAAGTGAGAAGGCAAGCGGGTCGACGGAGCCGCGCCGGGGCTCCTTTTTCTGTTCGGTTTGCCCTTCAGGCATCTGAAGTTACCTAACGGACCTAACACTTATTTTTTTAACTAGGTCGGATCTAACGACGCTAGTCATTAAGTAGGTAGGCTAGGTCCGTTATGTAACTTTAGATGCCCGAAGGGCAAACCGACTAGAAATATGAGTCACGGCGGGGCTCCGTCGACCCGCTTGTCTTCTAACTTCTATCATTTAAAGCAGGTGTTCCCAAACTTTTTTTTCTCATAGACCACTTTCAAAACTTAACTGGTTCTGGTAGACCCCAAACACCACCTTTCTACAATATTCCCAAACTCTGCAAAAAATGTGAAGATTACCTAAGTCTGGGACGATCTAACTATGGAAATTTTCGTTGCTGTTGAGTTTCAATCACAAATTTAGCAGAATTAGAAAAAAAGTGAGAATTGATTGTTTACTTTTATTAATTAAATGTGAGTGGATGTCAAAAATCTTAATAGCGATTCCATCCAAATTTACTTTTTTGACATTACATTTATTACTCACAGCCCAAGCAACGAATCAATTCTCACTTCTCATTCAGAGTGGTACCTAATATAAAAATAAATATTGTATGTATATTTTCTTGTATGTATTTATTCAAGTGATATGATAATAAGAGTCGCAATATAATTAAAATTAAACATACGTAAATAACGTAACGTAACTTCTAAGTACAGTCGAGGTCTAAGATATTTTTACAATTGAGTGATACAAAAATATCTTTACATTTAAATAAGTTTACACAGTAAATTAAATAAACATACTTACAACGCACATGACAGTTTCATCTTTTCACTTAATGCACCAAAGTTATGTTTACCATCTATCTTCCATAGAAACATTTTCACACATTGTGACACAATAGGTTTACATTGCATGTTACAAAATAAGATTTCCTGTCAATGTGCCTTGAATATGTTTACATTAGAAGTGGCACTTGAAACTTTACGTTCAAGCGTCCTTTTCTTTTATTTTCTTTTATTTATTGCTGCATAAATATTTTTACAGGATGATTGCACTGTTCTTAATTTGAATAACGACATGGAATTTTCATATGTTCTCTTATATTTGTTAACAATTTCGGTGCAATAACCGACTTCAAAAAAAGGAGTAATTCATAAATTAAAATTTTATGCTGCTGTTGTATGTATAAGAAGGGTCTTAAAACGCGAGTGGCGTGGGTAAAGATGCCACGAGCGTTTTGAGACCAGTTATACACCGTTGCATACAATACTTTTTCTACGACTCGTTTCAAAGGAATAACTAGTATTTGTTACACTTCACGCACCATGAAATTTCACTTAGTTATTGTGTAACTTACGCAATTTCTCCGGGCGCAACGTACAATTTTTTCTTTAGAAACACAAATAAAATCCTTTTTGGGTTCCTTAGTCAACTAGGAACCCTTATAGTTTCGCCATGTCCGTCTGTCTGTCCGAGGCTTTGCCCTTTGATTCTTAATGCTAGAAAGCTGCAATTTGGCATGGATATATAAAGCAATAAAACTGACAATATATCGTAAATATATGTACGAGGAAGATTCGTAGAGTTTTAAACCTGCCCCGTACAGAAAAAAATCGGCCAATAGCATGTCGGGTCATGCTCAGTATAGGTTTCCGTAGTTGCCCAAATGAAACTAATAAAAAAACAATAACGAGCGAAAGGGAATATATTCGCAGCGTTTCATACATCTTTTATTAAAAACAGCTTAACTGATCAAGTTCACTGTTATTTGACGTTGAAAGTCTGTATTAAGATTTACTTTCATGAATGGTTTCCTATTTGGGGACCCATATTTTAAAGGGGGGGGGGGGGGCATTAGATTTTATTTCTGTGACAGATTTATTGATTTCTATATCCATGATAACTTGTAGCTTTCTAACACTAACAATCACATACCAAAACCTCGGACAGACAGTCGTATACATGGCGAAACTATAAGGGTACCTTGTTTACTACGAAATGTATCGTTGACGTCACGCCTAAAATTAAAGGGGATAGAATATTTGACAGTATGGTACTGTTTTCGGTGATTGTCATTATTTAAAATAAGAACAGTGGTTTGTGTCAAACTGTAAAGATATTTATGTAGCAAGAGGTGTAATTAAAAAATATATACGCTTGAACGTAAAGTTTCAAGTGCCACTGCTAATGTAAAAATATTTAGGGCACATGTTATGTTATATGGATGAAAGTCCGAAATAAACATTATTATTATTATTGTATGTCTTTTCCGCTCACGGGACAATGGTGTCCCGGGCCTTTGGAAGGCGTGCGCGGAGCCGAAGTACCGAGGTACCGAAGTACCAATCGAGTACCACATAGCCAACACGTAGAGGCCCTTTTGATAATTTAATGAAATGCAAGGGGTACACCGAGCGGATGCTGTCCCTGCCCGTGTCATGGGACGCACACAGAGACAGCACCCGCCAGGGTGTACAGGAACTGTTGCTGGTTGATGGAATCTAAATGAACCGGACTATTGGGTGAATATGATGCAGGGCTCGGAACCGGTTAATCTCAAAATCCTGAAATAGCCAAATATTTTTAATTAGTTTATGCTCTTTATGTAGGACTCAATAATGTATTTGGGTTATTACTTCATATTGTAAGATTGCCTGATTAAACATGGAATAGTAGGCGAAAGAACGATAAGAACTAAATAAATACCGGTATTTTTGTATGGACGGAATACCGGTTTCCGAGCCCTGATATGATGGACTAATGGCTGGGCTATTGAGTGAGACAACTGACGTCTGCCTAATAAAACTGTCTCACATGTTTATCTCAGGCAGACGGTGACTCGCCCTCTGCTAGATGGGCCCCTAAAAATAGCGACATTAAAAATGGCCTAAGGGCAACACCGGTGCAGAGGGCTGGGGTAGAGAGGTGGCACTGGACTTTAAACATATAGCCAACTCGCCACTTAGGTGACCACATCCACCCCCGAGCAACAACTCTAGCGACTCCACTCTGGACAGCCGGTTAAGGCAAGCCAGAGGCGGGGGGCCTGTTCATACAACCAACCCACAGGACACCCCCAGGACGCTCAGGTACATAGGGTCGCTGCTCCCTAACAGCTCGCCACAAGCTGCCCTATGTTGACTGACTGCATTGGAAATCCAGTGGGCGATGGGGTCGTCACATCCCTACGCCATTATTATTATTATTATGTTCCTTATAATAGGCTGCGAAGTATGTCGTTTCAGGTGCGGCTAGGACAAGAGGTCGTTAATGGGATTTCATACAAATCTTGCAGGCCTAGGCCGGCAAAGTCCTCTTTTTTAATTTCCATTCCACATAAATTTGGGGCACAGGCATCATGACATTCTGCCACTATGCGTATTAAAAATAAAACGTTGATATTTTTGTTGTTTATTTCATTGCATGTTTGAGAAAAGCACTATACATACCTCGGCGGGAAATATGGGGTTGCCCGCCTTAGACCTATCCGACCTCGCTCGCTCGGCCGTCTATATGTCTTCGGCCGGCAACCCCTTTCGTCCCGGCCTCTGTAGTAATGTACTATTGTAACATGCAATGTAAACCTAATTATGTCACAATGTGTGAAAATGTTTTTATGGAAGACAGATGGTAAACATAACTTTGGTGTATTAAGTGAAAAGTTGAAACTTTCATGTGTGTTGTAAGTAAGTTTCTGTCATGTAGTGTGTAAACTTATTTAAACGTAAAGATATTTTTGTAACACTCAATTATAAAGATATCTTTGACCTCGACTGTACAAATAGTACAATGACAATCACAAAATAGTTATAATTTTAATGGGAGGGATGTACTTGTCAATATTTGCCTCCAGTTTTGTTAGGAACAATAAATATCCCCGTTCTGTGATGTTCAATCTGTTCCTATTTTTAACCGACTTCAAGATTTCAAAAGAGGAGGTTATCAATTCGGTTGTAGGTATGTTTTAATTTTTTTTCTTTTAATGTTTGTTACCTACTCAAGAACTCCGTCATTTCTGAATCGATTTTGAAAATTATTTTTTTAGATTGTAAGTATATATATCCAAGTTGGTCCCGTTTTTTTATCAAAACGCAGTTCTGATGATGGGGTCCATGAGGAATCGAGGGAACTCCTCAAATCTTAAAGGCAAACAGTGATTTTTGTGTTTTTATCAACAAATCAAGTATATTCATACAAAAATGTAACATTTGATGAAGTGGAACTGCTGATGATGATCAGAACAGAACTCTTCAACGTCGAAAAGTTCACGTTTGGCGATTTGTCATCCTAGCTGTGTTTTGTAAGCAAGCTCTATTTTCACGATTGGTTTTTTTCATGCTCGAGTTTTGATGATGGGACACATGAGGAATCGAGGGAACTCCTCAAATCTTAAAGGCAAACATAGTGATTTTTGTGTTTTTATCAACAAATCAAGTATTTTCATACAAAAATGTAACATTTGATGAAGTGGAACTGCTGATGATGGTCAGAACAGAACTCTTCAACGTCGAAAAGTTCACGTTTGGCGATTTGTTCTTCTAGCTGTGTTTGTTAAGCAAGTTCTATTTTCATGATTGATTTTGTCATGCTCGAGTTCTGCTGATGGGATCCATTAGGAATCGAGGGAACTCCTCAAATGTGAAAGGCACACAAATAGTGATTTTAGTATTTTCATGAACTAATCAAGCATTTTCATTCAAAAATGTGACATTTGATAAAGTGGAACTGCTGATGATGATCAGAACGGAACTCTTCAACGACGCATAGTACACGTTTGGCGAATTATCCTGTTTGCTGTGTTTGTTAAGCAAGTTAGATTTTCAAGACAATCATTTGTCAAGCTCGAGTTCTGATGATGGGATCCATGAGGATAATTGAGGGAACTCCTCAAATGTGAAAGGCACACATATAGTGATTTTAGTATTTTCATAAACAAATCAAGCATTTACATTTAAATAAGTGACATTTGATGAAGTGGAACTGCTGATGATGATCAGAATGGAACTCTTCAACGACGCATAGTTCACGTTTGGCGATTTGTTCTCTTCGTTATGTTTGTCAACAAGCAAGCTATGTTTTTAAGACACATTTTTGTTAAGCTTGAGTTCTGATGGAGGATTCCATGAGGAATTGAGGGTACTTAGTCTTCTACCATTATTTTTATTACTTTTTATTTTATTTATTTATCAAAACAACTGACAAAAACTTAAAAATAAATACAACGTCCCGCAAAACTGTTTGCACAGTTTGAATGTGGGATCCATGAGTCTATATAATTAGTGGTTAAGTCTTAATGTACGAGTATACAAATATAAAATACCTACGGTATATTGAATTTAAATACTGTCGAGGTAGTATTTTAGCAATGCTCTTTTGAATTTATTTTTGTTTCCCTCCTTTCTAATAGCCGCAACATACTTATAGCCATTTTTATTTCATTGTAAGTATGGAATCTAAAAGTTCACCATCTAAGTATAATAATCTTTCACCGGCCATTGAAGTCATTTTATTTTTATAAAAATTATTTGTCAAAAGGTTTGTAACGACGCTAAAACTTTCTTCGACAAGGTATGATGAGGGAAACGCTATCAAAAGCTTTCTCACAGTTCTCCACAGTCCAGAAAATTTTTCGGGTATTTCTTCGAACAGCTTGCTCGCGATCTGTTGCAGACTTGCAGTCGACAAGTTTTGGACTCGAATAGTGTAATTGTAATAAAATGTCAGTTTAATTTTAATCGAGGAGCAGCGTAAATGTATGCGTGTATTTATCAGTCATCCAGGCTATAAAAATAGCACAAAAAATGGTATCTGTTTTCGTTCTTTACTATCGAAACCAGGTACATTTTCGTGGACCCCCATTTACGAATTGTGAACCCCCCATTTTTTGTCACGCCAACATAGACCCCCGTCGAGTCTCCTGTGGACCCCTGGGGGTCCACCAGGACCACTTTGGGAACCCCTGCTTTAAAGGGTGGTCGTCAAAACAGAGATGTATCAGGAACACATACATGAAGTTTCTGGTTATGAAAATAGAAAAAAAAACATAACCAGCTAAGAAACCTTAGTAATGAACGTGAACGAAGGGGCCATAATAATGATATGATAATATAATAATATTAGAAACCGTACTTGAACTAGAGTATGATAACGAGGAATTCAATTGTAAGTTTTTATGCTCCTACATTCTAATACCTACATTCCTCATAACAGTAGGAGAGTCAGTATATTATTGTCTTCGTGCTCCTACCACTAGGAAAATTTAGAGTGAGGCGGCATCCGGGATATTTCCAATGAGTTAAAAATTTAACAGGGTAAGTGAATCATCATAACATGACTGTGTCGACACTTTTGTTTCGTTAGGGTCTAATCTCATCCTACGCTGTTTCGAGACGAATTAGAAACACTGAAATCACTTTAGTTCTACATATTACAACTTACTTACTTAGTAGAATCGTAGTCTATATAAGTCTACTATAATATAAGTAAGTATAAGTCTATAGGTCTACTAAGTTTTAAGTTCATTACTTAACTAACTTAGATAAGTTGAAAATTTTCGTTTCACTGTTCAATATCTTAAAAAAGGTCTACCAACACTTTAAACTCTTCAGGTGTTACTTCATTCCAGACACTGGTAAGTTTTTCTTTAAGATCAGCTTTTGATCTAGGATTCCCATACAACCTTGCTATATTCTTTTCACCCCATCAGAGCGTGAATTTTTAAAACGTAGACAACAGTTTTCTTTCATCATTATCAGGGGTCGTATAAGTACTTTTCGTGCCAGTGACGTCACGCTCCATATAGGATGATTTTAATAAGTCTTATTGTAATCAATCAATCATCATTCATTTATCAATAATCATGTATACATACACTTTTTACAATTATGTCTCTATTACAAACGCAATTTACCTGTCACATCACAACTTATAAAGTGCCACATTAGGTAATACTGCAAGTTTTTGTGACTGGTTCATGTGTAATACCAGTTTATTACCAATAATTAAACAAACTCGTCATCATAATAATGACGAAATAAATATGGCATTATCGCGTACAATTCAATGGCTAAGTAATAATAATTTAAAAGTGAATTTAGATAACACTAATTTTATTCAATTCCATACTGACCGAAGTGACTCACAAAATTTAAATATAAGTTATGATAATGTTCTCATTGAAGAGGTTCATAATACAAAGTTCCCAGGTATGGTCATCGATTCTCACTGCAAATGGAGGGACCATGTGGAAAGTGTCTGCAGCAGAGTAAATAGTTTTATATATGCTCTAAGAAGAATTGCGAAAACAGTTTCTATACAAGCAGCGCTAATAGCATATCACGGATATGTTAATACTATTTTTAGATATGGAATAGTTTTGTGGGGTAATTGTTCTGATAAAGACCAATTACTATTAGCACAAAAACGATGCATAAGAGCAATCTATGGAATTGGTCGAAGGGAATCATGCCGGCCGATTTTTATTGATAATGGCATACTCACCGTCCCATGTTTGTATATTTTGGAAGTGGCCGTTTTTGTTCATAAATACAAAACGCAATTTATCGAAGTACAGTAGCTACGTACCCGTAATGTTCGAGCACAATATACACATAAGTTACATAAACCGGCTGCCAAATTAGGGCTTACCTCAAAAAACTGTTATATCATGTGTATCACAATTTACAATAAGATACCCGATAGTTTTAAGTGTCAGAAATTAAACTTATTTAAGAATTTAGTTAAGAATTTACTCATATATAAATGTTATTATAATATTAATGACTTTCTGAATGATTCATTTTAATGTAAAATTGTAATCTCTTTTCTGACATTTATTTCTGTATTAATTTTTATTGTAATCTTTTTCCTGACACTTATTTAATTTTTTACCACTTTAATTGTAATCTCTTTCATATAATTTATTTTAATAATACATAAGTAGAATTAGACGTATGTACACCTGAAAAGGCAGTGGCGTGCCTAGGGTTGCAAAGAAGGGCAAGCCGAGGGATACATTTTTGTATTTTTTTTCACACACAATATCATTAAATCTATCTACTACCTTGACACCTTGCCATATTACCATACTAGTAAATCTTCAATCTTCATTATCACTTTATCACTAACTGGTGTGGCGTAGACTGGACAGACCAACAAAACACACTGAATGCATGCTATTACTAGATAAAATTGTACAGACATCTCAGCAATCGCACCGATCTTTGAAATTGTCGTTTATGTGACTTGCTTATCTGAGAAATACTCAAGTCAGGCATAGGTTTCGGTGAAAAAATAAGTTGCTTTTTTAGTGCAAAGTTTAGCGTGCCTACCTTTGCTGCGCCGATAACTTGTGCACATTTTAAATCGTCACACGGAACAACTTCATCCATCGTCACTTTCCACTTTAATAAACTTTTTAATACAAAACACTATCCAATCAAACAAATTGTTCCGTTTCAAGTAATGTACATAATTGTAATCAATGAAGTTAGCATCACAATCCATCCAGAAATGAACGTGCACGCGCGATAATCGCATTTGACTACCATCTGTTGATAACTTCACGTCGAAAGCCGGGCTTCTAGTCACAAACTATTTGCTAGATCTAGCTATAGATACGTATCTCTCGTTTTGTAGCAGTTTTCATAGATAAGAAAGAGAAAAAAGATATCAGCATTAAAGCCCGCTTGCAAGCCCGCGTGTGCGAGCGAGATGACTAGCCCGTGTCTCAACTCTATCGTGTTAAGACCGCTCGGTTCGCGCGGCAGTAGCGCCACTTGCTACGGTCGAATTTTGTACTACTACCCCGACCGCGCGGATTTTAATTTAGTTTAAAGTGGAAAAAAGAATTAGTCGTACATATATTTGGTTTTTGCTAATTTAGTAACGCAAGCCAGGCTTTTGGGCTTTTAAGGCCGTACCGCCACTGTGAAAAGGTAGGGTATGGTGAGTCCACCAGATGTACTGCAACTAGAACTGCAAATTGTCACCCATTTCCAATATACATGAATAAATCATTTCATTTCATTTCATTTCAAAGATAGTTTACATTCATATTTAGATTCAACATTTCTATAACCTGTTATAAAACTTGAAAGACTATAAGAATCTCACCTGCTTATAAATTAAAATTCTAAATATGAAAAGAAATCCTTAATAATCTTCGGAGGCAATAGGTCGTATAAGAAAAAATACCATTATAAATGCATGATTAAATGATTGATGATTAAATATTAATAATTACCATAACACCAATTGGAATCATGCAGTGTGCCGTCAATTTTACGTCACCACCGGTACGAAAAGTACGACCCCTGATCATTATTAAAGAATTTTCAAGTTCCTTATCTAAAATAATTTTATTTCCCATACAAAACTTCCGCCCCCTTTCTACCCTCTAAGGAGATGATATTTAAAAAAAGCTTGTGTGTTATTCTGATGTCTAAACTACAATACTTAGGTACTTGAAAGTTTTGTAGAAAGCATTTTAAAAGGTAGTTCTTAAGAGTCCGCGTCCGCAGTAAGCTCGGTTCTCCATACAAACGTTGTTTCGCTCTCATTTTAAAACTCCATTCTAGGATAACATGAAACTTTGTATACACAATGGAATCCGGAATATCTAGGTCCGAAATTATTTACTGTTGCTTGAAATTATAATGGAGAAAAAATACAGCGATTAACTATTAAGATTTTCATACAAGACGTAAAAAACTCAAAAACTCGCTGTAAGTATGTTTTTTCTATTACAATTTCTACCAACAGAAACTAATTTCCGACCTAGGCGAAACTAAATATGGCGGCTCCCATTGTGTATGCAAAGTTTCATGTTATTTCAGCAAGGCTTTTTAAAATGAGATCAAAACTACGTTTGTATGGAGAATCGAGTTCAGCCGAGCGTACTGGCGACTCTTAAGATTTTTAACTGGAACATACAACCAAATATCGCCAAAAACTTTAAAGTTTATACTTGTAAATGATAATCAATATTAGGGGACATTTTTTTTAAACACACATCGAACTAGTCCGATAGTAAGCTCAATAAGGCTTGTGTACTACACGATATATTTAATTGATATGTATGTATAGGTATGTATATACTTAAATACAGATAAAACATCTAAATCTCAGGAACAAACGTTTCTGCTCACCACAGAAACATATGGCGTTACCTACCGGGATTCGAAACCGGGACCTCTAGCTTCGGAGGCAATGTCACTACCAACTAGGCTAAACAGGCCGATTTTAATTTCACTTTGGGCTATTGTCAATTTAGGCTTGGTTTCTTTTTCATTATTGAAAGGTAAAATCTTTGTCTTAATTTGAAATTTGTTTTCAAAAGGGGGAGTGGAAAGTGAATTGTATTACACGGTAACAAACTTCCTTAATAAGCAAGAGACACTTTGAAAGTCCCACGCTGCTCAGCTTCGCTCTGGATTCAATAAACCATCCTCAAGCAGATATTGAATTTTCCTCCATTTTAATACATTACATTAGTCGGCCTCTTTAGCCTAGTTGGTAGTGTTATTGCCTTCGAAGCTAGAGGTCCCGGGTTAGATTCCCGGTAAGGGCATTTGTTTCTGTAGTGAGCAGAGACATTTGTTCCTGAGACTTGGATGTTTTCAATGTATTTAAGTATATATCTATTAAATATATCGTCGTCTAGTACCCATAACACAAGCCTTATTGAGCTTACTGTGGGACTAGTTCGATTTGTGTAAGAAATGTCCCCTAATATTTATTTATTATTTTATTATTACACGAATTAAATAGTGTAGTCAGCATCATATATGTATAGTTAGTATCAATCAAAGAAGCCAAATATAATGTGACACGTCCTTATTCCTACAGTACTACTGGCTACTGCACATGTGGCTAGCAGAGTGTATACGTAGATACCTATTTCACCTATTTAACCGACTTCAAAATTTCAAGAGGAGGTTATCAATTCGGTTGTACGTTTTTTTTTTAATGTTTGTTACTCCATAACTCCGTCAATTCTTAACTGATTTGGAAAATTCTGTTTTTGATTGTAAGTATATATATCCAAGTTCGTCCCGTTTATGTCAAAACGCAGTTCTGATGATGGGATCCACGAGGAATTGAGGGAACTCCTCAAATCTTTAAGGCAAACATATAGTTTTGTGTTTTTATCAACAAGTCAAGCATTTGCATTCAAAAATGTGAAATTGGATGAAGTGGAACTGCTGATGATGATCAGAACAGAACTCTTCAACGACGAAAAGTTCACGTTCGGCGATTTGTCCTCCTAGCTGTGCTTGTTAAGCAAGTTCAATTTTCACGATTAATTTTTGTCATGCTTGATTTCTGATGATGGGATCCATGAGGAATTAAGGGAACTCCTCAAATTTTAAAGGCAAACATATAGTGATGTTTGTGTTTTTATCAACAAATCGAGCATTATCATACAAAAATGTGACATTTGATGAAGTGGAACTGCTGATGATGATCAGAACAGAACTCTTCAACGACGAAAAGTTCACGTTTGGCAATTTGTCCTTCTAGCTGTGTTTGTTAAGCAAGTTCTATTTTCACGATTGATTTTTGTCATGCTCGAGTTCTGATGATGGGATCCATTAGGAATCGAGGGAACTCCTCAAATGTGAAAGGCACACAAAAAATAAAAAAAATATTAAAGGACATTTTTACACAAATCGAACTAGTCCCACAGTAAGCTCAACAAGGCTTGTGTTATGGGTACTAGACGACGATATATTTAATAGATATATACTTAAATACATAGAAAACATCCAAGTCTCAGGAACAAATGTCTCTGCTCACCACAGAAACAAATGCCCTTACCGGGAATCGAACCCGGGACCTCTAGCTTCGGAGGCAATGGCACTACCAACTAGGCTAAACAGGCCGACGAACACAAATAGTGATTTTAGTATTTTCATGAACTAATCAAGCATTTTCATTCATAAAAGTGACATTTGATGAAGTGGAACTGCTGATGATGATCAGAACGGAACTCTTCAACGACGCGTAGTTCACGTTTGGCGATTTGTTCTCTTCGTTTTGTTTGTCAAGCAAGCAAGGTTTTTCCATGATTCCATGAGGAATTGAGGGTACTTAGTCTTCTACCATTATAAACATACTTATAGCCATTTCTATTTTATTGTATGGAATCTAAGAGTGCACCATCTAAGTATAATAATCTTTCACTGGCCTCACCCATTGAACTCGGTTTTTTTTTCTTAAAAATTATTGTCATTTCTGTTTGATTTGTTGGTCCGTTTCACAGACACGGGCAGGGTGAACAATAAACACTTCATATTATTTGATTCGTTTATTTTATTAATGTTCTACATGATTCACGTATACACGCACAGAACGGCAAAGGAAAAGTAAACATAACTGTCACGTCTCCTGGTTACTTCATCTGATGAAAACTATTTTTGGGTATCGACAGACATCACAAATATGTTTTTAATACCTACTCACTTTCAGGTCAAATTATATCTTATTTAATATTATAATATGTAATACATCCAATCTCAATCTAGGGACTATGATGGTGGTTATATGGAAAGATTGATTATCGTGTAATCGAATCCTAGGGGGGCATCGATAAAAAAAAACAGGATTCAAGTGTGTACTACAAACGAAACCCTTTATTCATGGCGCAGACCATGTGGTGGGTCAGTGTCGAGCACTGGGACATTTACATCACCTAAACATAGCTATCATAAAGTGCTTAGTAGTACAGGTAGGCAAAAAGGTATTCTGAACTGCTATGCCCCCTATAGGAAGAACCATGAAACAGATCTACATATTTCTCGAATTAATCGTAAACTTTTTTTCTACCACAGGATGTGCTCATGTATCGGTGATCCTTTGGTTCAATTTGAAAGAATATGTTCATAGCCAATAACAGTAGATAATACTATTACGAATAACATCGAAGTGTGAGTAAGAATATAGCTTATTATTATATAACTTGTTCTGTCATTGACAATAATGTAGGTACGTTTTACGTTTACACAAAACTGTCGATAGTCGACACTACAGGGACAGTCACGAGTCACCAAGTAGGTATAGGCCTACAGGCGTTAGTGATATGTTCATTTGCAATGTCATGTATTGTTATTAAGTTATTATAATATCAAAATTATCAAAGTTGGGAAAACACATTAAGGCATCATTTTCCCATATAACAAGGCAAACCCGACGGGAATAGAATGTACGTAAAGAACGGTAATATTTATGTTTACCTACATCTCAAATCGGATAAGCTCTATGTACCAAGCGAAAAGGCGACCTTAACGTTAGCTAGAGCTATGTAGCAGAGTACACTCCGCAGCGAGATGTAAGAAAGAGCTTATAAAAGTATTGTCCAAATTTATTTTGCCTTAGAAGAGATAGCAGTCAAGTTTAGAGAATAATTTAGAGTCACAGAACAAGATCACAAGGGAGAATATTATATATCTCTTACAATATATTCATTATTATAAGATTAATACAATAAGTATTTATTTAAAATGTCAAGTACATACATATTTATTTATTACACTAGGTAGGTACATGTAACATATGTGGGCATGGTACCTAAGAATCACATCGACTATTAAGTACGAGATGTATATTATATGAAATAGATAACTAGTGATGGTTTACTAGGTACCTATTTTCGCGAGGAGCAGCGAAAATCCATGCATGCGCATGCGCTCCTCGATGGCAAACAACTGCCATTGTAAATACAATAATGTAAATGTAAAATGCTTATAAAGTAGGTATTCTAACACTGAGCATACACCACAACCAGAAGAATCAATCTTGAAAAAGGTAGGGTAAGTAGAAATATTGGTCACAAGCCGCCAGTAAGTCACATAGGGTAGTTCAATAGCGGGAACAGCTCTCGTCAGCGAAGTTTAAAGTTGGATAGGTTTAACAACATTCTCTTAAATAGGCACATATAACATATATCTAAACATAGTAATATATGTAGGTAATATTTAATTCTTGTCTGAAAAAGTCACAAGATCGACACCGTCAGCTACTTCAGTAATAGATATTTTTATACTTTATATATTATAGATAAGTACAATCTACGGAATAAGATCACATTTATGTAGGTAATAAAATACCTTATACGTCATTTATAATACAATTGGATATTAATTATGTATGATGACATCAGAAAATGATAGAAATAAGGTAAAACTGAATTCGATACGTTCATTGTTTTGATAAATGTACAATCAACGCGGTATATGTATGTATATAATAACCTCGACACGATCCAAACATACTTAACAAACGTGTTCCAGTACTTAAAATAGCTATCACGATATTTACAGCGTTGACTGTAGTAATTAACACTGATAATATATTTTCTATTCATTAAATATTTTAGTTTTATCTTTGGAAAGCTAACAATAGTAAAATATGAGGGATATTGTAACATTAATAGACCTATGAATTCTTCAATAAGCGACAATTTGATAAGACTATAAGGCGACGTTACCATAAAGTAAAATCTTGCGCCTGGTACCTTCACGTTTCCATCTTTTCCTAACTCCGCACATTCTTAAATCGTACAATTTGTTATATTCTCAGTAATTATTGCTAATATGCCTCCAATATGACTAGTTACAACGTTTGCAGTCTAATGCACTTAGTATCGACTGTGACAGGTGGGAATGAAATTCATATAGGTAGAGGTACCTACGCTACACCCGGCGAAGTCCTTCCGCACCGTGCGCACTGCTCTGGATATTACTCTGAAATTGGGTCATTAGCACATGCCTCCTTCTAAGCCGTAGTGCCCCAAATAACTTAATAAATTACGTTCTTACAAATAATTGTACAATTAGTTCGTGAATCAATTTATAATACAAAAGTTAACAGGGTGTGTTAACTTATTAATACTATTATTATTAGGACTTTAATTTCCTGCTTTCGACAAGTTTAAGAGAAGAGTCGTGCTACTTATTGGCCCTATTCTATGAATCTAAGGAAGGTCACTACGAGGAGATGTACAGGGCACGTATATTTTTTCCCAACTGAGGAACTGAACAGAAACTGAAACGAGGTTCTAGGTGGGTGAATGTGTTTTAAGAGCAAATTTTAGGGAATAAACACAATAACGGGTTTGTTAAAGCGAGCGATACTTGCATTTTATGAACTACCTTTTGCTATGTACGAGTATATTGTGGATAACAAATAACAAATAGATTACAAATTAAGCACAGTCGATACGTAAGCACATTTTAGAACATCATACTTAACTTAAAAATAAACAGTTCTAACATAAAGATCTTAGGTACAGTGTTTATCCAAAACTAATGCATTTTGTAATTGTTATATAACTTTGTAAGATATAAAAATAGATTTCTGAATGTTTAATAACTATTAGTTTTGTTTTCTACGTCAGGTACAAGTAAGAAGAGGATTGCCGTTACCTACATATGTATATAAGGGCGCCGTGCAGCAAGCTCTAGTTGCGCAACTTCACAGATTGCTAGTCCAAATTCTAATCAGTTCACTGGATGAATTGTGGAAGTAGCGACCCGCATGAGTGTTTAATATTGCTTGTAGTATTTGTACGTGCGTGGCTGCGAGTGAGCAGTGCGTATAGATAACAAACTACGTGTAAATAGTTATTATAGTTTAATATTAGGTATTTTAATTTAATTAATATCCATTAATAATTTTTAGATAAGTTACGACGTAAAAATATAAATATATTATCTTTAAATGAGATTCTATTTACTTATCATGCCTCCTTTGTACTCGAAGGATCCTGATTTTGAGTATATAATTTACGCTATAATGTGCGAAAACCTTCAAAAATACCTATATTAGCAGGGTACTGAAACCCTTCTCACTGAATCTGGACCGATGCTAATCTTTTGCATCGAAATCCTATCACAATTTGTATTAAAATATACCAAATTATTAATTAAAAACTTAATTACTTATATACTTAATTAGAGGTTCACTTTTATTAATTCAAAGTATATTTAGGAACTGCCTTTTAGTTCAGGATCTTACCTAATAAAGTCCTGTGGGGCAGTTCGAGTATGTTTTTTTTTTTAAAAAAGTTTAGCTGGCGTCTATGAACTAACATTCGTCACTTGATAGGTACATTTTTCAACTACATGAAATAATTTTAAGAGTATCAGGTAATATGTACCTACTCGTATTTTTACTTTTGTTCTTTGTTTTATAATCCAAAGAAGAACTTTGTAAAAAGCAGTAAATTGTATGCATCAATATTTTCCACTTTACTCCGTTAGATATGAGGATATTGGCTATGTGCGAAGTAGGTGGTGGGGGTAAACTAAGCGATCGCAGCGCACACCATGGCAGAAATGTGCAACTTCCGGGGACCTAATATCAAATTTACTTCGACGTTTCCTATTGGTTGCCTACGATTCGTTTCGTTTTATTATTTTCTTATTTATTTCAGTCAAATTTCCAGTAAGGGGTCTTTCTAGCTTACTAAAATAAATAAAATATTCATGTGTCATTATTTGACATCTCTGAGTTTGACATTGCTCCGGGACCCATGACGTTTGACGTTTCTGACGTGCACATAGCCAATAGAGAGTCATTCGGTGTATGTATAAAAACATTTAGTCACCGCCTCCAGGCGTCATGTGGTATATTTATGGAATCAGCTCCTGTACGTAGGTAGCCGGTTTATTTGATACCTTACTCAATAGGTTTCTGATGAAAACCTAAAAAAATGTTGTTTTTCCATAAAAATGATGATGCCACCATAATCGCCACGCTTGTCATGCAGGTTGGCGATCGCAGTTTACCCCCCATGAAATTGGGGGAGGCCTATGTCCAGCAGTGGACAACCTAGGGCTGATGTGGTGGATGATGCCACAGCTGGGAAATTCCACCCAAGTTCCACTTCTTCACACGGAAAACTCATTTAGCAATTTCCACTACTCTCTTGTTAATGTTTGGGAATAACGAAATAGATTTTGGTAGGTGATACACTAAATTTTTGTGTGACACTGAAATATTGACATTAGGAGTAAAATTCTTCAACCGAACGCGCCTCCAGACCACGTGTTTACGTAAATTGAAAGAAAACTTTATCTAGCCATGATTACTAAAATACAAGTAAAATACAAGTGTTGCGATACACAATATTTCCACTGTTTTTGACGCTAAAGACGATTAATTTACCAGTCAACATAACGACATAAAAATGAATCCTTTTCCATCTGCCAATTGCACCAAAAGGTCCGATGCCTAGTGATAAGCATGAAATTTGATTCCGAGTCTTGAATGTTTCCTAGGTATTTATTATATCGTCTATTAAATATTTAAAAGCGTGCATAAATGCGCTTTGTTATGGCAGATATCGTGCTTACGTAACCTTAACACAAATCTCAA
Source organism: Notocelia uddmanniana (assembly GCA_905163555.1). Taxonomy (NCBI): domain Eukaryota; kingdom Metazoa; phylum Arthropoda; class Insecta; order Lepidoptera; family Tortricidae; genus Notocelia; species Notocelia uddmanniana. Next base: position 56,413,225 of record LR991052.1, read on the forward strand.
GTCATTGAGCCAGCTCAAATGTATGATCGCCGGCTTGCCGTCCCGCTGCCCGCTGGCATCCAGACCAAGGCCTTATTGAGCTAGGCCAATTTATGTAAGATTGCCCCATGCTAGTTATTTATATTTTACTTATTTATTCGGTATAAAGATGTAACTAACGTTTTGCTATGCATTAGTAATGATTAAAATCACGTAAACATGTTGGAGGTGCGTTCATTTTAAGATGGATTTTAGTTTACCAGCTAATAAGCTAAATATATGTAAATGATCTTGATCTAATACGGGTAATATTGATTTAAGACCGTACGTCGAAGTACACACGAACTCAGAGCTTAGTAACTCTCAATGCTAGTCTGTTATGTTTTCATTGACAGCTTTCATGTTTCGGGCGCATCAGATCGCATTTACATATTATTTAAGTTTCAGTTAAATTTATACTTTTTAGTTGAATGTGGATCAAACGAATACATACTTAATATAAATTAATATTGCCTGCCTTGTAAATACCGATTGCCGCCTGGACGAGCATTTGACAGGTATTTTATTATTGCATTGGGATGTAGAGATAGTAGTTAAGAACTTTAGAGGATACATCAATATAAAATAAAAAATACCAGGGCTGATCAAATAAAAGAAGGTCAAGTATGAGTCGGACTTCAAGGATCCGTACAAACATGTAGGTAGATGGCAGTTCGTCTATCAAAGGATATGGTTAAGACCCAAAATGTAGCTTTTGCTCCTTATTTGTCCTCATACAGTACATTGACATAGGTGTAGTACTCAATTACTGTTTGTCTTGTGAATGTAACGATTGAGACAATTACTCCCACATACTTTTACAATCAGTCTATTGAGAGTTTTTACCGTAAACATTGGTTATAGTAATTGGAATTAAACATACCTTGGATTTGGCGATGTATGACAAACTAATACCATTCCGAGATGAAACCCCCAATATGACTGGATCCAACATCTCGTATTCCTAGACGTGTAACGATTGAGACAATTACTCCCACATACTTTTACAATCAGTCTATTGAGAGTTTTTAACGTAAACATTGGTTATAGTAATGGGAATTAAACATACCTTGGATTTGGCGATGTATGACAAACTAATACCATTCCGAGATGAAACCCCCAATATGACTGGATCCAACATCTCGTATTCCTAGACATTTAGGGCATTCCTAAACCGATTGTATATACATATAGGTAAGTAAAAACTCTAAGAACAAAGAATTGAGAGGGAGTGATAAGAATAGGACATGGTTGAAGTTAGTTTGGCTAGATTTAGGTAATGAAGTCACGAATATATATTTACAGCTAAGCATTTTAAGAATGCGGGTGGCGCAGGACCGGTCATTGTGGAAGTCTTTAGGGGAGGCCTATGTCCAGCATTGGACGTCTTTCGGCTGACATGATGATGATGATGATGATTTTAAGAATTGAGGACCGCTTTGATATGAATTAGGTATGTTTTAAAGTTACAGTTCCAGGTGCCGAATTAGAAGTTAATTTAGGTGAGGTCAGTGTGGGTAACTTAGGTGAGATCAGCGCGGGTAATTTAGGTGAGGTCAGCGTGGGTAATTTAATGCTATAATGCTGTCTATAAGCATGAACGTCAGCAGGCTTTTACTTTAATTTTTTAGTACTTTTATAGATTTCGTTTCCGGCAGGTTAAACTGTCGATGATACTCTTTAAATCAATAGGGAAGACCGGATACCTATAGTTATTTATTGTTTGATAGTAACCCAAAGTAGGTACATTGCACCCGTACTAATGAACAATCTCTTCTCTTTTTGTTAGTAAATACGTTGTAATATTTTCAGTATATGTTGTTATATGCTATGCTGCGCCTGTTATATGCTATTTTCAGTTATGAAATAATTTTAAAGATACATGGAATTAAGTCAATTACTCTATTAAAGTGTTAGTGCAAGAGAGAATCGTGCTGGGTATTATGTATTTTTCATAGTGCACTCATAGGAAGGTCAACAATTTGCGTCATGCTATCTGCTAATGTAACAATGAATCGGCCAGCTAATATGATTTCATAACGGTGATAAAGGGTAAAAGAACATGGTGAGTAAATTTCTAATATAAAGAGTAGAGTGCCCAAGATTATATCATTTTCTGTAATCAGTCCATGTGGTTCTACAGTATGTTTGCCCGAACTTTAATAAGTAGATAGGTTTCGGTTGCAAACGCAAATAATTCTCATTCAGTACATACATAATTTATTTTGTGCACTAATCGATTCCCAGTACATCTGACCCCGGTCTCCCCTATAAATTAAAAGAAGTATACGGAATATACTGTACTTTAGCAGTTTACTTTACTAGCATGTTTAACGGGATGGCTTAATGGACATTTTTAATTTACCTTTTGTTTTGCAAGTTTCCATACAGAGAGAATTATGCGGCGAAAAAATGCAAATTCAGTCTTTCTTACTAGAAACCCGAATTCTACACTATGTGATACAACACGTTAGTATAATAAGCTCTCCATAAGGTTAATATTCAATAATTGCGCCGTTTTTAATTTATGTGGCAGCAGCTAAAATTACCTAATGCTATTCAATATACTTTAATATCCCCCTCCAATAAAGTTTGTATATAGTATGCATGTAGTAAATAAACTGTACATAATAAGAAACCAAACAAGGTTAGTACTACATGCGTGAAATGACCGAAGTATAATGTTCAGTGTTAAATATATGATAACATTGGCACGAATAGATTCTACACATTCCAGTGTCGTAACACGTATGAAATCATAAGACACGTGCGGGATCACGATCATTGTCACAGAGCACGTGCTTTTCATAAATAACATAGATGAGTGAGACGAGACGGGCGTGAAGTGGGGAACGCGGAGCGTCGAGGCGGCGCGGGCGGCGCGGCGGCGTAACGGCGCCGCGTTCTTCGCACTCGCTTTAACGCTACGCGGCTATATCGTTAACGAAACTCTCTTTACGTACGCCCCGAAAACAGCTGGTACTGTAAGCAACCACAACATAAAGTGATTAAAATCAAAGCGCGTGCGAGACTGGACTGGGTGTCGGGCTCGCGAGCCACGACCCGCGGGCACTAGCCACTGGGCCGCGGCGCGAGCGCGGCGCGCCTCCGCCTGGCTTCGGCCTCGCGGCCCCCGTCCCTCCGCTATACTGGTTACGCTAACACCTACACTACCCCTAACACATGACAAATCACACACAGATTACGTACGAATTTCAGCCATTGCCAAACAATACATGTTAATTCATAGAACTTTTACTAACCTGTTTCTAGAAATTGTATAGTCATGTGTAATGGTTTTGGGTAGGTTGGGGGTAGTCTCTAATCAACTCTACAACAGGTACAAAAAGGTGTTGACAAAGCCTCCACGTTGTCCGGAGCAGGTATATAAAATATCCACGACAGGTTAAGAAACAGTCTTCATTTTGAAAAAAAATCTAATTTCATAAAATTTGAGACTGGAAATGTCCTGGGGCATTGTAACTATTACAATAAATAAGTTCTGGCCGTGTAGTACGACGAGTAAGAATTTCGAACCACAATACTCATTAATTTTGTGTCAAAACTGATTTATGTTTCTATGGCTAAAGTTAGTACCCAGTGACACAAGGTTACGAAATTTTTGACAAGAAATAGAGAATGTCCCTAATTCAAGCCTCGGTGACGCTGAATAGTCATACACATACTGGCCAAGAAAAAAATACAAAAAGACGGTCAAAGAGTGTGGGAAACCCAGGGGACGTTGCCTTAAGGGTTAAAAAAATCCCTTAGGAGGGGAGTGCCACGTGCTCCTTTTTATTATGGGATAATTTTTTTTAAGAAACCTATTGTGTGTGTTGTCATATGAAAGAGCTTTTTAAGGAGATTCTAAAAATATAGCACATCATTACATTCCAGCCATTAAAAAAAAATATAACAAAAATATTTATTTATTTACAGACTAATCCAACACGTGATACATATTACAACGCTAAAAAGGAAATATAAAATTCAATAGGATATAATTACATAAACCACTCAATTAACAACTAGTACCTAGATATATTCTGTCAAACAATTTTTTCTATTTTATTTGAACTGGACCGAACGCCACAACTGCGGGCGGCTAAATGCAGCTCGCGATCGGAACTCTGATCTTGAGCGAGGCGCAGGGGGACCGGGGGGACAAAGAACTTGTCATTTGTGATCGTTATTACCACTTAGATAATACCAATAATAAAACAGCACAGTTCCATGAACTGTACCACTTTGTAATATTGACTAATTTGTAAACTTGATATTTTGTATGAAACAAACTATACCAACTGATGAAAACACACTTAAAGGGTTAAAAGGTATTCCCCGTTGGATATATGGATATTACGTATCATTTTACGTATATAACTAATTTATAGTCTCGTAAAATAGGTACTGAAGTAGAACTGTGTCACTTTGTAATATGGAAAAAAAATCTAAATGAAACTATTTTCAAAATTGCTTTCTTGAGTTTAGATATGACGATATGAGGATATCAAGTATCATTAGTGGTATATTTCACAAAAAAAACAGCCATATCGCATCTGCGGGAGCCCAAAGTTGGTATGTTTTATAAATAATAAAATAAATAATAAATAAATATTGGGGGACAATCTTACACAAATCGACCTAGTCCCCAACTAAACAAAGCTTGTACTATGGGTACTAGACGACAATATACATACTTATTTACATAGATAAATACATACTTAAATACATAGAAAACATCCAAGACCCAAGAACACATATCCGTGATAAATGCACAAATAAATGCCTTGGCCGGAATTCGAAACCGGGACCTCTAGCTTTGGAGGCAGAGTCACTACCAACTAGGCTAAACAGGCCGAGTGAACATTATTTTTGTTATAATTAAAATAAAATGGCTGAAATGTAATGATGTGGTATATTTTTAGAATCGCCATAAAAAGCGCTTTCATATGATACCACACAAGACAGGTTTCTACAATGCTTTTTTTCCCATACAAAAAAAGGAGGACGGGGCACTCCCCTCCTAAGGGAAATATTTTTAAGAACTGCGGGTTAAAAGTTTTGTTTTGAACTCTAGTATGCGTGTGCCAAACAGCTAAACTGTACACGATACGATTTGCGGTTTTTTTTTGCGTACACCTTCCACTATAACATCTTTTGTCTACTACGGGACCAGATAATTAGGTATACTTCATCTCCTGTTACGCTGAATATCATTGTTCCGTATGTAAGACTAAGTAAATATTTGCACTGAAAGTAGATATTGTATTACCTGCTGGTTGTCTATACGTATCGGATAACTCTGTGAACACTGAGAGAAAGTACTATTGAGTTAAAAAAATATCTACTAAGGGTAGTTACCAGTATACGAAAGATTAAAAAGCAAACAAAAATAATCTGGTGCAAGAAACAGTTATCGAACTGCTGGTTCAATTTTGATTGATACAATCGGTATACGATGAATGATGGTACAAATATTAAATCAAATCCTGAGCCACATTGACCCACGTCAGGATGAGATCAAAGACGCAGTAATGTGCCGGTATTTTGCATAACCTGTAAAGCCGATTATGTCCATCAACTGGTGGTAAAATACAAAATTTATGATTATTATCACTTGTAAACTTGGCGTATCACTTATGTATGTATTTATTTGGTCATTTATTGTGTCATTACTGTGTAGAAATCAACTGGATATGTGGTTATTCGCAAACAATGTGGCAAGCCTGATAAGTGATAACACGAGAAAAAATAAAAAGCACTTGGTTATGGTGATCTGAAAGAGAAAGCCACTGAGTGATAATGAACAGGTATGAACGACCAAGATGTACGTAACATAAGTGCTTAATGGTGGACTTATCGGTAATAAGCATGGAATTTGGACTGAAGGCAATTTTTGAGACGCGACTATAGAAAGGTCATTCTAATTCTCAATTCGTAAACCTTAATTCTGAAATTATTATGATAGCTCAACCTTCTTTTACCTTCCCATTAAAAATATGAAAATAAAATTTGCCCTTTGTTAACGTTAGAGATAGGTATATTCATATTCAGAAATAAAGGAAATATGGATAATGTAAAATAACGTGTAATCTTAAAAAACGGTAGACGTAATACTGAAATACCCTAGATTTGACACGCTAGCATTTTAAACTCTTTTATCAGTCCAAGAAGAATGCAAAATTCTCTAGCGCCAATCCAAAATAGCTCCGGACTTTTATCTTTAATTTTGGCTAAAGATGAAAAATTTATGGAAACCACAGCTTAATTTTGGCACACTTACTCTGTATAGTACAAACCACTACTTAAAACCACCACAACACTGATGCCTATTTTTGTTTTACTTTAATCAAACCTACTTTTCAATATACAACTTCTTTGGAAATAATTCGCATTAGCACCTTTATATACTCATTCCTTCATTGAAAGTTTAATTCTTGCAGGCATGGGGCGGGCTGTATGTATCTCGGGATGTACTTGTAAGCGGAATAGTTAGGAGTTATATATAAATGGCGATTTTCTGAATCTGTACCAAACACAGAGATCGGATTCTATGCCAAAATTCAGCTGATACCCAAAATTTTCCGTCTAAATCTAAAAGTATAGGGCGAATCTTTATTACTATAAAAAATACTCTATCTACAGCCAATTGCTTCATTTAAAATAAAACAATATCTAATCATAAGCTCAAAAAAAGTCAATACGGACATGAAGTTCAAAGTTTGGTGTTGGTTTTTAAACGTGAATCTATACACGATTTTAGTGAATGTCTTCCCATTCCTACAAATATAATATTTTGGATAACAATAAAATCCAATTAAATATAGTTTCTTATTAAGGACTTAAGTTCAAACACCATAAATTTTATCAGTAATTTAAGGTCAATTTCATACTTTGGCACAAATTTTATATTTGCAAATGTATATACTCAAATGAGTAATGGACTTCATAGTTACTATAATTTTACCAGAATGGTACATTCCCTCTAATTTCAGTAGTCTCTAAGAATTTTCTATAACAATACCATATCACAGCACCATTATCATCCTGCTGTATATATCATACCAGCATGGTAACTTCATCTGTTTAACCTTTCGATTTAAGTATTTCTTATTTTTATTACAATTGGACATTTACAACAAACGAGTGATATGTCCACATTATTTTGATTAAAGCTTACAACTTTCCATTTCACTGCAGATTTCCTAGAAGCGAATATAAAACTCGTCTAAACCAAAACCGGTATGAATTACATCAAAATAACAGTGAACTAAAGGTATAGGTAAGTATTTTTCTAAAAAGTAACGGCAAATGAATCTAATATGGTGGTACAACATCAATATTTTGTAACTACTAAACACTGAGGGGTCGGACGGGGATAGCCATTGCCGGTGACTGTCACGGAAGCTTCGGGCCACGGGGACCGCAGGCGCGCTGTCGCTCGGCCGCGCCGAAGAGACGCTACGCGGGCTACTCGGTTCCAAACACGTCATTTACACCTAAGCCGGTTTTACGTATCAAATGTCACAAAAATTACATTCTGAATGATGCAATTTTAGAGTAGCGTCTCTTCGGGGACGCCGAGTAAAGGATGTGTTTTAACGCGTCAGTGTAATATTGAGCGAGGGGCACTTCCTGACAGCGATGGCCGTATGTTGGAGGGCGTTGTAGCCGGCGCTGGTGGCCCCCTGCAGCGCTCCCCAGTGCGTGGGCAGCTTGTTGTGCACGGAGCTCGACGAGCCGACTGGCAGGTGCCTTACCATGCCGCTGCTGAGCTGCTGCAGGATGCCGGAGCCCTGCGACCCGCTAAGACACGCCGACGGCCGCCGCGACCGGATCGACTGCATCGACGACGTCAGCAGGAACGGCACGCTCGAAGACGTATTCGGCATAGATCCGCCCTATGAACACACAACTTTCCTTCAGCATGGTGCATTATTGGATTTAAATAAAATTACCAGATAAGCCAACCGCGCTAGCACGGTGTGCGACCACCGCTTCAAAGTCGCCTTACAAGTTACAAGTAATTTTGTTACGGTATATATATTTTATTATTATTTATATATACCGTATATATGTTTAATTATTTTAAACATTGCAAATACTTAACAAAAATTGGGCTTGAAGTCCTTAATGTTAAATAATACGTGCAGTGCACTAGTTTCAGTAGGTAACTATCTGCCATATGCACAAATATGACATGTATGTAGAGGCATGCTATCGCAAGTGATACTCTTCAAATTACAAATTAAATTTGCGGAGAAGTAATCTTTCTTATAATTTTATTGACAAATGAATACATACGTTCGATCATTCAGCTGATTGACATGCTACGAGTATGAATTTAAATCGTAATCACTTTTAGCTTTAGCGTACGAAAGCGTGTTGGGTTTATGAAAATTCTTGTGATTCAGTTTACCTACTCGTTAAGATCTACTCTACGAGTGAACCAATAATCCACGGAGATGTTGCCGAATAAGTTTCCACGGAGTTTACAGGAACTTCATCAGTGAATCGTAAAACAAATACGACTACTTAAGAGCATTGAGTACGGGTATAGTGACGAGTAAACTGTAACCTGTTTTCATCGCTCTTCATTATTTATTGAATTGGCAACATCTTTGTGCAACATTTCTATAATTTATAACGCATATGATGAAATAATGAGCAGCGTCCGTTACAGTGAAGTGGAAACATAGGAGTCCCGAAGGCAAAAATCATTCCGTAGCGCAACTCATTCCCCTCGAGTCCCCTACGTATCCGCTACCCCATCACAGAAGTATGCCTAGGAGAGAAACTGTACTCACGATCATGCTCCGTGCAAGCTGCGTAGAAGAACAAATAGCAACAGTGAATGAGACAGCGTTATAAACGTTCGGCACAGAGCCTTACATACTCGTAGATAAAGAGATGAAACATTAACTAACGATATTGCCTTTCACATTTAACATCGAACATAAATATTTGGCGCTCACCAACGATCATGTGAACTAAATACATGTTTATGACCATTCTCAGCAAAACTTTACGTGACGGGCGCTTGAGACCAACGTATACAGCCCGTATATCTATCGCAGGGATTGCTAGATGGCGTAGGCGCCTAATAAATAGTCAAGATCCACTTTGCTTTAAACGGGCACGTAATTTACTTAAAACTCCACGAGTTGTCTGAACAAAGATATCGACGAAACTTCTTGAAGTATAAAATATTACAAATTTCGTAAACAAATTTATGAATATTAAAAGCTGGTGATAAACTTTTCATGTATATTTAGATTAAACTGTGTATATTTATCACTAGCTCTCAATAGTCTTTCAATCTCCAAAACAAATGAAATAAATGTAAAGAGTATTTTGTCTGTAATTAATTTAATTAAATAACAGGTTCAATAGTGCAATGCTAATTGGGTGGGGTGGTTTTGTAGGTATGAGATACGAAAATTTACTAAGGATGGCTAATTAGTTTTATAGTGTAATATTAACCACTTTAATGACATAATTTTAAAAATGTGGAATATTACTCGCCGATGGCACGTTTTGGGATGAAACAGACAACACACATATATCATCCGCAGTCGTGCCTATTGCTGGTTGTGACCACAGACGATAGCATTCAGTGAGGATCTACTTTCCAACTCAGACGTTAGGACACACTTAACGCTGAGGCCCTCATGCATAGAGATTTATAACAGGACACTTGTACAAACATGCACCATCTCATTTCTCCCTCAAGGTAACATTGCCACAATCGTCTCGCAGGATTGAAGAGATATAGCGTATGATAATGCGATGAGAAATCTAGTGAACGGGCAGATAGAGTCAGTTCATTGCGTGATAGAGACGACAATCGGGTTCGTGCAGATGTATAGTTATGATGGCGTTGTGAACAATGAGACATCTCTCCCAGTCGGTGAGGGAAGAAGATACAACCGCAGAAGATAATAGACCACATCAATATGACAAGCCGTTCCATGTCGACATTCAATAGAGGGTTTTGGGACAGCACGTAGCCAGGCAGGCGTACGCGTTACGCGGTGCACATCACTTACGACGCATTGTGATGCCGAGGGCACGGACAGGCTCGAGCCCGAGCCGCCTCGTCCCCTGTACTGGTAGCCCTGCCAAAACCAAACAACCACCACCGTCACTCTTCTGTACAACATCGTGCCACTTTCCACACCCACCCTTACCACTACCAACGGCTGCCTCACGCACTAGTATGTGCGTTCAATTCATCACATCATAACTCGTGATATCAAGATTCTACTCCTAATTATTCTCAATAAGCTACTTCTAATATAAAGCACGACTCACATACGACATTAAAAGCTTTGTTAAAAGTGCATTACTTACGGTAGGTGGAGACAAATTTACTGCTGACCCGCGGCGTTCTTGCGGGCCAATGCTGGAATGACGCCTCGTGGGCAACCCTGAGTTACCTCCGGGGGTACCACCAGGAGAGGACGCGCAAGAGGGAGCTATACGAATTTTAGGGGTCATTAGCGTGTTATCGGAGAGGCGGCGATTAGGGAAAGCGCTGGCCACACGTAGGAAATTGTTATCGTTGTTTGTGGAGTTGCTTGACCCAAAGAACCACTGCCCGATTCCAGTACCTGGGGAAAAAATAATATTCTTCACATCCTGTTAAGAACAATAAGACGCCAGTACCATTATTTAGTTGAGTTTCGGGGAACTAACGAAAAACAAATAATAATGAGGTTTTTTCTACACAGGGAGGGTTGCTTCAATCGAGTTTGACGGGGCCGTTTAGGCGTTTATATATGGCGCAGATGATGATAAAAGAAGGAGCACCACATAAAGCCTTTATAATTCATTAAAATTAAATTTTAACGAACGTGAAATAGGAAACCACTGGCCCTAAGAGGAGCTTATAATGCCCTTTGTTTGTTAATGTAATTTTTTTAGACCTCCATGTAATTACAAATATTTTTCTTACTCTTAAAACCACCACCAACACTGCCCGTGCCGACACTCTGGCCACCGATCGAGTTTTTACGCGCCATGTCTTCGGCGCTAGAGGTCTTGCGCTGCTCCACGCGTAAGTTCGGGATGTTGAAAGGCGGCACGTTCATGTTGTCGGTGCTCATCTGGTGCCGCAGGGGACGGTGCCTCTCGGGGCTCGTGAGAGACAAGCTGTCCAGTTTCAGCTTGTAACGCTGGTTCTTGTCTATGTTGTCCAGCATATCATAAAGAATCTGAAATAGTATTTATTTGTGTTTACTAATTGTATATGTTAGTCCCGGCTTTATCGACTTAAATTATGAAGTCTGGGACAATGTAACAATTATTCATTATTCGAAGACGAACGTATAATAAAAGTATCTTTCGAGACAGTTTTTCCCTGTCAAATTTTCTGACGACAAACTCAAATACAGGCTGTAACACAAAGCCTTCTGATGATAAGGCAATACCTCCATTAAGTTTGTGAATTGATCAACGTTCAAGGCTGGATTAACAGTTTGCGGTGCAAGCGACGGAATCATCTTCGTTGCCATCACGTTGGTTGTTAAGCCGAACTTCCTCTCCAAGAGCATTGACTTGTAAAGCCCTGCAATAAAATGGCAAACGTGATAGAAATGTAAATATGACTCGACGAATACAGTACAAGAATTTCGCAGCGGCAAAACATTCGCAAGCTATTGCGGTAACACTTCGCAGAGCAAAATTATATAATAAGTCTGAAGATAAAAATAGGACAGAAAAAGGAAGGAGCCGTCACTTACTTAAATAACATTGTAAAAATAAAAGTGTTGGAACCGTTCGCTTAAAGTTTCATCGAGAGTACTTACGGACAACCCGGTTGATAATATCGGGGTCGCTCAACCTCATGCTTAGAAGGGTAGGGATCACTTGTTCGAGAATATGATTCCTTTCCAGTCTGAGCAGAATTTTTTCGTAAAAGCCAAGTATAAGGCTAATTATTTTAACATCACTCTGATTCTTCTCCAACAACACTTTAACCTTGCCCAGGACCATCCCGTGAAGTGCCTTATCGTCGATATAGTCGGACACGTTCTGCATGGCAATCAGAGATGCAGTCTGGAAATAACGATAGGTGTTGCTCATAAGAACGGGAGTAAAAAATCGCGGAGCTATATATCATGTAAATAATTGCAACGGACATTACTAAAAAAACCAAGCCCTAGGTTGGCAGTGTCATCAACTGACCTGGATTTGGTTCGTGTTGTTATCCAAAGCGGTGTAGAGCATCGGCATAATCTCATTGTTCACCTCTTCCTTTTTGCACTTCCTTAAAATGACGTGCAAGTTTTCCAAGATTGTGACAGAAGCTTGAACACTCTTCGGGGAGTTCAACAGGTTCCTGAAACATACTCTGAGATTTTATCCATAGTTACACTGATCAATTGGAGTGTAGGTTTAGAAAATAGAAGATTCGTTCAGTAGTATTTACTTAAGAGTGGGCAGAACGTAGTAAGAGAACTCGTCCGGGGTGGCCTCGTTGATAAGCCAGATGACGGGCTGCAGGACAGCCGCCAGCACCTCCGCTGTGCGCACCTCCAGCTGCAGAGCCGGCCAAACGAGTTGCCAGCGGAGTTTCTGCAACCAAAACCTTCCTCAAAGTAACGTCGGTCACCGGTCACGCGGCGCGCCTTACTACGTGTTTACCTATACATTTCCTATACTTTTGGGATGTTGTACTCGTACATTAACAAGATTGGATTATCATTAGATTTTCAAATTATGCGTACTACTATCTATTCTGTGATTATGCATACAATTACTTAAGCTTTCTAGTAGTGATGGTCACTAAACTTATAGGTGACAAACTTAAGAAAATTACCTGTTGTATGTAGTTGTGACGTGTTCGATTAGGCGTTTGTTATGTTTGTGTTGCACATTTTAAATATGTGATGTCTATTCGAACACGCTGGCGAAACTTTAAGAGTTCCTCATTTACGACGGAACCCTTAAAAGGATTGTAGGTAGGTCTATTTGTTTTTGGAAACTGTCTTTTGATGTGTAAAAGTGGCGAGGCGTGGTCATTCTGTATTTAATACTATCAGTCTATAACATACATATTTCATGCCTCAACTCATTACATTTATAAACTTGACGATCCAACGGCTGGCCTCAGCAAACAAGCCTACTTACGCATAAAGCCGCCGCGAGTTTGTAGGCACGATAACCCCCAGGCCGAAAATGATTAAAGTTGTCACGGTATACACCGTAAAGTTCCATGTCAATTTTATATTATTTGGCTTCTTATTGATGCTTTATTGATGTGATCTTGAAGCAATTTACGAGTAAACTCTTTGGAGGAGAGGTAACATGTTTAAATGTAGGCTAAATATAGATATCACATTTGAAAAAAAAAACAAATTTTAAATATAGTTTGCCCAACTACTTTTGTTATTGAGAAGATATTAGAAACTGTTATTCTAAAAATGTAAATGAATATACATTTTAAATTCTTCGGTACTTATACCTACGTTGATTTAAATTATCTGCTTACCAAATCTTGGAGTGCAGTTACTCTTCTTTATTTAAATAAATCATGTTTTTCATTAAGTACAATGAGCTATCTTAAGGACCCATATTTTTTTCTACCCTGTGTATACCCTCTCGTGTTACGAATTCAATCATGCATGAAGAACCGCATCGTCAAACACGGCTTGATAAACACTCTAGGATCGCAAAAAGACATTAGGTATTATGTAGCTTGTCAATTTAGGCTCTCTTAACTCTTTTAGGCAAAACATCAATTCAAACATAAAACAACGCCGTAATATATAAACTTTATAGACTACACTGTCATAGCATATTTTAAAATTTTGTTTTCCTTAAATCACTTGTAAAGTTCTTGGAAGCCTGATCGTATAATTAAAAAGTTAAAATATACCGGTGATCACTTTTGCCCCGCTGGTGAAATAAAAAGTGCCGGGATGCTTATAGGTCGGGCTTATACTTTGTTAATTAGTTTCTTTTTGACAAAGCTACAGAAGATTTTAAATAGAGTTTTTCATGTGAAGGAATTCGTTAAGGTTTCTTTAGTTGAATATTAAATATTTGGAACGGATACGGACCTTCGGTATGTACGGCAGGGCGTCGATCAGAGTGACACGGTAGAAGTTGCTTTTCTGGTTCGGGTCCTTCATAGTGATCACATCCAGGAACTGCATCGCTTGGATTGCTACCTCGCTTTGGCACCTATTGGCAAATGAATAGCAACAACTTTTATTAACAAAACAAATACGCAAGCGAAATTTTTACACCAATGAACCTGAGTAATTATAGTTAAATTATTTATTTATAAATGAATACATATCAAAATATATACAAAACAACAGAGAGTAAAAAAATGCCTTTACTGGGACATCAATTCTAATGTCGTTGTTCTTATACAGTAAAACCAATTATACAATGAACGCCCCCCCCCTCCCCCCCTCACGCCTTCTAGTAGACATTGATTAAATGTGTATGTACGTTCCTGTGTATTGCGCCTATAATTACGTCAGATGTTAGTGGGAACTCACTAGAGTCGCCTTAAATTTGACATTGGTTTTACTCAAAAAAGTTGCCGTCTGTTATGAGTAGGTGTGCAGGCATCAGTACAAGAGCAGAGGCGCAAAATTCGGAAGTGTAAATTCAACAATCGCAAAGCAAGCAATAAACGCTAAATATGGTTGTGGACCCGGGTGTGTCCAAAAACTACGACCAAGACCACCGGGGATGGGCAGCAGCATCCCTGAAGTGCGGTGGAGATTGGAGATCTCGCATGCCAAGCGTGCCGATTAAGGTATTTACTCCCCATGAAATTGGAGAGGCCTATGTCCAGCAGTGGACGTCTTTCGGCTGATACGGTGGATGCTTGTTGAGGGTATACATTATACACATGCGTTGGTAATCTTACTTGAAGTATTTGATCAGCGGCAGCAACTGCGTGGTGGGTCGCGGATGTGGGTCGCGGGAGAGCAGCCGTTGCACCGCCTCCTGCAGCGCGGCGGGCACGCGTGGCAGCACCGCGTTCACCTGCTCGTCCAGCTGATCACCAACGATACTCGTATTATGTAGTGGAACTTTCATGGAAACTTGCACGTTTTCAGAATTTCACCTTTTCGCTATTGACTGGTAACCCAGAATATACGTAGCGTTTATAGTAATTTGAACGACTTTCTAATATTATTGTCTGAACTCAAGTTTGACGTTGACATCATTATCCTCACTGACTGTAGGGTAAATGCTAACAAGCCCATTCCTTATGTTGCTGACTACAACTCTTTAGCTACTACTAACAGTTTAAACCAAAATGACGGTGTAGTTAGCTACATTAAAAGCAATCTTACTCGTAGCTCTGTTACCAGTGAAATAACGTTAATACATGCCTAGTGCGTCCAAATAAAAGTAAATAATTGTGTAGTACTGGGTATCTATGGGTCACCCTCTAATGCAAACGCGTCAGATTTTATCGAATCACTTAGTGCACATCTAGAAATTATAAAATCATTTAACACGATAGTTATTACTAGTGATATCAATATAAACTTGATTCCACGACCTCAGTCGTCGAATTCCGTCGGAGTCAACACAAGAAAGAACGAATAGAAATAACTACCTCAATAATGTTAGCTTTATATGGTTTTCTACCAGTGGGGCTAGTATGATCGCTTATATGTCGGACATATAGCATTCGTCCCTCTCGCACTTACATACTTGACAGTACGGGACGAATGCTATATGTCCGACATATAAGCGATCATACTAGCCCTGCAGGATACACACTACGCCTTGTCCGTACTAGAGTTGTCTGGACCACTTTATGATTAAACTAGATACAGGCAGGCTTTCTGCACGTACAGCAGTACTCAACACAACAATAACTGATCACCTCACTATTTTCTTAGCCATATCCAATCATGTTGAAAATAAAGGCAGTGCTAAAACTAAATATGTAAATTACTCTATGGCACTTGCATACTTGTCTAAAATTAATTTAGAATATCTAATATCAAGCTCAGACCCACACTTTATAATCCAGGAGTTTATATATAATCTCAAGAAATACTTAGAGTCTGCTGAGTCAATGAAAAAGATACCAAAACGACAACGTGTGCTAAAACCTTGGATCACTCCCGGCTTTCTGCGGTGTATACAGAACCGAAATAAAATGCAACATGAAAGTAAGTTTGACCCAGAAAATGAGATTCTGAAAATCACATTCTGCAGATATTGCAACTACTGTAATAACGTCATTAAAAAATTAAAGAGAAAATATGATAGGGAACAACTCGAAAAAGCAAGGAACGACCCAAAAGCACTATGGAATACAATTAAATAGGTGACAAATTATAAAAGTAACAATACACAAAGTTTAGAACTGCTCAATTCAAAATCATCTCCTAGTATCTCTATTAACCATGCTGAAATGTCATACGGAAACTCATGATAATATTTTTTCATGCACACTGACAACCAATTCCCAATCATTAGTTCTTCTTGATACGAATCCAGAAGAAGGTAATCGACTCCTAATAAGACTGAAAAGCGATAGTGCTCCAGGCTGGGATGGTATACCAACTAATTTTTTGAAGCTTGCCAGGACTGTAGTAACACCAATAAACCTCTGCTTCTCTGAGGGAGTTTTCCCAAAGCCACTTAAACAGGCCCTGGTAACTCCGGTGCATAAGGGTGGAGCGAGAGACGATGTCAATAACTACCGGCCACAGATATTGGCACAGATTCTACCAGCTGTATCCAAAATAATTGAAAAACCTTAGATTAATAAGTTACCTTAATAAGTACGACATACTCTCTGACTCTCAATATGGATTCAGACAAGGGAAGTCTACGGAAGATGGTATTCTAGAACTTACCACAGAAATCATAACTCAGACTGATAGGGGCAGAAAATGCCTAGCAGTATTTCTGGACCTACGGAAAGCCTTTGATACCCACTCTTCTGTACAAACGCGAATGCCTTGGTATTCGGGAAAAACCACTTGAACTGTTCACTGACTACTTAAATGACCGAACGCAAAAAGTAAAAATAGGTAATTATATAAGTAGTGAGAAGTGCGTTTCATTTGGCGTCCCCTAGGGGAGCGTGCTTGGTCCCACCTTATTTCTCACATATATCAACGATCTTTTGAGTATCCTCCTTGACGGCGGTCGCGTTTTCTCATAATCAGATGACACAGCAGTGGTCTTCAACGACACTTCATAGGACGGTGTATATGCAAAAGCAGAAACGGGTCCGCATAAAATGGCTACTTGGCTCAGACTAAACTTGCTAAGTTTAGTTATGTAGATTAACAAAGTTTGTAAAAGTTAACAGACCTGTCAGGTCTTTTCATAAATTTAATACTTGTATAAAATTGGTCAAACCACAAACACCTCTTGTTAATGGACGAGCTCCTGCCACAAGTATCATTGTTTACTTAAAAGGAGACCCCGACCTCGTATTGTGCAAAAACCTTTGTTTAAACTTAAACCAATGAACCTGTTGTTTTTTTTTTGAAATGATCCCATTTTCCACTTTCAGAAGAAAGCCCCGTAGGTGCAAGTTTAGTAGAATAGAGGGCAGAATGAAGTTTTTTTTATTTGTGAATATAAATAATATTTTGTATAGTTAATATGAATAAAAATGAAAAAAGGTATGTAGTAGCAAGTTTTTAATAAATTTAAGGTTTGAACCTCCTTTTAAGCATAATGTTTGCTCGTGCTCCTTTTAACTTATAAGTGCGCAGTACGCTCGGTTCTCCATACAAACGTATTTACGCTCTCATTTTAAAACGCCATGCTAGTATAACATGAAATTTTGTATACACAATGGAATCCGGCATATCTAGGTCATAAATTAGTTTCTGTTGCTAGAATTTGTAAAAGAAAAAAAAACTGCGGTTTTTTTAGTTTTTTACGGCTTGTATGAAAACCTTAATAATCGCTGTATTTTTTTCTCCATTATTATTTCAAGCAACAGAAACTAATTTTCGACCTAGATATGCGGAATCCCATTGTGTATACAAAGTTTCACGTTATTCTAGCATGGCGTTTTAAAATGAGAGCGTTAATACGTTTGTATGGAGAACCGAACGTACTGCGCACTCATAAGCATAATATAAGAGATTTGTGTGTAATTTGTGTTTGTTTGTATATTTAAATATATTGCAATATTTTTTTAATTCCGGTGCATGTTTGTGGCATCCAGTTCGTTACTTTTATTTTACAGTACAGTTACCGTACCTTACTTCTAGTGTACAGTACGCAAATATATGTAACTACTTGTATGTCAATTTCTTTTTGTATTTTATTTTACTATTTCCCGTAGGTACCTTGTACTTTTAGTGTACAGTACTTCGATATGTGTCAATTTCGTTGTGTATTTGATCCTATTTTATGCGATTTCGCAGGTGTGTGAATATAATGTCACTCAACTTTATCATTATTGCATCGATTAAAGGGTTGCTTATGGTGGCGGGAGACTAGGTAATAAAATGACAGAAAAAAGACATGTCCAGGCTTTCTCAAGCGATAACTTGTACTGTCCACGGGACTTAAACTTACAACTCTTTTAAGCATATTACAATGTATCGTGCGAGAGGAAATAACTGATGTCATTTACGCTGGCCTGGAGACTGTTGCAGTTTTTAATTTAAAAAAATGTCTTCCCTGTCCGTGTGTAATAGTACATTACTACAGAGGCCGGGACGAAAGGGGTTGCCGGCCGAAGACATATAGACGGCCGAACTAAGCGAGGCCGGATAGGTCCGAGGCGGGCAACCCCATATTTCCCGCCGAGGTATGCTTTTCTCAAACAAACAACACAGCAATGAAATAAACAACAAAAAATACAAAGTTTTATTTTTTAATACGCATAGTGGCAGAATGTCATGATGCCTGTGCCACAGATTTATGTGAAACAGAAATTAACAAAAGAGGACTTTGCCGGCTTAGGCCTGCAAGATTTGTATGAAATTCCATTAACAACCTCTTGTCCTAGCCGCACTTGAAACGTCATACTTCGCAGCCTATTATAAGGAAAACACCAACAATATTTCATTGCACGTTTGAGAAAAGTTAGTTCCAGCCCGATGTCTTTGCACCCGAGTGAATAATTTGTACACAAGCATATATGTAACATTTTCTATTCTGCCACACTGTGGGTGCAGGAAACTTTCGGAAGAGGTTTAATACAATACTTATACACAATACAAAAAGTCAAATTCACTTACTCCATAGTAAGACTTTGGTTAACTGCGACATACACACAATATGGGTACTTGGTTAATGGAAATCAATGGTCTATCTATCTGGTCTATTATGAGTCTTGAATACGAGTAATTAACTTTCTTGATTGTACTAACATTAAATTGAAAGTTTCGTCATCTAGGCTGGGTATAAATTGATATAATGAATACTTCAAGTTTAGGCTTATTGTGGCAATGACCGTCTTGAGAGCTTGCCAAAGTCGGCAACGTCGTGACGTTTTAGGAAACACAACATTATATATATATATATATATATACTTATGTATATACAGTGTGTAAGTCTAATACGGGCGATAAATTAAATCGGACATAGTACTCGTATTCATTAGTGTGATCATGAATTAAAAAGTTTTTTTAAATTACATTTCATTACGACCCCATAATTATTATTTTTTAAATTTCTCAGCAGCAATGTACTGTAAACATGGTGGCGGTACCGAAATGTCAAATGTTCATTAGCAATACAACAACGTGAGCGCGTTTGCATTACATTGCGGGCTGAATTATTTTGTATGGACAAAATTATTGTTGCAACTTTAAGTAAATGTTATCTAATTACCTTTACTTTGTCCTATACTAACCACCGTTAAGAGATTCGCCCGTATTAGACTTACACACTGTATATATATCTGTTTTTATTCCTTACACTTTCCCATGCCTTAATCAACAAATCTCAAAAGTACTTAGTAAACTTAATAAAAATCATGTGATTATCATAAGGTATTATTTAAAAAGGTTGTGACATTAGAGGCTGATAACAAGGGTTCTTATAATTAGAGCGACGTTGTAAAAACGAGCGTAGCTAGTTTTTGTTATTAAAGTTTCGAGAATTTTAAGACCTAATATTTTATGTATCGTTGCATACAATAATTTTCCGCCGATGGCAAAATAATTTTATTTAAATAAAAAATCGATATGGTGGCAGAATACGGAAATTGACGTGTGCCTTAAAAAAATAACAGTTGTATAATAAAGTAAAGAAATCCATTTCTCCCACCAGTCATAAAATGACTTGTCTATGGCATAGACTTGCATTTGTATAAAAAGTTTATTGTTTTAATATTGTTATCAGTTATTTAATGGACAGATTAAAGATTATAACACCGGAGTAGAAAAAATACTATTTGATAATTATGTAACATTACATTAGTGATCTCTGTAGTATTGGATCCGGGGACACTAGCTTTATACCTCCCGCTACGCGGCGCGGTCTTTTTCTGTTATATCTTGCCACTGTTAACATGTCACAAAATGCTTTATTATTTATATAAATAGTTGTTATCGTATGACTTCTAAAAGAGCCCCTGAGTTCTCTGAGGCCTACTTAGGTATATCACATTGATAAAAAAATTATTTTGATTTTGAAAGGTTAAAAAGCGAACTTGATTTAAGTAGGTGTATAGTATAGTGAGCTTGGTCAAAGTCATTGCACTCGGAGCTTACCACTGCAGGCAAGTAATGAAACAATCGAATAGATACACCGCATTGATTGTGATTTCCCAAACCCTGTCCACTAGATTGATGCATCTATTGTCATGGAAGCAATCATGAATAGGCACCAATTTCGGAAGAGCTTTCGTGTGTGGCACAGACATAGGTACTATAAGGAAAGCGATTTGCACTTACACGATGAGTCGGTACATTCCTAGAGTAAAAGCAGTCTTATACGGAGCGCATCCTCAATACCTTTAAATAAGTAAGTTAAGAAATTCTCGACATAATTTGATGTCATTTTAGTATAAGATAACATAATTTTTAAGAAAAAAAAAACGACTTCAATGGGGGAGTCCGGTGAAAGATTATTAATCTTAGATGGTGCACTCTTAGATTCCATACAATAAAATACAAAAATGGCTATAAGTATGTTTATAATGGTAGAAGACTAAGTACCCTCAATTCCTCATGAAATCATGGAAAAGCCTTGCTTGCTTGACAAACAAAACGAAGAGAACAAATCGCCAAACGTGAACTACGCGTCGTTGAAGAGTTCCGTTCTGATCATCATCAGCAGTTCCACTTCATCAAATGTCACTTTTATGAATGAAAATGCTTGATTAGTTCATGAAAATACTAAAATCACTATTTGTGCGCCTTTCACATTTGAGGAGTTTCCTCGATTCCTAATGGATCCCATCATCAGAACTCGAGCATGACAAAAATCAATCGTGAAAATAGAACTTGCTTAACAAACACAGCTAGAAGGACAAATCGCCAAACGTGAACTTTTCGTCGTTGAAGAGTTCTGTTCTGATCATCATCAGCAGTTCCACTTCATCAAATGTCACATTTTTGTATGATAATGCTCGATTTGTTGATAAAAACACAAAAATCACTATATGTTTGCCTTTAAGATTTGAGGAGTTCCCTCAATTCCTCATGGATCCCATCATCAGAACTCGAGCATGACAAAAATTAATCGTGAAAATAGAACTTGCTTAACAAACACAGCTAGGAGGACAAATCGCCAAACGTGAACTTTTCGTCGTTGAAGAGTTCTGTTCTGATCATCATCAGCAGTTCCACTTCATCCAATGTCACATTTTTGGATGCAAATGCTTGACTTGTTGATAAAAACACAAAAATCACTATATGTTTGCCTTAAAGATTTGAAGAGTTCCCTCAATTCCTCATGGATCCCATCATCAGAACTGCCTTTTGACAAAAACGGGACCAACTTGGATATATATACATACAATCAAAAAAAGAAATTTTCAAATTGGTTAAGAAATGACGGAGTTATGGAGTAACAAACATAAAAAAAATAAAAAATAAAAAAAAACATACAACCGAATTGATAACCTCCTCTTTTGAAATCTTGAAGTCGGTTAATAAGCTATTTATTTATAATGATTCTTTAGTTAAATTAGCATATGCTACGTAATATATTGCAGGCGCGTTTATCTAAGATTGGGTTTCTTTACCTGATTATTTAGCCGCCGCCAAATAACTTATAGGTGTAAAATTAGGAAAAAGAGATGTATAATATAGGTAAGTATGTACAATTTCCAATTTTGAAGGCTTATTGATACATATTTCATGCTAAACAAATTGATCAGGAAAAATACGATAGTTTGAACTTTATTGTGTTTTTAATAAAATAATATACTTTACTTATTGTTCGAGTTCGAGCATTAAGAAATCCGACCCCGCGTAAATAGATGTTAGGCCAAAGAACATGTTAAAACTACAATTGCTAAGTGGCTTAAAACTTAATTGCACGCGCTCGGTCTGTTACCTCTTTTGGCGTGGGTTAATGTTTAGATAGTGGTACTCACAAATTCGATCTGCTTGACGTACAGCATGGGGTTGTTGTTGGCCTGGATGAGCGGCTTGCCGCTGTTGAACACGGCGCAGATGACTAGCCCCAGCGAGAACATATCCGACAGGATGTTGCAGTTGCCGTTTGTCTGGACCTCCGGAGCTGCATTTATTTAATACATATTACGAACTTCTTCGGTACAGTCCTAATTATTACCCATTAATACACATAAATTATTAGAAACAATACATAGGCGCTCTGTAAACTAGAGATATAATTAAAATGGGGTCTCTATTTCATATTTTTTTTATTGTACTATGTCCGAGTTTGTGAATATATGTTTGTGTAAAGTGTCCAGTTACTGTAATTAATTAGTTTTTATTCAAATCATATTTAAGGCACTATTGCATTAGGGTTAACCTGTAATAATAGTTGCTGTTAATTATAAATAAATAAATAAATAAATAAATAATTTCCCTATTAAGCCTTTGAGACGGTATAGTGAAATAGCGAAATTGGTTAAACAAGTCAGCTTGTTTCACTAGTGTATGTAGTTTAGTCATTTAATATAATCCCTGAAACCGACCGTGAGTAGACCAAATAAGCTCGATAAGAAAACTCGCTTTCCTGTTTCACTATAATAGACAAGTTTAGTGACATGAAAAAGTTATTGTATTGGTACCACTTTAAAAGTTAACGAAACGCCACATCTGTCAAAAAAGTCAAGACTGACTTTGATTAAACAGATATTGGTTGTCATTTCACTAAATATTGATTAAATCAATGGATTTTGTTAGAGGTATCATATAATGGAGACGCCATCTTAACATCCCGTGTGTATTGATGATCATATGACTTAGGGATTTGACCGGATTTCCGTTTTGATTTTTCTTTATGGGATTCTAGATACCAAGGCATTTGGGTTGATTTTGATGATTATTACGCCAATTCATTGGATGTAATCAAAACAACATAAAATCAAGCAAATTGCGTAAACTAAACTAAAAACCGCAAGGGTTCAGTAGTTGCCCACACAATACAATACAATACATTAGGAGGACTTAAAAACTAGCAAGCAACTTGGCTGTGATAGTTTGCCTTTTAAATCTATACTAATATTATAAAGCTGAAGAGTTTGTTTGTTTGTTTGAACGCGCTAATCTCAGGAACTAATAGTTCGAATTGAAAAAATCTTTTTGTGTTATAGTCCATTTATCGAGGAAGGCTTTAGGCTATATAACATCACCCTGCGACCAATAGGAGCGAAGACGCGGACGAAGTCGCGGGCAACACTAGCTAGTTCATTAATTTCATTATATACGTGTCCCATAGCTATGTCAAATTACAGCTTTCTGGGAGTAACGGTTACTGCGCTAAGCCGCGGACAGACGGACGGACGAAATTATAAGGTTCACTTCACCTTAAAAAGCTACTGAGTTACCAAACATTCTATCTGATATTTGCTTTAATGGATATTTATAAAACCGACCTACAAAGTCGAAATTACTTCTCGTTACATAAGTTCCTATTCGTCATGGCATGATAATGCATAATTGCGTCAACTTAACTTAGGTAGCATATTAAAATATCGGCCTGTTTAGCCTAGTTGGTGGTGACTGTGCCTCCGAAGCTAGAGGTCCCGGGTTCGAATCATTTATTATAGATGTTTTCTATGTGTTTAAATATTTATCTATTAAATATATCGTCGTATAGTACCTAAAAAACAAGCCTTACTGAGTTTACTATGAAACTAGCTTGATCTGCTGTGTCAAATATTGTCCCCTTACATTTATTCATTTATTTAATCATCTATATATATAAACGTCAAAGTCCTGACTGACTCACAACGCCCAGCCCAAACCGTTGAACCTAGAAGGCTGATTTTTCACGATTATATAACGAAAGTACCCAATAAGAAGGGATTTTTGAAAATTCCACCCTCAAGGGGGTAAAATGGGGGTTGAAGGTTTGTGTGGGGATGGAGTAAAATGGTAGGTGAGAGACTTTGTGTACGGACTCCTTATTACAATACAAGAAAAGTAATTTTAGGGTTTAAAAAAAATCCACCCCTAAACGGGATAAATAGGGGTGCAAAGTTTGTATGGGTATGGAGGAAAATTTTAGGTGAGAGACTTGAAACTTTGTGTATAGACTCCGTATTGCAATACAAGAAAAGTAATTTCAGGGTTTTGGATAAACCCACCCTAAGCGGGCTAAATAGGGGTGCAATGTTTGTATGGGGATGGAGTAAAATTTTAAGTGACAGACTTCAAACCCTGTGTATAGACTCCTTATCACAATACAAAAAAAGTAATTTTAGGATTTTGGAGAAACCCACCCCTAAGTGGGTTAAATAAGGGTGCAATTTTTTTATGGGGATGGAGTAAAATGTTAAGTGAGAGGCTAGAAACTTTGTGTATAAACTCATTATTACAATACAAGAAAAGTCATTTTAAGGTTTTGGTAAAAACCACCCCTAAGCGGATTAAATAAGGGTGCGAAGTTTGTATGGGGATGGAGTAAAATTTTAAGTGAGAGGCTAGAAACTTTGTGTATAGACTCCTTATTACAATAAAAGAAAAAAATTCAGGGTTTTGGAAAAACCCACCCCTAAGTGGGTTAAATAGGGGTGTGAAGTTTGTATGAGGATGGAGTAAAATTTTAGGTGAGAGACTTGAAACTTTGTGTATGTATAGACGCCTTATTACAATACAAGAAAAATCATTTTAGGGTTTTGGTAAAACCCACGCTTAAGCGGATTAAATAGGGGTGCGATATTTGTATGGGGACGGAGTAAAATTTTAGGTGAGAGGCTTGAAACTTTATGTACAGACTCCTTATTACAAAACAAGAAAAGTAATTTCAGGGTTTTGGATAAACCCACCCCTAAGTGGATTAAATAGGGGTGTCCTCACTGATGGACTTAAATCCCAGCTCTAACCGTTTCACCTAAAACTTTGAATTTTTCACAGTAAGCTGTTTATATGACGTAAGATACCATTAAGAACGGATTTATATAAATTCGACACCAAACGGGGTAAATTTGGGGTTGAAGTTTTGTATGGAGATCGTGTGATTTTTGAAGTAAAAGTGCAAGATTTTGTACAAAGACGCTTTATCTAAAGATATAAAAAGTACTTTCATGGTATTTAAAAATTCACGCTCTAAATGCGTAAAAGTGGGGTTGAAAGTTTCTACGAAGAACATGTAATTCTTTGAATAAGAACTCTAATATTCAGTATACACATTGCTCATGAAGAAGCTAAGAAACGAATTTATGGAAATTTTCCTCTAAGGTGGTTAAATATGTAGGTGTTGAAATTTTCTATATAGGTCGTTAAATTTTTGTCACCCGAAGGTGGAACCGCTACTAAAGTGTTTAACCACTCGCGTGCTCTCCGCAACTAGGGTTGCGATTTGGGAAAACGTACAGTGCTCTCGTAACACTAGTTGCGAGTTGGAGTTCCAACGGTTTTTAAATTGTTGCTATGCGGAACATGCAAAGAACGCTTTTTAATTGAGTTATATAGGTAGAGTATGAATGTGGCAACATTAAAAAAAATTAAAACCGCAGTCTACGGAACAATTTTTATAAAATATAAAAGTTGTTTTGATGACCATCGAAGTTCGGTACGTCAGCGAGAGAGCTCGCGATTAAAAAATGCTGTAAGCAATCAATTTCGCATTTTATAATTGGTATTATATACCAAATTAATCCCGGTTTACTGCTTCATAAGACGAAGCATATATTTTGATACTAATTAAAATGGAATGTGATAAATTCTTCCAACAAAGTACGTTGAGTAATGAAAATTTTGCGAGGTTAATTTTAAATCGTACATTATTATGTGATTATGCCATATTTCTGTACTAGGCTATTAAAATCAATAAATACCTCTATTAAAATCAACATAAATCCACTTTTAATGAACAATTAGGTATGTTCTATGCAGGATTAGGTGAATGAACTTGTGACGTCTATAAATACTATTGTACGCAACTGTGGTTGCACAAGGAATTTCCGCCGATTCGCGTCGGATCCACGTATTATGTCATAAGGCGTGGTGCACACTGGGCTATTGTCGCAGAATGGTTTAATTTAGTTTATTCATTTTTGGTAGGTTCTTTTACGCATACTAAGTGGCGGCCCATTACCAATGTAACTGCTTACCTTTTATTTATGAATCTATAAAGTAGAGGTAGGGTTCACTTTTACTTGTTCAACTGATCATATAAATTTATAAAATTCACATATTCCATGTAATGGTTCAAATAAAAATGTATGGTTTTTTTTCAAAAAACCATACATTTATGTCAGTGTTTTATCTCAGTTATTTGTAGCTCGCATATAAACTATTGTCATAGTCGTTTTAACTTAACACCCCAAAATTTCTTCATTGCGGCGGTGAAAACCACGTACCAATAAAAAAATACTTACCTCACAAAATAAGTGTATGAATTTTGTTGTTATTTGTAATGTATTTTTTTCAAATATTAATTTAATTTAATTTCTTAAATTTTCATTACAATTTTACTCGTTAGTGGTTATGTGATGTGTCAGGCAAGGATTGAATAATTATTTGTACAATAAGAGAGCAGTCGTTTTTTTGCGACGAGTGCTAATTTCGAATCCCGAGGTAGCGAATTATTATTATTATTAATCATTTATTCATAAAAGACACATTTATGGTTGCAATATGGTAGTATACTGCCAAACTGCGTAACAGTTTGTTGGCAGTGCATTTGCTCTTGATATACAGTTGTGTCAAAAACATATGGCTATTTTATATTTATGCTATTGTCTTTAGAGACCTTAAAATACCTATTAACATGCAAGTTTAACCTTATGTTATGTTAATGTAATCAGGACCAATAAGAATGGGTACTTACATTCTCATTGATCCTGACTACACCTTTCTAGTAATACCTTACTGACACTTTTCTTAAAACTACTCGTTTTAATTTTAACCAAAAACAATTTTTCGGGCGAAGGATGCCTTAATCGAATCACTAGCGAGCGTGGCAAGTGATTCTATGTTAGATTTTATAGCGTATCAAGGGATTCGAATACACGATATGCATATAGGTAACTTTGCTCTCGTGTACCACACACATACCACATCACATAAAACTTATTACCTCAGCAATGAGAACCTGTTAGAGTTAAAAAGAAACTTGTTGGGGTGCCAAATAAATATATGTCCTATGTCCAGCAGTGGACGTCCTTCGGCTGACATGATGAAATTACAATATAGTCAGTTCTGGTACCGTACCTACTACTACTATACTACGCAACGCAAAAGAGGGAGCTTATAAGTTTAATGTGTATATCTGTCTGTGGCATCGTGGTTGTCTTTTTTCAGAGCAGGATTTCCAAGAGAAATTTAGTAGTATCTTATAGCCGTGGATCAATATGACTGAAGCAACTATCGTAAACAAGAGGTCATTGAGATCTGATATGTAGAGCCAAAAAGTTGTAACTATTATGATGAAAAAACACTGCATTTTTAACTCCTCGAATTTATAATAAGATAATAACATAACTTTTCTCTCTGGAAACGATATTATTAGTAAAACATGTTTTATCAAAATTGGTTCAGCCGTTGTTGAGATATATAAGTTTGAAATGAAAATATCGGCGGTTTTCCAACTTTTCTACTTTGTCAGTTATTCTATATCACAACAGCCACTGATTTTTAAAATAAAATGCCAAACGTTATTATTACTTCAAGAATATATAATTAAAGTCACCATGAGTGTACCGCTGTTAATTTTGTATTAGCATTGTATAAGTAATAAGTTAAGGATCTGTAACTATTCGTAATTGATTTAATAAGAAATGTAAATTTCGTAATTTCAATATTGACGATCACTGCATGAACTGTGGTTTCGTTGCGCACCAGTGTATCCCGTCCTTGTATTGCCGCCATGATTAAACTTTGACAGCGCAGGCCCGCCGGAGTATGTCCGTTAGTTTGAGTCGGGACCTTTACGTGGGTTTTTGTATACCTTTGAAATGAGAACAAAAATATTAATCGAGTTGTAATCGGTCGAATATCTATTAAGTTGTGAAGTGTAACATGTGTAGTATATGTGTTAAATGTTTTATGTGGTTTGAAGTGTATGTAATTATTTTTAATCGGGCGTCAAATGCGGCACTCATTACGTTAGATATGAAAGGCAATTTTTTTATTGATAATTTGTGACAGAAATTGCTGCGATTTTGACAAAACTGGCACTTGTTATTTAAAGATTAAAAGTGTCTCTATCTACATCTGATAATATTTTTGAACTCGTTTGCCTAAATTATTAATAAAAAAATCATAAACAAACTACACTGTTTTGCGGCGAATTGCAAAACTGACAATGTAAACATTGCAAATGAAAAAGGTTTTATGCAAAATATTTCCCCGGGCCGGGATCATGTACTTTATTAACCGACTTCAAGATTTCAAAAGAGGAGGTTATCAATTCGGTTGTATGTTTTTTTTTGTTCTTTTTTTTTTTTTTAATGATTGTTACTCCATAACTCCGTCATTTCTTAACCGATTTAGAAAATTCTTTTTTTGATTGTAAGTATATATATCCAAATTGGTCCCGTTTTTGTCAAATCGCAGTTCTGATGCTGGGATCCACGAGGAATTGAGGGAACTCTTCAAATCTTTAAGGCAAACATATAGTGATTTTAGTGTTTTTATCAACAAGTCAAACATTTGCATCCAAAAATGTGACATTGGATGAAGTGGAACTGCTGATGATGATCAGAACAGAACTCTTCAACGACGAAAAGTTCACGTTTGGCGATTTGTCCTCCTAGCTGTGTTTGCTAAGCAAGTTCTATTTTCACGATTAATTTTTGTCATGCTTGATTTCTGATGATGGGATCTATGAGGAATTGAGGGAACTCCTCAAATCTTAAAGGCAAACATATAGTGATTTTTGTGTTTTTATCATCAAATCGAGCATTATCATACAAAAATGTGACATTTGATGAAGTGGAACTGCTGATGATAATCAGAACAGAACTCTTCAACGACGAAAAGTTCACGTTTGGCGATTTGTCCTTCTAGCTGTGTTTGTTAAGCAAGTTTTATTTTCACGATTGATTTTTGTCATGCTCGAGTTCTGATGATGGGATCCATTAGGAATCGAGGGAACTCATCAAATGTGAAAGGCACACAGTTAGTGATTTTAGTATTTTCATGAACTAATCAAGCATTTTCATTCATAAAAGTGACATTTGATGAAGTGGAACTGCTGATGATGATCAGAACGGAACTCTTCAACGACGCGTAGTTCACGTTTGGCGATTTGTTCTCTTCGTTTTGTTTGTCAAGCCAGCAAGGTTTTTCCATGATTCCATGAGGAATTGAGGGTACTTAGTCTTCTACCATTATAGCCATTTTTATTTTATTGTATGGAATCTAAGAGTGCACCATCTAAGTATAATAATCTTTCACCGGCCTCCCCCATTGAAGTCGGTTTTTTTTTCTTAAAAATTATTTGGTATCAATCGAAGCGTAAACTATTACAGTTTTAAATTAACATAAAATTTACATATGTTATCGATTTAGATTATAAAATAAAAATATATTTATTGCAAAAGATCTCATTCGAAAAGGTATGTTAAGTTTGTGACTCTTTTAAAAAATATTTTACTACAATGACCTATGTAATTAATTATATAAACAAATTTCCTGTTTCTTTAGCTTTATAACATAAAAAGAATCATAGCAAAAAGTTTAGACGAAGCCAGGCAATCAATTTATTAACAACACAAGACAATGCGCTGCTAATGCCCGGTGAATCTTGAGCACTTTAGACCACCTTTTTTTGAACGCGAGCACTTGAGCGGATAAGGAAGTGCTACAATAAAAATTAACCCAACCTGTAGTTGTAATTGCCTTCATAATAACTACGATTTCTTTCGCATTACCAGAATGGATGCGTGTGTGTATGTGAGTTGTGTTTAGTTATTGTTAACTTGGTATGTTTTTTTAAACAACAACAACATACGAGTAGGCTACAGTTTATTGTTCTGCGCGTGCAAAAGCCGCGGGCAAAAGCTAGTCTATATATATAAACGTCAAAGTCCTGACTGACTCACTTAAATCAACGCCCAGCCGAAACCGTTGAACCTAGAAGGCTGATTTTTTCATGATTGGTAGATTATAAAACGAAAGTACCCTCTAAGAAGGGATTTTTGAAAATTCCACCCTCAAGGGGGTAAAAAGGGGGTTAAAGGTTTGTATGGGGATGGAGTAAAATTGTAGGTGTGACTCTGTGTAATGACTCCTTATTACAATATAACAAAAGTAATTTTAGGGTTTTAAAAAAATCTACCCCTAAACTGGATAAATAGGGGTGCAAAGTTTGTGTGGGGATGGAGTAAAATTTTAAGTGAGAGACTTGAAACTTTTTGTACAGACTCCTTATTATAATATGGTATGGCTCATAAATGGCTCACCACGTACTTAAGAGACAGACAACAGCTAGTAGACTTAGAACACTGTAATTTCAAGACAGGTGAAATTAAACACGTCCAGTCAGACATAAAAATAATCAACGCTTCTATTCCACAAGGTAGCGTTATCGGATGCCTGTTGTTCCTGATCTACATCAACGATCTGCCAAAAATCATGAACGAACCATGTGTATTGTTTGCCGACGACATCTCTATATTAACATCATGTCATACAAGCACAAACCTGAGTGAGCAAATAAATACTATATTAGATCGAACAACAGACTGGCTAAATGAACACAATCTCGAAATCTCGTAAAAATAAAACAAGAAATAAAATACACAGTTTTCATAAATAAGCTAAAACAATTGCTTAAGTCTTATTATACCACTAGCATTTGCCCGCAGCTTCGCCCGCGTACTAAGCGAAATTTTTAACCGTCCACAAAAAACAGGTTCGTATGTTTGTCCACGATTATCTCGCGTTTGGCTGAACCGGTTTAGATGCGGTCTCCAGAAAAGTAGTTGTTACATTCTGAGGTTTCGCTATACGAAGTTTGGTGATTGTGATTCATTAACAGATGAACAGATGAAAAGTCAGTATACATTTTGAGAACCGGCAAACTGTTGAATTTCATTTGGTTTTGGCAAAAATAAGGATCGAAAACTATTATCATACATTTCCGAGAGGCCGAAGGGGAAAGGGCCGATGAAATAAAAGCATGTCTTAAATGGCCCTTAGTAAAAGTATCAGTGTAACAGTAACACCAATAGGTCTGTAAACGACCAAGCAGCGCGCAGCAGCCATAAACTCTGGTCCTTTGAAGTACAGAAATACGGCTAATTCAATATCATGTGTAACATTTATTTTTCCTACAGTTAAATTTATTAGGTAGGTTTTGCCAGTTACCATTGGAGCATCCAAAAAGAAAATTTGGCCTCACTTCCATTCGCACTCCTTTGGAGCGCTCGTGGCCCAACGGCACCGGCCTACCGCGTGCGGTGTGCAAGGTTAAGCAATGTGGGCGCAGGTCAGTTCTTGGATGGGTGACCGCTTTGAGTGGTTACTAACTGACTCTCGTGCTTTGGAAGGCACGCTAAGCCGTTGATCCCGGCTGCAATCGTTAAGCCAAGTTAGAGGTCTTCGAGCGGCTTGCGAACTTCTAACAGTCAAGTTGCCCACTCACTTGACAAAGGGGGGTCGAAGTTGCACCGCGTCCGTAAGGAGTACCCACCGTTACCCTACACAGGACCCCTGGGTGGTGCTAAAAGTGCAACAAAAACTGGCAACCGTACTAGTCTTCTCGAAAATCTCACGGTACGTAAATCAATGCGATACGATAAAAAAAATAAAGGTTGATTTAAATGGAAAAAAATATCGAAACCTCTATGTCGTTTTTAAAAGCAAATCCATAGACCCCACACGCCTATATAGTAACATTTTTCCAAATTTTACCTCGGATTCGTATTAAAGAATTCTCTCGGACGCTCAGATATCGATTTTAACCGAAATCGGGACGGAAATGATAAAAATGAATATGGCCGCCACTATTTCTAAATTCCTCTCGGACGCTCAGATATCGATTTTGAATGAAATTGGGACGAAAAATAAGAAAATCAATATGCATGCGACTTTTTCCAAATTTCACCTCGGAGTCGTATTAGGGGAGCTCTCGGACGCTCAGATATCGATTTTGAACGAAATCGGGACAAAAATGAAGAAAAGCAATATGGCCGCCACTTTTTCCAAATTTTACCTTGGAGTCGTATTGGGGGACCACTCGGACGCTCAGATATCGATTTTGAACGAAATCGGGACGAAAAAAAAGAAAATCAATATGGCCGCCGCTTTCACAAATTTTACCTCGGATTCGTATTAAGAGACCTCTAGGACACTCAGATTAGGATTTTGAACGAAATCGGGACGAAAATGAAGAAAATCAATATGGCTGCCACGTTTTCCAAATTTTACCTCGGATTCATATTAAGAGACCTCTCGGACGCTCAGATATCGATTTTGAACGAAATCGGGTTGAAATGAAGAAAATCAAAATGGCTGCCACTTTTCCAAATTTTACCTCGGATTCATATTAAGAATTCTCTCGGACGCTCAGATATCGATTTTGAACGAAATCGGGACGCAAATGATAAAATGAATATGGCCGCCACTTTTTCTAAATTATACCTCGGATTCGTATTACGAGACCTCTCGGACGCTCAGATATCGATTTTGAACGAAATCGGGACGAAAAAAAAGAAAATCAATATGACTGCGACTTTTTCCAAATTTTACCTCGGAGTCGTATTAGGGGAGCTCTTGGACGCTCAGATATCGATTTTGAACGAAATCGGGACGGAAATGAAGAATATCAATATGGCCGTTACTTTATTCAAAGTTTAGGTACCTCGGATTCCTATTAAGAGTCCTCTCGGACGCTCTTATATCGATTTATGTCGAAATCGTATCAGACGGCACTCACAGTCAGTTATTTCTTGACATTTGGCACAATTTTTCAAAAGTTTTCATGTCCACAATATTAAATTTCAAAACCGATGCCATTTTCGTAATTAACGTCCCAAAAAACCATGAAAACGACACCCATATTAATATTTAGACATTTCATCCCCCTCGCACCCCAACAGGGGGGATGATATTTCACGTCCTCCACGTGAGATTTTAAAATCATAGTTGTTTTCGTTATCAGCGACCCGGTATATCATAAAAACAATACCCATGTCGATTTTCAGAATTTCTCAAAAAACCTGAAACACGTATTTACTCATTTATCGTTAGAAATACTCCTGTCAAGTTTCGAATAGAATAGTCCAACTAATCATGTTTCCCCATACAAACTTCGGACCCCCATTTCACCCCTTTAGGGGTTGAATTTTGAAAAATCCTTTCTTAGTGCACTCTTAGACCTTATAAGGAACCTACGTGCCAAATTTGGAATCTCTAGGACCAGCGGTTTGGGCTGTGCGTTGATATGTCAGTCAGTCAGTCATTCAGTCAGTCAGTTTCTTCTTTTATATATTTAGATAAATGAATAGTTTGTTGATAAGTTAGTATGAACAACATATCCATCGTCATTACATATTATTATTGAAATAATAGATAAGTAGCCATAATAGTAGACTAAGATTTTTTGTATTAGCATGTAAGTGCTCCGTTCCCATAATTGCAGCGCCCTCTCAAGGTACATAATGTTTACGACACTCCGCATTGTAACACCTTTATGTCAATTATGTGCAATAAACTATTGAGTATTGAGTAATACAAGAAAACTAATTTTATGGTTATGGAAAAATCCACCCCCAAGCGGGTTAAATAGGGGTGCAAAGTTTGTATCGGGATGAAGTAAAATTTTCAGTGAGATACTTGAAATTTTGTGTACAGACTCCTTATTACAATACAAGAAAAGTAATTTCAAGGATTTGAGAAAACTTATCCCTAAGCGGGTTAAAAAAAATCTACCCCTAAACAGGATAAATCCCCTAAACAGGGCAAAGTTTGTATGGGGACGGAGGAAAAATTTTAGGTGAGAAACATGAAAATTCGTGTACGAACTTCTTATTACAATACAAGAAAAGTAATTTTAGGGTTTTGGAAAAATCTACCCTTAAGCGGGTTAAATATGGGAGCGAAGTTTGTATGGGGGATGGAGTAGAATTTTAGGTGAGAGACTTGAAACTTTGTCTATAGACTCCTTATTACAATACAAGAAAACCAATTTCAGGGTTTTAAAAAAACCTACCCCTAAGCGGGTTAAATAGGGGTGCGAAGATTGTATGGGGATGGAGTAAAATTTTAAGTGAGAGGTGGAAACTTTGTGTATGGGCTCCTTATTACAATACAAGAAAAGTAAATTTAGGATTCAGAAAAAACCCACCCCTAAGCGGGTTAATTAAGGGTATAAAGTCCAGAATGGCTAACTTAAATCAACGTCCAGCTCTAACCGTTTGACCTAGGAAGCTGGATTTTTGCAGTAGGCTATTTATATGGTGTAACCACTAAGAAGGGATTTTTAGAAAGTCCAAAGGGGGTAAATTCGTAAGTACTTTTCGAAATTCACCCCCTACAGGGGTAAGTTTTGGATTGAAAGTCTGTATGCAAAACATCGTATATACATTCAACCCCCATAGAGGACGAACAACGACGTTGTCCTCCTCCTCTAAGGAACTGTATCAAAAGATGCGAAAAGTAATTTTATGGTATTTTGAAGTTCACCTCCCGAACCTGTTAAATTTGGGTTCAATGCTCACTTTAAAGCTTAAACGCAAATTTATTATTTCTTTATTATTTAGTGTTGATGAAAGTAAGATGTTCAAACACTGCGCACATAAACATCTTTTACACTGATAAGAACAGTACTTTGATTCTCGAAAATGAGAATGATGAGATAATAATGTATAAAAGCGGTCGGTACATAAGTAGCTCCGAAGCTGTTTGGAGGATCTTGAAGTTTCCTATTCATGAAAGGTTTTTTCCTGTCGTACACCTTACTCTTCAACTTGAAAATGGTTAGCGTGTATTCTTCACCTCCTCCAACAAACATCTCAGAAAAGATACAGTCCACCTCAGCTACTGCCTCAGTCACTGGCTTTCTTTGAAATGCACTCGAAGGCAGAACCGCTACTAAAGTGTAAAAGGAAGTGCTACAATAAAAAATAGTTCTACCTATAGTTGTAAATTTCTACATAATAACTATGATTTCTTTCGCATTACCAGAATGGATGTGTATGTGAGTTGTGTTTGGTAATTATTAACTTGATATGTCCTTTTAAACAACAATAACGTAGGCTACAGTTTATTGTTCTGCGCGTGCCAATTTAAGCCGCGGGCAAAAGCTAGTAACAAACAAATACCGACTATTATCTATACAGGCCCGCTAGACAGAGACGCATATACATAAGTTATTTCTATCTTTAAGAGTTCATGGAGCAAAGTCATTCAAATTTTCACACTGAATTGTAAGTGCTCGGTGGCTCAGCGGTATCATGGCCGGCCTTAAGTAAGAACGAGAAACGATAGATCGTGAGGTCTGAGGTTCAAATCCCAGCTGTTGGCAGTACAAGTACAAAAAGGAGACATTGACTTTTTGAAAGAATTGGTTTCTCGTTGGTAACGCTCTGATGTCGTATCGGCTTTGCCTTGCGAGTTATAGTTTTAAATCTAGGGGGGGGGTCACGTTTCTCTGACGCTGACTGTACATACTCGATACATTTACAATTTACACAAAAACATTATACAACAACGAAAATCAACGTCGTCGAGGTAAACGTAGATTAAACATAATATTGCCATAGCTGAATTTGCAAAGCCGATTAAAAATAGAATATTTAACTGAATAAGGATCCTACCTCTATACCTAAATAGTTTGTTTATGAAGGATTCCGCATTCCGTTAGTTGGATGAGTCTAGACATTGTTGCACAAGGCTAGAAAGTTGTTGTTTATGCACCTGTCGGCATGTGAAGAGCGCGGTCGCGGTACCTACGAGTTTGTCAAAGTTTTAACAACCAACACGTAACTTCTAATATAGACCGGGTGTCACAGACTTATGCAATTTCCTCGGCGTTTACACATATTTTATCGTGTATAATACATATATGATACATTGCTTGTCAGAACGCTCAATGTAATTCAATCCTGTTCATCTGACAGCCTAACACATTTCAATAAGTTCCGAATGGAAGTGAGTGCTCAAAACACATTGAAATGTAGTTTGGATCAGAAGCGACGTACCAAATGGACCTCTAGATTAATATGGTATAAATGCTATGGGATAGAATAGGATGTGGCGGATGTCTGCATCTGTATCGGCAATCTTAGGAACTTCCAAATTCATTTCGTCGATTCAAGATTTTGTTTAAATCAATATAGTGCATGGCTAGGTAGTCTATTGGTTTAGCCTCGATGTGTGATTTGATTTATAACCCATAACTTGTCTTCTGGGTGAGCTCGCTTCATCGTCGGCCTCATCTTTGCCCCCCGGCTAGATGCTGGCCAAGAGCAATCCCATTTCCCAACAAATCCAAACTAACTGCTACGCAGTTTTGCAGTACAGTTGGTGATGTGACATTTGATGTGTCTTTATGACATAAATAAATTAAATTAAATTAATTAAATAATTTTAATAATAATAAAAAAGTTGTTTCACCACGTGTACTTGTGATTCGTATACATATATTATTCTCCTTGTCTTATCCGACCACACCCCTTGTAACATTCTCTGATATACACGTATACAAATCTTGCAACTTGCTTAACTTTGATTTTAATGTTCGGTCGTGCTGTGTGCAGTATAACTGGCCCTGACCAGTGAAGGGGCGCGTATAGGTAATATAATAAGATTAATAAGGAGAGCGAGTAAATAAGGCGGGCTTGAGTCTAGTTGTCCGTAAGGCCGCGGATTGGACGCCAGCGCAGCGAGCCAGCTTAAATGTATGAGCGCCCGCTCGCCGCCCGCCCCGCTGTCCGCTGGCGTCCAGACCGCCACCTAAATGGCACTCATGGTCCAGGTATTCGTAACAACTCTGTGTAATCGCAGGTCAGACATACATATATTGTCAGAGTTATATTCAGCACGGTCAAATGTATTCACTTTCGTTTCCCGTGCACTGGTCAACTCGTGTAGCATTTGCATATAAATTCATATGAGGGATTCTCTATTCCTGTTCAGATTGTATAGGCACTATTACCCCTGAGAACAGACACGAGTAAAAATGCTCATATTAATCTTTAAGCTACTGCACTCGCATTATACGATTTTCTGTCATACAAAAAAAAATTGACCATTATAATATTCAGTGAATAGTGCATAAAAGTGTCGTCCGTCTTTTTATGCCAGTTGGGTGCATTGGGATAGTTCCGTAATTGAATTGTAAACTGACGGATGCTCGCAATCTCCGATTTCATTTAGTTTTCACTTTTAATTTACGTCGGTAACATTAACTTCTAATCAGAACGGCTGGATTCGAAGTTAGATTGAGTATCGACCGAAGGCCGAGGTCTCTAGCTTTTACCTAACATTTTTAAAATATTTGCCATACTCAAAAAATGGGAACCGGACAATATTACTAGGGAAAATCGCAGTTGTTAGCACTAAAGATAGTTCCCACTTGTTACCACCAACAACTCAGCGGTAACGGATTGATTGGCAGTGAGACTTGGGAACATGTAATTTATTATAAATAATATCTAATCCCTTTCAAGTTTTTCTTAGAG
Source organism: Notocelia uddmanniana (assembly GCA_905163555.1). Classification (NCBI taxonomy): domain Eukaryota; kingdom Metazoa; phylum Arthropoda; class Insecta; order Lepidoptera; family Tortricidae; genus Notocelia; species Notocelia uddmanniana. The sequence continues at coordinate 56,451,443 of LR991052.1, forward strand.
GCACGGATCTCATATGTTACAGGACTAATACATATTTTAATACGTAAATGCATAAATAAATAGGTACTGAAGACAATCTACGAGATACAGTTCAAGCCCATTTTCTCTTTTAACGTGAGCTTATTGATGTGTCGCCTAGTTTTCCTACGGTGTCGTTATATTGGCGCACTACAATATTGCCCTGGAGTTGTGTGAGGAGTAATATTTTTATGCATGTGTCTAATTAGTGCTAGTATAAAAGGTAAGGCTTTTCTGAATAAATGTCAGTAGTTACGCAACACTCAAGTTGTTTACTTGTTTCCCTACGTCCCGCTCCACATGGCGACTTTGCCACGTGAGGTGTCGGATTTGGATGTCGAAAGTGCAGCAGGCGTACTTTATACGAACTGAGTGAAGACATTTTATATATTTTATTACCTACTCGACGTGTGCCCTAACAAATACGTTACACTTAAGGAAATATTATGTGTAACTCCAGAGTGGAAAAAGATGAAGTATTTATCACCCAAAATTCTGCTGGAAAAGGCAATAACGATGCAACGACGCCTGAAATGAAAAATCACCTCTCGCTCTTAGACGGAGTGTCAGGAACAACCTAGTGAAGCCATCAAAACTATGCCCACCAAGTAAATACACGTTCACTCACACATACACAAACCAAAACAACGCCCAGAACTATTCAGTACATGTCGACATGCTGTCACATACCGTCAAAAACCATCACTAAAAATATGGTCACCTGCGTCATTAAGGGATGCAAAAATAACTCCAGAACGTGCAGTAAATCCAAGAATATAACTTTTCATTTGTAAATATTGATCTAATACCTTAAAACACTATTTAGAAAATTAATTTTTTCTTCGCTTGGAACACAAAACCTCGACATTCTGTTGACGTTGATTGACGTAACATAAAGCGCGAGTGATACCAGAGTAATATTTTTATTTACCCCAACCATAGACATGAATTCCAAAGGTAGGGTCGATAGCGGCCGGTTAACGACCAGCTAAATGTGCCGGTTTGCCACTACTTAAATGAAGTGACGAACCGAACTGAAAGGATAGTTACTCGTTTTTAAATAGATTCTCATTCAATAAATACCAAATAAAATGCATACGACTCACTATTTATTTAGGGTCTGTTAAAATGTAACTAACTTTAGTTGAAATAACTTTGTTCTTCAGGTCGTCGCAAACTGAGGCTAGTCGCGTAACCGGCCTAGCGAGCCTGTGCGAGATGTGGTATTAATAAAACTAATAAAATCAAGTGGTGGTAAACTTGATTCTCCATACAGGCGTTGTTTCGTACTCATTTAAAAACGCCGTGCTGGAATAACATGAAAGTTTTTTTTAAGTTTTTTTCTTGTATGAAAACCTTAATAATCGCTGTATTTTTTCTCCATTATAATCTTAAGTAACAAAAACTATTGACTTAATATAGATTAGTTTCGTCTAATTAAATGTTTGATTTGTGACTTTAATTTGTGACCCGCTTTAGGTTGACACAATACTGTCATATATCTTGTATGAAAACCTTAATAATCGCTGTATTTTTTCTCCATTATAATCTTAAGTAACAAAAACTATTGACTTAATATAGATTAGTTTCGTCTAATTAAATGTTTGATTTGTGACTTTAATTTGTGACCCGCTTTAGGTTGACACAATACTGTCATATATTGAATAGAAAGGGTCTAGCAGGCTAAGCTAACAAGAGTGGCCCCCGCAAGGGATTTGGTTGTAATTTGAGGTGCAGTAGTGGCAGGACCTAAGAAAACTGTATGCGTAATATAAGCCTTCGATCTTCTTTTGTTTCAGACTTATTCGCGAAAATGTCATAAAATAAAGGTAATTTTTAAACTGTTATTTTAGCTAAACCAAGCAAGCGAGAGTAACCAAATAAATTTAGAATTAAGGAGCATAAAATGGGGTTCATAATGCATATTTTTACAGACATTCATATCCTTGAACTTAGATGAAAAAAAAAGTGGTTTTTTTTTCGCTTCTTTTTTTTGCCACTTCTCGCAGAGACACAGCTATCAAAAAAATAATAATAAGAAATATTTCATGAAACTGACAAAATAATGAGCATTCCAATGATGAAATTCATGTTTTAGATGTATCGAACGACAATGACAAAGTGAATCCGTCTCAGTTTTTTCGAGAGTAATGAGTACATGTTTATGAGCGGAGATTCATGTTATATAAATAAACAAATATTAGAGGACAATTTTTTACACAAATCTAACTAGTCCCATAGTAAGCTGAATAAAGGCTTGTGTTATAGGTACTAGACGACGATATAATTAATAGATACATATATACGTAAATACATAGAAAACATCCAAGTCTCAGGAACAAATGTTTCTGCTCATCACAGAAACAAATGCCCCTACCAGGATTCGAACCCGGGACCTCTAGCTTCGGAGGCAGTGTCACTACCAACTAGGCTAAACAGGCCGACTATACGACAACGAATATAAATTTAAATGTTCCTAGTAATAATACATATTCATATCTTCTTGACACCGGAGCTACTATTTGATCTTTGAAATTGCGCAGCGCTTTGAAATTGAATATCCCTATATGCAAAAAATAATTAGTTATTAATGGAATTGGAGGAAAGAAATGTGCTATTGGATATATTTACCTACCAATACACCATCAAGGCCATATGTTTGAACACAAATTTTACATATTCGATGATTTGCCATGTAATTATGATGGAATAATAGCAAGATTTTCTTTTGAAATATCACGCTTTAATTGATTAGCACAAATGTATAATAACTTTAAGTACGGATAATAAACATAGAGTTACATTGCCCCTTAACATAAATAAAAAACATTTCACCCTCCCACCGAGGTCAGAATCCGTGCACTACGTAAGCACAGATATACTTGTAGACTGTGTCATATATTCGAACGAGATACATGATGGTATTTTTTTAGCAGGATCATTGGTTACCCTAATCAGGGCAAAATCCCCCTTAGAATTTTAAATACAACGGAACATGAAATACAGTTATCCAATATTAGTGTATTAATACAAAAGGCCAGCGATTATACCCTTTGTTCCTTCGGCACTTGCGATAAAGTAAATGTTGACCGGCTCAAAACGTTATTTCAATACTTAAACTTAGGGAATTTGAACCTAGGAAGGAACAAATATCCCTAGAAAACTTGTGTGCCAAATTTCCTGATGTATTTTTCTTACCAGGCGATAAATTAACCACAACGAATATAATATGCATACTATATCTTTGAAACCTAATACAGTTCCGGTGTACAGTAAACCATATAGGTTGCCGCACGCTCAGAATAATATAATACAGAATGAATTGAATAATATGTTACAGCAAGGGATTATAGAGAAATGCTCAAGCGAGTGGTCTTGTCCACTTTTGTTAGTTCCAAAAAAGGGACGGATCGAGTGAAAAGAAATGGCGTATTGTAATAGACTATCGGAAATTAAATAATTGTATACAGAATGACAAATTCCCCTTCCGAACATCACAGAAATTTTGGACTCGCTTACCGGGTGCGAGTATTTCAGCCACTTAGATTTGGCAAACGGTTATTATCAATGCGACCTTGACATAAATAGTAGACAGTACACAGCTTTTGCCTCGGGCCAGTATAGAATGATCAGGATGCCAAAGGGTTTAAGGATCAGCCCTAATTCCTTTTCTAGGATGATGAATATTGCCTTTTCAGGACAGACATATGATAAATGCTTAGTTTAATTACATGACCTCATAGTTTTTGGGAATAATCTTGAGGATCATAATAAAAATTTGATGGAAGTTTTAAAATAGGTTGCGCAAAGTAAACTAAAAGTTAAATCCTAAAAAATGCGAGTTTTTAAAAAAGGAACTTTTATATGTAGGTCGCCTAGTGTCAAGTGACGGAGTGTTACCAGACCCGGATAAAATATCTGCGATACAAAATTTTCCTGTATCTGACTAACTCCGATGAAGTAAAAAGATTTGTAGCGTTTGCTAATTATTATACAAAATTCATCAAACAATTCGCAGAAATTGCAATGCCTTTAAATTATTTATCAAGGAAAAACGTTCCCTTTACATGGGATGAAAGATGTCAAATATCATTCGAAACTTTGAAGCTAAAAATTGCTTTCCCCCAGTTCTACAATACCCGGATTTATCACAAAACAATAAGTTTATTTCACAGACTGATGCATCTGGCTTAGCTTTTTGGGCGGTTTTAAGTAACGGGAATAACAGACCTGTCGCTTATGCCAGAAGAACACTTAATAGGTCAGAAAAAAACTATCCAACAATAGAAAAAGAGCTTCTTGGTATTTATTGGGCCGTTAAGCACTTCCGACCTTATCTACATGGTACTAGTTTTGTGATTCGCACAGATCACAAGCCACTTGTCTATTTATTCGGAATGTGTGATCCATCAAGTCGCTTCATGAAGTTTAGGTTAGCACTGGAAAAATACGATTTTATTATTGAATATGTAAGGGGATCGGATAACGCGCTGGCGGACGCATTGTCACGTGCCTATATAACGTGTAAAGACTTAAAGGCGTTAAACCAACATATACGCATGATGACAACAGGATATGGCCAACAAGGTAAAATTTGAAGATTCCCCGAAAATTGTAGAAACCCACAATAAGCTACTGGGTTCGGTAGAATTCAAGTTTATTAGTAAGATGGAGTTAGACACTAGGAAAAAAAGTTCCAGGTCAGATCGAGTATTGACTACGAGAATAATATATCCCATCAAAAACATCAATGTGAAAATGGGAGCCAAGTTTAATTTATTAAGAATATGCGATGCTTGGTTGTCGTCTTCACCGACAAAAGAATTGAGATATAAATGGGTGCCAAGTTCCGTAGATTCTCTGAAATGGTGTCAAGTCCGGCACTACATTGTTTACAGTAACAATAATTTACTGCGGCTTAATGCATTTTCAGCTTTAACTTGGCAGTTTTCTTAAATATCCAACTGCTTTTATGGTATTGTAGAAAACTTTTTGTAGAAAAATTAATAAAAACATTATATATATAGTAAAAAATAAAATTATGGAAATATTTATAGAAAAATTGTTAAATGAAATAAAGAAACCCGAGTGCCAGACAACACTCAAAATATGCATTTTAAAAGATAGAATAGCGTCCAAGACAACGCACAACGTAGGATAATACTGAATGACTTCAACCTGTTGCCCACCAGTGGCCACGCGGGCATGAGGCGAATGTTATTATTTCTGGCCAGGGATGGAAAATGATATTCGAAATTTTGTAAAGCGCTGTGACAAATGTCAAAAGAATAGAAATGCTACCCCAATTAAAGAACCGATGGTAATTACAACGACAGCAACTTATGCCTTCGAAAAAATATTTTTAGATTTACTCGGACCCATCGACAATGGTTATTCATATATACTCACTTTACAATGCGAATTAACAAAATTTGTTGAAGCATATCTATTATTTTCAAAAGAAAGTAAAGATGTAGCTAATCCTTGGTAAAAAAAATCATCCTTAAGTACGGCGTGTCTAGGCAGATAGCATCCGATCGGGGTACGGAGTTTCTATCAAACATTTTTAAAGAGGTAAGTGCGCTACTTGACATCAAACAGTTAAACTCTACAGCGTATCACCATCAAAACATAGGAGCACTGGAGAACACACATAAACATTTAGCAGCATTCTTACGTATTCAAACAGAAAAACATCCCGAAACCTGGAGCACTTGGCTACCATTTTCGAGTTTTTTGTTTAACACAGCGGTACATACAGAAACCAAGTACACCCCGTTTGAGCTTGTGTATGGTAGGAAATGTAACTTGCCTGGTAACTTGTTGAGAGACATAGTGCAACGCTTGTATAACCATGACAGTTACCCAAAAGAATTACAATACAGGCTGCAATTAAGTCAAAAAGAAGCACGGGACAATCGAATACAATCCAAGTATATGAGAACGTTAAGGTATGACCTAAAAACAAATAGTATAATGTATAAGGTAAACGATAAGATTTTGATAAAAAATGAAGTAGGAAATAAGTGAGAAAACATTTATTTGGGTCCATATCGAGTTATAAAAGATATGTCTCCTAATGTAGAGGTCGAAGTTGACGGAAAATCTATGTTAGTGCATAAAAATAGAACTAAGCCCTACTTTGAATAAAATACCTATTATTTTATATAAAAAATGTATCCTACATATTTTTTTTCTTCAAAAGAGGAGATGTGGGGAGTAATATTTTTATGCATGTGTCTAATTAGTGCTAGTATAAAAGGTAAGGTTTTTCTGAATAAATGTCAGTATTTACGCATCACTCAAGTTGTTTACTTGTTTCCCTACGTCCCGCTCCACATACGCATGCAGAACTTCATTGATACCACCATGCTTCCGAGCATCCCGCACCATTTACTGAAATAAAGGGGCGCAGCCACGCAATAAGGAAATTGTACTGACTCGTTACAACTTACTAGCCCCGCAAAAAAACAGGTTCATAGGTAAATAGTGACCTATTTTATTTTTTCGTATGGCATTTATATACGAACCGTGAGATCTTCGAGAAGACAAGTACGGTTGCCAGTTTTACTCTACCTAAGTCTACATCTGCATTCTCACTGCAGGCTCATTACACCAACCTGTGTAGGTCACGTGCGCATCACACGTATATGTACTTACACGTATTTTTACCCAAAGACATTTGAACAAACATTAAACAACTCAATAACGACCAGTTAATTGAAGCATAACGAGCCCGTTAAAAGCGCGCAGTTTCCGAACAAAGAGTTGTGTAAGGGCACTGAAAGACGACGCCGTGAATCTGTAATCACATAATAGGGGTCGGTGTATACAGTTTAATTTATTTGAGACGAATATTTGCGGCAAATTAATACGTTTAAATATGAACCATTGAAACAGCGTGTGAAGGTAGAATTTTAAATACCATTATTCGCAAGATCTCGTACTATTCGAATAATTTTAACTTCAGACCGCCCGGGGCCAGGCGTCGGCCACCGCTCTAGTGTCCGTCCATCCGTACTGAAGAAACATATATAAGTATCTATGTTAGATTATAGAGTAATATTCATTTGCTGTTCTGCCAAAGAACTTACTACTATTATGAGGTGATTCTCGGATAAATCGTTTTATCCTTATTTATGGTAAATTAACAGGATGGATGTTCTTAACCCATTCAAGACCAATGAACCACATCATGAGTGTACGACCGCTACGGCATAGCACATGTAGTTTTGCTAGGACTCGAGTACGTAAAAATAACTGTCAAATGCAAGTTACCCCACGATTTCAATTCGGTAATTTTTTTTCAATTATGGAGTTCTCACACGTAAGGTAGAAGAACACGATTTGATCAGCGACCGTCAGTATAGCTTTCGCCACGGAAGCTCGACCGGTGACCTCTAGTGTATCTTACTCACCGGTGGGCTTCAGCCATTGAGCTTGGACATAGCGAAGGCGTTCGATCGGGTCTGGCACCGTGGTCTTCTGTCGAAGCTACCATCCTACGGACTGCCCGAGGGTTTGTGCAGATTGATCGCCAGTTTTCTGTCCGGCAGCTGCATAAGAGCCATAGTAGATGGCAGTTGCTCCGAAAGCATGAACATTAACGCTGGCGGAACAAGGCTTCGTGCTATCCCCGAAGCTGTTTTTGCTGCATATCAAAGACATGCTGTCTATTGACTGCACCCATTGTTATGCGGATGACAGCACCGGGGATGCTTATTATAAGGGCAGTGCCAACATTCCTCGTTTCGTCTGTGTTAGAGAGTTGCGTACAACTTGTGTCCGAAATCGACACCACTCTAGTCAGTCTCCGAGTGAGGCCAGCTCATAATCTGGTCCCGTTCAACCCTAGAAACCCCATTCACTGTGGCCCCACGGTTCCAAGAAGCAGCTCTCTCCATTTCAGAGAGTATTGGGATCCTTGGTGATGTGTTGTGTGATATTTCCAGCGACGTACATTTTCGGAGCCACTTAGAAGTCAACGCCAAGCTGGCATCTAAAAAGCTAGGTGTGCTCAATAGAGCGAAGCGATACTGCACCCCGGGAAAGAGTCTTCTATTATATAAGTCACAAGTCCGTCCCCACATGGAGTATTGCTGTCCCCTCTGGGCGGAAGCACCTAGACACCAGCTTGGGCCTTTTGACTCGCCTCAGAGATGTGCTGTGCAAATCGTGGATGATCCCAATCTCACTAGCGATATTGAACCGTTAAGTTTAAGGAGAAACTTTGCCTCCTTGTGCGTGTTCTATCGATTGTATAATGGGTTGTGCTCCGAAGAACTGTTCGACATGATGCCCACGGCCGCTTTCTACCATCGCATCGCTCACCGTCGGTAGGGTATTCATCCTCACACCTTAGAAACTAAATGGTCGCGTACGGTACGGTTACAGAGGAAGTTCCTCCTTCGGACGCGCCGGTTGTGGACTGAGCTCCCTGCCAAGGTTTTCTCGAGGAACTACAGCTGGGGGTTCTTCAAGAAAGGAGTGTATACATTTTTAAAGGGTCGGCAACGCACATGTGGCTAACTTGGAGTTGCAGGCTTCCATAGGCTGCGGTGACAGCTTACCATCTGGCGGGCCGTAAGTATTATGTTTGCCACCGACGTGGTATAAAAAAATGCTTAGCATGCGCATGCCAGTCACCTCGAAACACATCAAAATGCGATTGTGATGATCAGCGATGAACAAAAATACATTTGAATAAGTTATGTAGTTGTGCTGGCATAGTACTAAGCTGAGACGAGCGAGGAGCTCGTCTCAACCTGCCTCAACGTAGCACGCCGTTCGCGCATAGTATTATTGGACAATTTATTATAGGACATTTTTTACACAAATTGAACTAATCCCATATTCAATATAGGTAAGGCTTGTGTTATAGGTACTACGCAACGATAAATTTAATAGATGTATACATATCATCACTCGTAATGCAGATAAACTCAGCGCTATTTCACACAAGCTCACTAAAACTGCAAAACAGTCCATGTTGCTGGTCCGATAGTTTATAATAAGCTGCCAAAAGAGATAAAGGAAACTAATAGTCTTCCGGTATTTAAAATTAAATTAAAAAAGTGGCTCGTCGAAAAATGTTTTTATAGTTTTAAGGAATTAGAAAATATTGCCTGAATAAATATAAATGTATCATAGATGTATTTATGTAATCTAAACTTAAATTTGGACTTGTAATGTACACTTCATTACCAATAAATGATGTCTATGTCTATGTCTATATACATACTTAAATACATAGAAGACATTCAAGTCTCACGAACAAATGTTTCTGTTCACCACAAAAACAAGTGCCCTTACCGGGATTTGAGCTCGGGACCTCTAGCTTCGGAGGTAGTGTCACTACCAATAGGCTAAACAGGCCGACAAAAGTCCATTCGCAATTATTATGACTAGATTAGATTTATATCAGGTAGCCTGATGAGAAAAGTTGACAATAGTTGTGAATAACCTATTTAATGTGTCTAATTACTTGTAATAACTCATCCGAATAACTTTATTTCTTTTTTTCAATAATTCAGCCATCAACTTTGTAACTGTATGTATGTAACCACATAAACTTTTAAAATGTATGTATGGTAACAGCTGCAAGAATTTTTATTTTTATACAAATATTAATACTTTCAAACAAAATGGTTAAAGAATATCAGCAATTTCAGCAGCCTAAAAACATTCCGTAAATAAACAAATACTGCTGACTGGCACGTAGATTAATTGCCACTGAAAAAGGTTGCGGAAACATTCGAACTTGTTTCAAACTGAATTAATAGGAAACCTCACTATATTTGGATTCGATACCTAACTCCTGTTCAAAGCGAAAATTCAATTTAAACAACTGTCAGGAAGGGCAGAGCCTCCATACGAGTAGGTACAAATTAAAAGCAGGTAAAGTGCACGTCAAGTAACTCAAAGAGTTTCTTACCTTAACTCACAGTCTATTATAACTATAAGTTTAGTACAATTGTTAATTAACTTCACCCGTAACTAAGCAGTAATGCATGAAACTTATAAATCAGCATGTATTTTAAGGGTTCCGTAGTAAACAAGGATCCTTTATAGTTTCGCCATGTCCGTCCGACCCGTGCTTTCGTCCGAGGCTTAGCTCAGCAACCGTTACTACTAGAAATGTTGCTACTACTATGATTTCCAACCGACTAACATTAGTTAATCCGATTTACAAAGAATGTTTGTCATTAATAATGTCACATAAACATTCACGGTAACAGGCCGTCATTTAGTAAATATGTATGTGATTTTTTTTATTGATTTCCGTTCCTTCAGGCATATAGCTGTGTATAGGTATAGTCATAGAAACGACGTAGCATATTTAGTTTTTCAAAAACACAAAAAAAAAAGTTCATACATAATATCACCAAGGGTGAATGAAAAACGGCCTTAAGAGTTAACGTGGAATTAAGCCAAAGTTACTGTCAAGTATGTTTTGGAATTCGTATGACACGCACGTCAACATTGTTTAATTGTTAAGGATCTTTTATACTACAAAATGATAAAAGGTATAAAAAAACTTATTGTGTAAGGACTTTGACTGACAATGGTTGACTGGTAGAGAATGCCTTGTGGCATTAAGTCCGCCATTTGTACATATTTCTTGTATTGTGCAATAAAGTGTAAATAAATTTTAGGGGAGGATGGTTGGCAGAGTTTCCCCTAGTAAAAGATGTCTCGACTTGAAGATCGTATAATGGAATGTGATTGTATTTACAGTATGGCTTCTTATATACTAAAACTTAACTATTGCTATTTCACTATTTACATATAAACAAGAAAAGGATAGCCATACAAGTTTTGGCGGGAAACTAACGCCCGCTGTACATTCGTAGTGGCATGCGTAGAACTCGCGAAGGCAGGCGGGAGCGACTGCGGCGCGTTTGCGCATGCGCGGAACAAGGGAATAAATACACCCTGTCGCGCGCGCAGTGCAGTTAGTATCGAGGAATCTTCGGCGGGAGCGCATGTCTGTCGGCTGTTGTCACAGCCAAACAAAACTTCTGTTTCCTGGAGCACTCCGTCAATCGATTATATTTGATATCAATCGAAAAACGTTCTTTTCAGAACGGTCAATCATTTTGTCACTACGTCAATCGAAAGCGTTCTTTTCAGAACGGTCAATCAATTTGTAGTTGACGGGACTCGGCAGCTACAAAATAAATAAAAATAAGGACTTTGCCTGGCCTCCGATAAATTAGAGGCATATGTTACTAATCCCGTCACGAACCGTATCACAGCAAAATGACAACTTTTACGGTCATGTTTTATCGTCAAATTCAGGTAATAATTTTACGCGAATTGTCTAACATGATACACAGCCATATAAACCGTCGTACGTAAAAAGTGACCATTTTTACATGTTATATCAAAATCTTAAAGTCATGTCATCATGTGCTAACATGGTAATTGTCATGGACATAAACATCACCACCACAGTAGATAATAATAATATTAGGGGACATTTTTTTATCGAACTAGTCCCATAGTAAGCCCAATAAGGCTTGTGTTATGGGTACTAGACGACGATATATTTATACGATATATTGCTTAACACAGTAACTCAAATAGAGTCTTTTAAGACCTTTTTGAACCTGCGCTCCATTAGAACGATAGGGTTGCCTCTCTCATTTTTGTAAATTTGAATAACATTATTATAATTGCTATAAAACATTGATTTGGATTCTAGCCCCAAGATACACAAATAACATTTAGAGGGTAATCTATAATAGGTATACTAATATTGTGCAATAAGTGTTTGTGTGCGGGGGACGTAATCACCGGAACCACTAGTAGGCTATATTTTTAACTCCTGACGCAACGAAAAAGGGGGGTGTTATAAATTTTACGTGTATAACTGTGTGTTTGTCTGGGGCATCGTAACTCCCTAACGGATAAACCGATCTAAGTGTGGTTTCTTTTGTTTGAAAGCAGGTTTATTACTGATGGTTGGTGGGAGACATTCAATGTCTTTTTTAAAAAACAAAAAAATATCGGGGATTTTTTAACTTTTCTAAGCTGGTTATAATATCCCGCGGCTTCACTTACGTTTTTTGTAATACACGGGCCAAACAGCGCGGGCAGCTGTGTATAATTAAATAAATTATAATAAAAAACGTACAACATTTAATTAAGTATTTTTATTTACATTAATATGTCGATACATTTAGTATAATATTATCAGGCCGCCATTTACGCTTAAATCGTCGCCGAAGCGATTGATGTAAAATTTGGCATGGAGATATTATTTTGATACCCTGGAAAGCACATTTGAATTTTTTTTTATCCTAGAAATGATCCTTTAAGGCTCCTTAACTCCTCACCAGGTGAAAAAAAGGATGGAAGATTCTACGGAAAAGCGATAATCAAGCAAACACCTAAAATAATTAAATAGCATACATACATATAATTTACTTCACACTTGTTTCCCAGAGGGGTAGGCAGAGATCACAGATTTCCATTTGCTACGATCCTGACCTAGCTACTACTTTCGCTACTACTACTTTCCGATTATACACGAAGAATGTTATGAGAGTAACATTTAGGGTACTGTTGACCTTGAGTACCCTAAATCGGCGCATTCAATAGTAATTATTCTCTATATTTAGGTAGGGCAATTAAAGGAGTTCTACGCGGGCGAAGTTGCGGGAAAAAACTAGTAATTTACATATTATTTATAGATAAATATTTACGCCGATTACGACACGAGCGGAATGAACGATTTTTTAATTTTTAGGTATAATAAATCCTAATTCTAATGAATAGTTTTTTTTTCAAGTAAATCATTGAAAACACGCTGCTTTGATTTCTTCGATCTGTTTGTAAATGAATGCAACAATTTACAGTTTATGCGTTGTCTTTCAAAGTAATGACGAAAAATTGCATCAATTTTCTCGACGCATTGACAAAGTCATCTGATGGTACAACTAGTAAAATTTGTTGTAACTTTTGCTGTAATCTTTGTATCTCAGGTAACTTTTGCTGTAATCTTTGTATCTCAGGGAGCGACTTTATGAACTAAAGTTGTCGCTGGATTGATTTGATATTATGAACTCAAAATTAAGCAATCGTGATGTTTGGCACTTTTTTTTAGAAGGTAATTGCAAACATAAAAACCGGCCAAGAGCGTGTCGGGCCACGCTCAGTGTAGGGTTCCGTAGTTTTTGTAATTTTTTCAAAAACTATTCAACCTATCAAGTTCAAAATAATTTTCCTACAAAGTTTTTATAAAGTTCTACTTTTGAGATTTTTAAAACTTATGGTTCAAAAGTTAGAGGGGGGGGGGACACATTTTTTTTTACTTCTGGAGCGATTATTTCCGAAAATATTAACATTATCAAAAAATGATTTTAGTAAACCCCTATTTATTTTTAAATACCTATCTAACAATATATCACACGTTAGGGTTCAAATGAAAAAAAAAACAGTCCCCACTTTACGTATAGGGGAGGTACCCTAATAAAATATTTTTTTCCATTTTTTATTTTACCACTTTGTCGGCGTAATTGATATACATATTAGTACCAAATTTCAGCTTTCTAGTGCTAACGGTCACTGAGATTATCCGCGGACGGACGGACAGACGGACGGACAGACATGGCGAAACTATAAGGGTTCCTAGTTGACTACGGAACCCTAAAAAGGTAGTTTCTTTCGGGAAGATCCATTTGGTTGTATTCAGAACTCATGATTTGAACGTAGCCGACTAGTTCTTCATTGTTCAAATCGGGGCATTCTATTCATTCGGGAAGTGATGCTTCGTCATCATCATTCAATTGAACCAGCTAGCTGGTCTAAATGAAAAGTTTCCCTAAATCATCTGCACAGTTACCTGCCTTCGGAGGTCCTATGATTTTAGAAAAAAAAATTTTTTGTAAGGCTGATGCAAACTCTGTGCTTGTAGTAGGTTCGGTAGCGAGACCATTTTTTGTCCGTATTTGCCCAAAAAAGTTCTCAAGCACATCCTGGTTGAGCCTCCTTGTAAGTAAAAATGTCAATCCTTCTGACTTTAAATCTTCGAGAAGAAGCAACACAGATTTAATAGTTATTTGAAAGCTGTTTATAAACTTTACATTTGACGTAACATCTTTTCCAGGTTTTGGATGAAGTAACTTGAGATTTTGGCAAAAAAACATTTCATTTAAAAAAATATTTTTCTGACTCTTTGCCACATAACGCCCTTCTGTATTAATAACTATCTTTTAGATTTATGGAAATCAAGGAATCGTATAAATTGATTATAAGCTCAGCAGTGTCCTTCCCTGATTTTTGAATGAGATTAAAATCCACGTAAGTTGATATACCAGCGGCAACTGAATTACTTAATAACTGCGTAGCGTAGCAAACTTTCAGTCTCTCAAAACTTGTTGTGCGCAGGCCCAGCTCTTTTTCTTATTGTTCTCATAAAATTGTATAATAATATGTTCATATTTAGCTACGCGATCTTGAAAGTGGAAGTCCTAAGCAATAAGATTATTGCGAACCAGTTCTATTTATGAGATGTGCATCAAAATATAGTATATTTTTCTGTTGTTGACAACGAAATAAGGCTTTTGCGTGGTTACAGATCTTTTTTTGCTGCGTTAACAAGGTCAGATCCTATGTCAGAGACAAATGTTCTAATGTTAAGTCATATCTCAAATAACTTTTCCAGAAGTCTGTCAATCCATTCAGCTATTTTGTCATAATTTCTACATTCGGAGAGCAATAGAAACCCCACGGGTTGTTTCCAGTTAATAAATATTCCACGAATCATCACAATTAAAGCCTTTTTTGGAGTTTCTGGTGACTACTCCGTCAATTTCGTGAAAGACAATAATTTTGACCTCTTCGATGTTTTAAAACAAATTGGCCTTTAAACTCATGGCATCTATAACAACTGAGCAGTTCTTTTCCATATCTGTCCTAGCTTCAACTTTAGTTTTAAGTATTGACATTAGTCGGTCGTTTATTTCGGTTGTGTAATGGATTTGGACATGGAAGAAATATTGCAATTTGCAGCAACCGGTAAGCTTGCGGACTGGTGTAATATAAATTCCAGCAGAACATTTTATAATTTTGGCGATATCTATTTACTAAATCAGCCAGCTCTTTTGTCAAAAGTCTCTCACCAAATTTGTGACAAATATCCTTTTGGTAATTTTCAGGTTGTTATTTTTATTTCACTATTCCAAAGGATTGGATTTAAGTTTTCTTTTTCGTGGTGAATTGGATGACAGAGATGCAGGCGTTTGAATTCAGTCGTTTGCTAAAAAGTTGTTGTTTTATCTGTCTGTACACATTTTTAACTGACGTCGTCAAATAAATCTCAGCATCTTTTAATATATATTGATTACAGATAAAGTTAATATATAGTTTCACATAAATTCATTTTACTTGTATACTTATTGTTATACAATGGCCTGTAAAAGAAGATATAACGCCCATAAACGTGACTATAACTTCTGTACTATTTAAATTAGAAGTCTATGTCCAGCAGTGGACGTGCTTCGGTTGATATAATGATGACATATAATCATTGTCTTCATCATCGATTACGAAAACAAAAGCAACATGCGTCAACTCAATAATAGCTAATAAAATGCTTTACTATGAGTGAGCCAAATCATATAAAATGATTAAACTTATTTAATTTTTATTTTATTATGATAATCAACTAAAATTTGACGCAGGGCCGTTCACTGAAAGCACTCTGTTTAATTGGTTTGAACAACATGATAAAACCCTAGTATCGGTTTTACCGAAGCTTGGGTATACGAGTACGTTAAATTTCGCTATATTATTT
Organism: Notocelia uddmanniana; assembly: GCA_905163555.1. NCBI lineage: Eukaryota > Metazoa > Arthropoda > Insecta > Lepidoptera > Tortricidae > Notocelia > Notocelia uddmanniana. The sequence continues at coordinate 56,467,263 of LR991052.1, forward strand.
TCTTTGATGAGCATTTCCGAATACATCTATTATGTACAATATAATATTATTCAGTAAGCTTTCGTTTTGTGAAACATGTAAATTAATGTTATACAAAATGTTATACTTTTGGTTGACCCGTGGTGTGTGGTAATTAATTAATAACACTGCACTACTAGGAAAGCACTATTTTATTTTTATTACTTTAATATAAAGGACTGGATGATACACTTTATTAAGACCGGGAGCAAGAGAGGGGGTGCTCTCTATGAATGAATGTATATCTATTACAGCTGAATGATTGGATATCTAACACAAAATCTTAACCTACAGCGTGTTTTATGTTTATTTAATTAAATGAATAATCCTACAAAAGATGTACCTGAAAGCAAAACTGATATAGAGGAAATTGTATTGCTTGTTACTATAAAAGGTAAATAAAGAAATAAGTTTTTTAATTAAAATAATTTTCGGTATAATCTTTAATGGTGGACTATAGTAGTTTAGGAGTTGCTATGACCACCTTCTGTCTCCAAAATCAGATCAGCTTTATGGTGCCATACCATAACATTGCATTGTCACCAAATTTACACAAGTATCCTGCATTTCAGCGCAATCGGTTGATGATAACCGTTCTAAAATTAGGTTGTACATAGGTAGGTTCTAAATAACAAGGCAAGTTTAATGAAAACTGGTAATAAAAACAGTTTACACGCTCGAGGTGAACTTTAATTTTATTGTCAATGCTATAAAAAGCTTTAATACTTTAATATGTTCACTGCCAACAATTTTGTAGCGCTACGTAGGCGATAACATGAGAAATCCCGTACGTAGAGGAAAGACCCTACGAGGTTCTTGGCAATGAAAGTGTCTAAACTCGGAGAAAACTAATTGGAAATGAGCCCGCCGATGTACACCTGCAGTGTAACTCTCATCGATTTCTTTAGAACCGTTTATAAGACTCTATTTAAAAAAAGTTATTTTCAGTTATTTGTACCTACTGGTATTATATGGGACTCCAACAAACTGTAGCTGTACGCTCAAGCTGACGTGAATAATATTAACTGTGCCATTTCCCTTATTAACGCCGACCTGGATCACATCGCGGAATGGTCAAATAGTTTCGTCATTTGTGTCAACCCAGCTAAGTGCCAAGCTATAATTATTAGCAGCCAGCGATAATTTTCCAAACTTGGTACAGTTTCTGTTGCACCGATCCGGTTCAAGAACGTTGTAATTCCCCTCAGCACAGCTTAGCTTTCTGAAATTAGTCGCAAGGTCACCGGAACGCTAAGAATTCTCTATAAATTAAGGAATTTCCTACAAAATGGCAAAAACGGAACCCTTATAGATTCGTCATGTCTGTCCGTCCATACGTCCGTCCGTCCGTATGTCACAGCCGTTTTACTCGTAGACTATAAGCACTACAATTATGAAACTTGGTAGGAAGGTGTATTCTATGAACCGTTACAGAAAAATGATGAGACATTACGAAAAAAAATTAAATTAAGAGGGGCACCCCATACATGTGACCGGGGGATAAAAATTTTTTTTTAAGGTACATAGGTGTGCGGGGTATCTATGGATAGGTCATAAAAATAAAATGATCATTTCTAAGAAACTTTTACATTCAAGTCTACCGTTGGTGAGATAATAGTTTTCAAAGTCGTCTAAAGTGTGCCCTTCCTCTAATTCCTAAAGTATAAAGTTCAAAATTTAGAAAAAATTGAAGTGGTGGACAATAATAAATTCTTTTAATGATTTTTGGTGTGAACAAGATAGGTTCAATGGTTTTTGAGTTATCGCTGAAAAACTGTCCGAACAAAAGGATGTACTCGTAAGTGCCCTAATTTCCATATGAAGATACGACCGTTTTTGATTCAATGTATTGTATAGTACTCACTCACCTTCGGTTTGCTGACGATATAGTAGTCTTGGCTGAGACCATGGAGGATTTAAGTACAATGCTCAATGACCTCAGTAAAGCCTCCGAGCGAGTTGTTCTAAGGATGAACATGGACAAGACGAAGATCATGTCAAATGTCCATGTCGCACCAACTCCCTTAACAATCGGACACTTTACGCTCGAAGTTGTAGACGATTACATATACCTAGGACAGACTGTCCAGTTAGGTAGGTCCAACTTCGAGAAAGAGGTTAATCGTCGAATCCGACTCGGCTGGGCAGCGTTCGGGAAGCTACGGCACATCTTTTCGTTCAATATTCCGCAGTGTCTCAAGACAAAAGTCTTTGACCAGTGTGTGTTGCCAGTGATGACATATGGTACTGAAACGTGGTCGCTATGGGCCTCATAAGAAGGCTCAAAGTCACCCAAAGGGCAATGGAGAGAGCTATGTTGGGAGTCTCTCTGCGTGATCGCATCAATGATATTTTAAGTATAGATAGGTTATGCTCGAACATTACAAGCGCAAAAAGTGCTTCCAACATCGCGGCATCACACATTCGCATTTTGTTTTATTGTTTACAATACGCACACTTCATCGAAAACGTAAAAGAGATAGCTTTATCAAAATAATACATAAGAAAGAGACAGCCTTCACTCGGAACACCAATCACCGCACGTTTGACACAGATTAAAGAAACTAACACTAGGCAGAAGGTACAAACTGTTTATACCTATTAATCGACGGATGATAGCGAGTGTAAGTAATGGTAATACCGCTATCGGGTTGTTGTTTGTGTAGCAGGCACGTCAAAGAATTACAAAATAATTGACTAGGACACGGATTTTTGAATAAATGTACAGACAGCAAAACTAATCTTGTCAAAAAATGTTTCATGCCTGTTGATGTCAATCGATTATATTTCTATCAAGCAACAAAAACTTCTTACAGACCGACCTCGTGTAGGATACAAGAAAGGACACTTCTTCACTTTTCGTCACTGGTACTCAGAGATATACTTTAAAAATTAATATTTAATAGTTACAGCATTATTTTCTTCTAAATCAACCCGAAGAAATAAATAGGGCAGAAAGTTGAAGTTGACTATGTAACCCATATAATCTAGAATTGAATGTGATATAGTATGACGCATCTGTTACATTAATCTATGTTCGCAGTCTGTTTGTCTTTATCACTCTCATTGCAAACGACACTAGGTAGTCTCGTTCTCTGAGACAGCGTCTTCATGGCGTCATATTTGGTAAATTGAAGGATAAAATGGAAAAAATAACATAATTTCAGCTTACTTACTTGTGGTATGTGATGCCTGTTGCCTTAGTACGTTTGGATGTATAATTAGTGCACTTTCGCAACACGCATGACGGCATTTTTAAGGTCACTTACGTCGTTGGCGGGAACTCGTGTCAACATTCGCCTCTCTCGCTTGCCCGGGAGCGACTGAAGCCAATAGGCGATGTTTAGCGTCTTTATAGCGGCACACTTTAGGTACGCGGGTAACGTATCTATACTTGAAATATCATTGGATCGCCATCCGCAACAGAACCAAAGTGACCGATATAGCCCTCCGAATCGCTAAACTTAAGTGGCAGTGGGCGGGGTACATAGCACGTAGAACCGATGGCCGTTGGGGCGGAAAGGTTCTCGAGTGGCGACCACGTACCGGAAGGCGTAGCGTGGGCAGGCCCCCCACACGGTGGACTGATGACCTGGTGAAGGTCGCGGGTGTCCGCTGGATGCGGGTGGCGCAGGACCGGTCATTGTGGAAGTCTTTGGGGGAGGCCTATGTCCAGCAGTGGACGTCTTTCGGCTGACATGATGATGATGATGATGATGATTGTATAGTGGTTTTACAATACATTGAATCAAAAACGGCTCCCTCAATTTCATGGGGGGTAAATGCCATAATCGCCACGCTTGGCATGCGGGTTGGCGATCGCAGTATATCCACCGCACTCCAGGGATGCTGCTGCCCATCCCTCGGTGGTCTTGGTCATAGTTTAAGGACATACCCGGGTCCAGCCGGGGCGCAGCGTGGGTAGGCAAGGAGGACTGGTAAAGGTCGCAGGAGTCCACTGGATGCTGTAAGCATCTGCTTAAGCAAGAATTCGACTAGAATCTATCTCTATAATTATAATATGTATTGAATATGAAGTAGTTTATGAATTCTTGTATGAATGTAACTTATATATCTTGTATTGATATATGTTTATTTGTAGCGTATATATTGATTTTGTCTTCGCATTTTCTTAGTAGATATATTATCAAACTTATTTTATATTGCAATTTTCATAAAGCTCTGTTTAGAATAATGGTTGGCTGGTAGAGAATGTCATTTGTATAATTACATTTTGTGCAATAAAGTTTAAATAAATATAAAATCAAAACGACAGAGACAAAGAAAAAATGCCATACCTATCAATCTTAGAGATGTATCCCTTCTTAAAACAAATACAAATAAATCGCGGCTGATGACTACTGCCACACCGTATTCGGTTTGATATCTAAATGAAATGCAATGGATATATTGCCGAGCACATACTACAGACAAGGTGGTTTTGTACTTATCCGTTGTTGCGAAGCAATTAGCGAGACGGCCCGCGCCGTCACGTCTCGTCTAGACTCTACCTACAAGCTTAGAGTTGCTAACTGCAGGACCCCCTATTCGAGCGTACCAAAGTCAATACCAACTATACTTTAGAGACAAATTAAAGCGTTCCATTATCATTATATGAGTAAATAGATAGAAATATAGATATCTGCGGGCGTATGATGGTTACCATTATATCACTCATCGTCGTGGATAAGACGTCCGTCATCCTCACAGTCACATACTTGTCGGAACGTGACGAAAGTCTTATCCACGACAGTAAGTGATAAAATGGCAAACATCATAGGCCCGCAGGGGAACATCAAACATAAATCGGCGTAGTCCCTAACTAAATGCATGACTGAATGCAATTGTTTCTAACATGGGCTTAACCTATACCTATTTACAAATTAACTAAGTCTGTACTGTACTTTGATCGATCACACAGACAAACTGTTCCGACAGTTTTGTGAGACCCTTATAATTGTTATTTTTTATACTCTATTTATTAAACAGTGAAATAGTGTTGTGTTATAATTACCTATTTATAATTATGAATAAATTCTTAAATACATGGAAAACATCCAAGCCTCAAACGAGTATAGGTGATTATTACGCAAATAAATACCCTTACCGGTATTTGAACCCAAGACCACCGGCTTCATAGGCATGGTCACCATCAACTAGGACAACGTTGTAATCAAATAAGTAGCGGACATACATGAAGATAATGACGGCATCCCTGAAGGTTAATTGCCATTGTCAAGCAATTGTCAACTTGGTAAAGTAATAGCGTGTTTGTCCGTCCTTTATCTTTATTAAAATTTGTCACAGTCAGCACTTCTCAACATTCGGGTCTGTATTTCTGTCTCGCTTGTTCTTATATGTTCAAATAGTAAAATGAGCTGTTTCACCACATGTGAATATTGTTCTAAGAGACAGAAACACAACTCCATATAGATGGTCATTCCTCATTCCCCACCAAAGACCCAAAGAAGAAAGATAATACAAAACAGGAAAGTCAAAACTTACCCAAGTAGTCCAAATTTGGCTGCGCAATCTTGGCGACTTTGATCGACCAGGGCGCTACCGTCAGCATCTCGGTGGGGTCAGGTCCAAGTATGTTTTCTAAACAAAAAACATGCGGCTGTTACAATACTTGATGATTACGTATATAATGATTACCTCGGCGACGTTATCGAGAACCACTTATTCCGACTCTATGTAGCAGCAGTTGTACTATGAAATACGTATGAATGTGTAGGTATGTGTAGGTCATTATGAGGTGGTTAACATTGGGATGATAATTTTAGTAATTATATAGGGACATGATCAGATATAAGTATAACTGTTTTAAACATTTATTTAAACATTATTCAATCCTTCCTCTTTTTATTCAAACCTGTCATCACAAAAATACAATTTAGTCAGTCAATGTTCCAATTATATTTATACTAACCTCGTGGTGTGTATGAAAAAATACAGTCTATGAACATAAACGCTGTTATAATTAATACATTAATTTATAAAACTGTTACTTTACGGGGCTATTGACTACCTACTCGTATACGAGGAACTTTGAAATCATATTCATCTGTCAATGGTCATAACGTCTTGCAATGTATACAGTAGTTTATTGCAGTGGGAAGACGTTAAACATAAATTAAGATGGTCGAAAAAAAAAATTTGTAGGTATTTGAGTAGTTCTGTACCTAGGTACTAAAATTGTATCATAACCCTATTTATTTTTTTGTGCCTGTAACCCGGTAGGCAAGTTGTTAATTGTAAAATATATAAGCAGGCGTTGAGCTATGTAATTATAATCATTAGAGAGGGCACATAAATAAAATCGGACACAGCGACGATATTATTTATAGAACCTTTATTTTCATACCTACCTAAGTAGCGTATTTAGCGTACTCAACTTATTACGAAATTAGATTAGACGCCTAACTATGAAATTCCATTATTTTTTGGACCGTGATACATTTTGATAACGCATGTAAACAAAGATTTGTATATATTGTTCACAAAACAAATAAATGAACAACAATGTAGTAGGCAACAGGCGCACAAAGTAATAATCAAATTATATAAAAAACAAATTGAACACGGTAATCCCTTAGGAAGCTGCGCACGTAATGATAAGAGAGGCTTCGAGACAGTATAAGTATAGGCTAAGCCAACAACAATCAATTTATTTCGAAAATAATGAAGAAGCGTTTCCAGAAATCCGCAGCTGTTAACTCAGTCGGTATTTGAAAGTCGGATAGACGCGTCTTAATCGTTTTATCATTCTTTACTGAAGGATTCGGTACGTAACAAACATGTTTTTTTAAGTACTTCTAAGTACTATCCACAGGCTCTTGGAACGAGCTCGTAAAGCCTTATTGACAGTTTTAGTGGACTGAACACGATTGTCAAAGCTTTTACTTGTTTTCCACTACGCCACAATTGTATGTATGCTTGGTTATTAATTAAAAGTTGCTAAGTATCTAAATTGTGAAAAATAGAATAAATACGCTGCCTACATTGTAAAACTCCATTAACCGTTCATAAAGTGAAAAATAATAATTCTGTTATTGAGTATTCGAGTAAGGCGTCTACGAGTAAGGTTGTAAAGCGTCAGCTCGTTAGGGGGGGTTAAAAGAAAATAAACAACAAGGAAATGTGCCCTTAGGAAATAGCGTTTGTCGTCGTCCGCTGATCGTTCGTCGCAATTCACTATAAGAATTCCATTTTTATTTATGACTTATGACGTATTTCTAATAAAAAGGGCACGTGTTAGAACGACAGATAAAAAAGATTCTATAAAATACGGCTGAAAGTAAATACGTGACATTTTTATTTTTATCATTAGTCGTAAATATTTACATACTCGTGTCATGTCTTGATATCGGCATTTTTTCTTCTGCAGCTCCTTTTAGCTTATGTTTGGAGGTAGTATTCTCGTTTTCAGTAATGCAAATTATATGTTTGTTGTGTCCCCTGTAGTGTATGATTATTTATTAACAGGTACTAACTTAACACTATCTTTAAATACTTTTACAAGCGGGATCGTCCGCTTAGCTATATTATAATACTAGCTTTTGCCCGCGACTTCGTCCGCGTATAATTCGTTCTCGCCTTAGAGTGATTTGTTTTCCCATACAATCTTTCTCAAGCTCAGGTGGACACCAGGAACTTAGGGGTGACATGTTGGAGAAGGAAAGCCACGAATAGATCTGACTGGAGATATTTGCTTGACCAGGCTAGCCTAGGGCCCACCCGTGGCTATAACGCCTCAGATGATGATGATGATACAATCTATCACCCTTCTGTACACCCCTTTAAGAAATGATTTCAGTCAATATGACATTCCCTAGAAATCCTATTGTCAAAACGAATCATTAAGTGCTTATTTCGGAATATCAAATGTACCGATTCTAGACGAATGAATCGCGTCAAAAACATTACATGTACATTGTACAATGATAAAAGTCTTGCTACGCAGTTCTGCCGTAAAACGTTATCCCAACAGAGCGAGTTCTTCATGTAAGTATGATGACCGAAAGGCCGGAAGCAGAGTGGCAAGGCATGCGAGAATAATCACACAGAGCGGACTTCTCATGTAAGGATGAGGGCCAAAGGCATGAAGCGGAGAGGAGAGACGCGCGAGGCTGAAGGCCGAGTCTCCTAACCGAGTAGATTCTTCATGTACGGTTGATGACTGGAAAGCCGAAGGAGAGTGGCAAGGCATGTGAGGCCGAAGGCCGAGCTATGTTGTCGCCGAAGATCCAGTTGCCATATTAATGAGGGTAAATTGTACTCCATAGGTTCGTTTTCACGTGATGCCTAGACATATAAACAGACAGACAAACAGACACAAATTCTTAAAACTGTTGAAACGATTTCTGTTATCGATTATTCTAAGTATCCCCAGCCAACTTTTTTTCGAATATCTTCCTTGTACAGACTTTCGACCCTCTTCTAAGTGTACATCTGAGATACTCCAACGTCTATGCTGACGATTGGGCTGCCCAGCTCAAGTGATCTCTTATATCAAACAGTTTTTATTGTGTGAAGGGTCAACAATTACGTAAAACATAACGCACGATAAAACTAAATGGTACACCGACGACACAAAGTGTGCATTCAAACAGCTGTTTTGTATTTAAGCATATGAATAAAAACAATGCCAAAGTATCGCAAATGCATTTTGATGTACACGCAAAGTAGAACTTATTGCAAAAAGGTTGTGCTCAAAAATAGCGTTAACAATCAGAAGGAATTATGATACTTTGGTTTTGACTTTTGACATAATGAATCGTCAACTTGTTTACAGTTCTGCTATGCTTTAAGTTAAATTTCTTGACACGCTGTTATACTCCCAATTGGCTGAAACTTAAATCGTAGAATGGCGTATGAGGATTAAACCATCCCGTTTCATAGACCTTACTTGCATCCCCGATCCCACTCGAGAACTTTTCCTCCCCAACGGCCAACGGTTCTACGTGCAATATGCCCCGCCCACTGCCACTTAAGTTTAGCGGTTCGGAGGGCTATGTCGGTTACTTTGGTTCTACTGCGGATGGCCTCATTTCTGATACGATCACGCAAAGATACTCCCAGCATAGCCATCTCCATTGCTCTTTGGGTGACTTTGAGCCTTCTTATTAGGCCCATAGTAAGCGACCACGTTTCAGTGCCATATCACTGCCAATCACTGGCAAACACACACTGGTCAAAGACGAGGGCGTCTTGAGACACCGCGGAATATTGGACGAAAAGATGTGCCGTAGCTTCCCGAACGCTGCCCAGCCGAGTTGGATTTGACGATTAACCCCTTTCCCGAAGTTGGACCTACCTAACTGGACAGTCTGTCCTAGATATACGAGGGGTGATCCATAAGTTTTGATAATCAGTATTAAATATGGGAGATATGTAAATCGTTATATTTTTAACACAATATGCACACTTTCTATATTTTCAAATACTTATTAACGTTATTCAATTGTTTTATTTTACCCCAATAAAAATAATTTTACTTTTTTAAGGTCAAATTTTATACCTTCACTAAGTCATCACCAGCTCTTAATTTTCATGTAGTTGGTTTTGAACATAAGTGAATGAGAAGTAGTAGTCGGAAGTTAGGGCTAAATAACAATAGGAACGGTTATCAGTTCTGATCTTTACTCGAAGAGCAGCACTTTTATCAATTAGAAGGCTCTGAAGTACAATTTCTCCCGAAAATTCGTGTTTTTTTTTCTTTAGCTTATTTATAATATTTAACACAACTCTGATAGAATAATGTTATACAACTCTCCAACAATATTTGAGCTCAATTAGTGAAAGCTAATTTCGCAGTTTTTATTGGTAGGCCTCAATAGTCCAGGAAGAAGTCAAAAAATACACCCTAATATTGGTGACAGAGCTGGAGATAAAAAAAAAAACCAAGGCACAGATAGCTTGCTTATCCTTTAAATCATAATGATAAACCAAGGTTTTATTTTCAATTACAATATTCTTCATTAGTGCATCAGGACTTTTTCAACACCGCTCCAAATAATTACAAAACCAACTCTTATATCCGCCATCTTCTTATTTTTTCAATTCCGTTTTTTTTTTGTTCAGCAATTACAGAAAAACAAATGAATAATGTTTATATATTTTTACTCTGATTTAATGTTGATTAGTGTCATGGTACAGCCCACATTAAAAGAATATCATTAACGGGGTGGTTCATACCGATTATCAAAACTTATGGATCACCCCTCATAATATATAATTATCTACAACTTCAATTAAAAGTGTCCTATTGTAACGGGAGTTGGTATTAAGCTTGTTTCAGAATATCAAATGTATCGATTCTAGGCGAATAAAGCCCGTAAAATATTACATGTACAATGATAAAAGTCTTGCTACGCAGTTCTTCCGTAAAACGTCCTAACAGAGCGGGTTCTTCATGTAAGTATGAGGGCCGACAGGAGGAAGCAGAGTGGCAAAACATGCAAGGCGGAAGGCCGAGAATTCACACAGAGCGGGCTTCTTATGTAAGGTTGACGGCCGAAGACTTGAAACAGGGAGGCGAGACACGCGAGGCCGAGGGCCGAGCTTTCCCAATCTACTCTAGAATCTTCATGTAAAGTTGATGATTAACGGGCCGAAACGGAGTGGCAAGGCATGCGAGGCCGAAGGCCGAGCATTCAAATAGAGCGAGATTTTTATATAAGGCTGAAGGCCCGGAGCCGTGTGACACGCACGCGAGGCCCAAGGCCGAGCGTCCCAACAGAGCGGGCTCCTTATGTAGGGCCGAAAGCCTGAAGCAGAGTGGCAATGCAAGCGCGGCCGAAGGCCGAGAGTCCTAACAGAGCGGGTTCCTTATGTAGGGCCGAAGGCCTGATGCAGAGGGGCAAGGCATGCGAGTCTAAAGATCATTCACACAGAGTGGGCTCCTCATGCCGATCATTCACACATAGTGGCAAGATAGCCAACAGAGCGGGCCCCTCATGTAAGGCTGAGGGCCGAAGGCCCGAAGCGGCAATGCACGTGAGGCTGAAGGCCGAGAGTCACACTGCCTAGACATATAAACCGATAGACAAACAGACACGAATTCTTAAAACTGTTGAAATAAGTTCTGTTTCGTTGCCAAGGGCCCTCCAATCGCTCCATTGATTTATCCAATATCTTCAATTTACAGATTTTTGACCCTCTACAGCTGTATTATATGTATAGATCCAGGGGCCTTTCAACTCGAAGTACGAATTTTTCTATGGAGATGTTATTTTAACTTGTTTGTCACTTGGTACTATCTCTATCGCACTTGCATATTGAAGTGACAGGGATGCAGCGGTCGTGCGGTTAGTTCTTACTAAATACACAACGGCGCTACGATCTATGTGGAGTATTTCAGTGGTATATCCATCTCAGTATATATATTGTACTTTGTGCATAGATCTAAGGTGCTTTAACCGTCAATGTTGAAGATTGGGCTGCCCAGCCCAAGTGATCTCTTATATCAAACAGTTATTATAGTCTGAAGGGTCGTGCGGTTAGTTCTTACTAAATACACAACGGCGCTACGATCTATGTGGAGTATTTCAGTGGTATCTCCATCTCAGTATATATATTGTACTTTGTGCATAGATCTAAGGTGCTTTAACCGTCAATGTTGAAGATTGTTCTGCCCAGCCCAAGTGATCTCTTATATCAAACAGTTATTATAGTCTGAAGGGTCGTGCGGTTAGTTCTTACTAAATACACAACGGCGCTACGATCTATATGGAGTATTTCAGTGGTATCTCCATCTCAGTATATATATTGTACTTTGTGCATAGATCTAAGGTGCTTTAACCGTCAATGTTGAAGATTGGGCTGCCCAGCCCAAGTGATCTCTTATATCAAACAGTTATTATAGTCTGAAGGGTCACCAATTACGTAAAAAATAATACACAACTAAATTAAATTGTACACCGACGATACAAAGACTGCATTGAAGCAGCTGTTTTTGTATTTAAGCATATGAAGACAAACAATTCCAAAGTATCGCAAATTTATTTTGATTTACACGCAATAATAGACCTAATTGCTAAAAGGTTATGCTCAAAAATAGCGTCATCAATCAGAAGGAATTATGATATTTCGGCTTTGACATATCGAAACGACAGCTTGTTTACAATACGTCAAATTCTGCTATGGCTTAAGTTAAATTTATTGACACGCCGTTATACTTCCAATGGGCTGAAACTTAAAGCTTAGAATGGCGTATGAGGATTTAAATCACCAGTTTCATAGACCATATTTGGACCCCCGATTTCATCCCTTTGAGGGTGACTATCGGGACAAAAAATATACTATAAGTGAATCCAGACTATATACTGTTTAGTATACAAAAAATCACCTTGATCTGTTCAGCCGTTTTTGCGTGATTGAGTAACAAACATCCAAACATCTAAACTTTCGCATTTATAATATTAGTTGGATTACAAAGTTATATATGTAGTTTTTAAATCTAGAAAACGGTACTGAAATTGGGGTTTAGAGTCACAGTTAGTTAATGGAATAAATCATTATAGTGTTCAAAATTTGAAGAGACCGTGGTGGCTGGCGCGCACACTGGGCAGCGCCGCGGCGCAGCGCTTGCGTTTACTTTTTTTTCAGTTTCTATCTTAAGATTTCACAAATTTTGAATGAGGATGTTTTTCCTTTGTCGTCAAGTATATGCTTACCAATTTTCATTCCTGTAACTCATGGATTATAGGAGTTCCCATACAAAATTCAACCCCTCATTTTACCCCTTTTAAACCCAAATTTGCTCAATTTTTATAGCCTAAAACCTGACCGGGTATTTACTCGACAGATTTGTAAAGTTTTCATCAAAATCCGTTTATCTGTTTTCACGTGATGCGCGTTCATATAAACAGACAAACAGATAAACAGATAAACAGATAAACCGATAAACAGATAAACAGATAAACAGATAAACAGACAAACAGACAAAAATTCTAAAAACTGTTGGAACGTGTTCTGTTTTCAATTCTAAGTATCCCCAGCCAACTTTTTTCGAATATCTTCCATGTACAGACTTTCGACCCTCTTCAGCTTTATTATATGTATAGAAGATAGATGATTGCGATGGACGGATTCCATGGGTTCCAATCCCGCTCGGGGTGATCAAGTTTTCACTCCGGTTGGAAATTAGAACTATCATGGTTTTAAACTATGCTCTAACCTATCAGGTAATTAATCTTCTTTAAGTAGTCCCCGTTAACTTGAAACCGTGAATATAGTGATATGTGTATGCTAAATATGTGTATGTGTGTGTGCTAAAAGAGTTATAAGGGACATAAACAAGAGTATAAAAAAAATCATATTCCGTATTAGCTTCTCCTCTTTCTAAATAACATAATGTATCCTACATTATGTGTATTTGATGACCATTTGGCTTAGTTGGTAGTACCCTGCCTACGACGCGGGGTCGAATCGCAGTCAGGGCATTATTTGTGCATTTCATCGCAAATATTGTTCGTGAGGAATCGACGCTTTCTAAGTATATAAGTATGTATTAATCTATATAAGTATGTATATCGTCGTATAGTACCCGTATTATAAGCTTTACTTAGTTTGGGTCTAGGTCGGTTTGTGTATCATTGTTCCCCAATATTTTTTTAATCACGCAATTACTTGAAATGCACACGGAAAAAAATAACAGTTTTTTTATTTTATTACGCGCCTGCTGAAAAATCTATATATCAATTATGCAATAGACAATATTTACGCTTTAGGTCTGACGAGCGCGTAGGGAGTATTGCACTTGCGCAGTAATCATTTATGCGTGAACGCAGGGCATGTACATGTTGTATTAGCATCGCTCCGCATCCGCGCATTCCGCTTAGGTGAGGAAGTAATCATATACGCACAGTAAAGAAACGTTATTGACTCGAATGACAGATAAGATGACAGGTTATATTCGTAGCTTTTATAATATCGTTCCACCTGCGGCCGCCGAGTCAGTCTTATATTATGGATTGTGAAAACGACGAGCTGAGCGGAGGAAGCCATAGTAGTCGAGCGATAATGTACGGGGGTAGTTACGCAAAGTTTTCAAGAGTACGCAAGGTACATCTAACTGTCATTATCAATACTAAAAATGACAGGTCTTCCTATCTAACGTTCGAAAAGCTACTTGATTGCGCTGCGTCGTGCGTTCGATACCCACCTGGTACTATTACCAATAGGTTTTTTAAAAACACGTGCATAATATCTTTGATAGCTTATCCGTAATAGAAAATGTCATGAGCAGCCCGGGCTAATCCCAACAAGGTCTAGCTTGCTCTTTGGCTTAGAAGGTAAGGGTCTCCCCAAACCTATAGAAGCGGAATCAGCAATAGCCGAAAAAAAACTTTATGTCTACCGGAATAAGAGCGTAAATTAGCTATTATGCGTCTATGTATATTTATTAAACATAGAATGCTAAAATCATATCACTCTCCTTTTGGCTTTGTCGTTTTCGGGTAAGAAATATACTAGTCCATTTGAAAGAAAGGAGACATTGTTATCAGTATTCGATACCGTTTCGATGGTGGAGCTGTCAATAAGCTCGATAGGTTACATTGGAAATTTGGCCTAACTACCACATACGGCAAGATACCATTAAAACGCAATGGAATCCCATCTTGGATGCTAATAAACATACTTATTAGCGAGATAAAGTATCGATTGGAGATAGAAAGTCCAATAAGAAGAATATTTCGGTGATGGAAGACCCCTCGCAGTTCGCATTTAGGCGCGAAATAACAAGAACTTCCGCAACTTTTAGATCTATTTATAAAACCTTGCTACGCCTACGATAAGTGGGAATACAAGCTAATAAATAATTCTAGCAATCTTGAAAGGGCGCCGTGTTATGTGATAGATAGGAGGTCCATTTGGATTATTGTCATTTTCGGGACAGTGATTTATCGTACTTTACTCACCCTCATTTTAGAGTTCTGTTCATGAATTATTAAGGAGTCCTGGCGTCGCTTGCATCCTCAATCCAAGTTAACCCATTAACGGCGGATTTTTTTTCATGCCTCCGATTTTGATGATTTTTATCCCATCAAAAACAAATGTAAAAATGGGAGCCAAGTTCAATATTAAGAATATGCGATGCTTGGTTGTCGTCTTCACCGACAAAAGAATTGAGATCTAAATGGGTGCCAAGTTCCGTAGATTCTCTGAAATGGTGCCAAGTCCGGCACCACATTGTTTACAGTAAAACTAATTTAATGCGGCTTAATGCATTTTGTGCTTTAACTTGGCAGTTTTCTTAAATATCCAACAGCTTTTATGGTTTTAAAACATACTGCATAGAAAACGGCGATTGCCACTCGAAGGGTTAGGGTAGTCTCGTTTGCGCGTCAATGACGTTACCTACATAGTACGTAATATGTTTACAGAACGTAGTTGAATGATGTTGGTCACTGTACAGTGGTGTTAGTCGCGTTTGGAGAAATTAGCACCCCGAGGGTGCGTGAGAGTCGAGTTCATCCGAAGTATAGCAGGTAAAACAGGCCTGGTAATACTCGTATCATCCTTTTACGTAATAAGAGGTAAATGCAACCACCTCGCAGCATCGCGTCACAAGAAGGCTACATCAGTATAATATAATAATCTAATGTGTCAGGTCATGTGTATCCACAGCACGTAATTACCTATATCAGTGTTGCAACTTTATTATCATTTCGAGATATCGAGTTCTACCGGGCGTAGTGATTGGAATTTTAGATCGATGGATTATCGATTGTGTGGTACTCACCGATGAACTCCAAGCCGAAGAGTTTCCACGTGCCGCGCTTGGTGACGATGATCACTTGCGGGCAGACGTTGCGGTGGATCTGACGCGCCGTGTAGTGCAGGTAGTGGAGTGCCTCGATGATCTGCGTGATCAAATCAGAATAAACTTCAAACCGGACACGGATTAAAAATCCTTCTGCAGATACGCAAAAGCGTATTAGTTATCTGTACTTATTAATTATCATGTTAGATTAAAATGAACATTCGTTCGTAATCACTCCGGCTGACGGATAAACCCTACTCGAGAACAATGCCAGTGGTGAGAACCTATCACCGAGTGACAGAGTGTTTAGACTAACACAGACCATCGACAATGATCATTCTACTGAACGCACCTAGAATTGTATTTACTTTGATTATTCGATAGGGTAGGGTAGCTCCGTCGGTTCTCGTCTTTTTGGGTGACTTATTTCTTATGAACACATAGAATAGGAGTACCTATATAAACGATTACACGCGCATGTTTGGGCTCGTTGCGTCCGTATCTACAATGCTATGCCAGCTATATACAAATATTACTTAACAACGTGTGTATAAGACGTAATTAAAAATTTCAACACATTTTAAGGCTTCGAAAAATTACACTTTTGCAAAAATTTGTGGCAAAGGAAAAAAGTTAAATTGGTTACCGTCATTAGCTCGTAGAAATGTTATTTTTTGGCACATAATATGACTACTTATATACATAACAAAGACAATATTAAGTGTTAATTATACTATTTCACCAAAAACCTGCATAAATTTAGAGATACGAAAAATAATTTCAACCTCAAATATTTGAAATCATGAGGTCTACAATTGTGTTTAATTTAATTTAATATTTTTGACATTACAAATATCGAAGCCATAATTCATTTAATTCTCCTGTCTTGCTTTACGTTACTTGCTTTCACAGAAGCGGAAGGAAATAGATCAATGCAGGCTTATTCCTTGACAATGGGCTTCACAGCAACTTGTTCGGAACAATAAACCAGAGAAAACAGATATCGACCGTGACATTACGAGTAATTAAGATGCGATTGCGATGCGAAATCGGATGCCAGCTACTAATTAATGGAAACTTACTCGTACTAAAAATATCACACTGTTTTTTCTTTTCGAGTAATCGTTTCCGTAGATATTCACTTTATCAAAAAATGTTTAAAGAAAACCTATCCATTAACACTCCACACTATAGGGTTGAAGCAAAAAATGTTTTTAGCACTAACAATCACAGATCACAGAGCAAAGCCTCGGACAGACAGACGTAAAACAGGCGGACATCGCGAAACTATAAAGGTTCCTAGTTGACTAGGGAGCCCTAAAACGCACGGCTACCTACTAAATATGAAAAGACTGCGACTGAAAATTATTCTTGTGTACATGTCTATTCTGTGATACTACATATTAGTACGATAAAATGAGACATGTATCTTGCATTGCAAGGTCAGTAATTAAATGGCACTATACCCCGTTTTTTTTAAGATTTGAATTTTAACGCCCACGTTTCTTTGTTTCAGAGGATAATATTTTACTAATTTCAGTTATTTCAGTAACTTATTACGTTTCTAAGATAACACACCACATATGTTCCCGTTTCATGATTGTTTTCCTTGAAATCGCATGACGGATAACGCACGATTTTTATAATCTTAAAAAAACGCAAAATTCAAGTTTGCAACCTAGGAAGTCCTCCTAATCAATAATCATTGTCAAATAGTCTACGTCACGTAACTTGTCTTGATAGTCAAACATTAAGGAATCTGAAATAAACCGACAGACTACAGTATGAAAGATACAGTAAGTAAGAAAGGAGTGTATAAATTCTTAAAGGGTCGGCAACGCGCATGTGACACCCCTAGGCGTCCATAGGCTGCGGTGACCGCTTACCATCAGGCGGGCCGTACGCTTGTTTGCCACCGACGTGGTATAAAAAAACCGATCATAGCATTATGGTTTACTACGTAACCTTAACTTCACAAGATCGACTCCACAATGTTCAAGTTTCAATGTCAATATTGTCAATGTGGCACCCAGGGGTTTTGCAGCACAACTCAAAGTACACGCTTTCTCTAAAAAAAGTGAAATTTTTTCTCAAAGAGCCAGACTGTGACTTGTATACGTTACCTTAACATACTCAGCGGCAGAAAAAGATGTCTAAATTTAGTTCAGTTTTCATATATTTTATTACGATTTTGGGCCATTTTATTGCAGCTGAGTATATTTACTTGTCTCTCTGATAGGTAATGTCTTAGAGCATAAGTTTAAAACAAGAGACGCCATTAGTATACTTACTCCTCTGCCAAAAATAGGCACAATATGTGTACAAAATTATTGTAAACTACTTCATTAATCGATTGTAAGTCAGTCTCGAAATCGTTCTCGGCGTGTGAAGAGCTCCGTGGAAATACTTTTATCTGCTGTTTAGGGTAATAAAACGTTGTACTTTATCAAATGTACAAAAATATTGATGATAATTAAATAACATAAATATTGGGGGACAATCTTACACAAATCGAACCAGTCGCAAAGCTTGTACTATGGGCCTTTGACTGTGTGAATCACAGTATACTCCTTGATAAACTTGCAAATTACGGTATACGAGGTACAGCGCTGATACTAATAAGTTCTTACTTAACTGATCGTATCCAGTACGTTGAGATTGCAGAACAGAGGACTGACTGTATTACTAACTCCGTAGAAGGTTTAGTGAAGTGTGGGGTGCCCCAGGGATCAGTGCTTGGCCCATTATTGTTCATTATTTTCATAAACGACCTACCAGACTGTGTTTCTGGTGGTACCCCATATCTTTATGCCGACGACACGAGTATAGTTGTAATGGCGGACAGTCCTGATGAATTCAATGCAAGGGCTAAAATGTGCTGGTCAAATCTTACAGATTGGTTTCAACAGAACGGATTAAAGATTAATTGCGATAAAAGTTTTTACATGATCTTCCGCCGAATTATAAATAGTGTTGATACGCAATGCGTTTTACCAATTCAGAAATCTGATAGTGTTCGATTTTTGGGCGTCGATCTTGATCCACACCTTTGATGGAATAATCAAATAGACAAAATCAATAAGCGATTGGCCAGCGCATGCTACACCATGAAAGCTCTTTCGAAAACTAGCGATAAGAAAACTTTACTAATAATATACTTGTCCTATTTTGAAAGTATAATTAGATACTGTGTAGAGGTTTGGGGTAATGCTAGCAATATCAACTCTGTTTTGTTAATGCAAAAAAAAGCTATTAGAATAATTGAAGGCTGCAAACATGTACCAGTAACCCATAGACAGATGTTTATAGATAATAAAATACTTACAGTTGTGTCAATATACTTATATCTCATTCGCCTGTACGTTTACAAAAATATCGAGAAATTCCCAAAAGCTAGGCAAAATATCCACCGCAACTTAAGAAACACAAATAAATTAGCATTGTCAAGACCTCAATATAGCTGTTTTAATAGAGGAATAATTAATAACGCTATCAAAGTTTACAACCACCTAAGCGATGACCTTAAAGAATATAACGATATAAATGTATATGACCGTAAATTTAAAAAATACTTTGTAAGCAGACCCTATTATGACATTAATGAATATTTTGCTAATGCACTATATTAGAATAATAATTATTTACTGCCAATTTTGTTTTATTGTATTTTACTTTTTGTTTTTATTTTGTTTACTCATTTGTTTTTGATATTTTCATTCTTATTTACAATAATGTGCCTCTTATTAATTTATATTTGACTTAATTTAAAATAATGTAACCTTATAATTGTAGTGTGTTATCTATCTATCTATCTATATATCTATCTATATATATATTACGCGAAGCCGATCTTTATAATGCCCATCAGATCTACAGTTATGGACCGATTTTGATAAATTATATACCATAGGATTCGTCCCATCCTGCAGATGTGCAATAAGGTCTTAGTTTTTTTATTTTTGTCCTGGAAAATTAATAAAATGATATTTACGAAAAATCCTGGATGCCCCGACAAATATAAGCCTCAAAATAGTGTTCGATGACGCCGCATACAAGCGAGAGGTCAGCTTACCTTGGTAGAATTGTACGAGGTGTCAAAATTTAGCTTGGTTAACACGTGACCTCCACGTGACTTGGGAACTGGCTATGGTATGATTCCGGATGACATAAAGTTAAATATGAACTAAAATGTTCCTGTAAGAAATATCTGGTACAGCATTACAATATAAAACTTTTGAGTCGAGAAATATATTTATTAACAATAAATGAAATTAAAATCACTAATTTGTTTACAAGACAATACATAATATTCGGTCTAAGTATTTACAGTTTACATAAATGACAGACGTCTTGTGTCAACTTTTTTTTTAATGTGATCTAAGTATCACAAAGTACAATATATATACTGAGATAGAGATACCAGTGAAATACTCCACATAGATCGTAGCGCCGTTGTGTATTTAGTAAGAACTAACCGCACGACCGCTGCATCCCTGTCACTTCAATATGCAAGTGCGATAGAGATAGCACCCAGTGACATCTGGTACAAACAAGTTAAACTAACATTTCCATATAAAAAATCGTACTTCGAGCTGAAAGGCCCCTGAAAGTATGTCAATATTAAATTGTCATGGTTTATACTTCAAAGAAGTTGATATACAAAACAATGACCTTTCAAATATACGTTCCGTATATCTTGACTGATATTGATATCTGCCAAAACAATGAGAAAGCAAATTAAACTTTACGTGGTGAGTTACAGAACTGTTTCTGACTTAATCATAGATAAGCTGCAAAACATTTTGAAAGAGAAGAGGCTAGCTTTGTCTAAGTGTGTCTCTCTTCCACCTATTGCCATACCAGTAGGGTGATCATAAGCAAAGAAGTTCAATCGGTAGACGTTACTTATTGGTGGATTCAGATCAAACCGACGAGAAAACAATGTTGCACTAATTAACCTTTACGACGCCAATAACGTATTCGACGTATATGCGCACCATTGATTCGACAAAACGACGAATATATCCGTCATGGTGACGGCGTCCAATGCGATATCAACCTAGATGCATTTCTATTGATAGTGCGCTTAAAAGGTTAAATACTTTAACAAAATTAAGACGTCAGAAAAATAATTAATCCCTTTAATTGTCGACAACATGGGAGTTATAACGTACGTTGTCAAAATCACCTTCGTTCTTTAGTTGACGTGTAAGTGTCACTGCCGTTCATAAAGTATAGCGTTCAAGGGGTTAATTTGCTATTCATCAATGTTTGTCTGAGGATGTCAAACGCAATGTTGAACCCTATAGAAATGCATGTAGGTTGATATCTCATTAGAGGCCATGACGGATATATACGTCGCTGGCTTCGGACCGTTGGTGCGCAGTATAGGTACGTTGTTAGCGTCGAAAAGGTTAATAATACTCGAAAAGTTAGAGGACATGTATATTTCTCTTTGTTACGTTTCAGTAAACATGTCCAAAATAAGGGGGATAATGGTCACGTTAAACTGCCACGTTCTAAAAGGGCGTAGGTACATTGAAAGGATGAATAAGATTACCACTATTGGTAACATGTTCAATTAAAAGTTAAAATTATACTGTATCAGTGTCACCTGCAACAGTGACAGTGCCGGTTTTCAGGGGGTCTACCCGAAACACCCGAAGATCGAAGTTCATTATATTTCCTTCTCTATCACACCAATAAGCAAGTGTTATGGAGATAGATATAACGAAAGATTTTAACCCAGTTACTTCACTTGACAAAAAAGACCTCACAACTGTCATGCCAAAATCACACGATGGGCCATGATGGGCCACGTACAAGACGCAGTTATGCGGTGGAACGAGATGCAAATATGTTTTTTTATGATTGACTGACTGGCGATTGGCCTTAGTTTCACCTGATGGAAAGCGATGGGCTTTAATGCATAACTGCGACCTATACGTTGGCCCATAATGGCCCATTGCATGGTTCCGGCATCAAATGTTAATACCAATATTGCCAATGTCGCATGCATTGTTTTTTTTTCTACATTAGATAGAATAGGTTATGAGGATACTTAGAGTATTTCTAAAAAGATCCTATACGAGTACGAGTTCCACCAAGGGGGACGGAAAAGCTCTTACCCACCTAAATTGAGAATTTGTCTTAAACGGCTGGCGCCTTATCATAAACAACCTCTTTAATTTGGGCGTATGACGTGGACATGATAATGAGCCAAATAAAAAAGTGGAACTATGACAAAGACTACAAATGATGTATCTCTCTCTGTCGCTTTTATTCCATTTAGTACATGACCTCGGTAGTGGTATTATTATTTGAAAATTTCTCAGGGGTACTCTAAGGGAGGGTAGGATAGGAGTCATATCACAGAACATTCTTAATTGCGGAACTATGACAAAGACAACAAATGATATATCCCTCATAGTCGCTCTTATTTAATTTAGTAACTATATGATATGATCATATCGCTCGCTAACGGTATTATTATTAGACGTCTTCTCTGGGGTACTCTGAGTTTGCGTAACTTATTAGAGCCTTATTTTAGACAAGAGACGCCATCAGCGCACATTAACGAACAAATTATTTTGTAAATTGGGGGAGGTAACACACACATAAAAAACCACACATACAAAATATTTTCCTATTACTACGCACCATTACACTGAAACAATCAACGCACACACATTCAGAACACTAAAATTATCTGATTATTATCAGATGGCCAAATTGGCTGACGTTGCTAAGATGCATATTTTTCATAGAAATTCTCATAGTAGGTAGATCTTATTTCTTGAAATAAGGCTGACATTTACTGTAAATTTGACGACTAGCCGTGATGAACAAGCACGAATGTCTTTAAATCGACTTTGTAATCGACCTTCCGAATACGCATATTCTATCCCGTGGCTTCGCTTGCATTCATCGTAGTACGTCGACGCGGCGAAGCCGCGCGGGTAACTAGTTTAATATATTTGCATGTATACTTATACTTAAAGCAAATAAATCATTTGAGTTGAGTTGAGTTGAGTTGGATACTAGACAACGATATAGGTACTTATATAGATAAATGCATACTTAAATACATAGAAAATATCCAAGACCCAAGAACAAATATCCGTGATAAATGCACAAATAAATGCCCTGGCCGGGATTTGAACCCGAGACCTCTAGCTTCGGAGGCAGAGTCACTACCAACTAGGCTAAACAGACCGACACAATTTCACGTACTGTAAGCATATTTTTGCTTTATTTGATGGCAACATATAAACTTTTTAGATCCATTAAGTCTATGAGACGTTTGTTTGTATCTAAGCAACATACTATTCACTCTCTTACTTCATGACGACCAAAGAATGTACACGAGTCTCAATAAAATTCTATGAAGATTTTCCTAGACTTTTTTTTATGACATAGGTGGCAAAAGAGCAGACGAATCGCCTGATGGTAAGCGATTAGCGCCGCCCATGGACACTCGCAACACCAGAGGGGTTGTAAGAGAGACTTTCTCTATCTATCACCACCCAAGTCTCCAACATTGGTCCTTCGAGCAACAATTTTGATTTTTCAGCGCCACGGGTTCAAGAAAAATTTCAACCTAAAGAGCATCTACACACGCATCATAGTACATCGCATTACTAAGGTCAGACGTTTCACTACCATATTTTAAACGCAAGAAGAAGAACCGTGACTACGCTAAGCGCCAAGCCAATGCCAAGCGCCAAATCAACGCCAAGCGACAATTAGACCGTTCAAGCAACGCATTTTCTTTTTCCACTACAACAATCATCAGCGGGAGCAGTTGTGACGGATTGCTACGAAGTGAAAAACGACCGTCTCGGTGCGATCCTTTTCATCGGGACAACATTTCGAGCGACGCGATCGTAACGGCGTCAATCAAGCATTACGCCAAATTGACAAATGTGTAAACCTTGACGTGCATTCAGCAGTTTATCCATTCAAAGTTAATGTCAATTGCCCTGTAGTAAAAACTATTACGACCGAAATGCCGCAAGCTCATATTGACACTTCACATAGTATTCTACTGCCAACTAACTGCAAGTTAGCCGATGAAAGCTTTGACAAGCCCGGTGATGTGCACCTTTTGCTAGGTGCTCATATATTTTTCCAGATACTCCTGCCACAACCACAGACAGTGACCAGTGTAGGAGCTGCGGAGAGCACCCAGCCCCAGCCCTTCGTGTCTGCCGGCAGTGAGATTGCTTCAAATTCAGCTTCGTGCACCTCCAATTCTGCGAGCCCATCGCTTGTATATACGTCATTTGTCCTGGTCATCGCTGGTCGGACTCAGCTACCTTTTTTTTATTTACTAAGGAAAATCTTTCATAAGATTCCACTGCGCCCCGGGGGAAGCGCAGTGGATATGTCAGATTCCTACTGACTAAAAACCTGGGGTTTCCTTCACACTGCTTATGGTGGAGCCACGGGAACGCTGTAGCACACTTCCGCGACTCCACCAGCAGGTGCCCAGCGGGCCCGTCCCTGGGTGATTTGTTGGTTCACCCAAAACACTGTTAAGGGCGTGCCAGAACACTATGCACGCCCCTCAACTCGAGGACTCCTTTTCAGTGGGTGGTAGACGCCCCTGTTTCTGCCACCCGGAGGTCCTCACTATGGCGGCAAGCGGCGATCGTATGCCAGACGCCTGCGCCCTATTCGTCTGCGCCGCATCGGGTCGGCTTTCCTCATCTTCTTCCCGTCCTACCTCTATTCTCGTCATTACTTTCTCGCAAAAGGAGACCACCGGACTCAGCTACCTGCAGCAAGCTCTAATCAGGTGGTTTCTTTACTTTCTATAGAATGTAATGACAATATTAGTGAACAATGGACTGCATTTTGGGACTCAGAGAGAGTGCCTGAAATCTTCCCAGAAAAAACCACAGAGCATGAGTATTGTGAAAAGCTTTTTAGGGAAACGACTAAACTAGAGAACAATAAGTATGAAGTCTCAATGCCCACTAAAGTACCTTTAGAGCAGATGAACTCTGAGTTAGGACAATCATTTCACGTCGCACTCAATAGATTTCTTAGTCTTGAACGAAGGCTACACATGCCTAAAAACTTAACTCTTTTCAATGAGTTAAAAGAAATTTATTGATCAATATGTTGATCTAAAACATGGCGAGTATCGCGATACCGATAAATACGATCTGGCTAAAGACCCTGTGGTCTTTCTTGCTCATCACGCTGTGATAAAAGAGGACAGCCGTACTACCAAATTATAAAATAAATATTGAATGGTCCGGTAGTTCAGCGAGACCTCTTGTTCAGAACCGACAGGCTATTTTTCATTTGTGACATAAAGACAATGTTCCGGTGTATCAATTTGAATCCAGATCGATCGCTGCAAAACATATTACGGCGCGAGTCTTAGCTCAGACCAAGACGTAAAGTGTATTCAGCTCAATACGGTCACGTATGGCCTTAAACCGAGCGCTTATCTTATCTGGCTACGCGTTGCCTCAGCGATCTTTCAGAAAGGAACCAACATTCCATGCCGCTTGCGGCATCAGCTATTCAAAATAACACATATGTTGATGACATTTTAGTATCCTGCGGATCTGAACAAGAACTAGTGCAAACGGAATCACAGTTAGTCGAAATGCTCAACATGTTTCCTTGCCTGCTTTAAACGCTTCATAGCGCGGCGAAACTTGCCCAGCGACGTCTACTGTGACAACGTTCAAGGGCACAAGGAATCAAATAGATGAGTTGTATCGCTTACATGCCTCGCAAGCCCATCAACAGGCTGTAAACTCGTTCGCATCTCAAAAGGGCATAAATTTGCATCTTATCCCGAGTTACAGTCCTGTATTTGGCTCGCTATGGGAGAGCGTCATGAAAAGTACGAAACACCATTTAAAACGCGTTGTAGGAAAGGCGTTGCTTACCTATGAGCAACTCAACACCGTTCTGATAGAAATTGAAGGTGTTTTGAACTCTCGCCCGCTCACAGCGGTAACAAATGACGCAAATGAATTTTCATGTATTTCTCCAGGTCACTTTCTTACAGGTGCAGCACTCAATACTTACCCAGAACGTGATATAAGCAATAAGTCTGCCAATTTGGTCAATTACAACAAATATGAAACAAACGTTTTGGAAGTATTGGAGCAATCATTATTTAAACCAGTTACAGAACCGACCTAAACAGTCGGTTATGCCAAATATAGTAATAGGTAGTTCGGTTATTACGCAGTGACAATTCGCCTCCTCTCGAATGGCCTATGGGTACCGACTAGTTCCCGGGAAAGGACGGCATAGTGCGTGCTGTTGAGGTACGGACGGTACACGGTCATACTACAAAAATATGCGTACTTCCTATAGAAGTATAGGTAAGACTAATCCTGCTTAACTTAACCCTTTGAACGCCAATAACACCTAAAGACGTCACATGTTTTCGTGTCAACGGCGCAACGACTATAGTTGCTATGACATACGTTGTCAAAGTCACCTTCGTACTTTCATATGTAGGCATGCTACGTAAACAAAGACTTTGTTTCCATGTACTTATTTAGTATTTATGTTTTAGTTGTAGCATAAACAAGGAACTTTGTTTAGCTAACAAGAAAAGAGAGGTGTTTGTATTAAACACTTGAGTTTTTTAATCTGCCTCATATTCGTACAAAGCTTAATTCGTAAATATTATAAATGTACTTACTATGAAATATCTTGTAAATTTACGATCCTACATAGATCCTACTTTTAATAAATGAAATATTGCGCTTTGCTGCTGCTTGTTTGCTTGCTTTTTGCTCATGCTCACGTGGCTAGTGCCACACACATAACATGTTACGATGTTAAACTATGTATATATATATACTTACATAGTTTAACACAGGAACAAAAACAAAATAGAAAGGCATTTGACATGACAGTGGTAATTAACTTACTAATACTTGAGCATATAATATGTAACAGGGTATGTACTAGTATAGCGTCTCCAAATCCAATAATATAGAGATGTAACAGTCTCTTAAACTAACTAGGCAACTAGGCTGCTGGCACGAAGACCCAAACTGAGTCTTGGCCTCCGAGACAAGATCACGCCACTTTTTTCGGGCCTGCGCTATTTCTCGCCAGTTATTATAGGTGAAACCAAAGTGCATGGTCGTCGCTGGCTTGGCCACCTCTAGAGAATGGGAGAAGATCGACAGGTAAAGAGAGCATACTTGGGCCGATTGATCGAACGGCGTTCTGCAGGAGTATTACTGGAAGGAATTGGTGGATGCGGACGTGCGTGAGCACTCGTGTTAGGGGTGTGCCAGAACACAATGCACGCCCCTCAACTCGAGGACTCCTTCCCAGTGGGTGGCAGACGACGGCTGTGTGCACATTTTTTTTTTGTTTAGGAGGGGAAAATGCTTTACGCATACGACCCGGGTGCAGGGGGTGACCCGAGTGGTCATGTGGGACTCCCGTATAGGCTGATGAGACCCACGGTATACCCACTAACAACCCATCTGCCGTCTCGTCGCCTTGTGGCGAGGTCACGGGAACGCTTGCGCACATATCCGCGACCCCGCCGGCGGCAGCTGCTCCCAAGTGGCTCCTTCGCGGATGCCCGGAGGCCACTTCAGGCATACCAGATGTTTTCCTCCTTGACCTCCATCTTGTACAGTAGCGGACAAAGACAAAGACAAAGACAAAAATATTTATTTGTAAACATAGGTTCATAGGTCTTACAATTATTTAGTAGTATCTCCATGTTTTGCCATAAGGCATACAAATATTTTGAGTCAAGATGGAACATGCATAAACAATTACAATTTTTCATCTGTCAAATATTCCTTTAATGAATAGTAGGCTTTTTTAACTAGGAATGCAAACAAGCTTTTTTTGAAATCTAACAATCCTTCTAACTTAGTTATACTACTTGGCAATTTATTGTATATTTTAGGTGCCATCCCTAAAATACTTTTGGCAAGAAAAGCTGTTTTTATTGATGTTACATACAGTTTGTCACGTCGGCGAGCACTTTTAAAAACGGAAAATTGTTCCACATTGGCCTTAACGTATATTGCTATTTCATAAATATATAGGCATGGTAATGTCAGTATGTTGTGTTTAATGAAATATGCTTTACAAGATACTGTTGATG
Source organism: Notocelia uddmanniana (assembly GCA_905163555.1). Classification (NCBI taxonomy): domain Eukaryota; kingdom Metazoa; phylum Arthropoda; class Insecta; order Lepidoptera; family Tortricidae; genus Notocelia; species Notocelia uddmanniana. Next base: position 56,495,177 of record LR991052.1, read on the forward strand.
GTAACCTACATACCGATCGTAGACATTTTTTTTGTGCCTTGAAGGCCATTTCTTGGTCTGTGGAATTGCCCCAGAATATGACGCCGTATCTCAGAGTTGAAGTAACATACCCGTGGTAGGCTGTTAATACAGTTGGCTGACTTACTATTTTACTTAGGTTATATAAAGCATACGAAAATTTATTAAGCTTTTTACATACAACGTCAATCTGATTCTTCCAAGTCAACTTGTTGTCTAAACTTAATCCTAAAAACTTGGTAATGTCTGTTTCATCAATTTGGTGTTCTTTGTATGTCACTGTAAGATTAGGTATTCTATCAGCTCTTTGCTTGAAACTCATAATTTTTGTTTTATTTAAGTTGATTTGTAAATTATTATTACTAAGCCATTCTATTACTGTTTTCAATGCTTTATTTATTTTCATCTGTAATGTGTGCGGGTCGTTTTCTGTAAATATAATCGTACTATCATCAGCGAAAAGAATCATGCGATGATCTACAGTCAGTGGCATGTCATTGATATATATAATAAACAATAATGGGCCCAGAACACTGCCTTGAGGCACCCCGTATTTAATTTCTCTAAAATCTGATAATACAACCATTTCTGATTTTGTTTTAGTACAAAGTTTATTAATTTTAACCACTTGTTTTCGTCCAGTTAAGTATGACTTAAGTAGATCGTGGACGTTACCACGTATGCCATAATTATATAATTTGTCTAACAATATGTTATGGTCGACAAAATCAAAGGCCTTGGACATGTCCATGTACAATGCACAGACTGGTCGTTTTTCATCGACTTCTTTCATAATTGTTTGCAAGAGATCGAAAATTGCCATATTGATAGACTTGTTCTTTCTGAAGCCTTTTTGTTCTGCCGCAAATAGGTTGTGAGTTTCAAAGTATTGATATAAACCGTTGTAAATAACTTTTTCTATTATCTTTGAAAAAACCGATAAAAGGGCTATAGGTCTATAACTGTCCATGTTTTCCTTGTCACCTTTTTTAAAAAGAGGTTGTACTACGGCCAATTTTAGCATTTCCGGGAACTGACCTTTCTCGATACATAAATTTGTAATGTAGCTGATATGCGGTGATATTATGTGAGCTACTTTTTTTACAATTTTACATGATATGTCATCGTAGCCAGTACTGTTGGTATTTTTTAATGTATTAATAATATTTTGGATGTTATCAGGGTTTGTGGGCTTCATGAACATTGAAATAGGCGATTTAAATGTCATAGTGGTATTATTTTTAAAAATTGAATTATGATTACTAATACTACGATTATCAGACGTAACTTCTAAACAATTCTTAGAGGTAACGTATTCTGCAAAGTATTCATTAAATGTATGTGCAATATCCTTCATGTTTTTAACTAGTTTACCGTCATGTTTTATTTGTGTAATATTATCTTTGATGTAGGACTTTTTTGGATTTGTTATGATGTTCCATGTAGCTTTGCATTTGTTTACAGAGTTCTTGATGTAATAGTCATTCTGAGACTTTTGAGTGAGTAATATAATTTTTTTAAGTCTATTGGAATACGCTTTGAAGTATATCTTATCACGTGAGTTAGGGGAGCGCCTATATTTCCAAAGTAGATCCCTTTTCTTCCTACAACATTTTCGAATACCATGTGTTATCCATTGCGGCTTTTTAAAAGCTGATATTTTTATCCTGATAAGTGGAAAGCATAACTTATAAAATAGCCGAAAATGATCAATGAAATATTCGAAGGCTTCATTCGGGTCGTTAGCCATGTAGACACCATTGAAATTAAGACTTCCTATGCATTCGACAAACTTTATAATATTGTCTACACTATAGTCACGTTTTTTTATAAACCAGAATGGTAATAAGTACGTTTTTTTAACCGGACATTTAAATATCTGGGCTGTGTGGTCAGAAATAGCAAAATCAATAACTTCTGTTTTACCACCTCTAACATTATGCAGAATGTTGTCAATACATGTTTTACTTTGCAATCGGGTAGGCTCCATTATTCCTAATTTAAGATTATAGCTAAGAGTTAATCCTTTAAATTGTACAGAGTGCTTTGTTCTTTTTAACATATCAATATTAAAATCGCCGCAAATGATGACTTTCTTTCTATTATAACATGACTTAGATAAAACAATGTTTAGTCTATTGAAGAATATGTCTGTGGCACAATTATCAAATTTTGGAGGTCTATATACACAAATTACAATGATATTATGTTCCTGTAGTTCAATGAACATTCAAATACATTTGAGACAGAGCTGGAGAGGATATCTGTCAGGATTGCGTATTTATGGTTATTTTTCACAAGAATACAGGACCCCCCATTTCTGTTTTCCCTCGCGTAGCATGTAGCTAGAGTATAATTTGTAATACACAGTTGATCTTCGGGACCCCCCTGAGTCCGCTACGAGGAGGTCTTGGATGGGTGGTCAGTGGTTCTGCCATGAACCACACCTCGGCCGCAGAGGATATTAGGGAAAACATTCCTCTTCCCCTGCGGTCCCACCAATGCCGTTACCGCGGAACGGCCCCGCCAAGTTCGCAAGGGGTGGGGAGAGTGGCGTACCGTAATACCAACACGCCTCTCCCCCTGCGATCCCGCCTCGGCCACAGAAGATAGGGAGAACGCGGCTCACCGCAATACCGGCACTCCTCTTCTTCTGCGGCCCCTCCTCAACGCATCCTCCTTGGGCCAGCCGGCAGCCCAAACATCAGGCCGGCCCCGGGTGCCTCTTAGCTTCACCGTGGATGACCAGTGCACAGTTACTAAGCCTCCCCGCCCCGACAAGGCGGGCACCTTCGAGGGGGACGCCTGTGTGCTCAATTGCCATTGCCCTATCCATAAGTAACCTATTATCGGTCTTTTTTTGGTGCTGTTTATGGTGTCCCCCCAAGACGCGATGCCCACTGTCTGGCAGAACCGTTTCTAATAAACAGGCCCACTTAGTCGAGCTGGTAAGTAGTGTGGCCCAATGAGCTCAAACGTTGACACTAAATTTTCGTTGCTCGTTCGTTTTCGTTTTCTTGCAGGCAAACTTTAAGTAAGTAATATTTTTATTTGCGAAGCAAAAAAACGCACTCTGTGTTCTACCAATGTTAGTGTACAAATGTTTAGTAATATATATATATATATATATATATATCTATACATATAAAAAAGCTGAAGAGGGTCAAAAGTCTGTACATGGAAGATATTCGAAAAAAAGTTGGCTGGGGATACTTAGAATCGACAACAGAACATGTTCCAACAGTTTTTAGAATTTTTGTCTGTTTATCTGTTTGTCTGTTTACTTGACCGGGTATCACGTAAAAACGGCTGAACAGATTTTTATGCAATTTTCACTAATCTGTCGAAAAAATCCTCGGCCAGGTTATAGGCTATAAAAATTGTGTAGGTTTGGGTTAAAAGGGGTAAAAAGAGGGGTTGAATTTTGTATGGAAACTCCTTTAATCCATGTGTTACAGGTTTGAAAATTGGTAAGCATATACTTGATGACAAAAAAAAACATCCTCAATCAAAATTTGTGAAATATTAAGATATAAACTGAAAAAAAAGTAAACGCAAGCGCTGCGCCGCGCGCTGCCCAGTGCGCGCCCCGGCCACCACGGTCTCTTCAAACTTTGAACACTATTATGATATAGCCCATTAAGTAACTGTAAGCCTAAGACCAATGTATAACTTTGTAATCCCATTTAAAAATATGCAATTACAATGTTACTTTAGCCGTTCACTTCATGTGCACTCTATACAGTACAATACAATACAATACAATATGCTTTATTGCACACCTCAGAAAAGAATTACAAAAAGAAACAGTATCAAGCAGAGGTAAACAACGATTAAATTAAATGAGCGATTTCTTCCAGACAACCTATATATGAAACGGGGTGATTTAAATCCTCATATGCCATTCTACGATATATGTTTCAGCCAACTGGGAGTATAACGGCGTGTCAAGAAATTTAACTTATAGCATAGCAGAATTTGACGTATTGTAAAGGTAAACCATTAAGGCCCTCTAGTCCTGCGAGAGTAGGTATTTAGCGCTGTCCTGGCGGTGCGTGAACAAGCCCGCGCGGACGAAGCGACTGTGAACTCTGATGAACCCGCTAGCTTCATACTAGTCACAGTAAAGAAATATAACTGTACTTTGACTTAAGAAATGCATTAATTATGATTAAACTTTAGTATGTAATTGATATCATTTTTTTAATAAATAGGTAGTAAATAAATAATTGAAAGTCGAACTTACGGTAGGATCCATTATAATGAAATAAAAAAAAGGATTCATAGACTTACAACCCTGAAATTCGTTATTTAATTTATGAAACCTAAGAAATATGTCTTATACCTCTCTACTCGATTTGTTTAAGAGTGCGCAGTACGTTCGGTTCTCCATACAAACGTACTATTTATGCTCTCATTTTAAAACGCCATGCTATAATAACGTGAAACTTTGTATACACAATGGGATTCGGCATATCTAGGTCGGAAATTAGTTTCTGTGGCTTGAAATTATAATGGAGAAAAAATGCAGCGATTATTAAGGTTTTCATACAAGCCGTAAAAAACTCAAAAACCGCTGAATTTTTTTTCTTTTACAATTTCTAGCAAAAGAAACTGATTTTCGACCTAGATATGCCGGATTCCATTGTGTATACAATGTTTCATGTTATTCTAGCATGGCGTTTTAAAATGAGAGCATAAATACGTTTGTATGGAGAACCGAGCGTACTGCGCCCTCTTAATATGTCATGCATTTTTTTATCTATTTGTGTTATATTTATACAGGGTGTTATATTTATTTGTCGTGTGCATGTCATCGTCATCATCATCATATCAGCTGATGGACGTCCACTGCTGGACATAGGCCTCCCCTAACGAGTGCCACATAAAATACTGACAGAATATTTTTTGGTGGTTTAATTCATTCGTCAAAAGTTATTAGCTCTCAAAGCATAAAAACATTGTGAAGTTTTTACTTTTTTACTATTTATGCGAAAGATTAGGTACCGTATTTTTAAAAAATAAATACAAAAAATGACTTTTACATAAAGATGATAAAAGAATCAATATGGTATATGAAACGATACCAAACTTGCCACGGTAGCTACCTGGAAATGGGTAGATCTTTTAAAAGAAGATTAGCTAGAAAGATAGATAGTGTATAAATTTTAAAAAGGTCGGCAACGCGCATGTGACACCTCTGCAGTTGCAGGCGTCCATAGGCTGCGGTGACCGCTTACCATCAGGCGGGCCGTACGCTTGTTTGCCACTGACGTGGTATTAAAAAAAGACGGACGGAATTAATGTGTTGAAGCTCATAGCTTAAAAAAAATATTCAAGTGCAAAGCAGTAGATCTCTCACTATATCTACAATTTCTGGTAATAAACATTTCATTTTTACCAACTTTGGTTCCATTTCTGCAGGGGTTCAGTTCAGTTGTTATACTGTGGCACTATGACCATAATTTATTTGTTAATAATTACGACTTTTTTCATTTGGGTTTTTATTTCTTAAATAATTTGCAACAATTATATAAATTCGTCAAAAACTGCTTGTTTGGTGCACGAAACTGTCGCGGATAAAACTGACACAGGTCCGTTGTCTGTAAGCGCCAGCGCGCGACTGATCGGGCCTGCCGAGCCTCCGCGCTCGCGCATTTTGTAGGTATTTAAACGTATTAATTAGTACAATCATTTTATCTTTTTAAATTCTGCAAAAATGTCTAGAAATACTGAATGGCTTTAGTTTAGTTCAAAAACTTTATTTAAAACATCAATAGTTTAGTCTTCAGATTGTAAATGCTTTACAAAAAGGAGTAACTTGGGGGTCTCTTTCTATCGAGCGAAGTTCATTAGATCGTGTATCTGAGTGCAACTTTGACTAGACTAGATCCTTAAGTAAAACATATAAGTTTTTCAAATTTTTAAATCCCTTTTTCTACGTTTCAGATTGTTTTTAGAAAACTCGAAAACGCTAACTCGCTTGACGACCTAGCCTTAATATATGACCATGCGCCATATTGCGGAATTTCTTTGGAACTAATTTCTTACAGTGGCAATAATTCTAATGATAGATTTTTAGTGTCACTATGGCGGTTTATTTGAATAATAATAAAGTGTTGAATATTAAATTATTAATGACAAAAAATGCCGAAAACTATTCATAGTCAAGAGCGGAACATTATTAATGTGTTAATAATCTCGTATGTATATAATAAGCTGCTGGAAAAAAACGCTGGGGAAATGAAACTATTTCGCTACATAACATTTTAAAATTAACATCATAGCTGACAGGTAAACAAGTCAAGATGTAATTATAGTCTGGTTATTATAAATCGGTTATTATAGTATTATGTTATACAAGCGAGGAAATACCCGCCGTAATGAAATTGAGTTTGAGTTTGAAAACTAGGTATTTATTATGGGCTTCGGAGACAATCAATCTTGATCATTGACAATGTACAACACCGTTATTGTGTACTACGAGTATCATTGAAGGGATGTTGGTGTTATTTTAATCGCCCTCCTTCCTCCTCCTTTCCTAATCCTTTTCCTATTAGACCCTATTGGTCTAGTTCTAGGGCTCTTAGAGTCGCGAGCGTACATGGGTTACGGACATTATATGGGTTTGGAGCGTTCGTGGCCCCGCTACGCCCGTGTACCGCGTGCGGTATGCGAGGTTAAGCAATGTGGGGGCAGGTCACTTCTTGGATGGGTGACCGCTTGGAGTGGTTACTCACTACACTCACTTGACAAAGGGGGGTCGAAGTTGCACCACGTCCGTAGGGAGTACCCACCGTTACCCTACACGTGACCCCTGGGTGGTGCTAAAAGTGCAACAATATCTGGCAACCGTGCTTGTCTTCTCGAAGATCTCACGGTTCCGTAAATACATGCTATACGATTAAATAAATAATAAAATGGGTTACGGAATCCGCTTACCATCAGGCGGGCGATATACTTGTTTGCCACCGTCGTAGTATAATTTCTTTCAAGTTGGTCTATTTGACAGAAGTTCAGATGTACTCTTTGAGTAACGATTGCAAGGATAATATACTAGTATTGACGAAATATTCAATTTACTTGGTAGGTTAGATATAACTCGATAGAAATTAATTTGGCCGCTAAATTTAGATTACGGAGTACATGTACTTTGAAAGTAAGTATGGCTCTGTAAAAGAGAAAATAAATTAGAAAAAGCGGAAATAACCAATTGTGTATATAAACAATAATGTATATGTGTAATTATGTAGGTCGTTCTGAATCGTGTCTAAAAATACTCCCATTACTCCCTACGTTCTAAGTATCGAGGAAGCAAGTAAAACATCATTCACCATTCTACGCGTAGGAGCAATCATATTTAATAAACGTTTCAACCATCCATTGAAATGATTTTTAAATTGCCACTAAAAGCCAAGATATCCGATTATATAGTACCTATTTTAGCCAGTCTACGAGCCCGCAACAGGGGGGTTATTCGCAAACCGACTCGTCCTCACCTCTCACCTCAAATGTCAAAATTTGATAAATCGCATTTGACAGTTTCCATGTAAAAACGGGTGAGGTGTGAGGTGACAAGTGACGACGAGTCGGTTTGTGAATAAGAGTGCAGGTTGTCGTGACCAAGTTAATCTTGGGCAATAACTTAAAATGTATAAAAAATCAGAGAGATATCATGCAGCGCCGTGAACGTTAGCTGCGATTATGAATTTATCAAATTATAGCTAACACCAATATCTCGAGGAAACCGTCAGTCGACTAAATAAAGCGTTGGTAATAAAATAAATACATAATACGGTCAGCTGCTGGCTGATGAAATAGCGGATAACAGTAATTTTTACAATGAAAAATTTGGGCCATACACAAGATTTAGGTTCGCGTGTTATCTGTGGACATATGTGAAGTCAAAGGCTAGGAAGCCTTATTTTTGGTTGGACTTATAATCCGCATGAAGCACGAAAAAGTAAATTACATGAACATAAGCCGTTAACTATTAACCACAGGAGAGACGACCTTATTTTTAACTGCGTATGACCCATTGAGATCAATCGAATCAACGTTATGGCATCACCCTGAGTAAGGCGAAGATGAAAAAAATTATATGCAACTAAGTAATCAGATCACAGTTTATTTATATGATATTTTTAACTAATAAACATGTCACATGATTATATCTCGTTAGAAAGATTACCACCTGATGTATGTTACTACGTACGTTGTTGAGGCTACCGTTGCTCATTATACAGATATCTGCCCGGCTAGTATGATAGCTTATACCGTCACGTTATATGGCAAAAATGTACTGAAACGTCACATAAAACGTGACGGTATAAGCTATCATACTAGCCGGGCTGAAGCATTTTAGAAGCTATTGCCAGAGTAGAGAAGACTTGAGCGTAATCTAAGAGTGTAAGCAGTAGTAAGGTTCATGTTAATTTTTGTACACTCCAAGAAAGCTGTAATAAAGTAGATTCTAATGCCCAGTTCGAGTTACCCTAATGTAATGTTACAACTTACAGCAGGAATTTAACATCTACCTCGAGTAGTTAAGCTTACTCATTTGTATTTCGTAGAAAATAAAAAAAACTATATACAAAGCAGTGTGAGCATATGGATAGGGGTACTTAAGGTTTCCATTCGGTTTCAATGGTGGTTTAGTACTAAAGTCCATCTGTGACATGCATTTCACATAGCGACATCTTAGGTTGGTCTTATGTTTTTTGTCGTGAGCTTACTGATGTCGCACCGGTTTCCTCACTCGACGGCTTGAACGATTTCTGTTAATGTAAGAGCGCAGTAAAAAGTGGCACTGACTCGACTAACAGGACAGCTTTATCATATCGTACCGCCTCCGCTCCGACAAATCAGGAAGTTGCCTTAGTCCGACATAGCTATGCGCGCGTGAAAGCGATTGCGAGAATTGTGTTGATACCACCTTACATAAAACAAATGATAAAACGACTGAGTGTAATTTTGAACAAGATATTTTATTTAATTTTACATAACGTAAGACATATATTTCTACTCCAGCATTATAATCCGATGACGCAGTATGTTATCTAAATATATAAAAGAAGAAACTGACTGACTGACTGACTGACTGACTGACTGACTGACTGACTGACTGACTGACATATCAACGCACAGCCCAAACCGCTGGTCCTAGAGATTCCAAATTTGGCACGTAGGTTCCTTATAAGGTCTAGGGGTGCACTAAGAAAGGATTTTTCAAAATTCAACCCCTAAGGGGGTGAAATGGGGGTCCGAAGTTTGTATGGGGAAACAAGATTAGTTGGACTATTTTATTCGAAACTTCACAGGAGTATTTCTAACGATAAATGAGTAAATACGTGTTTCAGGTTTTTTGAGAAATCAACCCCTAAAAGGAGGAAATCTGGTGACAAATTCTGAAAATCGACATGGGTATTGTTTTTATGATATACCGGGTCGCTGATAACGAAAACAACAATGATTTTAAAATCTCACGTGGAGGACGTGAAATACCATCTTCTCTGTTGGGGTGCGAGGGGGATGAAATGTCTAAATATTAATATGGGTGTCGTTTTTATGGTTTTTTGGGACGTTAATTACGAAAATGGCATCGGTTTTGTAATTTAATATTGTGAACATGAAAAATTTTGAAAAATTGTGTCAAATTTCAAGAAATAACTGACTGACTGTGAGACTGACATATCACCGCAAAGCGCAAACTGGTGGTTCTAGAGATTCCAAATTTAGTATGTAGGTTCCATATAAGGTCTTGAGGTGCATTAAGAAAGGATTTTTCAAAATTCAACGCCTAAGGGGGTGAAATGGGGGTCCGAAGATTGTATGGGGAATCAAGATTAGCTGGATTATTTTATTCGAAACTTCACAGGAGTATTTATAACGATAAATGAGTAAATATGTGTTTCAGGTTTTTTGAGAAATCAACCCCTAAAAGGGGGAAATCTGGTGACAAATTCTGAAAATCGATATGGGTGTTGTTTCCATGGTTTATTGGGTCGCTGATTACGAAAACAACAATGATTTTAAAATCCCACGTGGAGGACGTGAAATACCATCCCCTCTGTTGGGGTCCGAAGGGGATGAAATGTCTAAATATTAATATGGGTGTCGTTTTTATGGTTTTTTGGGACGTTAATTACGAAAATGGCATCGGTTTTGAAATTTAATATTGTGGTCATGAAAACTTTTGAAAAATTGTGCCAAATATCAAGAAATAACTGACTGACTGAGAGACTAACATATCACCGCACAGCGCAAACTGGTGGTTCGAGAGATACCAAATTTGGCATGTAAGTAAAGTTCCTTATAAGGTCTAAAGGTGCATGAAATGCCGTGAGTTCCCTATGAAGATACGACCTTTTTTGATTCTATGTATTGTAGATGGTTTTATTAATCAGTGCCGTCCGATACGATTTCGACATTAATCGATATTTGAGCGTCTGAGAGGACTCTTAATAGGAATCCGAGGTACCTAAACTTTTAATAAAGTAACGGCCATATTGTATTTTTTCATTTCCGTCCCGATTTCGTTCAAAATCGATATCTGAGTCCGAGAGGTCTCTTAATACGAATCCGAGGTAAAATTTGTGAAAGTGGCGGCCATATTGATTTTCTTTTTTTTCGTCCCGATTTCGTTCAAAATCGATATCTGAGCTTCCGAGAGGTCCCTAATACGACTCCGAGGTAAAATGTGGAAAAAGTCGCAGTTATTGAATTCTTTTTTTTCGTCCCGATTTCGATCAAAATCGATATCTGAGCGTCCGAGAGGTCTCTTAATACGAATCCGAGGTAATATTTGTGAAAGTGGCGGCCATATTGATTTTCTTTTTTTTCGTCCCGATTTCGTTCAAAATCAATATCTGAGCGTCCGAGAGGTCTCGTAATACGAACCCGAGGTATGATTTAGAAAAAGTGGCGGCCATATTCATTTTTATCATTTCCGTCTAGATTTCGTTCAAAATCGATATCTGAGCGTCCGAGAGAATTCTTAATACGAATCCGAGGTAAAATTTGGAAAAAGTGGCGGCATATTGATTTTTTTCATTTTCGTCCCGATTTCGTTCAAAATCGATATCTGAGCGTCCGAGAGGTCTCGTAATACGAATCCGAGGTATAGAATAGAAAAAGTGGCGGCCATATTCATTTTTATCATTTCCGTCCAGATTTCGTTCAAAAACGATATCTGAGCGTCCGAGAGAATTCTTAATACGAATCCGAGGTAAAATTAGGAAAAAGTGGCATCCATATTGATTTTCTTCATTTCCAACCCGATTTCGTTCAAAATCGATATCTGAGCGTCCTAGAGGTCCCCTAATACGAATTTGAGGTAAAATTTGAAAAAGTGGCGGCCATATTGATTTTCTTCATTTTCGTCCCGATTTCGTTCAAAATCGATATCTGAGTGTCCGAGAGGTCTCTTAATACGAATCCGAGGTAAAATTTGTGAAAGTGGTGGCCATATTGATTTTCTTTTTTTTTCGTCCCGATTTCGTTCAAAATCGATATCTGAGCATCCGAGAGGTCTCTTAAATGCGAATCTGAGGTAAAATTTGGCACTCCATTCATACCTATATGCAAAAAAGTTTAATGTTACTATACAGGGTGGCCCATTCAAATCGGTCAGTATGGGAAAGTCTAAAACTATAAGACATACGAAGATTTGTTCTTAGGAACCATGTCACCGATTTTACAAGTAGAGAGGTACAAACAACCATAGAGACAATTTTACATGCCTGAACTTGTTGAATATTGTAACGGTGGTCACTTTGAACACCTACTATGATAAATTAAAGTATGTGAAAAAAATGCATTTTATTCATTTTAGACATTATGTTTCTTAGAGACATTTACTGCTTAAGACCTACACAAACGATATCTGAATAGAAATAGTGTAAGTTTATTTTTTCAAAACAACCGGGTTCGATTCCCTAGCTGGGTACAGTGTTTTTTTCAAATGTATGAATGCAGTTTTTCTTTTTATCAAAATCGGTGACATGGTTCCTAAGAACAAATCTTCGTATGTCTTATAGTTTCAGACTTTCCCATACTGACCGATTTGAATGGGCCACCTAGTATAGGCGTGTGGGGTATCTATGGATTTGCTTTTAAAAACGACATAGAAATTTCGATATTTTTTCCATTTAAATCAACCTTTAATTCTTTTTTAATTGTATGGCATTTATTTACGAACCGTGAGATTTTCGAGAAGACTAGTACGGTTGCCAGTTTTTGTTGCACTTTTAGCACCACCCAGGGGTTCTGTGTATGGTAACGGTGGGTACTCCCTACGGACGCGGTGCAACTTCGACCCCCCTTTGTCAAGTGAGTGGGCAACTTGACTGTTAGAAGTTCGCAAGCCGCTCGAAGGCCTCTAACTTGGCTTAGCGATTGCAGCCGGGATCAACGGCTTAGCGTGCCTTTCAAAGCACGAGAGTCAGTTAGTAACCACTCAAAGCGGTCACCCATCCAAGAACTGACCTGCGCCCACATTGCTTAACCTCGCACACCGCACGCGGTAGGCGGGTGCCGTTGGGCCACGAGCGCTCTAAATTCTTGATAGTTTGTGCCAAATTGCAATTCAATAGGTCCAGCAAAAGCAACTTGGTTGTAACAGATGGACTGACAGTAAGGAGTGCGAATGGAAGTGAGGCCAAATTTTCTTTTTGGATGCTCCAATGGTAACTGGCAAAACCTACCTAATAAATTTAACTGTAGGAAAAATAAATGTTACACATGATATTGAATTAGCCGTATTTCTGTACTTCAAAGGACCAGAGTTTATGGCCGCTGCGCGCTGTTAGGTCGTTTACAGACCTGTTGGTGTTACTGTAGTACACAGATACTTTTACTAAGAGCCATTTCAGACACGCTTTTATTTCATCGGCCCTTTCCCCTTCGGCCTCTCGGAAATGTATGATAATAGTTTTCGATCCTTATTTTTGCCAAAATCAAATGAAATTCAACAGTTTGCCGGTTCTCAGAATGTATACTGACTTTTTATCTGTTCATCTGTTAATGAATCACAATCACCAAACTTTGTATAGCGAAACCCCAGAATGTAACAAACTACTTTTCTGGAGACCGCATCTAAATCGGTTCAGCCAAACGCGAGATATTCGTGGACAAAAATTCGAACCTGTTTTTTGTAGACGGTTAAAAATTTCGCTTAGTACGCGGGCGAAGCCGCGGGCAAATGCTAGTCTAAATATATAAAAGAAGAAACTGACTGACTGACTGACTGACTGACATATCAACGCACAGCCCAAACCGCTGGTCCTAGAGATTCCAAATTTGGCACGTAGGTTCCTTATAAGGTCTAAGGGTGCACTAAGAAAGGATTTTCAAAATTCAACCCCTAAGGGGGTGAAATGGGGGTCCGAAGTTTGTATGGGGAAACAAGATTAGTTGGACTATTTTATTCGAAACTTCACAGGAGTATTACTAACGATAAATGAGTAAATACCTGTTTCAGGTTTTTTAAGAAATCAACCCCTAAAAGGGGGAAAGGTGGTGACAAATTCTGAAAATCGACATGGGTATTGTTTTTATGATATACCGGGTCACTGATAACGAAAACAACAATTATTTTAAAATCTCACGTGGAGGACGTGAAATACCATTAAGAAAGGATTTTTCAAAATTCAACCCCTAAGGGGGTGAAATGGGGGTCCGAAGTTTGTATGGGGAATCAAGATTAGTTGGATTATTTTATTCGAAATTTCATAGGAGTATTTCTAACGATAAATGAGTAAACATGTGTTTCAGGTTTTTTGAAAAATCAACCCTTAAAAGGGGGAAATCTGGTGACAAATTCTGAAAATCGATATGGGTGTTGTTTCTATGGTTTATCGGGTCGCTGATTACGAAAACAACAATGATTTTAAAATCCCACGTGGAGAACGTGAAATACCATCCCCTCTGTTGTGGTCCGAGGGGGTTGGAATGTCTAAATATTAATATGGGTGTACGTTTTATGATTTTTGGGTCGATAATTTCGAAAATGGCATTTTTTTGAAATTTAATATTGCGGGCATGAAAACTTAAAAGTAGGTGCCAAATTGCAAGAAGAAACTGACTGACTGAGTGAGTGACATATCAACGCCCAGCTCAAAACTGCTGGTTCGAGAGATACCAAATTCGGCATGTAAGTTCCTTATAAGGTCTAAAGGTGCATGAAGTGCCGTGAGTTCCCTATGAATATACGACCTTTTTTGATTCAATGTATTGTAAGTGGTTTTATTAATCAGTGCCGTCCGATACGATTTCGACATAAATCGATATTTGAGCGTCCGAGAGGACTCTTAATAGGAATTCGAGGTAAAATTTGGAAAAAGTCGCAGTCATATTGATTTTCTTTTTTTTCGTCCCGATTTCGTTCGAAATCGATATCTGTGCGTCCAAGAGGTCTTGTAATACGAATCCGAGGTAAAATTTAGAAAAAGTGGTGGCCATATTCATTTTTATCATTTACGTCTCGATTTCGTTCAAAATCGATATCTGAGCGTCCGAGAGAATTCTTAATACGAATTCGAGGTATAATTTTGAAAAAGTAGCAGCCATATTGATTTTCTTTATTCGAACCCGATTTCGTTCAAAATCGATATCCGAGCGTCCGAGAGGTCCCCTAATACGAATCCGAGGTAAAATTTGGAAAAAGTGACAGTCATATTGATTTTCTTCATTTCCAACCCGATTTCGTTCAAAATCGATATCTGAGCGTCCGGGAGGTCCCCTAATACGAATTTGAGGTAAAATTTGAAAAAAAGTGGCTGCCATATTGCTTTTCTTCATTTCCGTCCTGATTTCGTTCAAAATCGATATCTGGGCGTCCGAGAGCTCCCCTAATACGACTCTGAGGTAAAATTTGGAAAAAGTCGCAGTCATATTGATTTTCTTTTTTTTCGTCCCGATTTCGTTCAAAATCGATATCTGAGCGTCCGAGAGGTCTCGTAATACGAATCCGAGGTAACATTTAGAAAAAGTGGCGGCCATATTCATTTTTATCATTTCCGTCCCGATTTCGTTCAAAATCGATATCTGAGCGTCCGAGAGAATTCTTAATACGAATCCGAGGTAGGATAAAGTTGCAGTCATATTGATTTTCTTTTTTTCGTCCCGATTTCGTTCAAAATCGATATCTGAGCGTCCGAGAGGTCTCGTAATACGAATCCGAGGTAAATTTTAGAAAAAGTGGCGGCCATATTCATTCTTATCATTTCCGTCCCGATTTCGTTCAAAATCGATATCTGAGCGTCCGAGAGAATTCTTAATACGAATCCGAGGTAGGATAAAGTTGCAGTCATATTGATTTTCTTTTTTTCGTCCCGATTTCATTCAAAATCGATATCTGAGCGTCCGAGAGGTCTCGTAATACGAATCCGAGGTAAAATTTAGAAAAAGTGGCGGCCATATTCATTTTTATCATTCCCGTCCCGATTTCGTTCAAACTCGATATCTGAGCATCCGAGAGAATTCTTAATACTAATCCGAGGTAAAATTTAGAAAAAGTGGCAGCCATATTGATATTCTTCATTTGAACACGATTTCGTTCAAAATCGATATCCGAGCGACCGAGAGGTCCCCTAATACGAATCCGAGTTAAAATTTGGAAAAAGTGGCAGCCATATTGATTTTCTTCATTTCCAACCCGATTTCGTTCAAAATCGATATCTGAGTGTCCGAGAAGTCTCTTAATACGAATCCGAGGTAAAATTTGTGAAAGTTGCGGCCATATTGATTTTCTTTTATTTCGTCCCGATTTCGTTCAAAATCGATATCTGAGCGTCCGAGAGGTCTCTTAATACGAATCTGAGGTAAAATTTGGCACTCTATACATGCCTGTATGCAAAAAAGTTTAATGTTACTATATAGGCGTGTGGGGGATTTGCTTTTAAAAACGACATAAATTTTCGATATTTTTTTCCACTTAAATCAACCTTTAGATTTTTTTTATTGTATGGCATTTATTTACGAACCGTGAGATTTTCGAGAAGACAAGTACGGTTGCCAGTTTTTGTTGCACTTTTAGCACCACCCAGGGGTCACGTGTAGGGTAACGGTGGGTACTCCCTACGCAACGGTACGGTGGTGCAACTTCGACCCCCCTTTGTCAAGTGAGTGGGCAACTTGACTGTTAGAAATTCGCAAGCCGCTCGAAGGCCTCTAACTTGGCTTAACGATTGCAGCCGGGATCAACGGCTTAGCGTGCCTTCCAAAGCACGAGCAGAGAGTCAGTTAGTAACCACTCAAAGCGGTCAACCATCCAAGAACTGACCTGCGCCCATATTGCTTAATCTCGCACACCGCACGCGGTAGGCGGGTGCCGCTGGGCCACGAGCGCTCTAAATTCTTGATAGTTTATGCCAAAATGCAATTCAATCGGTCCAGTAAAAGCAACTTGGTTGTAACAGACGGACTGACAGTAAGGAGTGCGAATGGAAGTGAGGCCAAATTTTCTTTTTGGATGCTCCAATGGGAACTGGCAAAACCTACCTAATAAGTTTAATTTTAGGAAAAATAAATGTTATACGTGATATTGAATTAGCCGTATTTCTGTACTTTAAAAGACCAGAGTTTATGACCGCTGCGCGCTGCTTGGTCGTTTACAGACCTATTGGTGTTACTGCAGTATACAGATACTTTTACTAAGGGCCATTTAAGACATGCTTTTATTTCATCGCCCCTTTCCCCTTCGGCCTCTCGGATATGTATGATAATAGTTTTCGATCCTTATTTTTGCCAAAATCAAATTAAATTCAACAGTTTGCAGGTGCTCAGCTCATAATCACCAAACTGCATATACCGAAACCCCCAGAATGTAACAACTACTTTTCTGGAGACCGCATCTAAATCGGTTCAGCCAAACGCGAGATAATCGTGGACAAACATACGAACCTGTTTTTTGTAGACGGTTAAAATTTCGCTTAGTACGCGGGCGAAGCCGCGGGCAAATGCTAGTCTAAATATATAAAAGAAGAAACTGACTGACTGACTGACATATCAACGCACAGCCCAAATCGCTGGTCCTAGAGATTCCAAATTTGGCACGTAGGTTCCTTATAAGGTGTAGCGGTGCACTAAGAAAGGATTTTTCAAAATTCAACCCCTAAGGGGGTGAAATGGGGGTCCGAAGTTTGTATGGGGAAACATGATTAGTTTTTATTCAAAACTTCACAGGAGTATTTCTAACCATAAATGAGTAAATACGTGTTTCAGGTTTTTTGAGAAATCAACCCCTAAAAAGGGGTGGTGACAAATTCTGAAAATCGACATGGTTATTGTTTTTATGATATAACGGGTCGCTGATAACGGAAACAACAATGATTTTAAAATCTCACGTGGAGGACGTGAAATAACATGCCCCCTGTTGGGGTGCGAGGGGGATGAAATGTCTAAATATTAATGTGGGTGTCGTATTTATGGTTTTTTGGGACGTTCTTTACGAAAATGGCATCGATTTTGAAATTTAATATTGTGGACATGAAAACTTTTGAAAGTTTGTGCCAAATTTCAAGAAATAACTGACTGACTGAGTGAGTGACATATCACCGCACAGCCCAAACTGCTGGTTCTAGAGATTCCAAATGTAGTATGTAGGTTCCATATAAGGTCTTCAGGTGCATAAAGAAAGGATTTTTCAAAATTCAACCCCTAAGGGGGTGAAATGGGGGTCCGAAGTTTGTATAGGGAATCAAGATTAGTTGGATTATTTTATTCGAAATTTCACAGGAGTATTTCTAACGATAAATGAGTAAACATGTGTTTCAGGTTTTTTTGAGAAATCAACCCCTAAAAGGGGGAAATCTGGTGACAAATTCTGACAATCGATATGGGTGTTGTTTTTATGGTTTATCGGGTCGCTGATTACGAAACCACCAATGATTTTAAAATCCCATGTGGAGGACGTGAAATATCATCCCCTCTGTTGGGGTCCGAGGGGGTTGGAATGTCTAAATATTAATATGGGTGTCAATTTTATGGTTTTTTGGGTCGTTAATTTCGAAAATGGCATTGATTTTGAAATTTAATATTGCGGACATGAAAACTTTTAAAAATTGGTGCCAAATTGCAAGAAGAAGCTGACTTAATGAGTGAGTGACATATCAACGCACAGCCCAAACTGCTGGTTTATTAGATACCAAATTTGGCATGTAGGTTCCTTATAAGGTCTAAAGATGCATGATGTGCCGTGAGTTCCCTATGAAGATACGACCTTTTTTGATTATATACGATTTCGACATTAATTGATATTTGAGCGTCCGAGAGGACCCTTAATAGGAATCAGAGGTACCTAAACTATGAATAAAGTAACGGCCATATTGATTTTCTTCATTTCCGTCCCGATTTCGTTCAAAATCGATATCTGAGCATCCAAGAGGTCCCCTAATACGACTCCGAGGTAAAATTTGGAAAAAGTGGCGGCCATATTGCTTTTCTTCATTTCCGTCCCGATTTCGTTCAAAATCTATATCTGAGCGTCTTAGAGGTCCCCTAATACGAATTTGAGGTATAATTTGGAAAAAAGTGGCGGGCATATTAATTTTCTTCATTTCCGTCTCGATTTCGTTCAAAATCGATATCTGCGTGCCCGAGAGGTCTCTTAATACGAATCCGAGGTAAAATTTGTGAAAGTGGCGGCCATATTGATTTTCTTTTTTTTTCGTCCCGATTTCGTTCAAAATCAATATCTGAGCGTCTGAGAGGTCTCTTAATACGATTCTGAGGTAAAATTTGGCACTCCATACATGCCATAAAAAGTTTAATGTTACTATATAGGCGTGTGGGGTATCTTTGGATTGCTTTTAAAAACGACATAGACGTTTCGATATTTTTTCCATTTAAATTAACCTTTAGATTTTTTTTAATCGTATGGTATTTATTTACGAACCGTGAGATATTCGAGAAGACAAGTACGGTTGCCAGTTTTTGTTACACTCTTAGCACCACCCAGGGGTCACGTGTAGGGTAACGGTGGGTACTCCCTACGGACGTGGTGCAACTTCGACCCCCCTTTGTCAAGTGAGTGGGCAACTTGACTGTTAGAAGTTTTCAAGCCGCCCGAAGGCCTCTAACTTAGCTTAACGACTGCTGTCGTAGACAGCAGCCAGGATCAACGGCTTAGCGTGCCTTTCAAAGCACGAGAGCGCTTAGTTAGTAACCACTCATAGCGGTCACCCATCCAAGAAATGACCTGCGCCCACATTGCTTAACACCGCATACCGCACGCGTTAGGCGGGTGCCGCTGGGCCACGAGCGCTCAAAATTTTTGGTAGCTTGTGCCAAATTGCAATTCAATCGGTCCAGTAAAAGCAACTCGGTTGTAACAGACGGTCTGACAGTAAGGACTGCGAATGGAAGTGAGGCCAAATTTTCTTTTTGGATGCTCCAATGGGAACTAGCAAAACCTTCCTAATAAATTTAATCTTAGGAAAAATAAGGGTTACACGTGATATTGAATTAGCCGTATTTCTGTACTTCAAAGGACCAGAGTTTATGACCGCTGCGCGCTGCTTGGTCGTTATCAGACCTAGTACACAGATACTTTTACTAAGGGCCATTTAAGACATGCTTTTATTTCATCGGCCCTTTCCCCTTCGGCCTCTCGGAAATGTATGATAATAGTTTTCGATCCTTATTTTGCCAAAAATCAAATGAAATTTGACAGTTTGCCGGTTCTCAGAATGTATACTGACTTTTCATCTGTTCATCTGTTAATGAATCACAATCACCAAACTTCGTATACCGAAATCCCCAGAATGTAACAACTACTTTTCTGGAAACCGCATCTAAATCGGTATAGCCAAACGCGAGATAATTGTGGACAAACATACATACATACCTACATACGTAAATACATACATACGGGTCAAACAAAGAAGGCCTTTTTTGTAGACGGTTAAAAATTACGCTTAGTACGCGGGCGAAGCCGCGGGCAAATGCTAGTAATACCATAAAAGCTGTTGGATATTTAAGAAAACTGCCAAGTTAATGCTCAAAATGCATTAAGCCGCAGTAAATTAGTTTTATTTTAAACAATCTAGTGCCAAACTTGGCAACTTTTCAGATAATCTACGGAACTTGGCGCCCATTTAGATCTCAATTCTTTTGTCGGTGAACTTGGCCTCTATTATCACATTTATGTTTTTGATGGGATATCATTACTTTTTGTCAAACTTCATCCAATGTTGCTTTCCCAGAGCGAATGCACGAGTTACTATATAAAATACCCAAACCGCTACAATTGCACCTAAAATATTTGAAGAGTTCCCTCGATTTCTCAAGGACCCTATGATCGGATTCTGACCCGATTACAATGGGACCACTCCGGAAGTATACCGTTTCAAACAAAAAAAGAGTTTTCCAAATCGATTAATAAATGACGGAGTTCTGAGGTAACTAGCATAAATAATAATAATAATAAAACTAATAATTAAATCACTGTTTTCTGATTTTTCTGGTGTATACACATAATTACCAAGCTGCATACCAAATTTCAGCTTTCTAGGTCACCTGGAAGTGGGTTAGGTTTTTGATTACTAGTCAGTCAGTCAGTGGTAAAAATGCCGTTTTTTGGAATTTATTATCTCAATAACTATTAAACCTATATTTATGAAATTTGGGGTTCTACTTGTTATAACGGATCTTAATATATGTACCAAATTTCATGTTTTTTATGTTAGATAGATTTGGAGTTATTGGGGGGTCAAAAGTGGCTCCAAACGGTTCGTGTAATATAACACGTGGCTGCTGTCCGCCAGTTCCTGGGGTGAACTTGGCTGGACACGCTGCCGCGTGTCTAGATATATGAAGGTATTATATGTAATATATTTGTATGGCGTTCCGTGAGTCACCGACGGTACTTGCTGAAAATCAGCGCTGTAGGTGTCGGACACCTCAGCATAGGGACACACATTATGTGATTTGTGCGTACCTACGCTTTTATTTTCTGATGTGTTAATTTTTATCATGTATGTTTTCTGTGTGTCTGTAAATAAATGAATCTTTCTTTTTTTCTTTCTAATCAGAGACGACCTGATGTTGGAATGTGGTTGGAATGTGCTCAAGCGCATAGCTTATCCATTAGAGTAGAGGAAGCCTGTGATTATTTGAAGAAAAAATAAACGAATTGCTAGTAGTAGCGGCTAAGAAATCAAGGCAAAGATGCGCTGTTATGTTGTAGTGGTCTGGGTGGCCTAGTGGTAAGCACACTGGTCAAGCAAACGAGAGGTGCGGATTCGATGCCTGTCTTAGGTTGCTGGCGGTCACGCATCATTTTTGTTTGTATTTATTCGCTGTATTAATTAATTGGAGACCCAGTCGCCGGTAAACATCTTGACATCCGTATGAGCTACAAATAATGCGATGATACGATAAGGAACCTTCATGCGCGAGTCTCGCTCTCACTTGGCCGGTTCTTTGATATAATTTTATCACGTATCATGTTGATGCTGTTAAACAGTAAGTTCTGATCTGATGTCATATTAAGCACACTTAGTGTTGGTTGCATCATACTCCACGTTCTTTCCTTGGGTGTCGTAAGAGTACACTATGAGAAATAGGTTGATGTGTGTTATGGGCGATGGGCTATTTTTATGTGCACTGTCTACCATTTTTAGGAATATACGCGTGAGTATGTATGGAAATGTTAGCGCCATATTTAATGCCGAGCGGCCTGTAATCATATGTTTGTGCAACCCACCCTTAATCACTAACATGTTTTTATTACCCAACATCCTTTAAAGGTTAAATCTTAAAACCCATCTTGGGCGAGTGCTAACGTCTCAAGGGTGGAAGCTACTAAAAGGGTGGATAAACTTGAGCAGACCCATATCCATCGAGACGCGTGCGGCCTTGCCTTAAAACAATATTCCCAAAACGTAATAATATTATTTATGTTGCGTAAACACGATAGTTCACAACAAAGCAAGCACTTACAGTGAAATATTGTACGTTGATGCGGGCATATAAAAAATAAATCTCGTATTTTAGGTGATTCGCGGTGTATAACGTATGCCTAAGCCGATATGTGGCGTTTGCAAACTTTATGTGTTCATGTATCCATTTCAGTTTTGCTATGTTGTCGCTAGTTACCTCTAACCCATAGATTAGATACAGTTAGCGTCAAAAGTAGCTACGCATTTGAAAAGTTCAAAAGTCTTTATTATACGGGAATAATAGCTTTTGCAAAAAGTAAATATCAAAAATAGCCATGCATATGTATGCATAGCTATTTTTGATGTTGACTGTGCAAGTACAGTCGCGGAGTGAAAAGTTTCGTCACTTTTCAATTTTATTTTAATTCTGTTAAGGTCGAGAAGTGACGAACCTTTACATTCAGCGACAATACACAAAGTTCACTAGTTGGTTAAGTAACGTATCAAGCTAACATTAGGCATCTTTCATCTTATCGCGTATATAGGTATACGGAGAACGCCTTTCTAGTTCATCCATGTTCAAGAAAAGAATTTTACAAGATTAAAAATATTTGGTTTACGTTACCAACAAACAAATCATAGGGAAATACTCAAACATCAGTATAATTATGCAATTCTAAGGATTTTAAAATATATATTAATAAAAGAGGACGCAGGTTGACCATAGAAAATTGTGACATAGGTACGTTAAATGTGTCAATGAAGAGAAAACTGGCTCGGGGGGATTAGAAAAACACGAGTAAATTATTTTTTATCAAGCCTAATCCCAAAAAGGGCTTATTTCCCCCTTGGGTTGGAATATCAGAGATAGCAGTCACTTCCATAAAATTTTCATCATCATTCGGATGAGGCAGCTGACCCCAGGTATCCTTCAGGATGCTACTGTACTGGGTAAACGCTAGAATGGGGATCTCGAGGATACTTGTCGAACTACACGTATGGTTTGTTATATTTCTATACAAACTTCATACTCGTACAAACCGAGCATTTTTAAAGTTTCGTAAAAGTTACTGATTCTATCAGTAAATGCTATCAGTAAAATAAAGGTACAGTAGTGATTGAGACTGAAGCTCTATTTTTGACCAGCTAGTTGATTACGGAATGCTACATACAAAAAGCGGCCAAGTCCCTACAGTGTCCGTAGTTATCCACCAGTGATATTATGCGGGTTTAAAATGTCAAAAACTTATATTTACTCTACGAGTATATTTGACATAACTTATACCAGACTAAGTTTAGTAATGAATGGAAATTGAATAAATAAATGGTTGCTTTCCCAAGTACATTTCTTAAGTTCCGCTACTACTCGTTAACTAGTAAGATGTACTGAGATGTATTGTGATAGTTTTCCTTTTAAATGTATTATACTCGTATACTCGTACTTTTGTTATAGGAGCAAAATATTAAATGATATATAGTACGGAAAAAACTGCATCTCGGCTTTACGTGAAGGGGAGGTTCCCTAAATATATTTATTTCATTTTTATTACGTGTTTTTGGTGTTTACAAATTACAGCTTTCTAATGGTTAAGGAGCTAAGCCTCGGACAAACGGACGGGCGCGCAGACATAGCGAAACTATAAGGGCTCCTTGTTTACTACGGAACCCTAAAAACGACAGTTACGTTCCAGAACGTCTTAAAATACAATATAGTACTCGTACCTAGCTAATTTGGCAGTTTATTTATACTTGGCGTCGATATCTGACATATTTTCCGTTTTTCTACTGTTGACTTCTTTGCCCAAGCCGATGTTCTGTCCGTTCGTCAACTTTGTGTACACAAAATCTTCTTGCAAACACATAAATCCTCTGAGTTATTAAAGGACTATTACATATTATTACACAAACGCGTCTACAATTTACCCATTCCAAGTGTACGTTCTGCATTTGGCAAAGGTTTCGGGGAGTGCGTCATAGCATCTACATCATCATCATCATCATCCTAGCGTTAATCCTAGTGCAGTTGCATCCTGAAGGATGCCCGGGGTCCGCAACCTAATCCCAAGAATTGGCGTCTGCATACAATGTATTAAATAAACTCTGTATCCTCAGGCATTGCACTCAGATGGAAGCAAAAAAACTGCTTTTCAAACTGTTGCATCAACTGCATTCACTGAGTTATGCCGAGACCGAATACCTTTTAGATAAAATTATTTAGTCACAGTATTGTGTTTAGTACCTATAAATTTTAATTAGCAGTATTTTTACCAACTGTTAGATTTTCACTAGTTCTGGAATTTAAATTGTAACTGGTTCCCCGCGATACAGGCGTAGCCTATAGTGGTGATCCCTGGTATGCTCTGTTACTGTAATTCAGAAATAAATGTACTTTATTCTTATTTTTCTTTTTCTTATTAAAAAATAACTGCATGCATTAAGATTAACTTTTATATTGTAACGTGTTTTATGTTATTATCATAAAATTAACAAGTTGTAAGTCGGCAAATGAATATTTTGTCACAATTACACACATTATTCTTTAAAAATGATTTTTTCCCTGCTCTTGTCATGTCACACATATAGATCATAATATTAATTTCAGCTAACAATGTTTATATTATTTATTTATTCGTTGCATGTCTACATTGACATTATTCCAACGTTTCACTACTGGAACTTGCAGCGGTAACAGTAATTACATTATCACCCACAGGCCCCGTCGGCCAGGTGTTAGCCCTTGAATATCCCAGGGTTCTTGATCAATTCTGTGGCAGACACAGAGGCAGACCGCCTCGGCTACACAATATACGCCTCTATTCTGCAGAGCGTACGGCAATTTACATTTGTCACGAGTGCTTGAGTTCATGTGCGCGTATTATGTTAGACTGAGTGCATGTGATCACTGTCTAATGATTTCAGTGTAAAACATGTACATACTTAAGTAAATTTAGACTCCATGCTTTAAGCACACCTATTGCCATCCAAGCCCTAATCATATGGCCATGCCTGTGTGATAAATGACGATGATTGCCTTAAAGGCGTGTTGCGCCAATTTTTCAGACCGACTAACGTTATATATGGCGCCGGCAGCTGTCATACCCATAGAAAGTCCGATTTTCCATTAATATAAATATATTTTAACGAACACCTCTTACGATTATAGACAGTTTGGTGCAAGCAACCCGTATTTACTTGCGCTAGTTACGAAATGTATGATATTTCAACCTCGCGTATGCAACTTCATGTAGTGAAGCTGTTATTTCAATAAATATTTAAGATATACTTGACATGATATTTTAATGATATTTTAACGAACACCTACGATACGACACGATTATAGACAGTTTGGTGCAAGCATTCCGTATTTACTTGCGCTAGTTACGAAATGTATGATATTTCAACCTCGCGTATGAAACCAGTGAAGCTGCTATTTGAATAAATAAGATATAATAATATATTGACAAAAGGTAGGGCATAACGGAACGTCATTTCGCTCATATTTAAGCGGGGCATACCAACTGAGGAAGTAAACTCCACGTTACAGAAGACCTTAGCCATAATTACACCATTACTTGTTCGTTAGGTAGATTGTATTGTTTCTGATGGTGTGTAAGGTTGCGGGACCATGTCTCTAGCTGTTAACATGACATATCCTCAAGTTAATAAAGGGTCGGTAACGCAATAGCTACGGTATCTGCTTAACATCAGACGGGCCGTAAACTTGTTTGCCACTGTCGTTGTATAACAGTATAACTAAAATGAATATAAATAACTGGAACTACCCTTGAAAGCAAGTAGTCACAAGTTCAGATTCGAGATATCTGCCGCGCGATTCACAGCTTGAGATAACTCACCTCTTCAGTCGTGGAACCTGAAATTCGTATTAACTATGTACTCAGTCCCGTCGAGAGCCTAAAAAACTCAGAACGGCTATAAATTCTGACCATCCCTACAACTTAACAAAAAAGACAACCAGCTAAAAGCTATGTATCCGGGTAACTGATTGAATTTTCTCCGGTGGCTCGGCGCAAACAACATCTCCAGCTAGCATCCCCTGACGACATCTCGTAAAGGGACAAAACACGTGTTGAGATTTTTTAAATATTGGTGGTCGTTTCTTGTATCGTTGTATTTATTTATTCGTGTGGAGGTAAAATTTTGGAAAAAATATTACGCAGATAGTCACGCGTGTCTCATTATTTATAATACGTAAACCTGAAAGTTACTTAACGGAATAGCAAAAGCATATTGTTCTAATAACTTGATAGGTATTTGGGCCAAAAACTAACAACAATATGCGTAATCGGGTCAGACTTATAGAAATAGCTCTCAACATTAATAAGCTATTAATCCTATTACAAGACGTACGTGGAACTAAATACCTTTGTCTTGATTAAAGTCCACTGAATAGATCAATTGAACCGAAGCAGTATGACGTTACGAAGGTATTTGAAGTGGATTAAGGGATTAGAGGGGCCTTTGCTATACGAATAGGTGCTGATGATGGGACGTCGGCGGGACGTGGCTCATGCGCTTAGCTGCCTAATTAATCAGATCTCTCCTAAATTGTACAATGAGTCTGAGCTGAAAAGGAATGATAATAGGTCGTGACAGTGTAATAGCAAAAGGATAGGATAATGACTAATCTAACATAACAGGACAAACAAACTTCATCGAATTGAAGTGGCGCGGATACCTTTTTTTTAACGCGGAGGTAATGTATTTACGCACCCCCCGGGCCCGGGGAAGACCTGGGGGTATATGGAAATACCCACTAAAGCCTCTGCGGCGTTAACCCTCTCTGCCGTTTCAGGCGGGCATCATGGGATCGCTAGCATTCTACCACGATGCCCCCCCGGCTGCCTCGGCCGCTGCGCCGGGGGCACCCTCGTCCCAAAGAAGGGGCGCGGCATACCTAAGTCGACGCACAATGAGCTCACAATGTAGTGAATATACCGTAATACAGGTTGTTTTTATAGATATTGCGCTAATTGTGAGGGTATATTCCTGAGATGAAAAATTAACCGAGAGAGGATTTAAGTAAGTAGTCTTCTCTATGATCCTGATCTCAATTCGTACTAATTCGAAGATATCCAATTACTCATTTTCGTTACATAACATTCCTACTAAGACGCGAAAATTGATACAAATACAAATAAAAGATACAAATTATAATGTTCGAGTAGTAAAAGGGATATTTTGAAATTGAGGGGGGTAAAGTAGGGGTTAAACCATTGTATGGAAATATTTTACTAAGAAAGTTATAGAATTGAATGTTTTTGTAAAGGTTTTTGAGTAAAACAACCAAATTAAATGATATAAGATTGTTATAAAAATTCATCCCCCAAGGGGGTCAAAAAAAGGTTGAAAGTTCATATGGTAAACATGTCGTTTTTACAGTAAGAAGTTTAACACTTCGGTCACAAGCTCCTAATGTATCGTCAAAAACATTGTATAGGGCATTTTTAAAAACAATCCCATGAAGGGGCTTAGCAGGGGTTGAAAGCTGACATGGACAATGTGTGATATAAAAAGAATAAAATGTGACTAGAAATTTAAAATAGCATAGCAGGTTTCTTTTGTAATATGTAAATCTAACAAGAAATATATTTTATAATACTTACCCCCTAAATAGGAGTTGTACCGTTGTATAGAAAAAGTTTATATGGAAAGGATCGAAAATCGAAAGTTCGTATAATTATATAGTGTTTATTTATAAAGAAGTTAATTGATATATGTAGGTTAAAATAATATACATACCACATTATATTAACGTACAAAGGCGAACTTATCCCTATGAGGGACCTCTTCCAGCTTTAAGGGGTTTAGTGATTTAAAAAATGAGATAGACAAACTTACACCATGGACACCAACTTTTCAACGAGTGAATATAATTTGCAGGTAAACCATAACTGTATAAATATCCATAAATACATATACATATAACGAAACAAAATACAAATACCTGTAATAAAGACATTTTTAATGTAATATTCAAAATTACAATATAAAAATACGAGTTCTTATGTATAGTACTCAACCAAATCACAGGTCGGTTTAGAGCCATAATTTCTTCAATTACTCTTGAGTGACAGACTGGGACTGTCTTATTGACAGAGGTAACGCGGTCCACAGCTTCACATCGCCCACCGGCACAGAAAGATTGAGGTTGGCGCTAGACCTCAGATGGTGACCACTGCCATCAGCAATATATCTGAATCGCTCAGTAAGATAAGGAGGAGCCGCAGAATTAAGAATAATGTTGAAAAGCAACTACAGAAGAATATATCTGCGTCGCATAGAGCTTTTTTATCATGATTAATTTCAGGGGGGGGGGGGTTAAAAAGGGTTAAAGGCCATATTAATAACATAAGGTTTTCAAGATATGAGAGTTAAAACATTGCTCATATGCTCTTTTATATTATAGTCAAACATGTTGAGTACGATGATTTCTTAGAGATAAAAGGATAATAATTTTTAAGAAAAAAAACCGACTACGATGGGGGAGTCCGGTGAAAGATTATTAAACTTAGATGGTGCACTCTTAGATTCCATACAATAAAATAAAAATGGCTATAAGTATTTTTATAATGGTAGAACCCCCTC
Organism: Notocelia uddmanniana; assembly: GCA_905163555.1. Lineage (NCBI taxonomy): Eukaryota > Metazoa > Arthropoda > Insecta > Lepidoptera > Tortricidae > Notocelia > Notocelia uddmanniana. The sequence goes on from LR991052.1 coordinate 56,523,682, forward strand.
CCCTAAGTACCCTCAATTCCTCATGGAATCATGGAAAAACCTTGCTTGCTTGACAAACAAAACGAAGAGAACAAATCGCCAAACGTGAACTACGCATCGTTGAAGAGTTCCGTTCTGATCATCATCAGCAGTTCCACTTCATCAAATGTCACTTTTATGAATGAAAATGCTTGATTAGTCCATGAAAATACTAAAATCACTATTTGTGTGCCTTTCACATTTGAGGAGTTTCCTCGATTCCTAATGGATCCCATCATCAGAACTCGAGCATGACAAAAATCAATCGTGAAAATAGAACTTGCTTAACAAACACAGCTAGAAGGACAAATCGCCAAACGTGAACTTTTCGTCGTTGAAGAGTTCTTTTCTGATCATCATCAGCATTTCCACTTCATCAAATGTCACATTTTTGTATGATAATGCTCGATTTGTTGATAAAAACACAAAAATCACTATATGTTTGCCTTTAATATTTGAGGAGTTCCCTCAATTCCTCATGGATCCCATCATCAGAAATCAAGCATGACAAAAATTAATCGTGAAAATAGAACTTGCTTAACAAACACAGCTAGGAGGACAAATCGCCAAACGTGAACTTTTCGTCGTTGAAGAGTTCTGTTCTGATCATCATCAGCAGTTCCACTTCATCCAATGTCACATTTTTGGATGCAAATGCTAGACTTGTTGATAAAAACACAAAAATCACTATATGTTTGCCTTAAAGATTTGAGAAGTTCCCTCAATTCCTCATAGATCCCATCATCAGAACTGCGTTTTGACAAAAACGGGACCAACTTGGATATATGTACTTACAATCAAAAAAAGAATTTACCAAATCGGTTAAGAAATGACGGAGTTATGGACTAACAAACATAAAAAAAAACATACAACCGAATTGATAACCTCCTCTTTTGAAATCTTGAAGTCGGTTAAAAAGGGGATAAAAGGTAGTGTTAATTTTATATAGGAAACAAAATATTTTTGAAGAATTAAACCTGAAACTTTCGTATTAAAATAAAAAACCCTATTTGCAGCGTCTTTAAAAATTCACCCTCAAAAAGGGGTTGAAAATTGGTTTGAATAGAACATATTTTGTTTACAGGAAAGTTAAATTTCGTCTATAGACCACCTATCATTAAAGTAAAAAAAGATCTGCGATTTTGAAATTTGGCCATCTGAAGGGGTGAAAAGGGGAACGAAAGTTTTTTGGGATTGAAATATTGAAATTGAACGTGAAACTTTATACTCGTTTTCAGAAAATTGGTAGACTAAACATTAAAACACAAGTAGGATGGTTTTTATTTCGGATATCATCCTTAAGAGTCGCCAGTACGCTCGGCTGAATTCGATTCTCCATACAAACGTATTTTTGCTGTCATTTTAAAAACGCCATGCTAGAATAACATGAAACTTTGTATACACAATGGGAGCGACCATATCTAGGTCGGAAATTAGAATTTTTCTGTTGCTAGAAAATGTAATAGAAAAAATACAGCGAGGTTTTGAGTTTTTTACGTCTTGTATGAAAACTTTAATAATCGCTGTATTTTTTCACCATTATAATTTCAAGCAACAGAAACTAATTTCCGACTTCATTTATTTATTTTATTTATTTATTTATTTATATGCCCTAAAATAACTTATTATCAATTATTTCCCTAAGGTGATAACGAGTTCCACGCGTATGAAGTCGGGAGCAAAAGCTTGTAAAACTTTGAGTAGATTATTTGATTATTCACAATTTATTCAGTGACGAATAGCAAATATAATTCGTTAAAAAATGAAACGAAAGTGTTGAAGTTTTCATAATTACATGTACTCGTACTATTTGGTTTCAAGTGTATCATTTAAGAATCATCATCATCATGTCAGCCGAAAGACGTCCACTGCTGGACATAGGCCTCCCCCAAAGACTTCCACAATGACCGGCCCTGCGCCACCCGCATCCAGCGGACACCCGCGACCTTCACCAGGTCATCAGTCCACCGTGTGGGGGCCTGCCCACGCTACGCTTTCCGGTACGTGGTCGCCACTCGAGAACCTTTCCACCCCAACGGCCATCGGTTCTAGGTGCTATATGCCCCGCCCACTGCCACTTAAGTTTAGCGATTCGGAGGGCTATATCGGTCACTTTGGTTCTGCTGTGGATGGCCTCATTCCTGATGCGATCACGCAGAGAAATTCCCAACATAGCTCTCTCCATTGCCCTTTGGGTGACTTTAAGCCTTCTTATGAGGCCCATAGTAAGCGACCACGTTTCAGTGCCATATGTCATCACTGGCAACACACACTGGTCAAAGACTTTTGTCTTGAGACACTGCGGAATATTGGACGAAAAGATGTGCCGTAGCTTCCCGAACGCTGACCAGCCGAGCCATTTAGGAATGTCACATATCAAATAACTTATTTTCCTTCTGTCTCATCATATCTGGAACTGGCTATTCTCTGTTTGATTCTAAACCACTGACTAAAACTTTCCCCTTCTAAGCTTGTTGCTCGCAATATAGATCCCCACCCAATCGGAGGTTTGATGGAGATAAACTTGACCCTCATGAAAATACTAATACTAATGGAGCTACATGACAATATCAAAAAGTTATTCACGAGAGTGCCTCTACAATAACGATAAGACGCACTTACTCGTACAGTCAATGTCATAGATAGAGATACGAGTATTGTTAAAGAAAGTAAGTCGTCATAAAAAGAGGCCTAACTAGACTCATCCAAATGCTTATAAAAATGCACAGTTCACTGAACTCACAAATATTGTTGCGATGGGTTGTGACTGTTGTGAGTGTCAATTGAGTTAGTATTAGTGCGCGGGGACTCAGTAGACTTTGGCAATGTATCAAGTCGCTAAATATATCTAGTGGAATCACAAATCGAGTTGACCATTTTGGGAGATCTTCTCATTTCTTAAACGATCTCAGGGATTTGATTAAATCACTGGATATTTTTAGGGAAATGATGAAATGGAGTAGCCATTTTAACATCCTGCGTGATCCTCAGTTTTGATCATATTCCTGCGACATATTTATACACATAGACATAGAAATATTTTATTCAATATCACAAGGCATATCTTAACAATAGTCTTAACAAGACTTAACATATCAATTTAACCCATTTAGACCCAAATACAAACTACAAGTACATTTTTGACAAAAACCTTATTTGCGAAACTATTTAAGGCTAACAAAACATGTTGTCAGAAAATAACTGAAAAAAAACTTCATAAGTCTGAAAAAAACACCCGTCCTCAATTGGGGCCAATGGGTCTATGTGTGTTATATTTCAAAACATCCCTTTTCAATGCCCAATGTTTTGGTACATTTTTTACATTGCCAATGTGCTTTCATGTGGCACACGATGCATCTTAACTGGCTTGAAAGTTTCTGGGGAAAGTATCCAACACCATCGTGACTCAAATTTGGCACCACGGAAGCAGGTTTACGACGCCTTCCATTGGGTCTTTCAGTTCCTAGACACTTCAAATACAATCGGGTAAACTTCGGCGAAACTGGAGTTGGTTCATTTTGTCATCGGCGACTAGAACATTGAGACGCCAAGCATTAGCTATAGCCAAATTCAACATATAGATAAACAGAACCCACCATCACTTTTCACCTCGTATAGCTATTTTGTATGCTCTGATTGGCTGGTCATCTTGATCAACTCCGCCCATTCCTTGGTTGTAATTCTGAAAGACGAAAGGGATGTCCACATCTACTTTTCTTCCTTCTGTGGAGCTCTATCTTTTTATTTCAAAGTGTAGGGCACATGGTTATATCATGCCATCACTTTTTCGCCAACTTGTTTCTTGAGCTTCAACTTTCCTGTACCTGTGTAATCGTTCATCATTGCTACTATCCCATTCATCGTCAGTCAGTCTCAAATACTTCAACTCTGCCTGGGATATCACGAGGTAGGATATTTTGCTTGACATCATCTTCATCGCCTTATTCATTATCTGTTAGAATACTCGGTTCTGGAGGAATGGCTACTAGATCGTAACTAACATCAAAGTCATCCTCTTCATATAAAATACTTTCAATAGCATCCTCGAGCCCTCGATACTCAATATTTAAATTAAACAATCGCTTAGTCATTCGTTCCATTCGAAACTAAGCATGAAAATAAAATTAAAAAACAAAATAGCCAATACGCCCAATGGCCCCATTCGAGGACACCATACTATAGCAATCAACCCATTGGCCCCATTCAGGGACACCATATTATAATACGTAATTTTTTTGGTCAAATTTCAAAATATAGTAAAGTTAATAGCATTATTCATAAGCTAAAACTATAACTAAATCAATAATGCATAAATAACACAGTAAATACTACATTGTGCAAAAATAACATAACTTACTTTTGGTTGAAAACTTATTTGCTAAAGGACGTAACTAAAAGTACCCGTCAATTCCGCTTTATGCAATAAATCACAAAAAGTCTTTCAGTATCACAAACCCGCACTTCTTGGTACTGGTAATTGAATACCGGATTAAGAAATACCCAGAATCCGTAAAAAAGTGTAGGTATTTGAAAAAATGTCCTCAAACGAGGACAGCGGGCGTATATGGGTTAAAATAAGTACACTGCTTGATGATGACTCGTTGAGAATCGCAGTTGCCTTGCGTTTGGGGTGTAAAGTTTGTGAGCGACATCGGTGCATTTGCGGGGTCATGGTCGAGGAGGACGGCCACCATGGCCTTAGCTGTCAGAGGTGTGCGGGGCGGTTTTCTAGGCATCACAGTATCAATGATGCAGTTCGTCGGGCTTTGGTGTCGGCTAACATTCCCTGTGTCTTGGAGCCTCCGGGGTTGTGCCGCACTGATGGCAAGAGGCCAGATGGCCTAACACTGGTTCCGTGGCAGAAGGGTCGGTGTCTCTTGTGGGACGCTACGTGCGTCAGTACGTTTGCACCGTCCCACCTGAACAATACGGTCAGGGCTGCTGGGTCGGCGCCTGTTGCTGATTTATAGTTGTACCCACCTGACGAAGCCTGCATTGCGGATTTAAAATAAATATGTTGTTTGTGATGTTAAAAAGGGGCTTGGCTCAGCATAATGTTGTAGCAACTTCACTACAACGCTGGTTTTCAGGCAGACCCTTACAACATCATAAATCCATTGCTCGCTGTTGGTCGGGAACCAAGTGTCTCATGTTATGAATATGTATAGACTGTATAGTGTAAATGTTTGTGTGTTTATCTTGACGTATTGAAGTGAGTTTGTAAGATTCGGCCTGATTAAAAAACAATAAATAAATGAAAGTAAATACTTACTATTAATAATAAATAAAAATAACATTATCGTGGCATATAGGACGGCACAGCAGGCAGTGCCTGTTGTAACTTCAGAAGTTGACGTTCCCAAATCTATAATCTTATTAATGATGTCATTTTTTGTGGTGTGCACGTGCGTATGCAAGCTTTGCTTGGTTTGGGACTAGGTCAAGTAGTGTACAATTGTCCTCCAATATTTATTATTATATTATTTATTCACTTTTTCCCAACATAAAGGGTAGAAAAGGAAACCTTATAATGCGACTCCGGCTGTCCTTCTGTAACTACTATACATTTCTGGAACTGTTTGCGATCGTTTTGAAATAGTTTTAAAAACCCAGGTATACTGAACATTTAATAAAAATGCATGTTATTATATTTTCTTTGGTTTAACATCCGCCAAATATCCACCTTTCTGCGTAGGATGATTGGATAAGGCGAGCACTTTCATAGCATTCTTAATAATTTTTCGTAATTTCGAGGGGTACCTTACTGACAACGAGTAAAAGTATCCACTTTTACTTTGTCATTCATATTATACTCTTACATAGATTACATTGCCTTCAATAGACATATAAAAAGCCAGAAAAAGTCTATTTTAGTACCTTCGAGGGTCATCAAACTATATTCTATATTTCCTGTAATGTTACTTTTTTCATGTTTATAATAATAAATAAATAATAATAATTATCATAATTATTTGTAAATTTTGTAATTACTTGACCTCAGCACGTTTGTTTCAGATATTAAACGGCACCTGTTTGTCTTTTGCCGTTTAAGATGTTTCTGAAGCCTAAAATTTCTAAGAATAAATTTCTGTTCCATTGCTTGAAAATAAGAATCAAGAGTTCTGCAGTAAAAAAAACATGTCCACCTGTATTTTTTTCAATTTCTGTCATTCCAATCTTCTAACAATAAGCGTGTTATTATGCGTGTATTTGACGAAGTAAAACGAAGGTCTCCCTTTCAGCTTCAGCAAAAATAATTTCGTATGTCCGGATGTCCCGATTTCCGGTTATTCTCTTCTACAGGTTGCATTTCTCAAACAATTCTCGAGAAATTTTGTGAGCAGTTTCGATAAGTTCATAAACTTTGTGTAGATTGGTTATATTTCTTGGACTCACGCCGCACGCACGCCGACTCTCAGGCAGAATAATTGACCGAGTGTAACGAAGGTCTCCGTTTCAGCTTCGGATTGCAAAAGAAATACAGGGGCGAAACGACACAGCAACATTGAAATGGTTCGTTATTCGAACGGTTCGTACTTTTTAAAGATTCTGAATGTATTTAGTAATTTCTCATTTATTTATCTTTTCTAATTTGAAGTTCGGTTTCACTTGATTCAAGTACCGATTAACATAAGAAACCATTTGCAAGAAGAGAAATTACGCATAAACGAGGAGGCCACTTGTAGCAGCTTTTAATGAATAGGAACCTTTAGGAAGCACCAGTATGAAGAGGCCTTTTTAATTAACAACGAAATGAAAAAAATAACATTCTTGTGGGTTGAGCAATTAAGAATGTACACTGTGGTATTATTACTATTACCTCACATCTTTTTGTACAGAAATATTTAATTAGCATATTATGTACAAGATAATCATATGTACGCTTTATATGCTTACATTTGTTCGTGTTTATAATAGGATTTTATTGATTTACCATTGTATAAGAGGGCTATCATTTAACGATCAGCTAATTAGTAGTAAAGGAGCAGCAAACCGTGATTCGGGTTTTATAAACTATCGACAAACCGTAAAATTCAATAGATCAGCAAATAATTCAAGACCACCCAGAAATCAGCGGGGCTAACGTAGCTGTCAATTAAAAAAAAGATTAGGTCAGAAATTAGTAGTAAAAAATGTTACTTTAATGTTATGTTAGCGCTTTGCCTATCGCTGCCGATGCACGCTCGCTTTACTTGGTCCGCGCCGAAAACAACTTCGCCCCTGTACCCGGTACTGATACTACAGTCTTAAAAAGAAAACTCTAGAGACGTGAGTGACCCATTTAGGTATATTTTACGATTAAATCAATTCAAAATGCTTCTGAATAGTGTGTAACGAATTTAATAGGACTTGTAGTAAAAAGCGTATTAAAATAAACAATAAAATGAGATTTAATGAGTGGGCAACTACCGGAATTCGAAAAAGTAGAGATAACTTATACCAACTTTATGAAAGGAGATCTTGCACCACTGACGAATGCTTCCATCAGTATGTTAGGGATTATTCCAAATTATTCAAAACAGTGTGCACAAAGGCAAAAGCAATGCACTTGAATAATAAAATGAAGTCCTCAGATAACAAAGCCAATATTGTCTGGAAAATAATAAACACAGAGACTGGGCAGAGAAATAATAAAGAGTCCACAATTTCTTTGAAAATAGAGGATAATTTAATTACTAATACACTAAATGTAGCCGATTAAATTAATAATTTATTTTCCAAAATTCCTATAGTCACGACTCAAAGTTTGGCATCATCTACCACAATAGCAGAATCCCTTCTGAATGAGAACGTAAAATTAGAGTTACTTAATATTTTCAAATTTCATCATGTTTCTCCTCTAGATGTACTGAAGTCTTTTAAAATGTTAAAAATAAAAAGCACTGAGGACTTATGGGGCGTGTCAGTCAAGGTACTGGAATCTATTCTCGAGGTCGTTGCACCCACTCTAGCACTCATTTTTAATAGTTCTGTAAACAATGGCATTTTACCAGACTTAATGAAATGTAGTAAAGTAGATCCTATTTTTAAATCAGGTCATAGAGATAATTCTTCTGATTATCGTCCAGTTTCTATCCTACCAGCGTTTCGCATAATATTCGAAAAAATAATGCTTACGCAATTGGTTCCTCATTTTAATTCACACAATATTTTGCACGCACAGCAGGTGTCACGAAAGGTAGATCAACTACTGATGGAGGTGCAAGTTTATTAAAATTTATTTTGCAGTCTAGGGAAGAGTCATATGATGCCATTGGAGTTTTATGTGACCTTTCCAAGGCTTTTGATTGTGTAGATCATGGTACTTTAATTTGTAAGCTTAATTTCTATGGTATCAGACGACATGCATTAGATCTCATGAAGTCATATTTAACACAGAGAAATCAAAAGGTAGCGATAAATAGAGCCATTTCGTCAGAGACAGTGGTAGAGATGGGAGTAGGCTCAGGGGTCTATTCTAGGCCTTTTCCTGTACCTTGTATATGTAAATGGTCCACCATATATGGTAAGCCGAAGATCAGGCATTGTAATGTTCGCAGACGACACCTCATTACTGTTCAAAGTAAACAGGAAAAATACTGATCTCATTGAACCAAATAATACCCTGTCCATGATATCTGACTGGTTTGCTGCCAATAACTTAGTGTTGAATCCGAAAAAAGTATGAAATTCTCAGCGAACTCATCAAATAGAAACTTAGACACTAATAGTAAACTAAATGGTCAAACATTAGATTTTGTTAAGACAACTGTATTACATTGGACTCGAAATTGCAGTGGGGGTCTCATATAACAGCGATAGGAAGTAGGTTGAGCTCTGCTGCATTTGCAGTCAGGAGAATAAGGCAGCTTACCAATGTGGCAACGGCACGGTTAGTTTACTTTGCTTATTTTAATAGTATAATTACTTATGGTCTTATCTTGTGGGGATCGGCTGCAGATATTGAAACTGTTTTTATTTTGCAAAAAAGGGCTATCCGAGCAATTTGTAACTTGGGGTCGCGTGACTCATTAAGAGAATTTTTCAAAGAAATAGATATTCTAACCCTGCCGTCCCTATGCGTATTTGAAATAATAATGTTTGTTAGAAAGAATTTGTGCAATTTTCAATAGCCACCAGAAATACTGGGAAACTCAAAAGAGAGACTTAGACTAGTAAAGGCGAAAAAGTCGTTTGTTTTTGGGAAATTGTAGGTATCAAATTCTACAATAAAATTCCAAAACACATTACTGCACTTATTTCAAAAGCATATTCTAAGGTAAACGATTACATCATGGATAGGGATGTTTGGCAGTGATAGTGTCCTGCACGGCTAATCTATCGCGAAAATAAGTTTTCTACTGTAGCATTGTTATTTTTGTAGTAAACTGAGACTGTAATTTTATATTTAACTAATTCTTTTTTATTTCAAAGCAGGTACTCTGACATTGGTCTCTTATTAATTTGGTGAAGGTTTGATGATGGGATCTAGGAGGAATCGAGGGAACTCCTCGAATTTGATAGGCACGCATATGTCGATTTCGTTATTTTCTGTAGGTAACCAAGCATTGGCTCACGGAAACCACAAATTGTGGCATAGCAAGTAAAAAATTGGAGTCGGTATTTTTTGTTATATAAATTATTACTACGGAAAATTACACTTAGATCTACCTTACGCTGGCTCCAAAACGTTGCGTAATTATCCGCAGGAGAATATTAGGTGTCAACTATTAGAAATCAAGGTATCGAGCATTGAGTGTTTTATACATAAACCTAAAATGGTCTTCATTCAAGCATTACATTTAGTCACACATAGTAAATGGGTAGTTACATGGTTTCGGATACGACTCCACGTCCACTAACGTCGTGACGTGTCACATGTTGTTACGTATGACACGGCCAAGGGGCCAAAATAATCATGTTTCTGATAGCCTTATAACTTTCATATTGGACTTATTTGCCCTTGATACATAAATAATAACTTATTTATTCAATCGGGACGATTGGCGAATGAAACGAGCAACAGGAAAGTTTTTGGCTTACTTTGCTACTTCATTATATCCGGTTATCTATATTGCGTGCGTTGCTAAAGTGCGTATGTTGGCCCAAATTACATTTTGATATGGACTGAATTTTGATATTGGACTCAATTTTTGTCCCCTATCCTTTTGGGAAATTGTCAAACGAGGCAACCTCGTCTTCTCACACATTTCTTAGCAGCGTTTTAGTTTCAAAAAATACTCATTATTATGTACTCAAATCAGTATCCATATCCTAAAAAAGAAATATCAGATTTATATGACCTAATAGAAAGTGTACGTACTATAAGTATGTTAGAGAATTACAATATGTATTATAATACATATAACTATTTTTATGTGCTGGTCTAGCTAGACTACGGGTAGCTGCAGGCAGAACAAACAAAAACTGTCATTATTTTAATAGCTGTGAAGCTGTGACGTAGATTAATTGTGGACGTTATTCTTAGTTTGCATTGTTTTCGTCTTTAGCGCTAGATAAAGTATCAGCTAAGTGTAAATCGAATATATGTATAGTGTCAGCCTACGAGACTGGCCTAAGTGTAGAGGAATTGATGCCTTTAAAAATAATCTAAAACTTTGTATCCCCTGGTTGCACGTATGGAGTGCCCCCCTCCCCTAATTTAAAATTTTTTCGTCATTTCACGTCACTTTTACGTAGCGATTCATACGAGTAGAACACACCTTCCAGCTAAATATTTTAATTGTACCTATTTGTAGTGCTTATAGTCTCCGAGAAGGTACATCGGCTGTCACATACAGACGAAAAGACGGACGGACGCGTTCCGTTATCACCATTTTGGCTACGTGATCTTAAAAGTACTATTCGTAATAGTATTGTAAACAACACTACTAATAATAAAGTACATATATTAAAATAGGTTCTCGCTTTTGGTAACCCTAGTGCTGAGGGCGGGGCCTCGAAAGAGCGCGTTGCGTGCGATAGAAAGAGAAGGCCGCGTTTAGGCACGCTCGGCATACCTAAACGGGGGATTTGTTAACAGACAAACTTCTGTACTTGTACTATTACTTATTCTGTGGTAAAGGTTCCAAATTTTTCATAATTTTGCAGTGGTGGCAGTGTATGTAACATGTTTTAGTAAAGATTATTTGTCAATTATTGTCATATATACTCGTCAATTATGCTCGTAACACTGTGTAATATATGATTTTGATTTTTGTTATGAGATCCAAATGAAATAAACAATACCGGACAGATGTGAGCGTGAATCACGCGCCGAGGGTTCCTTATAGGTTCCTTATAGTCTATATAATCTCCTCATATTAGCCTTTAATTCTAAGAAAATTAATAAGCATTAACACTCAGGAGCAAATAAGGTCAGGTTGCAAGAAAATTTGAAACAAAGTGGACTCATTGTAATTGCGCTTGACCAAAGTTCCTGTGATACGTAGTTGTGACAGCCAGACCGCCGCCCACCAGAGTCGCCCCTTAATAAGTATTTAAGTATTCAAGCATTCGCATTTGGTTCCCTAAAAATAATATTTAAACGAAGTCAGTTATTTTCAAATTCATTCAAATATTAACCCCAATATTAGGTAATTATTTCACAATGCTACCTTTACCAATTGATTACTATCTTGGTGCACTGACGTTGATTTTTCGTAGGGGTTCAATGATATTTATTCGACCGTCTAGATATCGATGTTTATATTACGCAACAATGCGATTGATTTTTCGCCTTTAAGAAAACCAAAACACCAATTTCTCTACATATCCCTTAGCACAGTATACATATAGCCCATAACAGTAAAACAAATCCATACAAACGTTCGATTTGACGCACCCACACAGACACACATCATTACAGTAAACTTAAGGAGGTCTCGGGGGGTTTCGATCACGTGTGGCGCGCATGTATCGCGTACAATAGTTGAAGAAGTTTTTAATAATCAAGTGCGTTTTGGCCACTATTTTTATTTGACGTAACATACTATGACGAATGATTTGATGAAAATGCGATTAAATATTGAAAATAAAAATGAGCCATATATAATATTCTGTGGTTTACGTTTTATGAATTACTAGTTTTTTCCCGAGACGTCACCCGCGTCAAAGAAGATATATACTAACGTAAAAAGAAGCGACACCGAAGCATGTGTGCTGTAAACCCGTCTCGCGGCTATGTGTGCGTGACCGGACGTGAACGGGGGTGCGCGAGGGGCGCGCGGTGTGTGGATGAATCGCAGGGGTGCCACTCGCTTCAACATTCGCTCGCGTAACGTGCGCTCACACAACAGAGATCGATGGGCCGGTAGCGGGCGTGACACTAGTTTTACTTGAAATTAGTTAGAATTTATCATTTGTAAGTCAATGTTATCAACTAACTATGGCTAGAGCTTTTTATTGCTGTGTCTACATTTTGACTTACAAGACATTAAGAAGTACCGTACATCTTCGGATTATATTAAATAAAAAGACATTTAATAAATGAAATGGCGAAATAGATGAAATGTCAATTGAGTCTTTTAAATTATACTTAACGCGGGTGTTGCGGTCGCAGACGACGTGACGTCATATCATGTCACATATTTTCTATGGACTGAGATTTTTAAAAATAGTATTATATATTATTGTTATTATTTTAGCATACAATTATATTCATGTGATTTACACAAGAAAAGTAAGCTCGTATTATGAGAAGCTTGTGGGTACCTATTTTATGAGCTTTTAGTAAGTTTTCTCCTGGCCCAGTGCATCTATATGTCTGTCTGTAATCAAAACTTACAGATTGAATTTGCCTAAATTCCCGGTGTTTGATTGATGAATATCATGATCATTGATAAACATTACTCCTCTTGCCAAGGCAGCTACATTGCCAACCCTATGCAACAGACGTGACGTTACAAGGTCACCGGCGCTCGACTACCACCGATAGGCCGTGTCGCCCCCCTGCCCGCGTGGAACTTGTTTAACAGCCATATAGAGGAAATTACTATTTAATTATTTCAGGCGTTTGCTTGATTATAGCTTTCCCGTACAAACTTTCACCCTTCTTTTCTCTTCCTTAAAGGATTATTTCCAGGATCGCCTCAAACTATCTCCATGCCAATTTTTTCCTCAATCGATTTGGCGGTTTAAACGTAGATTGTGGCCTGAGAAGTATTTTCGTCTGGTAATACAAAATGTATCGAAGGTAATACATAAATGTTAATATACATAAGAATGCTTAAAATGTTGTCTGTTGTGGTGCTCCGCCCGTGTATTACAAAGAACGTAAGCAAAGCCACGCGATTTTTTCATTTCAAACTTCAATATCTCAAAAACGGTTTAACCGATTTTGACGAAATATATTTAGGAACCAGTTTCGTTTTCGGTTTAACCGTCAGGGAGCTACGATGCAACAGACAAATTCACAGATACACACGTTAAATTTCTAACACCCCTCTTTTTCGTTGCGTCGGGGGTTAAAACATCAACAAACAACACAAAAAAGCCTATTTTAAGTAGTTTCGGAGATTACGTCCCCTACCTGCACACAAACACTATTAGTATACCTAGATTACCCACTAAGTATCATTTGAGTATCTACGGAGTAAAATACAAATCAATGTTTTATTAAATATAATAATCTTATTCAAATTTACATAACTTGAGAGGTCTGCGCCTCTATTTGTACCCAAAAAAAAAACATATTCAAATTAAATTAGAGCGTGTTGTCGGCGTGATTAATACGAGTATGTATACATATGCTAAATTACAGCTTTCCTTGTTTACTATTATTTGGATTCCCCCGAGACACCATATCTAACATTTTATTATTTTGTGATTTGCACTAATTAGGTAACGTTTTTATCTTGTATATCTATTTATGAGCGTTGCTTGCAATCACAAACACAATCACACTCACTTGTCAAAGTTCTCGTGCCAAATATATTGAAATATGATTATGATCACAAATTGAACGGAAATGAGAAGTTAAAAAAAAATATCAAGCAGTTACCTGTAGCAATCCGTATCGGAGCTCCATGTCGAGGAAGAAGTACTCCTTAGCGTATGGCGGGCGTTGCGGGTTGGCGTTAATCTGGGTGTTCTGCATGCCCGGCGGGCCCAGCGACACGGGGTGCGGCAGAACGGGAGGCTGCGCCCCAGGCGGCACCGGAGTCGACTCCTGCGAGAAATCATACAACTCAAAACACTGCCAAACCAATTGACAACATTTCAAATTTTCAAGTAGTATACAATATTAACTCATTTCGTTAACTTGTCAAAAAGAAACCCAAACATTTTTTTTATATTTTTATAGCTATTCGTTTTCAAGATATTCACAAAATGTGAAGAAAGCCTACCATCGACTATATGACTTCACAAGGCTGAATTGTGACAGTCACAACGCACAAAGAGCAGGACACTTTCTTCAGTAAATCCGCCTAATTAAAAGTGCTTCCGTGCGATTTTTTACGCTGTGACGCCTTACTCGTTGAAATTGATTTTTTAATATGAAATGGAAATATTTTCGAGATATTAAAATGTGGTTATGTTAAATTTTTTATCCTCTATTTGATTTATTCGGAAAAAAAACCCAAAAAAAAATGAAATGTTGTCAATTACTTATAGTATACCTATGTCGAATACTAAGAATTACTTATAGTATGTGTTTCTGCCCCGTGTGGTGCCGGGTAAGAATAGCACTACCCACTTTCTTCTCTTGGGTGTCGTAAGAGTCGACTATGGGAACCAGGTTGAAGTGTGTTGTGGGCGAGGGACTAGCAACCTGTCACTGCAATATCACATTTTCTCAATCTATAAACCTACAATTGCTAAAAGTGGCACTGGCACTAAAATTATAAAATTAATGTTCGTGCGCCCTGCCTACCCTTTTGGGAATATAGGTGTGAGTTTATGAATGTACGTATATGTATGTATGTATGTATATGTCGAAGGCGGGTCCGGCATTGTAGAAGGAAAACAGGAGATATTTAGTACAAATTTATTTATTTATTTATTATTACAAATGTTTACATGGCATCACTGTTAACCCAACGCGCCATGAAACTTAAGCTTATAATTTTTTTTAACTTTAATACAAATATTACCTATAACTTCACAATAATTTCACAATGGCGTGATCCTCGGCCCAGCGCAGGTGTTCACAATGGTACGATAACGTTGCGCCGCAAATTACTTTTTTTTATTGTTGATTTGTGTTTTATGTACAATAAAGCAATACATACATACATACATAAATGCAAAAAAAAAAACAATTTTGGTACAAGCTTTTATAGCCGACTGTACTATTTTTCCACAATCATCAACAACTTGTTGTGACCGTTAAAATACGATGGATTTTTTAAAACCACGTCTGCGGCAAACAAGCGTGCGGCCCGCATGATGGTAAGCGGTCACCGCACCCTATGGACGCCTGCAACTCCAGGGGTGTCACATGCGGGTGCAAGAACGCCTCGGGAAAACCTCGGCAGGCTGCTCGACGGTATTAAGTTATGTAGTTTAGGAGTTGCTATGGCCACCTTCTGTCTCCTTTATGAGATCTGTTCGATGATTCATTAATATTTGCATTGTCACCGTTGTTCCTGGGAACTGATAACTTTGTTTCAGCGAAAGAATTATGAGCTCGTTTGTGAGTCTTAACCGCCAATTTTAAATATAATTTTTTGGTGGGATTCAATGTTATCCAGAGAGGTGGACTATAAATAGCCTACATTCCTTCTGTCTAATCCAATCTGGAACAGGGTATAGAGGGAATCTAATTTTTGTTGCGATCAATTACGATTCGAGCACAACCAAAATAAAAATGAAAGTTTGAAAAAAGAAAGGGTTGGTTGCACTACACCGTATGTCATCGTAAGGTGTGTTCGTTAAAATTTGAATGTCTGGAAAGATTGACAAGTTACTATGGGATGACAGCTGTTGGCACCATATTTAACGTTGATTAGTCTGTGATCGTAATAAGTCGGTGCAACCCAGCCTTAAATTCAGACATAGATATAGTAGTCGGCGGTTAAGTAGTCAATCCTGACACTTGTCATTTCCATACATTTTATAACCTCAAAGTGACTTTTAGGTTATAAACTGTATGGAAGTGACAGATGTCAGGATTGACTTTTTAACCGCCGACCACTATAGTCACGCAAAAGCGGCCCTTTATAATTGACAGTTATCTGTGACTGATGTCATAACTAGCAAATTCCCGTTTTGGTTATGAAATACTGTGTTCAGGTAGAGTCATCATCACGAGCGTATTTTGTTTACCGGGCCGAGATTTTCCGAAAAATGAGCTGTTCGGAGTCAAAATCTATTTGATTTCACTGGAAACATAATAAATCACTTGTTTTAAACTCACTACTTATATTTATTTATTTTTATGATCAATGTACAGTTCATGTCATTGTATACTTAGTTCGAGAAAGTTTATTCGTGTAAATATTGTATACAAATACATAGTTTCATACAAGGGCTGCCTCTAATGCAGATAATTGTTATGTTTTTCTGATATTGTATACAGGGTGACATCGGAGACGTGATCAGAAATTATTTGACTCGATGAAATATTGAAAGGCAAACTCAATAAAGATGATATCACAGTTACTACTTGCAATATTGACGCTTATTTCTCAAATTATTAACAGAATAAATAATGTATCATACAACTTGGTCACCCTACACCACACGACGTCTTGTCATCCCTCATACAACGTGTGTCAAAAGTGATAGGGTGACCATGATTTAAGTAAAGCGTCATTGTATTTCTAGTAAAAAATTGAAAAAATAAACTTATTGCATTGAAAAGGCGATAAATAATGTTTAGTCTGAAAAATTAGCTTCTGATTACGTCTCCGATGTCACCCTGTATATTTATTATAGTTTGTTAAACCTAATCCAAGCCTCATCTAGCCGTCACTGGTCTAAACTAGTATATGAGGCTCGGAAAGGTTTGAACCTTGTGCAACTTATCTTCGAACGGCTTCTTCCACCGTGCATCGCCGCTCTTGTAAATATATATCCGTTTCAGCTGTACGCTGCTTTGAAGTGATCTCAAGTTTTGGAACTTATGGAATTACCGAGCCTATCACCTACTACGACCATTGGGACTACGGATCACCACTCAGGCCAGTGACTTTTGTTTGAAAATAGCTCCATACTGACTGTTCAAGTTGAACCCATTTTATTTGTATATACTTTTATTTTTATTATATTTTTCTCAAACATGCAATGAAATATTGATATTATGTTCCTTATTATAGGCTGCGAAGTATGACGTTTCAGGTGCGGCTAGGACAAGAGGACGTTAATGCAATTTCATACAAATGTTGCAGGCCTAGGCCGGCCAAGTCCTCTTTTTTAATTTCCATTCCACATAAATTTGTGGCACAGGTATCATGACATTCTGCCACTATGCGTATTAAAAATAAAACATTGATTTTTTTGTTGTTTATTTCATTGCATGTTTGAGAAAAGCACTAAACATACCTCGGCGGGAAATATCGGGTTGCCCGCCTGAGACCTATCCGACCTCGCTTCGCTCGGCCGCCTATATGTCTTCGGCCGGCAACCCCTTTCGTCCCGGCCTCTGTAGTAATGTACTATTATTGTACTCGTACATATTTAAC
Source organism: Notocelia uddmanniana (assembly GCA_905163555.1). Taxonomy (NCBI): domain Eukaryota; kingdom Metazoa; phylum Arthropoda; class Insecta; order Lepidoptera; family Tortricidae; genus Notocelia; species Notocelia uddmanniana. The sequence goes on from LR991052.1 coordinate 56,541,306, forward strand.
GTTAGATTTAATTACATACCCGCCGGCTAGCCGGGCTACAAGGTATCGGAATACTTATATATTAGTTATTAGACTTATTAGCATTGGGGTAAAATGAGTTATTTATATATAATTTACACACACCGACTGCGGCATGTAACGAAGTTCTCCTTTTCAGCTTCGTCAAAAATGTGCGCCGTCGGTGGGCGTTAAGAGCAGACGTGTCGCAAAAATATTCTGATTTATTAAATACCTATTAACGTAAAGTTACCTTTAAGTGCTTATTACGAAGATCAATTTTACTAAACCAGTATTTGGGTCAGGCCGTAGATTTTGCCACAAAAGGTATAACCCAACTCTCCGCCCCTTTTTTTTAAACCTTTAATACGTAATATTAATTTATCAACCACAGCATTGTATTCCCTAAGAAATGGTGAACCGCGGCCACTGAAGATATTTCAATAAATCCATAAACTTGGGAAGTTATGCAATATTTTTACACGAAAAGCGTCGAAAATTTCATAAAAAACGCGAATCCGCTTAGGTAATAGTGCACTTTACTCTATCAGAAAAAATAGAAAAAAAAATTTTTTTGATAATCTTTTTGATTTGACGTTATGAAATAATAGTTACCTAGCCGCTTTTTAAATATCGTTCAGTGTTTTCTAAAAAAGTACATTAAATTTCATACATTAAAAAAATACCACACAAAACCATTTTGCTGCGCTACTTTTACTGCGCAACTAACATCACCCCATTTTGTAGAGTTAAACATTTGTAGTATTTGTATTAGAGTAGTGGCGATACCAAAGATACTTTATCTATGGTCATTGAAGCGGTAGCGGTCAAATTTTTGTCAGGCGGCTGTCAACTTTAGTTAAAAGTGGAAGGTAACCAGTTTGCCGCGGAGTGCATTTTTTTAAGATTTCAAGGTAAGTTTTGAATGAATATTTGTTATTGTTATTGTGCCCTATTCAGTAAAGTGTGTATAATCTTTCAAGGCTAAATAAACCTGGAAAAACAGTGTTTGTATCGAGTTATGATTATTTATATCTGCGTCACGTTACGCAGAATGGCAGTATGCTATTCTGCGATACTTAGTAACGGTGTATGCACACTTACTTGCTTATATTTGCGGGTTTTCGGGTGGTTTTGTTTTGCTCTTGGCTTAGTTTGCAAAGGACTATAATACTTAATACGAGAAGTTCTATGGACAGTTTTACACAACAACCAGAACACCCGTCGCGGATCTAGCTAAAGAACCTAGAGCTAGACTAACTCGACACTACACCGAAGATATCCCGGACGTCAGCCTGTATGAGATTAGTATGGCTCTCAAACAGCTTAAAAATGGCAAAGCCCCAGGTGACGACGGAATCACAGCCGAACTACTGAAGGCGGGTGGTAAACCAGTCCCTAAGGCCCTTCAGATGCTGTTTAATTCCATCATTACCGAAGGAAAAACTCCGCCAGCGTGAAACAGAGGTGTGGTGGTGCTCTTCTTCAAAAAAGGCACACACACTTATACACTTTACTGAAAAATCCACCATCCACAATGACCCATCTCACTTCTGAGCCATGTTTACAAGCTGTTTTCGAACCGTCTCGCACACAGGTTTGACGACTTCCAGCCTCCCGAACAAGGCGGTTTCCGAAAAGGCGGACCACAGACATGCGTTGCGGCAGGTTATACAGAAGACTGAGAGTATTAACCTCCCGCTTTGTCTTGCATTAGTGGACTACGAGAAAGCCTTCGATTCGATCGAGACTTGGGCATTACTGCAGTCTCTCCAAAGGTGCCAAATCGACTACCGGTATATCGAAGTGTTGAAGTATTTGTACGAAAACGCCACCATGTCCGTTCGACTGCAGGGCCAGACCACGAAGCTCATTCCATTGCAGCGGGGAGTCAGACAAGGAGATGTGATCTCTCCGAAGCTATTCAACACTGCCTTGGAGGATGCCTTCAAGGTTCTGGACTGGAAAGGGCGAAGCATCAATGTCAATGGCGACTACATCACTCACCTTTGATTTGCCGATGATATCGTAGTCATGGCTGAGACCATGGAGGACCTCAGTGCGATGCTCGCTGATCTCAGCAGATTATCCGAACGAGTTGGTCTGAAAATGAACATGGACAAGACGAAAATCATGTCTAACGTCCATATTGTGCCAACTTCCATAGTAATTAGAAGCTCTGCGGTCGAAGTGGTTGACAATTATGTATACTTGGGGCAAACAATCCAGTTAGGTAGGTCCAACTTCGAGAAAGAGGTCACTCGTCGAATCCGACTCGGCTATGCAGCGTTCGGGAAGCTTCGCAGCATTTCGTTCAAATTACCGCAGTGTCTTAAGTCAAAAGTCCTCGACCAGTGTGTGTTGCTTGTGATGACACACGGATCTGAGAAGTGGGCGTTAATGATGGGCTTCATAAGAAGGCTCAGGGTCACGCAAAGGGCAATGGAGAGAGCTATGCTCGGGGTTTCTCTGCGTGATAGAATCAGAAATGATGATGAGCAGAGTTGCGAACCTTAAGTGGCAATGGGCGGGGCACATTGCTCGCAGAACCGACGACCGATGGGGCCAGTAGGTTCTAGAATAGCGTCTGCGTACCGGAAGACGAGGTGTCGGTAGGTCTCCAACAAGGTGGAGCGACGACCTAGTGAATTTTGCTGGAATTCGGTGGATGTGAGTGGCACAAGATCGGTTGAAGTGGCGAACCTATGTCCAGCAGTGGACGTCTAACGGCTGGCAATGATAATGTATTTTAAATATAACTATAGTAATTTATATGGACCCTATTACGTTTCATATACTTTTGTTTCTACTTTATGTCAATAATTCCGAATCAATTCGATACATATAAACAACAGAACAACTACATACTACAAGTACAAGCTCTCAATACAAATATTAATAGATTTACTTGGCAATGTTTCCGTGTTTTTTATCTTCTGCATGTTAACGTACGTTACTATAAGCGACATGACATCACTCCAAGTTGAAAATAATTAAATTTAAATTAAATAATTTTTAAGAAAAAAAAACCGACTTCAATGGGGGAGTCCGGTGAAAGATTATTAATCTTAGATGGTGCACTCTTAGATTCCATACAATAAAATACAAAAATAGCTATAAGTATGTTTATAATGGTAGAAGACTAAGTACCCTCAATTCCTCATGAAATCATGGAAAAACCTTGCTTGCTTGACAAACAAAACGAAGAGAACAAATCGCCAAACGTGAACTACGCGTCGTTGAAGAGTTCCGTTCTGATCATCATCAGCAGTTCCACTTCATCAAATGTCACTTTTATGAATGAAAATGCTTGATTAGTTCATGAAAATACTAAAAACACTATTTGTGTGCCTTTCACATTTGAGGAGTTTCCTCGATTCCTAATGGATCCCATCATCAGAACTCGAGCATGACAAAAATCAATCGTGAAAATAGAACTTGCTTAACAAACACCACTAGAAGGACAAATCGCCAAACGTGAACTTTTCGTCGTTGAAGAGTTCTGTTCTGATCATCATCAGCAGTTCCACTTCATCAAATCTCACATTTTTGTATGATAATGCTCGATTTGTTGATAAAAACACAAAAATCACTATATGTTTGCCTTTAAGATTTGAGGAGTTCCCTCAACTCCTCATGGATCCCATCATCAGAACTCGAGCATGACAAAAATTAATCGTGAAAATAGAACTTGCTTAACAAACACATCTAGGAGGACAAATCGCCAAACGTGAACTTTTCGTCGTTGAAGAGTTCTGTTCTGATCATCATCAGCAGTTTCACTTCATCCAATGTCACATTTTTGGATGGAAATGCTTGACTTGTTGATAAAAACACAAAAATCACTATATGTTTGCCTTAAAGATTTGAGGAGTTCCCTCAATTCCTCATGGATCCCATCATCAGAACTGCCTTTTGACAAAAACGGGACCAACTTGGATATATATACATACAATCAAAAAAAAATTTTTTTCAAATCGGTTAAGAAATGACGGAGTTATGGAGTAACAAACATTAAAAAAAAAAAAAAACATACAACCGAATTGATAACCTCCTCTTTTGAAATTTTGAAGTCGGTTAATAAGGTGAAATTTATTACAAAAAATACTAACTTATGAAAGGAAACGTCACCGTTTACTCGACTAACTACTCTTGTTGAATTTGAAGAGTCAATTACGGCGCAGTGTGGCATTTTCTAGTGTAGCAACAAACGTCTGACAGTTAGAACGACAGGAGCGGGATTGAGCGGCAAGTGGTGCACCGCACCATTTAGATACACGCGAAGTACATACATTGGGGGCATCTAGGTTTATCTAGGTCTGTGATAGGGACGTACAACAGCTGCTGCCACTGCTCGGAGATGCCAGAAGTGTTTGGGCGGCATTGTGAGAGAGCCGAGTTTCGCCGAAGTGGCAAGAGTATTTCAAACACCTATTTCGAAAGCACATTTTAAAGTAATCAATTACATCAGGGATCTGGACATATGGAGGTTTGAATTATGCAGTACTGTGATACCAAGGTTTTACGCCGGGTCCATTCGTGGCAGATGTTTATTTTTCCAAACCAATGGTAGTTCATTGACTTTCATAGGTGTTTATAATATACCTCAATTGAATAATTAATAACTTTGACTAACGGGCCTGACTCTGGGCATCAGTTCAAAATCCTTACTTTTGGAATCATTGTGTCATTAACAGTGACTCTCCCCCGTTTGGATGTGCTAACGCCAGCGGGCGTTTTTCGCATTTATAATTGGACAGAGTTCTCCGGGATCGGTAGATGACAGGTCAATTTGGTTGTGTGAGTGAAGAGGGTAAATTTCTTCACTATTACCTAATACCCGCACCAAAAATAATAATTGTTTAAAGTTGCGTGTGTGGCTCAGCAGCGCCCGCGGACCGCGTGCGGTATGTGAGGTTAAGCAATGTCGGGCGCGGTCTTTTAGTGGTTACTAACTGAGCGCTCCCGTGCTTTGGAAGGTAAGCTAATACGGCCTGTTTAGCCTAGTTGGTAGTGACTCTGCCTCCGAAGCTAGAGGTCCCGGGTTCGAATCCCGGCCAGGGCATTTATTTGTGCATTTTTCACGGATATTTGTTCTTGGGTCTTGGATGTTTTCTATGTATTTAAGTATGTATTTATCTGTATAAGTATGAATGTCGTCGTCTAGTACCCATAGTACCAGCTTCGCTTAGTTTGGGACTAGGTCGATTTGTGTAAGATTGTCCCCCAATATTTATTTATTTACGTTAATCACGGCTGCTGTCAATGATAGCAGTCCTTAAGCCAAGTTAGAGGCCTTCGGGCGACTTAACAAGCATAATCCTAATAATGTATATTTCTCCCTTGGCTTGGAAGGTCAGATGGCAGTCGCTTCTGTAAAAACTAGAGCCTATGCCAATTCTAGTGTGTACTGGGATAACGCTAGGATGATGATGCATTGGCGTTGTTGTTTAAAGTTAGATGAATTTGTGTATTTTTAGGACAATCTTAATGCGTTCTTGTATACAACTTTTATGCACATGTGTAAGAGCGGTGTCTCATAAACTCTTCACGGTGCTCAAAAATATCTGAGCATGCACCTCGCCTTGTTCAGATGTTTAAGACCACTTTGTTCGCTCTGTATGCTGTATTGTATAAAATGACTGGAATTTTTAAAAAGATCAGTTAAATATTTTTATGGTACAACACAGATATAAGAGTAAAACAGATCCGCTCATTTAAGTTCATCGATTTCTGTACATCTGATCTATTCTCACTAATGCATAAATCACAAAGTTTGAGAGAGACAGACAAGTGAAATCTGACAGGTCTTCACCTGATGTCTGTGTGGTACATGTAAATTAAATGAATTCTTATGTGTTTGGTTTCATTAGTGTTCTGTGTCAAAATTGATGCAATGTCACACATATGCGACCACTCGTTGACTGTCTGACTGTCACAGGTTCTTTTTGATCGTGGAACCCTAACTTTCAAGTTAATTTACGGCTTTAGTTATCCGGGAGTGCCTGCCTTGTAGCTAACTCGCGTGGGAAAACCATTAACCGTTCCTTTAATAAAGCATTCGGGAATTTCAACTAGAGTAAATGAACCAGGGTGTGAACCTTTATCGAATTTTAGTATTAAAAGAATTACGTTCCGTAAGATAGTAACAGGGTGAATTGCAACAAAAATTTACATAGTTAACTATGTAAATTTTTGTTGCACTAAATTATGCCTACATTTTAATTGATTCCTTTGTGTTACGAAAGTTGCCCATACAAAATGTAAGAATGATTGTAGTAACACGAAGGAATCAATAAACATGTAGGCATAATTAAGTCCTTAACTGTGTAATTTTTTTTGGAATTCACTCAACAGTTACAATTACGGCTTATGTACCTATTTACGTTACTTATGTACATTGGCCATATTTGCGCGGTAGATGACTACTATTGGTTGTGAGGGAGATAATAATTCACGATTTTCTAGTCAATCGCCAAGTTAAAACAATGAATGAGTCTCAAAATTTATGTTTTTAATATTATCTATAGGATTATGTCTATATCTTTGGCCTACGACCCCTTCCTCGCTTGCCTTCAATCTTACCTTCTATGGCAGCCATTAAACGGTCAATCTAGATCGAGATCCGTGATCGTGATCAGTGATCTTGATCCTGATTGACTGTGTAACGTGTTGGATTGACGGAATGCGATATGGATCACAATTATCCAGAATTTTTTAAATCTGCGACCTTGGTCAAGATTACGATATAGATTGACCGTGTAATGGCTGCCTAAGATGTTAAAGTAAAAGCGTCAATGTCATGTCGTATACGAAGCGATCACTAATCATTTTCCCTCTCCGATTTTCCTTTTATCCCCCATTCTCCTCAGCACTGTATGCTATATGGAACCATCAATCGACTGACTCGGATCGTCTTAGACAAGTCTATTAGAGTACAAATTATTTTCCATTTTCTATCTGACGACTACTTTGACTTAGTTGGTAGTGATATTGCCTCCTTGGTAAAGGCATTTGTTTCTGTGGTGAGCAGAAACATTCGTTCCTGAGACTTGGTTGTTTTCTATGTATTTAAAAAATCGTCGTCTAGTACCCATAACACAAGCGTTTATTGAGTTTACTATGGGACTAGTTCGATTTATGTAAAAAAGTTGCGCCCTAATTTTTATTTATTAAGTATATATTTTGTTGTAAAATATTAGACACAGTCGTTTGAAAAAATATATATTCAAACACTTTTTAAACTGTATGTACTGGTAGAGTGTTGAACGAAGTACATTTTATCTCCGACACATTGAAGCATTTCGATCAAGTAGTGAATGGGCGTTTTAAGATTGGATTTATTCTACAAATTGTGTGTATCCATAGTCCTGGCTTAATATCGTGAAGTTATTAAATTGTATTGTCGAGGTAATCGAATCAGGCTGGGTCGATCAAGCACAATACCTACAATATAGTCTGACAATAAAGAGTAGAAATTAAATAAAATGGAACTAACATAGAATGTTACATGACAGCACCAGGTGTCATGTGAAAGATGTCAAATATTACAATATTTAATATAATGTATGTACTTATTTTGTATTTAATTATTATTATTAGCAAGTATCAATATCGATTCCTAGTATAAATGTTGCCTGTTAAAGCACAGTGGCGACCTCAATTAATTTCTACTCTTTATTGTCAGACTATAGTACTACACCTAAATTACAGAAGGAGCACTGTTTCGTGGTTGACATTAAATCGAATTTTTACACTAAAGTATCCCGATTATGCTACTTTGTCGACACATGTTCTTTGTTTGTTTGTCAATTGCGTCAATTTCGAGCAAAGTTAGTCACCGAAATATAATGGTACCTACAGTCGCCATCAAATATATATGTACAAGCGTAGAACTTGTTGTCGTCTCGGGTACTAAAATAGTTAGGCACCGGTTTAAAGTATTGTTCTCCCTTACAATCTTTCACCCCCTTTATAAATATTACCCTCAATATGCCACGCTCTAGCTTGCGTACGGACGTAATTTTAATAAATGATCATATTGTCAAAACGAATGATGATCTATTTCAGGATATCAAACGTACAAATTTTAAATAAATTAATTATATTTCTTTTTTGCAAAGAATCTTTCTAGCGGTTCAGAAGTAAAAGCAAACTTTAAGTTGAAGATGGCTGTCAAGATTTTTTCACAGTGAATTTAACGTTACTGTTGGTAATTTTTGAGATTAAGTGGAACGGAGCTGCAGAATAACACTAATTTGTTCATGTATTGATGCTTAGTCTATTAAATATCTCTGAAAGAAGTTTCAAGTTTCTCGATTAAAAATAATCGCCCCTTAAACGCACATTTAACCCCCTTTTCACCCATTTGGAGTGAGAATTTTCTAAAACGCTGAAATTAGTTTTCTTACACCTACTTTAATGTAAGGTAAGTTTCAAGTTGGTCGTTTAAACAAATATTTTCTTCAGAGGGTAAAATTTCCAAATTACTGAGATGTTACATACGTAGTATAAAACAAAGTCGCTTTCGCTGTCTGTCCCTATGTATGTTTAAATCTTTAAAACTTCGCAGCGCATTTTAATAGATAAAGTGATTCAAGAGGAAGGTTTATATGTATAATACATGTATAATATAGAAGAAAAACACTGATAATTTTAGAGGTTTCTAATGTGATGTCGTAAATAAACTAATTCTTTTGCATTCTTAAAATATTCGTATACGGGTCTAACACGAAAATTTACTTTCGTGTTGTGTGTCGTGCCCTAGATAATTAGAAGCATAATAATAATAATAAGGAGCATAATGAGCGGGTAGTAAACTTTTTCAGATCTACCCTTCTTATTAACTTTTGTGAGATAGTTAAATGTTGTGTATCCATATCTCCGTTTAAAACTTGCTGGGACGTCCGTTTGCCGCGACCATGACCGGTGCATCCCGTGTCGGAACGTCGGTAACTAAGGTAAATAAATAAATTTCGTGTTAGACCCGTATACGAACATTTTAAGAATGAGTACAAAGCGCGAGAGTTTAAAGTACATATTTTTGCGCTTACATTGCAAACGCTGGCTGAACCCTACGAGATAGATCAAAATAATGTAGTACAGTATTGTACACCTTAAAAAGGTCTACAAAAAAGTCCGCGATGGTATATGTCTATCTCTTAGGGATAACCCCCAATAACTATTTTTTATACTTTACTTTTTACGAGAAATAATGACTTATATACGAAGAGTTTTTAAGCAATACAGCATTAATCCTTATACGATTAAGTACCTTAAATACATTGTGCATTTAATAAAGATCAATATGGCCCTTTACAGCAAGTCAATTTAAATGTTTTTTTTTTCGAAAAAAATATTTTTATCACAAATGGGATTGCTCTTGGTCAGCATCTAGATAAGATATCACAGACTAGCTGTTGCCCGCGACTTCGTCCACGTCTACGCTCCTATTGGTCGCAGTGTGATGTTATATAGCCTAAAATGGCATGGTTTTATATGCAGCTTTCACTAACGTGTAGCTTGATTCTTCCGGATCTTAGAGCATTAAACCACCTGGAGACGACGCGAGAACTAATTTTGAGGCAAAAAAGTCTGCCGATTTCTGCGAGGGGGGCGAGGCAACGCACACAAATAGTTTTAACACTAATGCATTTTTCCATGACGTCGCTACGCACGCACACTACAAAATTGTGAAACACTAGCTTCAAGTAACATTCACACACAGAGACAGCCTGTCAGTACACGAAATGACATCAACTTCAAGTAAGCGAAGATAGTGCGATCCACATTCGATAATCGATATCGATATGATATTTTACTGTCCATGAGTTCTGCCATTTATGACAATAGTTAAATATTACGTGTATTATAGGGTTTCGTACCTTAAGTGTGCCAAATGAAACCCTATAACTATATTTCAAGATAATCGGATTTAAAAAAAAATGTCGGTAAAGACACCTGTGTCTTCTAAGATGGATATCGCTGTAAGCCTCTATAAGACGCCGTAAGAGCTGAGCGTGGTTGCTTTGCTCCGACAGCTCAGTGGCTGGAACGATTGGACGTATATTCCAGATGTCACAGGTTCAAATACTGCTCGAAACACTGAATTTTCAAATTTTTCCCTTTAATTTGTAATAAAAAAAATCGTTATTAGCGTTACCACCATATCAGCCGATGGACGTCCACTGTTGGACATAGGCCTCCCCCAATTTTATGGGGGGGTAAATGACATAATCGCCACGCTTGGCATGCGGGTTGGCGATCGCAGTATCTCCTCCGCACTCCAGGGATGCTGCTGCCCATCCCCCGGTGGTCTTGGTCGTAGTTTTAGGACATACCTGGGTCCATTTAGCGTTACTGCTTACTCGTAATACAAAATTAATCATATTACTGTCGCTACATCGTCTGTCCGTCTGTCTGTTGACCTTTAACTGGCTTTATCTCACAGACTGTAGTAGGTGTCAGGTTGCCAATTAAAATTTTCACATAATACAAACAGCACACATAGTACACGCTTTGTTTAGTTTGGGACTAGGTCGATTTGTGTAAGATTGTCCCCCAATATTTATTACTAATATACAAATCCGGGTCTATGTCCTTAAACTACGACCAAGACCACCGGGGGATGGGCATCAGCATCCCTGGAGTGCGGTGAATGTACTGCAATCGCCAATCCGCATGCCAAGCGTGGCGCTTATGATATTTACCTCCTACGAAGACGACAAAAAAGCCACGGCCCCGACGCTCCGGCGGCCCCCGGTGCACTGGTTTTGGGAGCGGCCAGGGTACTAGCGGGGCCAGGGGTGCTAAAAATCTCCGGCGAAGATCTGGCTACCAGAACCGACGACTCCTGGCCCTGGCAACTTACTACACGCTTACACTGCAGACCGACGAAGAGATAGCGGAACTAAGGATTGAGCAAGTTGCGTTGGGATTTCGTGGGGTTATCTGAAGTCCGAAGAGAGGGGGAGGGAAGACATAATAACCCTAAAGTCCGGCCACTTGCTCTATTTCCGGGAGGGCGACCAACAGTCCCAGGGAGGTATCGGGTTCATCGTCCACAAATCCCTCGTAAACAACAGGCCAGGGTGGCATACCTTATACTCAGAGTATCAAAGAGATACTCGTTGAAGGTCATACAGGTGTACGCGCCGACCTCGGCACACTCCATCGACGAGGTGGAGGCTATGTATGAGGATATAAATAAGGCCATGCATAGTTCCAAAACCTACTTCACCGTTGTTATGGTGGACTTTAACGCGAAACTGGGCAAGGAGCTGAGAGTTGGGAAATTTTTTAATTTCGAAAAAAAATTCAATAGCTTGCTGTATTTTTTTTCCATTCCAATTTCTAGCAACAGAAACTAATTTCGGACCTATATATGACGGATCATTCATCATTTCATGTTATTTCAGCATGGTGTTTTAAAATGAGAACAAAACTACATTTGTATGGAGAATCGAGTTCGGTCGAGCGTACTTCTTAAGTGTCTTTTATTCTGAGATTTACTTCCAGGACCATTGTGTATGTACTTTCCGAAATGTTTAATACTTTCCAAATCTTAGGAGTTAAATCTTTAGTAGTAGGTTGAACTATATCATTTACTGGGCGACCAACAAAGAATACGAAAAAAACTCGGTTTTCTGTAAAAAGTTTCAACGTTTAGTAGTAATGGAACTGCCAATTATTTTTACGTTTTTGTTAACGACCAAAAAAAGTTGTTCACGATGACCTACAAATTAATTAAATTCATTAATTATGCTTCCTAACTGTAATAGCTATTATAAGTGGCACTTTTCCTCGTGCACACATTGCCCGTTATTCATAGGGGTTGAAATAATACTATAGTACTTGACTTTTATCGGAACTCGTTTACTTGAATTTTATAGCGGACGCGAGCACACACGCTTCACTAACAAGTGAAGTGCAGTCAAAGGAGACCATTTATCAAGCTCTCATTACTTCAGGTAAAACTCGCTTTCAGCGCAAACATTAGTATCGACGTTCAAACTATTCCAACAGTCGTATTAGAGCTTCAATTTTCCTGACCTCGAGTAGTGCGGCATTAAAATTGAAGTCCGGAATTTAGAAGCCAGAACATCATGTAAATCAGCGCCCCCATCTATTCGGAATGCTAGGTTTCATTTGTCAAATGTACGTACCTACTCCAATACTCCTAAATCTCAGTACGCTATAGTGGTAAAATCGGTAGACATGTAAAAATATTTCCTCAAAACATGCTCGCATATAGTCGTATTTTTTTAAAGAAACGAACATGCCTAATACTAATTCTTAGCAATATTTGGCCAACGGATCATTTATTTTAAAACTATTTCTGCTTCCCAGGAGTATAAAAATCCTATACGAACAAATTATTTCACCTGCGATGATTCTTGTAAAAATTTTGATAGCGCCATACTCCATCGAATCGGCTAAGGAAAAATGTCATTCAACTAAAAAAACCATCAGCAACCCGCGTGTTTCCAGTGTGAGCGCATCTTTAGAAAAAGCACTAATATTTACCTTGGCGGAAACCTGGGTTGATTGACTTGGCTCTTGCAACCGCGTCAGACAACCCCTTACTTTTCGCGCCTCGTCAATAATATATATTTTTTTTCATAATAACTGAACGGAACAACAATTTTATATACTATACTGTATTTAAGTATATATCTATTAAATATATCGTCTTCTAGTACCCATAACACAAGCCTTATTGAGCTTACTATGGGACTAGTTCGATTTGTGTAAAAAAATGTCCCTTTATATATTTATTTATTTATTTATACTCGTAATACTCGTATTAATATATTCAAAACAATTCACTGTTTTGGAATAATTAATTAGGCCCTCTGGGATTAAGTTAGTTTAACACTAAGTTGTTTTGAAGTTACCTATAGTATTCGTATTGGGAAAAATGGAATTGATTGATTGATTGATTGATTGAATGAAATTGATTGATTGATTGATTGATTGATTGAACTTGATAAAAAACCTAAGCCTCTTCCATGAGGTATTTAAAAGACATGATGAGTACTTATATCATTTTAGCTTTATAGGATGAATAAAATATCAGCCATAGACGCATAGACAAACAATTAGGCTCAAATCACACGTCAGCTAGTTTAGGTTAGTTAGCTAAACTGACTCCGCAAAACGATGTGAGTTTAAAAAAAGTCATTTGACCAATGCGCCCGTTTAGTTAATACGAGTACGCCTGTGGGATTTACCTGCGCGAACGCCGAGGACCACAGACCATATAGACGCCGCAAACGCGCTCAATATCAATAGTATGGAAACCGAGCGTGTCAATTTTTACGTGCCTACTATGACGTCACGTAAGCAATTTAGTGATGTCCAATACTACCGCCGCGTTATACCGATTCAAAGGCGCCGCCGTCGATTTAGTACTCAGTAGGCCTTTGCGGTGAGAGGACGTACGCAGCCCGCCCGCTTTAGTTTACGTTCTGCATTTTACTTCAAAATTCAGGTAATTAACCTATGAATTTACGTTAACATGTTTGTTTTTAGCATACAGAATGTTCTGTGATAATAAATCAATATTTTTATGATTGATTTTCTATCGATCATACTTCGAGATTATAAACGGACAATGAGAAAGTGATTAAAAGATTACTAGTGGCTCTGTGAGTTGTTGTAGACATTGCTTTTTTTTATTTCAAAATTTCCAAAAACTGACACGATAAAGAAATTCTGCTCACAAAATATCACGAGAATCGGTTGAGAAATGTGAACGGAGACGCTTCGCTCGCTCGGTCAACAAGAGATTTTTTTACACGATTTCCCAAAAGAAGAATTCAATGTTTTTATAACAACAACCTTTCATCGATGCAAAACTATAGTTCATTTCAGAGAGGAATAGACATAATGAAAATAGATATTATATAGTGCATATTTTTGGATAGCATTCAATACGTGAAATAGTGTAATAACATAGTGCTTGGTGGTTTTTAAATAAATGCAATTAAGTAAATGATTGCATATTCTCCTACGCTTAATGCCCTGATACCTACATATAATCAACAATCTAATAAATATTCTACTAAGCACTTTATGAAAGAAGATCCCTGCTTCTGTAACGCTTAAGAATCTATTGCTAAAAAATATTATTAAATTAAAACTATTAAATATTTTTAATGTAAAAGAATAACTTTATTGAATAGTAACTAGCCTTAATTATCATTGTCCGTCACAAAAATCGATTATAAATCGAATTTCCCAGTGATATTGCATGAAACATCGCAGTGTACAGCACTACCACTCACTTTAAATCGACAAACAATGAGAAAATCCCTACTACCCTGCAACGTGAAGATTTACGAAATAATCGTTTGCTTCACTGTCCATTGCGGCCTACAAATAACAGTCCTTAAGTATAGTTTAAAGTAGAAGCCGCAATGGATGGCGTACTTTGAAAATATACTATGCGTGTAAGTATTTTGGTAGAAACGACACGACATGACTCCAAGTTGAAAGTAATTAAATAAGGCGAAATTTATTACAAAAAATACTTACTTATGAAAGGAAACGTCCCCGTTTACTCGACTAACCACTCTTGTTGAATTTGAACAGTCAATTACGGCGCAGAGTGGCATTTTCTAGTGCAGCAACAAACGTCTGATAGTTAGAACGACAGGAGCGCGATGGAGCGGCAAGTGGTGCACCGCACCATTTAGATACACGCGAAGTACATACATTGGGGGCATCTAGGTTTATCTAGGTCTGTGCCGAGGACGGACGTTCAAGGGCTTCATGCATGTATTACCTACAACCTCCCCAGGTGCTGGGTCAGATTCACTGACACAGTTTTGGGATTCAAGGCGCCCGAAGTGTTTATTGTTATATTCGGGTGATAATTTTCTAAAGTACACCAAACGCGTTGACAGTGCTCTAATCGGAGATTTCAAGATGCGCTCTTAGGTAGTGTCAGCAGAAGAAGTGGCTGCGCGGGTAATTATCCGCCTTAACCCAAAATAATAGGGACCTGATCGGGTAGGCTGCGGGCCTTGAAGTGTCCCAAAATTAATGACATGTGTATATAACCTTAGTGAAGGAAATCGAGTGATTTTTGTCAGATTAGATAGTGAGAGTGTATGTCAAGTAAAAGAGTCAAAAACATGGAATTACCATAGTAATTGTATGATATTAATGGTTGCTGAATACATATTTGTTCTCTGAGCGAATAATAATAAAGATATTTATTCGACCTTGTTTAATTTTCATGAGTATGTGATTCCGAGATAGCAGTGACGTTTTGATAAACGACTTGTCGATTCATCTTCACACGTGATTATTTCTTGTCACCATGAATAATAAACGAACTTGGCGCCTTAAAACCACTTAGCGCAGCTATAAAAATAGAAAATATGGGGCCATAATAGGAAGAAGTTTTTGTAAAAAAGATACTAAGCCTCAATATGTATTTGATTCGGAAACAATTTCGGAAAATACAGTTAATAACAGAGATAACTCACATACAAATGATACAAAAAGTACAACATTAAACAGAAGTTTACATTACGAATAATATATATTGTATACCTATATTAATAATGTCCGGCTCTGACCTGATCCAAAGGTGCCATAAATGCCGGTTGTGTCGCCGCGCTGAATGGCGACAGATATTTCATGAACCAGGCTCACAACCCCTGTCCGTCAAGTTTTTAATTAGGTTACTTGCCTTAGAACCCCAATGCCTAGCCGCTTCGACGGCGACTGGAACAAAATCGTATACGCTGGTTTTAAAGTGGCATATTTGCTATGCTTCACTTTAACAGCATTTTCGACCGCCGCACTTGCTACTTTCGTTGTGTGAGTAAGGTGAGAGGGTAACGTACTCACCCAAGGTGCATCACATAGCAGGATACGGTCTTTTATCCAGGGAACAAGCGTAAGGCCGTCCGGTCTCTTGCAATCGGTACGGCTTAGAATTAGTCCTTTGGGCTTTAGAATGAAAGGAATAATATACATATCATAATATCTTTGAACGAGCAACTCTTTTATGTTTACTTATTTATTTCTTAATCAGCTGTACGCTTGATTGCCATCGAAGTGACAAGGCAATCGTATAACGGGTAATCAAACGCAAAGTGCCATCCTGCGGGACAGTCATAGCCTAGTGCAGGTGACACGGGCAATCTATTTATTATTTTACATTATAACAGTGTTACATTATATTAACCAATTAATTACAGAAAAGAAGATTTTTGTATCATTGTATCACTGTATAAATAAAATATTTTGGTTTTTTTCAAGTGGTATAAAAAATAACGAAATGTTATATATTTCTTAATGTTGACGTGTTGATGTTACATATGTCTGAATGTCAAAGTATACCATAGTTATATATTTCTTAATGTTGACGAGTTGATGTTACAGATGTTACATATGTTTGAATGTCAAAGTATACCAGTGGCAGCAATATTCTTAGACCTAAGCAAGGCTTTCGATTTCGTAAACCATTCCATTCTCCTACGTAAATTGGAGAGCTATGGAATCAGAGGTAAAGTGTACGATTGGATATTTAGTTATTTATCTAAGAATAAATGTAAGTAAGACTCATGTGATACAATTTAAGTCGTCTAGTAGCCGCAAGATAAACCTAAATGTTAATTGTGATAGTGAGCTAGTCGCTGAAGTCGAAACCACAAAGTTTCTTGGTTTTAGTGTTGACCAATTCTGCGAATAATTAATATAGGATTAATTAACAAAATTTGACATAAATCACAACAATGAATTACTAGTCAGTATTTATTTTTTATTAATTATCGTATAATAATCATCTTAAAATGGACCTAAAAATGAAAGAAAATATATCTAAATAAAACTAAACTAAACTAAAATATATCTAGAAAATTCGGCCCCCTAGTCAGTATGATAATGAAATGTATCTTATTATTGAAACGAATCACAATATAAATAATGAATGTTGATAATGATAGTAATGTATTTTTAGTCATATTAAAGTCAATGAATTATAATATTGCATGCCCGAAATTGGAAGAACATAAGCACATTATTTGTACACTAAGCTCTGTTTTGTAACTATGTTATGGCAATAATTGCTTTGAATCTTGGAATATTTGTCCAATTTATGTAAGTACTAGTGAAATAATTTTTGACCGGATAATGGTCAAATTTTTCTTTTGGCCTCTAGTTATGCGTGTGCCGGATGGCTAAACTGTATATCGATTTACGGTTTTTCGTTGGAATTGGGTTCGTACGCCGTCCACTATTCTAATTATTAATACATTTAGTGTTAATATTAGCTTCTAGTGTATCGTACTCGTAATCACATTCAGGTTAATTTAAGAGCGGATAAACCAATTCAATTCCGTTAAGTCATAGAGAAACAAATGAAACGGTGCTTAAGTTTCGAAATTACCGAGGTGAACGGTACGGAACAAATTTCAAAGCCAGACGGATTTTCCCAAGAGAGTTAAGTACAAAACTCCCTCAGACTGACGCAAGCCGTACTAAAGGGATACTCGTATGCCATAGTATGAGAAAATACACCTACATATTATTCTGTAAATACAATGATAAAAGTAAGAAATGATTTTCTGTGCTGGATATGCTCCGAATTCATTAAATTTATTGTAATAATAATATTAGAATTTAAAATAATATTATTATTACAATAAATTTAATAAATTCGGAGCAAGTCAGGCATAGTTTCTGTTTATTCTGTATGTAGGTACTGGCGATCTACAACGTATCTCGCACACATTAATTACAAATGGATTATTAGTGGGTACTCACGGTACTATCGTGTTCGACACACATTGAACTATATTTTATCATATTGGGGGCTATTGGGGACAATCTTACACAAATCGACCTAGTCCCAAACTAAGCAAAGCTTGTACTCTGGGTACTAAACAACGACACACATTCTTATATAGACAAATACATACTTAAATACATAGAAAACATCCAAGACCAAAGAACGCATTATGAAGAAGAGCGCTTTGCATCATACTATATAATGCGCACTTCTAAGGTTTGGAATTCTCTGCTGGTGTCTGTATTTCCGAGTTCATATAACCTGGAGCTTTTTAAGGCACAAGTGAATAAGCATCTTCTGGGTGAGCTCGCTTCATCTTCGGCCTCATCTTTGCCCCCTGGCTAGATGCTGACCAAGAGCAATTCCATTTTTAATTTAAAAAAAAAAATATCCGTGCTAAATGCACAGATAACGCCCTGGCCGGTTTTTTTTTAATGTAAGGTCAAGACTTGACTCAAGAGCAAATACAATGGGTACACGTTGTGTCGAATTACTTTAGAGGTTGTCAGTCAGTGGAAAAAGCCTCCATGTCTAATTATAATTTTGGCCCCCGTGGGTTACATGCTCTACATTACAGGTCCTAATTCCACTTTCCTTCTCGGTTTGAATTTGACAACGAAAAGAATTCAAAATGAAATAACAATTCGTTGTCAGTCCTGACAGTTCAGTCAAAGGATAAACTTCCACGATATATGTATAAAGGTAAGTACCTACACTTGAGACAAGAAACGACGCTAGTATGGTAAGAATTCGATAACAAACTCATTTTCAATCTCTTTTACAACACAAAAATTATTTTCAAAGTAAATATATAACGTTAACGGCTCTGTATCTGACACTGACACGAGACTTGTGACAGATATCGTATCCTTTGAAAATGTTTAGTGATGTTCCCAATCAGAATCACAAACAGTTTTTACGATTATCAATTAATCAATATAGTTAACAAAAGAAAGATAATCGATTCGAATCGATATACATAAATAAGACAAAACAAAATAACGTAATAACAATCTAACCCAAATAATTCAAATAAAATAACTACGTAAAGTACTTACATAAGCAAAACTACAACCTTATATAAATGTACATTCCCAAAGGTTCAAAAATATCTGAACAACCTTATGCCCTTGGCAGTAGAGTCGTGTTCACATATTTTCGAACTTGACCGTACTTCCTCGGTTACTGACACGAGTGACGTGATCTAACAACGAATAGCGAGTTTGTCAATTACTACGAATATTAGAGGTGATGTTTAGCCCACGCGTTTTCACACGGAAATTAAAAATGAATTTATTTAGTAACCCCTTTATTCATAAAACATAACGAACCTCTGTTAACTAAATGTCAACGTGACGGATAAGGACAAACCAACTTTAGCGGCTTGTTAACTAATATCCCATCAAAAACATAAATGCGAAAATGGCAGCCAAGTTCACCGACAAAAGAATTGAGATCTAAAAGGGCGCCAAGTTCCGTAGATTATCTGAAAAGTTGCCAAGTTTGGCTCTAAAGTGTTTACAGTAAAAATAATTTACTGCGGCTTAATGCATTTTGAGCCTTAACTTGGCAGTTTTCTATGCAGTATGTTATAATACCATAAAAGCTGTTGGATATTTAAGAAACTAAAGGGCCCCCCCTTTTAGATCTCAATTCTTTTGTCGGTGAACTTGGCTGCCCTTTTCACATTTATGTCTTGATGGGATATTATTACTTTTTGTCAAACTTCATCCAATGGTGCTTTCCCAGAGCGAATGCACGAGTTACTATACAAAATCCCCAAACCGCTATAGGTGCACCTAAAATATTTGAAGATTTCCCTCGATTTCTCCAGGACCCTATGATCAGATTCTGACCCGACGACAATGGGACTACCCTGGAAGTATACCGTTTCAAACAAAAAAATAATTTTCCAAATCGGTTAATAAATGACAGAGTTCTGAGGTAACTAGCATAAATAATAATAATATTAAAACTAAGAATAAAATCACTGTTTTCCGATTTTTTCTGATACACATAATTACCAAGCTGCGTGCCAAATTTCAGCTTTCTAGGTCATCTGGAAGTGGTTTAGGTTTTTGATTACTAGTCAGTCAGTCAGTCAGTGATAACAATTAAGGTTTATTGGAATTTAATATCTCAATAACTATTAAACCTATATTTATGAAATTCGGGTTTCTAGTTGTTCTAAAGGATTTTAATATATGTACCAAATTTCATGTTTTTATGTTAGATAGATTTGGAGTTATTGGGGGGTCAAAAGTGGCTCCAAACGGTTCGTGTAATATAACACACGGCTGCTGTCCGTCAGTTCCTGGGATGAACTTGGCTGGAAACGATGCCACGTGTCTAGATAGGCATATCCATAAATTAAAAAAAAAACACGGTCGGTATTAAAACGTATTTCAAATAAGGTCGAAGTTTCTATTGAATAATTCTTGTCAGCAACAGATTTTGCACGGCTACGGCCACGGATTTAGTGGCGTAAATGTTAATAAATATGCGTAAATCTACGTCATATCATAACGTATTGAGTATGACGTAGGTACCATGCAGATCTACACAACGAAGCCAAAGCTTGCTGGAATCTGCGTCTCAATTAACGGAATCGGTCGGCAAAACTCTTCTGCCCCGCCGTTGGGAAAAGCAAAAAGACGAAATTCCGCATAAGTTACAAGCCTCATCGTCAGTTTTTGAAAACCATTTATCCGGATTGGAATTGGGAATACGGCTAACAATACAAACCAGAACTAATCCGCAAATTATATTGGCCGCGGCTTATACGCTAAAATAACCGGTATCCTGTCATCGGTTTTTCAGGTTCAAAATGTTGTATAGGTATGATACGCTCAGAGAAACATTCACTGGACGCACGGAAAACTGTTTTCCGAAAAATATAAATATGATTATAAATAGTGGCTCTGTGAGCTATAGCCCTCGCAAATAAAACAACTTTCGAAATTTCCAAAAACAGATTATCCAAAAAATTCTATATAATTATCGAACCTGCTTACAAAATTTCCCAAGAATCGGTCGAGAAATGCGACCTGTAGAGGAGAACATCTGGACAGACATAAAGACAGAAATACGAAAGATTTTTAGTCGAAAGCTGAAACGGAGACGCTTCGCTCGCTCGGTCAAATATAAAATAAAAAAATAAAATAAAAAATGATTTATTGCCACATAAAAAATACACAGCAGTACCACACATCTAGACATATTTGCAGGTTATTGATTCTGCGACAACGGGCTCAGGTCTCAGCATATGCTGCGAGCTGGGTCAGCTGCGCAGCGCTGGTTTTCAGCCTGCACCCATCTCTCAGTTACATTTTTGCGAGTTACAAGGGAAACATTACACGCTGCTGTGCCTATCTTTATAGCTAATAAAAACAGAACCAAGTTTTACTTTCAATAGACACATGCTTATTAAATAGACAAAATATATGTATTTAAATATGAAGTGTGAGTTAGAAACAGTAAGTGCAGTTTAGTAAAAGTTTCTACTTTGAATTAATATTGAATTTTTTTTATATAAAAGTAACAAAACAAAAGGGTAGCCGTTTTATTGTGACGTCATTATATTTCTTCGTGAAATTGAAATCGCCATGTCCTTTGACAGAATTTTCAGAACTGTCAATGAAATGGTATTCATTTAGTCTCCTAAATTTTCGTCTCAAATTCAAACTAAGATAGAAATTGAAATTCGGAAATGTGACGCATAAAAAAATAACTACGGAGGCCAAGCCTATAGTTATGCAGCCTTAGATATAGCCTTATTTTGATGCAATTTATGTATATTGAAGTTAGCGGGTTAAAACATCTCGGCCGTCGTCATCGGTCTTATCCGTAATTGCAAGTTTAATACTTTCTGTTATTCTAGTCCACTTCAACGCATTTTGAGTTATAATTTGGATCTTTTTGGCGTATTTCTAGCTTTTACTTAGTCTATCTTTTGTTATTACAAATTTCCCTCCCATTAACTTGAACAGAAAAGCTTAAAGTTTTCAACTACCTACTAAAACAGCCCAGATTAAACCTCTGACTCCTAAAAACCCTCAATCAAACATTAATTGTTTTCACAACAATCTCTCAAATTGTGTCAATCTCACTGTAGGGTTGCGTAGTAGCCCAATGAACTTACTCTAAAAAATCAACAACAAGCAAAAGGGGATACTCTCGTAGTGTTTCATACGCCTTTTACTAAGAAAGGAAGTCTTTTTACGGATACTCAAAAACGGCTTAACTGATGATATCCGCTATAGTTTTCGTTGAAAGTCTTCATTAAGCTTTACTTTCATGAGTTTTTTGCTATTTTTGGACCCATAGTTCAAAAGTTACAGGGGGAAGCACATTTTTTTTCTTTTGGAGTGAATATTTCCGAACATATTAACTTTATCAAAAAATGTTTCATGAAGACCTTTATTCATTTTGAAAGACCTATCCCCAACAACACCCCACTCAATATACGTTTTGAAACAAAAAAGAAATTCAGCCTCACTTTACGTGTAGAAACCTGTAGAAACCCTTAAAAACATTTCTTTTAAATTTTATTTCACTTTTGTCAGTTTTTTTGATTTATACACATACCAAATTGCAGCTTACTAGCATTAACAATCACAAAGCAAGGCCTCGGAGAGACAGATGGACAGACAGACGGACATGGCGAAATTATAAGGGTTCCTAGTTGACTACGGAACCCTAAAATCCGGCCAAGTGCGTGTCAGACCACGCACAATGAAGGCTTCCGCCCGGACCAGTTCACATTTAAAACCTCAACCTCAATCTTTATAGAGAATCTCAATTTTTAAACTATAAGTTAAAGAGTTTTGGAATATTCTTGTTCACAACCATTTTTTGTTGAAACTATATGCTCGTAATTAGTATGATTAAGCGCCATGTCCGTGGCCTTTTTCATATATTTTTTGATTTTAGGAGAGACAATTTTAGTGATTTTCGGTGCGATTATCTCCGGCGCACGTAAATGCTGAGAAAACTTCCACATATAATTATTTTTAAAGATGTATCATTTGATCAGCTAATTTTTTTTACGTAATTTGACTACACACCTATTTAGCGCGCATATTATAGTTTTAGAGTAAAATGCCTGTAACATACGGTAAGCCAGATAGACATGACAAAACCATAAAAATTCTGTATTTGCCATTTTGACTACGACTACGAAACTGAAGGCTACATTCATCTCAAACGCACCTGAAGGTAAATAATTCGACTTACTAACAAACTTATCAAAATTTCATTCATACATATACGTATATGAATATTATTTGTAGGTTTTGTGTTGAATAAATCAGACAAATACTTTTTATTTACCTATTTAGCAGACCACCGACGAAAGTAAAGGAAAATTTCATTATTGTGATCAAGTTTCAATCGTTGCTGAAACTGGCAGCGAAATATTAAATTTTCATCGGAGCGGAATTGAATTTTAGACAGTTTTGTTCCATAGTCATGATTTATACTACAAACAGTGCACTGGCTTCATCCCCACCTTACGCTTATCTCGGTTGTATCCTAAGCCCGATCTTCGCTTGCTATCTTTTTTCAAGAATTGGCACAGTTATTAAGTTTTGGCACATTAAGTTCTCAATCCACCTAATAACCTAGATACTTTGCCTTAGAAGCCTAGAGGCCGAAATAGGCTCTGCTTACACGACCTGCTAAGACGAGCCAGTAGGGAACAACCTAGAATTAACGTTTAGCGGGCTTTCCAAAGCACGGCAGTGTTTAGTTAGCAATCCCGGGAAGTGGTTAGCTATATGCATCTCCTGACCCTTGTTACCCTTGTTGAGCCCTTGTTACCCTTGTTGTTGTGTTGTTGAACCCTTGTTGCCTAAAAAAGATAGTTACTATTGCTGTGGATGCTCCTAAAAATAAGCAGACTTACATGCCAGGCGAGTATGTTGTGCAGGCTGGCCAGTACGTGTTCCGAAGCGAAGGCGATGGTGTTATGCCCCTCCTCCAGTGTATGGATGATCTGCAGCATCTTCGGGTGTCGGAGCTTCTCGAGCTGCGCCACGCACGCTCGGAGACGATCCAGCATACTCTCTTTGCGCTTTGGCTTATACAGCTTCTCGGCTATACGCTTGTCGAATATGAATACTGAGCATTCCTGAAACAAAAAAGTGAAGGTAAGGAGGATTCATGCATCAAGACTTTCGATGATGTATATAAACAAATAGATTCACATTTTCTGAATAGATACTTTTTCTTGGCCTCTTTTATAAATCTGTGTTTGTCTTTTGTTTTGTGTGTTTTGACTCTGTTTGTTGTTGGTTGATAGAGAATACCATTTGGCATTTACTCTGCCCTTTTTACGTTACTGTAATGTGCAATATAGTTTAAATAAGGACTTAAGGTTGTAAATAAACAAGTCGCTACAGATGCTCGTGATGTGACTACGGATATAATCTGGTGACTACCTGCCAAAATAAACACAAATGAGAATAACAGGCTAAGTTAGTTAGGGACTTGGATCTAGCTCTATTTAATTAATTAATATAATAACTTTTAGCCTCTAAGACTCAATACGAACATAGCTTAGAATCTTTTTTAATTTTATAGGTAGTGTGAGTAATTTTTTTTGCAGCGTTGTTGTAATATACAAAGTGGAGCCTGTAACTGGAGCGAATATTTAAAAGGAAGCTTCCTTACAGCATCCCAGTATCCAAAAATGTTTAATTTTTTCAATCCGGATTGATCTAAAGTTTTGACCTCCAAGTAACGCGACGGACGCACACGACGACACTTACCCAAAATAGTTAAATAAAGATAGTTATAGAGAACCCACCATATTTTCTGGTACAGTGGTTCCCAAAGTTGTCTGGGCTATGACCCATCTAATACAAGTTTACATACTCGGGACCCACCACCACGATATCAGCCGATGGACGTCCACTGCTTGAATATTTCAAAAACGGCTGCACAGATTTTCATAAAACATAGCTAAGAACACTCGGGATAAAATTATCTATGACACAAAATAAACGGTTCATCCGTTTGGGAGCTACGATACCACAGATACACAGACAGACACGTTAAACTTATAACACCCCTCTTTTTGCGTCGGGGGTTAAAAACAGGTTCCTAGTGAAATATAGTGTTTAATTCTCTAATATTCCCTTTCCTCTAACTTGGCCGCACACTGCCGTGTGTTTAAATAATTTTCAGAGCATACATATATGTGCGTAGAATTAACCGTCAGTATACGAGTATGTAGTAAGTAGTACGGCCCAATTACCTTACACTTGTTTAGCCACTTACTGAAATACGGCTATTATTCCTCGGTAAAACGCGCACCTCTTACAGAATGGGGTCAAATTCAAAGCATTGAAATATAAAGCATCTGGGATGGGAGTAGTACACAAGGATTTAGTTCTGAGAGAACTTTTTGGTTAACGATAGTGGTTGTATACAATTGAACACGATTTCGTTGGTCTCGAGTGTATTCTTGTTCGAGCGTTGTCTATAAATATATTGGGCATTTTAATTATTTATAAGGGAGCCAATTCTTAGGATGGCAAATTCGGTGAACAACAATGAACTCACTTCAATAGTCGAGCCCTCGCCGGTCCCCTTGAATTGACTTTAAAATATTTAATATCTGTTTTAAATATTACTTACTGATTGATAGACTTGACTTACTGAAGGTAATTGTTAGGTTTTTAGACGGTCGTAGACTCTAACCGGATAGTCCGTCATACCTACCCAGCCCTCTTAGGCTGGGTTGCAGACTGATCAACGTTAAATATGGCGCCGACAGCTGTCATCCCATAGAAAACTGACAAACTTTCCATACATTGAAATTTTGACGAACGCAGCTTACGATTACAGACGGTTCGGAGCAACCCAGCCTTATTCACAAACCGACTTGTCCTCACCTCTCTCACACGTCACACGTTTTTGTATGGAAACTGTCAAATATCATTTGTCAAATTTGACAATTTAATAGTAAACACAGATTCATACTGAATCGGTGTAACTAGCTGTCAAACATCAGTTCATTAGAAAATCTTCTTACATGTACATTTATATTATATTTATGCATCTAACTATATGTTTTTTAGGAAGATATCTTACACAAATCGACTTAGGCTGGGACGCTTGCACCAAACCGTCTGTAATCGTAAACTGTGTTCGGTAAAATTTGATTGTATGGAAAGTTTGACTAATTTCTATGGGATGACAGCTGCCGGCGCCATATTTAACGTTGACCCATAGATAACCCCCTCTAGATGGAGATTATAGGGCGACGTGCGGTCACCTCACCTATGTACCACTAGTACATGTAAGCAGAAACGCCTCGCGGTCTCAGTCAGACTCGTCCAGCAGGGCTATGATGGATCGTCGATAAGAGCTCGATAAACGACAAACGGTAAATTTGTCGATTTATCCACGACATTTATCGATACATAACATGGTTTACCTCGTTATCACGATTTTAACCACTTTTGACAGCGATAAACGACAAACGATAAACGATATCGTTTTGCGAACATGGTCGTTAGTTAAAACGATAAATTGTCGTGATTTGACGTTTTGACGTCTCAACCCAACTTTTATTTTATCTGTGCTTCCGATGTCACGTCGTCCTCATATCATATAGCTACGCTTTCACGTGTGTAAAATATTGGTTTATCCAAAATAACAAGTGAGTACTTGATTTCCTAGTGATAATAATATAAATTAGTTTAATACGCTGCTATATTTTACCTACGAGTATAAGTTAGTAATGATTTGTGTATATATGTTTAGGTACAAAATGTGGGAACATTAGCATCATCGACCTACAATTTGAGAAGCAGCCGTATATTTTATCACGAAGAGTCTTCGCGGACACTGTTTGCCAGTTTTGAGTTCCTCAGCCGGATGTTTAGCTGGGTATTATAAGTGCAGAAGGATGAATCTCTGACTGATGTGCTGTTATCAAAATGGTACGTAAGGTTTGTTTGCCATAAATGTGATAGATTAAAATTCCTTTACTGGGCAGAGCTGCAATTATTTGAATGTTGCTTTCCATTGTACAGTTGGCTACGCAACTCTATAAACTACTTAGGTACTATGGAGAACACAAAGAAATCCATAGTTCCGTATCTTCCCAAAGACAGACCAAGAACTAAAAAGGTTAGATTACAAGGAATGTCATCAATGCCCTGTATACGTTTATGTCAAGTTTTACAGAGCACCTACGTGATTAACTAGATCTAAAGTATAAATAAGACACCTTAATGCATTATGCATACAATATGTAGAAAGTTTACCACAGTCAAATTAATAGTATATTTATGTGGAGCTATGTACATTATTCATCATCATCATCATGATCCTAGCGTTATCCCAGTACAGTTACATCCTGAAAGATGCCCGGATTGCCCGGGGTCCGCTACCTGTTAGAACTACTTGTCCGTTCCGGACCACTTGTCAGCTCTTCACAGTGAAAATCAATATGAAAGCTGCTAGAGATATCATATTGTTGTTGTGTTGTCTGGGACAAGGTATGAAGCAGCCCAGAAATCAAATTCCTCAATGGTACATTATTATTGCCATTTATCTTATTGCCAGGGAACTTGGCTAAGAATGTCTATTTGTATTTGGCCCTCTCTGGTCAGTTTATAGCTTCAAGAAAAACATATTTTTATTGCCATTAAATGAAGAGGATACCCGGTAATTCGTTTTATTATTGAGGTTTAATTTTTCATCTTTATTTTTTCAGATTTTAAAAGGATGAAGATCACCTACTTCAATGTTACAAATGCATAGGAACAGCCAAATCACCAGAAAAGTTCATAATTAAAATGATGTATAAGATAAAATAAATAAATAAATTGGAGAAGGGTTGCCCAAGACAGGCAACAATGGAAATAATTGGAGGAGGCCTTTGCCAACCGGCACGCCGAACTAAGAGACATTCTGTAGAATAAATTACATTTAAGTTGTACATGTTAATTTCTCTTAGTACGGAATAAAGGGCTTATTATTTTTACTACTATTTTGTTTCATTGGGAACTTTGTTTTGCATGCTCCTTATACATATACAGGTTTGATAGGCGAGTGTTTCCAGAGACCAGTTAATTATATTGACTGTCAAATCTGTCAATGCCTATACATTGTGGCAAATCTATAAAATAATGAGCCAGCCTAGCTAGCATGATAGCTAATACCGTCTTTCATGCGATGTTTTAGTACATTTTGGCCATATAAAGTGGCGGTAGAGCTAGGGTAGGCTGCTGTAGCTAGTTTCACTATGGAGAGGTCCCTGTATAACACTTGGGCCTCTGCCTATCACAATAGTGCCACAACAAAGAAGTTTCTTACAGATGGTGCCAAGTAGTTAGAAAGTGTTTTAAGTGTCATACAAAACGAATGATACAGACCTCTCCATGGTAAAACTACCTACTTAAGGCTAGACTATATAATTTACTAGTCCCTGATGTTACAGAGACCTTCTGTGTGCTGGACTTAGCTAAGTGGAAGTGAAGTTGAAATTTCATAGGGCAAAAGTAAATTTTGTCAGTGATCGAACATAAAGTCTGCATATAACCTCAACCCCTTGTTACACAACATTGTTTAAGGTAATTGCAGTCATCAGGGTGCTCGAAGATATCTGCATATTTACTCTAACATCTGAAGAGAGTAGCACTGTAGCCGAGCATTTGAATATGCATGACCCATTATGATAGCTAGTTGTTTGTTGAAGTATCGCCTGAACAAGCTCCAGGCCCTGCAAAATCGGTTCCTCAGGGGAGCAGTGGGAGACCCTTGGTTGGAGGAACACTGATTCTGCATAGGGAAGGGCTTGAAAAAGTTAAATAATATATGACACTGGCGTCAAGGCGATAGTTCGATGCTACGCCACACAACATCAATCCCCTCATCAGGGCAGCAGCAAATTACATTCCGGTCGCAAACTAAGAGCACGTATTAATCGACTCAAGACCTACTAAAGAAAATGTTACAAAACGATGCCAGGCGGCCAGGGAGTTGAAGTAACAGACCTCACAGACGACAGAGATGGAAGAGGTGATTTCCCAGCTCTCCAGAGTTGGGGGAGGACCATCACTTTCACCCCAAACAACAAACCGAACAGTATACTAAAGACCTAACAGTGTAAACCATCGGTAGACATCATTCCCCCTGTGGTATCCCTTCATCCACACTGGCGTCCATGCTGAGTTACAAGAGTTTAGCTCTAAAATCACGTATTACTTATTAATCTAAGTCTAAAATCTTAGTAAAAAGAAGTCTTCTATCACATGTCATTTGTCTTTATCTCAGTTTTATCGTTATCCTTACTATGGTTTTGACGTACGATATAATAAAAACGTCGACAGTTGTCACTAATCGATCGATAAGCGACATCTTGACAGCTTCAAAAGTCTTGGGTTTTTAATCCATTTGTCGGTAATATTAGATGAATGTTTGCTCGTCAGTAGGAAGCTTTACTATTATACCATAAATTTAAGATGGTTTAGAAATGTTTGGTGGTCAGCAAACTTAAGTGCCTTTGAAAATGTATGGTTAGTAGTGTGAGGCGAATGTCAATGTCAACTTTAACAAACTACAAAGTAATAAAATAATATCAACATAACATATTTAGGAATATAATGTTTCATAGAAAAGCGTGTAAAAAGTAAAGCAAAGTATCGAATAGAAACATACCATTATTAGCTCAACAATAACTAGTCCACAAGTTTTAAGAAAGTATACTGTAAGTTGTGATACATAAGTACTAAGTTTGTTCGTTTACAGCGACTACTTGTCAGCCTAAAGCAAATTCAGTTCTTTAAATATATTTCAAACCACCGGATCTACCTGAAACACGGATCTATACCTAAACTGAAAGACAAAATAATCTGTATTGTCATGATTATATTGTATTGTAAAAGGTTATCTGTGTATTGTGCAACATTTCACTGCCAAATGTTTCAACTTAAGATTCATAAAAATAAACAGGCAAATTTAAAGCATATGTATATTATGTATTCAACGGCTGTAAAGGTATTCATCTGCCTTCTGCCTTTTTGTTCTACGATTTTGTCTAAATAAATTTCCTTCTGTTACTAATGTTCCTAAAAATAATTTTCAGGGTTCCAAGTTTCAGATGGGAATGGAACCTATATTCAGGAGAGAGAGAGACTAGAACTGGTAGAGATCCCTTAAATAGATAAGTTCGCCTTGTACTTAAACTTGTAATATATAAAGAGTAGCCTATTTATTCTTACTTAGTAATTAAAGTAAAAATATAATAATCATGTGTCTTTAATTGTTCACTGTAATCATTCATTTAAGTGTACAATAAAGTTTTGTTGTATTGTATTGTATCTTACTATACTCAGTTTTTTCTATCTATTAAGTACTGACCATTGTAAAATGTATGTCACACTTATTTGTTTCTTACATATAATTTGTATGGCATTGTACATTGTTCACCAAGACAAAATAAAATAATGGTAGAAAATTGGCAGTCCGAACACTAAAGAGCAATCTCTTCCTGACAACCTTAATACTTAATAGATAAACTGGCTATAGCTTACCTTGCTTAGTTGTACCACAGATTAATATAATAGTTCTTCAAAGTTGTATTCTTACTAGCTTACAAACTATATTTACTGGTGACATATATGAAAACCGACAAGTGGGAGTAAATTCACACACAGTCTCTGTAACACTCACCTTCCTCTGCGCACCCCCTGTATATGAGTAGCATTTAGTATATATCTTCTTCGGTAGCATTGTAAAGGTATAAATTAAACAAAATAGTAGGTATTTCATATATATAATTTTATATTTCATTTGGGGTCCATTTTATTACTTCTTCGTAATATTATGTCACATTAAGTGTGCACTAAAAAAAAAACTTATAAATGTTCCTGTTAAAGACCGCTCATGGCCCAGCAGTGACCACTTCAAGTGGTTACTAACTGACCACTCCTGTGCTTTAGAGGGCATGTTAAGCCATTGATCCCGGCTGCTATTAAATTTACAGCAGCCATGAAGCCAAGTAAAAGGCCAACGGGCAACAAGCCTAATCACAATTAGGTCTAGATTCTCCCTTGGATTGGAAGGTGAGATGGCAGTTGCTTTCATAAAATCTTGTGCTTACGCCATTTCTTGGGATTAGGTAGCAGACCCTGGGCACTCTTCAGGATGTAACAGTATCGTGATAATGCTATGACAATGGAGATTAATGTTCCTAGATTTGTTATGACTTGGCTGTTTCCTACTTGTTTATCACAATCAAGTAGATAACTTTCTTTCTTTGTAAAATATCTGGAAAGAAAATAAAATTACAGTAACTTAAGAGTCCGCAGTAAGCTAGATTCTCCATACAAACGTAGTTTCGCTCCCATTTTAAAACGCCATGCTAGAATGACATGAAACTTTGTATACAAAATGGGATCCGGCATATCTAGGTCGGAAATTAGTTTCCGTTGCTTGAAATTATAATGGAGAAAAAATACAGCGAATATTAAAGTTTTCAAACAAGACGTAAAAAACCCAAAAACTCACTGTATTTTTTTCTATTACAATTTCTAGCAAGTCCGTCGCACGCGCCGTCCCTTTCCGTC
The DNA here is from genome assembly GCA_905163555.1 of Notocelia uddmanniana. Lineage (NCBI taxonomy): Eukaryota > Metazoa > Arthropoda > Insecta > Lepidoptera > Tortricidae > Notocelia > Notocelia uddmanniana. Next base: position 56,572,698 of record LR991052.1, read on the forward strand.
ATATAGTATATAACACAAGAGTGAGGACGGAGAGCAAAGAGAGGGCACGACACAAAGTTCGATTTTTGAAATTTGGAGTACCTAGGCCCTCAGCTCAGAATTGAACTTATTGAACGTATGACAGCATTGACAGCATGATTGATGGAGTTGCCACATAATGAAACCAGTTTCCGAATTTATACTCTTTTATGCCGCACGTCGCATCGTATATACATAATAAAAGACGCCAAGGCCTAAGATTGTATAGTGCAACCACGGCGGCAAACACCATACGACCTGCCTAATAGTAAGCAGACACAATAAGTCTATATGAAGCACTTGACATTCGAGGAGGCAGTGGCGGATTTACCACAAGGCTAAGACTAAAAGCTTATAGCTATTAATAGGTACTTACCTCCTGAAGTCAAATAAACGTTAAAATTATTTAGCCAGATGACCTGACTACAAATGAAACCTTTCATGGCCAAATTCGGTAGAAAACTAAAGCAATATGGCCGATTTTCTATTTTAATGTAAGGTACATGGTCGATGGACCATGCCCTGAATCGGCTATACCTACTGCTTTAGTTTTCTACCGAATTTGGCCATGAAAGGTTTCATTTGTAGTCAGGTCATCTGGCTAAGTAATGTTAACGTTTATTTGACTTCAGGAGGTAAGTACCTATTAATAGTTATAAGACATGGTATCATGACATGATCAAGGAATTAGATAAATCCCAATTCCGGAATTGGAGCCCAATATCGAAAATCAGTTCTGGAATTGAAAACCATCCAATATTGCACGCCCCACACCATACTAAGATGGCAATATGTGAGTGGTAACACCCATTACACAAAGATAAAGCGAGTCTTTTACTGAATAGAGTCGTGCGTGACTAGCTTGATGTGATAGGCCTCTGTCGAACTGTAGATAAAAATTGCCTAAAATGATTTTATGAGTCTGCAATGCAACCTCTACCTCCAAAATTTTATGATAAATTGACCTTTGGAATTGATATAGCGACATGGTAGACTGTGTTTAGTGTTGAAAATCCTGAGGTGTGCATCATTTTAAATAGAGAAATTAGTCTTCCGACTTTTTTTAACAACATAATTATTTGAAAATAACCGTCTGACGCTTTTTACAATACAGAGATTAATAATTAGATAAGTTCTGTCACAATGATAGTAAAAAAACTGCATTTAGGTAAGTATTGACATATAAATCATATCGACTATTATTTTTCATTCCAATATCTTGATTTTTCGGGTGTGTACAGCACTTGAGTAGAGACTTTTTCAGATTGGACCTGGCAACACTGCGAAAGTTGAGGTTATATTCGGAGCGATGCGTTGTTCGAAAACTAAAATGTCGGGTGGTCGGTTGTTTGTAAACAATGAGAATATAAACAGTACGTTTTTGTTTGTAAGAATAGTGAAGAAGGCCTTTGCGTGGGCCACTATAATAAAAAAAATCGCGACAATGCCGCCGAAAGTGTAAGTTATAATAATTATAAAATATAATTAAAGATTTTCATAGTAATAAAAAAATATTAGTAAATAATTATGTTCGTTTCATATTTCCTTATTTGCATGATGAATACGCTTTCAGCCGCAGCGCTGCTCCGCCGTTCAAAAACAGAAATTAATAGAGCACATGGCTGCAAACCCCCTTTTTGCAAACGGGGAGTTCGACTAGCCACTCGGTGATCAAAAACATGAAGGAAACTGGCAAGCTATGGCCGAGGTGCTGCTGAAGTTTGGCCCGGAGAAGTCCGCGGTGGCTTGGAAAATCGTAAGTAATGGATACATAATAATTATGTATCACTCAATTCCTCCTGAATCCCACCATTAGACTATCACCAAATTTTTATGGGTTATCTGCTTTGAAACAAAAAAAGAATTATCAAAATCGGCCAACATAGTCAAGAGTCATCGGGAAACATGCATACATAAAAAAATAACAACAAACATGCAGACAAACTGAAAACTTTCCTCCTTTTATTGAAGTTGGTTTATGAGGTATATTAGGTAAAAACTTAAGTAAATCTCCTTTTGTATGTAGTTCTGGTGTGTTTGAATGGACAAAAAACTAATGCATATTCGAACATGCCACAACTACATACTTAGATTCCTCAAAGTATGGTTGCTCATAAAATTGTAACATTTATGGAAATATTCAATTTTTTTTATACACAAGCTACAAAAGGGATTTTAATTATGTTTTATGGCTATAAACCATGTTGTGACTTAATCTTGTCTGAATCATATAGTATAAAATAATATTTAAGAGGGCTTTAGTCTTTCTAGCATGACTTATCATGCTATCATATTGTCATGTTTTTTTATATATACCACGTCGGTGGCAAACAAGCGTACGGCCCACCTGATGGAAACCGGTCACTACAGCCTATGTTTTACTTGTATTGTATGTGACGGTTTTTGTAAGAGTACATTCCAGCCATAAAACATGATAAACTCCTATAGCTTGATGCCCTCAATATATTTATATTGACAGATACTGATACTTGTTTTATATGAATTATTAATTAAAAATTAATTTTATTTTATATTTATTTTCATAAATGTTTCACTAACATAGTTTTGTAAGTTTCTAATTGTTACTAACAAATGTGTATATGGATTATAATCTGAAATAAATTAATTGAATTGAATTGAATTAATGAAGATGTATATGAAGGAACTTAATGAAGGTATATGATATGACCACACACACATGGCATTGTGATATTCACAGACACGGAGGGACCTAAAACGGAAAGTGAGGGAGGAGAAAGCTGTGGCAAAGCGGGCGACAGCGGCCACCGGAAACACTCTCGCCATTCCGCCAGTGGGGGAGGAAGAGTAGATGGTGCCCTCGGTGATTATGCTGGAGTCTTCCGAGGAGGTTGGTCTCCAGAGTCCCGGATCGGTGATGTGAGTATACACTTTTTGTGATTATAAAATCAAGTAAAATAATAAATTAACAATTTATAAATATTTTGGGACCATTTCAAAAGACTGGTACGGTCAACTGCAAAAATACGTATCGATTTAATCCTTATAAATACGTACAGCAACCTTAATCCGCCGACATAAGAGCTATAGGACATATTTTTGAGCAAGTTGTATGCACCCATATTTTTGAAGTTGATTACCTACTATTGGTACCAGAAAACAATAAAAATTTGTATAATATTTATATAAAATACATAGAAAATATCCAAAACATGTCAACAAATGATTATCACAAAAAAATGCCCTTATGGGGATTCAAACCCGGGGCCATCAAATTCATGTCACTGCCAACTAGGCCAATGCTGATCTTGTTGTTAAGGCATTTTTAAAATTTAAAAACGAATCTGATGGCCCCGTATTTGAATCCCCGTTAGGACATTTTGTATATGATATATTTAATTGATATTATCGACGGCCTGTTTAGCCTAGTTGGTAGTGACTCTGCCTCCGAAGCTAGAGGTCCCGGGTTCGAATCCCGGCCAGGGCATTTATTTGTGCATTTTTCACGGATATTTGTTCTTGGGTCTTGGATGTTTTCTATGTATTTAAGTATGTATTTATCTATAATAAGTATGTATATCGTCGTCTAGTACCCATAGTACAAGCTTTGCTTAGTTTGGGACTAGGTCGATTTGTGTAACATTGTCCCCCAATATTATTATTATTATTATATAAAAATTAAATAAATAAGTATGTAGAAACCATCAAAGTCTCAGCAACAAATAAATATGCATGTTTGTCACGCACATATTTGCCCTGACAACACCAAATAGACATTAAACATATAGGATTAAGGATTACTATTATTTGTTACTTAATTTAAAATTTAATTTTAAAATATAATCTCATAATATGTTCATACTATCGGGCTGGTTTGATTTGTGTAAGTTGTCCCCCTATTATTTATTTATTTGTCAATATAATCACATAAGAATGTGTGATACTTAGTTATTTATTTATTTATTTGTATTGGTTGGTTCTCGTCTACACAGACAAAATAATTTAGATTTAAATAGGTGCCAAGTTCCACAGATTCTCTGAAAAGGTGCCAAGTCTGGCACTACACTGTTTACAGTAAAACTAATTTACTGCGGCTTAATGCATTTTGAGCTTAAACTTGGCAGTTTTCTTGTATATCCAACAGCTTTCATGGTATTATATCATACTACATAGAAAACTGCCAAGTTCAATGACGGAGTTCTGAGGTAACTAGCATAAATAATAATAATAAAACTGAAAAAATCCCTTTTTTCTGACTTTTTGGTGTGCACACACAATTACCGCTGGCTGCCAAATTTCACCTTTCTAGGTCACCTGGAAGTGGGTTAGGTTTTTGATTACTACCACATTTCACCTATATTTATGGAATTTGAGGTTCTAGTTGTACTAAAGGATCTTAATACATATACCAAATTGCATTTTTTCATGTTAAATAGATTTGGAGTTATTGTCGGGTCAAAAGTGGCTCCAAACGGTTTGTGTAAAATAACACTCGGCTGCTGTCCGCCAGTTCCTGGGCTAAACTTGGATGGACACGCTGGCGCGTTAGATATTTTCATCAATGTAACGGATTATAACATTGTCTTTTTTGTTTCAGATATGTTATGGAGGAAATCCAAATTTTAGAAGAACTTTTATAACTTGACATTTGATTATATAATTATATATACATTAAAATTTTAGCCTTTGTCTTACTTGCCTATCTACGTCAAGTTGTGCATTGACTACTTCTTGCATGAGGAACACCCTTAACGCAATAAGTGTACACTCACAGACTTTAATTGTTCAGCCATTTAAAGCTCGCTTTATATTGGGCATCATAGTTAGCTATAAAGTATCCAGTATAAAGTGAGCTCTAGATGGCTCATCAATTAAAGTCCGTGACCATACTACTAATATATAGTTGCCGCAACTAATAGAGGACTCTATTTATACCATTCAGTTGGTATGGCGCATAGAGTGTTTACCACAATAGCGCTTTAGCGCTTTCTATGGCGCACACAGCATAGAGACCTCAGTATAGTGGAATTTCTACAGCAAGCACATAATTCGTGGGCCCGCGTTGTAGTGTAGAGCTGTATGCGTCATAAATTCTGATATAACCGCGCTCGCTCCGCTTCTGGCTCGCACCCGCGCCGCTTTAGTGATACTGTCTAAGGGGTTGTAGAGTAAGGTGACTTCCTGATTCGTCGATGCGGAGGCGGTACAATTTGAGACTGTCCTGTCAGCTGTCAGTGTCAACCGAGACGAATGCTAATGTGCTCGAATATGCAAGTGCGACAGAGAGGCATTGTATTTCGTTTTCAGTTTGCGGTAGCGCTTCAGTACTGCCTCACTTTTGCGCTAACATATGCTGTTAGTATTTCGTCCAATGAGTAAATCGCATATCAGTAACCTCACGTCAAACAACAAAATACCTACCACATATCGATCCCTCCCCGCCAAGTCAGGAAGAAGCCCATGCATAGGTTATCACTAGTGGCTCTGGGCTCTGAGCTCTCAAAAAAAAATTTTTTTTTTTCAAATTTCAAAATTTCCAAAAACTGGCTTGACAATAAAATTCTATATAATTATCGAACACAAAATTCACGAAAATCGGTTGAGACGCATTTCTTAACCGATTTTCGTAAGAGGAGTTCTCGTCTTCCGGACATATGAAAGAATTTTTGTCGCAAGCTAAAACGGAGACTCTTCACTTGTTCGGTCTATAATATGTATATACTCGTAGTAGGTATAGGGCAGCAATTTAAGGAGAGCTGACCCATCTTGTGGGATATGTGTATCTATAGCTGGGAAGAAACAGATAGCAGGTATCATAATTAAATGCAACATTGTTATTATTAATTAGGTACTATTCATGTGGAAGTCACCTCTGCGGTGTAGGCCTCCCCCAGTATCCTCCATCTGTCTCGGTCTCTCGCTTGTCTTCTCCGGCCTGGTCCACATTTTTCTTTAAATATATCTTCCCATCTTTTCCGTGGTCTACCTTTGTTTCTTTGTCCATCTCTAGGTACCCACTCTACTGGCCGCTGCACACTCGCGCGCGAAGTCGCTCCGTGAATTTGTGTCCATCCACACTCGCAAAGCTTCGCACTTCGCAGTCTTGTTCGCGACTTGAACGAAAATGGACGTGTCACTGCTTGCCATAGCGCGAGTGCGAAAGGCGTGAACAACATCTACACTCGCGTTTCACAGCTTTCGCGGGCTGTCGCGCCGCGAGTGTACATGTTGTTCACGTTCGCGCGCCGCGAACCCTTTGTCGCGGGCCTAAAAACCGACACTGGCCTGCTACCGCGAACTTCGAAAATCGAACTTCGTGTCGTGCCGTCCCTTTCACTCTCGTGTTATACACTATATGACGGAAAGGGACGGTACGATACGAAGTTCGATTTTCGAAGTTCGCGGTAGGCACTCTGATCGGGGAACGGCGCGAAGCGCGAATGCAAAGGCGTGAACAACATCTACACTCGCGTTTCGCAGCTCTCACGGGCTTTCGCGCCGCGAGTGTGGAGCGGGCATACCAGTTTTCTGGCCCATCTATCACATGGCATTCTACATACGTGTCCCGCCCATTTCCATCCAGACAGACAGACATACGAAAGAATTTTTGTCGAAAGCTGAAACGGAGACGCTTCGCTCCCTCGGTCAATTAATTTCCATTGACAGACAGAGATTTGACAGTTGATATGACAACACTATTTCTCATACTTTGTTAGTTAAAAATATAATACCAACATAATATTTCCACTGTGGGAGAGAATCATAATATTAGCATGAACGCCTTTGACAAATGAGAGAGTATGTGGTATGTCCCTGTTATTATATATATTTATCAATTAATAAATCACATATTACTTAACTAGGTAACAGTACATTGAGCGAGTGCACACACTTTCTATTTAAGTATTGAACCCCGTGCGGCAGTGGCGGGAGAAATATTTTTAACTTGGGTGCAGTGTATTGCACCCAAGATGTGCGAAACCCCATATTTATGCCTGTAAAAAGGCATCCGTTGTGGATCGCTGGGACTGGTCGTCCTGGGAAAACTATCCACCTTCCCATGAGTCTGCAAACAAAACAAAGCATTATTTAAGGAAACTGATATCAAATAAGCATTGGTAATCATGATCCTTCTAGCGTTTTTTCCCGATTGTATCCTAAAGGAGCAATAGTCCCATGGGTTGGCGTAGGCACTACTTTTTTGAAAGTGACTGCCAACCCAGACTTGGGGAAAACTACACCTTATTGGGTTTAGACTGATCTCCTCACAATATCTATTATAAATAATACGTCACATATTATTAATATTTATTATTATCTCAAACCATGATGTAACAGTGACATAGTTGTAAGTACTTATGAAATAAACTTTATTATTATTATTATTATATTATTCGAATGGTACTTACTACACGCATACTACAGTAGATGGTACAGTCAACAGCAAAAGTAGGTGATCATTTTAGTGCTTTGTCGCTCTAACGTAACAATACTGCGACAGTTGGAATGCGTCAAAGTAGTGAAAGTGACAAGTACTAAAATGATCATCTACTTTTGCTGTTGAGTGTACTACAATACAACTCATAAAAAAGGTGTCACTGTCAGTTTTAAAATCCACATCAGTGTTTATAGAATGAAGTAAGCGAATTTTGCACTCAATAGTCGCGCCCAACAAATGTAGATACCTACCTTCTATTACGGCGTCCACTAATTGACCTAGGTAATGGCTAACTGTAGATTGTGCGATGGACAAGCCGTGGTCTTGTCCAGCCCCATGCTGGTAGCTGTCATCACCCAGGAGATGCAGCGATGTTAGTACCTAAAACACAAGGACCAAGGTAATGTGTTACTATTTACTGTGTTGTTATTTATACACACTCTATAGCCTACTCCCATACATCATTCTACTCGAGAAAGAATGTACCTAAGTTACCTTTATATGAACCAGCAACCCGTCGGCATGATGAGGCCGGAGGTCCTCGTTCAGTTCATCACATAAATAGAATGCCAGCTCCTTCCGCACTCTATATGTGATGGAACTCAGCGTCCGGCAATTCAAATGGGTTGGAGGCATTCCGGATGGCTCTCCTTTGAATTTTCCTACGCTGCTTTTCAGCAGCAGCAACCTCCATTAGATAAAAATGATATCTTGACATCCCTACAAAAAAGTATCTAAATAATTGTAGAAGTATATTTTAAGCAATTAGCAAATTATTTTAAGCATAGAAATTTCCTTTCCTTCATACCTACTGATTAATGTCGTTGAGGCGCTAGGGGCTACTGTGACTCGCACATATAGCTCCGAGTGATACAATCAATTTAAATTAATAAGTGGTGAACGGTGTTGGTCACACATATTGTAAACCTTTATTTTAAGAAATCTATCTAACTTTTTTTGTAGTGACTGTTTGTTTACCTAAATAAATAAATAAAAAAGTACAATAAACTAATTAATATGATTATAACTAAAATCAAATACTCACTTGTTATTTAATTTGGTAAAAACCAAGATATTTATACGCGAGAAAGCTTATCGTGACCTAAGAAGCACTTAGATAAAATTAACTAAGTTGGTACGTCAAATTACGACAATTTGTCGTTTTAACTAACGACCATGTTATGCAAAACGATATCTTATCGTTTATCGTTGTCAAAAGTGTTTAGGTCCGTTACTAGTCTGTGGTCATAACGAATGGGACCTTGTTATAGGGGCCCAATACACGATTAGTATTACTGGGATGTCAATATAATTGCGATTTTTCATAATTGTATGGATTTTACTTCAATATTCACTTGATACGTGTATCGTGATAATCATCATATATTTTGAGAATAAAAATCAATACAAACACTCCATATATATCGACAAATGCAGAGAACAAATCGACATGTAATAGACTACAAAGAGATATACACTTTTGAACCTTGTTTAAACGTGCGACTTGCCATTTATCAAACACTAACCGTGTATTTTAAAAAGTCACTTAAATTTGCTAACTACAAGGCTTTTCTAAACCGTCTTAATTTACTGGTATAATAATAAAGCTTCCTACTAACGAGCAAACATTTATCCAACATTACATTTTGAAGGTTGTCAAGACTAACTCTTATCGTTCGATAAGTGACAAAGCTATCGACGCCTTTGACAGGAAGCATAGTAAAGGAGACGACAAGATTGCGATAACGACGAGTGATAAACGATAAGTGATAAACGACAAACGATTAACCATCATAGCCCGCCTGGTTCGCGATCTATACGTACGTCAGATAAACGAGCATTGAAAATCGATTTTATCCATTAGAAATGGTGTTTTGCTGTGTAAAGTTATGTGGGAAAAGCTCTCGAACAGCAAAGTACAAGAATGACGGAATAACATTTCACAGATAAGTTAAATTAATTACAAAAGGCATATTTTATTCTGGCAGGCGGAGTTCATTTTACATTAGCCAGTAAGAAGTACAGAAGTATTCTTGTCCCTTTCCAACCAATTCAAATGTCAATATACTCTCCCTTCTGACGAAAGTACATGCTCGGGCTAGTGATGTGCCAGTGACGCTTTCGACATTACCGTATAAGTCTCGATTTCAATTAATTATGTATTCGTCCGCGTTTTGTTGCGCTGTTTTATTAATATTGAAATTCTATTGGGAAAGGTCATTAGTTATTTTACATTAAACTGTCAGTGTTGCCAGTGTTCTTTTAATTAAAGTAGTAATGTAGTAAATTAGTGTCTCGTTCTATTTTATTTATACGCTATAGGTACGATACGGGTACATAACAATGTAGTTGAATGGAATATTTAGTTTGGAAGTAGTTAATGTGTAGTTTTATTTTATTATAAAGTTTATTAACCGGTTGTATCATATTTATTGCTATTTAATATCGAGTATGTATATCTAATGAAATAACAAATTAGTAACAGTATTACCACTAAGTAGGACATAGATTTCCCTAGCATTTAGGACTGGTATCACGAGGTGGACCCTATGCTGGACTTCGAAGAAGTATAAAGGATTTCGGAATCGGTTAGAGACGGACCCATTGCAATTGGGTTTTTTTTCGAATCGTTTTGGTGAGCAATTAGGACTGGTATCACGAGGTGAACCCTATGCTGGACTTCGAAGAAGTATAAGGGATCTCGGAAGTGGTTAGAGGTGGAGCCGTTTCAATTGGGTTTTTTCGAATCGTCTTGGTGAGCAGTTAGGACTAGTGTCACGAGGTGGACCCTAGGCTGGACCTCGAAGAAGTATAAGGGATCTCGGAATCGGTTGGAGAAGGAGCCATTGCAATTTGGTTTTTCGTTTCGTCTTGGTGAGCAATTAGGACTAGTGTCACGAGGTGGACCCTATGCTGGACCTCGAAGAAGTATAAGGGATCTCGGAACTCTGTTGGAGAAGGAGCCATTGCAATTTGGTTTTTCGTTTCGTCTTGGTGAGCAATTAGGACTAGTGTCACGAGGTGGACCCTATGCTGGACCTCGAAGAAGTATAAGGGATCTCGGAATCGGTTGGAGAAGGAGCCATTACAATTGGGTTTTTTGAATCGTCTTGGTAAGCAAACTTTTTGAAAACATTTTAGCCAATCACAAGGCAGTGCGTTTGCGTGGGTAAATTCCTCAACAGCCATTGGCCAACAATTTACGCGCGACGCCGGCGACCGCCATTTTGTCTGGCTGCGCGAAGCACGAGAGCACTAGTTCAACTGTCATTGCATATTCTACCTTGACCTTACGTATAATGCAACAAGGTCTTTATTGAATTGGTCGTACATTCGATTTCATTCGGTACTTGTCTGCACTCGTCGGCGTGAACGAAGATTGCCGATGTAACTGATATTTTTGGTTCTACTGTACTTGTTTATATAGATAAACAAATTTATTTATATATAAAAACTTCCAAGACTCAGGATCAAATATTCGTGTTAGTTCATCTCACAAATAAATGCTCTGGCCGGGATTCGAGCCCGGGACCTCCGCCTTCGTAGGCAGGACCACTACCAACTAAGCCAAAGTGGTCGTCAAAATATTCCGCAATTTTTACATTCACCAGTGCTGTAACCGTGTAAGCCGATTCACAAGAGCTGGCGCGGAATGTCTATGAAATTAATGACAGTTTCATACATTTTCCGCGCCAGGTCTTGTGAATCGACCTATACTACATTACACTATGCGCTGCCTAAAAATATTATTCTAGATACTAAGTCAATAGATGAGCATATACGCTATTTAAAATTATTACCCTAAAATAAATGGCATTACCGGTAAAAGCCGGTAATAAACAACGCGTCCCATCCCTACGCCGCGCGCGCCATGTTGTACCCAAGCGCGCGCTCTATGAAACAGCCAATGGCAGCGACGTTACCGACCTCCCCGCGACCCGCACATACCGCTAACCTTGGTGACTTTCGATTCGAACTAAATCGTTCATAGGGGCCATCTAGAGGGGGTTATCTATGCGTTGACCGGTCTATAATCGTAAGTCGGTGTAACCCAGACTTTGTCTCAAATTAAGCAAAGATTGTTCTATGGTTACTATTAGACGGCGATATACGTTTGTTAGTAGGTAAGTAATGTAAGGTGAGTATTTATCTATCTTTAAAAGGTCTTACATAGATAAATAGGTCCTTAAATTCATAGAAAACATCCAAGATGCATGAACATGGCAACGCGCTGACCGGGATTCAAACTCAGGACCACTGCAGCTTCGTAGGCGGGTTCAATACCAACAAGATAAGATCTCATTTATTCAAATAAGATTCATTGAACCACTTTACAAGGTGTTCTTATTTCATTATAATAAATATATAAAAAAGCTTACTTAATTATTATTTTCATTATTATTATTAGTAACTTAAATTGTTGTTCTTAATAATTACTAGGATTCATATATCTTTGCATCACCTACTTATGAATCTTATGATTAGCTTTAAAAACGTAGTCTGGCAGCTAGTGGACCCGTACCTAACCCAGTACCCACCTACCCCCGCTTCTATAGCCTATCAACATCAGCAACATCCGCAGAAGCGTCATGCGCAAGCGATGTACTCGTACTAGTACATCATTGTTGCAAAGGGCGCGGGCCAGCGGGCCAACCCCAACCTCATCTGGAAATAGGTAGCGGACTGGACACTGCAGTGAAATACATGTTTCTAGCAGTGCATGCTTTGTATAAAATATAAATCGGAATGGAAATTTTTATACAACATACATTATATTACATAATTAGATGTGTATTAAAATTAAGTAGGTACCTACTAATACTACCAGTAATAGAATTAATCTTACTACTTACTAACTAACAATTGTTTTGTATTTGTCTTATGTTACACAAAATATGTCTTTCTGTTGTATTCTATTCCAAAACACATGCACATACTCGTATATCGAACTAACCCGGCTCCTCCACATCTCTCCTAAGCATTCTCCCGGTTACATCCCAATGTAGAGGCAACGTATAAACGTTTAGCCTCTACAATGCTGGTAAGTAATACAGCATTATATTTAGTTTGAATCGACCTGTCGGGAAGCTTAGAATAGAAGAAGATTGTAGACGTCAAGCATTCGCCCTCGAGGCTTCGGCCTCAAGGCCACAGAGGTCCTCTCGCTATGCAGTAAATAAATTCAGTTAAAAGCCCATTGTCTTCATCATTCCTCCACCTCTGAGTTTTATTCCTTACACTCTAATTGAAGCAAGAAAAAATAAACTTCCAAAAGTTTATCTAATCAACGGTGTATATTTTTGCGACAGCCGGGTGGAAAAATATTTCAAAGTTATTCTAAGCGGAAGTGGATAGCCGATTATTTTTACCTATTTTATATTAATTGAATCCTTTAATTAGGCATGGAATATTTATAAACCATAAAATAGAAACAAAACTTAAGTAATTTAATTATTTTACACTATATATTTATACGAGCTGTTGCCCGCGACTTCGTCCGCGTATTCGCTCCTATTGGTCGCAGCGTAATGTCTGCCGTCCAATTCTTAAAACCGAACTAACCCTCAAATGGCCATTTTTGAGTTACGGGCATATTCTAAGAAATAATTTTATTCTCCGTCGACTGATCTTGGGCTTATATTTTTATCATTTGTAGTTTTGAAGATACAGAACCGCCCAACATCGTTAAGCCCATGTTTTTCGGAGGTTTACAATACTAAAAAGTGACTAATAGACATTACTACACTATAATATATCTAAATGCTTTTAACTGTCACTTTTCCTCACAATTCTTGCACATGAAGCAAAACTATAAAAACGTTTATGAACACAAACGTAACAAAATACCTTTAAAGTCCTTTTACCTTTTTATTACCTTTTTTGAAAACTATGTACACTTAACTGGTACTACTCAAAAAAACGCTAAAATCCCTTGACTATGTTTATGCCGTGCATACCTTCATTGAACATTGTTATAATACAATACTACAACCCGATTACCCAGCATTGCTTCGTTAAAACTGGTCTAAGCGCACATCACGCGCCGCTAGTTTCACTGTTAGTGAGTAGTCGGCGGTGAGGTCCGTGCGCAGAAGGTTGTTTAGTGAATGATGGATTTGTATTTAAATTGCTTATAATGCTCGGAAAAAGGTAAGAATGCATTTATGTGCATTAGCAGAGTTTGTGTACACAATACGTAGGAGTTTCCGACTATCGGTTTAGTCAAGTGTTTAGTTAGCCTGCCTACGAAGCTGACGATCCTGGGTATGAATGCCGGTAAAAGCATCTGAGTGATAAGCATATTTGTTTCTGAGTCTTGAATATATTCTATGTATTTAAATAATTATAAATATCAGCTATAATAGTTATAAATATCTTGGGAACTATATGTGATGCCCAAGTGCCTCTTTGGTTGAAGGGCAAACTCTACATGACCTTATAAAATCTGTGGATGATCAGAGATACGTATGAGGGTGTCCAAAAAATAGGCCGCAAAGGTGGCGGAGGAAACGAGAATGCTGTGATGGATGAGTGGAGTGACGAGAACGAATTGAATAATGAGTATAAAGAGCTTTTAATCACCTACAGTTGTATCTAGACACGCGGAGTTATGAAAATCATGTGTCAGGAAGGGTAGGGGATATAGGTGGAGCGATGTAACAGAAGGGGTAGGCTAAAGAAAAGGTGGATGGGCTACGTGAGAGATGAAATTAACAAGAAATATCTGGAGTACACTACCACCGGTGATTTTCACAGATTGGTATTGAAAATAGGAAGTAGTCCCAACCTAATCTTAGCTTAGTCGGAGCAGTTAGCTGTAGATCTAAACTTTTTTGAATTTTTTCTTTCCTTGAATTGCTTTTTACTTTTTTGAATTGCTTTTACGCGCTATCGGACCGGTTGAAGGGGACTGGACGGGTGAGTGGGACTAATGGGTGGAAGGCCCTGACTACCCAATAAACCCCCAACGATTGTCCGGCTACGCCACTTCCAAGCATAGCGAAAGGTTCGCTTGATGCGCTTATAAAGTGCCTCGGATAATGTTGGAGTACTTCAATCCCGAAAACTTATTGAACAGCTATTAGGGTTCCGCGATCCTGCACCTTATCCACTACGGCGGGAGGAGGCAAATGCGCATAAAGGGGGAATGCGTGCCTGGTTTTTCGTCTGCGAATAGGTCGTTCCTTCCCTCTAATTCCGCAGCCTCCTTCGAAACAAATACGGACTTAAAAGGAGGTCATTGCTTCTCAGGATCTCTCGTTATCGAACATTTTCGATACAATGGTTGGCAGCGAGATTTCCTTACCTAATCTAACAGCCAAGTTATACCGCCGTGTACCTCGAGTGTGTGGCGCACATCGTCTACTGCTGCGCTACATATGGGTGTAGCGCTTCCATGGGGGCAGCGGGGGCTTTTTCAATTCTCAAAATGAGCCAGCGCTACGCTTTCCCCTGGCTCTCAGTTCCGCACGGTATCGGTATACCTCGGCTAGAACCTCTGCCTGCGATTCCGAGGGCGGGTCATAGGCCAGTAGTCCGGCCCAGAATTACACGCACTGATTAACCTTTGTGGTTGCATCAATAGGGTCTGAGGCCCCATAGGCGTAAAGGTGTCCATCCACACAGGTGCCCCATAAAGTGCTCCAGATAACTCTAGAATAGAGGGCATAGGGACCTCCTGGTCTCGAAAGCAGTCTCCCGTGGGCTGCTGCAGCGCCTAGGGGCCAGCCGAGCGAAGTATGCCCCGAAATTACATTTTGAGTTGAGAGTGAGACCGACATACCTCACGTGACGTTTCCGTCTCAATCTCAATGGCCGTCCCTATATCGTACATGACTGTGTTTCGTTTACACAGAATTATGAATTATGTCAAATAACTTTTGTACATACTTGTCATTCAACAAATGCAGGATTGCGTGGTTTTGACAATCCAAAGTAACTTTCTCGTGAAGGATTACAAGACTTAAAACAAGTTAACTGCGGTGGTTCGTCATCTAACGTGTTTTTAGATTAGTACACAGTCGAAGTGCAATTAAAGTTTTCCGTAATTTCTTAGCTATAAGATGGCTACAGGTCAAAAACCTTTTTATAACAAAGTTTCTTTTGATCGTTATTGTGATCAGTACACTACTATAGACCAGTTAAATTACTTAGTCGTTATTTAACCATGCATATATTTTTAAATATGATTGGGTTTTAAATGTTTATATATTGATGTACAAATGCTTTGCAAGAAAACCGTTACGGTATACTTAGCGATGTTTTAGTGTTGAAATTATGCATTGTTCGTGATTTATATGCACATCTAAAATATAAAATCGTAAATATAAAACAAACAAAAGAGTATTTCACGAAATGCTACGCTACTATGTCAAGTATAAATTTAGTTTGAATTTTCCTATTCAAAATTTTCAGGATAAACCTTCTTATTGTCTAGAGATATCGTTTTAGGAGTTTTTTGCGTTTATCTCAAAACTACAATTTGTGGCTTAGTTCGGTTTTAAGAATTGGACGGCAGATGTTATATACTTCCTCGATAAATGGACTATCCAACACAAAAACAATTTTTCAATTCGAACCAGTAGTTCCTGAGATTAGCGCGTTCAAACAAATAAACAAACTCTTCAGCTTTATAATATTAAAGTATAGTTTTTTCCAGTTAGATGTTACATTAGAAGCAGTCAGAATGTGCCAAAAAAGGTGCGACTGGCTGTGCATAAAGGAGTGTTGGTACCGACACTAATGTGCGTATGGTAGCGAACGTTGGGTGTGGCAGAAGAAACATTAGAGTCAAGTGAATGCAGTAGAAATGAGAACGCTAAGTATGTGTGGCGTTACTTTGAAAGGAGTGAGAAACACCATCATAAGCACGGGTGTGGAGTGAATGAAGATAAAGTGACGAAAATTGAGAAAGGTACGTTAAGATGGTTTAGACGTATAGAAAAGATAGATGAAATAAGATTGAAGATTGAAAAAACGAGTGTATGAAGGAAGAGTGGATGGATGGAAAAGTTGAAGGTCTCAGCGAACGTACTCCGACCTTTTTCTTATCAAGTAGATGGCTGTGCTATGCTAAATTTTGCTGGTCCGAGCAGCAACGTCTACTTCCGTTTGGTTAGCTTTGACCAGCTCTTAGACAACTATCAGGGCTGGCTCCGTGAGGGGCCACTTCTGGTTCTCATTATTCGCATTCGTATCGCAATCGTTAGGCATCGTAGTGAAAGGATTCACCAATCTACATACATAGGTTTCGCTGATTGCCCAGGGTGCGCTGGGCGTTCTTATGTGAGGTTAAATTGATACGCCACTCGGAGGAGCTCCTTTTTTGCATCTGCAGAAAGTTTATTCTGAGTTTGGTTCTGAATCACTACCTAAAACTCCCTACTCCTCTGCTTGCGTTTTGAGATTTAGCATCTCACCCCGGAACTGATAAAATTAACTTTGCTCGTGAATAAAAGCTAGGAGATACGTGATAAAACCAAAAAACTTCGTCAGCTTGCAAAACGATAAGACGTTCGGTGGTGGGTTTTTTAACACATGGTGACCCAACCCCCAGGCAAAATGATAAAGCGATGCTTTTTTAGGGACTGGGTCAATTTCAAAAGGCCATCTACGACCTACGATTAGTAAAAAAAACCACGTAGACATTGTGTAAGAAATGCAACGCACCATAATGACGCTTGAGCAGTTGCTTCTTCTTGCCATTAAAAAATGTGAAAAAACGGCCATGTCAACTCAACATTTCCGAATTGTGACTCCAGATATTATTGTAAAACCAGCTGTAAATTAATACATGGATACCTATTTTTTCATTAATGCATCAATCATCGTAATACGCCGTGACGAAACTTAAGTGCTTTTAGGGTGCAAAGCCCGGACAAGGTCTCCCTAAGGAATTACTTTTTTGGACCATGGCTTTATGAACCGGGCTCTGTAAAGCAATAGGAGTGCGCGGCGTAAGAGTAGTCTAGGGAAAACCTCCAACACGAATACGCGCGGGCATTATGAACAGAGTTTTTTTCTGGTATCTTACTTCCTTGATTGGTAGTGAGTACCCTAAACTATACACTAAAAATCCGGACAAGCTCATGTCCGACTTCGCACATTAACGGTCCATACTAAATGTACACTATAAGCCATAAGAAGATATCTCGTGCTTTGGAAGGCACGCTAAGCGGTTAATCCCGGCTGCTGTCTACGACAGTTAGAGGCCTTCGGGCGGCTTGAGAACTTCTAACAGTCAAGTTGCCCCTTCACTTGACAAGGGGGGTCGAAGTTACACCACGTCCGTAGGGAGAGTACCCACCGTTACCCTACACGTGACCCCTGGGTGGTGCTAAAAGTGCAACAAACTGGCAACCGTACTTTTCTTCTCAAAGATCTCACGGTTCGAAACTAAATGCCTTTCGATTATTATTTACTAACGAGTGATAACAAAAAAATGAGAATACATTTGGGCAACTATATAATTAATACTCTCAACCCAGAAAAAATAATTTGTTTAAGAAGTTGTTGCTACCTCTTTTGAGAATCGTAGACTTCATTTGTTTATTTTTTTTCAAAATTTAATATTTGTCGAAAATGGCATCAAAACAAGAAACACTGAGACTACGCGTTGTACATTTTTACAATTTCAACATAAGCTTGGGTAAAAAGTACACAGTGGACAAGGAGAATGTTCCAATTTCTACTATTTACAGAATCCTGGCATCCTGGATGGTAGCTCGTTAAAGTGGCAGCCGAGCGGTCGACCAGTGAAGTTAATCACTAAGAGAAGGCTGGAGCTGCTCCATAGTACTTTTGACGTTAACGATTCCATAAGCCAAGAAGTTGCCGCTAAAAAATTTAAATGTACTCAACCATACATCAGCTGTAGACATTATGTAACTACTATTCATTATCTGAATAGATTTTGCATTGGCGATAACGATGATTGGTTATAAATAAGAAACAAATGAAAGATGTATATATACTTAAGTGGATATAATTTTACTGACGATAATATCTTTAATGAAATGAGATAATTTAGTAAACACCTATTCTGTAACGGCTATTAGTACAGTCGCCATCACATGTATCGGGGCGAAGCGAATGAGGTTCTCTTAAATACATATATGGACAAGACTTTCAATTCGATAGAATGTTGAGATATTTTAACATCCTGATGTGTACATATGTATGCATATATATAGATGATGATTTCCTAATGCAACGGGGTCATTCTTTACTCTACGGTTTTTTATTACCACTAAAATTGATAACTAAATAATTCTAGTTTTTTTTCTTAAAAACACTGGTTTTGGTCTATTTTATCGCGGGAAAGCACCCACGTGGCGAATCTCTAACCCGTTGGTACGATCAAATAAAAACACTCACAGGGCTATTCATTCCATTCCTAGTGCAGTACGTGCAACTGAAGACAGAACCAAATGGCAGTCCATAATAATGATGATAGCGGAAACCTCTCATGACCAACATGACCTTTAACAATGAAGAAACAATAAGAAAAGACAGCCAATATTATCATACCGCAGCCAATATTTAAAAAGGATATTGTTTGATTCTCCGCTTTGATTTACCTTAGCCTGCCATGCGACGAATTCTGAACGGGTATGAAAGTCTACGTATCGAGGCTAAATCAAAGAAAGATATGTAGGTAAGTATGTAGATTAATCAGCCAGGCCAAGCGTGAAGTTGGGGGAGGCCTATGTCCAGCAGTGGACGTCCTTCGGCTGATATTGTGGTGGTGGTGTTGGCGGGTCTAATACAAGACGAAGTTACATGATTACCTCTAGAGAAGGTAAGGAATATGATGGATGAGGATCAAGCTTTTGAGTTTGGGGCCCAAACTCAAAAGCTTGATCCTCTGGGCTTTTAATCTGTCTACAATTTAATTTATACCGAATCATTAAATTGCAATGTACGTATTAAAAGTCTTATACTACTATGGTTCAAAATTTGATCCGCAACCAAATTACATATTTAAATTAGTCGTATTTCAATTTAGTTTTAGTACATGCCATACTCTTGTTACAATATAATTTTATTCAATCTCAGTTCGATATTCGTGTACTTAATTTTGGCTGAATCTTGGCCTTTTCGTTCAAAAGTACGTACAGTCAGCTGCACAAAAACCTGATCCTCCTACATACAATTTTTTTTGGAGACAGGTCACAGTTTCTCGGCAGCTGACTGTACACTAGAAACACTTGGCTACGATAAGTTGTAGGTACCTATACTTAAATTCCAGTATTTCATTGAGATTGCCAATTTAATTGTTTTTGTAGTTTTTAATGTACACTCAGCAGCTGTACAATTTTCGATATGTTATTCTGACTCTATTTAAAATTAATTCAAAAGAGAAGTGTAAAGCTTACCACGATAAATGTGTGTGCCTTGTCTACGTATGTTATTTATGCCAACTGCCAAATTCTTAAATCGATTCAGAAGTGGGTGCCCTAAAATGTTTTGGATGACAGTTTCAGTTGGATGGGAAAAGAGAGAACTGAATGAGCGAATGAGGATGTAAAACTACCATGCCGAACCAAAAATGCAGCCAAAAACGAGACAGAGTAATTATGAATATGAGCACTCCGATATCGCACGGTTGATTAAAACAGTAAACCACTAACCGCCGCGGGAAATCTTTTGTAGCGAGAATCGAAGGGACACATATACAATTGATTATCATACTATTATAATATCTATACGTCAACCCAGATAGACCTGTATTTCCCCTCTATACCGTCGTACAGTGGATTAAAACAGTAACCATTACCATAGCGCGGCGGGAAAACGTTTGTAGTTAGAATCGAAGGGGCGCATTTACGATTGATTATCATATCGTTGTAGTATCGATACATTGAGCCAGATATATCTGCATTTAACCCTCGTATCGCAAAGGTGATTAAAACTGTAACCCCTACCCGACCGCTGCGGTAAAGCGTTTGTAGTTAGAATCGAAGAGACACATCCACAATTAAGTATCATATCGTTGTAGTATCCACACGTCGAGCCAGATAAACCTGTATTTGTTCCCTGTGACGCACAGGGGATTAAAACAGTAATCATAAGTAACCTGATCCTGGAAAACACTTAAAGTGAGAATCGATTATCGTACCATTATAGTATCGATACATCGACCTGTAGCTAGCTGTACGCCGTGTCGCTCAGTGCATTAAAACAGTAACTCCTACCCTACAACCAACAGCGTTAGCTGTGGGAAAACGTCTGCTATGAGATTCGAAGGGACGTAAGTGACAGCTTAATGCGAGTGCGGTCGGTGGGACAGCCGATCCACGATACAAGTAGAATCCTAAGTACTTTAACTCCGGGTGATTGAAACATAGTGAAAATGTCAATAGACACTATCAATTGTTGACAATTAGGGTTTGCAATATCCGCCCAGTTTTTTAATATTCGGATAATTGAATACTTCTATATTTATTATACGAATATTCGGATATTTGTATAATTTCGGATAATTTTGGTATTTTATAAAATAAAACAAAATTAGCGTATTTAAAGGTGTGTAATGCATAAAATCAACAAGTCAAGTAAGAAAAAACCGCAAAATTAAAATACAACATGCTTTTATAATCATTATATGAGTTGTCATTATCGCACCACGTAATTTGTAATTTTTATAATAAAAATTAACACTGAGAAAATGTTTTATTAATTGGAAACTAGGAAACTTAGCTTAATATAATTACATAATAATAAATCACATAAAATTTCGAGATAAAACTTTAAGTATAACAATTGTAAATCAATGTTTGTTTTTTTAACATTCTTGTATAATCTGAGATCGTTATATTCGATATTAATATCATAAATCACATCACATCACATATCAATATTTACTACAGAGTATATAAGATTTGTCCTATGGTTTTTTCTTTTCGCTGTCAAATAACATAAAAAAAGTATGCATGTGTCTGCTAGATTAAATCAATATATTATGTAATTTATGTAAGTTGGTAATCAGGTACTTATTTAATGAAATATAATACTTAATATAGAACATTTGTCTAAGCACCTTATTTGGGCAATACAGATGGACATAAAACGTCAATAGTGTTTTTTTCGTAAATTTTTTGAATTTTTCCTGCTTATAAATGATTATATTAGTATTTTCATAATATCCGTTTATTCGGATAATTCGCGGTTTAGTATTCTGATAATTTTGAATATCATTTTCGGCGGATATTCGGATAATTGAATATTCGTATTATTCGGATTGCAAACCCTATTGACAATCTAGTACTTTAGTAGTGTTCAGATTGTTGTTCCCTTCTATATATGTAGGGTGGTGACCGCACACGCAAGCTTCAAACCATTTTTGAAATGATTAATTGTGACTAAAGTAGGAGGCAATGTAATAATCGGTAACCTCTCTCGATTCATCTTCATCATTCGATATATCAATACATTCAAATGTATATGCATGCGCCGTTCTTATATAATGTAATCCTGTCAAAAACTACGCCATCCACAGGTAAAACTTAACCACTGTAAAAAGTAGAAATCGGTTTGTAAACATAGTTCATTTCATAGATTATATCGCTGCAAACAAGGTGGTCAGTGTACGTCATACTTACATTATACATGTCAATATGTATGATTGAATGTGAAATGTATTACTCAGTGGGCCTTGCAGAATGAAAAGCTGTATTGATCCACTTATAGTGCTCGTGAATAGTCGCGTATATGCCTTTGTTATCCGGACGGGGTACTGCTTGATATTTTTATTACACCCCCGAACTCACCTCTCAGGAGGCCAATTCTCGGGCCGTTAGAGATGATGTCTATTAGACATATCTCGATAAAATATGGCGGATGTCGATCGTAAACCCATTTGCGTATTCTCGAAGTCTCACACTCGAGATATGTCTACTCCCAGCGTTCGAGATGCAACGAGTGGTCAGTAGCGATCGAGATGGTTTTATTTCATCTTTTTGACATTTGATCTGCCAGTGGCGATAAATATTGACAACTTAAGTAGTTGATCGACAGTTTACAGCAGCATAAAATTAACATATTTGCGAATTATATGACGATTCATTTAAATGGTTTAATGGCTAAAGACTTTTAAATATTTTGATACGTTCAGTGGTGGAATGGCGGTAGGCGGAAAATATTGACATCTCTCAAATATTTCAAGTAGTCTTCAACTCAAATCTGTCAAGTGAAAACAGTTTTTATGCTTTCCATTTCACGTAAGTAAATAAACGAGCAAATACTCGTAAATATGTTTGAGGTGTTAAATCACCATAATTATGTATAGATTATTGAAAAATTGGTTTTTGATATAAGATATATTTAATTAAGTGGAAAAACTTATAAAATGATTTATTATCATTTATCATACACTCGATTGTAATTTAACACAATCGAAAAAAACGGAACGCATATTACAATGGACACTGAGATCGTCATTCGACATAATCTCGATCGGGCCCTAGAATAAGACATTTCGCTGTGTTCGACATTTTGGTGAGATTTTTCAATACACATTGCATCAATCGAGATCATTTTGAATAGACATCGTCTCGAACGGCCCGAGAATTGGCCTCCAGAGCCGACATTTCCGCAATCAATTTGTTTGTCACTCACCCGGCCGACCATTTAGGGATTTGCACATTTTTTATCGAACACTAAAATGGCTTTTACTGTCCCATTAAGTACTGAAACGACCAAACAACACTCAATTAGGCCCGTTACATTTGTTTTAGATTTTTGACTGTACAAGATAGCATATTATGTATGTATATATATTTAAGTTTGCGTTTTTCCTGTGGACTTAGACATTTTTTTATACAATCCGGTGGCAAACAACCTTACGGCCTGCCTGTTGATAAGCAGAAACCGTCGCCTATGGACGCTTGTAACCCCAGAAAAATCACAAGCGCGTTGCCGACCCCTTCTTAACTCGAGGATTCGTTCTCGTGACAGATATAGACATATGCAGTCCATCACTCTCCACACAGCGCATCCTCGGGAGCTCTGGCGACCATACTCAACATCAGGAACCCAACACCACATATCTAATGAATGTGTGGCGTTATTTGGCTACGGTAGTCTGCAAGACATGTCAAGTATAATACTCTGCATCAACGACGTCTCGTAACTACCTATAACTAGATATTGATCTGCCAGGATTGTCATGCCATTGTGCTTGACATATTAATAACATCGTCAGTCCTGTTATCAAAGTCGAGTCGACTAGGAATAAATTCATTTTTATAAAGGAAGTTTACTTCCTTTATAAAAATGATCGATTTTAATCGGTTAGAGAAAAAACAAATATTAACTTTCTGGATTAACATCTGGATACACACACGATATATTGAAAACCCCTTATTTTCTTTTAGCAGTTTAAAACATAATTGGATAAGCTGTTAACTACTAACTACTTTTGTTTTTAGGGTTCCGTAGTTAAAAAAGGAATCCTTATAGTTTACAGTACGTATCTGATCCTGAAGGAAAGCTTTAAGCTGGCTAACGTCGAAATGGGATATAGTGTAATGGTGTGGTGCGTTTTACCTTTGCAGCGGTGATCAATATGTAATACTCGTATATCGTTATATTTTAATTACAATATGCACACTTTCTATATTTTCAAATACTTATTAACGCCATTCAATTGTTTTATATTACCCCAATAAAACAATTTTAATTTTTGAGGCCAAATTTTATACATTCACTAAGTCATCATCAGCTCGTGATTTTCATGTAGTTGGTTTTGAACATATGTGAATGAGAAGTAGTAGTCAGAAGTTAGGGCTAAGTAACAATGGAAACGGTCATCAGTTCTGATCTTTACTCGAAGAGCAGTAAGCACCCTTGTCAATTAGAAGGCTCTGAAGTACAATTTCTGCCTAAAGTTCATGTTTGTTTTTTCTTCAGCTTATTTATAATATTTTTTACAACTCTGATAGATATTATAACAATTATTTTTACAATATTATACAACTCTCCGACCATATTTGAGCTCAATTGGTGAAAGCTAATTTCGTAGTTTTTGTTGGTATGCCTCAGTACTCCAGGAAAAAGTCGAAAAATACACCCTAATTTTGGTGACAGAGCTGAAGATAAAAAAAAAACAGCACAGATAACTTGCTTATTCTTTAGAATAGAATAAGAATAGAATAGAAAAACGTTTATTGTTAAACTGTGTACAAAGCTGATATAAAAGATATTACATAAATAGACTCAACAGTTTGTCCGTCACGGACGTACAATATAAAATCTTAAGTGGATGACACGCGGTTACCAGTTATTTAATGTGCGTTTGTATAAAACTCATTCATGCAATAAAAGGTCTTATTGATGAGCCAGCGTTTCAGGGTGTACTTTTGAACTCTTTACCTTCTATTGCCTTAATTTCAATAGGTAAGTTGTTAAATACTCGCATGGCAGCAATAAAAGCATAATTTTATATAATTTTATTGTGAACCTTGGGGATACGGTAATTATATTTATACTGAGTGCGCAGCTTGTGATTTAGTGAAGACATTTTAGTGAAATACTTTCCATTACGTTTTAGAAAGAGACACAGCTCAAGTATGTAAATACCGGTAAGTGTTAAAAACTCTTTTCCCTTGAATACATTTCTTAGTGAATGCCGGCAATGCAAGTGGTACATGGTGCGTAAGCATCTTTTTTGCATCCTAAATGTAGTCATAATGTCTACGGAATCACCCCAATAGATAATATCATACGTGAGTAGTGAAAATACATTTCCATAATAAGCGCTCTTTAAGACATTCTCAGAACAGGTCTCAGAAAGTACCGATAAGGCATAACAAGCTTTTGCAATTTTTTTGTTGAGTTCGGCGATGTGAGACTTCCAACTGAAATGAGTATCAATTTGGATCCCTAAGAAGCTAGCACTGTCAACTTGTTCTATAGAGACCGCACCTTCTGTTACATTAATAGGTACTGGTACAGTTTTGTAGTTTCTAAATTGTACCAGTTTGGTCTTGTTTAGATTTACATTAAGGTTTAATGTTTTCAACCATTTAACGACAACACCCAGAGTGTTATTAATATTTTGTTGAAGTTGTTCACTTGATTTTGAACCCGAAAACAAAAGTGTAGCATCATCTGCAAATAGGACGCATAATTCGTTAACAATTTTAGGTAGTTCGTTAATGTAAATTAGAAAAATAAGTGGACCTAGCACACTTCCTTGTGGAACACCTACAGTGACAGTCTCAAAATTAGAACGAACCTGTTCAATTGATTTTGTTTCACTGTTGTAAGATTCAATTATTGTAGCTTGCTTTCTGTCACTTAAGTAACTCTTGAAAAGAGTAAGAGCATTACCTCGAATGCCTATATTTTCCATTTGATCTAGAACAGTCCTGTGCACGACGCAATCAAATGCCTTACACAAGTCTAATAATAGAGCAACACAAGGTCTTTTGTTATTAATATCATCCCAAATATGCATAAAAATTTTAAACATTGCCAGTGAAGTCGATTTTCCTTTTTGAAATCCGAATTGAGTTGGACTAAGTATGTTGTTTGCATGTAGAAATCCCAATAACCTGTTATATATAATTTTCTCAAATTTTTTTAAAAAGTCGGGAGTAATGCAATAGGTCTGTTATTACAAATTTGATCTTTATTGCCCTTTTTATGCATCGGTTTGATTAAGGCTTTTTTTAAGTCATTAGGGAAAATTCCCATTTCAAGAGTGAGGTTAATAATGTAAATCAGAGGTTTTGAGATAAAATCAATACTAGCTTTGATAACTTGTACAGGAATAGAATCATAACCGAAACTTTTTTTGTTGCTAAGTGATTCTACAATGTTTTTAAGTTCACTTTCGTCAACGGGCCGTAAAAAGATACTTTGACAAACCTTAGGAGATATATTATTATACGAGTATTTATCACAGGGCAAAACGTTACTCGAGTTTAGGTGAAGAAAATAATTATTAAAGGTTTCGGCTATTAAAGATGTGTTCGATATATTGCTACCGTCACATGTTATTTTCTTGATTGTCGTTTCTAGAGGATTTTCCGTAGAAGTGTGTTGCTTTATCATAGCCCACGTGGCTTTAGATTTATTCATACTGTTGCGAATAAACTTATCATTTGAAATAACTTTTGAACACCGTAACACTTTTTTGTAAAGTTTGCAATACGTGTTGTATTCCGATGAAAGCAAGATGTTTTTGCTTCGTTGAGTTAACAGGTACATTTTACGTTTAGTTTTACTTGCTTTACTGATGCCTTTTGTTTTCCAGTTGGAATTTTTTCTATATGTTTTTCTTAATGTTTCTACTGGTATTGTCAAATTAAAAATTAATGAAAATATATTTATAAATGCCTCGTATGCAGAGTTTGGATCAGGTTTATCGTATACATCAGAAAAACTAATTTGTGAAATGTACTTCATAAAGATTTCCAGATGTTTATCAATTTTCCTAGCTTTTACAAACCAGAACTTCTCCTTAAAACCGAGTGAAGAAGGAAAAGTGAATAATTGACCCGTGTGATCAGATATACCTATATTTAAGACTTGACCCGTGCCCTGTCGAACGTTAGAGATTATATTGTCAATACAAGTTTGCGATGTATTTGTAATTCTTGTCGGTTCAGTAATTGATGCCTTTAAATTATACTTGCATAAACAAGATATAAAGGAATGTTTCACCCAATCGTTGCTTAGTAGGTTTATATTAAAATCACCAGCTAAAATTACTTTTACTTTAAATCATAATGATAAACCAAGGTTTTATTTTCAATTACAATATTCTTTATTAGTGCGTCAGGACTTTTTCCACACCACTCCAAATAATTACAAAACCAACTCTTATTTTTGACATCTTGTTATTTTTTCCGTTCAGATGTTTTTTATTCAGCAATTACAGAAAAACGAATGAATAATATTTATATATTTTTACTCTAATTTAATGTCACATTAAAATAATATCATTAACAGGGTGGTTCATACCGATTATCAAAACTTATTGATCACCCCTCGTACTTGATATTTGCAGACGGCTAAAAATAATTATCATCCTTATAACTTGAAGTAATTTGTCACTGAAAGATGCGGTAGTTGTGTTGCGGCACAATAGATGCGAAACAGAACTTGCAAATAGCATACTTTGCCCTGCTCTTAAGCTGGTACTTGTAAATGTATATGAAATTGCATTTCCGTGTAAATGTTCGACAAAGACGGATAAAAGACTATGCGACTAGAGAGCTAATATCTCAGATATTTAACACTATTCTTCTTCTAATAAAATACTTAGATATCAATAACAAACGTTGCTAAATCATCCTAAGTGATATTTTAACGGACAAGCAAAAATAGTTTATTTGTAAAATATGACAAAAACACGTAGTTGGACCAAAGTATAGGTTCATATAAAATTGTTTATTCGCTCTAATTCACTAGTACGAGTAAAATCTTTAGGGTTTGTCCTGAGCACTCTATAGAACTTACTTTTTCTTCTGTAGTTCAGTTCTATACGAACATACTATATATTACTATTTTCCTTGATTTGGCATAGTTCACAAACTTATATTTACTACCTGGTTCACACAACGAATACCTTTACCTAAGTAATTTTCAATGGAAAGTGTACATAGGTTTGCTATATTATTATTGCAAATGCATTTACGTATTATTGGTTGACTACTCGTTAACTAGAAGCAGGCACACACTATAGGTTTAACCACGAAAAATAGCATCCCATCCTATGCCAAATTACAACTTTATCAGTAAAGATGGACACGGCGAAACTATAAGGGTTCCTTGTTTAGTTTTGAACCCTAAAATGAAGAACTCCTACGCTATTTTCTGCAGTAAAAATAGGTCGTTGGCATTTACGCTATTGCCCCAAAACGGTATCACATATTTTACCGTGTTATATTAAACATAATATGATATTAGACTCATCGGAGGCCGCCGGCCGGATTTTACAAGCAAAAATTAATTTTCTTTGTCCCAAATTCTTAACTATTTGTAACAATGAAATGTATTATAAAATATGTATGAACTTTTTAAAATATCGGGCCGTAATTTTTTGTCTTAAAATATCTTGCACTTTACTAGGATAATATACGAGTAAAACACTATCAGATTTTAGGAGTATACAAATGTTCCAAATAGGCGACTTTTTATGTAATAATTATCTATTAATAATATTGGTTTATAAACATCTCGTTATTAACCAATACTATAGGTCGATTCACAAGAGCTGGCGCGGAAAATTTATGAAACTGTCATTAATTTCATGGACATTCCGCGCCAGCTCTTGTGAATCGACTATACCATCATTACGGAATATTTTAAATGTCTCAATTTATTGAATACGTATTTTAATGGAAACACTGTTTCATAAACGGCTTTTATAATCGGAGTATTGATATTGTTTACCTATCAATAAGTACCACTCTACACGCAATTTAGAAGAATCGCTTTAGTATTTAATTATTTCACTGATTATTTACTCGTATTTTTAGAAACTTAATAGCTTTTGACCGTGACTTATTTAGACAGCTAAGATATAATTAATAACAAGAATAGACCAGAGCAGACTATATTTTTCTAACATTTAATCGCCGAAACCGAACCCCGCTTTACTGTGAAGGCAAATACCTATAATTAAGCCTTCCTGCCTGTATCAAAGCTTTTTGGAATAAGTCTGACTTGAAAGCTCAAGTTGTTCATATCTCCCTAAACCCTATCAACTTTTAACATCTATATAATTCGCCTGCAGGGTAAATCCGAAAGAACTTTCTAGCCGTTTTAAATTAATGTATCTACGGTTTAAGTGACGTACTCCTTATTCACTTCATGAAATAATTAACAAAACAGTACAAATAAGCTTAAAATATAACTTAAAAATAAACTTAATATTAAATAACTAAATAAATGTGTAACCTATGTCTCCTAGATCGCCGCTGCTGGGAATGGTTCCCAGAAGACTGGCTGCGTTACCTCGTTCGACCGCAAAAATTTGTAATCCTTTTTTAGGGTTCCGTAGCAAAAATGGCTACAACGGAACCCTAAGTACTATTAATAATTCGGTGCTTTAAAGCTTAAATTTGCCCAACGATTAAAAAGTGTATTATTAATACGCTGTGGTATTAAACCACTCAGTACAAACATTAGAAGTTACTTTGAGTAACTTTTAATGGGTCACCTTTCACTGCTATTAATTTGAATACAAACTAACGAGATGCTACTGCTCGTTGTTATTATCCTCCTAGATTTTGAGTCGCCGATTTATAAAAAACGCATCTCTTACAATATTAGCTTAAAGCTGGCTCAATAAAGTGTCACTAAAGATTTCTTAAAGTAAGCGTGGAATAGTATTTATTAGTAAAGATTTCGTAAAGTAAGCGTAGCACGCCGAAAAATGGAAATGATTTGACTTTTTAGAAGCTTTTATTTAGTTTCACCTGTCCTGTTGTCTGTCTGTCTGTCTGTAATCAAATCTTGCAAGTAAAATTTGATCCACTTCCCGGTTTCCAATTGTGCTGAAATTTTGCATGTATAAATCGGATGACAATGCAATATTATTATGACATAAAGCTGATCTGATGATGGCGACAGAAGGTGGTCATAGCAATTCCTTAACTACACAAGATAAACCCATCGTGTTTGGGCTCATTCGACCCGACTCAACAAGTAGTTTATGATAAGTACAGTCGGAAATAAAAACTTGTACAAAA
This sequence comes from Notocelia uddmanniana, assembly GCA_905163555.1. Lineage (NCBI taxonomy): Eukaryota > Metazoa > Arthropoda > Insecta > Lepidoptera > Tortricidae > Notocelia > Notocelia uddmanniana. The sequence goes on from LR991052.1 coordinate 56,602,839, forward strand.
ATGAAATTTTTGACCAAAAACTTATTTGACTTAGAAATCAGTTGGACTTTCGTTATGTCATAACTCATAAAATTCATGACTTTTTGTTAGAACAAAATCATTAAAAATCAGAACACAGATATTGAAAATAAGAATCTACAGTTAGATGAGTAGCTGTTTTCTAAAAATAGCGGTGACTTTCATTACATTTTGCGTAAAATGTATGATTTTATTTATCGAATAAATCATCTGAAATCTCAACGTTTTTATTATGTTTTAATTTAATGCCATACAATTCAACAAAACTATTTAGAAGCATCTCAGGGTTACCAGCGTTTTTATTAAATAATCTTTAATAGTGTCCAGATTGATCAACATCCTGCCTTGCCTAATAAAACAATTGAAGAAAACTATTTAGAAACATCTTTTTTAAATAATCTTTATTAGTGTCCAGATTGATCAACATCCTGCCTTGTCTAATAAAACAATTGAAGAAAACTATTTAGAAACATCTTTTTAAAATAATCTTTATTAGTGTCCAGATTGATCAACATCCTGCCTTGTCTAATAAAACAATTGAAGAAAACTATTTAGAAACATCTTTTTTAAATAATCTTTATTAGTGTCCAGATTGATCAACATCCTGCCTTGCCTAATTAAACAATTGAAGAAAACTATTTCGGAACAACTTTTTTTAAAATAAGCTTTATTAGTGTCCAGATTGATCAACATCTACTGCCTTGCCTAATTAAACAACAATATAAACTTTTTAAGTTAAACGTCTATTAAAATAGCGAGGGTAAGGTTCCACGTGCCGCGCAAAGTTCGGGAGGCTATTGAAATTAGTCTTCATCCAAATTTTAATCGTGATTGAGGATGGTCTGTGCCGCCCAGCTGGAAAACATGTTTTGGTGCTACACGTACGTCTGTGACGAACTAGTGTCGTCAAGACTTCAGTATGTGACGTTGTGGGTATACCCGGGTATGTCCTAAAACTACGACCAAGACCACCCAGGGATACGCTGCAGCATCCCTGGAGTGCGTTGGAGATACTGCGATCGCCAACTCGCATGCCAAGCGTGGTGATCATGACATATACCCCCCGTGAATTTGGGGAAGACCTATGTCCAGCAGTGGACGTCCTTTGGCTGATATGGTGGTGACGATGATGGTGGTGGTTGTGAGTATGTTTGTAAACCGACATTTGATAATCGTGACGAAAACGAGGTTAGATTCTCGCCCTCGCCGCCACAGCCGCCCGTACCGGGCAGGCGAGCGGCCAAGGCAACGGCACGCAGTGCTAAGTGGACCGTCGAAAACAGCGCTCTTGATTTAGGATGTACCGGTCCAAAACATGTCGATCTGTATGCGGTCTTAAAGACGGCTGTCTAGTTTGCACATGGCGGCGCAGCGTAACAGTTGTATTAAGTGAAATCTCAAAAATTAGAAATATGGCTTATTGGTCGGTGAAATGGTGTGTTAATCACTCTTTAAAACATAAAAAAATATATGCGATCACTTTTCATACGTAAATAAAGCGGTAAACATATTTGTTTATTTAATAACATTTTTGTTTTTGTATATTTAATATGTTAAAAGGTGAATGAAAAGGCACCTAAGATACCTATTAAACATTTTAATTCGTTGAGATGTAAAGGTAGACGAATTCCATAATAAATAAATATTATATCCCCATTTAGTACAATGACAACTAGACGAAATAAATATATTTTGAATAAGAACTAAAACTGAAATAAAAATAAAAGAATAAGTGTGTAACTACGCTATACATACAATATATACAATTATTATCAAGTTCTCAAAGAGTGGATTTAAAGGGCCCAAACTCGGTATGATTGTGTTAACTTATTACAGCGTGCCTATGATCACTTTCCAGTTCCATCGTCAGATCAGCTCGATAATAATATAATCATAATATTGTGTTGTCACTGAATTTACATATATGTAAGTCGTTAAGAGTCCGCAGTAAGCTCGGTCCTTCATACAAACGTAGTTTCGCTCTCATTTTAAAACGCCATTCTAGAATAACATGAAACTTTGTATACACAATGGAATCCGGAATATCTAGGTCGGAAATTGGTTTCTGTTGCTTGAAATTATAATGGAGACAAAATACAGCGATTATCAAGGTTTTCATATAAGACGTAAAAAGCTCAAAAACTCGCTGTATTTTTTTTCTATTACAATTTCTAGCAACAAAAACTAATTTCCGACCTAGATATGGCGGCTCCCATTGTGTATACAAAGTTTCATGTTATTTCAGCAAGGCGTTTTAAAATGAGAACGAAACTTCGTTTGTATGGAGAATCGAGTTCCCAGCGTACTGGCGACTCTTAACGTCAAATATTAGCTCAATCGGAAATCGAGAAGTGGGTCAAATTTAGCTTCTAAGATTTGACCCACACAAACAAAAAATACATAAGTTACTGACACGGCAAGTTAAATAAAAGCTTGTAAAAAAGGAGTTAACGTACCTATGTTAAATGCTTGCGTTGTCTGAATATACTGTAAAAGTTTCGATTACGAGTGGTTGCTGTTCTCTATGTCTAACAGTGCTAAGCTAAAAATTTTGTACATGGTCGTCCAATATGCATAGTATAAGACAAGTCTGGTACAGCTTAATTAGCGACTAGTAAATTTTCGTAAAACAAATTTAAATAATACGGCGGTTTTGCGTATGAAGATTACTTTTTGTTACATGCAATCATCCACCCGCTAAGCGTTGTCATTGTCGCCGCCATTTTGACACATAAAACGTCAGCGCTAGGATACCAAACACTGCCAGTCATTTTTAAATTAACCAATCACGTTTATTAGTTTTGGGTAATAGAAAATCGGCTGATATTTTTGGCAATTCTTATTGGTACAACACCGCGCGTGCGTATTACGAATGAATGCCCCGTTTTAAAGTGGACTTTTGTAGGAAGCTCGCGTTCTATGCTTTTTTCGTTCACTGCTAATAATATACATAATGTTTACACCGAAACTCGTGTAAGGCATTGAGGCGATCGACCCCTAAATTTCGTTCGAGGTCGTGGGTGGGCATGCTGTGGGTCCCGAAGGGAGGCGAGGGGCGGGAGCCGCGGACTCGGGGCGCGCATCGGTCAAGCAGGGGTCGGGGACACTTGTAGCTCCTGATAGCCGAACACCGGTTTCAATTTTATCCTCAATAGAACATGTCGAGCTTGAGTATCATCATTACGGCGCAGTTACGAAAACTTACTGCCGCTTAAATCCAGGATAACTATAGCATTAAATCTGTGTAATGGCGTCTAAACTCACCCTTGTACGACAATGAGCGTTCAAAAGAGGATCTCATTATACGCATGAGGATTTGAGATCCCATATTATATTTGTGAGTACATATGTATGTACATATAACAGCGATGCTAGTTTTTCGCTTAGCGTTGTTATTTAGGTATTTCTAGCAGTAGGATTTGCCTACGCCATTGTCTGCGTGTAACTTCAAGCGCTTTTCCATACAAAATTGTACACCTCAAATCGCCTTTTAGGTGACACATTTCTATTCCATATTGTATTTTCATTAATAACTGGCTAATCTATTTGTTTTCAGAAATGTAATGTTAAATTGGCGCTGAGCGTGATAGATTTTTCAGCTACTATTCAACGCCAGTCTGATAAGTAAACAGAATTACAAAAAATAAATAAATATATTTTGATACTAAATAGAAATATTATCAAAACTTGAACTTAAAAATGTATCAGAATAATAGCCAACATAAGCCAAACAGACAGTTGTAGGCCTTATTTTATTAAGTATAAGATATTAACATTGACTTGCATGTCTTGCAGTTACATCCTCAGAAGTCAGCGTATTTGTGATGAAAAATATACATCTTTTCACTCAACGAAAGATTCAAATATCCTGTCCATGTTCAACGGTCCTGTGCTCAAAACTTGCGTCCTCAAAACCGGCTAGCTCTGCCCGCCTCTAAGCTAAAAATGGTTAACTGCGGCCCCTACGATATAGCAGATAAAATATTTAATCAAATTCCGCAAACAATAAAATATGAACAAGACCTTAACAAGTTCAAATCTAAATTGAATAATTTTTAAGAAAAAAAAACCGACTTCAATGGGGGAGTCCGGTGAAAGATTATTAATGGTAGATGGTGCACTCTTAGATTCCATACAATAAAATACAAAAATGGCTATAAGTATGTTTATAATGGTAGAAGACTAAGTACCGTCAATTCCTCATGAAATCATGGAAAAACCTTGCTTGCTTGACAAACAAAACGAAGAGAACAAATCGCCAAACGTGAACTACGCGTCATTGAAGAGTTCCGTTCTGATCATCATCAGCAGTTCCACTTCATCAAATGTCACTTTTATGAATGAAAATGCTTGATTAGTTCATGAAAATACTAAAATCACTATTTGTGTGCCTTTCACATTTGAGGAGTTCCCTCAACTCCTCATGGATCCCATCATCAGAACTCGAGCATGACAAAAATTAATCGTGAAAATAGAACTTGCTTAACAAACACAGCTAGGAGGACAAATCGCCAAACGTGAACTTTTCGTCGTTGAAGAGTTCTGTTCTGATCATCATCAGCAGTTCCACTTCATCCAATGTCACATTTTTGTATGATAATGCTCGATTTGTTGATAAAAACACAAAAATCACTATATGTTTGCCTTTAAGATTTGAGGAGTTCCCTCAACTCCTCATGGATCCCATCATCAGAACTCGAGCATGACAAAAATTAATCGTGAAAATAGAACTTGCTTAACAAACACAGCTAGGAGGACAAATCGCCAAACGTGAACTTTTCGTCTTTGAAGAGTTCTGTTCTGATCATCATCAGCAGTTCCACTTCATCCAATGTCACATTTTTGGATGCAAATGCTTGACTTGTTGATAAAAACACAAAAATCACTATATGTTTGCCTTAAAGATTTGAGGAGTTCCTTCAATTCCTCATGGATCCCATCATCAGAACTGCCTTTTGACAAAAACGGGACCAACTTGGATATATATACATACAATCAAAAAATTTTTTTTTCAAATCGGTTAACAAATGACGGAGATATGGAGTAACAAACATTAAAAAAAAAAAAAAAAAAAACATTCAACCGAATTGATAACCTCCTCTTTTGAAATTTTGAAGTCGGTTAAAAAGGTACTTGTAGAAAAGGCCTAATTGCCTAATTGTTTTAATGACTTTTTAACACTCGCACTGCCAACGATTTCGTAGCGCTACGCTCGTAGCCCATAACTTGCCAAAAATCATATGTAGCGGAAAGCGCCTACGAGACAAGCGCCTATCTAGCCGGTTCCTAGTACTGAAAGTGTTTTGATGATACTTTTGTAAAAATTACTAGCTTGACATGACTTGAATTATTTATATTACTTATATTATAACCAGTGATCGTAATGTCACGTACGCCCCCCTCAATATTATTCCCTTGCTAAATGCCCCTGCAACCCCACTAAGCTACCCCCCAGTAAAACTTACAAAACTTTACTGAAGTCGCTTTGAGAAAACCGAGCTTTATGAAAGTGATTTGGCCTTGTGATCGTCTATGGTAGAACCCTAATAGTGCTGTGAACCGCAAGCAACCCCTGAACTTTAATGTGAAGCTGGTAGGATCGTTGGACTCTTCATCTCTACTAATATTCGCGACCTAATCTATCCTTACACACATCACTTCTCAGTTGACCTAAACGCTACCTAACTAAGATTGGGCTGCGCTAGCAGCTTGTATCATTAAAATACACGCTTGAAACTAATTCTAATAGGGTTTTACTTAGGACTAGCCTATTTGAGAGGAGCCTAGAGATTACTCTGCCTGTACTAGTCGTTGTAATGGTCCTATTAATGTAAAACTTAGAGCGTTACGTAGCTCACCTAACCGACTTCTCTCCTAGCTGTTCCTATAGGCCCTAGCACTTGGAAATAAGGTTTTATATTTGTATAGATAATTTATCCCCAACCACACCTGTAAGCGTCTCTCTCTGCCTCTTGCTGACGGGGGCGTGTCGTCGAAGGAGGGCAAGTCTCCCACCACAGCACTTTGAAATTCCTAAACCAAGGATACCTGCTAGTCTAAGCGCTACACTTTGACTACCCTAATCTTGCGAAAGTTATCCTTGGTTGTATATGTTGCGACGTGCTATTTTTAGCTACTGACGCTGCCAGCAAGAGTAGTAGGATGGGGCAGGACGCGCTATCCTTACAGCTTTACGACTATTCTAGCTTCGCAAAACAGGGTAAGCTGTTTTGCTAGGCCACTCAGATGCTCGCGGGCATCTCTAGTCTACACTACCACTGGAGGCGCTGATGCCTTATTAACCCTATCACTCCTAGCGGCTCTAAGCCCTATCACTAGCATGCCTAGCTCCCGTTGAAGCCAAAAATGCCGAACCGTAACACGTAGCCCACCGAATTCCCCTTATTAGAAAACGAGTTAACCACGTCATGAGCGTTCAGCTACCCATTGTGGAAAACGTCTGATGTACGGCTCTGCTAGACATCAGTCCCTAGTAGACATGTCCCAATACTCTGGGTATATGCCCACCTCCTATTCACAACGTACACTGATCACTTTAAATATACCACACTAGGATCGGCATTCTCAGCCTCACCGTAACTAGGTCCCTATCAGGCCTATGCTAAATCCCTAAAGACTAGCTGCTTAAGAATCCACTTATCTCACTATTCACTTAACACTTTTACACACGTATACTGAAGACACTTCTTTCTCTGCCATCGGAGCTATAACTATTCCGCGACTGAAACACTTCAAACACTAAAAGAATCCCTACTGTGATCCTGGAAATAAAACACTTCACTTACAGAAATATTACCCATCCTAAATGCCTAATATTATCCCTGTGTATGAATTTAACCTAACACTACCCCTTCCCATCCCTACTCTGCATTATTCGCAACTAATTCCAGGAATCTGGAATTAGTTCCGAATAAGGCCGTGAAGTCCCTACTTTAAGCTGTAAAGTCTAGCCGGCGAAGCTAGGATTTAGAAACCTGACACGCCTGTGTGTTGTGCGTTCCCCCCAACACGCTCGAGAGCTCGGCGGTGTTAGTAGAACACCCTATTGTGTATATAAATTGGATATATAAATATATTTAACAAGACTGCACCTCGGATACTGACGTCTTCCGCAAGCGGAGTAACCTCCTGTGCTGAGCCTTCAATCGTGCCAGCCATGCTTCCGATCGTCAGCTGGACACCGAGAGTACAGGGGGGCCTAGACGCATCACCTATGTTGGTAAAGAGGTGATGCCAGACGGACACCCCAATCTGGTAATTTACGGAGCTCCAGGGTAAACACGCTTGACAGCCGTTAGGTTGTATGTACCCTGTCAGATTAACTGTAATCTGGTTAACGTTCTGGCTTTTTACAACGAAATAAACAATGTATCATTATTAACACAAATAAACTTAAGTAAGAACAACAAACACATCCTTTCGTTACTCCAAAGTCCTTGGTATAACGATAGGATTTCAACTAAAAACACTACAACACTAAACCCCACAAAATTAAACAAACTTTAATATTGAGATAGAAAATCCTCGTATCATGCAGCGCGCCGCCACATAACAGAGAATTCCCTACCCCAATTACTAGAAACCCACCGATAGATTGGTGCTACAAGCCAGAGGTATGTTAACAGCCCACCGCCGAATCGCAAAAAGCCCCAACTGCAGTCCGCCGCTTGCTTTTATAGCCATTGACAAGTCGTTCGCGTCAAAGCGAACATTCGATACAGCCTACTCTTTCCCTCCAGTGTCCCCACTCCTACCAATCGACCGTAAGCAACCACGCTATACCTTCCGTCGTTTCGCCCGACGTGACGTCACCGCCGACCCACACTTTTTCCCATCCCATCTGAGCCGAACGTTTTGCCGTCCAGAATAGAGAGAGCCCTCAACCTTAGCGATATCGATGCGTGCCAGGGTTCAAGTAACAGTGGCGCTGCCTCAACTAAAAATTCATGTTCTCGTGTTGTGAGAAAGGAAGTACCCTACGTATTTGCTAATAAAATTGAAACTCGTCAACCGCCCGACAGATTGTTATGATTTTAGACTCATTATATAGGTCTGCTTATTTCTATGCATTGTTTGTATCTTACGTTCTTAGCTTGTATGACTCAGTGCCAAGTTGGGAATTCTAATTAGTAATATAATTAACACCCGCCTATTCTTTCTATTTAATATTTACTTTTCGACCGAGCAAGCGAAGCGGGCGAAGCGTCTCCGTTTCAGCTTTCGACAAAACTCCCCCGTATGTCTACTTTAAGTATTTTCTTTTGTTTTATAGTGCTTGTTCAATGGCAATGCTCAAGCTTATTTAGGAAACTTATTAAAGCATACGAAACTACTTAGCATTTACATATATGACATGGTTGTGCTTTCGCCCAAACTCCTATTTCCGACTATTTTCTTAATAATGCTTTCAACGGGGAAACCATGAATTTATCTGACTGTCTCTTGAAATATTTTCAATATGGAAGTGACGGAGCGCAATGGCGTTCTGTTACAGTAACTTTTGTAGCATTTTTGGTGCAGCGTAGCGATCAACGGAGTTAACGGGGTTAACGGAGTTGGTATGGACAAATACAATTTAAACGGTTAATTAACGTTATTAACGCTAATGAACCATTAGAAATTAAATCATTTATCCCAATTCCCTTAACACCACTACTCGTACGCTGCACCGAAAATGCTACAAAAGTTACGATCACTGAATATAACAATTAAAATATTTATCTTTTAAAAATTTTCAGAATTTAAATGCAAATGTCTGTCTTTATACATCTTATTTAACTTTGTGAATGATTATCAATTTTATTGTTTCTAAAACCCTCGTATTGACAATGTTTTATACCTCGCCTTATAATCTTTTTTTATTTATTGTTTTTCATTTTTAAATAAATAATCACTATTTAACAGACACCTATCCACCTAGTTTATAGTAAGTTACAATTGCTGTGACCTAGCAGGGTTCATGTTGCGATTTTGTATTTATCATTATTTTGTAAGACCTATGTACTTACCACATGAAGCCATAAATTAATTATTATGAATTATAAAGCTAACCCAAGTATTATATATACAGGGAATGAAAATATTAAACAATAATTACTTACTATTATTATTCTTGAAAAATAATACATAGATACGATGGGAGCCAAATTTCAGTCTCGTTACTATATTAAGTAGAATATCATAATATGCAAACCAATGTTCCACTCCCCTCCCTGAACAACAAAGGTAACCAAGAAAAATCATTGAAGGATTACTCTAAACATTACCAGAACAATATAAATATAACTGTATCACTTACATATGTATCTAGGTTCCTTATTTACCGACTTTAATAGAAGAAGGAAGGAGGTACTCAGTTCGTCTGCATGTTTGCTTGTTCTTTTTTTATGTGTGTGTTTCCCGATAACTCTTTACCACGTTGGCCGATTTGGATAATTCTTTTTTTGTTTTAATGCAGGTACCCCGACATTGGTCCCAATAAATTTGGTGAAGGTCTAATGATGTGATCTAGAAGGAATCGAGGGAACTCCTCGAATTTGATAGGCACGCATATGCCGATTTCGTTATTTTCTGTAGGTAACCAAGCGTTGACTCACGGAAACCACAAATTGTGGCATAGCAAGTACAAAATTGAAGTCGGTTATTTTTTTTGGTATAAATCCTTTTTATTATGGGACATCCTTTGCTTCAAACTGATTTTTTACAGTCAAGGTCAAAGATATATATGCAAGTTATGTGGAAAAAAACAAGGTATCATAAATAGTTCATAAAATATATACTCGTCTCAATGGTAATCAATATGCAAGCTACACTGGCCACATAAATATGTACTTATGTACGTAACCCACGGCACGCAAAACAGACTCGCAGTTCTGTATATTATGTAAACCCAAATCTCAAAGTGACTCAAGATTATTCAAGCCGTTTACTTTTAATGACCTTTTTTTTATCTATTTTTAAATATGTTCCTATTTATTCAAAATATTTGTGGGCCTGTTTAGCCTAGTTGGTAGTGACACTGCCTTCGAAGCTAGAGGTCCCGTGTTCGAATCCCGGTCAGGGCATTGTTTGTGCAATTAGCACGAATATTTGTTCCTGGGTCTTGGATGTTTTCTATGTAATTAAGTATTATAACGCGGCGGGGCGGGGGGCGTAGTTGAAGCAACCGGGTTAAACGATTTTAGACTTTATTGTCTCTACGATACGGTATAGAATACAGACTACAGTACTGAACCGGTGTATCACAACTATGGTGGAAGTACACATGTACAGCCAATGTATGTCTAGCACAGCGACACTAATGCGACTCAGCAATGGTGAATGCGCTTAGCGTGAACCGTACTAGTCCCTAGCGAAATACAATAAAACCGTGGGTCTGCTCCGGGGGCCATGAAACTACGGGAAACAAACGATAGTGCGTTCTAACTCGATGACGGCGCCATCTATGGGTGCTTCGACTAAACCGGCCTCATACAGTGTAGTTCTAGCGGTGTATGCTGTTATAGTGGCTACATACTACCGACTCGACAAGTAGGACAGTAATTTTATTGCTTAGTCTCTTTGCGTGGTCTACCGCGGGGCTTAGTCGGTTTGCTTCTTGGGTCTTCCTGATTGGAAGCGTAGGCTCTGGCAAGGTAGTATCTTGGGTCCGATACCGACAGGTGTATTAGATAGAGCCCGTACTGGCGATTTCAAACGAACTAGCACCATGTCGCCGTACAATGACATAGGGTCCATCGCGTCGTGGAGCTAACTTGCTGCTGAATCCCTAGTAGTGTCCAACACTAGATCCCTAGGTTGATAATCAGGACCGGCTTGTCTTTTCTTATCTACATAATCCTTCCTTTTCTCTTCTTTTCCTTCTTGTACTTCTCGTGCTTTGAGCAATGTGTTAGCCATCATAAGCAAGCGAGGAGTAACCTCTTTGATGAAACTATCATTTTTAACAATGTCTCGAAGGTCATGCTTCACATCATCCGGTGTCCTCAATTCACGTCCAAATGTCAGATACGCGGGTGTGTAACCAGTAGAGCACGATATAGCTGTATTCTTGGCGAAGCGAATACTGGGTAATTTCGCCCCCCATGTTGTATGATTGTCTTCAACCAGGATAGCTAACTGAGTCTTTAGGTCTCTATTCCTTCGTTCGACTGGGTTGGTTTCAGGAATACGGGTGTGAATGCATGTTCAATGTTAAGACAGTAAGTCAACTGCTGCATGACATTGCTTACGAATTGTGTCCCGTTATCGCTGATGAATCGTCGACGTGTACCATATCTCAAGATTATTTCATCAAGCAGTATCTTCGCACATTCTTCGGCGGTAGCTCTCTCCAGAGCGAATAGTTCTACCTATCGCGTAGCAACGTCTTCAACGATGAAGATCCAGTTACGGTTATCAGCAGTTCGGGGTAGAGGCCCGAATAGGTCAAACGCTACTACTTCGAAACACTGATTCTGAGCTGTGGTCTGGAGTAAACCAGTGGGCTTTTGGTTCGACCACTTATAACGTTGACACTGCAGGCAATTGCGGACGTAAGATTATATGTGTTTTCTCATTCCTCTCCAAAAGTAGCGCTTTGCTATACGTTCAAACGTCTTGTCTGTTCCGTAATGACCAGCTGTTGCATCGTTGTGGTAAGCTGATATAATGTTAGCTTGCTCATGTGTAGGAATGACTAACTGGCTGATCTCTACATCAGCATCCGGACCATAGCGATACAACAAGCCATTGTTCATGAAGTAACCCTTTCTACTCCAATATCTGGCATTTTCTTTGTCATTTTCTTCGAAACATTTTACTATTATCACGATATCGTCATCCTTATGTTGCTCCTTCCTTATCACTTCTTTGCTTTTTGCAGGCATGTCTACCAACACTGTACAAATCCCACAGTCTTCTTCTGTTTCTGGCTCGCAGTTGGGACGGGATAAGGAATTGGCAACGACATTTATTCGACCAGAAATTAATTTGATGTCGATATCGTAGGGCTGCAGTAATAACGCCCATCGGGCCAATCGTCCAGTTGGCGATTTTAGGGTCATTAGCCATTTAAGGGCTTGGTGATCAGTCATGATAGTTATTATTTACATGATAATAATAATTTACAGCCCAAACGACTGCCAATGCCTCACGTTTGGTCGTGGAATAGTTGCGCTCGGCCTTAGTCAGAAGTCGACTAGCGTACTCCACGGGGTGTTCTGATTCTCCCTCCCCCTGGACCAAAACCGCACCGATAGCATAGCCGCTTGCATCAGTCTTGATGATATACGGCATTGTTTCGTCATACTGGACAAGCACTGGAGAAGACGATAAGAGTTCACGGAGTGTGGTGAGTGCGTTAATTAATTTATTTAATAATTTACATAATAGGCTTACAGTAAAAGCTAAATCGCCTACAATGTTAGGACTTAACAATAAATACATGACAGTACACAATACACAAACAAATATAAAGTAGCACTAACTATATCTGCAACGTAAATCACTTATTTTAGTAAGCAGGCTCTGCCAACTGTCTGAAAACACATCGGCATCCTGCCTCAGTACTAACTCATTGAGCAGCGCCAACGCACGAACTGCAGGTGCGATACTCGCGCGACGCCCGCTGTCTGCTGTTCGCTGCGTGGGCGGCGGCGCCCCGCGCGTCCTTACTGTTCTGGGACGAATAGACGAATGCCTTCCAATGCCACTGGATTGTCGATTAGCCCCCTAAGTAAAAGACTATAGTGGACAGCGAGGTGCAATTTACGTCTGAAATGAGCCGACTCCGAGCTCCAGTCCGACCATACCGGCCACAAAAAGAGACGGATACAAGAAAGGATAGTAACCGTACTGCTTCTTGTAAAGGTGCCGTGCAAATTTTCTTTGAAACAGCTCAAGCAAAAGTGTATAGCTTGCTTCGATCGGATCCCATATAATAGAGCTGTACTCTAACTTGCTACGTACGTATGTATTGTACAAGACGATAGGTACAGCCGTGCTAGTAAGCTGTGGCGCAGTGCGTATTACGAATCCCAACATTTTATTTGCGCTCTTAGTGATGGAACTAATGTGGCTATGGAAATCCAATCTCGTGTCTAGTTCAAGGCCAAGTTCACGAATAGTTTGGACACGGTCAATAGGATTACCACTGAGTTGGTACGTATAGGCTAGAAGGCATTTGCTTCGATTAAAAGAGATTACTTTGCACTTTTTCTGATTAAAAAACAGACGATTCGCTTGATCCCATCCCGTAACGGCATCTATATCCTGCTGCAATACACCACAGTCAGAAACAGAGTTAACAGTGTGGAACAATTTGAGATCATCAGCAAACAGTAAGCACTCAACATTGATAACAACCAGAGGAAGATCATTTATCATAACCAATTAATCTGGTCTTCTTCCCATTTCCACTTGGCATTCTTTTTGGTCAGGCGTGTGAGCAGCTCTGCGATTTTTGCGAAATTGGGTATGAACCTCCTATACCATGAGCACATCTGGATGAAAGACAGCAAATGTTTCAGATTTCGTGGAAGCGGCATATTCAGTATGGCACTTACTTTCTCTAAGTGAGTCTGCAGTCCATCACTAGTGATGTAATGACCTAAATATTTTACTCGTTGACAGCAAAAGTTACAGTTTTCTCAGTTTGCAGTCAATTTAAACTCTTTGAGCTTGTTAAAAACATCCTGCAGATCCTTAAGATGGTCTTCAAATGTTGAAGACATAACAATCAAATCGTCCAAGTATACCATCATCTTAATGTGACTTAGCGAGATGCGAAATCGATCCATCATTCGCTGAAATGACACCGGAGCGTTACGTAAGCCGAAAGGCATCCTGAGAAAGCGGTACATACCGAAGGGAGTCACAAAACTGGTCTTATTACGATATTCCTCCTTGACGCTGATCTGCCAGTATCCAGCACGAAGATCTATGGTGCTCATATACGGTGTGGGCTGAGCATTGTGGAGCAAATCATCAATTCTTGGTAATGGGTACACATCAGGTGTCGTAACTGCATTGAGCTGCCGATAATCCACGCACACTCTTGTGCTTCCGTCCTTCTTAGGAACCACTACTACAGGCGCGGCCCACGGAGACGAACAGGGTTCGATAATCTTTTCTTCCAGCATCTTAGCTCTTTCTTTCTTATGGATCTCTGTCTTCACCGGTGATAGGCGATATGGCGTTCCAGCGATTGGTTTGTGCTCTCCTGTTTCGATCAGGTGCTCAAAATCCTTCACTGGTTTTCCGTTAGGCGTAAAAACGTCCTGGTTCTTTTCTAAGAATTCGTATAGTACCGTAACATATACCGATGATATTGATGTTGATGGAAAGAGTGTGAAATCAAGCCTTTCAACGTCACACTCTTCATCATAGTTCTGGAGCGAATTTCTCGCATCTTCATAAAGTGCGTCCAATACGGGTGAGTAATTTGCTGGATAATCAACATGAGGTCTTTTTTTAGGAGGCTACGGGAGACCCAATCTGATCAAAGGGCCGTAGGAACGTGCCGTATTGCTCTCCTCTGGAAGCGACGTGGACAAGGAGATGTCGTAATTAGGAACGTCGTCAGGGGCAATGGCACCAAGATAACATTATCTCGAAACTTAATGAAACTCTCTTCGTAGAGCTCAAACTGTTCATCTGGGTCCTCGATGAAATGCCATGTGCACTACGCCAAGCTGATGTCGATGTGAGCGTCTTGGATAAACCCAACGCCGAGAAGTGTCCGGTTGCGACGTGACTCAGGCAGTACTAAGAAAGTTGTCATCACCGTGCGTTCATTTACCTTCACTAGTGAATTGAACATATGTAGGTACTATACTAGGGGTGCAGGTCAGGTGGAGGAAAACACATACTACGACACTTGAATTATATATTGTTTTAACTAATTGTACAGCGATGCGTGGCCCAGAGGCCAAAGCCTCGATGGCGACTGCTTGACGTCTTCGGATTTTCTTCTATTTATAACCCTCGAGACAGTTTGATTTAAATTTAGAATAATACTGTACAAGTGTACATCCAGCATCGTAGAGTTTAAACATCCAACCTCTACAGTACATATTTGTCCAGTTAAATCTACTTGACTAATAAATTAGCTTGTTTAGTAACGAGAATTATAAAATAAATTCGTATCATTCATAGTGTGGACTATTGTATTGGATCACGCCGACCATAATTACGAAAAAATTAGATGAAAATAGCCACCAACTACGAGTAAACACCCTGACATGTTTAGGATTGAGATGAGAGCCTCAAACCCTTGGGTTTGAGCTCACCAAGACTTAAACATGTACATGAGTGATCTTATTGTCAAGGTTAGTACTACCAATGCTGAGCCCGACAGTAAGCGCTCTTGAAAAGTTGCTTGCGATCTGTGAGAGCTACGTCGTGACGAATGGTCTTAGGTACAATGCGACAAATAGCCAGCTACTCGTTTTCAAAGCGGGTAATAAAACGTCCAAAATAGTCCCTCCGATTATGATCCGCCAGTCGCAACTTAAAAGGGAGGGGAAATTTATGTACCGGCGACACTGGCTCAACGAGGCTCTCACAGATGATGCAGAAAGATGCGTAGCGCGTTTGCTGTAAGATGTAATATGATGGTCCGTAGGTTTGCAAGATGTGAAAAAGCCGTGAAGATCACGCTCTTGGACCAAACCAAATACTCGAAAATAGATGATTCAGGATGCAGTCAAATCCTCCCATGTATCAAATGCGAAGCAGTTCAATGATACGTCTATACATTGGCCGTGTTACACTAGACGAGTCAAATGAATTAAATTGGTTGGACGGAGGGTAAATCTGAGATGCAGAGTATGTTAACATAATTTCGTAAAGCAAAATGGTTACACATACAATTATAATCTGATCTGTCTCGAAACCTAGTATTTTTTTTTAATCAAATTTTGTCCATATAAGTAAACAATATTCCTATAGAGTAAAATTCTAAAGTTAACTAATGTGTAAGAACGAAATGCCTAACTGCAAAATTACTTTTAGGTAATTATGAACGAAACTGTTAATGCGAAATGTTATTAAAAAGCCTTGCTCTTACGAGTACTAGAAGTGAAAATTTAATCTCTTTGAAAAGAAGACGGATAAAAAATCGAAACATTACAAGTAAGTGCGATTGCGATTGGCAAAACTAGCAAAACAAATATTAATGTAAGTATTTTTAACTTTAAATACACAAAAATGGTGCAACTTATTTAACAAATACCAAAGGAGAGTTTATTGGCGAGAAATGGACTCACTTTTCTACCAAATCATTGTACTCAGATCTACTTAGAAATAAAAAATAACACAATACGCACATCTCAAATTAGCCGCCGGGTCGGCAAATAATAATTAGTAGGGCGCCAGTATTTAATTTATGCCAAAAGTGCTGTTAACACATAAGTATAAATAAAATTCCTCGCAAAGCTCGATAAGTTCGTATTTTAAAAGTAACCTGAGATGCAGAATCCATTAAGTAAATAAGACGTGGGTACGGTTGTTGTGACTACGGCACTTATGGGATCCTTCGTAAACTAGCTTATTTTATTTTAAATAAAACAGAAAGTCTCATTCGTTGTTTAATGAAACCATCTTCTACTTTAACGTTACGTCTAGCGCGCTATAAATAAACGGTATTTTTTTCATTTTTGATGTTCATTAGAACGTAGACTTCTGATTTATCGAAAAAGCTTTTGCGCACGACTTCGCCCACGTGGAACTCGTTTAAATGGTACTTCCATATGAATCTCCGCCCTCCATTTCATTTCTTAGTGTGTGACTTCTAGGATAGAAACTATCCTATGTTATGTCCCGGGATTCAACATACACATATTTATCACTTTTATATAATAATGGTACCGATGAGGTACCCGTGTGAAAGATGTAATTTTAGGAACTTATAAAATAAGAATTTCCAAAAGTGCAGTTTTCTGCCATTTATTCAGGTACTATCAGCATCACAGTTAACTGCTAACTAACATTAACCTGCCTCTAAATATAAACCTCCGCATAGAACTTGTTAATAGTGCTTCCACAGAAACATTAAAGCCTATTATATTCCTATCGGCGAGATTAACGGATTACATACACACACAGAATACATATACATATGTAAATATGTATCTTATGCCTATTTTCAGTAAGTACAAATTATTGGCAAATGTTACATACACTCGCGGTCAAAAATTCCGGGTCATCCTGAATTTAATAACCGCAATAAGGTTTTTTTTTATAGTTGCATAATATACTTTGACGACCTGTTTAGCCTAGTTGGTAGTGACTCTGCCTCCGAAGCTAGAGGTCCCGGCTTCGAATCCCGGCCAGGACATTATTTGTCCATTTATCAAGGATATTTGTTCTTGGGTCTTGGTTGTTTTCTATGTATTTAAGTATGCATTTATGTATATAAGTATGTATATCGTCTTCTAGTACCCATAGTAGAATCTTTGCTTAGTTTGGGACTAGGTCGATTTGTGTAAGATTGTCCCCCAAAATAAATAAATAAAATACTATTACCAACCACCATCCAACTCATTTATACTCAACAATACAAGTAATTTCCGGGATCCTACCATGAAAATATCAATATCGAAAATGACGTTTTTTGCGATATCTTGCTCCGTTAACGTTGTTTTTTACATGGGTTTTTACGAACCCGATTTAAACCCGGTAACATTAAATAAAGATGATGACAGAACTAAAAAAACGGTACAACCTTGTACTATTTTAGGAATACGAGTTTATTACGGTATTTTACTGACCCGTATTCTTTGTACGCAAGTGTATATTTTCATCAAGCGCAATAAGCATGTACACAACTAGAAAAATACAAATATGTATTTGAACAGTATAATTTCAGCAGTATTAACCAGCCAATTCATAAATAAATAAAATATTCATTATCTGTGCGAATTTCAACTGTCTAACTCTCACGGTTTATGAGGTACAGCCTGGTGACAGACTGATTGATAGCGGAGTCTTAGTAATAGGGTCACATTTTATCCTTTAGGTACGGAACCCTAAAAACTGCCATCAATATACTTGGTAATAGTTGATTAACTTAACTTAATTAAAATATCCTAACTGGTCTTCATCATCTTAACTGAACCACATGATAGGTACCTAGTTTTCGAGAGCATAATATGCACAAATGTTACTTTATAAAATAATAGAATTGCTGTTGATGTGCCAATAAAAATTCAGGAGTTCCCTTGTTTTTTACAGGATCTGGTCATCAGGTCCTGACTTAAACACAATGAGACCAACATGAAAGCATAAACTTTCAAACAAAAAACCAATTTACGAAATCGGTCTTATAGTCGAGTGATCGGTGAAAAAATATTCCGACAAATTAAAAACCTCCTCTTTATATTTAAGTCGATAAAAAAAAACTTGCATACATATGTGGAAAGTTTTATACACTAATTAGACAAAGACATGCTACCTGTAATAAAAGATAATCTCGGTGGACTACCATCGTTCACGTTAGGTATATCAAATCTTATTGAGAAAATCACCCAATTACCTTAGATCGAAAAAGAAAATTAAAGATAGTCCTAAAGCCTCTTACGTGTACATGTATAGTACATCTGACCAACTCTACTGTCACTCATGCAATAGGGTATCCAAGAACATGTTTGTCCTAGCCAGCCATATCAGAGCTAGTAGGCTAAATCCATTTGTTAGGATCGCAGTAATCTAACGCGTTGACGACTATATAATATAATTATGTATGTACTAGCTTTAGCCCGCGACTTCGTCTGCGTAGAACTCATTCTCGCTTTAGAGTTATTTGTTTTCCCATACATCATTCAACCTTCTTTACACCCCCTTAAGAAATGATTACATTCAATATGAAATGCTCTTTACCGCGCACGGCAAATTTTAATAGGAATCCTTTTTTCAAAACGAATCATCATCATCACCATATCAGCCGAAAGACGTCCACTGCTTGACATAAGCCTCCCCCAAAGTGTGACACAATAACCGTTCCTTTGCCAACCGCATTCAGCGGATACCTGCGACCTTTACCTTTACTTGTGGGGGGCTTATGCGCCTTCTGGTACGTAGTCGCCACTCGAAAACATTTCATCCCCAACGGCCAACGGTTCTACGTGCAATATGCCCGCCCACTGCCACTTAAGTTTAGCGGTTCGGAGGGCTATGTCAGTAACTTTGGTTCTACTGCGGGTGGCCTCACTTCTGATCCGATCACGCAAAGATACTCCCAGCATAGCCCTCTCCATTGCTCTTTGGGTGACTTTGAGCCTTCTTATGAGGCCCATAGTAAGCGACCACGTTTCAATGCCATATGTCATCACTGGCAACACACACTGGTCAAAGACCCTTGTCTTGAGACACTGCGGAATATTGGACGAAAAAATGTGCCGTAGCTTCCCGAACACTGCCCAGCCGAGTCGGATTCGACGATTAACCCCTTTCTCGAAGTTGGACCTACCTAACTGGACAGTCTGTCCTAGGTATATATAATCGTCTACAACTTCAAGTAAAAGTGTCCGAGTATAACGGGAGGTGGTGCTACGTGCTCGTGCTTTCAAAACGAATGATTAAGCTTATTTCAGAATATCAAATGTACCGATTCTAGACGATTGAAGCCCGTAAAATATTACATGTACAATGATAAATTCTCGCTACACAGTTCTTCCGTAAAACGTCCCAACAGAGCGGGTTCCTCATGTAAGTATGATGGCCGAAGGCTGGAAGCAGAGTGGCAAAACATGCAAGGCGGAAGGCCAAATATTCACACAGAGCGGGCTTCTTATGTAAGGTTGAGGGCCGAAGGCCTGAAGCTGGGAGGCGAGACACGCGAGGCCGAAGGCCGAGCTTCCCAACAGAGTGGATTCTTCATGTAAAGTTGATGACTAACGGGCCGAAACGGAGTGGCAAGGCATGCGAGGCCGAAGACCGAGCATTCAAATAGAGCGGGATCCTTATATAAGGCTGAGGGCTGAAGGCCCGGAGCGGTGTGGCACGCACGCGAGGCCGAAGGCCGAGCGACCCAACAGAGCAGGCTCCTTATTTAGTGCCGAAATCCTGATGCAGAGGGGCAAGGCATGCAAGTCCAAAGGCAGATCATTCACACAGAGCGGGCTCCTCATGCCGATCATTCACACAGAGTGAAGTGTAAGGCTGAGGGCCGAAGGCCCGAAGCAGAGCGGCAATGCACGTGAGGTTGAAGGCCGAGAGTCACAATGCCTAGACATATAAACCGATAGACAAACAGACACGAATTCTTAAAACTGTTGAAATGTGTTCTGTTTCGATGCCAAGAGCCCTCCAATCGCTCCATGGATTTATCCAATATCTGCAATGTACAGATTTTCAACCATCTCCAGCTGTATTATATGTATGCGGATTAGCATAGATCCAGGGGCCTTTCAGCTCGAAGCACGATTTTTTCTATGGAAATGTTAGTTTAACTTGTTTGTACCAGATGTCACTGGGTGCTATCTCTATCGCACTTGCATATTGAAGTGACAGGGATGCAGCGGTCGTGCGGTTAGTACTTACTAAATACACAACGGCGCTACGATCCATGTGGAGTATTTCACTGGTATCTCTATCTCAGTATATATTTTGCTTTGTGCATAGATCTAAGATGCTTCAACTTCAACTTCATTCAAAATTTCGAATTTAACATGACTTTACTATATTTGACGGCTAAAACTGTATAAAAAAGAAACCCTTTGTACGCCGTAAGGTAGAACATAGCTGAACATTATCAATGTATTTTCAACATCCTGTATACCTATGATTCACAAATAAAATATTTTGATTTTGATTTTATACAAAAAATCATCTTGATCTGTTCAGCCGTTTTTGCGTGATTGAGTAACAAACATCCAAACATCTAAACTTTCGCATTTATAATATTAGTGGGATAATAATCAGTGATCGTAACTTTTGTAGCATTTTCGGTGCAGCGTAGTGGTGTTAACGGAGTTGGTATGGCCAAATACTTTTTAAACAATTAATTAAGGTCAATATTATCGTTATTAACGCTAATGAATCCTAAGAATTTAAAGCAGTTATTCCAATTCCGTTAACACCATTACGCTGCCCCGAAAATGCTATAAAAGTTACGATCACTGCTCATCACATATAGCACATTATTTTCTAACACTAATATTTGATTTGATTAAAAAACGTGCACAATTATCTAACAATAACAATTATCTCATTTCTTGCAGCTAAACATAACAGAAAAAAATAAAATATTATAGTTTCTTTCATTCCAAATGGTACAATGAATATTGAGTAATTAGCAAAATGTTAACGAGAGTCACCGCGCAAACAGTAAAGTAACGTATTATTTAGCGTTGAATATTAAATTGTTACTATAATAACCGCACACATAACACTCCCAGTAAATTAACAGCGTATTTACTCAGCAGTTCTGAGTATTTCGAAATATTTACGGCAATTCCTCTTTGGTTCGGCTTAGTAGCGCCGAAACGTTAATTTGCAGGAATTCTATCTCATACTTACGTTACGCATTTTACATTGCTTTCAATGTAGAATTGATTTCAATATGTTTAGTGTAATTGTTTCTACGCATGCTATCACAAAACGACCGCGTGTAACATGTATGGAAACTGTCAAATGTCATTTGTAAATATTTTACAGTCATATAAAAATTGGTGAGTTGTGAGGTGAGAGGTGAGGACGAGTCGGTTTCTGAATAACACCCTAAGTAAATTCAAATGCATAATCCGAAAGTATACTTGTATAAGAAATTGACCGGTACCTAAAAATCGAGTCTCTACGTGTCGCCCCCCGCCCCTTTACCACTGACAGAGGTATAGTTGACATGACTCATGACTCTTCGTTATAAATTGTAACATGAGGCATTAAAAAAATATTAAGAAGACTGTGTGTAAATAAATTATAATGAAATATGGAAAAAAATGTATTTTAAAAGTATAATGTCATAAAATTGTAAATGAATATATAAGTATACTAAGTAGTCGTTCCTGTCTTCAAAGTTCACATTTTAAGGTCGAAACGCACAGAGCGGACGCGTCGCTGTGCGGAGCGGAGGTTTTGTATTTTTGATCTTTCCGAAACAGTAGACTGTCGATTACTGCTTCACATGTCACACACGCCGTCTGCGCTCTATCGCGCTACCGAGTACCGTATGGTTTTTGATGCGATGTGCCCCGGACCGCGATTGCTTTCCGAAAAACCGACATCGCACCGCAACGCGCTCTTTGCGATTTTAGCTTAGGCTTATATATTTTATAATCTTACTTTTGTACCCGAATGTGCTAAATAGCTCGTAATGTATCCGGTTCCTTGGTATTCTTTATCCGCAAAAAGAAGAAAAATGCACCAACAAGAAGTACGCGTAAGATGGTTCTAGGATGTAATAAATTGAAACAACGGTGTCACAAATGCTATATAAGTTTTTCTTTAAAACGTTCTGAATAAGTAAACTACAATTCCAGTCCATAACGAAGCTAACTATTTGATCTAGGTAATCATGAAAACTGAAAGTTACCGACCCGTACCTACAAGACGGGAAAGTTGTTGAAATAATACGAAAAATAAAACCTTTATAAACATCGACTGTTTAGCCTTGGCGGTACTGACCCTGCTTACGAAGTTTGCGATTGAAGAATCGAAACCCGATAAGTAATGTTTGTTCCCGAGTCATATTAATGTTTTTCGGTGAGCATTTCTTTGCTAGCAGAGCTACACTTGCATAGTTACGTACGTCTGTGGTCATCCAATAGGTGGCTGATTTAGTTTTGGACTAAGGTCGTTTTGTGAATGATTTTGATTGCACAAATGTTTATTTTAACTGATGGAAATTCAAACTAATCACTTAAAAGCAAAAAATCTGGTCAGTATTATAGATTTTACTGTGTTGATTTCAACTCTATAGACAATTTAATGTTACGTACTTAAATACATAAAATGGACAACGCCTGTTATTGAATGTTTATGTTATTTTATAAACACAAACAAGTACAAAACGGCGTTATATTGGTTAGTAACAAAACCAAAATTAAAAGTAATAAACGTTTTATACATCAAATTTTAACACTTAGTTCCTGGTATAACCCCCGTGTGCTATCTGCACAGCTGCGATGCGATTCTGCATGCTGTCAACCAAGTTATTGTAACACTATTGGGGAATGTTCTCCCATTCCTCTCCCAATGCGTTATTCAGTTCACGAAGTTTTATTGAAGCAGGGTCTCGTTGTCGGCGTCGTACAAGTTCGTCCCAGGCATGCTCGATTGGGTTAAGATCGTAGCTGCATGCTGACCAGTTCTGTACCATTTTTGATCAGTACTAGCTCTGTTCTGATTTCCGCAGAAAATCCAGCCAACATGAGTACCGAACCACCGTCGTATGCAACCTTTAATACGTGCTCGCATAAATCTCACTCATGGTCTTCTGTACACCATTAATCTTCTCTCATCTAGGTCTGCTTGCTGCTGGTTGGTGTAAGATCGAACCAGTTTATAGAAACCGTTGACGAACACGCTTAACTGTTGACAAAGATACACCGACTATTCTTGCTGTATGTCACTGGTTTCGCCGATTTTCCAGTGACATAATGACTACTATAATACTGACCATTAAATACCTTGGACACGTTAAATAAAATTGTGAAAGAATAAAAACAGAATGCTAAGACAGATGGAAGAGAACGAAATACTATTTTCGGAAAAACGATCATTTGTTTTATGCCTTTATGTATATCAATCACATAATTTTAGTACTTATAATTAAGCAGCGTTAAATTGTCCATAAGGTTTAATTTATTTTATTTACCTAAGTGAATTCGTTCTCAGAATATCATGATTTATGAATAGTATGATAGTGACCCGATTTTTTGTTTGTTTTCGAGTGTAGATAAGATTTAAAATGAGTGATTCAATACATTAACGGATAAACCGTTTGGTATATCATCTGATGATACATGACATGATACATGATACACTCACGAGTAAAAAAATCGACTCACTGCATTTTTCTTCGTTTAAGAGACTTTTCTGGAAATCGGGCGATTTTATAGGCTTTCTTATAATGGAATTTAATTATTCTCTGATATTTTAGCTTTCAGATAAATTAAAAGTCGGGAAATACGAATCAGGAATTTTCAAGTGGTATACGATTTACTGATTAGTGAGAATTTACGTGTTATTCAACCCATAAGTTACGCTCCCTTTGATATCTAAATATAAAATCAGATGTCTAAATATACCCCATTATTCATATAATGTACGGACCTATTAAACCTAACTATAATGTGCTTCGTCCCTTTCTCACCAACATAGGTGTCTTCAGCAGGCGTACGATGGTTGCCGTTTTATCACTTATCGTCGTGGATAAGACATTCGTTACGTTCTGACAAGTATGTGAGTGCGAGAGTGACGGGCGTCTTATCCACAACGATAAGTAATAAAATGGCATCATCATACGCCCGCTGTCCTAACTAACATGTTTATAGTGACACTTATAAAAATCGAATTTTAATGGCATTCTAGTTAAAACGGGTTTGATGAACATTTATGAATAGTCATTAGTTATTCGTATCTTATAAAGCCATTAAAATATATCTATACCTTTGAAAAACATGAATCCCCTTTGGACGATCTTGGGCAACTTCCTTCTTTGTCGCAAAAGACATTTTACATTTTGCATATTGCTACTTCGTACCGTTCCCAGGAAATTATCAATTTGCCAGTGTTGTCAATAACGCGCCATTGACACTAAGATGCAATTATAATTGTTTGTTAATTAATGACAGCCACAAAGCGGTACCTTGCCGGGTGTGATAAATATTTTATTCATTGAAAGTTATACTTTCCTTATAATGAAGTATCATATAATTATAATGGAAGCCTGCTGTTCCACCGAAATAATGTTGGCCAAATTTATATTCAGAACTAGAATTTGAATTCTTTTCACATTATATTTATAAGTCAAAACCCAATTCACTTAAATAATCACTGGTAAAAATATTAATACTTACACAGCAATGTTCATTAGAACGATGGTTATTTTGACAAATGTTTTTATTTTGTAAATTTATTGGACGTAAAATCTTTGTTTAAATAAATGATTGCCAAAGGTTTATTTTATACCCTATTTATCTTTTTTTAAAGTACAATGGCGAATGAATTTGAGAATGAAAAACATAAAAACCATTCCACCAAAAACCTAATCAGACCTCACGTGGTCTTGCCTGTCCTACCACTAGATTATATCCAGAATTAATTCGACGTATTCCTGACCGTAGGCGATGGAGATATAATGTATGGGCGAAAATCGATATTTTCCAAGTATTTTTTAATTTTGCCTCAGAAGGGTTCGAATCCCGGCCAGGGCATTTATTTGTGCATTTATCACGGATATTTGTTCTTGGGTCTTGGATGTTTCCTATGTATTTAAGTACGTATTTATCTATATAAGTATGTATATCGTCGTCTAGTACCCATAGTACAAACTTTGCTTAGTTTGGGACTAGGTCGATTTGTGTAAGATTGTCCCTCAATATTTATTTATTTATTATTATTTATTAAGTTTGGTTTACACCCAGACTAAACCTTTAACTGTAAATTCACACCTACCCGCAAATGAGGTTCTGAGTTGAGCGCGCCCGAAACAAACTGCTGACTAAGTATTTTCTGCCAGGAGCCCGGACGGGCGGCGAGGGTCTAATTTCCAGAAGCAAAAAAAGACTGTGAAGTTGAACTGCGGCTGGGTTCTCACTAAACACGTGTTAAGTTTACTATACTTTCTTTTGGCTGTTGATAGATATTCTAACTACTCAACGGCGTAACCGAATTTGATTAATGGTTCGTCATTACATTAGATTCATCTAGATAGCGCGGGTGTCAATGGGTATAAAAAATATTGCGACTATTATGCGTTCTAATGAGATAGAGAAAAAGAAGTCATGCCCCTCGGGTGTATAAAAAAAATCTT
This sequence comes from Notocelia uddmanniana, assembly GCA_905163555.1. Lineage (NCBI taxonomy): Eukaryota > Metazoa > Arthropoda > Insecta > Lepidoptera > Tortricidae > Notocelia > Notocelia uddmanniana. The sequence continues at coordinate 56,628,832 of LR991052.1, forward strand.
TAAAAGCCGATTACGAAAACGTACACAATCTATATTTATGAAGACGCCATAGCCTCTACAATAAATTCTAAATTAATCAACATTCATAATTGTTCGGACCTGCTTTTTAAAATTGAAGCCCATATTTCAATTTACTTACTAAAGTAGTGTCTTTTTAGGGTTCCGTAGTCAACTAGGAACCCTTATAGTTTCGCCATGTCTGTCCGTCCGTCTGTCCGTCCGTCCGCGGATAATCTCAGTGACCGTTAGCACTAGAAAGCTGAAATTTGGTACTAATATGTATATAAATTACGCCGACAAAGTAGTAAAATAAAAAGTGGAAAAAAATATTTTATTAGGGTACCTCCCCTATACGTAAAGTGGGGAGTGATTTTTTTTTTCATTTTAACCCTAACGTGTGATATATTGTTAGATAGGTATTTAAAAATAAATAGGGGTTCACTAAAATCATTTTTTGATAATGTTAATATTTTCGGAAATAATCGCTCCAGAAGTAAAAAAAAAATGTGTCCCCCCCCCCCTCTAACTTTTGAACCATAAGTTTTAAAAATATGAAAAAAATCTCCAAAGTAGAACTTTATAAAAACTTTGTAGGAAAATTATTTTAAACTTGATAGGTTGAATAGTTTTTGAAAAAATTACAAAAATAATTTCTGAACTAAGTTTGTAATTTAACCGTATAAACAGGTGTTTATTGTACCTGTCATTTCTACAAAATCACAATGAAATGACGTGCTTTCAAAGGTTTTGTGTTTCTGTACTTAATATGTCAACTTAATGTGACGGACGGAAAACTACGGAACCCTACACTGAGCGTGGCCCGACACGCTCTTGGCCGGTTTTTTTTCCCTAAACTTTTATACATCTTACGATGTAGTCCTATTTAGAAAATCCCTCATCTGACATCATCAATAGATACAAATATATCGGGCTGGGTATTCGCTCCACTGGCAACCTGGCTCTCCCTGCTTTTCTCTCATCTGTCCATAGCACCGTCGCCCTCATCGGTGGTATCCTTCACGTCACTAATCCCACTGATTTGGTTGTGACGGGCTTGGCAGATGCAGAGTCAACTTAGACAGCCGGTTTCCCCGGTGAAGATCTACTCTCGGAATAAACCAGCCAAGCCACCTGGGACCTAATAAGTAAAAACAATGTACGATTCACTTTTAGCAAACTGCCCAAATTCTACTGAGCGTGCTGGAAATATCCGAGCCTGAGTCGGGGCATTCGCTACACGGTTTGCCGTCGAGGATCATTGGATACCTTTTGGACCCGGCTTCTTTGCGTGTAGCGATATGCCTCCTCAGGCTTGGTCTCATCCATGCTGCCGCTGCAGTAACCCAGTAGACAACCTTGGGCGCCACGGTCTTTACTGCCAGTCGAGTGCCGGCCGATATTACAGGCACACGACACTAAACGACTTTATTCGCAGAGCCCTTGGCTTGTCTGCGGCGGACGGGAAAAGACCTGACGGTTGCACGCTTGTGTCCTGGTTTTTGGGGCGACACGCGTGGACACGTTGGCCCTGTCCCACGTCCGGCGTTCGGCCCGGAAGCCGGGGTCTGCCGCAGATGACGCCCAATTGGTCAAGTGCCGCAAATAAGCTTTTTTGAAAAGCAATTACATATTTGCTGCACTTGCAGTAGAAACGTTTGGACCATGGTCATCTGACACTAAATGCATAGTGAAAGATCTGCCTAAATATTTATACCAAAAAAAACGACTCCAATTTTGTACTTGCTATGCCACAATTTGTGGTTTCCGTGAGCCAATTTGTGGTTTCCGTGGGCCAATTTGTGGTTTCCGTGAGCCAATTTGTGGTTTCCGTAAGCCAAACCTACAGAAAATACCGAAATCGCGCATATGCCTATCAAATTCGAGGAGTTCCCTCGATTCCTTCTAGATCCCATCATCAGACCTTCACCAAATTTATATGGGACCAATGTCGCGGTACCTGCTTTGAAACAAAAAAAGAATTATCATAATCGGCTAACGTGGTCAAGAGTTATATCGGGGAACATACATACATATTATATAAAAAAAAAGTACACGCAAACATGCAGACGAACTGAGTACCTCCTTCCTTCTATTGAAGTCGGTATAAATTAGTCAGTGTATCTGGCGACCTAAGGGCAGGTTCCTACTTCACCCAAAGGCTGAGTATGGCAATTCAGCAGGGAAATGCGGCCGGCGTGCTGGGGACAAAATCTATTTAATGTAACTATTTGTTAACGTATGAATTATAAATAAATAACATCTATTTTATATTATAAAATTGTACATATTTTCATAACATATGGTGTTAAACAGTGAATGGTGGCAGTCAATTGGTGTTGAATCCTAAAAAACAGATACGTTTTTATTGTATTTTTTATTTTTAATTACTGAAGGTGAAAACTTGAAAAAGGTAACTCCCTTATTTTACCTCGTATCGCCGCTTTCTGACTGTTTAATGGCCGTAATGGAGACAGTACTGTTGCACTAACATTAAAATTGGAATTGTATTGGATGGATTTTCGATAATTTTATACCACAATCAAGCATATGGACGCGTGCAATTCCATATGTTCGCAATGTTTGTATCAGCGTCACTGATATATGTGCTTGGTGTTTGTACACAAAGACTACCGCCTTCTTTAAATATGAGCCAGGTGACGTTCTGCTATACCTCATACCACTTTATAGCAGACGTAGGGCACAGCGGAACATCAACTCGCTGCTCATATTTGGAACAGCCCAACTGGGGAAGTACCTCCACCTTACAGAAGACCCCAGCCATAATAACACCATTATTGGCTTACGGTATGTAGTGTTGTGTTCTTCGTGGCGAGTAAGGTCGCCAGAGCTCCCTAAAATACGCTGTATTGAGAGTGAAGAACTTGCATATGTCTAACTGACAACACACCGAATCCTCAAGTTAATCAAGGCTCGGCAACACGCTTGTGATTCTTCTGGAGTCGCAAGCTTTCACAGGTTACGATGTATGTTTGCCATCAGGCAGGCAGTAAGCTTGTTTGCCACCGTTGTAGGCTCCTCTATGGAAAGGCATACGTAGTGATTTTCAAATTTATGACTGTATGTATAATTGTTTCACTGAGAGAGCCGAAACATGATTGCTTAATGCTTATATTGTCTCGATATAAAAAACTCCCCCAACTCAAACAATAGGTACATTGTTAAACGACAAACAAGTTAAAACGATATTATACCTCATCTAAAATCTCACAAGAGGGAATGAATATATACACAGTTTGACGGAGTCAGTTGTGTATCAAAATTTATCAAACAAAGCCATTCCCGAAAAGTGGTGCATCTCGTTTACTCGTGCGGGACAGATATAGCGTGTCTCTTACACAAGGGACGTGGTTTGGAGAAACTTAATTATATTTTTTTCTAATCCTAGCCTATAAGTATGTTAAGAATGTTTCCATTCTAATTTAATAAGCATCAAAATTTAGTATTATTTTGTATTTTATTATAATTACGAGTATCATCGGTTTCTTTTCCAGGCATGGACCCAAGGAAGTTGCCACTTCATAAAAGTAGTTTATGCTTCGTTCTTACCTTAGGGAGTTCTGAGAAATAAACAGCCACTAGCTATGCAAGATGCCCACTCCCACTGACTTGTGCACGCAGACTAGTAGTATGTTCATTGTAATGAGATGGCGAGTTGTGTCACATGTGTCGGACTTACCTACAAGGGTAAATTATAAATCGATAGTATACCTTACCTTTACGTATTACGAAATTACTGTAAATGATTCCAAAATAATTTTAGAAAAATTATTAATCAATCGTAGCGTCTACAGCCAATTCACTCGCTGTACCGAAATGACGTAAGCTTCATTTCAATTTTGATAATCGCCTTCCCGTCAAATTTTTAATGAAAAGTTTACTTAAAGTGCTGTTGTTACCAAAATGCGTTTTACTCTACTTCTGCAATTGCTGACAATTATGAGTGTACTCATAATATTAGGTACATAAAAACCCTAGGTTTACTGCTGTATTACGTTTATCCTTCAATTGTTGTGTGAGTTGAATAAGCGTCGGTAAATATACAAAGATTTTATAATAACTTCAAACGGAAGGCCTTACCGATTTAAACGATTCGAAGGGATGTGTCCCATTCTGAAGGGGATTACACTATTGGTATGATATCAACTTCATACTTGGGACGCATACCGTGCGGATGTGCTACCTGCAACACAGTGTTCGGACGCTCCGTAAAAATTAAATGTTTTAAGTGGTATTTACATCGCCAAGTAAATTTGTTTTGTTAGGTTTATAAACAGTGACCTAAGTGACAAAATCTGAGTGTATTAGAAAATTTATAAACAGTGATATAAGAATGAAATGCACATATTAAATCATTCTACAAATTCAGTGTGCTACCGTCAAGACTTCGTGTTTACGTTGTGCAAGTGATTTACTCAAACGGGTAACCGCCAGCGTTTGCACGGCGCTTCTCGCGACCTAAAAGAGTGTAATAGAGGTAACTGTTAGCGATGAATTGCATGAAATGCAATACTATAATAGCTTCGGCTGATACAATAAAGTGTGTAGCATGACGGGAAAACTGTCATTACTGGTGTACGGGACTGTCCGAGCAGGAATTTAAGAGGATTTCCCCATGAATCTACAGAAGTGGAAATGTCCTAAATGTAAGGCTGCCAAAAAGCCACCAACTCCGAGTTCCAGTGCTCCGAAATCGCCCTTGGTATTAAATGAACAGTCAATCGATAACAACGACCACCACCCGTCGATTGTGAGCATGGATACCGAAGCATTATTGACCAGCATGAACAGTAAGTTCGAGCAGTTGACTCGCGAGATGAATTCCATTAAAGAAAAATTTAATACCAAACTGGACGCATAGCTTCAGTAGACGTTAATAGCCACAGTGGTTCGGCTGTGGTCGACGGAATGAGTTTGTTCGGGTTAAAGCAGTATAACTTGTTTAGGAATGAAAATGATAGGATATTGGATTTATTATTCTACAACAGAGACTGTGAAGTCATGAAACCCGATATTGAACTATCAAATATAGACAAACATCATCCCATCATCACTTTTGATTATAGTACTCCATGCTTGATCCCGATAAAATCAACACCCAAGTACAATTATAGGATAGCTGACGATCTATCAATTTCTAAGAAAATAAAAGAGGTGGATTGGAATCATGAACTATGTCATTTGCCGGCGGAGGCCGCGGTCGCCCGTTTTTATGAGCTTATATACGATATAATTGATAGATTTGTACCACTAAAACGCGATAAAAGTTCAAGATACCCGAAATGGTTCTCGGCGGCCCTTAAAAGTACTTTAAAACGCAAAATTAAAATATGGCGTCGTTGGAAAATATACGGCTCGCTGAGGGACTATTCAGAATACTCCCTGCTGCGAAAACGCTGTAAATTGCTGATAGTGGAGTGTTTCAATTCCTATACAAATAATATAGAAGTGGCATTGCAGCAGAATATTAAAGCATTTTGGTCGTATGTTGCTTCTCTCAAAAGCAAAACTTCAGGGTTCCCGGCTTCAATGTCTCACGGAGATAAGTCAGCAAACACACCAGAGGGCATAGTCAAACTATTTTCCGATTTTTTTCAGTCAGTTTTTGAGCAGGGTGAAAATAGTAAAAGTACCGATCTAGATATCTTGCCGTGCTCGGAAATAGGTGTTAATTTGTCGGATATTGTTTTCACTGAAATTGATGTACTAAAAAAACTAAACGCTTTAGATATCAAAAAGGGGGCCGGTCCTGATAAAATCAGTCCTCTTTTCAATAAAAATCATTCCTCTGCATTAGCCGCTCCACTGTATATAATTTTTAATAAATGTCTCAGACTAGGTATATTTCCGAAATGCTGGAAAATATCCCACGTGACTCCAATCCACAAATCAGGATCTAAATCCCACGTAAATAACTATAGGCCGGTCTCCGTGCAGTCTTGCATTCCCAAGATTCTTGAAAGTGGTTCATGACTCAATATAACCTCTTATTGAGAGTTTTCTTTTGCCCGAACAGCATGGATTCGTTAAAAATAAATCTACAGTAACCAATCTGTTAATTTATACCAATTTTCTTTTTGAGTATATGGATAAAAGGAAGCAAACTGATGTTATTTTTACTGATTTTCGCAAAGCCTTTGATAAGGTCGACCACCTTTATCTTCTTAAGAAACTAGCTTTTAACGGAATCCGGGGCAATCTTCTTCGCTGATTTGCATCTTATCTATCGAATAGAACACAGGTTGTAGTCATTAACGGGTTCAAGTCTAACGTTGCTAACGTAACCTCGGGGGTAATTTAAGGTTCTTTTCTGGGTCCATTATTATATATTATATTTATAAACGATATCAAGTCATGTGATGATTGCAGATGAAGATGATTGCAAATTACTCCAAACAGATTTAGATTGCTTCAATGAGTATTGTCGTTTTAACAAACTGCAGCTAGCAGCCGAAAAATGTGTACAAATGTCATTCACAAAAAATCGCAAGAGGCCCATGACATTTAATTATAACATAGGTGGTACTCAATTAGGGAAGGTCTCTTTGGTCCGCGACTTAGGAATTTTATTTGATGATAAGCTTCACTTTAGCGAACATGTTGAACGTATCGTCGCTAAAGCCTATCAAATGTTAGGTTTTGTTTGAGATCTGCTAAAGTTTTCAAAAAAACTGCTTCATATCTACTATTATATAAAATTTTAGTTCGACCGCGCAGCTGGAATACGCTGCAGTAATATGGAACCCTTTTTATGCTAAATATGCACAATCTATAGAAATAGTGCAAAAAAAGTTCCTTAGAATAATAAGTTGCTAAAACACTACAGAATTTCGTCGTTGTTAGCAAGGCGTAAGGTATCCGATGCGATAGCCCTGTACAAGATTTGTAACGGGCAGTATAATAGCGCGGAACTTCTACATAAGATTCAGTTACGCGTACCACCACGATGTAGAACACGCTCCAACGCCTTATTCGCCGTCCCAGTATGCTCCAGCAACGCAGGGGTGCGCGCACCTCTGCGCCGCATGTGCAATGGCTTTAACAAGTGCCTGGTCTCAGTCGACATATTCAACACTTAACACTGGTCCAGTACAAAAGCCAAGTTCTCAAGTTGATCCGAGATGATGATTAGGGATAAAAAAAAACTCAAAAAAAGAATTATAAGTACAGGAATAAGTGTATTATTATCTTTTGTATATGTTTCGCTCTTGCAAAAAGTGTTTTAATTTTTAGTTATATTAATATTGATTGTTGGTATGTTGGAACTCTCTTATAATGTCTGAAATACTTTTTGTTTTGTCCTGAATCTCTTTTTTTTTCTAAATTGTTTATATTTAGTATCTTTTGTTCTCAATTGTGTTGTGTGATGTAGTACATTTATAAGCAATGTATCTCTTGGTGGAAACTGTTTAGGACTTAGATGCATGTTTAGTAGTAATTAATCTGTAAGTTTTTTCCTTCGTACATCTATGTTTGATTGTTCTCCTAATAAATAAATAAATAAATAAATAAATAAATATCGCTTCCACGCATGCTAAACCTAGCGTGGTAAAACGAGTGGGCACAGCGAATGTAAATTTCGTATCAAAACCATAAGTTGACCGAAACCGACCTTCAGTAAGGCAATGGGCGTCGCTGGGTAGATTAATCTTGCAAAACGTCATCCAACTCTCCTGGCGCTCGTTGTCAATTCTAACTCGGTGAACTCTGTGAAACTGTTACATTTTATAAATATTGGACCTCGTATGCTACAACTCTAAATGTACTATACAGTGTTATATATTTTTATGATATTTATTGTGACGACTGTTATGATTTTTACAAATGGTAAGTACAGCTCAAAGACATAAACTATAACTGGACTGCCGTCGTCCAAAACCTTGCCAAATATAATTTAGTATATACAAGATAAATTACTTAATGCACAGATAAGTTTATAAAAAGTGCCTAACTTTGGCTTAGTGTGTTCTTGTCCCACATATTGTCATGCCAATAGGGTGATCAAGAGCAAAGAAGCTTCTTGTTGTAGAACTTACGTAATGGCGAATATAGATGAAATGGACGAACAAGTAATCTTGCACTTACTAGTAATTAATAGTTCGCTTGGCCTAGTCACCTAAATGATCCACCGTAACACTGCCTGATAGGACTGTAGCACTGGTGAAATTTTCAGTTTCAATAATTCTTAAGTCACTTTCTTCATGTTTTTAACATACCTATGTATTTAATACATCTTAGAGGTATACTTTGTTTTGTAGTGTCAATATATCACAAACTCAAATTCAATGATTCCATGGATAGAAGTGATACAATTTATAAGCATCCGAAGTAACGCTGAAAATGGTAACAATTCAATATAAAACATAATTTATTTGTTATATGATTTCAGTTTAGCTAAATATAACCAGTCTCGTATTTCCAACCTTTGGAAAAAACGTTGAGGGTTGATTGGTAATACCCGAGAATAAAAGTATAGTTAAATACGAACTTTATTAGTCTAGTTAACGCTTGCCATTATCGTCCACTAAACTATTTTTTTTTGAATTTTGGGCATTATTATGTTGTAGAAGGTTAACGCAAGTGATTAAGGCTGTTAAGTGATTAAGACTGGTAATACAGCCGTTATTTAATAAAAATAATAGTACATTACTGCAGAGGCCGTGAAGTAATTGAGCCGAGGATTGTATAGTAGTTTTCTCAAACATGTTAGAAAAAAAAACAATAAAAAAACTACAATGTAAAAAAAATACAAAATATCCAAAAATAGCAAAGCATCACGAAAAATAACGGAAATTAAATAAAAACTACAAAAAAATCCAAAAAACACGAAATAAACCAAAAATATCAAAATAATTAAAAATTAAAAGCATAAGAACACGAATAATGCTACAAAAATACCAAAAAACATGAAAAAACAAAAAACTGATGAAAAGTACTTAAAAACACGAAAAAACTTTAAAATATCCAGAAACATCAAAAAACGCTACAAAATAACACGAAAAAACTAAAAAAAAATATCAAAATTCACGAAAAATTCGAAAGAAACAACAAACCACGCGAAAAATGCTACAAAAATACAAGCATGACTTAAAAAAACACGAAAGAACTAAAAAAATACAAAAAAAACACGTAATACTTGTAAAAAAGCCAAAAACAAAACAAAACTGAGGAAAAGTACAAAAATAACAAAAAAAAAGCTTTTAAACAGTCCAAAAACATAAAAAAAAACACAAAAAAACACTACAAAATAACAAGTAAAAACAAAAAAAAAAAAAAATTCACAAAAAATTCGAAAAAATACTAAAAATACGAATAATGCTACAAAATTCAAGCACGATTTAAAAAAAATACGAAAGAACTAAAAAATACCAAAAACCACGTAAAAACTAAAAGAAATACCAAAGAACATGAAAAAACAAAAAAACATGACGAAAGTACAAAAAAAAATTCGACAAACTTATAAAAAAGCAAAAAAAAATACAAGAAAATACGAAAATTTTAAACAGTCCAGAAACATCATAAAACACGAAAAACGCTACAAAATCACAAGTAAAAACAAAAAAATACCGTAATTCACAAAAAAAAATCGAAAAAAAAACAACTAAAAACACGAAAAATGCTACAAAATACAAGCACCATTTAAGAAAAACACGAAATAACTAAGAAAATACCAAAAAAACACGTAAAAACTAAAAAACATGGAAAAAAATAAAAAAACACAAAACATGCTACAAAGTAACAAGAAAAAAAATACATAAATACTCGAAAAATTCGAAAAAAACAAAAACAACAAAATGCTATAAAAATACAAGAACGATAAAAAAAACGGAAAAACAAAAAAAAATCCAATTTACATAACATATTAAAAATATATATAAAAAATCGTGGCAATTGGCACTATATAATATTTCCTTTATCAGTTGATTTTAGTAAGCAAATTTAAAAAGTTCGAGCAGCGGCCAATAATGTTAGTTTCATACATTCGCCATACATTACTTCTTGGCCGCCGGCCAAGAAGTAATGTAGGGAGCCATAAACAGGTAACTTCATGTCCTCTTTTCGTGACATTAATGCATACATTTAGGCGCATGTTTGAGAAATAGTACATTACTACAGAGGCCGGGACAAAAGGGGTTGCCGGCCGAAGACATATAGACGGCTGAGCGAAGCAAGGCCGGATAGGTCTAAGGCCGGCAACCCCATATTTCCCGCCGAGGTATGTATAGTGCTTTTCTCAAACATGCAATGAAATAAACAACAAAAAAATCAAAGTTTTATTTTTAATACGCATAGTGGCAGAATGTCATGATGCCTGTGCCACAAATTTATGTGGAATGGAAATTAAAAAAGAAGACTTTGCCGGCCTAGGCCTGCAAGATTTGTATGAAATTCCATTAACTACCTCTTGTCCTAGCCGCACTTGAAACGTCATACTTCGCAGCCTATTTATTATAAGGAACATAATATCAATATTTCATTGCATGTTTGAGAAAAATAACATATTTTCTACCTTTGAGGGCATTTATCGTATGTATCTACTCATTTGATCTTTGGCGTGTGTATCATTTTCGCATTACTGTGTATACTAAGCAATTAACGAGTGATTATTCCTAAGAATTTACACTAAAATATTTATAATGTTAGCTCTATATCACGCAAATACGCTGCTGAGTAATTAACTCTTCGTTTCTTTGCTCAATTGTATAGAAATACGGCAAGTAAAATATAAATTTATTTCCATAAAAATAATATGTAAAAATAATAGTACATTAATATTGAGGCCGGGAAAGGAAGGGTTGCAGGCCAAGTAGGGATAGATACGCGGATAGGTATACGCAGATAGGTATACGCGGCCTGTAGCCCAAGGTTTCTCGTCAAGATATGTATAGTGCTATTCTCAAACATATGCAATGAAATAAAAAAATACATTACTCAAAACACAAATTTAACAGACGCCATGTTTGACATTAAAATAAAATAAAAATCTCTTCCTGGCGTAGGCTTTCTATTTTGTATGAAATTCCTTTACAGTTCTCCTGATTAGTTCCGCCTGCAACGTGATACTTTGAAGCCTGTTATAATTATAACGCACGTAATGAGGAATTTTCATTAAATGTTTGAGAGAAAAATATTTTTATAATATGTTTACTAATGAAGCTAAAAACGAAGACTCGCTGCTGTACCATTATTTACCATTTTTTATTTATTTATTTATTTTATAACTTCATTTTTGGAAAAGCGTTTGAAATGCCTTCACAGTAAACTATGTAGGTTATATGAAATATTACCCAACTTAAACTATTTTTTAATACATATACCAACCACCAAACCAAAATAAAATCCAAGTTGGTTTAGACATTAGCTGCCGGTTTTCCTATTAAGAATATAGCGGTTGGCGGCGGTATGATACGAAATTGCCACCATTCTCACGACAATGGTAAGGTGTCTTACTTAAAACCAATTAAACATAAAATTAAATTGACGAAAAATAGTCAATAAATGACAAGGCATACTTATTTTCAAAATACTATAGTCGCATACTAGTCATATCGGGTACTTATCAAACAGCCTTCATGGTAAATTCTAGCAACTTTCCAGATGTATACAGGATGTTTTAACCCTTAACTTTGCAAGAAATAGAGAATCCCTAATTCAAGCTTCGGTGACGCTGAATAGTCATACCACAGTCATACTCATACCGGCCAAGAAAAAAATACAAAAAGACGGTCAAAGAGAAACCCAGTGGACGTTGCCAAGTTAAAGGAAGGCAATTTATAAAGGCTTCGTCTGCCAGGCTTGCGCCGGGTAACTATCGTCCCCAAAACTGCTGGCAGGCAGCATTTTCCCGCTACACTGCGAGACTCAGCCTTTGGGCGAAGTAAATAATAAATTCAGGATATTACTTAAAAAAAACCGGCCAAGTGCGAGTCAGACTCGCGCACGAAGGGTTCTGTACTATAATCTAAACAACATTAGACACATTATTATAACCTTTTTAAATAAAATTTCAATAATAATATCTGGTTAAAGAACTTTATTTTCTCTAAAGAAATTTACATTTCACTTAGAAAAGAGAAAATATACATATTTATACTTAAAGTAAACAGTGAGTAGGTAAAAGTAAATAATAAGTACAATTTAATGTTTGGGTGGGTACATTAAAATATTATTTTTTTATGTAATAAGAACGTTAAATTATCAAGTAGTATTTTGGTCAAGTGCGAGTCGGCTTTTAGTTTTCACATACATTTTGAGACCCAGCGCCTGATGATTATATTATTAAAAGGTTTTTTGTTTGGGAGCTCCCTTAAATATTTATTTTATTTTGATTTTAGTATTTGTTGTTACAGTGGCAACAGAAATACATCACCTGTGAAAATTTCAACTGTGTAACTGGATAAGGCCGTAAATTTTGCCACTTTTTGAAAAACAAAAGTGTAACCAAGTTAGAAATTTTATTAGAAAAAAAACTAACCAGTATTTTGAAGTACAATAACTTTCGATATGTTTCGTAGCTTTCTAGCTAATGCATGTTCATCTTAAAGTTAAAATACACAGCATGGTTTATTAACTAGAGTGACTTTAGTTCGCCCAGTCCTGCAAATTTAGCAAAAAAACCGCTGTTTTTTTGATGTCCGTAAACACTCTGACCTACAAAATTTGTATTTTTTTCTATTGAAAGTCAAAGTCACCAGAACTACCAAAATTTACACAAAATTATGCAACTAATTCGTAATTATGACTAGCAAAAATAAGCTGATTTCATGAATTTATAGCAAGTTTAATTTTTGAAGCCGTAATTTCGGTTCAACGTTACTTTTTTTCAAACTTTACCAAAATTCCACTTCTAAATAAGGTTTAGTTCTTATGGTACTATTTTATATTCTCGCTGGCAACACCAAGAATCCGACGCAAAGTTTAAAAAAAAAAGACGCCATTTTGTAGTCTGTGGACTCGCACAAAGGTGCACACACGTGTTGGGTTGGAGAAATTTTCGGCGAATTTGGACGATTACAAAGGTAAATAACAGTTTTTATTACACCTATTTCATATCAAACTATAGATCAGTTAATAAGCAATGCACAAGGTGTGTATTTGTATCTAATTTAGCTCAAACTAACGATTTATGATAAATTATAACCTAAACAATCTCGCTTTAACGTTACTTCCACGCTACTTCATCGTTACCGGCAACGTTGACTGTATTTTAAGGTAACGATGAAGTATTGTAAGGATTCGTTCATATCGTGCAGTGTGGCAAACAAGCGCACGGTTCACTATTTTTTAAGTGTACAAAATGCCTGACAGTTTCAGGATTTATTCAGTTTTCTAGATCTAATAGCTCCCAAGATACTGGGAAAAAATAGATAATATTAGGAACCCTTTGTCTTGGGAACTATTAGACCCAGGAAATTAGATCAGGGCTCAGTCAGGAATTTTGTACACTATAAAAAAAAAAATAGCGACCCTTCTCGTCAGATCCTTCTTATATGTATTTTTTGCATGGAACTAAAATAAAGTAGTGCGTTTACCGCAATTATTGCAATTTCGAATATGACATATGACTGGCCTAAATACATGTTTTCTTTGTGTACTTTGTTACTACAAGTTAAAGAGCAATAATAACAATTTTTGTGTTATGTTTACTTAGTTTTGAAAAAAGACTGACACTGACTGAGACTGGCACTGTGTGATTTTGATTGTTTTTTTTTTTGTGTAATTTATCGTACAGCGTTACGTTTTTGTTTACTTAGTGTTGGTAAAAGACTGATTTTAATTATTTTTGTGCTATTTATCGTACCAAATTGCTTTTATAATAGTTTAATTAAGTAGTCAACTTATTTTTGATACAGAATTTTTAAATAAAAGATTTAGAATTAGATTAAGGTGGTTCGTTTTCCATACAAAGCGTCTTTTGACATTCGCAGGCTAGCGGCGTGATATTTTGGAAAACTCGTGTAACAAATTTTCATAAATTGGCTTTCCATTTGCGCCAATTTCCCCTCCTAGAATAAACTTGCACAAACTAGAATATTTTGAGAAATTAGTTGAAATTAGATACGTGACATAATTTTTTTCAAATTATTCTAGTTTAAACAAGTTTTTTCTAGGAAAGGGGGAATTTCGCGCAAATGGAATGCCGATTTATGAAGGTTTGTTGCATGGGTTTCTTAAAATATAACGCCGCTGGCCTGCGGATGTCGAGGGACGTTTTGTATGGAAAACGAACCACCTTAACAATTTTTTTTTTCACTTAGTTTATACAAATAAAAGACATTACGGACAGACATGACATTAAATATGTTTTTTTTTGTTTTCTGTGTATTTTATTACTAGAAATTTTAGAGAAAGATTTTCTATGTATAATTTTGTTAACATAGTTTTTATAAAAAATAATCTCGATTGTTTTTTCTGTAGTTGTTACTAGAAGTTTTTGAGGAACACTAATAATTTTGTGTTTTTGCTTACCCCGTTTCGATTAAAGACAAAATGCGATTGTTTTAAATTTGTGTACTCCATCGTACAGCGTTGTGTCTTATAATTACTTAATTTTGATTAAAGACTATTTTTGTCGATTTGTGTACCTTTGATTACTAAAAGATTTAGAAGAATATTAACAATTTTGGTTTGCGCTATCTTCACACAAATAAAACAAATTAGAAAGAGAACTGGTTTTATTTTGTTGCTGCTAACAGTGCTAACACTCACTATTTTATAAATAAGACAGTTTGTTATCCATGCAAAGTAGCATGTCTGTGCGTCTTCTACAGATTGTACTTTGGTGAGTGCGCTCAGGAGCTCCATGAGTTCATACCGCCTTCCCCCTTCTTCCATCGGAAATCCAGACGTACGGCAGGCTACTATCCTTGCCTGGTCAAAATTCCTCTTATTCGAACGCTGCGCTTTGCATCATCTTTTATAATGCGCACTTCTAAGGTTTGGAATTCTCTGCCGTTGTCGTGTTTCCGAGGTCATATAACCTAGACCTTTTTAAGGCGCGAGTGAATAGGCATCTTCTGGGTGAGCTCGCTTCATCGTCGGCCTCATCTTTGCCCCCTGGCTAGATGATGGCCAAAAGCGATCCCATTAAAAAAAATGCGCATTATACATATAAAGGTCCAGTATGAAATCGGCCTTACATGCTTTACTCGTTACTTTCGTGTTACTTCAACGTTACCGTAACGTTGAAGTATAAATGTTACTCAACGTTACTTAGTGGGAAAATCTACGGCCCTACCCAACTATCGTGGTTTTATGAGATACAGCCTGGTGACAGACAGGCAGACAGACAGACGGACGGACAGAGAAGTCTTAGTAATAGGGTTCCGTTTTTAAACAATAGATACAAGTGTGATATAATGCATAACGCCTGTTTAACTAACGATACATACATGATTGGAGCAATTAAGGCGACGTGTTAACACTTTCAGTGCCAGGAATCCGCTTCATACGGTTTTTCGCATGTAAATGGCTACGAGCGTAGCGCTACGAAATCGTTGGCAGTGAAAGTACAGTCGCCAACCGGGATGCTTGAGCCAATAATACGCAATGTTCGTAACTTCGCCATGTAATGCATATCGCGCTTTATCGGTAATTATCGTGTGTAGTCACGAAAAGTTACAGTACTATACTAGTTGCCAAATAACACGTCAATAGCGAATATTGACCACACTTTAATCCCGATGTCAAAATTAGTTAGCGCCAGGGATTCTTCACCCTTGGTCCGCCATGACAAACATTCCGTATTGGAGTCAAGGCGAATTAACTACGCTAAGACATTATGCGTTCAGAATAATTAAATTGTTACTAATAGTAATAGGTAAAAATGATTAAAAAGTCATCCAGACAGTTCGTCTTAGCAGTACACCTTGCAATCTTAGTCGCGCGGAATATTTATTCCTATGAATCCCGTGTTAAATAGTAATATTAGTTTTAATTATACTCGTAGTAGTAATAGTTCACAGTAGAACTCCGTGAAGAATCGGGCCTCTATGGTTCGGTTACACGGGTACCATGTAAATGCATGTATTAATAGTAATCCCATCAAAAACATAAATGTTAAAAAGGGAGCCAAGTTCAATATTAAGAATATGCGATGCTTGGTTGTCGTCTTCACCGACAAAAGAATTGAGATCTGAATGGGTACCAAGTTAAGTAGATTCTCTAAAATGGTGCCAAGTCCAGCACTACATTGTTTACAGTAAAACTAATTTACTGCGGCTTAATGCATTTTGAGCTTTAACTTGGCAGTTTTCTTAAAAATTCAACAGCTTTTATGGTATTATAAAATAGTGCATAGAAAACTGCCAAGTTAAGGCTCAAAATGCATTAAGCCGCAGTATATTAGTTTTACTGTAAACAATGTAGTGCTGGACTTAGCATCATTTCAGAGAATCTACGGAACTTGGTACCCATTCAGATCTCAATACTTTTGTCGGTGAAGACGACAACCAAGCATCGCATATTATTAATATTGAACTTGGCTCCCTTTTTCACATTTATGTTTTTGATGGGATATTATTACTTTTTGACAATCTTCGCCAAATGATGCTTTTTTAAGAGCGAATGCACGAGTTACTACACAAAAAACCCAAATCGCTATCGGTGGACCTCAAATATTTGAAGAGTTCCATCGATTTCTCGAGGACCCTGTGATCAGATTCTTACCTGATAACTATGGGACCACCCCTGAAGTATACCGTTTCAAACAAAAAAAGAATTTTCCAAATCAGTTAATAAATGACGGAGTTCTGAGGTAACTAGCATAAATAATAATAATAATAAAACTAATAAAAAAAATCACCATTTTCTGATTTTTTCTGGTGTATACACACAATTATCAAGCTGCATGATGATTTCGGAACACTAGCGACCGTCAAACAATCATCGTATTTATTAAAGTATTGTTAAGTGTCGTCTCATATAAAACAAATAGGTACTGCACTTTACGGACTTTGTCAGTTTACGATAAATCTATGAGTTCGGATATCAACTGAGAGCTATTGCAATACTATAACAAGACTAATAAAACAATTATAAATATTATTTTGTCATTTAATAAGTCTATGGGCTTCGGTTACCAAATATTTATAAATATTGTAAGTAACTTTGCGTGATTGACTTACTCAAGGTTCCCCTTTCAACAACTCTTTAGAATATATTTTCAACTATATATGACCGTACTCTATTGCACTTGTACGAGTACAACGACTGACAAACGTCACGTAGGGAGTGTGCGACAACGCTCTACGAAGACGAAAATAGCCAAGCCTCTTTCCAAAGGTCGACGTGCAAAATTTATCGCCGGGTACTGTAGGTACGAGTACATATATTTCTGCTTAACCACCAAATATGATACAAACTATACATACTCGTAGGGTCACAAAATGGCCCAGGAACCATGGGTGAAAAACAAATTACTATTTCCGTAACCTCATAAAATAACAAATCTTATTGCGACAGGTCTATTCCTATTAGACTTAACTTATTTAGCTTTCATATAAAGGACCCAAAATATAATATACGCGAGTATATTGGCAAAATAAACGCCTAAAGTTAAAAAACTCATAAAGCCTTTCGATTAGTTAGAAAAACAAGCACTATTTATTAGTATTTTTGAAACCACATTATGGCTAGGCTTAACTTATATAGCTTAAATATAAAGAAATAAAACATAATACACTAATGATAAAAAAACTATATAACTTAAAAAGACATAATATATAAGTATAACTTTCAATTACTTCAACGAGATAGCAACGGACTTTTTCCTTTAATTAGGGAAATCTATTTCAGATGCACTTTTGTTCACTAAACGAAACCAATTATGTAAACGATATCATCTTATTTTTACTAATATAAACTGTTATAGAAATCATGGGTTCATCGTCTTTCAGGTTTCAGTTTGATAATAAGTCTATCCATTTATTTAAAACTTAAACAAACGTTATTTACTTAAATTTTAAGTAAATAACGTTTGTTGACTAAGCGTGACCACCGATTTAATAGCAGAAATCATAACCAACGTCACGTTAAAAAATCATCACGTACGTCCTACAGCTTGGAACAGGCCTCTTCTTATACATAACCACTTCTAAATTTTTATAAAAATATTAGGGGACTATTCGGGGACAATTTTTTACAAAAATCGAACTAGTCCCATAATAAGCTCAATAAGGCTTGTGTTAGGGACACTGTATTTGCTCAACACAGAAACAAATATCAGGATTCAAACCCGGAACTTCGGGACCCAGCAGTGTCAATACCAACTAAGCTAAACAAGCCGAAAATCCATTAATATTACGCCTCATATTTAGTAAAAATGCTTTATTGAACTTTAAAGAAAGCCAGTAAAAAAAATATAGATATAAAATATATATAGATATATTGACTTGATTGAGCCAGCACTTGGTAAATCGCGCACGTTACGATATGGTAGTAAGTTGTGCTGTATTTGTTTTAAAGGGTTATCTTTTTCTTACAGGGTGATGAATGTTCACCGAGGGGTACAGTATTGATCCCGCATGGATGCATACGGGCTGCTAGTTGAGATTTATTCTTGGACACTACGGTGCGCTGTCGCTCATTAATGTGCCACTATTAGAAACTCAATCAACTTTATTGTTATTTATATTCAACGTTAGATTTAAAGCTTGTAAGCTAAGTAATTTAAAGCTTTGTAGCAGAAAATAACCTTAGCACGCGTTTTCTTTTCGCAACATACTAAAACATATTAAGAAAAATATGAATAAGTATATACATAAGTAGGGGCAGTAATTCTGAAAGGTACTCATAGGAATCCAGTAGCACGATCTCCGGGCGTTGTATATGAGGTAAGCACCACCCAGTCTGTTTCACCCACACTTCACTCATAGGCACTGATCTTAGGACTGCCCAGGTTGTTTGGTAATAGAATATTCGATGTGAAATGTTCTTAGATTTAGTTTCATTCGCGAGCGTATGAAAGCGAACCGCCAACCATATTAAAACGGTACAGAGAGACTCGTTTTCTCTCAGAGGGTGCTGCTGTGCCCCGAATGGCTTTGGGATACCGTAAAGTTACCAACTCAGAAAACTGATACAGGGAAAATTTATTTTTACCTATTGTGTTGTCTTGTATGTAAGGGAAAATACCTATTATCCTATTTAAAAATAAAAGGAAGTTAAATTAATTCTACATCTGTTCCTCGACGGAACAATATATCTATATATATATATATATATATGTTCATATTTTTCTTGGGGTTGGAAGTTGATTTGGCGGGAGACCCAAGCGCTAGATTAACCCGGCACTATACCGAAGATATCCCGGACATCAGCGTGTACGAGATTAGAATGGCTCTTAAACAGCTCAAGAATAACAAGGCACCCGGTGAAGACGGAATTACCGCGGAACTCCTGAAGGCGGGTGGAAAACCCGTCCTTAGGGCCCTTCAGAAGTTGTTCGATTCCGTCTTACTGGAAGGGAAAACTCCAAAGGCATGGAACAGAGGTATGGTGGTGCTGTTCTTCCAAAAGGATGACAACGCCTTACTGAAGAACTATCGACCCATCTCACTTCTGAGCCATGTCTATAAGCTGTTTTAAAGAGTCATTACGAACCGTCTCGCACGCACTCCCGAACAAGCCGGTTTCCGAAGAGGATTTAGCACCGTAGACCACATCCATACGCTCCGTCAGGTTATACAGAAGACTGAGGAGTATAACCTGCCCCTCTGTTTAGCGTCCGTAGACTATGAGAAAGCCTTCGATTCGATTGAAATCTGGGCTGTGCTACAATCTCTCCAGCGGTGCCTAGTGGACTACCGCTATATCGAAGTGCTGAAGTGTTTGTACGAGACCGCCACTATGTCAGTCCGAGTCCAGGACCAGAGCTCGAAGCCTATTCCGTTGCAGCGGGGAGTCAGGCAAGGAGATGCTATTTCTCCTAAACTGTTCTTCGCTGCACTGGAGGATGTTTTCAAGACTCTGGACTGGAGAAGGCTAGACATCAACATAAACGGCGAGTACCTCACTTACCTTCGGTTTGCTGATGATATAGTAGTCTTGGCTGAGACCATGGAAGATTTAAGTACAATGCTCAATGACCTCAGTAAAGCCTCCGAGCGAGTTGGTCTAAGGATGAACATGGACAAGACGAAGATCATGTCAAATGCCCATGTCGCACCAACTCCCGTAACAATCGGACACTTTACGCTCGAAGTTGTAGACGATTACATATACTCGTGCCTAGGACAGACTGTCCAGTTAGGTAGGTCCAACTTCGAGAAAGAGGTTAATCGTCGAATCCGACTCGGCTGGGCAGCGTTCGGGAAGCTACGGCACATGTTTTCGTCCAATATTCCGCAGTGTCTCAAGATGAAAGTCTTTGACCAGTGTGTGTTGCCAGTGATGACATATGGAACTGAAACGTGGTCGCTTACTATGGGCCTCAAAGGAAGGCTCAAAGTCACCCAAAGAGCAATGGAGAGGGCTATGCTGGGAGTTTCTCTGCGTGATCGCATCAGGAATGAGGCCATCCGCAGCAGAACCAAAGTGACCGATATAGCCCTCTGAATCGCTAAACTTAAGTGGCAGTGGGCGGGGCACATAACACGTAGAACCGATGGCCGTTGGGGCGGAAAGGTTCTCGTGTGGCGACCACGTACCGGAAGGCGTAGCGTGGGCAGGCCCCCCACACGGTGGACCGATGACCTGGTGAAGGTCACGTGTGCCCACTGGATGCGGGTGGCGCAGGACCGGACGTCTTTCGGCTGACATGATGATGCTGATGATGATATTTTTCTTAATATGTTGGCAATTAGTATTATGTAGTCGTCTTTTACTTATTTATTGAATGCATATTTTTTCTCTAGGAAAAGTCAATAGAAGAGATCATTACACGGTAGCAAAATAATTTCTAACTCGGGCGTGGCGCTTTAAAGCCCTCACTAGGATTCCATGTCCATCTTTCGTTTCGTTCGAGATTCAACACGCCAACCCCCAATATTGCATTCTGCTCCCTTGTAATATAATCTACTATTTCACGTTCGATCTCTTAATAAACACTCATAAGCAACCAAGTGCAGCAAATCCTGTTTGCAGCAAAATTTGTAAGGAAATCGCAACACACACTTGTGATTTCATGGCTTTTCTAGAGTTAAAAGGGGACAACAGCAATTAGTTCAAGCGTTATATTCCCTGAGTATTTTCGTAAGTTTTATTTATCTTTTTTTGTCAATATTCCAATATTGCCAGTGAGAACCAATTTCTACTCGTATTGTGTCTAATTTGCTTATGACTTTTATGAGCACCAACAATGCGCTATAAATCAGAGAAATATTTCAGCCGCCAAGTTTTATGAGAATTCTATACCTACTTAAGCATTTAGAGAAAAGTAAAAAAGAAAGAATTCTTTATTTACGGGTAAGAAGATTTAACTCTTACACTTGAGGCAACTGCTTTCGGGCGTAATCGGATTTCACAGGATTTAAAACGATGTAAGCACTCGGGTTTTAATAAATTCAAAGAATTGTTTACATAGTTCACAAAAAAAGCAATTAGCCTGTTTCGGTTGTAACATGACAAAACCTTCGCGGTGCAGACGCCAGCGTACTGGCCAGCAATAAAAAGAAGTAGATTTTTTTCACGAGCGTCTTTTGTTTGCCTGGCCGAGTTTCCCTGAAAAATGTGCTGTTCGCATTCAAAATCTATTTGATTTTACTGGAAGATAATTAATCTCACTTTTCAACTTACTACGAGGGTTGTTTGATAAGTACCCGATATGACCAGTATGTGCCTAAATTATATTAAAAGTAAGTAAAAGTATGCCATGTCATTCATTTCCTACCTAGGTAAAAGCTAGTCTGGTAAAAGATGTGGCCAGTTTGCCGAGTGGACGTTCCATTTACTGTTGTAAACACCAGTAGCTGAGTTTTTTTGGAAATTGGCGTTTTTCCACAAACTCAGAACTATTATTATAGTCATTAAACGTATTAAGGTGCCAGACATAGGTACGTTTACCTTAATGCGTTTGTTTTGTTTTCGTATTAATGATAATATGATATTATGTAGATAAGAAAAATCTTCTACGTTACTGTGATTTAAATTTCTGGGAAAATTCATTAAGGAAAAATCTCTGCAAACCGCATGTAATGTATACTTAGTGAGAAATGTGATTATTTTGTTAGCGTAGTATTTTTCTGTTAGCTTTCATATCCGACGCGTTTGCTTTGAGGGATTTGAGAGAATACGTTTTCTCAAAAATGGATTAAAATGTTTCCATTACATCTACAAATGTGGCATGCGAAAGTAAAGAATCTGGACAATTATATGAAGTGACCGAGCAGGCGGGGAGCGAGGCATGGCGCCGCTGCAGCTCGGCCGCCGCCGCAGCCGTGTGGAATGGCTGCAACGCGTCTTTTAATATCGCTAGAATATTATTTCTTATGATATTCAAATTTCCTCGAAGTTTTTGTAAAAAGCACTATAATACATGCTTCGACCGTTAGTACAGCTTGGCCGGCTAACTCATACTTGTCCAGGATAGCTTACTCTCTCTAGTTATAGTTCTCTGCAGTAATTTTCACTTTCATTACTTGTCTAAGTGAGGGGTCGTAAAACTTTTTAATTACCACCAGTTCATTCTAAGGGATTGTTTTTATATAAAAATCAAAGTAAACGAAGTTATTTCTCAAACGCAACAAGACAGGCTAGATAAAAATATTAAGGTATGCTAAATTCACCTTCGGCTGAGAAGACAAAAATGTATCAGATTCCTTGATTGAAACCGAAGATGTGTGATGTGATGAAATAAGATGAAAAAGGATCACGCACCAAAATTAAAGCAAATCGCTATCATTTATAAAAAAAAGATTTGAGCCTTTGCCATTTAATTAAAAGAGTTAATTAAAAAAAAAAGATTTTCTGTTAATCATTTTGTCCGTGTTAAGTTGACTATTAGCTCTCAATTTACATAAGTAAATATAATAGGGCACATCCACTTGCTAGACTTTAGCCGGGTACTCATTAGCGAACTGTTAAAGATTCCCGCAACTGAAGTACAAAACAGCGAATAACCGACAGTCGACTAATGACTACGAAATAGTTTGGTACGAGTACAACTGGCCTCTGGTTAGGTGCAAATATCAGCCGTTGCACTTGTTGTTTGCGATCAAATACCCGCCTTTTGTAGTCGTTGGCCGTTTTTGCATGCTACCCTCTTTAACCTAGACTTAAGATGTTTTCTCAGTAAGTGATTTTTATAAATCTTTTGAGAATAAAATATCATAAACCGTTAACCTTAATACAGTCCATTCTCGATAAATTACCACTTAACTATAATGAAGATAGATTTGACATCCCTCGCGAAACAGCTAATATACATTATTTATTCCTCTAACGATAAAAATAACAGATCGAAAACTAAACGTTATCACTAAAATTAAATTAACACAGAACTAAACCAAATTAATAAAAATAAACC
Source organism: Notocelia uddmanniana (assembly GCA_905163555.1). Taxonomy (NCBI): domain Eukaryota; kingdom Metazoa; phylum Arthropoda; class Insecta; order Lepidoptera; family Tortricidae; genus Notocelia; species Notocelia uddmanniana. The sequence continues at coordinate 56,652,314 of LR991052.1, forward strand.
TAATTAAATATCTAAAAAGGGCCCCTGCTGCATTGTGCCCAAAACGCTGGCAGCGTTTCTACGCTGGATGGCTAAGCCGATGCGTTGGGCGAGGAAGCTGCCAGCTCTTTGGTCTCCAGTGACGTCGACCAGCCTCTTTGAGATCTATTTAAAGAGGTTTTGAGCGTCGGGACCCCACGGACCAAGAGTCTCGACACCGAATGCGACAAAGTTGTACTCGGCGCCGAAAATTAACTCTCATTCCCGAAAAACCTTGCAAGTGGATTGTACACTAGTAGGAGGCAATCGGTCGTGGGAATTGAAGTACCTACTTACCTTGTGTATTAGGATGCCATAGAGCTATTCAAACCTTAGAGTAACAAGGACCATTCGACTTGAGAATAACGTGCAGAATTGACGGAAATATCACATCCACTTGTCCAAATATCCCAACTCCTCGAGCGGACTATTTTAAGGTCATGAATTGGAAAAAATATGAGATTTTGCTAAGGCTGTACAGTGAGAACAAGGAAATTAAAGGAATACATTTTTGTATGTATCCAGAACCTTATAAAAATACCAAACGGTCAAACGCGAGTCTGACTGAGAGCTGACAAATTTAGTCAATAAAGGTTTTTTAAGATTTAAACAAATGTTCATAAATCGAACGGTTTTAGAATGTGGGGTTTAGGTCATTTTATATGATCCACATTTGACCCACCATTTTATCGGCCGTTTTTCGTAGATAATAAATGACATGTTTGAATTTTTAATAGTTTCTAATAAACTTGGGTTGGCCTTGTTTATAAATATTTTATTCCATATTTCAGATCAATAGCAGAGGCCGGAGCCGCACCATAAGGGTTATTTTTTTATCTTTTTGGTACAGAACCTTTGAAACATTTACTACAGGGCACAATCAAGTTAAAATGATGGTATCTTATCTCATCTAAAATCTTAATAGGAGCAGTTGTAAATAAAATTTCACAAAGTTACTTGTTTATTTAATGAAGAGTGCCCAAAAATACATTTCCGAAGAGTGAGATATCTCGTTACTTGTGCGCGGAAGACATAAACGTGCCTCTTACACGGGGCGAGGTTTACACGAATTTAGGCATCCCCTTAAATGCTTGCGACTACGAGTGTCGAGACGAGTAACAATAGAAATATTTTAAGAAGAGTATTGTGTAAAGCTGTTCTCTATTAAAATAATTGTTTACATCCATGGCGGAAGACATGTCTACAAATATGTTTGCACCCGCAAGACCGTACTGAGACATGCCACGATTCACGGCGGCAATGTATTTTGATCTCAGTTCGATTACGTGTGTTTACTTGAAAACCCGGCGTATCTGAAATACCCCGCGTAATAGTCGACGGGAACGCCAACATAGCGCAACTATCTCAATTTGTGTAGCATTTCCGCACGGCTGGGGGAAAGCATGGTAATCTGACAATTCAAGGTAAGCGTCAGACCCATGCCGCCTTAATTAACTGAGATCACAACTGATATAACTTCTGATCAAAGCCTATCGACCGCCACCCTAATCCTAAGTTTTAATTACTTTGATGAAATATTTGCGCCAAACCTACTATTAGCCTAAGATAGTTAGTAAGAGAAGTAAGTAAAAAGTCCCTAAACCATACCATAGATATTATATTACTAGCATTTGCCCGCGGCTTCGCCCGCGTACTAAGCGAATTTTTTAACCGTCTACAAAAAACAGGTTCGTATGTTTGTCCACGATTATCTCGCGTTTGGCTGAACCGATTAAGATGCGGTTTCCAGAAAAGTAGTTGTTACATTCTGGGGGTTTCGGTATACGAAGTTTGGTGATTGTGATTCAATAACAGATGAACAGATGAAAAGTCAGTGTACATTCTGAGAACCGGCAAACTGTTGAATTTCATTTGATTTTGGCAAAAATAAGGATCGAAAACTATTATCATAAATTTCCGAGAGGCCGAAGGGGAAATTTATTAGGTAGGTTTTGCCAGTTCCCATTGGAGCATCCAAAAAGAAAATTTGGCCTCACTTCCATTCGCACTTCTTACTTCAGTCTGTCTGTTACAACCAAGTTGCTTTTACTGATTTCTCAAAAAACCTGAAACACATATTTACTCATTTATCGTTAGAAATACTCCTGTGAAGTTTCGAATAAAATAGTCCAACTAATCTTGTTTCCCCATACAAACTTCGGACCCCATTTCACCCCCTTAGGGGTTGAATTTTGAAAAATGCTTTCTTAGTGCACCCCTAGACCTTATAAGGATCCTACATACTAAATTCGGAATCTCTAGAACTAGCAGTTTGCGCTGTGCGTTGATATGTTGGTCACTCAGTCATGAAATTTGGCACAAACTTTCAAAAGTTTTTATGGCCACAATATTAAATTTCAAAACCGATGCCATTGTCGTAATTATTTTAGGGGTTGATTTCTCAATAAACCTGAAACACGTATTTACTCATTTATCGTTAGAAATACTCCTGTAAAGTTTCGAATAAAATAGTCCAACTAATCTTGTTTCTCCATACAAACTTCGGACCCCCATTTCACCCCCTTAGGGGTTGAATTTTGAAAAATCCTTTCTTAGTGCACCCCTAGACCTTATAAGGAACCTACTTCTCAAATTTGGAATCTCGAGGACCAGCGGTTTGGGCTGTGCGTTGATGTGTCAGTCAGTCAGTCAGTCAGTCAGTCAGTCAGTCAGTCAGTCAGTTTCTTCTTTTATATATTTAGATGTGTGACTAAGCACATAAAAATGTGTGACTAAGCATATACGGTTCGAAGCTTGCTGTTGATGTTACTTGATTTGTAAGTATAGTTACATAAGTACAGCTATCAACACAATATAACGAAATGACTAAAGAATGGTAACCCAGTATTGCTTCAGGTGACACCCATTTTTGGGTTTAAGTTTTGAAAGATGTTAATCCTGCAATATAAAATTTAATTTAATTTATCCATTCAAAAACAATTTTCATTGTGTGATTATGAGTTCGAAAAGTTTCTAGTTGAGATTTGAAATTTTTCTTAACATATTTAATACGTATATATGAGTTTGATATCTCACACGATGAATCTAGACCGGATGACTAAGAGGTTGTTAAGATGAAAACAAGATTGGAAACAAAAATCACAACAGTCGTAATTTGACACTAAATTTAATGTTACAACACGCAAGATAAAACGGTATTAATGTATTTTTAGTATTCTGTATAAGTAATCAATAACTAGATTTTTGGTTTAATTACGATGACATTTCGATCAAAATCACATCAAATAGATGATGATAAGTTTAATTTGAGCACAAAGAAGATATTCCATCTCATTTTAGATTTGGGTCCTGTTTTATATATTCCGCCCACATGAGCATAATGTCTCTTACACGAGGGGAGTAGTTTACAAACTCTATCGCCTTAAAAGTTACTGGCAGCCACAGTTCATCGTCAGATGCTTTTCGGCGACTATATATTAGTTTAAAAAAAACTATAGAAATTACAATAATTTTGTACTTTATTACAATAATTTTGTAAAAAGTAATTTTATTTTACATTTCATAAATTGATTCTAAAAACCTTCGGGGCGTTCGTGGCCTAGTGGCGCCCGTGTACCGCGTGCGGAATGCGAGGTTAAGCAATGTCGGGAGGGGTCAGCCCATGGATAGGTGACCGCTTTGAGTGGTTACTAACTGAGCGCTCACTTGACAAGCCTAATCCCACAATAAGGTCTAGTTTGCCCATTGAATTGGAAGGTCAGATGGCAGTCTCTTTCGTAAAAACTAGTGCCGCTACCTAATCCTAAGAATTGGCGTAGGCACTAGTTTTTACGAAATCCGGGCATCCTTCAGGATGTAACTGTACAAGAAATAACATTTATTAAGTAAGGAACTAAGTGTTGTTGATTTTGTAACTTGTTATGCCATCTATCGGCCGTCTTGGGAAACGTCAAGCGATTTCCTTGGGCCCCCAAGTTAACATTGCTAGTTACTTAACATTGCCAGTTCCGAAAGCGAAACTAGCAATGTTAAGTTGGCTAACCTGATTGTGAAAAGTGACAGTTGACCAACCTTAGGAAAAAGGGGGGTGGGAAAGAGAGAGGCATGCGGCCGAGGCCGCCAGTCTGGATTGAGCATGAGATCGTGACGGACGTCAGGCTAGTTCTGCGACGAACAGACCATGTTTCCAACCTAGAATACTTAAATCCAATAACATCGGTGTAATCGTTAAAGTTTTCATCTCGATTGTGATTAGAAAATAAACATCTGTTCGCCAATTACTGCATCTTAATTCGTGATTATTATCATGCACGAATAAGAAGACGAGGGAACCCCCGAAAAGGATTATATATATATGGCATATAAAACGACCAATAATTATTCTAGCCTTGTCTTGAACCTACTATATTTCCTAGCGGCGTCTGTATTTCCGAGTTCATATAACCTGGACCTTTTTAAGGCACGAGTGAATAGGCATCTTCTGGGTGAGCTCGCTTCATCGTCGGCCTCATCTTTGCCCCCTGGGTAGATGCTGGTCAAGAGCAATCCCATTTTTAATAAAAAAAAAAAAAAATATTTATTCTCTGTTTGTCCTGAAGGTTGACTGGTAGAGAATGCCTTATGGCATTAAGTTCGCCTTTTGTATCTGTAACTTGTTACTGTGCAATAAAGTTTAAATACCCGTAGACCCACTGGCGAACACTGTTTAGAACGGTAGGACAACGGGTAAAAATAATTACCCGTGGACCCCCCAGGGGGACAAGTTGGGAGGACCACGGTTAATACCCCCATCTCACATGGCGGTTACCGCGTGTGCCAGGTCTAACTAGCTAGGTATTTGCTGGCTTTGTCCTCCTTGGCTTTCACAACGTTGTCGTCATGGAGGATGATGTCAACGAGTACAGCCTAGCGCTTCGATCGATCTGTCAGCAGGATATCAGGCTTATTGGCTGCAATAGTCCTGCCTTTGATGATAGAGCGATCTCTAATAGAGCGTGGCACGACCATTATCGAGAACTGGCGTAGGTTCGTACTTATAGTACGGCACTTCGAAGTTTACAAGACCGTATAAAAGAGCAAGTTGCTGGTGAATAACTCCGGCTACTAAGTTATGCCTGTGCTGTGCAAGTACTCGCCGTTAGCAAGATGACCACAAGCGGAAATAATATGCCTGAGTGACTCTCCGGGGCGGCGGCATGCCCGACAAATTTCCTTCAGGATATATCTCCGGTAGTTGTTCACATGATAACTTCTCCGAAGAGATCCCAGAAACGTAACCAGTTCATCAATGCGAGCAGGTCCACGTCGGGCCCTGTGTGGACCTTGTAGAAATGCCCGTGTAGCTCTTTACTCTTCCATTCCGCCTTACGGCCCTCGGTGCTCATTACTTTAAATCTGCGCCAGATTTCGTTAGCCACGGAGAGCGGGTTGAAAGATGCATCTACTGCTACTACCTCAGGATGCATCCCACACTGGCTGTTAAGCAAATAATGTCTGAGATTGCACACCCCGTGTTTGTGGAGATCTTTGTAATTTAAGAAGCCGCGACCTTATATTATTATGTAATATTTTCACAAAACAAATAGTACGTTTCTCATTAAGAAAGCGAAATCTACGCTTAACCGACAGCTTTTTCTTTCTTACCAACTTCAATAGAAGGAAGGAGGTACTCAGTTGATCTGCATGTTTGCTTGTTCTTTTTTAACCGACTTCAAGATTTCAAAAGAGGAGGTTATCAATTCGGTTGTATGTTTTTTTTAATTAACTCCGTCATTTCTTAACCGATTTGAAAAATTCTTTTTTTGATTATAGGTATATATATCCAAGTTGGTCCCGTTTTTGTCAAAACGCAGTTCTAATGATGGGATTCATGAGGAATTGAGGGAACTCCTCAAATCTTTAAGGCAAACATATAGTGATTTTTGTGTTTTTATCAACAAATCAAGCATTTGCATCCAAAAATGTGACATTGGATGAAGTGGAACTGCTGATGATGATCAGAACAGAACTCTTCAACGACGAAAAGTTCACGTTTGGTGATTTGTCCTCCTAGCTGTGTTTGTTTAGCAAGTTCTATTTTCACGATTGATTTTTGTGATGATGGGATCCATTAGGAATCGAGGGAACTCCTCAAATGTGAAAGGAAATAGTGATTTTAGTATTTTCATGAACTAATCAAGCATTTTCATTCATAAAAGTGACATTTGATGACGGAACTCTTCAACGACGCGTAGTTCACGTTTGGCGATTTGTTCTCTTCGTTTTGTTTGTCAAGCAAGCAAGGTTTTTCCATGATTCCATGAGGAATTGAGGATACTTAGTCTTCTACCATTATAAACATACTTATAGCCATTTTTATTTTATTGTATGGAATCTAAGAGAGACCATATAAGTATAATAATCTTTTACCGGCCTCCCCCATTGAAGTCGGTCTTTTTTTCTTAAAAATTATTTTACTTTTTTTTATGTATGTATGTTCCCCGATAACTCTTGACCACGTTGGCCAATTTTGATAATTCTTTTTTTGTTTAAAAACCAGGTACCCCAACATTGGTTCCATATAAATTTGGTGAAGGTCTGATTATGGGGGATTAAAACACAGGCCATCGGAAGTCCACTTTAAAAATGACTTTGCACGTCCCTGATCAATAAGTAAACAAGTTTCTTTGAGAATCTTACACAGTTCGACCTAGTTCCAAAGTATGCTAGCCTGGTCCTATACGGCAAGACTTTATTAGTCAGCGAAATGACATCTTTATGTAGAACCTGGGACAGGGTCCACGGTGAAATAAATAAACTATATGTTTTAAAATTGTCTTTTCTTTTATTTGCTCCGATCAATACAACGTTATTCTGGTTCGACTGTCTTACACACACTGTCATCCGTCAACTCGTTCACCTTTCGAAAACAATTCAAACTCCATCCGAACGTTCCTTATTCATCATCTAGCAGCCAGCACCTTATACAACTATCAAAAAGTACCAATCCCACAATCTCGGCCTTCCTACAATCATCCTGTCCTCAGGCATGCCCAACTCAACCTTTTTCGCACTTGTCCAACTCTAAATTAAATAACAACAAACACCTTAGAATTAAAAATATAGAACAAAATTGACAAGTTATTCCAACTCAAACAAATGAACATAATTGACCATCAAATTACCGTTAACTAAATATGCCTAACTCATATATTTTCCATGTTAAGTCTCAATTAACTTAGTAGTTAAGTTAAAGCAACCTTAATAAACACTTAACATCACATTAGAACTTAATTAATTGTCATTTGTTTACCTCACAACACCTCCCACACAGCCTTTAATATAGAACAAACGTTAATAACATCGCAAAAATAGTAATAATATTCGCATAGCTATAATGATAATGAATAGGGTCTTCTTTACCATCATTATTAAGTAAATATAACCGAGTAATCTACCATTCATCCCATTCATTCATCTTACTACTCAAGGAAAGTATAAACTACTCACCAATATCTTCATCCTCACCGTCCATAGGCCACTGCTTCATGTGATCTGCGGATGTTGAAGTTCTGCCAGGTCCTTCTGTGTCCTGTGACAGCTTCTCGACGTCGTAATTGGTTACTCTGTATGGTCCGAGGAACTTTGGCTTCAGCTTGAGACCAGGACCAAACTGTGTTCGTTTGATAGCAACCAAATCTCCAACAGCGTATTTCGTACTCTCCTTCCTTCTTCTATTATAAGTCTTCCTATTTTCTTCTTGTACTTTCTGTATTTGTAATTTAGCCTTCTGTCGCAAATCCTCTCTAGCTTCATCAAACTGCTTAGCGGTTTCCTGCTCTAGCAATCTTACCACTTCCATATCACTCCTGTTTCTCATTCTTGCCAGCTGGAATGGTGAAGTACCTATACTCCGCTGATAAGTGCTGTTCAGTGCTCGTTGTACTCGACTGATATGCTTGTACCACACCGCTGGATCCTCAACACACAGCTTTGTTAGCATGGGAGTGATGATTTTATGGATTCTCTCTGCTTGGCCGTTCCCTCTTGGCACTCCTGTCGTTATGGTAATATGCTGGATTCCTTCATCTTCGCAATATTTACGAAATGCTTCACTTGTGAATGCTGTTCCTCTATCTGTAATGATTCTGCTTGGATTTCCAAATACTTGTTGGTGAACCTGCAATCTACTAATCACCTCTGCTGTCGTCGTTGACTTAGTGGGAAATAACCAAACAAACTTCGTGAAGGCATCTACTACCGTGAGTATATGGTTATATAATTTCCGCGTCTCTGTTAATAGTCCAACATGATCCAAATGCAGCGTATGTAGGGGAGTAGCTTCCTTCTCAATTGGGTTAAGATATCCTTCTCGCTTCCCTTCCTTCCTGGTTGCGAGTAAACATGGGATACAGCTAGTCACCACCTCTTCAATCCTTCTGTCTATATTTCTAATGTAGAAATCTTTACTAACAGCTTCTTTCATCTTTTTCATGGCAAAATGTCCTTGACTGTGAACTCTCTCGATGACTTCTCTTTCCATGGTTCTTGGTACTACTACTTGCTTTTGATCTCCTTTACACAGTATGCCATTATCAAGCCAGTAATCTTGATACGGTCCTTCTGCTAGCACTGCTTTGATAGCTTTCAGCCCATCATCTCTGTCCTGAGCTTGTCGTAGCTGTTCGTGTAAACTGTTATGAATGGCACCAACGTAAGGGTTTCGGCTTAAAGCATCCACGTGTCTCATTCTCGTGCCAGCTCTGTGCTCCATCTTGTAAGTATATGGACTGAGTGACAGTACCCATCGAGCAACTTTTGCAGTCGAATCCTTCTTCTTTAGAGTCAATTCCAATGCCTGACAGTCTGTGACTATTAGGAAATTAATTCCAAATAAATAGTGATGAAACCTCTTTACTCCTTCGACAACTGCCAAGGCTTCTAGTTCATAGCTGCTATATTTACTCTGAGCTAGGTTCGTCTTCCTGCTCATGTAATGGACTGGATGAAGACCCGTACTTGGATGATATTGCATCAGGATAGCTGCAATGGCTTTGCTTGAAGCATCACAGTGCAATTCTGTCTTTAAATCTGGGTTAAATATCTTCAACACAGGTCCTGTAGCCATCTTCTGCTTTAATATTTCAAATGCATTTCTCTGCTCATCGTTAAAAGCAAAATCAACATCCTTCTGTAGTAAATCTGTCAGCGGTTTTGCTATTGTAGCATAATTTGGAATATACTTCCGGAAATATGATGTGAGACCGATAAAACTATGCAGTTGCTTCAATGTTTTTGGCTCCGGAAATCTCAAGACTGCATCCGTTTTCTCAGCGCTCGGCCGTACTTCACCAGCTCTTATGTTATGGCCCAAGTACTCTATCTCTTGGCAAACCAGCTTAGCTTTTTTCCAGTTGATCTGAAGTCCATAAGTCGAAGCCACCGCCAATACTCTCTTCAATCGCTCTACTGCTTCTCGTTCATCTTGCGTTGGATAATCCCTGCTGCAAGCCACTCTTCCACTTGTCGCTCCACCACCTGTTGCTCCTTCAAAGATATCCGCCGCGGGCGCTGCGCAACCGGCACGTCATCCTTCAAAACTATCTTCAATTCGATAGGTGCCTCCCGCGTTTGCATCGGTTTGTAATTGCTTACGCACTGCATAACCTCCGTCTTCATTTCTTCGTCCTTGATATGTCCTATAACAAAATCATTACCCACTGCAAAACAACTCATTCGACTCATCCATTCCGGTTCTAATAAGGTAATTGACCCTTCATTCATAATCATCACAACATCTTTCAAAAACTCCTGGCCAATTATCACATCGTACGGAATAGTACCCCTAGGTACAACATGGAAAATTACATCGTTATACACCTTGTTATCTATCGTAATATTCGTATAAAAGTGACCTAAAGAACATACTTTAACAAGTCCAAGTCCAGAGAACACAAACTTATCGTCACTCGTTTTCGCACCAATCGTATTGATCAAAATCTTCGCCCATCAGATTCACTTCGCTCCCTGAGTCGATTAGGGAAAACGCCGATTTTCCGCAGATAATTATGTTCTTAGTCGGTTTATTAATCGTAGAAACAGAAATATTATTGTTGCACGCCGACTGAAAATTTTCTTTTGTCGAACTGTTTGACGTTGACGTTGTCAAATTCAAATCGCCGCCTTCGTTGTCACTTTCGGCCGCCGCCATCTTGACTTCGGTGATACCAGTGTAATTTGACGTTTTGTTCGCCGTACCGCTTTTATTTTTCCAACCCGCTGTCACCGCCGATGATGTTCCGGGACCGGATGTCGTCTGGTTCGGACATTGCTGACCGATATGACCGAATTCATTGCATCGAAAGCATTTTACCCCTTTAGTGCATTTATTCGCCAAATGATCGTCGTCTCCGCATTTGTAACAGCGTTTTCGCTCCGATGAATGATGCTTCGTGCTTCTTTCTTGTTTAATGACCGGCTTTTCTTCTTTTTTGGACACCGTTTTAGATTTCAATTTCTCATACAAATCTAGTTTCTCCTTGAGCACCGGATAGGTAACTGCGCCGTATAGAATGGCCTTGTTGGGCTCATAATCCAGAATGCCGTCGATTATGTACTGGATGGATACATAGTCAGGAAATTTAGCGCGCCTGCCTAGTTCTCTCATAACCAACATGTACTGGTAATATGACTCATCCTTACGCTTCTTGCGGTTTGCCATCGTCTCGTGCATTTCTTTACTGTCGGCAGAGTCTGGGAATTCCTTTACCAGGGCCGCCTTCAGATCACTGTACTTCTTAAACGTCTTCTCAGATTGAAGCCATAACGCCGCCGTACCAACCAACGTTCTGCGCGCAATAACGAGCTTCTGCGCCTCTGTCCAGCTGAAGATCTCAGCGTTGTCTTCTATTTCTTGCGCCCATTTAGTTGACGAGTGCGTCTTATCCTCGCCGCTTAATTTCATTATGCCTTCCATCATCGTCATGGAAGATAGTGCGCCACACAGCTCGATCTCGATTTTCTTCTCGCTGGAACTGCCTGCCTCGTCCTTCTTACCTTCGTTACCCATCGTTCGTTTACCACCGTAAATTTTTGTCCTCGTTCACCGTAAATTTTTTCGTCGTTCACCGTAAGTATTCGTCGTCACCGTTCATTATTTTTTTCTCCATCCCGGACGAGCCCCCAAAAATGTAGACCCTGGGACAGGGTCCACGGTGAAATAAATAAACTATATGTTTTAAAATTGTCTTCTCTTTTATTTGCTCCGATCAATACAACGTTATTCTGGTTCGACTGTCTTACACACACTGTCATCCGTCAACTCGTTCACCTTTCGAAAACAATTCAAACTCCATCCGAACGTTCCTTATTCATCATCTAGCAGCCAGCACCTTATACAACTATCAAAAAGTACCAATCCCACATTTACATCTTATCTTGTTACATTAAACCCAAGACTCTTGAAGAAAATATTCGAGCTCATCTCATAATTATTTACCGTTACCAGGATTTCATATTTTCAGAAGGCGGAACATACGTTACAAATCTAATTGATATTAATTTGTGCCTATTTTGATTTATTTGTGCGCTCGAATATTCTTTATTCATTGGCTCGCTTTCACGGACGCCTAGCCCACGTGTCAGACACATTTCAAAATTGTCATTCGGAACATAAATCCTTGAATCAATCACTAGGTCTCAAGTTTCGTGAGTTACGCCAACGCAAGGGTTACTCATGTCGTCAAATGACACCATAATATTGCATTGTTAGTCTAGAAGTATGCAAAATAGCCCCATCAAGAGCGCAGCATCGACATTTTCCAAGTTTATAAACTTCCTCTTACCTAATTTATTATAAAAAAAGTTTTCGGGCTAAGTATTAAAATTCTTTATCGCTTGTGTAATGGCGTCAACGCTACTAAAAAGGTCTCGTCTATGGATAAGCGACTCGTAGTGCCGCGCGGAAACGTGTGCAAATGAAAACACAAACATTGTGTAAAGTGTGAGAAATAGGTAAGTATAAGTCGCTTTAGGTACAATAGTGTACATTTTTAGGGTTCTGTAGTCAACTAGGAACCCTTATAGTTTCGCCATGTCCATCTGTCTGTCTGTCTGTCTGTCCGAGGCTTTGATCTGTGATTGTTAGTGCTAAGAAACTGCAACTTGGTATAGATACATAAATCAATAAAACTAAGAACGTCGTAAAATAAAATACAAATAAAAAAATTAAGGATAGGGATGATTTTTTTGTTGCTTCAACCCCATTATGGTCTTTTAAAATGAATAAAGGTGTTCTTCAAACATTTTTTGATAAAGTGAATATTTTCGGAAATATTCACTCCAAAAGAAAAAAAATAGTGTCCCCCCTCTAACTTTTAAACTATATGGGTCCATAAATATGGGAAAAATCATGAAAGTAAAGCTGAATAAAGACTTTCAACGAAAACTATAACTTGAGTTATCGTAAAATGTCTTCTCTTCTTAGTAAAAGACTTACGAAACGCTGAGAAAGTATTACTACTAGAGTAGTTTTGTTTGTTATTGATTTTTTTCAAGTAACTTTTTTGGGCAAGTACGGAAACCTACACTGAGCATGGCCTGACATGCTCTTGGCCGATCTTTATTAATACCATGCCTCGGGTTGCTGCAATCATCGCCCGTTCATACTTAAACAAGGTTCTATCATATCCTATCATATCTTCTTTGACAAGTATACTTTTGTACAAGCATAATTATAATTTATTTTAATGACTGTTTTAGTGAGTATTTACCGTATCAGGAGAATATTAGTGTATGGGAAAATTATTATAAAGTCGACTAAATACTGAGCTACATTTTCATTTGATTTGTCGGAAAAATATTAATATGAAAATTTTAAAATTAACACGCACATTGTTGCGAATAATATTCTGGCACCCGCTCAAAATGGATCTAGGGTTAGGTCACGTGGTACTAAAGAGCTCCTCCTCATAGACATGACCATTTACCAACGAGTCCGGCGAAACAGAGGGACCCTCTCGGCCGCCTGGATTGACCACAAGAAGGCCTTTGATTCAGTGCTTCATTCATGGCTAAAGAGGATCTTAGTACTGTATAAAGTTGATGCAGTTTTGAGATCCTTCTTAGTTGCGTGCATGGGGCAGTGGATCACAGTCCTTCTTCAAACGGGGGAGGAGAGGGCCCTCTGGCCTGCAGGATTCCATCAGGATTGAGCGAGGTATTTTCAGGCTGATAGTTTGAGTCCCTTATGGTTTTGCCTTGCGCTGAATCCGCTCAGTACCTTGCTGAAGGATTCAGAGCTAGGTTGCCAGCTACGGAGAGAGGGTGAGGTCGTTTTTCATCTGCTCTACATGGACGACCTTAAACTATTTGCACCAAATAAACATGACCTGTTGGAGCTACTGCAAACCACAGAGACCTTCAGTAGTGCCATCAAAATGGAATTTGGTGTCGATAAGTCGTGCATGTACAGCGGGGGAAAGTTGTAAATTCCACAAATTTACAGATTTCTGAGACAATGGCTCTCAGATCTCTCTCCGAAGCAGAAACCTATAAATATCTTGGTATCTCACAGTCTTTGGGTATCAAGAGTGGGGACATCAAGCGGGCGGTGAAGGAGCGCTTCTTCTGTCGCCTGACAAAAGTACTCAACAGTTTTTTGTCGGGCGGCAATAAGGTGCGCGCCTTCAATGCCTGGGTGATGGCCTTGCTCACATACTCATTTGGCATATTAAGGTGGACTCAGACTGAGCTCGATTTCCTGGATCGAAGGGTGCGTGTACTGCTCACTGCGCACCGTATGCTACACCCACGATCGTCTGTTATGAGACTGTACATACCGCGGAAATTAGGAGGTCACGGCTTCTTAAATGCCAAAGACCTACACAACCGCGAGGTGTGTAGTCTCAGGGATTATTTCATAAATAGCAATTGTGGGATGCATCGTGACGTAGTGGCAGTAGACGCATCTTTCACCCCGCTCTCCATGGCTAACGAGAACTGGCGCAGACTTAAAGTACTAAGCACTGAGAACCGCAGGGCGGTATGGAAGAGTAAGGAGCAACATGGGCGGTTCTACAAGGCTCTTACGGGGCCCGACGTAGACCTCCTCGCGTCGGTGAACTGGCTACGTTTCGGGGATCTCTTTGCAGAAACCGAAGGTTTTGTCTGTGCAATTGCGGACGAAGTTATTATGACGAACAACTACCGGAAATATATCCTGAAGGACGGTACGGTCGACATTTGTCGGGCATGCCGCCGTCCCGGAGAGTCGCTCAGGCATATCATTTCCTGTTGTGGTCACCTTGCTAATGGTGAGTACTTGCACAGACATAACTTGGTAGCCAAGATTATTCACTCGCGTCTGTTCTCGAAAATGGTCGTGCCACGCTCTTTTGGGATCGATCTGTCATCACGGATAGGACTATTATAGCCAACAAACCTGATATCGTGCTGACACATCGATTGAAGCGCCAGTGCTCGTCGACATCACCGTCCCTCATGATGAGAACCTCGTGAAGGCCGAGAAGGACAAGGCTAGCAAGTACCTAGACCTGGCACACGAGATAACCGCCAGGTGAGATGTTGATTCGATGATCATTGTCCCGATAGTCGTCTCTGTGAACGGTCTAATTGCGAAGAGTCTCGATCAACATCTTAAGAGACTCTCGCTAGATGGTGGGGTCAAGGGTCAGATGATACAGAAGGCAGTACTCCTGGACACGGCGCGGATAGTCCGGAGGTTCCTCTCTCTGTCGCCCTAACCACCGGTAGCCTAGGCCCCGCCTCGCCGCCGGCGGCACTCTAGGTTAGGTTTTTTAATAATGCTTTTATATTTTGTACGTGTATTTTAATATTTTACTTTTATAAATGGTTTGTAAAAAAACCTAACTTAAGTTGTAAGAGAAATAAAGTTATTAATAATAGTCTGCCTGAGATAAAAATGACACTCAGTTTTATTAGGCAGACGTCCAGTGTCTCAATTAATAGCCCAGCCTATAGTCCATCATGTTCATCCAATAATCTGGTTCATTTCCATCAACCAGAAATAGTCCTGTACACCCTGGCGGGTGCTGTTTCTGTATGCGTCCCATGACACGGGCAGGGCCAGCATCCGCTCGGTGTACCTCTTGCATATCAAAAGGGCCACTACGTGTTGGCTACTTATGTGGTACTCGGTTGGTACTTTGGTACCTCGGTACTTCAGGTCCGCGCACGCCTTCCAAAGGTTCGGGTCACCATTCACCCGTGAGCGGAAAAGACATATCTATAATAATATAAATATTGTAAAAACCTTAGCTAAGACGTAAAGTGAATAAAGGGATAATAATAAAATCATTTAATTCATGCATTGCCCATAAAGTGTCATGCTCCCACCAATATTTTTTTAAAGAATATAATTAACTAACATTTGCCCGCGGCTTCGCCAGCGTACTAAGCGAAATTTTTAACCATCTACAAAAAAACAGGTTCGTATGTTTGTCCACGATTATCTCGCGTTTGGCTGAACCGTATTAGATGCGGTCTCCAGAAAAGTAGTTGTTACATTCTGGGAGTTTCGGTAAGTATACGAAGTTTGGTGATTGTGATTCATTAACAGATGAACAGATGAAAAGTCAGTATACATTCTGAGAACCGGAAAACTGTTGAATTTAATTTGATTTTGGCAAAAATAAGGATCGAAAACTATTATCATACATTTCCGAGAGGCCAAAGGGGAAAGGGCCGATGAAATAAAAGCATGTCTTAAATGGCTCTTAGTAAAAGTATCTTTATACTACAGTAACACCAATAGGTCTGTAAACGACCAAGCAGCGCGCAGCGGTCATAAACTCTGGTCTTTTGAAGAACAGAAATACGGCTAATTCAATATCACGTGTAACATTTATTTTTCCTTAAATTAAATTTATTAGGTAGGTTTTGCCGGTTCCCATTGGAGCATCCAAAAAGAAAATTTGGCCTCACTTCCATTCGCACTCCTTACTGTCAGTCCGTCTGTTACAACCAAGTTGCTTTTACTGGACCGATAGAATTGCAATTTAGCACAAACTGAATTTAGAGCGCTCGTGGCCCAGCGGCACCCGCCTACCGCGTGCGGTGCGCGAGGTTAAGCAATGTGGGCGCAGGTCAGTTCTTGGACGGGTGACCGCTTTGAGTGGTTACTAACTGACTCTCGTACTTTGGAAGGCGCGCTAAGCCGTTGATCCCGGCTGCAATCGCTAAGCCAAGTTAGAGGCCTTCGAGCGGATTGCGAACTTCTAACAGTCACGTTGCCCACTCACTTGACAAAGGCGAGTCAAAGTTGCACCACGTCCGTAGGGAGTACCCACCGTTACCCTACACGTGACCCCTGGGTGATACTAAAAGTGCAACAAAAACTGGCAACCGTACTTGTCTTCTCGAAATCTCACGGAACGTAAATAAATGCCATACGATTAAAAAAAATCTAAAGGTAGATTTAAATGGAAAAAAATATCGAAACCTCTATGTCGTTTTTAAAAGCAAATCCATAGATACCCCACACGCCTATATAGTAACAATTTAACTTTTTGCATGCAGGCATGTATGGAGTGCCAAATTTTACCTCAGATTCGTACTAGGGGACCTCTCGGACGCTCAGATATCGATTTTGAACGAAATCGGGACGAAAAAAAAGAAAATCAATATTGCCGCCACTTTTACAAATTTTACATCGGATTCATATTAAGAGACCTCTCGGACACTCAGATATCGATTTTGAACGAAATCGGGACGAAAATGGAAAAAATCAATATGGCCGCCACTTTTTTCAAATGTTACCTCAAATTCGTATTACCTCTCGGACGCTCGGATATCGAATTTGAACGAAATCGGGTTGAAATGAAGAAAATCAATATGCCTGCCACTTTTTCCAAATTTTACCTCGGATTCGTATTAAGAATTCTCTCGGACGCTCGGATATCGATTTTGAACGAAATCAGGACGGAAATGATAAAAATGAATATGGCCGCCACTTATTCTAAATTTTATCACGAATTCGTATTACGAGACCTCTCAGACGCTCAGATATCGATTTTGAACGAAATTGAGACGGAATAAAAAGAAAATCAATATGCCTGAGACTTTTTCCAAATTTTACCTCTGAGTAGAGAGAGAGAGAGATTAGGGGAGCTCTCGGACGCTCAGATATCGATTATGAACGAAATCGGGACGAAAATAAAGAAAAGCAATATGGCCACCACTTTTTCTAAATTTTACCTCGGAGTCGTTTTAGGGGACCTCTCGAACGCTCAGATATCGATTTGGAACGAAATCGGGACGGAAATGAAGAAAATCAATATGGCCGTTACTTTATTCAAGTTTTAGGTACCTCGGATTCCTATTAAGAGTCCTCTCGGACGCTCAAATATCGATTTATGTCGAAATCATATTGGACGGCACTGATTAATAAAACCACTTACAATACATTGAATCAAAAAAGGTCGTATCTTCATAGGGAACTCACGGCACTTCATGCACCTTTAGACCTTATAAGGAACTTACATGCCAAATTTGGTAACTCTTGAACCAGCAGATTGGGCTGTGCGTTAATATGTCACTCACTCAGTCAGTCAGTTTCTTCTTGCAATTTGGCACCTACTTTTAAGTTTTCATGCCCGCAATATTAAATTTCAAATTCAATGCCATTTTCGAAAACGACCAAAAGAACCATATAAACGACACCTATATTAATATTTAGACATTTCATCCCCCTCGCACCCCAACAGGGGGGGTTGGTATTTCACGTCCTCCACGTGAGATTTTAAAATCATTGTTGTTTTCGTTATCAGCGACCCGATAAACCATAAAAACAATACCCATGTCGAATTTCAGAATTTGTCACCACCTTTCCCCCTTTTAGGGGTTGATTTCTCAAAAAACCTGAAACACGTATTTACTCATTTATCGTTAGAAATACTTCCTGTGAAGTTTCGAATAAAATAGTGCAACTAATCTTGTTTCCCCATACAATCTTCGGACCCCCATTTCACCCCCTTAGGGGTTGAATTTTGAAAAATCCTTTCTTAGTGCACCCGTAGACCTTATAAGGAACCTACGTGCCAAATTTGGAATCTCTAGGACCAGCGGTTTGGGCTGTGCGGTGATATGTCAGTCAGTTTCTTCTTTTATATATTTAGATGAGTTATGTTATGTGTGTAAAAAGCCATGATATTATTGTCCATTAACACGAGAATCGATACTTGTATCGACGATACAACTACGAAGCTTGCAGATCGCTGCAATAATATGATTCTGAGTTAATTAAGTATTTCAATTAAGTTTGCGTGAGCTCCAGATTGACAATTTCATTAGGAGTGCGGTTAGATGAAATCCACGGGGTGCGTCGCCCAACAGGAATAATACCCAGCTGAGTAGGTACATAGCCCCAGTATACAACCCATTATTTAATTTTAACATACCAATTAAGAGGAGCCTATTCGTTATCCATATTTACTCGGACCGCATTCCTTTCGGGTCATATTATGAGTTTCCATACATACCTACATTAACTCGCGCCTGTATTAAAAGAAGTAAGTGGGGATTTCATAATACCCACTTATAAAATATTTTATTTGGGTTTGTGCATGCCTACGTGTCGAAAGAAGTTAGGATTTTTTGTGACAAGGTGCACATCACCTTTGTGCTAGGAAACTTTTTAAAATTACGGAATACATAGTGTATTATGGCCTACGTGTAAAATTTTGTGACGAGGTGGTTGGTAGGTCGAACTTATTACGAAAGCCGAATCTCCAAGTCGTACTTTTTCAGAACAAAACAATATTTTTTTATGTATTTTTCAAAGAGGGTTTCATAATTTTAGGTCGTAGTCTGTGGTACAGAAATAAAAAAGTTAGAGATAGTAAGATTATGGAGAAAGTTGTTGTTGCTGCGAGTTGTGTCATTTTCTATTAAATAATTTGTTGATTGAAAAGTGAGTTGTTTTGTGTTTCAAATATATTATGTGAATGAATACCGCTATCGATGACAAAGTAACCTGACCATCCGTGAACATTGGAGATGTTGAATTTAATGCCGAAGTTCCGCTGTTACGCATGCGGATGCAAATATCCGCAAACACACCTGGTTGTGAAGAAATGAATAGATAGTTACTAAGACAAGCCACAAAAAATCCATATACATAATCTGATCAATTAATTACTAATTTTCAGAATTCAACTATAATAATAATATACGATTTCAAGCTAACATTTGAATTAGTGATAACCTTTTACCTACGGGTGTCAACCAGAGTCGCCAGTAAGATAACATCGCTGCAATACGGGTGTCATAGGTATAGTTGTTCGGAGTAGTAGTAACCTTCATTTTTTTAAACGAATTAAGTTCTTGTACCTTGTCAGTCATATTAGGTAGTGGGATTCGTATACATGCAAATAAAAAAAATATCTCTGACATTTAAGCAAATTTTAAAATTACCGCTTTTTTCTGGCAAGTGGGGTTGACACTCGTACTGCAGAGGAGCAGAAAATTAAACTCAATATGGTGGACAATGTGTGGACAATAGTGTTGTTTTATCGACTAGTTGTAGGAGTGAGGTTTTGACGTTTTCGGTCCGAATATTGGAATTAAATATACGGTACCTACAATGATTATAAGGTGATATGGTATCTAATAACAAGTTTACCTACCCTAATCGTAACTGGTTCAGTTTCGAAATATTTAGCAGAATAACTTTGAGTTATTGGTACGATAGAGAACTAGGGTATCGATATATCGTATCGATAGGCGCACATTACTATTTATCACAATTGGCTCATGGTTTATACGCATAATATTTATCGATTCATATTTTTGCATTGTTTCAATAATTTATCATGAAATAAGTGATTATTTGTGTTTAACATACTATAAACGAGTATTTTTAAATGTAAATAAGTGAAATTCGCCAATAGTAACTTAACAATCTTCAATTCCTAAGTGATTAGTATTGAACTTGAAATCAGAATTATAAGTTTTTACAGACTTTTTACTGATTAAATATAATATGCTTAATGTGTGTGTGAAATTTCAAACATGTAGCTGCAATACCTCAAAAGTTACAAGTGAGTGAAATTATGCCTAACCACCGACTCTCGCCAATACATGCCCGTATTGAGCAGTGACGGGCTGATCCCAGGCCCCGTAGGCAAAGGGTTGAAACGACAGACGTCTTCGACGATACGCGTTATCACAACTAAAACTCGCAGCACGTCAGTTAATCTTTGAAAATGTTTGAAACAGTGCCGAAATATCGGGAACTCACTAATCATATTTCAATCTTTCCACGTTTTGTAAGAGAAAATACCTGTGTATAGTAGCGGAATGAAAAGATTCGTCACTTACGGCATTAAAAAAAGCCTTGAAAAGTGTCAAACCTTTTCATTTCTCGACTGTACCTTCTAATGTCCACCAGTATAATTAATTAACGATTTCCGAGAACTCGTCTATGGCGAACCAGTCTGACCTCCGATTACGTGTAGTGGATAAAGTGGAATAATCATTTATTACCAGGAACAAGTGATAGGAATCAGGCTGTGTAAATTGTATCGTAGTACATAGTACATCGCGCAATGGACCCGCAGAATAGTCAAGATGAGGTATTTCTAACACTTCGACGTTGTTGGAGCTTCAGCAACCATAAAACTTTTCGAAAACGCTTAAGGACATATCAACTAACACTGTTTGAAGGTGAAAATGACAGTCGATACAAACGCCAAATCGGAAAGATTACCCCCTCTGTCTAAGTTACCCAGTATTTGACACAAAAATACCTTTACTTTCTGTCCTGGCTTTGTATCAGCCCGCGGGGGGTTATCAAGTGTGCGTATCATACGTATTATGCGCAACATAATAATTATAATAAGTAAATAAATAACGTCGCGTGGACTGAATGGGCGAGTGAAACCGAGCTAGAGGCGAGACTTGTAATGGAATTTCCCAAAAATATTAACTTTAACACATTACTCCATCTTCAGGTCCTATTAACGATCGATTGTCACGTTGAAATGTACTTTCATCAAATCATTTTAATAACACACGCTTAAGTTAGTATTACTTACCTACTTGTCAACATAATAGCTTATTTTGTTTGCCAAGCGCAAAAGCAAGATCTAAGCAGAATCTCGTACATTTTAAACTATTGGCAACGGTGTATTTGTCACTTACCTTCCCGTCACTCTTCCTGTAGGCATCGTGCACTCGCCACACTAGGCCCGGGCCCGCGTTGCTTCTCTCCTTGCCAATCTCGAAGTACTCCATGATGGGGTTACTCTCGAGTGGCGGCGGCGCCTGATTGCTCACGCTCTTCAGCTTCGATATTATGCCCGCCATCCCTGAGCCGAGTCGACGGACGAAGGGCTCGGTGCGTGAGGATTCCGGCTCTCTTGCTTGTTCACCTGCGCAGATAAAATCAGTATTAAATTGTAATATTATTATTATATAGAGGCTAATATGTTCTCACTGCTGCGGGCCTGCATATGTTGGTTCTGGTTGCCATTTTATCATTTATCGTCGCGGATAAGACATTCGTCACGTTCTGACAAGTAAGCGAGTGCGAGAGTCACGGGCGTCTTCTCCACGACGATAAGTAATAAAATGCTACCTCTTGTTTTCCAGTTGCTTAAAAAAATAGTCCAATTCATCACACCATTGTGAATGAGGTTAGCCGCGTCTCCTTTGGAGTTCTGAGGTCCACACCACGTAGTTTTTTGCCGGTTCGGCAGTAGGGTATTTATAAATTATATTATGAGAGCAACTATCTTCACTTCACTCTATTATATTATTGTTTATGGCTACCGTGCAACTTAAGCATAATTCTGCCAGTATCAAGTGTCGAGCTTTGCACGGTATGAGTTGGGGCAGACGAAGGATTTGTGAGGAACGCAAACTCGGGTGATTCCTGAAAACAAACACGAAACACACACATATGACAATAACCATACCCAGTTTAAATTAGAACATATGATTACTATATTAATGTACATGCAGGATGAATACAAAGACACGAACTACTATAATTTTATGTTATTTTTTGTTAAAAAATTGCCTAAGCACATACTATCTTTTTGTTATCCAATTAACATAAAAGCGAAGCAACATTTATAGGTAAAGGGGCACAGAGTTTAGAAATCTGAGTATATAAGTCTGGGGACTTATTGTTAAGACGGCAGTTAAAGAAAATATGGTCAATGGTTCCCACTTCCTCACCGCACTCACACATAGGGGAGTCTTTGATTTTAAATTTATGAAGCTGCTCCGGCGAGCAGACCCGGCCTAAGCGGAGTCTTATTATTACGCTAGTATGTCGTTTAGAAAGGGATCTGTTTTTAAAAAAAACACGGCCGAGGAGGGATTATTGGCTGAAGTTGGGAGAAAAAACATTTCGTGGACCGTGACCAGTGAGACATCCATTTTTTATAAAGTACTTTGTAAGGAATGTTGGAGACATCTGACTGGTAAATTTTGAAAAATGAATCATCACCGTCCAATACTGCCTCCTTAGCCGCCAGGTCCACCCTCTCATTTCCCGAGATGCCGGAGTGACTGGGTATCCAGACAAACACCACCTCCAATCCGGACAAGTGGCATTTAAAGATGGAATTTTTGAGCTGACAAATTAAGTAGTTAAGAGCGCAACTCTTTAATGGGCGAAGAGATATAGACTGAAGAGCACTGAGGCAGTCAGAAAAAACAACTGCCCTAGAGAGTTTGTGTATAAGAATATATTCTAAGGTTTTCAAAAGGGCTAAGCATTCCCCTGCGAAGACGGAGGACTCGGGGGAAGCTTAAATTTGGCAAGGATATGGGTGTTAGCTAAAAGGAAGGCCACTCCCACGCAGCCCTGGTCCGATAGCTTTGAGGCGTCTGTGAAGAAAAGTCTATAGCCCTGAAAGTTGCTATTGACAAATTTTGTGAAAATGGAGTTAACTGAGGGGGACTTATTGTCAATGCCAGTATTGGAAATTACAGTCGCGCTATGAGTCACAGCTTCGAAGGGAACAGCGTACACTGGTAGAGACGAGGATTTCATAATTGGACTTTTAAGTGAAGCTATTGTTTCGAGACTCCTTACCAGATTTGGCTTTTCCTTATTACGCCAGTAAGCCTTAGGGATGATTCACAGTAGACCGTTTCGTGTCCGGGCCGGCCCGTTTTCTATAACAGCAAACGCAACGGCCGGCGTATTTCTCTAGAAGAAAACGGGCCGGCCCGGACACGGAACGGCCTACTGTGAATCATGCTTTAGTCGTGCCGTATGGTGCGAAGACTGGGATATAATTCCAAAAAGGTAACGGTCGGCCAAAAGTTGCCTCCTTAGATGAAGAGGCGGGTCAGTGCATTCAACTTGAATGGCTCTGTTAGGGTAGGGTTTCATTGCGCCCGTTACCAGCCTCAGGGCCTTCATTTGAATAGCCTCAAGAATGGAAAGAGCTGCTTTGTTGCATGGTTCAAAGATAAATGTTCCTCTAAAATCTAAGTGGCTACGGATGAAAGCATTATATAATATTTTTTGAGTGTAGGGATGAGCTCCCCACCATTAACCGGAAAGTGCTCTCAGCATGTTTAAATTTTTTTCACACTTCCTAGCGATGTAGGAAAGGTATGGTACTCCTTGGAAGCGGCGGTCAAATATAACTCCAAGGAGTTTAACGGAGCCCATCCCTAGACTCCGTTAAACTCCTTCATTAAAAACTGTCCTACATGCGGGGAGGTCACGGCTTCTGGAAAAAAATATGGCTGAACTTTTAGATAATGAGAGAGAGGGAGAGACCGTGGAGGTCCAACCATGAGCTAAGAGACCTCAAAGCGCCATTCACCCTTTCCACAGCGTGAGGTGCCTTCTTATCTGCACAGTAAATTACCACATCATCTGCGTACTGTAACGTTCGGCAAGTCCAGTTGACGGATTAGTCTAGATCAAAAGAGTAAATTAATATTAAATAGGATAGGACTTAAAACAGAGCCCTGGGGAAGACCTTTTCATACGTTTCGGACGGCCTGAACCTTACCCTGCCATCTCACCCTGATGGTTCTGAACATTAGCAGGTTTGAGATAAAATGGACAACCTTAGGGGAAATGCTCAGCTGTGACATTTTGTCTCTTAGTATTGAAAGGAGCACATTATCGTATGCGGCCGAAATGTCCAAAAAAACAGCGGCTATATTGATTCCTCCCTTGAGAAGGCCAGACGGATGACGGTGGAAAGTATGCTGTGGCTATCCGTGATGCTCTTGCCCTTTCTGAACCCAAATTGGAAACGCGGTAACATGCCTCGACTCTCCAGGAACCAGTCCAAACGATTCTTGATCAAATGTTCCATGACTTTACAGAGGATGGAAGACAGAGCGATGGGGCGATATGAAGAACCACAGTCCGGGTCCTTACCTGGCAAAAGAATGGGTATTACATATTGCTCTTTCCAGGATTCTGGTATCATTCCAGAGTTAAAGAAACAATTAATAAGATCGAGGAAGTAGGAAATAGCGGTTGGATGGGCTCTAGTTAGAAATGAGTAGAATCCGATAGGGAATCCAGAACACAGCGCAATTCGGATAGTTGAAAAGTAGATGCTAAGAAGTCGTTGTAGACTGATATCTCGGGGAGAATAGGGAGCTCATTTTGGTTAGGAATGTAGGAGGGAGCTAATTTGTCCGAAAACTCCTCTAGCCACGGGGGTGCGATAGAGAAAGATGAGGCCGGGGCCGAAGATGAGCAAGCATTGCGAAAGGTTTTAATATTGCGCCAGACTACAGAGGGGTGTGTAGAGGGTGACAAGGATTCGCAAAATTTATTTCATCCCTCCCGTTTTTTAAATGATAGTGTTTTTTCGTCCTAGCCTGTACCCTTTTGAAAGCAAGAAAGTTCTCCATGGTTATGTTGCAGCAGAATTATTTCTCAGCCTGTTTTCTTTCTTTCACAAGGGAAGTGCATTCAGAGTCCCACCAGGGAAGAGATGGACGCCGATTTAGCGAAGCGTTTTTTAATGGAATCGATAATTCAGCTGAATCCAAGAGTGCCTG
Organism: Notocelia uddmanniana; assembly: GCA_905163555.1. NCBI lineage: Eukaryota > Metazoa > Arthropoda > Insecta > Lepidoptera > Tortricidae > Notocelia > Notocelia uddmanniana. Next base: position 56,677,307 of record LR991052.1, read on the forward strand.
AGAGAATAAAGAGTAGCATTCTAGACAGTTAGATTGGGAAATTCTGGGTAAAGACTTCTTGATTCTGTTTATATTAGACAGCCTGAATTTTTGTAGAGGTGGAGGAGCCGATTGGATGCTGTGATCAGAAGAATAAGCTATAATAATAGGGAGATGGTCACTGCCGAAATTTTGAGATAGGATGTTCCATGAGATCAGGGGCGCTAGGGATGGGGAGCAGATAGAAATATCCACTGCTGAAGGGTTTTGCGCCGGTGAAGAGTGACGAGTGGATCGTCCGTCATTTAGCACGCACAAATTCAAAGAATCCAGGGTCTCAAGCATCTTACGGCCCGAGGGATTACAGTCGTGGGAACCCCATAAAGAATGGTGGCAATTAGGATGACCAACGGTCCGGGGACGTTTTCTAGGAGAGACCAGAAGTCAGAAATAATCCTAGGGGAAGGGTGAGGGATATACACAATCCAGACTAGTCCCTTAGCAAGCTCAGCTCAGTAAACCGTTGAGTGACCGAACTAACCAGGTGAAAAATTATATACAATAAGATAACAACGATAAAAATAAGTGACGTATATAGGTATTTCTATTCATGGCATTTTAGGGTTCCGTAGTAAACAAGGAACTTTTAAGACTTTGATCATTTTGCCCTAGCTTGTATACGTATATTAAACAAGTGTATTAGTATCCTCAAACTTGAGGAAATCTGTGAAACGTTTTCAAGGAGGGAAGGAGTGAAGCCGGTGCTGAGGGAGAGGTAAAGTTATGAATATTAATGTACTCACTAATAGATATAAAACAGCAGCAAGAAACAATATTATAAATTGTACCGTTTTGTGCATACATTGAAATCTAGAATTAATATGAGTGTATCTGCTGACCTGTTACTACTTACTTATATTATAAGATTTATAAGTCGTTTTTTTGTTCTGTAATTCGCTTAAAAACCATTTTATATCTCATATTTGTATGAGTATTATGTTAATTTACTGGCCAGTTTGTATTTTGGGAAGGCAACCGCTGTATAAATTGATTATTGCAGTGGTATGTAATAAACACTGTTCAAACGATTGCATGCGGTGAAAAATTGGAATTTTACCGACTTGTAGTCTTTAAACGGAAAATAAACACCTACCGGAGTTTATTGATATTTATGTAAATTGGTTGATAGACTGAAACTATTTAGATACAGCAAGGTAATCGATCTAGGAAGTTATTACAATTTAAAACAGATTGATCAGGTCCTAAAATATTAATTTCGATCGATAGGTATTTAAGCATTTTCATTCTAACGTTACGGTGTAAATGTTAACAAGGTTTGATATTAATAATTACAAGTATATTTAGGAACAAATTTAAGATGGCTACAAATTCGTCAAAATGATGTAGGTGTGATATCGATTATATGTCCCAGGGATAACATTAATAAAATTGAGGCGAAAAATGCTTAATAAAGGTCGGTGTCTAGGTTCTAAGCAAAAAATAGCCGCGTAGGCACCTCTTTGTTATATTTTACCTTTCTTCAATAATCTCAGAAATGTTGAGCCTTACTGTCACAACAAAATTAATTCTGGAGGTTTTTCTTTCCCACCAAATAAAACCTTAAGAGCTGCCTTAGCGAAAAACCAATTAACATAATTAACACCAAAAAAGTCAGTATGACCATACACAAAACCAAATTGTAACGAGAACATTGTTTAATCATAAAAAGAGTTCCCCCGAATTCCTCGTGATCTTCTCTGTACTATCTGTATATTTAAAGCCTGCGGACCCAGGAGCTGCGGCGGAAGCCCAGGCGGAAGATGGCGGAATGGTTTCCAGAAACAAACACCGTCCAATTATACTGCGGCAAGGTTAGAATATGATTAAATTTTTAATGATAATCTACTTTGGGGGGCGAGAGATGTTCAACGCCTCCCGTGTTTATATTGATAGTGTTCAAGGGTCGGCCGGCAGGAAGGAATTAAATACTGGAGATCACTGATAGCAGTATATTCTTATCGACAATAATATAGTAACTTAGAACAGAAACATAAAAATCCTACAGGACATTTTTCCCTAGTGACAACTGTCAATCTAATAAAAGAACATCGTATCTTGACATATTGAAGTGGCTGATTAGCAAATAGTTTGCATATATAACGCCACACTACTATTTTTGAGAAAAGGGTCCTTATCGCTTAAAAGCGCTCATCTTACCTACCTACAACTTTAACAAAAGTATCGTATCCTATAATCAGTTTCTTGGATTTATCACCACTTTTGTTATAATTTTAGTTCGAAACATTTTAAAGTTTGTAAGGACTCTTAAACAATGATTTCTTGGTGTTGTTTAGTAATTTGTTTGGAGTAAAATAACAAGTTGTATAACTTTCGGTTATATATTAATTTTATGCTAAATTAGGGTTTTACTTATTGGCAGTATAAAATATTATTTTGACGTTCCTCTTATTTGCAGGTGCCATTATTATTTTTCGTTTTTTAGTCAAATTAGGAATTCTTATTGTATCGTATTAGTAATGTATGTCTGTTACAACAATTTTGTTATTTCTACCAACCAATACTAATGCTGAACCAAGAATAAGGCTGTCTATACTCTCCTCTGATCTGTGAGTGCACTTGGCTGTACATATAAAGCAATATATAATAAATCATGTTTCTGCCTCTGAATTTATGTATTTAAGTCTACACATTTTCCATTCCGTAGCAAAGGTGAAACTATTCGTGTCAGTTGATTGATAATGTGAGGAATTTGTAACATTCCACAATATTAAGGCGACATTGTCGCCACATTCCTTAACAATTCCTAATAAATACATCTACAATATAATATGTATTCACTAGGCAAAATCTGTGTTTGTTTTTTAATAATTTTAGCTAAGAAAGCTGAAATTTGGCATGCAGGTTGGAGATTATGTGTATACACCAGAAAAAAAACAGAAATCAGTGATTTTATTATTAGTTTTTATTTCTTAAATATCCAACAGCTTTCATGGTATTATAACATACCGCATAGAAAACTGCCAAGTTAAGGCTCAAAATGCATTAAGCCGCAGTAAATTTAGTTTTACTATAAACAATCTAGTGCCAAACTTGGCAAATTTTCAGATAGGTAATCTTCGGAACTTGGCGCCCATTTAGATCTCAATTCTTTTGTCGGTGAACTTGGCTGCCATTTTCACATTTATGTTTTTGATGGGATCAGTTTTACCGACTTGTTCTGTAGCCATTTCAAAAAAAAGTAGTGACACGAAACATACAAAGTCTCTAAAACATGGTCACCCTATCATGGTATATAATCTAAGTTTAGTATACAACCAACAAAAAAAACATAAACTTATAACTTTCGTATCCATCCCCTTAAATGGGGGGTGGAAGTTTATATGAGACTTTCACCAATTTTATGAATTAGGACATGAAAGTTTACACGGGCCTGTAGACAGTAACTAAAAAACCTATTAAGGTGCAGGGTAGGGCAAGCCATTTGCCATACAAAGGTTGTGCAAGTTTTTTGCATTAGTTTTGGCACTACAATATTTAATTTTATTTTTTATTGGTACATATTGGATATACGCAGAACTTGATGTTGAAATTTTGCATTATTAAAAAAAAATACAAAAATAAAATTAAATTAAAAAAAAAAACATGAAGACATAGCTAACCAAAAAATAAGCATATGGACCAAAAATAGTAACTGGAGTGCAATCACAAACGAAGAAAAACTTGCACAAAGTTTGTATGGAAAGAGCTTGCCCACCCCTTCGCCTTAATAAGTACTTACAAGAAGGGCGGAGGGCCTTACAAAAAGAACTGAAATCCCACCAAAAACATTTCATGTAAAATGTTGCCAAGACGACCACATAAGGTTTGCCCTGTGAAAAAGATATCAGATCTCATGTAGAGCCAAGCTTCTGAATCTACACGGCCTAACTCTACCGACCCTAACTTCAACAAATTCTACATATCAGTAAATATGTATAGCGTGTGGTATGCGAGGTTAGGCAATGTCGGGCGAGGTCAGCCCTTGGATGGGTGACCGCTTTGAGTGGTTACTAACTGACCGCTCCCGTGCTTTGGAAGGCACGTTAAGACGACGAATTGAAAATATTGGCGACAGGGATTCCAATTTTTCTCCGCAACCAAGAAACATACGAACCCGATTATTTTTTATATGATCCATAGTATCTTTGGCTTTACTTTTGTAAAAGCTTTACATGATTGGATAACTTTCATAACACAAAAATAATTTTCTTTTAAACCTCTTTAAAAACAGAGATTTGCATTTTACAGACAAACGGCACTTGTTTAAGTCTCTTAGTTTTCCATTTAAATTCGTCTAAATAAACACTTCAAAATTGTAAAAGGATTTTATGAAATTAGTAATGGTTTTTATTTAAACTGAAAAAGACTGTTTTGTCGCATACGCCCTTAGGGTATAAGCTAGCCGCCCGCGTGTTTTCTATGCAATCAGTGCCCCCTCAGTCCGCTACCGACTACTGTCAGCGTTGGGCCTGTGCTAGGCGAGTTCCCGCGCGTTATGGATACTGTTTGATTAAAAGTGGTATTTTATTAATTTAAAAATAAGGAAATTGAATTGAATTGTCGGCCTCTTTAGCCTAGTTGGTAGTGTCATTGCCTCCGAAGCTAGAGGTCCCGGGTTCGATTCCCGGTAAGGGCATTTGTTTCTGTGGTGAGCAGAGACATTTGTTCCTGAGACTTGGATGTTTTCTATGTATTTAAGTATATATCTATTAAATATATCGTCGTCTATTACTTACCCATAACACAAGCCTTATTGAGCTTACTGTGGGACTAGTTCGATTTGTGTAATAAATGGCCCCTAATATTTTTATTTTATTTATTAATTGGTGGTCTGTAAGAAAAAAAGGAAGGCTTGTTCAATTGAGCAATGTAAAAAAATGTAAGTAATTTTCTCAAAATAACTTTATTTACCAAACTAGATAATGTTCCAATTATAAAATAAATCGTTTTTTAAAGTCGTGTATACTAAACCGAGATGTTTCTACTGACAAAATATTCTTTTAAATTTATAAGTAAAGCAAAAATAAATTTTATTTGCCTATTTTAGAAAACAATAATTAGAACAAGGCAAAGCCATGGAGTCGTCTCCGGATTTCGGCGTAATCGAAACTATTTTAGATAAGTCCTTAGAAAGGTTAGTATTTGGGAGATAGGTAGGTACTTATAAACTAATTTAAGGGTATTATAATACCTACTTATATTACAAGCTTTTATTTAACTTGCAATGTATGTATGTATGTTGGACCCGGGTATCCTAAAACTACGACCAAGACCATCGGGGGATGGGCAGCAGCATCCCTGGAGTGCGGTGGAGATACTGCGATCGCCAACCCGCATGCCAAGCGTGGAGATTATTGCATATATCTCCCGTGAATTTGGGGGAGGCCTATATGCAGCAGTGGACAACCTTTGGCTGATACGGTGGTACGTATGTTTGTTCGGGTGGAATCTTGCGACTCGATTTTGAAATAAATATCTTCAACCGATTGTGCTGAAATTTGGCGTACTTATGTAAGCACCACCACTAGGTATATCAGCCCAAGGACGTCCACTGCTGGAAAGGCCTCCCTCAACTACATGGGAGATAAATGTTATAATCACCACGATTGGCATGCGGGTTGGCGATCGCAGTATTTTCACCGCACTCCTGGGATGCTACAGCTCATCCCACGGTGGTCATACTTATGTAAGGTGACAATACATACAATATTATGGTACTATCGAGCTGATCTGAAGATGGAAACAGAAGGTCGCCATAGCAACTCTTAAACTATAGAACAGGGGTTCCCAAAGTGGTCCAGGTGGACCCCCAGGGGTCCACGAACGATGTGACAGGGGTCTACGCTGGAGTGGCAAAAAAATAGGGGTTCACAGTTTGTACGTGGGGGTCCACGAAAATTTATCTGGTTTCGATGGTAAATAACGAAACAGATAATGATTTTTGTATTATTTTTATAGCCTGGACGACTGATAAATATATAATAAAAATATTGCGTTCCTCCGTGATAAATATTTCGGTGAATCAAACTACCTATACTATAATACTATATTATTAAAATTACAACTTTCGGCTCCAAAACTTGTCGACTGCAAGTCTGCAACATATCGCGAACGAGCTGTTGGACAAACGAACAAGTCTAGGCTTGCGAAGCACCGTCGCGTCGCTATCGCCGGCACCGACCAAAACGCTTGTTCGGACGTGCAAAGGGACGAAATACCTATGACTTACGGTAATGTGATGTGCTTGTATGCACTTGTTTGATTCTTCACCAATAAATACGAATGCTAAGAACAAACGTTACTCATTTGTTTCCGGATTTCGACTACAAAAGTAAAGTGAATTGCTGTTCCTGGTTGCCAGAATCGTGTCGGAAAAGTAAGTACATTATTTGTTTATTTGCTATACAACTTATAGGTATCTCTTTTTGTAGTTAATATATTTGTCTTCTTTGTGTATGATAGACATGTATGAAATATGAAATAATGAACATTACGATTATTACCTACCTACTTCCATAAAACAACAGACAGCCGAAAAAAGTTTATTAGTATTCTTTTTTTGATTCATAGCGAAAAATTATAAATTCTGTTCTATAAAATAGCCATATCCTGTTAAGTAAGACTAAGAAGAAGTTAAGTAAGAATGTTAAGATCACAAAAACTTTTTTATACTTACAGGTAGCTAATTTGAAACATGGCGGAGCCAAAGAAGAAAATTAAGTGTCGACAGTACAGTGTGGAATATTTAAAATTTGGCTTTCTTCCATCAAACGCGGACAAGCGATTGCCCATGTGCCTTTTATGCAATAAAGTTTTGAGCAATGACTCTATGAAACCATCGAAGCTCGAAGATCATCTAAAAAGGTGCCACCCTGATAAAACAGGTAAAGATTTGAAATATTTTCAATCATTGAAAGAAAAATATGAAAAGAGACCCACCCTGCAAGGTATGTTCGCTTCAACATCTGAAAGTAACGATGATGGCTTGCGGGCATCTTACAACATCTCATTACTCATAGCGAAATCTGGAAAACCCCACACCATTGGTGAACAGTTAATTTTACCCGCTGTTGAAGAAGTTTTAAAAACTGTTCTGCACAAACCTCCATTTGACATACTCAAAAAAAATCCTTTGAGTAACAACACTGTACAAAGACGTATTGACGAAATGAGCTCTGATATTGAAAGTTTCTTGTGTAATTATCTGCAAACAACTCATTTTTCTATTCAACTGGACGAGTCAACTTTACCTGATAATGAGGCATTATTATTAGCATTTGTGCGATTTGTTATGGACGAAGAAATTCATGAAGAGCTATTATTCGCCAAAACTTTGAAGACTGACACTAAAGGTGAATCGATATTTAACATCCTGAGCGATTTTTTTAAAGAAAAATCAATTCCGTTCACAAACGTTACATCGGCGGCAACAGATGGAGCTCCTGCAATGGTCGGGAAATATCGTGGGTTCATAAGCCATCTAAAAAAAATGATACCAGATTTAACTGCAATTCACTGTGTCATCCACCGACAACACTTAGTAGCAAAAAATTTGAGTGCTAGACTGCACCAATCGCTCCAATTTGTGATTAACGCGGTTAATAAAATAAAAAGCAATGCTTTGAATACGCGTTTATTTGCCCAATTGTGCGATGAAAATGATGAAGACTTCCGACGATTGCTCTTACACACTGAAGTACGCTGGTTGTCGAAAGGTGCATGTTTAACAAGATTTTACTCACTTTTTGAGTCTGTCTTGGAGTTTCTGGATAGTAAAGCTCCAGATTTAAAAGAAAACCTGATCAAGTTCAAAGCAGATATCGCGTATTTGACAGATTTGTTCAAAAAGTTTAATGATATTAACTTACAACTGCAAGGGGACAACCTCAATTTAATTAAAACAAAGAGTGTGATTTCCGCTTTTCTTGGAAAATTGAAGTTAATGAAGCAAAACATTAGTCGACGCGAATTTTCCCAATTCTCAAGCTTGTCACAGGTAGAATGCGAGGATGATGATATTCAGACATATGTTCAACATTTGATTGCCCTGCATGATGATTTCAAAACCAGATTTGAAGACATTCTCACGATGGAAATACCACCATGGATTATAAATCCATTTGATGAAATGGAAGTGGAGAACGTGATATTGCAAGAGGAGCTACTTGAGCTTAGCACTAATGAGGAGCTGAAGGTGAAATATAAAAAAGGGTATCAAACTTTTTGGCTGCAAGCAGAAATACCCGAAAAATATCCTGGACTGTGGAAAATTGCGAGAAAGCTTTTGATATCATTTCCCTCGTCATATCTTGTGGAAAAAAGTTTCAGCACCGTTACAAACCTTTTAACGAAAAATAGGAACAGACTGAATATCACAGAACGAGGAGATTTGCGATTATTCCTGACAAAACTGAACCCAAATATTGACAATTTGTTGTCAATTCATCAAGCTCATCCCTCCCATTAATTTTGAGTGTCATTGTACTTAGAAGTTACGTAACAATGTTTAATTTTAATTATTTTACGACTGTTATTATCATCATAAATATTATAAAGTACTCGAATAAACACAACACAAGCAAAATATACTATATTTAATTTTATTTCACCACTCCGAGATTTAGATTTGATTGATTTTATTTTATTTGATGCTGGAATAGATAGGTTGTGAGTAGATGTCAAAAAAGTAAAGCCTTTATTATTGACAGCATATTAACCAATCATTTTTCACTTTTTTTTCTAAACCTGTAAAGAACATTTATGTCACACCTGGCTAAAAGTGGATTTTTTCGCCCGATACATGTGCGGAAATAGCCGCTTTTTCGCCAAATGTTGACATAAAATGATGTATACAACACGGGAGATAATAAAGAAAGGCTTGATCGCACATTTGCGTCCTTCGCTTGCAGCTCGGGCCGTAAATATCTGCGATCTCGGCCTTTCTTTATATTATCTCCCTAGGTGTACATATAATATACTATACTATTTCATAGTTATATCGTCACCAGAGTTAGGTAATAGTCACATTTTTGTAATTTTTTGGGAATATGGTGTAGGCTGTAGAGTAGGGGGTCCACCAGAACCAGCAAATTTTTTAAAGTGGTCTATGAGAAAAAAAAGTTTGGGAACCCCTGCTATAGAAGATAAACCCGTATTTGGGCTCATTCGTCAAACCGTCTCAACAAGTAGTTGATGATTATGGAAAAACTGGCCAAGTGCTTGTCAGACCACGCACAAAGAAGGGTTTCGTACCGACACCTCCTAATCTACTTTTAAAACCACTATACAATACATTCAACCAAAAAAGATCGTATCTTCATAGGAAACTCGCGGCACTTGCGCCCTTTTGTTTGGGCAAGACAGTTTTTCGGCAATAACTCAAACACAGTTAGACGACTCTTGCTCAAACTAAAAATCATTTAATGGATTTATTAATGTACATCACCTTGATTATTTCTGAATTTTAAACTTCAATTCAATACAAACCGTATTGAAGAGGCCATCGAGCAGAATAAGGGCTCTAAAGTTTTCTCAAGAGATCTGTCTTTTGGGCAGAGCCAGCTCGCTAGATTAAAAACCGAGGATGGTAGAATCGTTTCGTCCAAACCTGGGCTTCTGAGTGAGATAGAGTACTTTTATGGACAGCTATACACGTCAACTAACAGACCCGAACTTGGTCTAGCGGAAGACCCTAGAGCTAGATTAACCCGGCACTATACCGAAGATATCCCGGACATCAGCCTGTACGAGATGAGAATGGCTCTTAAACAGCCGAGGAACAACAAGGCACCCGGTGAAGATGGAATCACAGCTGAACTCCTGAAGGCGGGTGGAAAACCGGTCCTTAGGGCCCTTCAGAAGTCGTTCGACTCCGTCTTACTGGAAGGGAAAACTCCAAAGGCATGGAACAGAAATGTGGTGGTGATGTTCTTCGAAAAGGGTAACAACGTCTTACTGAAGAACTACCGACCCATCTCACTTCTGAGCCATGTCTATAAGCTGTTATCAAGAGTCATTACGAACCGTTCGCACGCAGGCTAGATGACTTCTAGCCTCCCGAACAAGCCGGTTTCCGAAGAGGCTTTAGCACCATAGACCACATCCATACGCTCCCTCAGGTTATACAGAAGACTGAGGAGTATAACCTGCCCCTCTGTTCAGCGTTCGTGGACTACGAAAAAGCCTTCGATTCAATGGAAACCCGGACTGTACTACAATTTCTCCAGCGGTGCCAAGTGGACTGCCGCTATATCGAAGTGCTGAAGTGTTTGTACGAAAACGCCACTATGTCAGTCCGACTTCAGGACCAGAACTCAAAGCCTGTTCCGTTGCAGCGGGGAGTTAGGCAAGGAGATGTTATTTCTCCTAAACTGTTGGCCTCTGCACTGGAGGATGTTTTCAAGACTTTAAACTGGATAAGGCTAGGCATCAGCATAAAGAGTACCTCACTCACCTTCGGTTTGCTGACGATATAGTAGTCTTGGCTGAGGATTTAAGTACAATGCTCAATGACCTCAGTAAAGCCTCCGAGCGAGTTGGTCTACGGATGAACATGGACAAGACGAAGATCATGTCAAATTCCCATGTCGCACCAACTCCCGTAACAATCGGACACTTCACGCTCGAAGTTGTAGACGATTACATATACCTAGGACAGACTATCCACTTAGGTAGGTCCAACTTCGAGAAAGAGCAGGTTAATCGTCGAATCCGACTCGGCTGGGCAGCGTTCGGGAAGCTACGGCACATCTTTTCGTCCAATATTCCGCAGTGTCTCAAGACGAAAGTCTTTGATCAGTGTTTGTTGCTAATGATGACATATGGCACTGAAACTTGGTCGCTTACAATGGGCCTCATAAGAAGGCATAAAATCACCCAAAGAGCAATGGAGAGAGCTATGTTGGGAGTTTCTCTGCGTGATCGCATCAGGAATGAGGCCATCCGCAGCAGCACCAAAGTGACCGATATGGCCCTCCAAATCGCTTAACTTAAGTGGCAGTGGGCGGGGCACATAGCACTTAGAACCGATGGCCGTTGTTGCAAGAAACATTGCAAGAATTTTCTCTAATTTTGTTTTACTTCCACACACTTCCATGTCACAAGCTTGAAAGGCTATTAAAAATGTTGCTCCTGCTATGAAGAAAATGAAATTATTTTTTCATTACTTCCATGAGACATGGTATAGCAGGAACCACAATTTGATAAGTTGTGCGGGAGACACTCATCGCACTACTAACAGTTGTGAGGGTTACCACAGTCAAATTAATTCGAGATTATCTCTGAACCTAAACTGGTATTTGGTGTTCAGTAGTATACTTTTGAAAGAAATACAACATTACGACAGAAAAATCGAAAAGTATATCCTGTTCGTGTCATTTAAAAAGAACAGGCGGACAAGAGACATCCTTGTCCATAAACAACATTCAGCCTTATTGAAGAAGCTGAAAATAAAAACAATATCGCCGCTAAGTTTCCTTAAAAACATTAATTTTATTAGATTGAAACTGGGTTTTAAAAAAGGGAAGGGAAAGAAGGTTCGAATATAAATACAAGTGTACATATTTATGTAGCTGACCGTGAGATCATTTAATTTGTTATTATAAGTTATTGTTTATTATTATAAGTTACCCCTAAATAGTAAGGATGTTTTTTGTTGCACTTTACCCTACCGCAAATTAAACCAACTTTTGGATTCGACAATCAAAAAATTATCAATTAGACTTATACAACCTAATCCGTACCAGCATTGTAAATTCCAAAAAGTAATGTATAGTTAAAAATATTTAAATAAATGTGAAAGCATAGAATCTCCTTGGACGTCTATGTTCCAGCGCGCGGCCGCGCAGCGAGTCGAACGACCGCGCTCCGTCCGGCCGGCGATCGCAAGACGCGTAAGAATACAGGGGTGGATGCGGGGAAAGGGTAAGAGGGCTCTGTTCGAGTTTAATTGTTTATCAATGCGTCGCCTTAAGCCGTTGATCCCGGTTGCTGTCTATGATAGCAGTCGTTAAGCCAAGTTAGAGGCCTCCGGGCGGCTTGAGAACTTCTAACAGTCAAGTTGCCCACTCACTTGACAAGCCTAATCCCAATAAGGTCTAGTTTCCCCCTTGGGTTGGAAGGTCAGATGGCAGTCGCTTCCGTAAAAACTAGTGCCTACGCCAATTCTTGGGATTAGGTAGCGGACCCCAGGCATCCTTCAGGATGCAACTGTACTGGGAATAACGCTAGGAGGATGATGATGAATGTTTCAATGTGTAATGTATCGCTTGATCGCTTCCACGGCCTCGCTCCGAATGTGTCAAAATGAACACGCGAATTATATTGAAATGCCAATACAATGAAAAGAAACCGAGTAAATCGATCTCCAGCTACTCGGCAATTCGCAACAACCAAACTTAAAATTCAAGTGTTCTAGTCGTATCATTTATCTGGAGAGGGAGAAATATCAATATTTCATATGCATTCTCCAATAACATAGTTCTCGCTAAACTAGGTGCCTGCCTTCATATAAGGATATACAATACAATACAATACGGTACAACAATCCAAATAATATTTATTGCACACCTCAAAAATACAAATTGTTCAGAAACAGCATAGTGAGATACAAGCAGAGGGAAACAACAGCCGGTCTATTCGCTAAAGAGCTACTATACTGTTTTTCACGTAAGAAGAGTCCGGTGACAGCTGTCAACCCAGTACAAATTATGTCCTTAATTCGTCAAAAATGACATAATTTGTACTGTTGCTGGGCTGAGCTGTCACCGGACTCTTCTTTCGTGAAAAACAGTATAGTAGCAAGTAATATGTACTCGTAGATACGAGTATACTTAGTGGTATGATGGTAAATAGCTAACCTACGTCAAATGAAACTATTACAACTACATACGTATAATAATACAATATTGCGAAATAAATACATATGAAGGTTTTCTTGATCTAGTCACGTACGTAGTAGGTATACCCGTAGTCATATATATGGTCGAATACGCGGGCGAAGTTGGGAAAGATATTCCGACTGCTTACTTAATTAGAGGATAACTATCATGAGGATTGCGAAAAAATGTACGACAAAATTGTATGTATGTGATTATTTACAGGTAAAATTAACGGAGCCTTAGTGGGCAAGTTCATACTTGTGATTTGCGCTTTTAACCTACTAGAAATTGACATTAAAAAGGCAATAATTGCAAAGCACGATGTAGTTCAGGTTTTTTCATATATTGTCAATACATTATATGAAAAAGCGGCCAAGTGCGTGTCGCGCCACGCGCCATGGAGTGCTCTGTAGCTGTTTACCCGTGTTATTATACGGATTTACAACATCGAAAACTTATGTTTACTATCTAAGTAAGTAATAGATGGGAATTGTACGTAGGTTTTCTTTTTCTAAGTACATTTCTTAAGATCGGCTATTACTCATTAACTAGTATTTAATGTCTACTTAGCTATCATAGTTTTCCTTTTAAAGTCATTATAGGTACTACTACTAAGTGTAAAAATGTAGGGGAGGTACCGAAAAAACGTTTTTTAGTAGTAGTAAGTTAATAAGCTAGGCCGCGGACAGACGGACGGATGGATGGACGGACCTGGCGAAACTATTTATCCCATTAAAAACATAAATGGGAGCCAAGTTCAATTTTAAGAATATGCGATTCATGGTTGTTGTCTTCACCGACAAAAGAACTGAGATCTAAATGGGTGCCAAGTGCCGTAGATTCACTGAAATGGTGCTAAGTCCGGCACTATATTGTTTACAGTAAAACTAATTTACTGCGGCTTTTATGGTATTATAACATACTGCATAGAAAACTGCCAAGTTAAGGCTCAAAATATGTTTGAAAGGCTTGAATATGATTAAACTTACATTCCTTTATAATACCTGTCAGTTGACATGCCACATGTTGGCTATAAATGTGTTTTCACTTGTAGCTCACAAAGTATTACATGATTTACGAAGCTTTGAAGTAGGTATTCATTTTAGACGGACGACTTTGCAAGTCCATTTACTTAATGAATACGTTGCTTGCAATTGCCTTTCCAATCGAATTTGATTTAGTGTACTTATTCTAATATTAGAAATAAAAAACAAAAAAAAGAAACCCTTACCTATTTAAAAAAAGTACAGTTAAGAAAAAATCAAGTACAGTACTGTAGAAAAAAAAAGGTTAGCGATTTTAAATGGGCGGGACCTATTATTGACAATATTTAAAATCGTTATACATAAGAATTTATTTTATATTTCTAGATTTCCAATTTAAAAGTTACTTGAGCAATCGACAACAAGCTACAGTAATCAAAACTTATAACAGAGATACTAAAACAGTGGATCATTTTTAACCTACGGTTATGACTTATGAAACTCCGAAATCCGATGTTCCTCAAGGAAGTGACATCGACCTTATTTTTCTAATCTTTTTATATATCAACGAACTCCCGGAATTAAGATGAACAATGTACTTTGTTAGCCGATGATGCCACTTTATTATTTCAGGAAACTTTTCCTCAGCAGATTTACAGCGTATAATAAACGCTGCTCCAGTCTCAGCTGCTGTTTTAATTTTGAAAGTCAATTTAAAATACCCAAACTTGTGCAATTTAGTAACCAAAAACTGCTAGCAAACTGTTACCTTTAGAATTTAGCTCTGAAATCCAAGAAGTTTGTAGTATATACTGTTGAGTAGTGCCGCTCGAATCTTTCTTGAACTTTGAATTTCACATTGAGAGACTAAATAAAAGGTATCAAGCTGTTGTTACGCTATTTAGAAATGCTTTTTAAGGAAGCGTTTATCTTTCATTGATATTGCGATGTTTTTGTCAAATATATGGTAGTATTTTTGTATAATATGTTCAATTTGAGGGTTAGCAATAATATTGTATTACCAGATGGGAAGTTTGATATTGATTCCCTTCCTTTATTGGTGCGGATACGAGATCAAAAGCCGATGTTTGGACAGGGTCAGGTCATTCGTTAACGAGCGGTAGCATTAAGTGGAGATTCAATCACAGTATTAAGTTATTGAGAAGTATACAGGGTGTGGCCTGTAATAGGAGCAATAAATTTAAAGGGCGCTTCCTTAGATCATCTGCAGTGACCTCTTGTGTCCAAATTTTTTTTATCTTTTTTCAATTGGGAGAAATTTTGATCTAAAGTTACGACCTCCAAGTAATGGATCTTGGCACCCAGAGATTATAGCGCGGCAGTCAATGCTGATTTTGAGGTTGCTTCAAATTATGACTCATAATCGTTGCCGCATTTTTGGTTTGAAAGAATATTTTTGGGATTTTTAAAAAAAAAAATATTTATTTTTTTGTCTTTTTTGAATAAAGTGTTATTAATATCACTCCAGTAGAGTAAAAAAGTACAGATAAGATACATTTGCGAAAAAAAAATTCCGAAAAAAAACTTTTTTTTTTCAATTAAAATCATTTGGAAATAATTGCTGGAGAGCTCAATAGTGTACCGTTTAATTTTTTGCTCCTATTACAGGCCACACCCTAGATAATAGTCATTATTGTTTATTTTGAAGTAAGAGTATAAATTATGTCATTGGATGTGAACCATGTAACTAGTGTAAGGGCATCCAGGAAATAAAACATCTTAATTGTCGTAAATCAGTGTTTTCATGATAGTATATATTGGAGAAATTCAGTTACTGCGCGCGTGCAATCGACTTGACTTTTCGTTCTCCAGAAAAGAAGCTTCCGCACAATATATTGAATGCATAACTGACGGTCTCCACGCTCCTAATATTGACTGGGCTGCCCTGAAGCTATGCTTTTTCATAAAATAAAATAAAAATATTTATTTTATAATTAAAAGTTTTTTTACGTAACAAAATTAAATATCTCAATGTATAATAAAAGTGCATACATTACTGCTATAAGAGTATTTAACTTCATTCCAGTACATATTAAAATACTTACGGATTTAAAAATAACTAAAATATATATTTTTTAAATTTATTTGTATATTTATTTATTCATCTATTAGGGTTAACAAACAGTGGTCACATTAAGAGCTTAAAATATATTAGTAAGTACATTTAATTTGTTATGCCACCAACAACATTAAACACAGATTATTTTTATAAAGAAAAATATTTTTTAGATAGATATATACATATAATTATTATATTTGTTTTTAATAAACTCATTTGCTCAAAGGTTAGCTGGAAGAGATCCCTTGAAGGGATAAGCTCGCCTTTGTACGTCTACTTTTTGTTTGTTTATCGTTTTGTCGTGTTTTATGTACAATAAAGTAATACATACATACATACATACATACATACATAATATTCTCTAAGTATTAGTAATTAAAAGTACTAACGATAGGAGTATTTTAAATAACTATTACATTTTATTCTATGAAGGTTTCAATTAGAATCATAACGAACAACTTGGCAAATAGCATGGAAACGGAACTATGTACTTATATCTTATCGGCCATGGCAAGCTTGTTGTATTTGCGTTGCACAAGAAGTTGAAATGTCACCAATGTTATGATTTATTCCTTTTATTCAATTAAGCGAAGTTATTAGATTTGATTAATATATTATTAGGTTCCGAGCTTCTCGGGGTAGGTGTGCCGAACTCATGTACAAGTGGGGCTTCAGGTTGGACCCAAATTGTGCCTGCGGCCAGATACAGTCGATGGAACATTACCGAGGACTGCCCGCACCTTGCCATCGAGGGTGGTATCGCCAAGATCCACCAAGCTGACTCAGAGGTTTCAAAGTGGTTGGACCGTCTGCCTTTTACTTTGTAGCAAAGCTGTACACTGGCCATACACAAAATAAAAAAAATAGATTTGACATACAATAAAATCAGTATAAAATAATAAAAATAAATAAATGACATATAATAAAATCAGTATTTATAGCTCATTTTAAAGCTTCTATTTACATAGCGAAATAACATGGAATGGACCAACTTGTTTTGTTGATTGGACAAAATGTACTTGCTTTTAGAATGATATTGGAACTATATTTCTACATTTTTATGAAGTGGCAGAACAGGCATTTGCAGTATTTCTGTGGAGGATTACTGGATTTGTACGAGGATATTGAATTATTGAATAATATTATTACAAGAGGGAAACGCAGACCAAGTAAAAAATATAGACGGAGTGTCACGAACAACCTAGTGAAGCCATCAAAACCAAGCCCACTAAGTAAATACACGTTCACTCACACATACACAAACCAAAACCAAGCCCAAAACTATTCAGTACATGTCGACGTGCTGTCACATACTGTCAAAAACCAACACTGAAAATATGGTCTCCTGCGTGATTAAGGGGTGCAAAAATAACACCAGGACGTGCAATAAATCCAAAAAATATAACTTCTCATTTGTAAGTTTTGAACTAATACTTTAAAACACTATTTAGAGAATTAATTTTACTTCGCTTGGAACACAAAACCTCGACATTCAGTTGACGTTGATTGACGTAATATAAAGCACGAGTGATACCAGAGTATGATTTTTAGTTACCCCAACCGTAGGTGTAGGTTCAATAGGTCGGTTAGCGACCAGCTAATTAGATGTGCCGGTTTGCGACCAGTTAGCTTAGCTCATAGATAACCCCCTCTAGATGGCCCCTATGGACGATTTAGTTCGAATCAAAAGTCACCAAAGTAAGCGGTATGTGCGGGTCGCGGGGAGGTCGGTAACGTCGCTGCCATTGGCTGTTTCATAAAGCGCGCGTTTTGGTTCAATATGGCGCTCGCGGCTTAGGGATGTGACGCGTTGTTTATTACTGGCTTTTACTGGTAATACCATTTATTTTAGATCAACAATTTTACATGGCGTATATGCTCATCTACTGACTTGGTATCTAGAATAATATTTTAGACATGTTTATACGTAAGTGTAGTGTAATACAGTAGTACGGCTGAAGCACTGGTGAATTAAAAAAAAAATGCGGAATATTTTGACGACCACTTTGGCTTAGTTGGTAGTAGTGGTCCTGCCTATGAAGGCGGAGGTCCCGGGCTCGAATCTCGGCCAGAGCATTTATTTGTGTGATGAACGAACACGAATATTTGTTCCTGAGTCTTGGAAGTTTTCTATTTAGGTATTTGTTTATCTATATCCATACGTACAGTAAAACCACAAAATACAAGCTACATCGGCAATCTTCGTTCGTTACGACTAGTGCAGACAAGTACCTAATGCAATCGAATGTATGACCAATTCAATAAAGACCTTGTTGCATTATACGTAAGGTAGTATACAATGACCGGTGAACTAGTGCTCCCTCGCTTCGCGCAGCCAGACAAAATGGCGGGGCAGCCAGATAAAAGCATTGGGTCCCCCTCGTGACACTAGTCCTAACTGCTCACCAAGACGATTCGAAAAAACGCAATACAATGGCTCCACCTCTAATTCCGAGATCCGTTATACAATACAATACAAAAACTCTTTATTGCGCACCTCAATAAATTACTTACTTACCGTTATACTTCTTCGGCATAGGGTCCACTTCGTGCTACCAGTCCTAATTGCTCACCAAGACGATTCGAAAAAACCCAATTGCAAGGGCTCCTTCTCTAACCGATTCCGAGATCCTTTATACTTCATCGAAGTCCAGCATGTGGACCCTCCTCGTGACACTAGTCCTAATTGCTAAGGAAATTCATGTCCTAGTGGTAATACTGTTACTAATTTGTTATTTCAGTAGATATACATACTCGATTTTACATAGCAATAAATATGACACAACCGCTTAATAAACTTTATAATAAAATAAAACTACAGAATAACTACTTCTAAACTAAATATTCCATTCAACTACACTGATTTGTACACGTATTAATTTTAATTGGGTTATTTTTTTATTTTATTTATTATGCTTTTGGTACTAAGATTGTTATATCAATAAACTTCATTGACAATTTAATGTCAAAAATGTAAAATAACAAATAACATTTTCCAATAGAATTTCAATATTATAATAGTGCAACAAAACACGAAGGAATACATAATTAATTGAAATCGGTACTTATACGTCAATGTCGAAAGCGACTCTGGCACATCACTAGTCCGAGCATGTACTTTCGTCAGAAGGGAGAGTATATTGACATTTGAATTGGTTGGAAAGGGACAAGAATACTTCGGTACTTCTTAATGGCTAGTGTAAAATGAACTCCGCCTGGCAGAATAAAATATGCCTTTTGTAATTAATTTAACTTCCCGTGACATGTTATTCCGTCATTCTTGTAGTTTGCTGTTTGAGAGCTTTTCCCACACAACTTTACACAGCAAAATACCAATTCTAATGGATGAAATCGATTTTTAGTGCTCGTTTATTTGACGTACGTATAGATCGCGAACCTGGACAAGTCTGACTGAGAGCGCGACGCGTTGCTGCTTACATGTACTAGTGGTACATAGGTGAGGTGACCGCACGTCGCCCTATAATCTCCATCTAGAGGGGGTTATCTATGTTCAAGCATATAGAAACGACGTAGGATATTTAGAATTAGTAAAGCAATCATATAGGGGGTTATCTATGGCTTAGATGAAGTGACGAACTGAACTAAAAGGATTGTTACTCGTTTTTTTTTTATAGATTCTCATTCAATAACTCCCAAATAAAATGCATACGACTCACTTTTTATTTAGGGTCTGTTAAAATGTAACTAACTTTAGTTGAAAAAACTTTGTACTTCAATAAAATGTATACAAAAATTTCTACATGGCCTTTTTATATCCTGTAATTAGAAACACCGTCATTATAAATGCCGTTCTTATTATTAATCTCAAAAAATAAGTATACAATTAAATTCGCACGTAGTACAGTCAGACTTTAATTTGTGATCCGCTTAAGTTTGACAGTCATGTCATATTGAATAGAACTTTAAACATTGTTTTTTGCGAAATGCAAAAATGCGTACAGCATGCATGCAGTTTCAATAGGTAAATAGTTAAATTCTGTTACCAAAACGGAACGTTATATTTTGCCATTTTTTGAATTTCGTACAAAATAGGTCAGGGGTTCAAAATAGGATGCTGAGTATCCCATTACGTTTAGTAACTACGTTTAGTGACGTTTAGTGTTATTATTATTAGTGACTAACGGTTACCAGTAGTCATCATCTTTAGTATTAGCCTATCCTAGTTTATTGTACCCTGTACGAATAGGGAACTTGAACGAATCACCCCATTTATAGGGACTTTTTCCTTCCAGTAGCAACACTGATACGCACACATCTTTAGAAAAGTGGCTTCATTTTGTTGTTCGTGACGCTCCGTCTATATTTTTTACTTGGTCTGAGGAGGGAAAATACTTTCTTTAAATGGAGGGAGATAACAAAAAGCTATAGCCTATATAAATAAATATATAAAACCCTTGCCTATAATAAACTGTAGGTAATAGCATGTTCAAAAATATTGAATTATGGTCAGACTGAAGCATTAAATAAAATAAATAAATAAATATTAGGGGACAATTTTTACACAAATCGAACTAGTCCCATAGTAAAGCTCAATAAGGCTTGTGTTATGGGTACTAGACGACGATATATTTAATAGATATATACTTAAATAAATAGAAAACATCCAAGTCTCAGGAACCAATTTCTCTGCTCACCACAGAAACAAATGCCCTTACTGGGATTCAAACCCGGGACCTCTAGCTTCGGAGGCAGTGGCACTACCAACTAGGCTAAACAGGTTGAGCATTAATAACATATAGGTAGATCATAAGCCATACACTTTACCTTCTAATATGTATAGTAAGTGACTTCCTCTTTTCCGGCCGTTTTTGAGAATAGTACATTATTGCTGAGGCGCAAAAAGTAAGGAGTCGCCTGACGCGGTGGTTGCCATGGGCGAAGCCTGCTAAAAGCAAAAATCAGTCAACTCGGGTTTTCGCCAAGGTAAAAATAGTGCTTTTCTCAAAGGTGATAAAATAACACAACGTTATTACAGAAAATCATTTGGTGGCGTATTTAAAAACCTGGTGATTTTTGGATTTGATTTAGCTGAAAGCACTCTTTCTACGGCTTCATTCAAAAGTGGCATTTGGCTGTCTTCTACACTCAAGCTCGGTTTAGTTTAAAGTAATAATAACACATTTAATTAATTTAGGGCCCACATAAATCAAATTGTAACAATAATATTATATTACCAACTAGCTGTTCCGGTGAACTCAGTATATATGTATAATTTAGGTACTCTTTGGTACCGCCCCTGACACGTTCCATACAATCTGTCTGTCCGAGCCTACGTTCTGTGATTGTTAGTGCTAGAAAGCTGCAATTTGGCCTGGATATATAAATCAATATATCATCATGGATATACAATGTACAGCTTAATAAAGACTTTCAACGAAAACTATAGCGGACGTAATCAGTTGCGATATGTAAATGCCTGATTGTGGCGTAGGTACTATGTGGGAAATAATATTTACAGTACATATGGTGCTAGTGCGGTAATCAGCAGATTAAGTGCATATGTCGAAACTTTAAAGAGCCATATGTACTGTAAAACGTTGTACGATACACGTGCGAATAGGTAATTCGCAACTCGTGTCGATTTAAAACACTCCCTTCGGTCGTGTTTTAATTTATCACCACTTGTTGCGAATTTCCTGTTCTCTGCACTTGTATCGTAATTTACTATAAGAGGCTTCATTTAAATCTGTACGCAACGCAAAGTTTTCGTAGATCAAAGCTTACAGATATTACAATAATTATACTCCAGGGAATTTATAATATGTGTCGATTATGTGTACATTGCACGAAGGGGATCTTTTTGATTTTCGGATTGGGATTAAACTTTTAGCAGAGTTAACGTTACTAACAATCAACGTGTTTAAGCTAACGCAAGTCTAAGAAAATGTGGTTGTCCATGTATGTAGATACTTCACGTTTACACAGCACGGCAACTGTTCTCCACATAAAACAAACGACCATGTTTACCCAAGGCCAGTTAACCGTGAATGTTTACAGCGAAAACGAGTATTTGTAAAAGGGCTCTTATTGTTTTCGGCTCAATTGACATTCGGATAAGGAACTCTTTTCCAACCACAACGAGGATTTGCGAGTAAAGTACAGCCTCGTCGATGCGTGTGTCAATTCTGAGCATGGATACCACAGATATGTATATACAAAAGTAGATAGCCCAAACATATTATTATAAAAAATCGGCAATTGACTTGTTCCGCCTACGTCACGCAGCGCTTGCAGGAGATTTTTCGTTGCGAATGAAAACACTATTATAGATAATGTAATCCGAATGTTTCTTTTTGTGTTGAGAATTGAAACAAAATTGAATCTTTTATGGTGGCGGCCGGTCTGGCACTGCTAAACAGTGCAGAGGCAGTGTTAAACGGACACCGCAGTGGTCGGAAACATGTCGAGAGTTATTTAACCTTAAATAATGTTGCTGCCCATACTAAATTATCTTTAAGAAGGAAACTTGAAACAAACGGGCTGTTGCCCATACAAAATTATTATTGAGAAAGAATTTTAAAACTTCCTTAATAGACTAAATAAAAAAAGTTATCAACAAATTGAAAGTTGGTTTGTAAGCATATACTTTGTTTATAGACCTAGCATTATAGTATAAGAAAACTAGTTTCAGCGCCTATGAAAACTGACCCTCTTATTAAATTACTTAATACTAAAACAGTTGCGAAACTGGAATTCACTCAGCATGTGTCGGGTCACAAAAGGTGTCCCGAAGCTGGTTTTCTGTAGATCCCGATAAAAAATGAGTTTTATTTTTTATTTATCCAAATTACTTATAAACTATTTTTTTTTTCTAACAGCGAACGAAACCCACGTATGGTTTATCTGTCGCTGGTTGTCGCTCGTTTACAGATAATATTAGTTATTTTTACCTGCACCTATTGATTGTGCACCGCTCGGACGCGCCTCTGTAATTTGCAAGTACACATTTTTTACAATGTTTTTACATTTATGTGTATTATTAACGAGGTTTTGGCAGACATCATTAGGCCATTTGTTTATATGTAAGGTAATAAATACTCCCATGTTCTTTACTCGTATACATTTTTATATGAAGATAATACATATTTAGGTAAGGTGCTTATGCTTCTAAGTTCTTGTGACCTATTTCGATTTTTTAGGCGAGTTAAATTTGAAATTTCGTCACAAATTAGCAACATCTTAAATTTACATTTATATTAGTTGCGGGACAGGTCCACACAAGTGCACAGATAGTGCATTTACCCTACCAATATTTTTTTTCACAACCTTATAGTTATTACACTTTCAGAGCTTGTAATACATTATTAGGCTAAAATAACCAACAGCGGAATTATATAGTTAATGTAAAACGCGGAAAGGCTAAATTGGATATTGAATTTAATATAAATGTGTTTAAAGTTTAATTTTAAATTTAGAACGCGTGGTTAGTTCCTACGCTTTACATTAAAAAACAAGTATACATACGTTCCACTCAATCTCAAAAACTAAAGTTGTTTTTGTTGTGTAGCTTTTCAGTAAGTAATGTTAAAATCCTGAAGGTAATCTTTAACTTAAAATTTAGACTCGCAAGAGATATACGAGGGGTGATCAATAAGTTTTGATAATCGGTATGAACCACCCTGTTCATGATATTCTTTTAATGTGGGCTATACCATGACACTAATCAACATTAAATTAGAGTAAAATATAATAAATTTTTTTTCTGTAATTGCTGAACAAAAAACATCTGAATGGAAAAAAGCCAACATGGCAAAAATAAGACTTGGTTTTGTAATTATTTGGAGTGGTGTAGAAAAAGTCCTGATGCACTAATAAAGATTATTGTAATTGAAAATAAAACCTTGGTTTATCATTATGATTAAAATAATAAGCAAGTTAGTTATCTGTGCAGTGGTTTTTTTTATTTCCAGCTTTGACAACAAAATTAGGGTGTATTTTTCGACTTCTTCCTGGACTATTGAGGCCTACCAATAATTGAGGCCTACCAATAAAAACTGCGAATTAGCTTTCACCAATTGAGCTCAAATATTATTCTATCAGAGTTTTAAAAAATATTATATATAAGCTGAATTAAAAAAATACGAATTTTCGGCAGAAATTGTACTTCAGAACCTTCTAATTGACAAGGGTGCTGCTCTTCGAGTAAAGATCAGAACTGATAACCTTCCCATTGTTATTTAGCCTTTACTTCCGACTACTACTTCTTATGCACATACTCGTATGTTCAAAACCAACTAAATGAAAATCACGAGCTGGTGATGACTTAGTGAAGGTATAAAATTTGACCTCAAAAAGTAAAATGGTTTTTATTGGGCTAAAATAAAACAATTGAATAATAATAATAATAATTTATTTATTTACCAAAAAAGACTAACAAATTTCTTACATATCAATGACTCCCACACTAGGCACAGCCTGTATCGTGGGAATCAGGTCAATCGCGAGAATTACTTACTAATAACATGCGGCTTTTGATTAACAGTAGGTTTTTTTATTAATTTTTTTATTTTTTATTTTAGGGGTTTTGGTATTTGTGTAGATGGATATAGTAGAGTGTGTGTGGTGAAAGTGTGGAAGAGTGTGTAGGTGAGGGAAGGGTGCGAGAAGCTTACTACTTCACGGCTTCTTCAGCCTGATCATAAGTCCTGGATACCAAGAGCTCCCGTATTCGTGCTTTAGCTGCGGCAACACTACAAATTTTTATGTCACAGATTTTTACGATCTGATTATACACACGAGGAAGAACAAATATTTTAAAGCGCTTTGCAAATGCAGTTTTTGCAACTGGTACTGGGACTTTGAAAACTCTTTTCTTTATTAGGTCAGAATACGATGGAAGTTGCAGGGTAGTCCTGTGAGTGAAGATGGTGGCCCGATACAAAAACAATTTACGCACGCTTAGGACTTCAGCCTCCTTATAAAGGTCAACAGTAGGAAAACGCCGGGGTTTACGAAGGGCCACCTTCAACACCGCTCTTTGAGCTCTTTCTAATGTTATTAGTAAAGATTTAGCACAGCCACCCCAAGCTAGAATACAATAATCTAGGATAGACTGACAAAGGGCCAGATAAATGAGTTTCAATAACTTTTTGTCGGCACAATTTCTTAAAAATTTCATTGTATATATGAATTTGCGTACTCTACCAGATGTAACTGCAATATGTTTCTTAAAGTTAAGGTTTTCGTCCAAAATAACACCGAGGTACTTTAAGGAACTAACTCTGCTGATATATGCGCAGTTACACCTCGAGTCATCAGCCATAGAAGGAACAGAACAGTTCGAAGCGTGTATTTTTAGATTACTCATTGCGACCATAGGACGCGACGAAGCTGTCTTATGAAGACATAAAAATTGTGTTTTAGTTATATTAATCGTTAGGAGATTGTGATTTAGCGAGTTTACTACGCTTCTTAAGCCCTCAGTTGCCGTATCCCGTACCTCCTGCCAAGAGTTACCATAAAATAAAAAAGCCGTGTCATCGGCGTAACACAGGATTTCGCTCTTATCAATTTCGAGTGTCAAAATGTCGTTTATATAAGCTATAAAGAGCGTAGGGCCTAAAATACTCCCCTGCGGTACGCCAAATGACACAGGTTTCAGGTCGCTCCTTTTTTCACCGATTCTAACAAGCTGACTTCTATTGGACAGGTAACTATCAAACCAAACTAGCGCGATTCCACGAATCCCATAGGATTCCAGCTTTTTAAGAAGAATGGGAACCGAAACCGTGTCGAAAGCTTTAGCGAGGTCAAGAAAATGACGTTAATAAGTATTTAAAAATATAGAAAGTGTGCATATTGTAATTAAAATTTAACTATTTACACATCTCCCATATTTTAATACTGAATATTAAAACTTATTGATCATCCCTAGTACTTACGTTTCTTCCAAAAATATTAGTAATCGAAGTCAAAAAAAATCGTTATTCTATCAAATAGCCTAGCGACAAGCACTTTCGAATATCTTGAGCTTATTATTTAAAGCAATTTATTGATGCTATTTTTAACTCTTAACCCCCTCTGTCGCCCTCTTAACTCTCTCTGGTAATTATTCTTGAAAATATTGAACATATCTAATATCACAATTGTAATATTATTTTTAATATTAAAAAAAAAGTATATAATTTTCTTTTTCCATTTACTTCAATTTTAAAGCTTAGTCTATTAGGAAAGATTCAAGTTGCTTTGGTAATGATAATTTTGATTCTCATACAAAAATTCCACCGACTTCATCCTAAGGGCGATGATTATTTGAATAAATTAAGGCAATGGCATGTATTATTCTGATGTCTAAGTAATTTCACTGAAAAGTTTCAAAAAAATCGGTTCAGTATTTTTTTAAGACGAAGAGGAACGTACATACATCCTCCATCCAGACATCAGCACAAACTTTCACGTTTATGATATAATATAAATGCACCTAGGTACTCGTACTATAAAAGGTTTTTAAAACCCCGTAAAGTCAAAGTTAAAGTTAATCTAAATAAAAGTGGCCCATGAGGCATTTGCTGAAGTTGTTGGCAGAATTCCCTCGCTGCATACCCGAGCTAATACGATGTGCGAGGTAGCTGCCAGTCGTCTATTTATGTATTAAGTATATGTCTGTGAAGGAGCCGCTCGCGTAGCGCCTGTGATTGTCCTTACAAACATATATAAAATGTCGTTTTTGACACGAATCAAAGACTTCGACGAAACGAAATATTGAATTTGTACATCTTAGGCGGGAAATTGGTGCCACGCGACAGGTTGACATTGCCATTGCCAACATTGTTTAGTGAAACCAAATCTCTCTTTGTAGCTTGTTTTGTACATGGGACACCTTTTTGTTTGTTTGTTTGTTGTATATGTACGAGTACATTATAAGTACAAACATCAACACAGGAAGGTTAATTTTTTGAAACGACAAGCGTTATTCTTTACCATTAAAGCGCGAGGCATTGATAGGTATTACGCTAAGATTACAGTTACATTATTGTGCCATACAATTATACATACATACATACATACTTTCGAAAAAAAAACCCTTCTTCTGGGGCAGTCGGGTAACAACGAAAAGGAAGCCAAGAGCACGTGCGAGCGGGATGCCATGATTTGCTGTCAAAATATATATGTCATAAGAGAAAATTTGAATAGAACTTTATAAAGCCAGATATTTATCGAAATTTGTTCAAGAAACCCATTTTCTCTTAAGTTTAAGACATAAGCGTGTCTTTTAGAGCGAGGGGCGAGGAGATTCAAGGTACCCCCTGTGATTGAATGAACCAGTTTCTATTTGCTTTCACACCTGCATTGTGTTTGCAATCACTCCGGCTTCAGTTTTCCGTATGAGTGGTTCTTAATAATCCTTAACTCACCCCGCTCTGCGTAGATTTGCAAAGGGAGACGAAAAAGTCAACCACATCAATTCTTTAGTACGACTATATATACGTACGATGTAACACAATTATATATATATTACTTTTAACCCGTTAAAGTATTGTCATTTAACGTTACATGATGGATCCGTGTGTGTCCTAAAACTACGACCAAGACCACTGGGGGATGGGCAGCAGCATCCTTGCGGGTGCGAAGTGCGATGGAGATACTGCGATCGTCAATCCGCATGCCAAGCGTGGCGACTGTGGCATTTATCCCCCATGAAATTGGGGGAGCCCAATGTCCAGCAGTGGAGCGTTCGTGGCCCAGCGGGGCCCGCGTACTGCGTGCGGTTTGCAAGGTTAAGCAATGCCAGGCGCGGTCAGTACTTGGATGGGTGACCGCTTTGAGTGGTTACTAACTAAGCGCTCCCGTGCTTTGGAAGGCACGTTAAGCCGTTGATCCCAGCTGCTGTCTATGATAGGAGTCGTTAAGCCAAGTTAGAGGCCTTCCGGCGGATTGAGAACTTCTAGCAGTCAAGTTGCCCACTCACTTGACAAGCCTAATCCCAATAAGGCCTAGTTTCCCCCTTGGGTTCGAAGGTCAGATGGCAGTCACTTCCGTAAAAACTTAGTACCTCAGCCAATTCTTGGGATTAGGTAGCGGACCCCAGGCATCCTTCAGGATGCAACTGTACTGGGAATAACCCTAGGATGATGATGAACCAATGTCCAGCAGTGGACGTCTTTTGGCTGATATGGTGGTGGTGGTCGAAACAATGTAGAAATGTGCTTATACTTATATAATTAGCGCTGTTTCACTTGAACACCCACAACACCATCCACTCCCTGATTTCATCAAATTATATTCCCGATTGGCAATACAGTGTGTAAGTCTAATACGGGCGATAAATTAAATCGGACATAGTATTCATTAGTGTAATCATGAATTAAAAAGTTTTTTTAAAATTACAGTTCATTACGACCCCATAATAATTATTTTTTAAATTTCTCAGCAGCAATGTACTGTAAACATGGTTGCGGTACCGAAATGTCAAATGTTCACTAGCAATACAACAACGTGAGCGTGTTTGCATTACATTGCGGGCTGAATTATTTTGTATGGACAAAATTATTGTTGCAACTTTAAGTAAATGTTATCTAATTACCTTTACTTTGTCCTATACTAACCACCGTTAAGAGATTCGCCCGTATTAGACTTACACACTGTATTCACCATACAAAAACGTGAATATTCCCGGTAACTGCACATCTCTTTACACGTAATCTACATTCATAATTTAATGTCCATCGAACCGGATTCTATAATGACGTTATCCTGACACGACGCGATTGTATTAATTCTGTTACGGTATAAATACAGTCAACAGCAAATGTAGATGATAATTTTAGTACTTTGTCGCAATAACGTTACAAAACTGCGACAGTTGGGATGGTCAAAGTAGTGAAAGTGACAAGGTACTAAAATTATCATCTAATTTCTCTGTTTACTATACCAACACCAGCCAATGTCAAGAAAGACAATTAAGCTAACACGTAAAGTAATGTTAGGAGACAACTTTTATATAAATCGATTTATTCCCAGATTTAGATTAATAAGATATTGTAGGTACTAGACATGAAGGTCGATTAATGATTATTTACTATTAATATGGAAAATGACATTTGCATCTACCTTTCGCACGCCTGAAATTTTTACGTAATCCCACCCCTCTTAATCTAGCCTAGGAGCGGTACCGTCAGCTTACGTGCAGGATCATTTTTAATTTGACTAAACTTTTCCTAAATACATATTCGTTTTTAGTGATATTTGTTTGAGACACACTTTCGAAATGTTTAAAACTGACGACATTTAATAACCGTTTCTTTTGTATCTCTTAGATAGAAGACGTCCTCCGGCTGATATTGATGGTGGTGGATTCATACCTAAGGCGCCTTCTCATTTGTCGATGCGCAGGTGGTAAGATATGAGAAGCCTGTCAGATGTCTGTATCAGCCGATAACAAATGCAGTACTGCTCTGCTTTTGCGCATGGTATTACTACTTCGCTAACGTAATACCCAGACTATTTCGTCAAGTGAAAAAATATTACATCAGTAAACTCACTTGAAAGAACAAAATACCTATCAGATATTGCTCCCGCCCTGCCTGTTTTATGTTCAGTTCGTCCCGTTTTGAAAGGATTAACATAAATAAATGCAAACCACGACATTTAAAATATGCAGGCATCAAAACGAATATACTATAAAAAAATTATGCGCTTGATATACCGGGAGCAAAAAATTTGTAAGGAGTGACACGCTCTAGGATGGAAGGCCGGGAGGACCGACCAGTCGCAACCAGTCGGCCACAATCGTGCGGCTAAACAGCCTGTAGCCAATATTAGAAACGAGAACTGGTTTGGAACTGGTAGGAAACTCCGTTGGTGGATGAGCGTTGGTGAGGACTACACATTGATTCGTATGAAGCTTTCTTTTTTTAGAGTAAGTCATATTGGGATTATTTGCGTGTTCCCCTCATACGCAGTAATCGCCAGTAGCAACTTTAATATCATATTTCTTTCAGGTAGTATCTACTATTTAATAGTTTTAGTTTTTAAGATATTTTTGATGTCTATCTAATAACTATGTATCTAAGTCCTCTGGCAGATCTTACCCCTAAACTGTTTTGTACAAGTAAGTCAGCTCGTCAACATACGGTGACGTTTCAATGAGGTGTAGACATGCGCGACGTACCTACAAAACTTTATCTATGATAAACATATCACACGTCTTCACTATATTATAAAAATTATTACCAGTCCAAGACACACGTAATAACTTTTAACAAACACACTTCCTATATCTTAATCCTTGCGTATTCAGAAATGAAATCTTATACTTTCGGGCTGACGGGGTTACGAGTATTAAAGTCAAAGTCAAACTATTCTTTATTCAAATAACGGTATAATTTATTTAATATTCAGTACAAAATCTTAACATATAATTTTAATCCGCAATGCAGGCTTCGTCAGGTGGGTACAACTATAAATCAGCAACAGGCGTCGTCACACACGACAAAAAAGCAATCCGCAACAGGCTTCGTCAACTAACCTGAACTTATCAACTAAATAGGACCACCCCGAACCGTAGCCGGCTCAAAAGTACCCATTATGCTAGCAGCATTACCGCGCTGTATAGCCAACGAAATCTGTTGAACCAGATACCATCCGGAGCGCGGATCACAGCTCCTCTCCCTAAGCCGGCGACCCAAATCCTTGATAAAGGTTTTGGCCTCCATCCCCCAAGGACCCGCAGTCTCCACCGCAAACGGCACGAAATCGTACAATGGTTCCAGGGCACTATACTTCATCATCATCATGCTTAAGCCTAGCCGCATGCTCAGCGGCCGACCCAGCAGCCCTGACCGTATTGTTCAGGTGGGACGGTGCAAACGTACTGACGCACGTAGCGTCCTACAAGAGACACCGACCCTTCTGCCACGGAACCAGTGTTAGGCCATCTGGCCTCTTGCCATCAGTGCGGCACAACCCCGGAGGCTCCAAGACACAGGGAATGTTAGTGATGCCTAGAAAACCGCCCCGCATACCTCTGACAGCTAAGGCCGTGGTGGCCGTCCTCCTCGACCATGACCTCGCAAATGCACCGATGTCGCTCCAAACTTTACACCCCAAACGCAAGGCAACTGCGATTCAAATAGGCCTGGGGAAGAAAGCTTTTTAGAATCGCCAGTTAAAACATCATCATGAGCTTATTATTTAGAGGAGTTTATTAAAACAATCGTTAATATTTATACCAACATCTAAATATATAAAAGAAGAAACTGACTGACTGACTGACTGACTGACATATCAACGCACAGCCCAAACCGCTGGTCCTAGAGATTCCAAATTTGGCACGCAGGTTCCTTATAAGGTCTAGGCGTGCACTAAGAAAGGATTTTTCAAAATTCAACCCCTAAGGGGGTGAAATGGGGGTCCGAAGTTTGAATGGGGAAACAAGATTAGTTGGATTATTTTATTCAAAATTCACAGGAGTATTTCTAATTATAAATGAGTAAATACGTGTTTCAGGTTTTTTGAGAAATCAACCCCTAAAAGGGGGAAAGGTGATGACAAATTCTGAAAATCGACATGGGTATTGTTTTTATGATATACCGGGTCGCTGATAACGAAAACAACAATGATTTTAAAATCTCACGTGGAAGACGTGAAATAGCATCCCCCCTGTTGGGGTGCCAGGGGATGAAATGTCTAAATATTATTATGGGTGTCGTTTTTATGGTTTTTTTGGGACGTTAATTACGAAAATGGCATCGTTTTTAAATTTAATATTGTGGACATGAAAACTTTTGAAAGTTTGTGACAAATTTCAAGAAATAACTGAGTGACTGAGTAACTAACAACACAGCGCAAACTGCTGGTTCTAGAGATTCCAAATTTAGTATGTAGGTTCCATATAAGGTCTTGAGGTGGATTAAAAAAGGAATTCAACCCCTAAGGGGGTGAAATGGGATCCGAAGTTTGTATGGGGAATCAAGATTAGTTGGATTATTTGATTCGAAACTTCACAGGAGAACGATAAATGAACAAACATGTGTTTCAGGTTTTTTGAGAAATCAACCCTTAAAAGGGGGAAATGTGGTGACAAATTTTGAACATCGATATGGGTTTTGTTTTTATGGTTTATCGGGTAGCTGATTACGAAAACAACAATAGTTTTAAAATCCCACGTGGAGGACGTGAAATACCATTAGGAATCCGAGGTACCTAAACTTACGCGGCTTTACTTACTTAACGGCCATATTGATTTTCTTCATTTCTGTGCCGACTTCGTTCAAAATCGATATCTGAGCGTCCGAGAGGTCTCGTAATACGAATCCGAGGTAAAATTTAGAAAAAGTGGCAGCTATATTCATTTTTTCATTTCCGTCCTAATTTCGTTCAAAATCGATATCCGAGCGTCCGAGAGGTCCCCTAATACGAATCCGAGGTAAAATTTGGAAAAAGTGGCAGCGATATTGATTTTCTTCATTTCCAACCCAATTTCGTTCAAAATCGATATATGAGCGTTCGAGAGGTCCCCTAATATGAATTTGAGGTAAAATTTAAAAAAAATGGCGGCCATATTGATTTTCTTCATTTTAGTCCCGATTTATATATATTCTAAATTTAGAAAAAGTGGCAGCTATATTCATTTTTTCATTTCCGTCCTAATTTCGTTCAAAATCGATATCTGAGTATCCGAGAGGTCTCTTAATACGAATCCGAGGTAAAAACTGTGAAAGTGGCGGCCATATTGATTTTCTTTTTTTTCGTCCCGATTTCGTTCAAAATCGATATCTGAGCGTCCAAGAGGTCTCTTAATACGAATCTGAGGTAAAATTTGGCACTACATACATGCTTATACGTAAAAAAGTTTAATGTTACCATATAGGCGTGTAGGGTATCTATGGATTTGCTTTTAAAAACGACGTCTCTATGTCGTTTCGATATTTTTTTCCATTTAAATCAAACTAGACATTTTTTTAAATCGTATGGCATTTATTTACGAACCGTGAGTTTTTTTAGAAGATAAGTACGGTTGCCAGTTTTTGTTGCACTTTTAGCACCACCCAGGGGTCACGTGTAAGGTAACGGTGGGTACTCCCTACGAACGTGGTGCAACTTCGACCCCTCTTTGTCAAGTGAGTGGGCAACTTGACTGTTAGAAGTTCGCAAGCCGCTCGTAGGCCTCTAACTTGGCTTAACGATTGCAGCTGGGATCAACGGCTTAGCGTGCCTTCCAAAGCACGAGAGTCAGTTAGTAACCACTCAAAGCGGTCACCCGTCCAAGAACTGACCTGCGCCCACATTGCTTAACCTCGCACACTGCACGGTAGGTGGGTGCCGCTGGGCCACGAGCGCTCTAAATTCTTGAAGTTTGTGCCAAATTGCAATTCAATCGGTCCAGTAAAAGCAACTTGGTTGTAACAGACGAACTGACAGTAAGGAGTGCGAATGGAAGTGAGGCCAAATTTTCTTTTTGGATGCTCCAATGGGAACTGGCAAAACCTACCTAATAACATTAATTGTAGGAAAAATAAATGTTACACGTGATATTGAATTAGCCGTATTTCTGTACTTCAAAGGACTAGAGTTTATGACCGCTGCGCGCTGCTTGGTCGTTTACAGACCTATTGGTGTTACCGTAGTACACAGATACTTTTACTAAGGGCCATTTAAGACATGCTTTTATTTCATCGGCCCTTTCCCCTTCGGCCCCTCTGAAATGTATGATAATAGTTTTCGATCCTTATTTTTGCCAAAATCAAATGAAATTCAACAGTTTGCCGATTCTCAGAATGTATACTGACTTTTCATCTGTTCATCTGTTAATGAATCACAATCACCAAACTTCGTATACCGAAACCCCCAGAATGTAACAACTACTTTTCTGGAGACCGCATCTAAATCGGTTCATCCAAACGCGAGATAATCGTGGACAAACATACGAACCTGTTTTTTGTAGACGGTTAAAAATTTCACTTAGTACGCGGGCAAAGCCGCGGGCAATTGCTAGTATTAAATAAAATCTGAGTGTCAAAAGAAAAGCACAACGAAAAATAATAAGTAATTTTACTAACGTTTAATGACAATTTTTTCAAACATTATCTAAATATATATAAAAGAAGAAACTGACTGACTGACTGACATATCAACGCACAGCCCAAACCGCTGGTCCTAGAGATTCCATATTTGGCACGTAGGTTCCTTATAAGGTCTAGGGGTGCACTAAGAAAGGATTTTTCAGAATTCAACCCCTAAAGGAGTGAAATGGGGGTCCAAAGTTTGTATGGGGAAAC
Organism: Notocelia uddmanniana; assembly: GCA_905163555.1. Taxonomy (NCBI): domain Eukaryota; kingdom Metazoa; phylum Arthropoda; class Insecta; order Lepidoptera; family Tortricidae; genus Notocelia; species Notocelia uddmanniana. The sequence continues at coordinate 56,711,526 of LR991052.1, forward strand.
CAGATTAGTTGGACTATTTTATTCGAAACTTCACATGAGTATTCCTAACGATAAATGAGTAAATACATGTTTCAGGTTTTTTGAGAAATCAACTACTAAAAGGGGTGGTGAAAAATTCTGAAAATCGACATAGATATCGTTTCTATGGTTTATCGGGTCGCTAATTACGAAAACAACAATGATATTAAAATCACACGTGAAGGGCGTGAAATACTGTCCCACTGTTGGGGTGCGAGGGGAATGTAATGTCTAAATATTAATATGGGTGTCGTTTTTATGATTTTATGGGACGTTAATTACGAAAATGGCATCGATATTGAAATTTAATATTGTGGACATGAAAACTTTTAAAGGTTTGTGCCAAATTGCAAAAAGAAACTGACTGACTGAGTGACATATCAACGCACAGCCCAAACTGCTGGTTCTAGGGATTCCAAATTTGGCATGTAGGTTCCATACATAAGGTCTTAAGGTGCATAAAGAAAGTATTTTTCAAAATTCAACCCCTAAGAGGGTAAATTGGGGATCCGAAGTTTGTATGCGGAAACAAGATTAGTTGGACTATTTAATCGAAACTTCACATGAGTATTTCTAACGATAAATGAGTAAATACCTGTTTCAGATTTTTTGAGAAATCAACCCCTAAAAGAGGAAAGGTGGTGAAAAATTCTGAAAATCGACATGGGTATTGTTTCTATGGTTTATCGGGTCGCTAATTACGAAAACAACAATGATTTCAAAATCACACGTGAAGGGCCTGAAATTCTATGCAACCGGTTGGGGTGCGAGGGGGATAAAATGTCTAAATATTAATATGGGTGTCGTTTTTATGATTTTTTGGGACGTTAATTACGAAAATGGCAGCTATATTAAAATTTAATAATGAGGACATGAAAACTTTTAAAGGTTTGTGCCAAATTTTAAGAAATAACTGACTGACTGAGTGACTGACATCAACGCACTGCCCAAACTGCTGGTTCTAGAGATTCCATATTTAATATGGAGGTTCCATACTAAATATGGAATCTGTCTGGAAATATGGAATTTGTCTTGAGGTGCATTAAGAAAGGATTTTTCAAAATTCAACCCCTAAGGAGGTGAAATGGGGACCCGAAGTTTGTATGGGGAATCAAGATTAGTTGGATTATTTTATTCGAAATTTCACAGGAGTATTTCTAACTATAAATGAGTAAACATGTCAGGTTTTTTGAGAAATCAACCCCTAAAAGGGGGAAAAATGGTGAAAAATTCTAAAAATCGATATGGGTGTTGTTTCTATGGTTTATCGGGACGCTGATTACGAAAACAACAATGATTTAAAAAACCCACGTGGAGGACGTGAAATACCATCCCCTCTGTTGGGATCCGAGGGGGTTGGAATAACTAAATATTAATATGGGTGTCGTTTTTATGATTTTTTTAGTCGTTAATTTCGAAAATAGCATTGATTTTGAAATTTAATATTGCGGACATGAAAACTTTTAAAAGTGGGTGCCAAATTGCAAGAAGAAACTGACTGACTGAGTGAGTGACATATCAACGCACAGCCCAAACTGCTGGTTCGAGAGATACCAAATTCGGCATGTAAGTTCCTTAGAAGGTCTTGTGTTATAAGTGAGTTCCCTATGAAGATACTACCTTTTTTGGTTCAATGTATTTTGTAAGTGGTTTTATTAATCAGTGCCGTCCGATACGATTTCGACATAAATCGATATTTGAGCGTTCGAGAGGACTCTTAATAGGAATCCGAGGTACCTAAACTTTGAATAAAGTAACGGCAATATTGATTTTCTTCATTTCCGCCCCGATTTAGTTCAAAATCGATATCTGAGCGTCCGACAGGGCCCCCTGATACGACTCCGAGGTAAAATTTGGAAAAAGTGGCAGCCATATTGATTTTCTTCATTTCCAACCCGATTTCGTTCAAAATCGATATCTGAGCGTCCGAGAGGTCCGGTAATACGAATTTGAGATATATTTGAAAAAAGTGGCGGTCATATTGATTTTCTTCATTTACGTCCCGATTTTGTTCAAAATTGATATCTGAGTGTCCGAGAGGTCTCGTAATACGAATATGAGGTAAAATTGTGAAAGTGGCGGCCATATTTTTTTTTTGTGTATTATGTTCTTGTAAATTAATAATTGTTTTTTCGTTTTCTACTTTGTAATTTTATCTTGTTTCTTATGTAATTCTGGATATGTGGTAATAAACAATTCTTATTCTTATTCAATTCTTATTCATATTGATTTTCTTTCTTTTTCGTCCAGATTACGTTCAAAATCGATATCTGAGCGTCCGAGAGGTGTCTTAATACGAATCTGAGGTAAAATTTGGCACTCCATACATGCCTACATGCAAAAAAGTTTAATGTTACTACCTAAATATAGGCGTGTGGGTTATGTTATCTATGGATTTGCTTTTAAAAACGACATAGAGGTTTCGATATTTTTTTCCATTTAAATCAACCTTTAGATTTTTTTAATCGTATGGCATTTATTTACGTACCGTGAGTTCTTCAAGAAGACAAGTACGGTTGCCAGTTTTTGTTGCACTTATAGCACCACCCAGGGGTCACATGTAGGGTAACGGTGGGTACTCCCTACGGACGTGGTGCAACTTCGACCCCCCTTTGTCAAGTGAGTGGGCAACTTGACTGTTAGACGTTCGCAAGGCCTCTAACTTGGCTTAACGCGACAGCAGCCGGGATCAACGGCTTAGCGTGCCTTCCAAAGCACGAGAGCGCTCAGTTAGTAACCACTCAAAGCGGTCACCCATCCAAGAATTAACCTGCGCCCACATTGCTTAACCTCGCACACCGCACGCGGTAGGCGGGTGCCGCTGGGCCACGAGCGCTCTAAATTCTTGATAGTTTGTGCCAAATTGCAATTCAATCGGTCCAGTAAAAGCAACTCGGTTGTAACAGACGAACTGACAGCAAGGAGTGCGAATGCAAGTGAGGCCAAATTTTCTTTTTGGATGCTCCAATGGGAACTGGCAAAACCTACCTAATAAATTTAATTTTAGGAAAAATAAATGTTACACGTGATATTGAATTAGCCGTATTTATGTACTTCAAAGAACCAGAGTTTATGACCGCTGCGCGCTGCTTGGTCGTTATCAGACCTATTGGTGTTACTGTAGTACACAGATACTTTTACTAAGGGCCGTTTAAGACATGCTTTTATTTCATCGGCCCTTTCCCCTTCGGCCTCTCGGAAATGTATGACAATAGTTTTCGATCCTTATTATTGCCAAAATCAAATGAAATTTGCCGGTTCTCAGAATGTATACCGACTTTTCATCTGTTCATCTGTTAACGTATACCGAAAACCCCAGAATGAAACAACTACTTTTCTGGAGACCGCATCTAAATCGGTTCAGCCAAACGCGAGATAATCGTGGACAAACATACGAACCTCTTTTTTGTAAACGGTTAATAATTACGCTTAGTACGCGGGCGAAGCCGCGGGCAAATGCTAGTATTTGTATAATTCATTAATATTCCAGTCACAATCAATCCCACGGTGTTATATCACACTTACCACTAACTTCATGTAGTCGTGTATGCTAGAATTTGCTTTATTTACGTATTTCTAAAATTATTAATAATGTTAGGGTTTGAATCCCGGTCAGGGAATTATTTGTGTTTAGCGCGAATATTTCTTGTTTATTCATGCTTTTTTTGAGAAATTTACTAGTATCATAGGTAGTAAAGTGACAGAATATTGGTGTATACTTGATTCTTAAAATCATTATCATGGGCAGAAAATATTATTTAAAAACCAATGCGTCGATTAAGTAAACATTAAAACTTTGCGTCGAAAAAACATAACTAACAAAAAGTAAGTTTCGAGAAAAAGCCAAAAAGCTTTACACTCCTGTTCAAATAGGTTAAATTCAAAGTACAAAGTTGAAACTTTTGTTAATGAGCAAAGTAATAGTGTAGATTTTTTTGCATTGTAAATTATTCGGTTACCTATTTATTTTATAAGTTATTTAAAAAAAAACTCGTAAAATAAATAAATAAAAATATCTTTACTACCATGGAATGACATAAGTGTGTACATATAGTTTTTCTGTTAGTTGCACTACGATGTCTAAGAAATAAAAACACAAGTAGATAGTTGTGCTTATGTTACTAATAAATCTAGAAGCTGCAAAAAGCACAACTGGGTACGCTGTGTTTTTTTTTGCTTCGTTAACGTAACCATAAGGAAGAGTCCTACGAGATAGAAAAAACACAACGTGCAACTTATGTTTTTTCAGTTACCGAGAGTCATGACTAATAATTATTGTATACTAAATTTTATATACTTCCAAAATATGGTTTTTCTTCTTGTCATAATAATAGTTGGGCTCAAATTCAAGACAAAAGAAAAAACAACACAAGTCGTCACTTAAGTACTTTTCTGTGTATGAATATATACTTATGCTTTTTCTTTCTCAAAAAGGATGTTATTTTACCGAAATGACGTGTAGTTATGCTTGTTTAAATCGTGACCTGTTAGAGATACAGAAATAACTGCTAGATAGAAAATACACGTTTTTTTCCTGATTCCGAGGGTGTCAATAACTCAATTTCGCAAAATTTGTCAGTTATGGTTTTTCTCCTTAGGGTGGCAGTATTTAGGTATTTAGATCGTTATTATTGAAACTCCACGCAAATAAATATATATGGTGTCCCTAATCATATTATATACGTCAAACATATCAAAAATGAGGCTATTTAAAACTTAAAATTTACTACTGCTTCTAATCCGTATTGTCACGGGTTTTTCGAAAGTAAAATAGCAGTATATGGAGCTAACAGTAACGACCGAGCGAGACAACATTTTGGGGTCTACAGTGCCTTAAATACACATCGGCCTGGTTCAGTCGATCCAAGATAAAATAAGTAGGTCATGAGAGTATAGTAGACGGCCTTGTTTCGATTTAGAGTTTTAACATTTCCTTCGGAGAGATTGTTGCGAAGACATGTGTTATGGATAAACGGTAGACCCAGAGACAAGCAATTACATGATTTACGTCACAGGAAATGTAAAATTTACTTCATTGGAGTATACTACAGCCCGTGTTCCCACAAGATCTTATTTTAACTACCTAACCATGACTTAGGGCTGTGCTACTGTAGCCAGGATTTAAGGCACGCGACTTTCAAAGTGGAGGTCGTAGGTTCGATCCCCGGGCTTAATAAAGACATTTGATATTTAACTGTTGCTAATCGTTGAAGGAAAACAACACCCTACGGCTTAAAGGGATAAGCTCGTCTTTGTATGACTACTTTTTGTTGGTTTTAAATTTGTCGCGTTTTATTGTACAATAAAGCAGTATACATCGTGAAGAAACCGGTTTAATGTCAACAAGTTCTAGTTTGCCGTCTGGGTTGGAAAGTCAGATGACAGTCGCTTCCTCGAAACTACTGCCTGCGCTAAAACTTCGGATTAGATGCCAGAGTGGACCCCGGGCTCAACTAGGACACAACCGGGAAAACGTAAAAGAAACTTAACTTGTTAGCGGTTTTATCAAAAAATGAAACTAGTACAGATAAGTTAAAAATAACCAAACTAGGCAAAGCTTATATTATGGGTACTAGGCGACGATATGCATACTTATAGAGATAAATAAATACTTAAATAAATTAAATAATAATAAACTAAATATTTAAAATCAATTAATGTTCATAAAGGCGCCGGTCCGGATGGGATACATCCTTTATTAGTAAAAAGGTGTTGTTCCTCTCTTACAACTCCTATCACCATACTTTTTACCAAATCCCTTAAAGATGGCTATGTTCCTAAAATCTGGAAGCAGGCGTGGGTAACTCCAATTCCTAAGGGTACAGTCAGCCGCGATATTGAGAAGTATCGTCCCATTTCCAAACTGTGTGTCTGTGCCAAATTATTAGAAAAAATAGTTACCGATCAACTTTTTAATGTTGTACGTCGTCATATTAATCCTAATCAGCATGGTTTTTTCAAGGGTCGATCTGTCGATAGCAATCTCTTGAGTTTCACTGACTTAATTTTTAGCGCCATGGATAACGGTTTCAGTGTTGACGCGATTTATACCGATTTTGCCAAGGCTTTCGACAAAATTTGTCATTACACTTTGTTGTCGAAACTTTGGCGGCTCGGTATACATGGCAATCTATTTCGCTGGATCAAATCTTATGTTGAGAATAGGGTCCAGTCCGTAGTGTTGCTGGCTTTTCAGTCAGAATGGAAACCGATTAGCTCTGGGGTGCCTCAAGGGTCCCATTTAGGTCCTTTGCTAGGTATTCTACTTACGCGTTGGTAAGCCCTTTAAAAACCCTTTGACGTACAAAATCCTTTATAATAGCTTTGTCCGCAGTCACCTGGAGTTTGCATGTTCTGTCTGGAAGCCATATCACGCTGTTCATATTAACAGAATCGAAAAATTGCAGAAGAAATTTATTAAATCACTTGCGTTTAGGACTGGGCGAACGTATACAAATTATACGGATACATGTAAGCGTTTCAACATGCAAAAATTATGTGACCGTCGGGATTCCGTAGATTCCGTCTTACTTTTTAAAATTATTCATGCTGAGTTAGATGCCCCTACATTATTGCCAAAAATAAGTTTTAGGGTTCCGCGCAGACGAGAACGCCAGTGTCGTAAGAAAGACCTTTTCTGTATTCCTCGCAATCGAACTAACTACGCCGGGAACACATTCATTAAGCGTGCTTGCAAATTATTTAATAATAATGAAAAACTTATAACCATTGATATCTTTAACTGTACAAGTACTTCTCTGAAGAAAGCATTTAAATAGACTTAAGGACAATTGTACTCTGAATGAATAGTTAAGTATTTCTGCTCACTTTAATCAGATATGTTTTTCTCCTAGTTTATCAAACACCTGCTACTGTACACACTTGAAATCTTATAAATTTATTCGTAAAATTATGTTTAAATTACCTTATAAAACAGTTTATGTTTGCTATGTTGTCATAGTACACTTCATATATTAGCCACGTATTTTTTAACTCGTACTTTCAGGAAACTATAGGTCTGTTTTTCTGTTTCTTTTATCTTACTCAAGATTTATGTATGACTGTTTGTTTCTTAAAAAAAAAAAATAATAATATTAGGGGACAATCTTACACAAATCGACCTAGTCCCAAACTAAGCACAGCTTGTACTATGGTTACTAGACGAAGATATACATACTTATATAGATAAATACATACTTAAATACATAGAAAACATCCAAGACCCAAGAAAAAATATCCGTGCTAAATGCACAAATAATGCCCTGGCCGGGATTCGAACTCGGAACCTCTAGCTTCGGAGGCAGTGTCACTACCAACTAGGCTTAACAGATCGACGAAATATATGGAAAATGTCCTTGACTCATCCCATTTTTAATAAAAATAATAATAATAATAATCGTGTACATGACACAAATAAATGTCCTGATCAGCTGACGACTTTAAGAGCCATGGGACATATTTCTGATACAGCTAAGTTGTATACCCCAATAATATTGTAGTGCACCTATAGTAACAAACAAAAAAATTAAATTTAATAATTATAAGTAAAAAGTAAGTAAAAACCAAAGACTTCGGATCGCGGTAAAGGTGCTCTTACACGGGCAATATTTTGAGCAATTATTCCCCGTCAACAGTACACGCGTCCTTCTCTGGCATGTAAGTAAAAGTGAGACAACCGTACTGTTGACGGGCAATAATTGCTCAAAATATTGCCCGTGTAAGAGCACCTCAAAACCCCGCGCGGCCCGTCCCCAGTCTTTTGTTTGCGGGGCGCACCGGCGTGGGTTCGGCCGCGTGTTCACTGTCGTCGCGCTCCAAAAACAAAAGACAGTCTCTATGCCGCTCGCTCGTTTCGCCTCACTCACAACGTGATACCTATTATATTATAACGAACATACCGTCAATGTTTCATTGCATGTTTGAGAAACGTATTGCATTACTGAATTTCATACCGAATTGGAAGCATAGGTGCCGGGCAAAGCGACCGTCTTTTGTTTCAGGAGCGCGCAAGCGGCAGGCGCGTGGCTCGGCCCTCCTTGACACGCGTTCGATGGTGCCAGCTCCGGCAGCGCGAGCTTTTATACCCACTGAATTTTCATTTGGATTCATCTTATATTTTTTTTATGAAAACATTAATTTTTCCCGGCCTGTGCAAATTTATTGTTATATAGGATTGGTATTTTTTTGATGCTCGTGTAAGGACAAGTACTGGCAACTAGGTGATGAATAAGCAACAATATAAAGTGGTTTATTAGAGGAGATATTACATAGAGCAAACCGCCACGATTTTGTATATATATTTTTAATTTGTTATGTAAATTGGTATTTTTTAAGTTTTTCCGGTTTTTTTTATCGTTCTTGTATTTTTGTTATTTTGTTGTTTTTTTGCGAATTTTTCGAGTATTTATGTATTTTTTTAGTTTTTTCGTGTTACTTTGTAGCGTTTTTTGATATTTTTGGAATTTTTAAAAGTTTTTTCGTATTTTTCTTGTACTTTTCCAATTTTTTTTAGTTTTTCCATGTTTTTTGTTTTTTTTTTTAGTTTTTACGTGTTTTTTTAGTTCTTTCGTGTTTTTTTAAATGGTGCTTGTATTTTGTAGCATTTTTCGTGTTTTTATTTAATTTCCGTTATTTTTCGTGATGCTTTGCTATTTTTGTATTTTTTAGTTTTTTTTACATTGTAGTTTTTTTATTGTTTTTTTTTTCTAATATGTTTGAGAAAAGTACTATACAATCCTCGGCCAAAACAGGGATTACTTCACGGCCTCTGCAGTAATTTACTATTAAAACGCTTGAATTCTACAAAATCACAAATTGATATCTTAAGGAATGAAAATGAAAAATTTATTATTAACATTCGTTACACGTTATCGTTACATATTTTACATGTCATAATAGTTTTACATTGTATATTGTTTGTAGTAGGTACTTTTTACATTCGTTATTTTATTTCACGTTTAACATCGCACTGGAAATAGTTATTTGTTATACAAGGGTGCAAAGTTGTATTTTACCCGCGAGTATGGAAATGAAAGACGAGCCAGTGAAAGGATTCTATAGTTGAACCACGAGCGAAGCGAGTGGTTCTTAAATAGAATCCTGAGCGTAGCGAGTGTTTCAACACACGAGAAGTAAAATACAACTTTGCACCCGCGTGTAACACAAAGCTTTTCACCTCACTATAGCGAGGAAAGTGCAATATGCAAAAAAACACAGGGCCACAGGCATGATCTTCATCAATGCAATCACTGATTTTTTTACGATATTAAAACAGATAACTCTGGAAGTTGTGTATATTTAGGTGAGTCGGAGTCGGTCAGAAGTTTTAACGTATTTTTTTTTTGTTGAAATTGACAATGTTGACATTTCTGACGATGCGTTTTGAAATTGCATCGACTCAACTTGTGCGTTCACAATTATATTCAATATCATTATTAAAAAAATGTTAGTTATGAAATTTTAAGGTGTATGACTTAAAATCATTAAATAAAGCTAAATTTGGTATTTTTTTAATAAATTCTCAAACCATTTATTTAATGATAATTGATATCAAACGAACCATTATTATGAGCGTTTTACGTTTTGTTATCTGTCAAAAGCTACTCAAACACGCTCCAAGGTCAAATTACTTTCCCGACTTGTGGATAAAATGCGTTTTTACCCGCTTGTTTCAAAGGATAAAAGACGGAGCTAGTGAGGAGAAAAATATTTATCTAGGTCATAAAACGTTGATTTATTTGTTTGTATTATTTTAATATTAAGGTGCATCTCTTATAGTTTTAGGTAGGATATATGAGGATCGGGTATAAAGACTGATCGTCCGCTTTTCGTTAACTTTTATAAAAAGCATATTTTTTGCGTATCGCCGGCTCCGCTTGAAGATGGATTCATCCAAATGAATGGCCGTAATATTCCAAATTAAAGGGAATAATTGAAAAATTTAATACTCTGAGCAGGATTCGAACCTGCGACATCTGGTATACGCGGCCAATCGCTCTAGCCTCTGAACGATCGGAACAACCAATGGATATATCGGATTTCCTGGACGAGCTTGGTTGTTACGATAGCTCAGAGGCTAGAGCGATTCGCCGCGTATGCCAGATGTCGTAGGTTCGAATCCTGCTCGGAGCATAAATTTTTTCAATTTTTCCCTTTAATTTGAAAATTTTGTTATCAGCGTTACTGCTTTAGTACAAAATTAATTTAGTATGGGAAGGCGCATCGTTACTGACGATTTCTCAATGTAACTTGAGACGTTGGTGCCGTTAATAGAAGCCTAAGTCTTCTACGGTAGATGTCGCTGTACGCTTCCCTAAGGCGTTGTAAAGAGGGAACTATTGAAGGATTTCGTGCCCGAGCTTGGTTGTTCCGATAGCTCAGAGGCTAGAGCGATTGGCCGCGTATGCCAGATGTCGTCAAAATTAAACGTACCTATCTATTTACGGCTTCGGTAAAGTTTTGTAATTTATAATTTTGTCGCAAATTTAGCCTATTTGGTAGTGATACTGCCTCCGAAGCTAGAGGTTCTGGGTTCGAATGCCCTTCTTTGTATTTAAGTATATATATCTGTTAAATATATCGTCATCTAGTACCCATAATACGAGCCTTATTGGGACTAGTTTGATTTGTGTAAAAAATACCAAGAATATTTATTTATTAATTTTATTGTATGTGATATTACGGGTATTAAATTCAAGATGATCCGAAATTTTTGACCGCGAGTGTATTTGAATACCAAACCAATGTATGTATTGACGTTGTTTCAACATTCTCTTAACACTTCTTACTGCAAATGCTTAATATAATTAAAGCGATAATAAACAATGGTTGGACCGAGAAAGCGTTTCATTTACGGGCAAGCCCGCACAGTGAATAATTTAAGGGACCTGAAGCTCTTTTATGACATTTACTCTCCGGGGGATATAGCACTTTATGGGTTAGACATACGGTCCGCGGTACTTTTAATGCTCCGCGCTACAGTGTGCCCGTCAATGAAACAACTCCTGCATTGACTCTTGTACTATATTGTTATCCTCTAACCTACACAATGCTGCCTTTTTATTATAGTACTAAAGTACTGAATGGTTAAGTATTGTCATTTGAGGATGGATTCGAGGATGATGATGATATTATCTATTCTAATATTATAAAGAAGAATGATTTGATTGTTTGTTTGCATTGAATAGGCTCCGAAACTACTTTAAGAGTATTCCAGTGTTTAAGCCGCCCACGCGGTCGTGTCGGAGGTTTTCCCCTGGATTTTCCCCAGGCAACTCTCCCACCGCGTATTCCTATCGCTGTAAGCTAGTTTGTTAGTGTCACCGCCTGCGAAGCTAGAAGTCCCGGGTTCGAATCCCGGTACGGGCATATGTTTCTGTGGTGAGCAGAGACATTTGTTCCTTGAGACTTGGATGTTTTCCTATGTATTTAAGTATATATCTATTAAATATATCGTCGTGTTATATCCATAACACGAGTCTTATTGAGCTTAGTAAAGGGACTAGTTTAATTTGTGAAAAAAATAATTGTCCCCTAAACAAATATATTTATTAATTATTATATGTCTAATAAGAGGCACGCTTTAAAAATGGATTTACACTTCTTGTCGTCTCAAAAATGTAGAGTGCATTATTATTGTCAGGTGAAATTTTTATGGTCAAATTCGTGGAATAGGGGTTTACGAGAATCTTTGTTTCTCGAGCGAGCGACGGCGCCGATTTGGAGGGTGAGCAACGGTCAATATTTCAAGTCAGCGCTCCATTTTTTCGTTTCGTTGCATCATTAGATTATACTAACGCAATTAATGAGACGTAACGTGATCATTTAGGTGTTGAATGTTTATTAACAAGAACAGTCACCATCAAATTAATACGTCTGTGCACAATTCTATCTGAACATACCTTCTAACGCCTTAGAAATAGGGTCGTCTTCGGATAATTTTGAGTAATAACAATTGTTTTCTTCAAGTGATTTTTTATATACAGGCTGGAACCGAATGATGGACTTTCCTGCAAATAGGGAACGCGTTAGCCAGCCTTAGTACTATACTTTTACAAATAAACTACGAGTATATTAATATTAGAAAACACAGTAATTTTATCATACATTTTATACGAAAGGGGTTAGAACGTTCGCCGGGACAGCTAGTATTTTTTATAAAACTCATGTCGTATTTACTGTAGTCACTGGTCATTCATTTATATACGCGTGACGAATTGTTTTTAAGATTTAATTTGATTTTTTTTTTCATACGATGATTATGCGGGAATTCAACAAAATTTGCCTTTTCTATTTTAATAGTCAAGGGGTACTTATAAAATATAATCAGTACAAATAGATTGACTCTAAACATGGAATAAAACTTTACTTATCAATTACAATCGATATGATGGATACAAAGATCGTAAATGTGATTATAATATTTATATACATTCTAAATTGTCCTGACTAAAAAAATCTATTTAATTTATTAGTCTTGTTATTACACCTGGACAAAGTAGAAATTGACGTGGCGCAATCAACAGGTGTTTAAACACAGGGTGCTAACTAAATAACGGTTTCATAGCAAAAAAAACCTCTGCGCTTGGTTTGTCCGGCCAACAATAAAGCGAGAAAAAGAGGCATTAGTTATGTGGTTATGGTATAGATATAATTAACGAGCTAATGGTTTGAATTGAACCATCAATTCAAGCATGCGGCTGGCAGTCGTGGGTGAGTTCTAATTCCAGTTCAAACCAATTAGTTATTCTGAGATAGGGAATGTCATTTGATAGAAATATCGTGGGGAAACCAGAATATGTATGCCATGAAATTCATCGGTGTATGTAAAGTCCTCGACTCGCACTGGGCCTGTATGGGGATTATTTATTTTATTAATACGATGAAAGCAAAAAAAGTATTCCCCATTTCGGCTGCTTCAGTCAGATATAATAATAGTTCAACTCAGTATATATACAATAGTTTTAGCTTCTATTAAAAAAAAAATAAACGGTCCACTGTTGAGCGAGGCAGCAATTATTTCCAGCCGATTTTTTTTTTTATAATTTTGTATTCTTCGAATGTTGCTTATGTGTATCTTTATACAATTCTGGAGTAATATTAAAACTATTTATTTTAAAATCACAGAAAAAATGAAAAAACAAAAAATACAATTTTTTTAATAACTATTATGTTATGTTATGACCCATAACTTGATACTAAGCTTTAATTAATTTACACACCGCATGAATTAACGAACTAAACTTTTTAACAAAATTACTGTCAAAATCGTTTTGCCATCCCGTAGTACAGCTATTTCTCCGCAATTTCCTACATTTTGTTCAACAGTTAAACAGAAAATGTATGTACATAATAATAAACTGTTTTATTTTCTATTTGACTGTTGATAAAAAATAGGAAACTGGGCTGTCATTGTACAACTAAGTTTGCATTGTTAATTGATAACTAACAGTGCGGTGCATAACAACCGAGATAAATACTTTAAGCCCCGTTCACGTACAGGCTACACAATGCGCGGTACCTACGTCAGGCTACTATTACATTCCGCAACGCCTGACAGATCACGGACTGTGAGTTGCTTAGAATTAATTTTGACGTGACATGACATAAAGTTTAAATAAGTGTGTAAAATATACAGATCAATACGAGTAAAGTATGAAGCAAAACCAAGGGCCGGTGTTTTAAGATGTTCAAATATCTAATGTGGAAACTACACTCGTATCGATTTTATCCTCTCATAAATACGTACCGCAACCTTAATCTGCCGACATAAGAGTTATAGGACATATTTTTGAGCAAGTTGTATGCACCCATATTTTTGCAGTTGACTGTACCTAATGTGATAACTAAGTATTTATCTATAAAATTTGCAGTACCACATCCTATGAATAATATAAGCATAGGTTTGAGGATTCCTTACTTGTCTAGGCAACTGTATTCAACATTTAATAATAATTTATAATAAGAATTGTTTCTTTTTAAATTAAATATGCCACCTACTATCTTGTCAGATTAATTTGCAGGCATCGATGATACACGCGCCCTTCTAGTTGCTGCATCGCAGTGCAGCCGAGTGAATAATTCGACCCGTCTAACATAATCCCACGTTATTTTCAAGGTAAAACGTTTCCATGAGAAATACAGTTTCCTTTTCTTGCCTCGTCCGATGTTTACTAACTGAAGCGGAATGTTGCAAACGCATCAATTCTCGCAACTAACTAGAAATGTGCTATTTGTAAGAATTTATTAGACGCAACAAATTACTTTCACTTGGCATTAAGGAAATAAATAAGTTCGCTGCTGGTTCGCCGTTCTAGGTACGATGGAAAATGCATCAGGTTGTATCGCACGGCATTTCACAAGGTTAGTCTAATACTGATTTTTACAGTTGAAAATTAACTAAGTGTAGAAAATTTTAAGTCATACCTAAATACACTTCAATCCCTTAAAGTATGAGTGAGTAAAAAATATGATCAGTTATTATTCACGTCGCATCGACCATACACGTAAACTATTATCTCTTGAGCACGGAAACTGCTTCATGTTGTAAAAATAGAATAGCGACCACTCTCTCATGGACCAGTTTGAAAACCAGCGCTGGGCTGCTAAGCTTGGCACAGGGCGTCCCACGGCGATGCCACATGGAGGGAAATTCCCTTAAATATCACAGATAGCATATTTTGCTGAAAGAAGACTTCATTTTATTTTTAAAACTTAGTAAAGTTGCATTCATAACTTTAATAATTTTTTTAGAAAAAAAATGTATGGAAAAAAAATTCGCGTCATTGGAGGAAAAGTACCTTAATTATTGTAAATGAACATCTTACTGAAAGAAGGCATTATTTCGATTTAAAAAAAAACAAGTTGAATTGCATTTTAAATAATTTCATGGTTAAACCGGGAATCGAACCCGCTACACGAGAAAAAAAATACCCTGTAGCTTTGTCATATCGATCGAAAGACTTCAATGTGAGAATTATTTTTTTGCTAAATAACGAAATAAAAATAAGGACCATGCATTTTAATATTTTTAATACAAAATTAAATCAATTTATCAAATGCTCAAAATGATTTCCATCCTGTTCAATACAAAGTCTCACTCTTTTGATTATTTCACTCCCTGTCGATTTTTTAATGATGGTGTGGTGGATATTTAAAATAATACGTCTAAGTTCTGCTTGTAGCTCGTGGACATTTTCATACTGGTTCTTGTAAACTACATTTTTTACATAACCCCATAAAGAAAAATCTAACGGGGTTAGATCTGGGGATCTCGGCGGCCATCTAGTTTCTCCATTTGTTCCGATCCAGGAAGTAAAGTGTTCATTGAGATAATCCCTTGTTCTGTGACTGTTATGAGCCGGAGCCCCATCTTGCTGAAAAATAATGTTTTGTCGTTCTGCCAACGGAAGATTATTTATCTCAATTCTTAAAATCTCAAGTATTTCTAAATACCTATCCGTATTTAGATGTCCTTCGTAAAAATGTACTAAGAGGACCCGGTTGTTTACAATACCACACCAACAGTTGAAGGAAAAACGCACTTGATTGTTAGTCTCGCGGATACGTAAGGGATTCTCCCTGCTCCAGATGCGGTTATTATGTCTGTTGTACATACCATTATTGCTGAAGTTTGTTTCGTCAGACCAGATAATATTATTAAGAAAATCTTGATTCTCTAGAATGAGCCTCTCAATTTCTCGGCAGAAAATCAATCGTCTACCAGGATCACCCGGTTGCAATTTTTGTACTAATCGCCCTTCAACGTAACTTTTAAATTTGTATTTTTTCAGTACACGGTGTATTTTGCTTTTCGAAAATCCGGTTTCTGCTTCACCTTCCCTCACTGAACATTTAGGATTTGCCTCAAAGTATATCAAAATGTCGAGCTCATCGTCAGTGTTTAACATTTGGTGCCGTGGTTGTGGTAATCGATGATCGGAACGTTCCAAATTTGTCAGATTATCCACCAACCGTTTCATAATAAATCGAGATGGTGTATTTCTATCAGGATATCTTTCACGGTGCCAATTTAAGGCTAATGTTATGTTTTTGTGGTTCAAAAAGTATGCTTCCATTAAATCAACATTATTTTGATACGCCATGGTTATTTAATACAATACCGTCGTAACAAAATCCTCGTAAAGCGAAATAACTAAATAAAATAGTTAATTCCCGCCAACAAACTTTTTAAACTTTTTTTTTTACTTTTAACACCTGATCATAGTTTAATATACTCGTTTTTCTGCCTAGTCAGTAATTTTAAAACATGTTTAAACAATAATTGACACTTATTTTAACAGATTTATTTAATTTAATGACACGAAACACGGAATTTGAATACATTACAGCAAGAATTAAAATACGCTCGTTGTCGTTTACGCATACGGCAGAACATTATGCACACAAACTCAATTGATTGCTTACAAACAGGTACGTTCCTACTTATCTCTTTATCATTTTATCATGCACTACAATTATAATAAGGAAATGATGTGTACTTCTCAAGTGGGTACTGATTGATTAGTAATAGGTACTTTAAAATGAAAGATTAGTTGTATGCCCATACGGCAATGTCATTATTCTAATCAAAATTTCACATCAAATGAAAAAAATAATGGCCTTCCTTTTGTTTCCAACACTATGTTATTTGGCAAAAAAAAATATTCTCACATTGACGCCTTTCGATCGGTATGACAAAGCTACTTAAGATATTTTTTTTCTCGTGTAGCGGGTTCGATTACCGGTTTAACCATGAAATTATTTAAAATGCAATTCAACTTGTTTTTTTAAATCGACATAATGCCTTCTTTCAGGAAGATGTTCATTTACAATAATTAAGGTACTTTTCCTCCAATGACGCGAATTTTTTTTCCCATACATTTTTTTTCTAAAAAAATTAAAAAAGTATGAATGCAACTTTACTAAGTTTTAAAAATAAAATGAAGTCTTCTTTCAGCAAAATATGCTATCTGTGATATTTAAGGTACTTTCCCTCCATGTGGCATCGCCGTGGGACGCCCTGTATACTCAGGTGACTTCCTGACTTGGCGGGGCGGGAGCGATATGTCATAGGTATTATCCTCTTTGACGTGAGCTTGCTGATGTCTGATTTCCTCACTTGACGAAATACGGTGAGTATTACGTTTGCGCAGCAGTAACACTATGCGCAGAAGTGGGGCAGTACTGCTTTAGTATCGGTTGACACTGACAGCTGACACTTTTCTTATATCATACCGCCTCCGCATCGACAAGGCAGGAAGGCGAAATCATTTTTACTCGAAATATTTTTCCTGATATGAACCAGAAACATGTCATTAGGTTTTTTATATAACAAAAGTTTTGCCTGACGTATTGCACACTGTATAGGTACGAGACGCCTATTTTTTAATGATATGTAGCAAACTAAAAGTAAATATAAATGCTATGATCGGTAATCAAACTTCAGCAAATACTTACAAGAAATCTATGCAACAGAATAAATAATACGTAGAATACTTAGTGCTAAACTACAAAGGATCGCTGTCTCGATGCATGTTATGAAAAAATACTTTTTGAACAATTGTGACTTTGTCAGCCGACTATTATGAAATTTTTCTAGCTTCATAAGGTTAATAGCTTGTCCACGTTATAGCAGGAACCGTTTGTATAGACGATATAAAAGGACGTTAAGTTCTAGTCATTTCGTACCTTTAGCTCCTTAGTGGTCAAAGGCAATATGATAATATTTGTTGTGTTAAAATACAACAATTAGCTAGAGTGCTAGAGGTCCCGGGTTCGAATCCCGCCCAGGGCATTATTTGTGCATTTAGCACGGATTTTGTTATTGGGTCTTGGATGTTCTCTATGTATTTAAGTATGTATTTATTTATATAAGTATGTATAGCGTCGTCTAGTACCCATAGTACAAGCTTTGCTTAGTTTGGGACTAGGTCGATTTGTGTAAGATTGTCCCCCAATATTTATGTATTTAATTTTATTACAGCAAGCGTGTACATAAAGTCAAAAGCGTATCTAGTGTATCGTTGTACGTAAGATAGATAGACATCACAGAATATTATAGTCAATTTGACGGCGCAAACTCGAAAACGCGCTAAACTTGGCACAAACAGTCAAACATGCCACACGGCATCGCAAAGCGTTATGAGTTTCCTAAGTGTTTATTAGATCAAACAGAAGTAGAGTTCATTCCGAGGTTAGACTTTACAACCTTGACGTTTATCTAAACTTATTCCTAGAGTAATCGCGTAACTTTTCAAACGTACAATATGTAAATCTAACTGTCATTTTTACTAAGAAAACATCTCCTATTCTACATTTAAAACCACTATACATCGAATCAAAAAAGATCGTATATATAATATAATAACTCAAAAACCGTTAGACCTATGTTGTTCAAACTTAAAATCGTTGAATGTATTTATTAATATACATCATCTGATTTCTTTTTTCAGAACTTTAAACTTTATAGTTTGGAAATTGACAGCTATTATCTCACCAACGGTTGACTTAAATGGTCAATTTTTTTAGAAACCTCTATGTCATTTTTAAAATCCTGATTTTGACAGCTGTTATCCCACCAACGGTTGACTTAAATAGTCAATTTTTTTAGAAACCTCTTTGTCATTTTTAAAATTACGATTTTGACAGCTATTATCTCACCAACGGTTGACTTAAACGGTCAACACGCCTATGTCCATTGAAAAAAAAATTACCCCCCTGTTACATGTATGGGGTGCCCCCCGAGATTAATTTTTTTTTCGTAATTTCACATCATATTTCTATAGCGGTTCATAGAATACGCCTTGCTTCCAATTTTCTTAATTATAGTGCTCATAGTCCCCGAGTAAATCGGCTGTGACATACGGACGGACGGACAGACATGACGCATCTAAAAATGACATTTACGAGTAGATCTATCTACTCGTCGCCGATGTTTGTTCTAACTGGCCTTAATACGCTAGGTAGGCATAAGCGACATGTGCGCGTTTCTGGCAATGGCGTGGCGCCCTAACCGTAAGCGTTCACAAAGATGTGCAAGGGCAGCCACAGATATGCGAGTCACGATTCGCCTCACCACAAGTTCTGAAAATAAGTTAACCCCGAGATCCATAAAGAATATTGGTAATCTGTGATTAGATTAATACTGGTTCAGGCGCGAAAGCGCTGTGAATCACCCAGGTCTGTAATTCATCTAAGGTTAGGGTCTTGCACTGAACCAAATCAGTTTACATTGGACGTTCAACAGAGTGAAGCTGACGCGTAAGAGATTGATCTGCTAATTGTCAGTAAAATTGTCGAGAGCAAGGGGTGCAGGATAGCGTGTGTTAAATTGCCCCCAAAGCTCTTCCACCTCCCGGGAGCTCACGTCACTTAATTAAACAGTTTTTAGGGTTCCGTAGCCAAATAGCAAAAAACGGAACCCTTATGGATTCGACATGTCTGTCTGTCAGTCCGTATGTCACAGCCGATTTACTCGTAGAATATGACCACTACAATTATGAAATTTGGTGTGAAGGTGTACTCGTATGTTATGAACCGCTATATAAATATGATAGGAAATTACGAAAAAATATTAAACTGGGGGGGGGGGGGACGATTTTTTGCATGGCGTTTTAAAATGAGATCGTAACTACGTTTGTATGGAGAATCGAGTTCGGTCGAGGGTAGGAGACTCTTAAGTAATTATTGAGAACAGCCGTATGAAATGTGGTGCAATGGTCCCTTTTGTGTTGGAGTCAAGTGTTACTACCAGCTAACCTGTTGCTACAGGGTAAATGAAAAAAAAACATGGTACTACCATATATACTTTATGAAATGTCTACTTAACTGCGATAGTTTTAATTTAATTTAATTTAATCATATAGTTTGACTAAAACCTACGGAAATGTGAATGGTCCCTTTTGTGTTGGAGTCAAGTGTTACTACTAGCTAAACAGTTGCTACTGGGTATGTGAAAAAAACCATGGTACTACCATATATACTTGTATGAAATGTCTATTTATCTGCGATAATTTTAATATAATTTAATTAAATAACATAGTTTTCATATGAATTGTTGTTGTTGGATGTTGTGAATTTAAAAGTAAAACTATCGCAGTGAAGTATATTTCTAGTTAACGAGGAAGTAATAGCCGAACTTAAGAAATGTACATGAAAAGCTAATTTTTGTACGATTTCATTGATTACGTAGATATTCTGTTGGTTAGATATGTCAAATGTAGGTAGAGTAAATATAAGCTTTCGACATTTTAGATCCGCATGATGTCACAGGTGGACAGCTACGGAACCCTACATTGCGCGTGGGCCGACACGCAATTGGCGGCTTTGTTATATAGCTCAATAGCATGATGCCTTGTTTCGCAGGCAGTTTCATAGATGTATTGATTCGCAGAATTAATCATTTCATAGAAAGCTTTTTTTTTCGAAACCATTAACTTTCTAGGTAGGCTTTTTAGGTCATTGTGTAGAACTCATATAGGTCTAGAAAAGTAGGTTAGGTTATGTTTAAACTGCGTCCCTTTGTGAAAAAAATGCTTTCTATGAAATGAAAATTACAGGAAACATACATTCTTCATTCATCGTGAAACTTCTGTCTGCGTAACAAGGTACAACCGCTCAATAGTTTTGTCGACGATCAAACATAATATACGAGTATACGAGTATGTATATATAGAGCAAATCCGCTATTTATTCAGCAATAAAAGTTCCAGTTGATAGGCAGATAGGTAATTCATTTTTATTCTGGTTTAATAAGTATATTACGAGGGGTGATCAATAAGTTTTTATACACTAATCAACATTAAATTAGAGTAAAAATATATGAACATTATTCAATAGTTTTTCTGTAATGGCTGAACAAAAAACATCTGAATTGAAAAAATAACAAGACGGCAAAAATAAGAGTTGCTTTTATAATTATTTGGAGCAGGGTGGAAAGAGTCATGATGCACTAATGAAGAATATTGTAATTGAAAATAAAACATTGGTTTATCATTATGATATAAAGGATAATCAAGTTATCTGTGCAATGGTTTTTTTTTATCTCCAGCTCTGTCACCAAAATTACGGAGTATTTTTCGACTTCTTCCTGGATTATTGAGGCCTACCAATAAAAATTGCAAAATTAGCTTTCACCAATTGAGCTCAATTATTATTGGAGAGTTGTAGAACATTATTCTATCAGAGTTGTTTTAAATATTATAAATAAACTGAAGAAAAAATAATCACTAGTTTTCGTGAGAAATTGTATTTCAGAGCCTCCTGATTGACAAGGGTGATGCTCTTCGAGTAAAGATCAGAACTGATAACCGTTCCCATTGTTATTTAGCCCTTACTTCCGACTACTACTTCTCATTCACATATGTTCAAAACCAACTACATTAAAATCAAGAGCTGGTGATGACTTAGTGAAGGTATAAAATTTGACCTCAAAAAGTAAAATAATTTTTATTGAAGTAAAATAAAACAAATGAATGACCTTAATAAGTATTTGAAAATATAGAAAGTGTGCATATTGTGATAAAAATACACATATCTCCCATATTTATAATACTGATTATAAAAATAAAAATGTCAAAACTTATTGATCACCCCTCGTATTATTTAAAAATAGCCACATAACACTTTGTCTAAAACAAGTATCTCGAGTTATGTGTGTCTAGCGTAGATTTTAATAAATTAAGTTGGTTTTTGGCAAATTGTTAAACTTTTTTTTTAGCTTTATGACCGTTACGGCTTCAATTACAGGTGATTATGATTAATACACTTTATAAGTAAAGCATGTTATAAATCATTAGGATAAATAATGATTTCGATACATTCGGTTCGGATCGGGATTGGCTTTTGAAGTTATAAATCGTTATGTTTTTCCTGTCTATAAGTACCTTACTTTTTAAGGTATTTATAGACAGTATAATGCGTTTAACAGTCTATGTATATATGTTTTTTTTAAGATAGACTGACCTGCGATTGGCCTTAGTCTCATGCGAAAACTTACTTTGTTACAACCAAGATAAGACTAAAATTAGTACAATGTGAAAAATCATCTTCATTAGCGACATTTGAAACAACTTCATGTCCTTCATACCCAATGTCAGCTGTCACAATGGTAACACAGTTCGAAATGGAGTCGCATTCATATTTTTTGAACATTGTTTTTATGTAAGGATTTATTAGTTAAAATTGTTCTCAATTTAGCTGCACAAGAGCATTTCTGTCCCTCGTAGTCGCACGGGTATAGCGGCTCTACGTCATCCTTTAAGGTTCTTGGCGTGTCTTTTTTCTCTACATATACCTGTATAATTAATACATAACCATTGCTTCTTCTTCTTTAACAAAAGATACAAAAGTAAATTGCGATCCCTTCTTTCAAATTTCAAAAACACGTCAGTCGTGTTGTCTCGCGGAACACTCAGAACTAACTGGAAGACGGCGCTGCCATCTGCTGCAGTTGGGTTCGAAATCACGGCCGGAGCAACATGACGCCGCGACATGTCGACGTATATACGTATAACTTTACTATCTTAACTTTAATTTAAGCATCCTTCAATCACTTTATTTGAATTATCAATAGGTACTTTAGTTATAAATCATAATTTAAGTTTAAAACATTATAAAATTTGCAAGACCTTATCACCAACAAACGTCCTCATCATCATTATAGCTAGTGTTATCCCTGTACAGTTGCATGCTGAAAAAACATAATTTCACATATATTATTCATTTATTAACTAACTTTTCGGAATTACTATAATTAGTAAAGGGGTAGCTACTCCACAGATATTTTATTCCTGAAGATTGACAAATTACGCTAGGATAACATAACGAGTACTGACCCTTTTAAATACAAAATTTAATTCAATAACGATTGGTACTTACTGAAAATAAGATAACCCACCACCTTTTTCTTTTTAGTTCTGCTTGAATTTCTGCATTTAAGCACTAAACATTATGCAAGCAACCGGCAATGACAAGTTGTCTTGTCTAACACTATGATATTCACAACCTGTCTAGACTTGCCTCACCATACGTTCTATTATATCTGGACCTTGAGATTCGTAACGACTATGAATAATCGGAGGTCAGGCTTATACTGGTTTTCTAAGATGAAGTTTTCGTACGTCAGTAGGCATTGTGAGTATCAAGCACGTGCTCGGAACTGTTCGGCTCCGCTCGACAATCCCCGCTTAAATTGTGCTCATGTACCGCCTTTTACAGAGCCATTTTTACGACGTCATTGTGATTCTATACATTATAGTATTTCTATGTATGTCACTCGATTCGTCTTAATTATCCAAATGTCACTAAAGACATTTTTTATGCAGTCAGGTTTTTTAAACCTACTTTAGGTACTTTTGAATTTGAGCAGCCGAAGTACATAAAGATGGAGTAATTACCTAATGCATTCCCATTGGCTATCAATTATCGTATTAAATGTTTGACCAGTTCATGTCTGTTAATGTAAAACTTTATAAGTCAATGGCAATTTTTTATGTCAAAATGAAATTGTTAGAAATTTGCGATTAGACATGACGGTTGTTAAATAATACGGCAATTCATTGACACTGTTTCGTAATTAGTCATATTCTGAGTTAAAGCATTATCACGACGCTCTATCGTGTGTGCCTAGTTATTGTTGATATCTTGACGGCCTGTTTAGCATAGTTGGTAGTGAGACTGCCTCCGAAGCTAAAGGTTCCGGGTTCGAATCCCTGCCAGGGCATTATTTGTGCATTTAGGACGGATAATTGTTCCTGGGTCTTGGATGTTCTCTATGTATTAAAGTATATATATAACTATGTATATCGTTGTCTAGTAGTTAGTCTTAGTTTGGGACTAGGTCGATGTGTGTAAGATTGTCAAAAAAATTGTTGGGCTCTTTTGTGCCATAACTGCACTTCCCCTGACTTGTTGCTCCGAATAAAATTACCGTTTTATATACATACTTCTAGAATCTCGTATAAAAGCCATAGTTTGTAATCTACTCGGTAAGCCAAATAGCTCCTCGAGTTTACATATGATATTAGCAATAAAGCTTCGGATGAAAATGGAGAGTAAAGTGCACCCTTAAGCGCCCTCGTTCTTCTCTGTGCCTAATTAATAATTTACCGCGCCGAGCATGTAATCAGAAATTGTTTATTGTAACTATATACCGAGAAACATGCTTCTGAAGATTCAAGATATGTAATTATTTAAGCTATACAATATTTGTCCTTTATTATTAGTAAATGGTACTTAGACCCGGGTATATACGTCCTAAAACTACGACCAAGACCATCGTGGGATGGGCAGCCGCATATGCGGTGGTGATACTGTGATCGCCAACCCGCATGCCAAGCGTGGCGATTATGGTATTTAAGACAGATTATGGTATCTATTTCTTTTTATGATGTGAGGTTTTGACAATAGGATTTCTAGAGAATGTCATTTTGACTGTAATCATTTCTTAAGGTGGTGTAAAGAAGGGTGAATTCATCATCATCATCTGAGGCGTTATAGTTGCGGGTGGGCCCTAGCCTGGTCAAGCAAATTTCTCCAGTCCGATCTATTCGTGGCTTTCCTTCTCTAACATGTCACCCCTGGTGTCACTTTTTGATGCCGTCCAACCATCTGAGCTTGACAAAGATTGTATGGGAAAACAAATCATTCTAAGGCGAGAATGATTTATACGCGGACGAAGTCGCGGGCAAAAGCTAGTGTACTATATTTTCCCGAATTAATGGGGTCGGCAATAGTACACGATCGCTGTAAGGAACCCTCAGTATGCGAGCCAGACTCGGAATTGACAGGTTTTTTATTAAAGAATTTTGTTGCGACAAATATGAACACGTACATGATTAATGTAATTTATCATACATATTATTAATAATTCATTCATACTGAGAACCGTGTGATTAAAGTAAGGTTTTGTTAAAATAATTTGTAAAAGTAAGAACGGTTTAGCACATGAACAAAATACGTAACGATAAACTGACACCGTAGTGCAAAAAAGGATGTATGCTAAAGATATATACTATTATGGTTGTGAAAAAAACATTTAAACAACTAAGTTTTGAAATTTTAACATCACAAAGTTAAGCCCGTGTTCAGACTTGTGGTGCAATATTTTAACTTCACAAAGTTTAGCCCGTGTTCAGACTTGTGGTGCGGTTTACGCGAGGATGCTTCACTACATAGCATAAAACAAAGTCATTCGTCTGTCTGTCTGCTGTCGCTGTATGTCTTTAAAACTACGTAATGAATGTTAAAGCGGTTTTTTTTAATAGAGTAATTCAAGAGGAAGGTTTGTATGTATAATACATGTATATATAGTTGGGAAACACTGATAATTATTGAGGTTTCCAATATTATGATGTCATAAATAAACACATTTTTGCGCTTACATTGCAAACGTTGGCTGATCCCTACGATATACGAGTAGATCAAAATAATATAAGTACTACAGTATTGTGCACTTTAAAAAGCTTGTGATAGTACGTATAAATGTCTATCTCTTAGGGATAACCTACAATAACCATTTATTATCCTTTACAAGAAGTAGTGGCTTATTTACGAAGCGATTTTAAGCAATGCAGTATTAATCCTTACCCAATCAAGTATAGTTATCCTTACCCAATATAGATCAAAATGGACCTTTACAGCATGTAAATTAAATTAACATTTTCGATGATATTACAGATTTAAAATGCAGGGACATAGCGGTTGCGGCGTTACCGGCCGGGTTGTATATAAAGACATTGAGCACGGCTAGCACAAGACGGCACGCGAGCTATATTGCGCGCCGTCTTGTGCTAGCCCTGCTGTAGTATATTTAGTATATCAGCATTGCACCCGTGTGAAGCCGGGGCGGGTCGCTAGTATTTATATAAAAAACGCGTGGTTATGTTTGAAATATTTTCATGTAAATAAGGAACCGCACGAGAATCGCACCTCCGTGATTTCCGCAAGTCTAAACATGGGCTAAGACTCCGCGCGCTCTTTAGAATCTCACTGTCTGTAATCGGGTAAATTTAGTTAAATATTCAGTGCTACTCAAATTTCAGGCCGCTAAGCATAAAATAAGAAATTGACTTATGCAAATAAGGAATAAGAATTTGGAATAAGTTTTCTGTTTCTTTGAAATACAACGTATATAGTCCATTACTGGCGCTTTCTCCTGACCTAAAACACAAAAAGCTTTAGTCGCATGCAATTAAAACCTATTCACCTTTTCGAGCTTACCCGTTGCTTCAGATGTGTTACGACATCCTTGGTCACGAGCTGACTGTCTTAAGGTATGATATCACATGATCTTTATTAATCACTTGCACACAAGGTACAACCCTAGTAGACACACATCAGTAACAACGGTGTCATGAATACTTATTGTTGAAATTACGATTTTTTTATTATTTCAACGGCTTCACGTGAACTTTTTTTATACTGTAAAAATGACATTCTGTAGAAGTGACTTTCGATTTATAGAGCTTAATTCAGTGGTTGGGTCGTAAGTCCAATAAATTTTCGGTTATAGCACTCATGGCAAACCTTCTTCGGACGACTTTTGTCAGCTGCGATCTGCAATGGGTTACTTGGTCTCGCCAACGTAAGAACTCATACAGCTACAGTTAATCTTGTAGACGCCAGGAGGGCAGAACATCCTATGGTGATCTTTAATGTCCTACAACCTTGGATAACGGCACGTAGGTACATGGTCTTAATACTCTTAATAGACTTTTACAGTACATGTGGTGCTACATTACCGCACGAGTGCGGTAATCAGCAGATTACGTGCATATGTCGAAACTTTAAAGAGCCATATGTACTGTAAAACGTTGTACGATACACGTGCGAACTGGTAATTCGCAACTCGTGTCGATTTAAAACACTCCCTTCGGTCGTGTTTCAATTTATCACCACTCGTTGCGAATTTCCTGTTCTCTGCACTTGTATCGTATTGTACCATTTTTGTCCGTTAACCTATTATCGTAGACCATGTCTATCTAGATTGTGACCGTCAGGATCATCTTTCTTCTAAGTTGCCGTCTCAGTTGTCATATATATTGGGGGACAATCTTACACAAATCGACCTAGTCCCAAACTAAGCAAAGCTTGTACTATGGGTACTAGACGACGATATACATACTTATATAGATAAATACATACTTAAATACATAGAAAACATCCAAGACCCAAGAACAAATATGCGTGAAAAATGCACAAAGAAATGCCCTGGCCGGGATTCGAACCCGGGACCTCTAGCTTCGGAGGCAGAGTGACTACCAACTAGGCTAAACAGGTCGTCAATATATCTATCTTATAACCGTTGCGTCTAAGAATCCACTCAATATTTTAAGTTTGTAAGTAGAATAAAAAAGAAAGTATGCGAAGCATCTGTTTGGGCTATAAAGACGTTTCACGGTCACCTCTATAAACATTTAGTGACTTCTGTTTGTAGTCATTGAGTTTCACTTTCAAAGTGTACTTTTATTCACAAAGGGATGATATAAACACAGTATACTTAGGACTGTGAAGCAGGCTTTCCTGTACGCCTCTGTGCAGTTTTGAAGTTATCCCGCGCACACGTAGCATAAAGGTCGTGATAACAGTAAAGTTTTTAAGCCGCTTACGCTCTGACAAAAGCAAATGTCCCTCAATCGCTCGGTAGACTGTTTATAATATAAGCGAAATGTTATTTTATTTCCCAACGGCTTATTGTACAAGTTGCCAATTGTAGGGCGCTTGAAGAGTAACACATAAACAAGAAATATATCATTAGAGCGCTACTTTTTACCCACGACGGAACGGAGAAGGTATATGCGTTTAGGGTGAGAGCCGATAGTTCGATTTTCGAAGTTCGGAGTAGGCCCTCAGAAGCAGCTCGGTCTGGGCCTAGCCCGGAAACGGAACGGTTTAATTCGAATCAGCCTTTACACGGGGGCTCGCCCTTAGGACCTCCGGCCTTCAGGCTCATGTAGAGAGTGCTCTCCGATGGAACATTTCGGAACTTTGGACTTACGCTGAGCTCGACTTTCGGTCTACTATACCCCTTTCGCCGGAATATATAGCGTTAGGCTGGTGTTAGGTGAGAAACAACTATAGTTTTTTAATACCACATCGGTGATATACAAGCACTATACAGGTGTACCTACGGTCCGCTTGGTGGTAAGCGGTTGCCGCAACCTGCAGTTGTGGAATGAGTTCCCTGCCGAGGTTTTCCCAAGGGACTACAGTAAGCGTCCATCTTGTAATTCCAGGGGTGTTAATACGCGCTGCCGACTCTTTAAAAATGCATACACTCATTCCACAACTGAAGCGTGTTAGGGAGGAATGTATATACATTATTCTATAAAAATAATAAAATAAAATAAAATTAAAAAATTTGAAAAATTCACGATGGTTTTGCCTTATTGCAAAATAATAAAATAAAACAATTAAAAGCCCCCGACCATATAAGAAGCAAGTACATAAAGATAAAAGTAGATTTCAAAAACGGTTCTATGATTGCGAGGTATAGTTACAAACCCAGAAAAATCCGTCGGGGGCTGCCATTGCCATGTCTGTTCTTAATTTCATAAAACTCAAGATACGTTACATAATACAGCAACTTAAATCGAGGTGCCTATTACACAAACCCCATAATCTTACTTCATTTCAGGGCAGGCAATGGCCGCCCCCAACGGATTTTTCTGGGTTTGTATACCTCGCAATCATACAACCGTTATTGAAATCTACTTCTATCTTTATGTACTTACTTCGTATTATGGTGGGGGGCTTTTAATTGTTTTATTTTATTATTTTGCAATTAGGCGAACCCGTCGTAGGTTTTTCAAAAATATTAATTTTATTTTATATATATTATATTTGAATATTGAAAGGTTTATTTATTCTGCTCATGACTACCGTTTCCACGTGTAAATAACACTGATTTATTTTATAATGAATTGGAGATTCGGCATAGTTGCTAAGTTAGGATTCGCAGAGTTAAGAGTGAGGGACCTGCATATTATGTCTCTAGCTCAACACACCAAATCCTCAGCTTAATTAACGTCGGCAACGCACGTGTGATTCTTCTCGAGTCGCAAGCGTCCATAAGCGACGGTGTCTGCTTACCATCAGGCAGGCGGTAAGCTTGATTGCCACCGCCGTTGTATAAAAAAAGAATTACAAAAAAGTTGGAACGGTTTCGGTGTACCAATTAGAAGTCACGGTGTTTATTGGGTTAACCTTAATTATAAGAATATACTTATTACTTGTCATCAAATGTGTATATGAGCGTAGTCTAGGGCTTACTTATGTAAACATTCCCAATAAATACGGAATAGCAACGCGTGATAAGAAAATTCACCCTCATCTTTCGAATATTAACAGTGCAAGTGAGATAGTTGATGCTGAATATAGCAGCACCCCTTACAGTTTTTTGCAATCAGTTAAATAAATATGTTCATACATTAATTAAGACAACAATAGAACTTTTTTTTAGCCCGTGGACTTTAGTAATGCATTACTCAACCTAACACCCAAGAGAACAACACACCCACTTGTTGCGTGTTTCAGGACAAATTAACCGCTAGCCATACAAATAAGTAACGAATTAAACCTTTGAGACATTTACCAATAATACTTCAGTTTAAACAATAAGTAATGTGCAGCCTTACTTCGTATGCACTATATATATAAGAACTAGCTCTTACCCGCGGCTTCGCTAGGACACGTTTACTTGAAAACTTCTTTAACCTTTCTTTATACGTACTTTATTAAAAAATCTCTACATAGTCAGGGGATGATATTCATAATATTTCTTATTAAACTATGTTTTTTGTTATTTTATTAGAAGGTGCTGCTATTACCAGGCTACTGAGTTAGCTAACACGTTAGCTTACCATGTAAAATTGGCCACGAGAGAAACAGTCCTGCCTTAAATCTACTCTTGCGTTTTTAAGGGTTTCACCCTATTACTTGTTTGTAGTTATGTCATACCACATTTTCAGGGGAAATTGCAGTCTCTTGAATTCAAGGGGAAGGGCAATCAATGGGATATGTGATATAAACACTGTTTCTCCTTAAGCAGGCCCGGTTAATATAGAGGCCTGTACTCGTACTATATTACGATGTGATGCTTTGACTTGCAATCTAGTGCCATTTCAAAGTCTTGGCGGTTTTAAATTTCTAAGTAGCATCACAGGTGTATTGATACGCAAAAGGATTTTATGGTATGGAATACCCGGCGGGTTTAAAGAATTCAAAAATTCGACAAGGGTAATGAACGGCATCATTTTTGCGGATCACTGTATCAATTGAGCTGTAAACTATTTCAACCCCTTCAAACGACTTGAGCAAGATATCATTAATAGCCGCTGCTTGCTCAGATTTTGGCGTTAGAGTGGCCCTTTCGCATGACCATAACTTAGGTTTTTCATTAATATGGGCAACATCGAGATATTTTTTTTCTATCAGTTGTTCTACGGTAGTCATGACAGTGCACCGATCATATGGTAAAAGTATCTTACAGTCATTTTCTGCATTCCGTTTCCGAATTTTAATAAAATATCAGAAAATTTACCAGAAGAAACGTTACCTACTAAGTGCACTCTCGGATTTTTCGTAAGTCGTAACACTTTCACTCAAGGCAACAAAATATTTTTTTAGACAAGCTTTAATTTCATCTGCACTCGAGTCGTGCAATGTGCATAAACATCAAACTTTAGAGGTTAAATAAAAATAAACTTAAATTAGAATTGATATATAATGTTCTAAGTAAGCCTTTTAATAGAATATAAAGTTCAATATAAAGTTTTATCCCCTATGTCACCCTCTTGGAATTTGAATTTTTAAAATTCCTTCCTTAGTGGATGCCTACGATATAAGGGAAATACGTGTGCGAAACTTTAAGTTTCTAGCCCTGAGGGTTTGGCCTGTGCATTTATATAAAACTTTCATACCATATTTTAATCTCTTAAGGGTAAAATTTTGGAAAACGCTAAAATAAGTAACTCGTTATTTTTGCCGTACTCAATTCATACGAAATTTCATGCAAACATGCCCAAGTAATAAAAAGTTTCATAAAAACTTTTAAACCCTATTTCACCACTAATTAAACCCAAATTTGAAAAAAAATCCTTACTTAGTGGATGCCTACATCATAAGAGGAATATGTGACCGAAATTTTACGTTTCTAGCCCTAAGGGTTAGGCCTGTGCGTTGATCCTCGGTCAATCACTTTAGCCTTTTATATATACGTTCTAGCTTTTGCCCGCGGCTTCGCACGCGCAGAACAATAAACTGTAGCCTATGTTTTTTCTAAAACCCTAAAATTACTTTTCTTTTATTGTAATAAAGGAGTAAATACACAAATTTTCAAGTGTCTGACTTAATATTTTACTCCATCCCCATGCAAATTTTGCACCCTTATTTAACCCGCTTGGCTTTAGGTGTGGGTTTTTCAAAACACTTAAAATCGTTTCCTCGCATCGTAATAAGGAGTCCATACACAAACTTTTAAGTCTCTCACTTAGAATTTTACTTCACCCGCTACAAATTTTGCACCCCTATTGAAGCGACTTGGGGGTGGAATTTTCAAAAATTCAAAAAATTTTTTTGTATTATTATAAGGAATTCATACACAAAGTTCAAGTCTCTTAGTTAAAATTTTACTCCATCCCCATACAAACTTTCAACCTCCTTTTTACCCCTTTGAGGGTAGAATTTTCATAAATACATTCTTGGTGGGTATTTACGTTACAGATACAACCAATTGATAAAAAACAGTTTTCTAGGGTCAGGACTTTGCACCCCTATTCAACTCGCTTAGGGCTGGGTTTTTCCAAAACCCTGAAATTATTTTTCTTATATTTTAAAAAGGAGTCTATACACAAAGTTTCAACTCTCTCACCTAAAATTTTACTCCATCCCCGTACAAACTTTGCACCCCTATTTAACCCGCTTAGGGGTAGATTTTTTCTAAATCCTATAATTGTTATTTTTTTGTATTGTAATAAAGTGTTCGTACAGAAACTTTCAAGTCTCTCACTCAAAATTGTATGCCATCCCCATACAAAACGATGCTAAATGTGGATTTACTCGTCGGTACCTGAGTGAGATTAGAAAGAAAAAAATCGGCCAGGAGGATGTCGGGCCATGCCGAGTTTTATGTTCAGTAATTTCCCAATGAACTTACTCTAAAAAAATCAATAACAAATTCCTCTCAGTGCAACATTCGTCCGCCAGCCATCATTATCTGGATTACTCGTACTCAGCGCAGGCACAAGGATACTCTGCTGACGGAGGTGCGTGCCCGCCGGGATCTTACGATATGGACCTGTCGGGCCGGTCTGTTCTTCGGCGACCGTCTCCCACCGACCAATAAAGGCACCTCAAAATCGTACTTAATTATGCGTTGTTGTGGACTAGAGATTGTAAGATATTTCTGCGTAAAAATGAAACAAGTGAAGCCATACACACAGCGTTGGCCAAAAGTATTAACCACCCCCGCGTTTTTAACCCTTCAATCAAGCATTTAATAATATATAAAAAATGTAATTGGCTCTTTTATTAACCCGATTATTATTAGCCTTAGGTTTTCTACTGTCTACTTCAAAAATATATCTAGTTATATACCTATATAAATAACTTAAAAACATTACTGTAATTTAGGTACGTCAATGTGTAATGTGTAATATTGTAATTAAAGAATAAATGTTTATTTATAAGTTGCAAAGCAAAATAAGGGGTAGTTAATTTAACAGCAATTAAGATGATTATCATCTTTGTATACAGCGTGTATTTTTAATATTACCTCAAACCGTAACCAAACGTAGGTTTATGAACATAGTACTATGAACAGATATTGCAAGGTAATTTTAAGTTAGTGTTAACCACTGAAGCGTAATTAATTTTTGTTTTTTTTTTTCGAGCTGTAATATATTGCGTAAACTTATTTGACACATGGAAGAGAAGGGTCTACATAGTACTGTTTAGTTATTATCGTTACGTATTGCCTTCATGAGACTATCCAAACATTAAAAGCAAAGAATTCTTATTTAAAAATACGTAATACCCACTTACCATTTTATTACAAATCAAATAAATGTCTTTGTTCCAAAAAATCACATACATTTTCATTTCACACTACCACATTTTTTTAATTCTTCTTAAATTATTATGAAATGTCTCATTCTACTATTAAATTAGTATTATTTTACTGTAGTACATTTACAGTAAATAATCAACAATCAATTGAAAAGATAACCAGGGGCCTTTCAGCTCGAAGAACGAGCTTTTCCAAGGAGATGTTAGTTTATACTTTAGCCAGCAGATAACACTGTGTGTACTGTTTCACCTGCCTCTCTATCGCACTTGCACATTGTGAGTGACAAAGAGGCACATCTTTCGCGGTTGTACTTCTGTCATGTATACTTTACCTAAAATTCAGATGATGTGCTTACTACCTAAATTTATGGATGAATATTTTTTTCATGTTTTCATTTCGAGCGTTCCAACGTACGCAACATAATTACATAATTAGGTAATGTACACAAAATTGTGACAACAACATTGTACTAATTTAGCCTCGTCAATTATTCGTGCAAATGGATAGCAGATTAGAGTGCTAATAAAATGCTCCATAGGAAGAGAAGAATGTATATTTTCAACTTCTTCTACCTTACAAATTTCGAGCGAAATATTATCGATGTGGAGTGTATATAAGCTTATAAAGCTTAAATATTTTGCATGAAAATAAACGTTTGCACGGTACGTTGACATCGCTGTCAATTTAAAAATTCAAATGTCAAATGGTTTTTTTAGGTTAATTGTATATTTATATAATTATGTGTAGTTAATAACTATATATTACGACTTGCTGTTAATAGTAATAGTCTCAGTAAATAATTTCGACCTTACAACGTGACGGTAAAAGCTATCGTGCGGCTAAGCAGAGTGTATTCATTGAAAACTGAATATCTTCGAATGACAAAGCCGCTCTCTACATAATATAATATGCCACTTTTTACGTGTTAATTTTGTTTTATTATTTATAATACGGATAAATTTTGGTGCGATTGCTAATATCGAATGTTTGTAAGTAAAATTGTGTAATAAACGATATTTTCTAAGTTCCCTATTTCGTGTTATTGTCAGAAGAATGTCATGCCCATATTTATTAAAAATGGTCTGAAATTGATGCAAAGATTGCCAAATAGCTAATGTAACTATTATTTCATTACTTATTTCCTTATTTTTGCATTAGTTTCAGAAAGGAACTTGAAATATATTTTAGTAGTTAGTACCTGCCGCCGAGCGGTCGTGCGGTTAGTTTTGTACTAATACGACTGTGGCGCTATACAATCTACGTGGAGTATTTCACTGATATCTCTATCTCAGTCTATATATTGTACTTTGTGAATATAACGCCAATGACACACTTCAACTCGATAGTCGATACCTACCACAGAAATAGCAAGGTACTTGAATAAAAAGTTCCTTCAAGGAGTATTAATTTCATTCAAAATTGATTTTAAGGTATAATACAAATTACCAACCTAATGATAACTAACATCAGCAAACAGGCAGACTACGTTACTATAACTGTTCACTGGTTGGTAAGAATTATGCTATGGTAAATTTTACAATATGAAAGAACCTAATTTGTTTTGACGTAGATTGTCTTGTAAATCAATGTCATCAACTTCTGCACAATGCCAAGACCATCAATATTTAGTTCTCGGGAACTAGCCGATATGATTGTACCTAATTTATAGCGAAACTGGACTGGATAAAGCGGACGGCGAGCCCTAGCTTTATACAGGGAGCGATTTCCAGATCGTAGGGCACCTCAGGACCCTCGCCTTATTATTCGTGCATTACAGCGAGTTCGTGATAATGTGATAGTTGTGACGTCACGCCATCGCCAGTAAGACAAAGTAGCGATACATTGCGCGCTGAATTATTGTTTAGGAAAAAAAAAGAAATTAGTTAAGAGTTTTTTTTTGCAACATCGGTTCATAGCCAGTTATGCCTACGTCTAGTTAATATTTGATGTAATATTAAAAATACACGCTGTATATTTGGGCTGGCTCATATGTTTTTTCGATATGTTTATCACAGCTCACCTCAGTTTTGTATTTTATATAAGCGAAAGAAGTAAGCCTAAATTAATATAATTTACATCAAGTTACTACTTCATGTTTATTCCTACATTGCATAAATTTATTTTATATGTCGCTTGTTCCTTAAATGCGATAAAATACTACAGCGCCTTAATAAATTCTTATCATAATGTTACCTATGACTTTTGTCGGTCATTATCAGAACATCACATTCTGATAATGACCGCTAAAAAACCGCTTGAGTTTATATCACGAGTATTACTTTCGCATTTTAGGTTTATCGATATGTTGTTTTCTGTTGAGCTCAATCTGTGGCTGATAGTGGTGCGACGCGGGGCGTGTGTATTGCAAGAGCAATAGCGGTCTTTTCTAATTACAAACCAATCAGCCGCGACTGGCTCGTGCCCCCGCGTTCTTATTGTGACTGTTTGTGGGTTTCCTTGCCACTTGAACCGGGTCCCGACCTGTTTCCACCTAGTAATTGCTTGTGTATACCACCTGGCGCAGGTCTAAAGGAAGCTTTAAAATCATTCATCGACAAATGTCCTCAAATGATTTATTTTAAGTCACTGGGGACTTTTATATACAGCGCTGAATATAATAAAAAAAGCGCAAAGATGTTGTTTGCACCCCTAATATACAACGAAAATGTGTCCTTGTACAGCTCTTTCGTTGCGTTTTATGAAACATGATGCTGTTTCTTGCCGAACAGTTGTTTTAATCTTTTATATTATTTATTAATGTCCGGCAGCCTGAATATGTCATGCTCGCTTAAAAGGCTTTGCTTACGGTGGCGTCGTTGATCGGGTCGCCACCTTCCCTAACAAATGGTCGAGTGAGGCGATGGCTGAGATACGCGTCATACTCGTAATCGGAGGCTGTTTGTGAAGTCCGGTCTGTTCATGCTTGCAAGGGCATGATTAATACCTTAATACTAGTGTTATTTTATTGGAGATTGACGAGTGACATCATCCTGTTTTGGATTAATTTTATTGTTATTGACGCTTAGAGACCTTATACATCTCTGAGAATATTAAATTACTTAAGTGCTATTTTCATTTACTACTTATTTTAATTTAGACGCTTAGAGACCATGTACATCTCTAAGGACTTAGGAATAATGGACGCTCAGAGACCATATACATCTCTGAGATATTAAATTTATTGTATATACTTTTGTGTATTCGGACAGAGACCGTATATATAGGTCACTAAATTTTTTTTTATATAATGTATTATAAGTTAATTTCAATTGAATATTGTGAGTTTGTTAATCACTATATAAGTAGTTTTAAAGTCATTATTATTATTGTCTACTTTTTTTTAGTTCTGCAATTCTGTTTTGAAAACATTATAATTATCATTGTCAATTTATTTAATTGTATAATTCATGTGTTGACTTGTAAAAGTGCCCTTGTGGCCTATTTGCAGAATAAAATTTTTGATTTTGATTTTTGTATTTTCCTCTAGATTTTTCATTTTCTTAGGAACGTTCCTTTACAATAAGTTAATTGCTAAGTTAAATTTATACCCTCAGAGCTACTCGAAATGTAAGAAAATTCTCCGAGAAGCCCTTCAATGTATGTCATACGAAGACACAGAGAACCTATTAATAGCCGTAAAATGATGACTGTTTTAGTAGTAAGATTAGAACCATGTTTAGTTAATTAGAATAGAATATTATTAAAATATTTAATCATAATTTGAAAGTTTAATGTTTAAAAATAGTTATACTGGTCCTTTATTTTGCCTGAAACACAGGGAACCCTAGTTCAGGCCCTTGTATTCATCCCTTAATACTCGTATTTAATTTTAGTATGTACACATCCAAATTTCTGTAAAATACGTTTTCAATAAATAAATTATTATTCACCTTATTTATTTCTTTTTCTTAGGTTAGATTTGTTACAGTATATTTATACAAGTAAAATATAAAAATATATATACAAAATATAAAAGCATTAAATAAATTATTATTATTATATACCAGAAAGTGGGTATTTGGCCCACCTTCACCGGAAATGTTTTTTTTTAATCGAGCGGTAGCTACTAGACAAGCCTATTTATGAAGATTCTCATCACAAATCGCAGATGCTTGAATTACAATGACTTTACAGACCCAGCCGGAAGTTACCATCTGCTTTCACTTATAAATTTTCACGCCACAGATTTCAAAAATATGAACCTGGAGTTCTCAAACATAGATTGGTAACATTTCTTTATGTACATGTCTACGGAGGATTCCACTGAAACGTTTTATAACCTATTCCTATTACGTAATTTGATCCATAAGTACGTTCCCTTTCATATTCTTCATTCGTCAACACCTATACCACCCTAGCACAATCAATCCCTTCGTGAAGTTTTGGATGAAAAGCGCAAGTACCACAAACTATGGAATCAGTATAGCAACCCTCTCGATTACAATAGTTTAAAAAAAAGAATATTACGCAAGTGAACCGAAAATATGGAGATGTTATGAAAGAGTTACAAATCGTTTTCAGAACAAAGAATTAAATTACACCCTAAGTGTTTTTGGATTTTATAAAATTTGTATGACAAAAGGCAAGCGTCCTGGTCCAGATGGTATACACCCTCTATTAAATTTAAGAAAGTACCGGCGCTTGCAGTGGGACCATGTTCGTCTGACATGAAGGCATTTATGAGAGCCTTGTCGTCGCGGCTGGTTAACATCTCAGGAGACCCCAGGGCCGGCGTTTACCTCGCAGAGAATTTCTCTAGCGATACAGAGAGGTAACGCGGCCAGCGTTATGGGCAGGCGGGCGTTTAAGGGCGCAGGCGGACCTTTTAGAAGGCGAATTCTTTTTATAGTTGGGGTTTTTAGTTTTAAGTTATCTTATGTTCCTTTTTATTTATTATTTAGTATCGTTTGTTTTATTTTTTATTATATAGGTACGTTCCTTGTATTTAATAAACATTGTACCTATAATTACAAACAATTTTAGACAGAAAGTACCTGTACACATATAATAACACTTATTAACTATAACGTTTGAAACAGATAACTATATTTATTTATGTTATGATACTTTATATACTACATATTTATATATATTTCAATACTTTCAGAGCCGATAGTAGTTCCTTAGAAGTAGACTTAAGTATAAAAAGTTCATGTTAGTTTTTGCAGAAAATTAGGAAAACAATTGTGCTACGTAAAACACCCTGTTAATGAGATATTCAATATTCAATGATTAAGATTTCTTTTACTATCGTGTGGAACCTCTTGACTGTCACTTAACTGGCCACTTCAACTAACATCCCATGTGTAGCTCACTTGACAACAAGTGATAACCACCTTGTCAGTTAAATGCACAGTATGATTATGTTTGAGCAGAATTTTAATTAAACTACTTCCAGAAAATGAAAATGAAAACAATAAAATCATATAAAAAGTTTTATTAATCCCTATTTAAAATAAATTATTTTGACGTAAGTTAACATCTCTTAAAGTATTGGCATCTAATTTGGAAGCACCTTGTATATATTATATTTATTTCAGAAGATTTCATTTAGTTTCTTTAAAGGTTGGTTGTATATTAAGTACCTTTTGATTTACATGAAGATCTTATTTTTTCTTGACAAACTGCTGAATCCATAATTTATAACGTTAATTGTTTGCAAAATACAGTTAAGTTACAAAAGTCATCGTAAAAAATAGATAACCAAAACGCTTTACCTGTATTTAATTTTAAAATAAGGGCAAAAATTAACCCATTGATATTTTTCCCTCTTTTCGGGATTTAATATTTTTATTACAATCATGTCTCTCCTGTAAACTTCCATAATATGACGTTAGCAGGTTTACACTATTAGCCGATGATATAACGAGTTACACACGGGTGGAGCCGCGGGCAAAAGCTAGTATTATAATAAAGCGACCAAACCATTAAACCGTTACAAACCATTACTTCATTCACTTAATCTCGGTTGTACGTTATTTCGTAGACTACAGTTTTATAGATTTTTGGTTCACATAAAATGATTCCCTCAACCAATGAACCCTCATAAAGTTGGTTTCCGATGTACCAGATAGTTCAGATTCTCAGGATATGATGTCATTAATAGACTTATTAAACATACAAAGTCTCAATTAATAAGCTCTAATACTTTGGATACACTGATTTCGTCACTGACACACTCACTGACACACGGATGATCATCAAAATGTTTGGCTACTTCCTGAAGTGCTAGAAAGCTGAAATTTGGTATGTAAAATTCATAAACTTATAAGTTTTGCCCCCCATCCCATAAAAAGGGGGGATGGAAGTTTATATGAGACTTTTATCAATTTTATGAATTAGGACATGAAAGTTACACGGGACTGTAGACAGTAACTAAAAAACCTATTAATAAGTACTTACAAGAACCTACGCCTTACAAAAAGAACTGAAATCCCACCAAAAACATTTCATGTAAAATGTGGCCAAGACGACCACATAAGGTTTGCCCTGTGAAAAAGATATCAGATCTCATGTAGAGCCAAGCTTCTGAATCTACACGGCCTAACTCTACCGACCCTAACTTCAACAAATTCTACATATCAGTAAATATGTATGACTTGGCTGTTTTACTTCAGATCAGAAACTAAATATTCGCATCACCTCCACGACGGTAGCGAAACGGAGAAACCATACATATTTACTGATATGTAGAATTTGTTGAAGTTAGGGTCGGTAGAGTTAGGCCGTGTAGATTCAGAAGCTTGGCTCTACATGAGATCTGATATCTATTCCACAGGGCAAACCTTATGTGGTTGTCTTGGCAACATTTTACATGAAATGGTTTTGGTGGTCTTAATTTTGTTTATTTTAGCCCTAATGTCATTATCCCGAACTTTCACCTAGCCTAAAATGCCTGTGGTATACGGTTACGGACAGACAAACGGACATGACGAAACTATAAG
Source organism: Notocelia uddmanniana (assembly GCA_905163555.1). Classification (NCBI taxonomy): domain Eukaryota; kingdom Metazoa; phylum Arthropoda; class Insecta; order Lepidoptera; family Tortricidae; genus Notocelia; species Notocelia uddmanniana. The sequence goes on from LR991052.1 coordinate 56,751,555, forward strand.
GGTTTCGTTTTTGCCATTTTGGCTACGGAACCCTTAAAACAGCGAACAATGTGCGTTATAATTTTAAAATTCATTGAATTGGGTTTCTCTGAAATATGTTTCATTGAAGTAACTAGGCGTTCATCATTCAGCCGAATGACGTCCACTGCTGGAAATAGGCCTCCCCCAAAGACTTCCACAATGACCGGTCCTGCGCCACCCGCATCCAGCGGACACCCGCGACCCTTACCAGGTCATCAGTCCACCGTGTGGGGGGCCTGCCCACGCTACGCCTTCCGGTACGTGGTCGCCACTCGAGAACCTTTCCGCCCTAGGAGAACTAGGCGTTGGTACAATAATATTCGAAATACAAATACACGGACCAAATGGTAAATGGAACTAGTTTCTGCGAAACACACTTATATGAAATTTCTGTCTGCGAAACAAACAAACATCAAATAAAATTCTACTGATTGATAAGTTGGTAAAATGAAAAAAATTAAAGTATAAAATTCATTGAATAGCTTTTCTGCGAAATATGTTTCGTTCAAGTTTTTTTTTTTTTTTTATTAAAAATGGGATTGCTCTAGGCCAGCATCTAGCCAGGGGGCAAAGATGAGGCCGACGATGAAGCGAGCTCACCCAGAAGAGACCAGACTTGAGCTGCGCAACTGACATCTCCCTTGGAGAATAGGAATATAAGGAAGGAATGTAAGGAATGTGGAATATGCATTTAAACAATTATTAATCTTCAAGCAGTGTGTATGAGTTATGTATTTTAAGAGTGCTAATAAAACCGAATACTTAAATACTATACAGGATTTTAAATTCCGATAATTTCGAGGGCACGTTCCTAAGATGAAATGAAGAAATCTTTTCTAAGGCACCGGTATCTGAATTCGTACCATTTCGAAGATATTCAAGAATTCAATTTCGTTACTTAACACTTCTAGTACTTATATAAGTAGTTTAAAAGATCCTTAACAATGAAACATTGTTGATTTTTTAAATCCTGTAATGTTACATGAAAAAAGATTCAGCGTCCGTCTTAAGATCTCATGCATGAATCATTCACCTTACACGAAACTTTTCTAATATCACAAAGTACAATATATAGACTGAGATAGAGATATCAGTGAAATACTCCACGTAGATTGTAGCGCCACAGTGGTACTAGTACAAAACTAACCGCACTACGGCTCGGCGGCCGGTACTAACTACTAAAATATCTTTCAAGTTCCTTTCTGAAACTAATGCAAAAATAAGGAAATAAGTACTGAAATAATAGTTACATTACCTATTTGGCAATCTTTGAATCAATTTCAGACCATTTTTAATAAATATGGGCATGACATTCTTCTGGCAATAAAACGAAATTAGTAACTTAGTAAATATCGTTTATTACACAATTTTACTTACAAACATTCGATATTAGCAATCGCACCAAAATTTATCCGTATTATAATAAAACAAAATTAACACGTAAAAAGTGGCATATTATATTATACATATAGGGAGCGGCTTCGTCATTCGAAGATATTCAGTTTTCAATGAATACAGTCTTTTTAGCCGCACGATAGCTTTTACCGTCACGTTGTAGGGTCGAAATTATTTACTGAGACAATTACTATTAACAGCAAATCGTAATATATAGTTATTAACTACACATAATTATATAAATATACAATTAACCTAAAAAAACCATTTGACATTTGAATTTTTAAATTGACAGCAATCTCAACGTACCGTGCAAACGTTTAGTTTCACGCGAAATATTTAAGCTTTATAAGCTTATATACACTTCACATCGATAAAATTTCACTCGAAATTTGTAAGGTAGAAGAAGTTGAAAATATACATTCTTCTCTTCCTATGGAGCATTTTATTAGCACTCTAATCTACTATCCATTTGCACGAATAATTGACGAGGCTAAATTGTGTCACAATGTTGTTTGTTTGTACATTACCTAATTATGTAATTATTCTGCGTTCGTAGGAACGCTCGAAATCTAAACATGAAAAAAATATTGAACCATAAATTTAGGTAGTAAACACATCATCTGAATTTTAGGTAATGTATACATGACAGAAGTACAACCGCGAAAGATGTGCCTCTTTGTCACTCACAATGTGCAAGTGCGATAGAGAGGCAGGTGAAACAGTACACACAGTGTCATCTGCTGGAGAAAGTATAAACTAACATCTCCTTGGAAAAGCTCGTTCTTCGAGCTGAAAGGCCCCTGTCTAATATATTTTCTTGACACATTATTCAAAACCGAAGTACGTGATGGTGACAGCTCTGTGTACCTGTCATAGCCGCCTATGTGTGCGTTTGTCATTCGAGTTTCGAATATTCACATACTAGAAATAAACTTTTGCTTAACTCTACGTTAAGATCTTTTTGCATTCATCATTGGTGATATAATGTGAATAATTTTGTATAAAAATGAGATAAAAAAATACTTGAATTAAAAAAATAACTAAAATTTAGTTAGCGTATTTAATATGCTACATCGTTTCCATGAGTAGGCTATTTAATATGCCTGAAGGAAAGGAAATTAATAAAATTTCCCTGTATAAACTTCTTCTTGCCTTAAATATACACGACCGTTTGTTTTTTACTATACAATAAATAAATATACAATAAATAAATAAATACAATAAATAAATAAATAAATAAATATAAAACAAAAATAAACGAAAGCTTTAAGAAATTTAGTCGTAAATAACGATTATTTCGAAGGCCTTTATTTAAGACTAGCATTTGCCCGCGGCTTCGCCCGCGTACCAAGCGTAATTTTTAACCGTCTACAAAAAAGAGCTTCTCTGTTTGACCCGTATTTTCATTTCATTCTGGGGGTTTCGGTATATGAAGTTTGGTGATTGTGATTCATTAACAGATGAAAAGTCAGTATACATTCTGAGAACCGGCAAACCGTTGAATTTCATTTGATTTTGGCAAAAATAAGGATCGAAAACTATTATCATACATTTCCGAGAGGCCGAAGGGGAAAGGGCCGATGAAATAAAAGCATGTCTTAAATGGCCCTTAGTAAAAGTATCTGTGTACTACAGTAACACCAATAGGTCTGATAACGACCAAGCTGCGCGCAGCGGTCATAAACTGTGTTTCTTTGAAGTACAGAAATACGGCTAATTCAATATCACGTGTATAGGATGATTTACAGTAGGCCGTTCCGTGTCCGGGCCGGCCCGTTTTCTTCTAGAGAAATACGCCGGCCGTTGCGTTTGCTGTCATAGAAAACGGGCCGGCCCGGACACGGAACGGTCTACTGTGAATCATCCTTAACCCTTATTTTTCCTAAGATAAAATTTATTAGGTAGGTTTTGCCAGTTCCCATTGGAGCATCCAAAAAGAAAATTTGGCCTCACTTCCATTCGCACTCCTCACTGTCAGTCCGTCTGTTCCAACCGAGTTGCTTTTACTGAACCGATTGAATTGCAATTTGGCACAAAATATCAAAAATTTAGAGCGCTCGTGGCCCAGCGGCACCCGCCTACCGCGTGCGGTATGCGGTGTTAAGCAATGTGGGCGCAGGTCATTTCTTGGATGGGTGACCGCTTTGAGTGGTTACTAACTGAGCGCTCTCGTGCTTTGAAAGGCACGTTAAGCCGTTGATCCCGGCTGCTGTCTACGACAGCAGTCGTTAAGCTAAGTTAGAGGCCTTCGGGCGGCTTGAAAACTTCTAACAGTCAAGTTGCCCACACACTTGACAAAGGGGGGTCGAAGTTGCACCACGTCCGTAGGGAGTATCCACCGTTACCCTACACCCTGGGTGGTGCTAAGAGTGCAACAAAAACTGGCAACCGTACTTGTCTTCTCGAAAATCTCACGGTTCGTAAATAAATACCAAACGATTTAAAAAAATCTAAAGGTTGATTTAAATGGCAAAAAATATCGAAACCTCTATGTCTTTTTAAAAGCAATCCAAAGATACCCCGCACGCCAGTTTAGTAACATTAAACTTTTTATGGCATGTGTTGAGTGCCAAATTTTACCTCAGAATCGTATTAAGAGACCTCTCAGATATCGATTTTGAACGAAATCGGGACGAAAAAAAAAGAAAATCAATATGGCCGCCACTTTCACAAATTTTACGTCGGATTCGTATTAAGAGACCTCTCGGACACTCAGATATCGATTTTGAACGAAATCGAGACGGAAATGAAGAAAATCAATATGCCTGCCACTTTTTCCAAATTATACCTCAAATTCGTATTAGGGGACCTCTCGGACGCTCAGATATCGATTTTGAACGAAATTGGGTTGGAAATGAAGAAAATCAATATGGCTGCCACTTTTTCCAAATTTTACCTCGGATTTGTATTAGGGGACCTCTCGGACGCTCGGATATCGATTTTGAACGATATCGGGTTGGAAATGAAGAAAAAAATATGGCTGCCACTTTTTCAAAATTTTATCTCGGATTTGTATTAGGAGACCTCTCGGACGCTCGGATATCGATTTTGAACGATATCGGGTTGGAAATGAAGAAAAAAAGATGGCTGCCACTTTTTCAAAATTTTATCTCGGATTTGTATTAGGAGACCTCTCGGACGCTCGGATATCGATTTTGAACGATATCGGGTTGGAAATGAAGAAAATCAATATGGCTGCCACTTTTTCCAAATTTTATCTCGGATTCGTATTAAGAATTCTCTCAGACGCTCAGATATCGATTTTGAACGAAATCGGGAAAGAAAAGAGGAAAATCAATATGGCAGCCACTTTTTCAAAATTTTACCTTGGAGTCGTATTAAGGGACCTCTTGGATGCTCAGATATCGATTTTGAACGAAATCGGGACGGAAATGAAGAACATCAATATGGCCGTTACTTATTCATAGTTTAGGTACCTCTGATTCCTATTAAGAGTCCTCTCGTACGCTCAAATATGGATTAATGTCGAAATCGTATATAATCAAAAAAGGTCGTATCTTCATAGGGAACTCACGGCACTTCATGCACCTTTAGACCTTATAAGGAACCTACATGCCAAATTTGGTATCTCTCAAACCAGCAGTTTGGGCTGTGCGTTGATATGTCACTCACTCAGTCAGTCAGTTTCTTCTTGCAATTTGGCACTTTTAAAAGTTTTCCTGTCCGCAATATTAAATTTCAAAATCAATGCCATTTTCGAAATTAACGACCCAAAAAACCATAAAAATGACACCCATATTAATATTTAGACATTCCAACCCCCTCGGACCCCAACAGAGGGGATGACATTTCACGTCATCCACGTGGGATTTTAAAATCATTGGTGGTTTCGTAATCAGCGACCCGATAAACCATGAAAACAACACCCATATCGATTTTCAGATATTGTCACCACATTTCCCCCTTTTAGGGGTTGATTTCTCAAAAAACCGGAAACACATGTTTACTCATTTATCGTTAGAAATACTCCTGTGAAGTTTCGAATAAAATAATCTTTTTTTTTTTTTTTTTTTTTTTTTTATTAAAGTTCCAAATACTTTAACGCAGAGTTTGCAATATAACTTAACTGATGAAGCCATGAAATGGCTTATTTACAGCTAGAGTTCGGACTAAGGATTACATTATATTCTATTCAGTAATAAACAACAATAAGGTACCTGCTTATCACAAGGCGTAATCATAATTGTTACATGACATAAAATATTTGTTAACCTCTTTAATTGATCTAGGGTTGGAGAGGTATACATCTTGTATGTGTTTTGGGAGGCTATTTATTATTTTTGGTAGCAAGTAAAGATTGGTCCTCATGCCATAAACATTTTTAACCTGTGGTAGTAAAAATCTGTGTGTATTGGATAAACCCCTTAACCTACTATTGCGGTGATATTCATTCAATTGATTTATGTTATTATATTCTTCTTTGAGTATGGACAGTTTGACTATGTTTTGCACGGGAAGTACTCTGCAATATTGGAAAAGGCGTGAGTAGTCATCACTATATGTCGTTTTTATATTTTTGGGAACAATTTTTTTCAATATTGTTTTTTGCAAGTTATATATATTGGCTAAATTTGTTTTGTAAGATCGTCCGTAGCTACTGAGACCGTATCGTATAACCGAATCAGCTAGGGCTAGGTATAACATTCTTAGTGTGTTGTATGGTATTTTATATTTCAAAATAGTTAATCTTCCTAAAAATGATCTAAGTTTATTACATACATATTCAGTGTGTGGCCGCCAGCTGAGTCTACAGTCAATCACTAAACCAATGTAAATATGTTCCTCTACAAAATCGATGGTAGGGCAGTCGCAGTAGTTACGTTGTAAATGGAGGCAACTGTGGGTGTGTGCTTTAATTACTGGATTATAAGAAGACTTGTTGTGTGAGGAACGTATGTGCATGGCTTTCGTTTTATCAGCGTTTAGGATGAGGCCGGCATCATGGGACCATTTACATAAGGTGTCGAATATGTCCTGTATTTTAAGTTCGACTGTCTTAAGATCCTTATCTGCTACCACTATGCAGGTGTCATCGGCAAACTGGTATATATATTCTTCTCCGATTGTATTGCACATGTCGTTAACATACAAAAGGTACTCGGTCGGACCAATTATGGAACCCTGTGCTGTTCCTTTTGATGTTTTAATTAGGTCACTGTAACTACTTCCTATCTTAACTGCGGTAAATCTGTTGCTGTGATAACTTCCCAGCCATTTTAGAAGGGGACCCTGGATCCCATTCTGCTCTAGCTTTTTGTAAAGGGTACTGTACACCAGGGTATCGAAAGCTTTACTAAAGTCGATGAATATTACTATTACATGCTCTTGTTTATTTAAGTACCCATTTATCTCATCACAGAATTGACCTAGCAGCTGTGTGGTACTTTTATTCTTTTGGAATCCGAATTGTTTTTTATTAATTATGTGATTTTGCTGTAAAAAGATATTAATTTTGTCTCCAATGTAACGCTCAACTATTTTGTCAATACACGAGAGTATTGTGATGGGTCTGTAGTTATTATAATTATTTTTTGAACCCTTTTTGTATATTGGCCGAATTGTGCCTATTTTTAAGATATCTGGGTAGGAGCACGAGGCTAAAGATGTATTAATTAAATGGGTAATCAAAGGTGTAATTTCATTTGCAATATATTTTAGATCTGCAGCGCGTATTCCATCATATCCAGGACTTTTATTCTTGTTAAGTTTAAGTATGATTTTATTTGTCACGTCGTTTGTTATTTTTCCTAATCTCATAGCTATATTTGGTTTGTTGCAGTATGCAGATTCGAGTAGCATCGGCGTACTGCACGTTTGTGTAATAGAATCCACATTTCGCTGAAATTCTTTGGCGAAGTTACATGCCAGTTCCTTTTCCTGACACTTAAAAGCACGCATGACCATCTCCTCTATTGACTTGCTAATATTGCCACATAACGAATTAACAATTTCCCATATTACTCTAGTATTTTTAAAATTTTCCTTTATTTTATTAAAATAATATCGATTTTTAACTTTATTTACATATTTGTTTGTATTATTTCGGTATTTATTATATATAATTCTATTATTTAAATTGTTAGGGTCAGATTTCCAAATTTCGTAAAGTTCGTTTCGCCTCTTGCACATAAAATTAATTTTACTATTTGCCCATACACATGTTTTCCTTAAATAACCGTGTTTCGATTTAATTACTATTTTACACTCTTTATAAATACGTTGAAATTGCTTAATGATAAACTCAATCACTTGTTCTGGGCATTCGTAGGCAAGTCCTACATTCCAGTCAACAGATTTAACGAGTGATAGTACGCGCCTATGGTCTATAGCTGTGTGCGTGCGCCGCTGCTGCCCCGATGGAGTGCTTGGCGGCGCGCACACACACGCGCAGCCTATTATGTAATGGTCAGCTGGTGCAGTATATATCACCCCCGTCAGAGCCTGCGCCCCGGTCACACTACGCATAAACAGGTGGTCTATACATGAGCTACAGATATTATTGCCTTTCTTTTCTACTCGAGTGTATTGCGTAATACCACACACCATTCCAAGTTCACTCATTTTGTTTAAGTAGCTGTTACAAATACTATTATGCAATTTCAGGTTAATGTTAGTGTCACCTATTAATAGCAAGTCCGACTTTTTATCGAGTCTATCCAATAAGGCATGCAATTCCCGTACAAAACATGTCTTATCAGTATCCGGCGGTCTATAAGCTGCACAAACATTTATTTTATGATCGGGATTTACATGAAGGCTACCAATTATTGATTCAAAGAAATATGTGGGAGTCTGTTGTAGTTCAAAATGGTATTTATTATGCACATACAAGATTATACCCCCACCTCGTCTGTTACATCTCAACTTTGAGTACATAGTGTAATTAGGAATATTATATAAGGAAAGACAGTTCGAATGAATGTTTACTTCTGTTAATACTAATATATCAATATTACGTTTACTGTTATTAACTAAATATTCAAGGGACGCGAAATTTAAAATTAAGGACCGTATATTAACGTGCAGAGTAATAACTAGGTTTTTAAAGGGTGTAAGCGAGTCAATATACTCATCCCAGGTTTTGTAGTTACTTTCGTTAATTATGTTTCCATCAGACATCAAAATAATTTTGTGATAACATTATTAACTATTTAGTAACTATAGCTGTTCCAGTCACTTATTACTATACATAGATATAGTAACAGCACTAGAACATTCTGTATGTATATAAGAACAATAGAAAATTGACATACCAGAATTTCATCATGTGACCTTGAGTAGTTTCTCAATGTCATACTCGCTTCTTATGGTCTGGATCCGGGCTTGGTCATGCTTTCTTACCAGTATATTGCCTCCCTTACACCACACGTATTTAAAGATATTGTCCTTTTTGAGTTCGCTTTTGGTTTTCCATAAGAGGAACGCCGTTGCCGGGGTAAGCGCCTCACGCAGGAAGATCCTCGAGTCCTCTGGATGTCCAATATCCTGTCCCGTGATGGTTGTGGTTTTGGCGGCTGTGAGCCAGTTGTCGCGCTGGCCTGTCTTCAGGGTCACGATGATGGACGAGGCCACTGGTCGCTGTGCGACCGCTGCTCGGCGCTCCTTTCTGTACGCGCTTATGACGTCATCAGAATTCACCTGGATCGCTTCTGCTATTTTTTTTACGATTTCTGTGGTGTTTTCCTTTTCTTTCTTCTCTACGAGGGTAAAACTGAAAGTTTCGGGAATAGAAGAAAATATGCAGTATAAGTGAGTTTATTTATTTTTATTGTTTTTCAAAATATTCTCCTTTGTATTTCATGCACTTATGCATGCGTTCAAACCAGTCCATAAAGCACTTTTTGAACTCTGAAGTAGGGGTCGACAAAATGGCTATTTTATAGGCCTCCACTGCTTCTTCTGGCGTCTGAAACCGCTGACCACGCAGTTTGTCCTTGATTCTGGGGAATGTAAAAAAGTCGTTGGGACTTAAGTCAGGGCTATATGGAGGGTGGTCCAATATTTCGACTTTTTCACCGTCCAGGTACTCAGTTGTTGTCCGAGCGGTGTGTGGGCTGGCGTTGTCGTGGTGAAGGATGATGCGACGACTAGGGTTTGTTTTTCGGAGTTCAGCAAAGACGTTCGGCAAACAAATAGTGGTGTACCAATCAGCATTGACTGTTCTACGATCCTCAAGAGCCACAGTAGCTACGTGACCAGATTTAGAGATAAACGTAGCCACCATCTTCTTAGCCGTACTGCGAGAACGAACAACTTTTGTGGGTTTGAGCTCGTCTTCGAAGACCCATACTCGGGATTGGTTTTTAGTTTCAGGCTCATAAGCGTATATCCACGACTCGTCACCTGATACTATGCTAAAAACAGCATTTGAGCGTCCCTTGTTAAATCTTTTCAAAGTTTTGCGGCACCAATTGACACGGACTATTTTCTGCTCGTCAGACAATAGGTGAGGTATCCAACGGGAAAATAACTTTTTCACGCCTAATTCTTCTTTTAAAATAATTTGTATTTGACTCATTCCAATACCCAGGTGCTCTTGAATTTCCCGATATGTCACATGTCGGTCTTCATTTATCAGACGACGCACAACATTGACGTTTTCTTGCGTGACTGCCGATTTTGGTCGACCTTCACGCACTTCGTCGGTGAGGGATACACGGCCACGTTGAAATTCTGAATACCACCTGTATATTGTAGTCTTTGAAGGAGCTTCAATATTAAAAGCAGCAACCATCCGCTCTTCACATTGTTTTTGTGTTAGTCCACTTTTAAAGTCATAATAAATCATAGCTCTGAAATTTTCACGGCACAATTCCATTTTAAGCAGTGACTCGACGACTTCAATAAACAATTGAAACCGAACCATACTTTTTTTTTTCTAAGTGGCCAGTGTGTTGAGATAAGGAAACTTCAGAGATTATAAAAAGGTATAATACATGTTAAAAATAAATTAATAAGTATTCGATTCCCGCCACTTTCAGTGCAAGCCTCGTACTCCACAAATTTCTATTTTACTGTCTAATTGGTTTTGTTCAATCGAATTCATTTTTTGTTCTAAGGAACTGTACTTAAGTTGCATGTTAGCGTATTTATTTTGCAGATCCTTGTTTTGGTTTTCGATGCATTTCATCTTAGATTCGTATTCGTCGACTTTTTTTTGAAAGTCATCAATTTTATCTGAGTAAAACTGGAGGGTACGCTGCATTTCGTCTTTAATCGCGTTGCGAATGTCGTTGCGCAGTTCTCTCAGGAATTCCTCACTACAGCTGTCTTTCATCATGATGACTTGTTCTGTGTCGGTGTTATCGTCATCCTCTGGGTCGGGAAGAATTGCAGAAATCCGTTTGTTTCTGTACTGCGGGTTGCAAGCCTTACATTTCCATTCCACCGCCTCCGTGCCGCATAATGCACTAAGTTGCTCGTTGGTTATTGGGATGCATGAAGCATGCAACCACTTATTGCACTTCCCACACTGCAGTCCAGGTATTTTTTTAGTGACGTTTTTACTACATTTGGTACACTTAACCATTTTTAAGGAAAACAGGTATCTTTGGTAGCAATCGTAAGTTATTGCTCGCGCGTAGCTAATTATCGATGCGTACGCCACGGATGCGACGGCCGAACTGATCTTGAATCCAACTAATCTTGATTCCCTATACAAACTTCAGACCCCCATTTCACCCCCTTAGGGGTTTAATTTTAAAAAATCCTTTCTTAATGCACCTCAAAACCTTATATGGAACCTACATACTACATTTGGAATCTCTAGAACCAGCAGTTTGGGCTGTGAGGTGATATGTCACTCACTCAGTCAGTCAGTTATTTCTTGAAATTTGGCACAAACTTTCTAAAGTTTTTATGCCCACAACATTAAATCTCAAAATCGATGCCATTTTCGTAATTAACGGCCCAAAAAACCATAAAAACGACACCCATATTAATATTTAGACATTTCATCCCCCTCGCACCCCAACAGGGGGGATGGTATTACACGTCCTCCACGTGAGATTTTAAAATCATTGTTGTTTCCGTTATCAGCGACCCGGTATATCATAAAAACATTACCCATGTCGATTTTCAGAATTTGTCACCACCTTTCCCTCTTTTAGGGGTTGATTTCTCAAAAAACCTGAAACACGTATTTACTCATTTATGGTCAGAAATACTCCTGTGAAGTTTCGAATAAAATAGTCCAACTAATCATGTTTCCCCATACAAACTTCGGACCCCCATTTTACCCCCTTAGGGGTTGAATTTCGAAAAATCCTTTCTTAGTGCACCCCTACACTTTATAAGGAACCTACGTGCCAAATTTGGAATCTCTAGGACCAGCGGTTTGGGCTGTGCGTTGATATGTCAGTCAGTCAGTCAGTCAGTCAGTCAGTCAGTCAGTCAGTTTCTTCTTTTATATATTTAGATAACTGTTTCTATGTCGCCGAATGTTATTGCATATTTAGGGTGGGTTGCACCAAATCACCTGTAATCGTAAGATGTGTTCGTTAAAATTTGAATGTATGGAAAATTTGACAAGCTTCTATGGGATGACAGCTGCCGGCGCCATATTTAACGTTGATCGGTCTGTAATCGTAAGCTGTGTTCGTTAAAATTTCAATGTATGGAAAGTTTGACAAGTTTCTATGGGATGACAGCTACCGGCGCCATATTTAACGTTGATCAGTATGTGATCGTAAGTCGGTGCAACCCAGCCTTAGTCTGCGTGGCACGAAACCGCCTACAATCATAAGCAGTGTTCGTTAAAATTTGATAGTATGGAAATTTTGACAAATTCCTATGGGATGACAGTTGCCGGCGCCATTTTTAACGTTAATGAGTCTGAAATCGTTAGTTGGTGCAATCCGGCCTTAGTTTCAATAGTCATGTTTTGGTTGTAAAGCTGTCATAACGTGATAATTTACGTACTTATAAGCACTGTTTTAAATTAAAAGTCTACGTTTAGTTATTACGCCACCGTTTATACAAAAATCCTGCCCGGTTGAATCTGTTAATTCGACAAAACGAGCGCCAATTACTGACGATTGGAAACTCATTTTCAAATTAATTGATTCGGTCCTTTTTTATTCCTGCACGGGGTAATATTTCCCACCTGTTAATGTTACTTACATTTTAAACGGTAATACAAAATAAAATTCACTTTCAGTAGGCGGGTTGATCGATTGCAATTGCTAATGATACGCTACGATCAATGGAACCCGTCAATCTCCACTAATCAAAATTTCTATTAACTTTAATTACGTAAGTGCGTAACATTTTAATAAATTGCCAATTAAAATACGTAAAATAACACATATCGTAGTGTAAATATTTTACAAGCGGAAACTTCACCTTAGCGGAATTATAATTTTAAAACTAAAATTAAAAATTGATCACCCCGGGAGGGATTTGAACCTCGACCTCTGGAATCCGTCCATCGCTCTTTCCAACTGAGCTACCGTGGGTTATCCCAAGGCGATGAATCTTTCAATCAGTTCACTATTTTTACTTTAGCCTTACTCTTAGGGAGACTAGTAGCGACATCTACCGTCAAAGTCGGTACAACACAGACTGTGAACATGTGACTTATGAACAGACTTTGAAGATAAACTAATGGGAAATAAGTTCAAAGTTGATAATTTCAATTTGGATTGCACATATATAAGAGGGTGCAGTACCGTCGCTTCGGATCGTGTTAAGTTCGCTTTAAGGGGATGCCTCGTTTCCTCCCCGGTGTAAGTTACACTCTTATAGGTATAGAAGCGTGCCATACGTGCAATCTATAAAATGAGTCCTAGGGAGTCGCTAAGGAATAAGTTCAAGGAAATTAATGTATTGACAATGCATTGTCAATACATTTATGAAAATATCGTGTATGTTCATAAAAATATCAATAGTTTTAAGAGAAATTGTGACATTCATAGCATTAATACAAGAAATAAAAACAAACTTGCAATGCCACCTACGCGGTTACAAAAAATTAGAAACTCCTTTAAGGGAAATTTTATACGCTTTTATAACAAACTCCCAAGCAGTATGACAGAACTTCCAGTCAATAGATTTAAAAAACAGGTCAAACTTAAGCTAATGTAATACAGCACCAAGGATTACCTTAGTGATAAAAACGCATGGGACTGAATTGCTCTAATTCCTGGGTTAGCATAATAATTAATTATAGACCTGTTAGTTTTAGTTATATAATCTATTTCCATATCAATTGACATATATTCTACTCGTACGATTAGTACTTAGTTTTATTGTTTTCATTTGTGTTGTTATTATTTATTAATTATGGGTATTTTTCACGACATAGACATGTATTATTTGTTTTGTGTAATGATTAGTTTTTTTTTGTTGTTGTATGTGTGTATCGTTTTTTTTTAATTGTTTTAGTGTGTATTGACTTTTCAAAAGTGCTGTTTTATAAGGCCTACTTGAAATATGAATAAATTAAATTAAAAATTAAATTAAATTAAATTAAATTAAATTAAATTAAATTATAGCTTTTGCCGTATACAGCGAATTCCTGACTTGGCGAGGCGAGATCGGTATGTGGTAGGTGTATTGTTCTTTGACGTCAGCTAACGGATGTGAGATTTCTTAACTTGACGAAATACCCTCATTACGTTAGCGCAGTAGTAATACCATGCGCGAAAGTGGAACAGTGCTGCACTGAAAGCTGACAGTTTTCTCATATCGTGACGCTTCTGTATACCGATACCCCAAAGAACATTTGTATATCAAGAAGTCGCCTGAGAAAATACAGCGAGTTTTTGAGTTTTTTACGGCTTGTAATAAAACCTTAATAAAGGCTGTATTTTCTCTCCATTATAATTTCAAGCAACAGAAACTAATTTCCGACCTAGATATGCCAGATCCCATTGTGTATACAAAGTTTCATGTTATTCCGGCATGGCATTTTTAAATGAGAGCGAAACTACGTTTGTATGGAGAACCGAGCTTACTACGGGCTCTTAAGACATATTTCGATAAATATCTCACTTTGCGAAGTTTTATTGGTATAGGAGAGTTTAGGTGCGGTAAAATACTACACTTAAACTTGATTATATCGTTTAATAATATATTGTTTTAGTAGACTGAAGAAGGACACCACTACTAAGCATTCTTGTATCGGTTCTAAACAAAGGAGCTATCATATGGTCAAGAAACGTATATCTAAAAGTCCATATGTCGGATCAGAACGGCATTATAATAAGCATGATATTCTTCAATGTACTGTAAAGCCTCGCTTGTACTGCTGAGGTACTGTTAGGGGATCGTAGGGATTGTAGCTGTAATGAAATACTTTACGCCTTTATAACACACTATTGTATTCCTTACTATGATGAAATACAATTACAATAATACAGTTAAATAACACGTGTGACTCCAATCGAGTACAGACGAGGAATCAACTGGAAAACCAACTGTTTTCTAAGGAATGCTGCTTGACAGGCATTCTAGAACATATTCAAAATATGTAGAATTGTATGCATTATGGTTCTAGTTCCACATGGCCAGACTCATAATGTATCAACCTCTACATTCCGGTCTTAAATGACCCACATACGTAGGACACAGCCTTATTTGTTGTCTTCGTGCAGGTATTGTAATTTAAACAGTTTCATGTGCTCTATATATTCTAACTCACAACTTTTCCTCCGATTGCGTCTCGAGATACCTAAACACTCTCATTTCTAAAAGAGGCTTGATGAAATTATATGAATAACTTTGTACGAAGGAAGTATAAGAGGTTTCTGAACGACTCCTATGAAATTTTACTAAAGGGGCCATATGAAAAAACTAATAAGTTCAGTTGTCTCAGTTAACCAACCTTGTAGTTTATTTAATTGATTATAGAGTGTGAATGTGTTTTATATATTTATATTTAACAAGACCGTGTGTAGTTTAGAAGCTTACTGAGGCTGATACCATCATCTTGATGAAAGATTCAAAATAAATAAGGATTAAACAAAATATCCTGCAAAAACGATAAGCCAGGTGGGAGTTTGCCCCCGTTTAAGGAAAAAAACATCGCGTTATCATTTTGCCTGGGGACTTTTGCGACAATATCGTTAGCTAGCCAGACATTGATTTTAATACAGGCTTAATTATAACATAATCAATGTTGTCAGGCGAAGTCTCAGACTTAATGGTTCTAAATGAGTTTGGAATCGTCTTCAATTCGCTCAGCACGTCTACTGTGAAGAAGCGAGCGAGGCGCAATACACAGAAACGCACACATTAAAACAACGTCAACGGGGAGTAGGGCGTTCATTTTAAAATTATTTTACTCTAACATGACTAAAGCTTGAAACGCACAGAGCGCGTCGCAGCGTCGTTGCGGGGCGAAGGCGATTTTGCGGTAAAGCCAACGCGGTCCGGAGCACGTCGCACCAATAAACCATGCAGTATTCGGTAGCACGGTACGGCGTGTGACATATGAAGCAGTAATCGATAGTCGACTTCGCCGTAATTCGAAAAAATACATAATACATGTATCCATAATGAGCTAACGTAGGGAGCACAAAGTACAATATATATACCTACTGAAATAGTGATACCAGTGAAATACTTCACATAGATCGTAGCGCTGTTGTGTATTTAAGAACTAACCGCACGACCGCTGCATCTCTTTCACTTCAATATGCAAGTGTGATAGAGATAGCACCCAGTGACATCTGGTACAAACAAGTTGAACTAACATTTCCATAGAAAAATTCGTACTTAGAGCTAAAAGGCCCTGGTAGGGAGATTCCTACTATCATGTCCCTGTCCTCCAAAATCAGAAACTACCCTTAATACGCAAAGTAGCATGTCTGTGCGTCTTCTACAAACTGTACTTCGGTGAGTGTGCTCAGGAGCTCCATGAGCTCATACCGCCTTCCCCCTTCTTCCATCGGACATCCAGACGTACGGCTGGCTACCATCCTTACCTGGTCGAAATTCCTCTAATTCGAACCAAGCGCTTTGCATCTTCTTTTATAATGCGCACTTCTAAGGTTTGGAATTCTCTGCCGGCGTCTGTATTTCCGAGTTCATATAACCTGGACCTTTTTAAGGCACGAGTGAATAGGCATCTTCTGGGTGAGCTCGCTTCATCGTCGGCCTCATCTTTGCCCCCTGGCTAGATGCTGGCCAAGAGCAAACCCATTTTTAATAAAAAAAAAAAATCTGTTAAGAAATAATTTTTAAGAAAAAAAAACCGACTTCAATGGGAGAGTCCGGTGAAAGATTATTAATCTTAGATGGTGCACTCTTAGATTCCATACAATAAAATACAAAAATGGCTATAAGTATGTTTATAATGGTAGAAGACTAAGTACCCTCAATTCCTCATGAAATCATGGAAAAACCTTGCTTGCTTGACAAACAAAACGAAGAGAACAAATCGCCAAACGTGAACTACGCGTCGTTGAAGAGTTCCGTTCTGATCATCATCAGCAGTTCCACTTCATCAAATGTCACTTTTATGAATGAAAATGCTTGATTAGTTCATGAAAATACTAAAATCAGTATTTGTGTGCCTTTCACATTTGAGGAGTTTCCTCGATTCCTAATGGATCCCATCATCAGAACTCGAGCATGACAAAAATCAATCGTGAAAATAGAACTTGCTTAACAAACACAGCTAGAAGGACAAATCGCCAAACGTGAACTTTTCGTTGTTGAAGAGTTCTGTTCTGATCATCATCAGCAGTTCCACTTCATCAAATGTCACATTTTTGTATGATAATGCTCGATTTGTTGATAAAAACACAAAAATCACTATATGTTTGCCTTTAAGATTTGAGGAGTTCCCTCAATTCCTCATGGATCCCATCATCAGAACTCGAGCATGAAAAAATTAATCGTGAAAATAGAACTTGCTTAACAAACACAGCTAGGAGGACAAATCGCCAAACGTGAACTTTTCGTCGTTGAAGAGTTCTGTTCTGATCATCATCAGCAGTTCCACTTCATCCAATGTCACATTTTTGGATGCAAATGCTTGACTTGTTGATAAAAACTTAAAAATCACTATATGTTTGCCTTAAAGATTTGAGGAGTTCCCTCAATTCCTCATGGACCCCATCATCAGAACTGCCTTTTGACAAAAACGGGACCAACTTGGATATATAAGGACTGTTCAATTTACTAAGCGGACATATTAAACTCAAGCTTTAAACCTTAAACTAAAACTAACTAATAAGTACTGGCCGGATATAAAATGACCATGGATAATTCTATCAAGTGTTTTATATATTTTATTAAATGTCAAAATATTTTTCGAGATGGAACGAATTAATATTGAAGATCGAAAATTAATCTTGCAGAATTGGTGTACAGGCAAATTTTCATTGCGGAAAATTGCTAATAAGTTTCAATGTTCCAAGTCAGCGGTGTTTCAAATAATAAAAAAGTTTGGGGAGCACCATACCCTCGAAGATTTACCGAAATCGCGACGCCGAAGTGGATCGGCAAACCCACATATCGATGAAAAAGTCGTGTGCTTGTTAAAATCTAAAAAGTACATGTCCGTTCGGGAAATTTTTAAAAAAGTAGGTGTTAGCATAGGTACTATACAAAATATAAAAAAAAGAAATAACATACGGACATACAAGAAACAAAAAATGCCAAAGAGAAGTGTTGAGCAACAAACGCGGGCCAAAAAAAGGTGCGGAAATTTATATCATATGTTACTGACAAATAAATCTCGATGCATTCTCATGGACGATGAAACGTACGTAAAGTTTGACACCAATACGTTACCAGGGCCCCAGTATTACAATGCAGTTGTAGGAGAAAATGTACCCGATGCCGAAAAAGCCATAAAGATGGACAAATTCGGTAAGAAAGTTCTTATATGGCAGGCAATTTGTTCCTGTGGCCTCAAAAGTAACTCTTATTTTGCAACCGGCACTATTAATGGCGAAATTTATAGAAATGAATGCATCAAAAAACGGTTGCTTCCAATGTATAGAAAGCACAGTGTCCCCCCTTTGTTTTGGCCTAATTTAGCAAGTGCTCACTATGCTGGTGAGACCGTTAAATACAAAAAAAGTTGAATTTGTTAAAAAGGTACACAATCCACCAAACTGCCCGGAGCTCCGCCCAATCGAGCGATACTGGGCCATTGTTAAGAGATACCTGAGGAAGGATGGCCGAGTAGCTGGTTCATTAGAAGAATTTAGACGCATGTGGTTTTCTGCATGTAGAAAAGTTTCAAAAAGTGACGTGCAAGCACTTATGCGGCGAATCCGGGCTAAAGTCCGAAAATTCTACCGTTGTAATTAAATTTGATTATTTTTGTGTTTATATTGCATTATTTTAAAATTGTAAATAAATATTCATCATTATAAACTTATTTTTGTAATAAGAATTTCCTATATAAACCGATTTTTGATGTCCGCTTAGTAAATTGAACAGTCCTTATACATACAATCAAAAAAAGAATTTTTCAAATCGGTTAAGAAATGACGGAGTTATGGAGTAACAAACATTAAAAAAAAAAACATACAACCGAATTGATAACCTCCTCTTTTGAAATCTTGAAGTCGGTTAAAAAAGAATTGCGGTGCAGTTGAGTAAACAAATCAAATCCTTCGTAAAATTATGTTGTGCTTGCGTACAACAAATCCCAAACTAAATAAGTCGTTGCAGCTTGTTTCAATAAACTTCTATTGGTTAATTTGTTGTACAAAATATTGAGATAAACAAAAGGCCGGCTATTCATACGAGTATAAGATTTATGACAATTTTAAAAAGCTTAACTCTTTGTACGCTTTCATATTAGATCACTCACACGCCAAGCATCGTTGCGTTATCAAAAATTGATGTAAAGTTTATACCAATGAAAACAATTCATAATAGATTTTAATCATGATCAAAGTACACCTTCACTCCGACCTTTTTAGTGGTTGTTGGCGTGGTGGGCACGACGAAACACGACCACTTTATAGATTCTTGGCGTTCAAAGGGTTAAATTATATTGCTTATTGTTAAATTAAATTGGAAGGAATTTTCACGCTGCTGATGTTGTCGTCTAATCTAAGTATATTAACACAAGCTTCACCGACATATCCTCTCGTATATATTCATTAACGGTTCATGATTGGACCCGGGTACGTCCTAAAACTACGACCAAGACCACCGGGGAATGGGCAGCAGCATTCCTAGAGTGCGGTGGAGATACTGCGATCGCCAACCCGCATGCCAAGCGTGGCGATTATGGCATTTACCCCCCCATGAAATTGGGGGAGGCCTATGTCCAGCAGTGGACATCCTAGGGCTGATATGGTGGTGGTGGTGGGTTCATGATTAACTCTTTGGACACCATTGCATTCTTCATGTAATTACGGCAGTAACACCTGCTACGCGCCAACTAATTTTCCATATAATATAAAGCTTTGTGGTAGTACTTATTATTTATACTTTGACTTTGACAACGTCCTCCATAACACCTATAGTTAATATTGGCGCCCAAAGGATCTATTAGATTCGACTTTAAATATTCATATTTGAGCGAGTTTTAAGTGAGACATGTCGCTCCTAGAGTTGAAAAGAATGGCAGAGGACTACAGCCACCTTCCTTAAATTGTATTGATTTGAGACTGAAAGCAGCCAACAGCTGCCAGTTAAACATAACTCGGGTGAAACCACCCATTTCAGACTTAAATTATAAAACATCTCGTCTGACATGGATGACTTTCAACCCCTGGTTAACAGCCTACTATCTCAATATTACCAAATCAGCACCGCGTCCTATGATTAATTAAATAAAATCAACACTAGGAGTAACTTGATACAGGCACATTTTCATTACATTGTAATCAGCATAATTGATAATTACTTTGTTACAAGGATTCAAATTTTAAATTATCGATTTTATAACAATACTAGCTGTTGCCAGCGACTTCGTTCGCGTCTTCTCTCCTATTGGTCGCAGTGTGATGTTACGATTATAATATAGCCTAAAGCCTTCCTCGATTAATGGACTATCTAACACAAAAATATTTTTTCAATTCGAACCAGTAGTTCCTGAGATTAGCGCGTTCAAACAAACAAACTAACTCTTCAGCTTTATAATATAGATTATTGCTACTTTTAGACTATAAGCATTTTTTGTTCCATTTATTTCCTTTCGAACAGCTGCCAGAGATTCGTCCATACACACATATACAATTAACGCCAGTCAACACCTCCCGCCAAAACGGTCCATGCACGAATGATTATAAAGTGGATTCGATAGGATTCGAATATTTATATTTTTTTCTCCACTTTTGTAGTTTCTAACGTTTTATTAAAAGTTGCTCAATTGAATACCAGTCATCACTCATCTCATCATAGTCAGCAACCCTATTAGGCTATTATGATACAATACAATACAAATACTCTTTTTACCTCAGCTGGACGAACATGGCGGTTTTGCAGTGATCAAAACGCAACTAAGGTGTAATATAAAATTGGAACATTTAAACTTCATTCTCTCCGTCACTATTCCTTTGCGTTATATGTTCTCGCCACGGAAATGAAAAGTTGTATTGTATCACACGAGAGCAAAGATATTTGCATCTCGTGTCTTTAAGACCCTCGCTACGCTGAAGATTCGAATTTGAATCATGAGCGTAGCGAGAATTATAGAATTTTTCGCTTGCTCGGGGCTCAACATCGAAACTCGCAGCAAAAATCGACTTTGCTCTCTTGTTGAACAAGTAACTATTAGTGCACACCTCAATAAAAAAACAGTTCAGAAACGTAGCATATATATATGACTTGCGGACTTTAAAATTAGCTAATCGTTTTGAATATGATTCACCTTTATTTTTAACTATGTCCGAGCTCTTTATGAAATGGTATGTTAATTACCTTGGTCAATACGCTTCTTCGGCTGTTGTGTGTGAGCTAAGTACACTGATAATCTGATGTGATTGGAAGATTCAAATTCAAAATGATTATTGCTAGTTGCGTGATAAAGGTCCTTGATAGTACGGTAATGTATTATGCACCCCCTGCCTATTATACAAGTGAAACCAGACCAAGGAACAAATGACGTCAAGTGAAGAGGCGCAACAGCACCGGATTTTGCTTGAATTGAAATTTTGTATCGAAAGTGGACGTTGACGCGTTGTACGCGTGTTCCTGACGCTAGATTGTGCTAACATAATCAATAAATGGTGATATCGGTGATTATTTGATTATTAACCAAATCCTAATGAATAATACTAAATTATGGTTAGGTTCAAATAAACGTTAAATACGATTACGTTTATTTAGTGCCGAAAATAAATAGGTAGGCCCATAAGAAAATTTCATAATTTACGGTTATATCCCCGGTACAACCCGCTGCTTATTTTCTGAGTACCCGTTACCGTACGTGTACCCCCTAACGTAGAAAACAAGCGAATGTCAGTGCAGCGATATGTCAAGCGGAGTCGCGTTATTTTGTCTCGCGTCGGTGTCGGTACGGATCAAGGGACATTAATCCCCTATTGAATTACTGGCTTAGGTTGGATTCATATATGTCTGTCACTTCAGACGATGTCGACATAACGATATCGATGTCATATACGGTTAGTTTCACATTCATATGATGTGCTCTGACGTGACTGCCCATCCATACGCTGACAATTATTTATTAATCTTGGGGTAACGACAGTGCCTACGCTCTTTATATTTGAAGTAGGTTATATACAAAGAAACTTACATGAGTTCCCAATGGCTAAAACCAACTAGAAGAAAACCGGGGCTGGGCGTCCTAGTACACAGGTTACAGAAAACAGGGAAATTCCTTGGTGTACTGGGCCTAAGATCTACAGCAAAATGTCTAAGCAAATAGGAATTGCTGGCACGTAATCTTGTTTTACTCGTACACTAGCCCATTGCACGGGGAAAGCCTATTATTCTATGAAAGACTTCCTGGACGAATTACGATTGGTGAACCAATGTTTCAAAACACTCTAATAAATAAATAAATATTAGGGCACAACTGAATGAGTAACTACATTAATAAATTACTATATTTGACATTAAATTATGTTATTGTAAAATTACTTCCCAATTCTGTAATGATATGTATATTCACTTAATTTTTATTGTAAATTCACTGGAAAGTTATCAAAAATCGATCTGATCTTGACAATGTATGATCGATACAATACATGATTTTATTATTACTGTACTATACTTGACATTAAATTATGTTATTGTAAAATAACTTCCCAATTCTGTAATGATATGTATATTCACTTAATTTCTATTGTAAATTCGCTGAAAAGTTATCAAAAATCGATATGTTCTTGACAATGTATGATCGATACAATAAATGTTTTTATTATTACTGTGCACTACAGCGCATCAGAGAGCACCACGTCAGATAACAATGAATTCAGCTGTAAACTTCATATCACACTCCGTTACT
This sequence comes from Notocelia uddmanniana, assembly GCA_905163555.1. Taxonomy (NCBI): domain Eukaryota; kingdom Metazoa; phylum Arthropoda; class Insecta; order Lepidoptera; family Tortricidae; genus Notocelia; species Notocelia uddmanniana. The sequence continues at coordinate 56,774,386 of LR991052.1, forward strand.
GACTGTAAAGTCAAGAGCTCCAATATGTATACACTTCGTGAGTTTTTTCCATTGAAATAAGGTCCAAAAGTATATACATATTCATGCCCTTGACTGTACACGCAAATCGCTAAGCGTGATTATGATTACGATACAATTTTCCACGAACCGCAAAATTTCGATCATGTAACGAGTCTAACCACCTCGGCTGCTCGAAATTAAAAACCAGTAAGTATTTTTTTATGTTTTTCCTATATAAATCATGTGTCACACATACCCATGTATATTTAAAATTTGTGTTGTTGTGAAGTTAACACTTATTTGCCGGAAACGGTTTTAAGTAACATAGATCAGGATGTCAAACACAAATCAAGTAATTTAAATTTGTTAATTGACTATACTTAATTATTACGTCATACAATCAAGCAACCACTGGATTTCGATGCGCTACACTCGAAGCCGGTGCTTCCCTACAATGAAAGTGCGAGTGATATAGATGTATGTCAATAAAAATGTATGTCAATAAAAATATTCATTAAAATAACCACAATACACCTTGCCCAAAACGATTATCACGAATTACTTGTTTCTAACGCAGATTTAACGACCACTTTGTTGGTAGTAACCCTGCCTACGAAGCCAGATGTCTCAGGTTCGTAGGCAGGGTCAGTTATTACTAATAATAATAACTGACCTTTCCTCATTACGTTGCTGAATTCGTCGATCTATGCGTACAAAGTAAAAACGGCCGTTTTATTTTTGAACTCATAGATCGACGAATTCAGCAACGTAAAAACTAGTTTGATGTATTGAAAATGTACTAAAATACAAAATACATTACAAAATGGCCTCATTTTTTCAATATGTATCGTTAAACTTAAATAATCACAATTATTTACGAGTGGCGCTAGTGGACACGTTAACGGCCTTAAGAAGAAATTGAGTCCCCATAAAAGCAATAATTCATTTTAATAGACTTATTTTACGAATATATGAACAGCAGACACCTAAACCTATGGACACTTGCGACTCCAGAAGAATGACACGTGCGTAGCCGACCCTTTGTTGACTTGAGGATTCATTGTGTTGACAACTAGAGGCCTACGCAGGTTCTTCACTCTCAACACATCGCACTCGGGAGGTCTGGAGACCTTATTCACCACCAGGAACGCAACACCACATACCTAAAGAGCAAGTAGGGATGTTATTATGGCTGCGGTCTTCTGTAAGGTGGAGGTAATTCCCTAATTGAGCTGCTCTAAATTTAAACGAGATGGCGTTTCGCTGTGCTCCTCTTAAGATAGAAGAATATTGTTTATAAACCTAGTAAGTGATTAAGGATTAGAATGGCACTCGACTTCAATACAATAACGCTTACTTAGTAAGATAAGAATGGCATTTCAATTTAATACTCGTTATTTCCGTTCTGAAAAAATATGTAAAAACTCCGTTACTTGTGTTTGACTTTGAGTAGCCGCCCTATCAAAGGTATGATCGGTTTATATGTACCCCTGATTTATTTACGAAGCCAATTTATTAGACGATTCTGTTGGCTAAGTACATGTAAATATCCGTTTTATCCATAAAACCCACTCAACCTTGTTATTAAACCATTTTCAACCGTTTAAGCCGAACCTTCTAAAGATTCAATTTAATAAAACCGATTAATAATTTGCAAAGTCATATTAAGGGCATAAACCAGTTTTTTTTTTAAAAATTTCAAACTCATAGCGGCGTGAACTACGAAACATACATGTTTCAGCTTTTTTATATAGAAACACGATTGATTGCCGTTTTCTCCATAGAAAATAATCCCATATTGGTTATTACTTAACTTTCTGTAGTAACAAGGAACCCTAATAGTTTCGCCACGTCCATCCGTCCGCCCGTCCGCGAATAAGAAATAATACGGGTCAGTACGAAAAACTAAAATATCTCCTAAAATAATAAAGCTAGCGGCATAAATTAAACATGAAATTGTAGATAAATTCGTAGTTAATAAAACAAAACGAAAAGTTTGAAACGTTATTCAGTTAGGTATTTATTAAATTACATAGGAAACAATATATCAACTAATTTTAGGTAAAAAATAACAGTGGGTTACTTACAGTGGGCCCACATACAAAGAAATAAATAAAAAAGTATCAATACTTCGTATCGCCTCCTTGGACTCTTCTTCTAGCTTCCAGACGATTTGGCATACTGTTTATTAAGTTCCTTATTCATTCTTGCGGGATATTGGCCCATTCTTCCACTAACGCCTAATTCAGGTCTCTATGTGTACCTAGCAGGGGCGGGCTTGCGTGTTCTTACACGCCTTCCAAGCTCGTCCTAAGTATTCATGTTCATTAAGATGTAAGTCTGGGCTTCTCTAGGGCCAGCTCATACAGTTGATACCAACCGCCTTGCAGTATTACTTTATAATTTGAGCTGTGCGTGGCTTGGCGTTTCCATGCATGACCATGGAATTTCCATCCATATTAATTAAGTATGGGCCGACATGCTCATTAAGAATCTCTTCCCCATATCTTGCACTAGTTAACGTTCCATTTTCTATCAAAACTAACTCCGAGCGAGTCTCTGAAGAGATTCCAGCCCAATCCATAACAGACCCACCACCGAACGGCACAGTAAACTCTTCGCCGCCTGTCATGGGCATAGAGCATGAATCTGGATTCGACTGAAAACATAATTTCTGCCCATTCTTCGTCACCCCATCGTCTGTGTTCGCGTGCGTTAAGTTTTCTTGCTGTTCGATGTCCTCTTTCTATGTGGGGTCAAATTAGCTTCTTGGAGCCGCCTGCTTACAGTTCGCTCGCTGATCATCCCTGCGGGTCTCCCGAAGTTGATTTTTCACTTCAACTGCAGTAAGGTGCCGATTTCGGAACACGGTCGTAACAATAAATCGATCTTCTCTAGCCGTAGTACATCTCGGTCTACCGGTTCCTGGTTTTCTAAGGTTCTGCCCAGTTTGTTGGAAACGTTGGAGGACTCGCTGCATCGTAGAAAGTGACAGGCATATTCTTCTCGCTGTATATCTCTGACTTCTGCCTTCTTATATTAGTGATGGAACGTGTACATTCATCTTTTGTTAGCGTTATGATGATAGTAATAAAATAATGACGATAAAAGCCATCAATGACTGCCTTTTCATCAATTTTATCATTGTGATAGCACATATTGAAAAGAAAAGTGAGAAAACAAGCAAAAGTAAACGAGGTTAATTTTAATTTGGTACCAAATTCAACTTTTTTTATTCAAACTTTTTCCACTTATAGAACATTGAAGGTTGAATTTAATACGATATTAAATTATCTTTAATACAGAGTAAGTTTCACGCAAACACCACTATTAGTTTGAAAAATATAAAGGTTTTCGTCACTGACCCGTATTATTAAACCGCGAGTATATATACATTTGAATCACGCCAACAAAACGGTAAAATAAAAACTTTAAAAAAAGCTGGAGGTGCCCTAACGAAAAGTGGGGATATTTTTATTTTTGCAAAACATCACGTTTAAAAGTAACTTAGGTTTCCTTAACGATTTATGAGTAAGTAATCCGTCCGCATGATATTTCTCGTAATGGTTTTGTTCGCGGTTGCTAGTTTTGGATAACGTTGTTACTTGTGTAAAATATATAATAAATATAAGTCACGTTAGAAAAACATCAACCGATTGAACAAGCAGGTTTTAGAACTGGTTATTCAACAGTAGACCATATACATTCAGTCGAACAACTAATAGAGAAGTATCGCGAATTTCGAAGACCCTTGTATATAGTTTTCATTGACTATCAAAAAGCATTTGACACCATCTACCATTCTGCGATATGGAAAGCACTAAAATCTCAAGAAGTCGAGTACAAGTACATACGGATTATAAAAGAACTATATAAGAACTGCAAAAGCCGCGTGAAGCTTGAGACTACAGGACCGTTCATACCGGTGAAAAGAGGAGTACGACAAGGAGATCCACTCTCGCCTAGGCTTTTTATAGCGGTACTAGAATATATTATTAGCAAACTTGACTGGACAAAAAAAGGACTAAACATAGATGGAAAACAAATTAGCCACCTAAGGTTGACATTGGCGTTGCCGTATTTTCAAAGAGTGCTGAGGAGTTGGAATCTATGTTACACTCTCTGCAAAAGGCTAGCAATGATGTAGGATTGGAAATAAATCTAAATAAAACAAAAATCATGACGAATTCTGTAGAGCCCCCTATATACCTCGACGACGAAAAACTGGAATATGTTAATAACTACATATACCTCGGCAAGCAGATATCTTTCGACAAGCAAAGCAACGAATTAGAAGTCGAAAGAAGAGTTACAGGTGCATGGCGAAAATTTTGGAGTCTAAAGGAAGTACTGAAAAGTTCAATGCCTAAAAAAGTAAAGCAGAAAGTCCTAGATTCCTGTATACTTCCCTCAATTACCTACGCATGCCAAACGTGGAAATATACACTACGGGTCAAAAATAAAATAAAAACATGTCAGCGCAGTATGGAGAGGAGCATGTTAAATATTAAGAAAATGCAAAAAATACCCCACACCACAATTAGGAAGCAAACAAAAGTAACAGACGCCCTTAGCCATTCGTTAAAGCTTAAGTGGCGGTGGGCAGGACATGTCGCACGAATGACTGATGACCGCTGGACGAGTCGCCTAACATCTTGGCCCGGTCCAGCAGGCAGTCGAAAAAGAGGGAGACCAACAGCGCGTTGGGAAGACGACATAATACGACAAATCGGAAAGAGATGGATGATAAAAGCCAAAGATAGAGACCATTGGAGAAGTCTGGAGGAGGCCTTTACCCTCACAGAAGGGGTTCTTGCATGACATTTATAATATTTATATTTAATTACCATAATATTTTATCAATGAAATGTAATATTTGAACTTTAAATATTTGCATGTGATTTTTTAATATGATATTACATTTTTATACTCAATATTTTTACATGTATCTGTCGGTTTTATGAATACAGTAGTTAAGTATAAGTACCTAGTTCATTATGTAATTGCAAGAAATAAAAGGCTTTTTTATTTTTATTTTTTATTTATTTTATTTATAAGTTTATGAGCTTTTAAGACCTCATAATATAATGTAAAGGGTGGGAAACTACGGAATCCTACCTTGCGCGACCGACTCGCACTTGGGCGGTTTTTACCTCAACCTAGACGATGCATTATTAAGAGACACTCATCATCATCCTAGCGTTATTCCCAGTACATTCGCATCCTGAAAGATGCCTGGCGTCCGCTACCTAATCCCAAGAATTGGCGTAGGCACTAGTTTTTACGGAAGCGACTGCCATCTGACCTTTTAACCTAAGGGGGAAACTAGACCTTATTGGGATTAGGCTTGACAAGTGAGTGGGCAACTTGACTTGTCTTGAAGTTCTCAAGCCGCCCCAAGGCCTCTGACTTGATTTAACGACTGCTATCATAGAGAGCAGCCGGAATCAACGGCTTAACGTGCCTTCCAAAGCACGGGAGTGCACAGTTAGTTAGTACTATAAAGAGACACTATCAGGATGAAATAACGGTATTTAGTCTTAAATCGCATGGAGACGCTAAACATAACCTTCAAATTTCAATCTGTACTTTTGGAATTTTAATTACTAGGTATTAACTACTTAAAATTGTAAATTAACGTTTTGATATGTACGAGTAAAAGTGCTCTACTTGCAAAATAATTTTTCATTTTGTTTTTGAAGGAAGTATTAATAAAAATCACTATGTACTCGTTTTCTCGTGAATGGAAGGAATAAACTTATTCCTTACACGGCTACATAGTTAGCGCAAATCGAGGCATCCACTTAACACTTTCACTGCCAACAATTTCGTAGCACTACCCTCGTAGCCGATAACATGCGGAAAACCGTATGTAGCGGAAAGCGCCTATGAGACAAGTGCTCACCTAGCAGGTGTTTTCTGTAGTGAGCAGACATTTATTCCTGAGACTTAAATGTTGTCTATGTATTTTAGTATTTATCTATTAAATATATCGTCGACTAGTACCCTTCAAACAAGTCGTATTGAGATTACTATGGGACTAGTTCGATTCGTGTTTATTTATTATTTATTTTATGTTTCTTTATTTGACTAGAGCCGATTGCTTACAAACTTCCCGATATAAACTAAATTCAAAGTTGGGTTTTTAATTTCTTTTTTCCAGAGTATGTTATGCAACCAGCCTTGGGTTTTCTAAAAGGTCTCTGGTTTAGCTACTATTCCCAAGAAACTTGTCTATTTTGCACTGCTGCACAGACCCATGTTAATTTCAACAGGCAGGTAAGGATGTAACTACTTCAAACGCGAATATTGTCATTCATGTTATGTCGACTCGACCAACTTTATTATATTTTATTTAATTAATAATGGGTTTGCTCTTGTCCAGCATCTAGCCAGGGGGCAAAGATGAGGTCGACGAAGCGAGCTCACCCAAAAAATGCCTATTCACTCGTGCCTTAAAAACGTCTATGATATATGAATTCGGAAATACAGACGCCGCCGGCAGAGAATTCCAAACCTTATAGTCTGACAATAAAGAGTAGAAATTAAATAAAATGGAACTAACATAGAACGTTACATGGCAGCACCAGGTGTCATGTGAAAGATGTCAAATATTTATTTATTTATTTATTTAAACTTTATTGCACAAAATATTATTGTACAAATGGCGGGCTTAATGCCAAATGGCATTCTCTACCAGCCAACCATTGGGCTAAACAGGGATTTATGAAAGGTGCAAAGAAAAAAGTTTGATAATTCTACTGCGAAAATGCGAAGACAAAATCAATATAGGTATAAACACTGTAAATAAACATACATAAATAAAATATATTCATATAAGTTACATACATAGTTACAAGAATAGATATACTACTTCATATTAAATACATACTATAATTATAGGGATGGATTCTAGTCGAATTCTTGTTTAAGCATATGCTTACGCAGCATTCGCTTGAAAGTAAACTTGCTTGGGGCTTGTCTAATCTCGAGAGGGAGGGAATTCCAGAGACGGCTTGCCTGTATGGCGAAAGAATGAGTCATGAATCTAGTGCGATGGAAAGGTATTGATAATTTGAGAACACGGGAGGTACGCAGCTGACAGCCTGGGCGAGGGGTATCAAAAACAAATTTACTTTTGAGATATCCTGGAGCAGAAGGCTCAAACAGGATTGAAAAAAGGGTGCAAAGGATTCTAAGGGACCTACGGCGACGAATGGACAGCCAGTTAAGCTGACGACGGTAGAAGGAAACATGGTCATACTTACAGAGACCGAAAATGAAGCGTTTGCAATTATTGAGGAGACGGTCCAGTTTATCAAGGGATTCCAGTGTAATATTGGTAGTGCACACATCACCATAATCAATAATTGGCAACATTGGTCCGTAAATAAACATTGGATGAAACATCGCCAACCCGCATGCCAAGCGTGGCGATTATGGCAAATTGGGGGAGGCCTATGTCCAGCAGTGGACGTCCTAGGGCTGATATGGTGGTGGTGGTGGTACTACTAAAAACTTTATTTCATATTTATAAATCGAGGCAAAGATGTAAAGCTATTGACTTAATAATCATTATTTGGATATAATTTCACTTTTATAAATAATTTGAGATTAGGTAAATAATGTTCGATGTTGAAATGTCATACAGCGTAAATACCACTTCTTGATATTTTACTACTCGATCAGATAAAGGAAGCAAATGAGACGAACAAAATAATCTATATGTATATTATTTGTATAGGTTGCAACTTTGTCAGTGTAAAACAATTTAGTACATATAGCCTGTTAAGATTAAATATTACTAAATAAATGTAGTAGGACCTAAAATACTAAATAGTTACACTTGTACATAGATACTAATACACTTGTCATCTGATACCCAAATAACTTTGAGTACTAATTATTGATATGATCATAAATATGCATAAAACTTTAAAATGTATATTTGTTTCAGGGAAGTCAGTACTGTAAAGAAAGTAATGAATGAAAGAAGTACGTAAGAATAACGGCAAATTAATCGATAAGTTGGACGAAACCAATAAAAGATAATTTATTTTCATTTTCGTATTTATTTTTATAACTAAAATGTATATATTGCTATGAAATATTGAATATATTGTACTATATTTTTTGCATTTAATTGTTATCATAAGCAAGTATCAATATCGTTCGAGTCCTAGTATAAATGTTGCCCATTAAAGCACAGTGGCGACCTCAATTAATTTGTACTCTTTATTGTCAGACTATACAAGTGCGCATTATAAAAGACTAGCTGTTGCCCGCGACTTCGTCTGCGTCTTCGCTCCTATTGGTCGCAGCATGATGTTATATAGCCTATAGCCTTCCTCGATAAATGGACTATCCAACACAAAAAGCATTTTTCAATTCGAACCTGTAGTTCCTGAGATTAGCGCGTTCAAACAAACAAACAAACAAACAAACAGACAAACTCTTCAGCTTTATATTATTAGTATAGATATAATATAGATGATGCAAAGCGCTTGGTTCGAATTAGAGGAATTTCGACCAGGTAAGGACTGCGTGTAAGAGAGGTACCCTTTAAGATTTTTTTGTATATTATTTTGCCACCTTGTCAGATTTATTAATTAATACACTACTGTTCATAAGTATTGAGGCACCCATAGCTATTTCTGTACATATGTATACAAAAATTACTTTCAGAAATACACTGCCAAGTCAGAGTCCCTTGACAGTTTTGCGTGCATTTTGCATACAAACGCACTACACTTTTATACGAACAAGCAATTAGTAGTTATTTAAGTCATTGCAAAAAGAAAACCATGGCACCGATTTAATGCTCAATAAGTCAGCTAAATAAAAAAAGCAAAACTGTCAAGGGACTCTGACTTGGCAGTGTATTTCTGAAAGTCATTTTTGTATACAGATGTATGGAAAAAGGTATGGGTGCCTAAATACTTATGAGCGGTAGTGTATATCCATGCCAAGCATTAACAATCAGAGCAAAGCTTCGGAGAGACAGACGGACATAAAATATAAATATGGGGCGACAATCTTACACAAATCGACTAGTCCCAAACTAAGCAAAGCTTTTACAATGGGTACTGGACGATGATATACATACTTATAATAGATAAATACAAACTTAAATACGCAGAAAACATATAAGACCCAGGAACAAATGCGCAAATAATGCCGTGGCCGGGATTCAAACCCGGGACCTCTAGCTTCGGAGGCAGTGCCACTACCAACTAGACTAAACAAAGGGTTCGTAGTTGACTACGGAATCCTAAAAAACAAGCATCATTCTAGGGGTGTCACTGTCAGCTAATAGCTGTCCACAGCACTTTTTACGTTAACTACGAATAGGGTTAGTAACCTTAGAGTAAGGATATATATAGAGATCCTATGCTAGTTCCGAGAACCTGTTATGTTACGTTATCGTTTATTTGCTTCAAACTATTTGACATGGCGTAGGCATGACACGAAAGGAAATAAAAAAGCATGACAAGGAGAGCACTTCATATGTCCCTCTCTGTTGCTCTTATTCAATTTAGCACATGATCATCTCGCTCGGTAGCGGTATTATTATTTCACGTCTTCTCAGGGGCACTCAGAAGTTTGATAAGATCCTCCGTTAGTCTCTTTTACTTATTGGTTACTTGAAACGTAAGTAATTACTTATAAAAATGTGTGTTATGTATACTCGTAACAATCCAATAAGCACCAACTTATTGAATTGATTGAGATACGTATTGGTTTATTAGTATTATGTGACATTCGCTTTGATTAGGAAAAATAAGTTATTATTTTTCGTATGAAGTTTATGGTCATATTCGTGTGAAATTTACTGTAGGCAAGAGCGGTAAGCCATGCCATTAAAAAAAGATATCATTCACAGTAGCTTTTTGGCGAAGGAAAACATCGTGAGGTAACCGGTCTAATCCCAATAAGGTCTAGTTTTGGAAGGTTAGATGGTAGACATTTCGGTAAAACTTGGTAAGGCCGCCAAAGAGGAATCCGGGCTCCTCTAGGACACAATTAAATTAAATAAATATAAAAATATTAATATTGGGTAACAATCTTACACAAATCGACCTAGTCCCAAACTAAGCACTATGGGTACTAGACGATGATATACATACTTATATAGATAAATACATACTTAAATACACAGAGAACATCCAAGACCCACGAATAAAATCCGTGCTAAATGCACAAATAATGCCCTGGCCGGGATTCGAACCTCTAGCTTCAGAGGCAGTGTCACTAACAACTAGGCTAAACAGCCCGCCAAACAACTGGGATAGGATCCCGCCATAGGATGATAAATTAATTTATGCTCTTATACTTAAATGCTGCATACCTTGTCACAGTGACAAAAATATGAGATCCCACCAAAAACATTTCATGTAAAATGTTGCCAAGATGACCACATAATGTTTGCCCTGTGAAAAAGATATCAGATCTCATGTAGAGCCAAGCTTCTGAAACTATAGGGCCTAACTCTATCGACTCTAACTTCAACAAATTCTACATATCAGTAAATATGGATGGCTTCGCAGTTTTGCTACCGTCGTGGAGGTGATGCGAATATTTAGTTCCTGATCTGAAGTAAGTAACGAAACAACCAAGCCATACATATTTACTGATATGTAGAATTTGTTGAAGTTAGGGTCGGTAGAGTTAGGCCGTGTAGATTCAGAAGCTTGGCTCTACATGAGATCTGATGTCTTTTTCACAGGGAAAACCTTATGTGGTCGTCTTGGCAACATTTTACATGAAATGTTTTTGGTGGGATTTCAGTTCTTTTTGTAAGGCGGAGGTTCTTGTAAGTACCTTTTAATAGGTTTTTTAGTTACTGTCTTCAGTCCCTTGTAAACTTTCATGTCCTAATTCATAAAATTTCAGCTTTCTAGCACTTCAGGAAGTAGCCATACATTTTGATGATCATCAGTTTGTCAGTGACGAAATCGGTGTATTTTAGATACCAATAAAATCTAAAGTATTAGAGCTATTCAATTGAGACTGTGTATGTTTTTAATTAGTCTAAATTAGTCTATTATTGACATCATATCCTGAGAATATGAACTATCTGGTACATCGGAAACCAATTTTCTGAGGGTTCAAAAAACGACGAAACACTTCGAGAAAAGGTAGGTAGTGCCCTTGAGCTTCGCTTGACTCGTCTTGGCGCAGGCACTACCGTGCCCCCAGATTTGTAGTAGGTTCATTCGACAAGGTATGAAGGGACCCAATAATCAATTTGATGCTCCTTAATTATAAGTATCACTGAAAATTATTGGTTAATAGAATAAAGACATTAAAAACAAAATGATCGTTTTAGGGTTTCGTAAGTTTTTCCATATCCGTCCGTCCGTCCATAGCCGCCGCGGTAACCGTTACGACTAGAAATCTGTATTTTTGGATGGGTATACATACATATCAATCACGCCTACAAAACGGATTAAAATAATTAAAAAAACCGGCCAAGTGCGAGTCGGACTCGTGCACGAAGGGTTCCGTACCATCATCATCGTTACTTATTTTCTTCTTATTACTTATTCCCTGAAGGATGCTTGGGGTCCGCTACCTAATCCCAAGAATTGGCGTAGGCACTAGTTTTTACGGAAGTGACTGCCATCTGACCTTCAAACGCAAGGCGGACACTAGACCTTAATGGGTTTAGGCTTGTCAAGTGAGTAGGCAACTTTGACTGTTAGAAGTTCTCAAGCCGCCCGAAGGACTTAGCTTAACGACTGCTATCATAGACAACAGCCGCGATCAACGGCTTAGCGTGCCTTCCAAACCACGGGAGTGCTCAGTTAGTAATCACTCAAAGCGGTCACCCATCCAAGGACTGACCTCCCCCAACATTGCTCAACCTCGCATACCGCACGTGGTACGCGGGCGCCGCAGGGCCACGAACGGTCCCTAACGCTCGCTATATCTGCAATACTATTCATATCATCCCATTAAAACCCGACTGAAATAAAATTCAATTTTATAGATACGGTTACACAGTTTTTTAATAGGGTAGACACGCGCATAACGATAGTCCAACTCCGTTCCATTATCTATAAAAGCGGCAAAAAAAAGCTGTTGTATGGGAGCCCCACTTAAATATTTATGTTTTTCTGTTGTTTAGTATTTGTTGTTATACCGGCAATAGAAATACGTCATCTGTGAAAATTTCAACTGTCTATCACGGTTCACGAAATACAGCTTGGTGACAGACGGACGGATAGCCGACTCTTAGTAATAGGGTCCGTTTTACCCTTTGGCAGGCCTTTAATATGTTATGAAAATAAGCGATATTATAACGTTATAATCATAATCAATATTCCCCATAACGATATTTTATATGAAAATCATAACCTTATATGATAATGTTATAATATCGTTTTAAGAGGTATTCGTTTAAGATGATGGCGGTGACGACAATGACGTGTTGGAGTTTGACGTACAAGTCACATCACAGCGCACGAAAGTATGGAGACTGCGTACGTTATTATAGCGCAACACAAAATATCGCTACTTATTTATATGTTATATTGCCTTTTACTTGTAACGATATAATGGATACCGCTATAAATGCGCGCCAAACATCGTTTTTAGTAAAGCGTTTTATTGATAAAGTAGCGATATGCGAAAATAGCGCTATTTCAAGGCCTGCCCTTTAGGTACGCAACCCTAACAAGCACCTGAAGAACTCACCGCGCTTAAGCCTTTTTGTTGGGGCTAGACAGTTTTTCAGAAATAACTCAAAAACTGATTGACCTATGTTGTTCAAACCAAAAAACGTTGAAAGTATTTATTAATGTATATCATTTTGTTTTTTCAGAATTTTAAACCTCATAGTTTGGAAATTAGTGGGGAGCGGGCACACTTTTTATCACTATGACAGCTAATATCTCACCAATGGTTAACCTAAATGGAAAAGTTTTTAAGAAACCTTGAAAAAAAATTATACCCCCCTGTTACATGAATGAGGTGAGTTTAATATTTTTTTCGTAATATCACATCATATCTATAGCGGTTCATAGAATACACCTTCGTACCAATTTTCATAATTGTAGTGCTCATAGTCTCCGAGTAAATCGGCTGGGGTTCCGTTTTCGCCATTTTGGTTACGGAACCCTAAAAATGGTACATCCCTTACTTATAATGTGGCGATGAAATCTTCTTTCATTCTAAACCCATCGTCTTGGGGATCTTTAGATAGCGATTAAAAAGATTAGGAGTTGTCTTTTACCAGTTTTCGATTCAGCTATTCGTTTGCGTGATATTCTTGGTTGGCCGCTTTTTAGAAAATACTTCTTCAAATTCTCCCATCTATGTATGCTTTTTTTTCGTTTATATTACAAAATGTATTTATAAGAAGTGGTCATTATTAAAGTAGTCATTATGCTGCAATGCACGCCTACAGCCGAAAAAAATGCAAGAACAGCCGAAAACGGGTGAAGCCCGCGAGATACAGCAAAAATGTTCCGTGTACTTTATGACAGTTCACGATGTTCGTTACCGGCTATGGAAACTGGTTCGAACTTACGCAGACCAGGAGCAGGCGGACCCAGGTTTGCGACGGCATGGGAGGATCGATATAACACTGTGTTGTTAAATCGATTTCTTACGGAACTGCATTGTCACAAATATATGTACGACTTGATGGGAGCAACCATAGTGCTTGAACTGTAAGACGGCGATTTAGTGAAGCTAATTTGAAACCATTTAGACCAGCATATACTCGTAGTCCTAAAATGAAGCATCTTACAATAATTCACTGATTGTATGGAAAGTTTGACAAGTTCCTACATGATAACAGCTGCCGGCGCCATATTTAACATTGATCAGTCTGTAATCGTAATTTGGTGCAATCCACTCTAATATTGGACGTTTGAAGATTTGTCAAGAGCTGTATCCTCGAAATAATTAAAATTTGTGTTGTATCAACACGACGAAAGAGTACAGGTGTACAGAAGACCAGAAGATGAATTTTTGCGAGCATGATAAATTGAAGAAAATATTACGTAGGTACAGTACTCGTATGGGCTGGAAATTATGCGGAAACCCGAACAGAGCTAGTACTGATTGATACAATAGTACTATAAATGCGGAAAGATACGTGGGAGAAATCCTAAATGATCACATCGGTCCATTTATGGCAAGACTCTGTAAGAATGCTATTTTATTACATGATAAAGCTAGGCCCCTTACTGCTAGCGTAGTGCGAGATTGCCAGGATGATGTGGGTTTTCCTTGCATCGAGTGGCCAGCACATAGCCCAGCTAAGCATGCCCGGGACAAACTTAGAAGACGTGTAAGGCAACGAGACTTTTATAACTACACTTCGTGAGCTCAAAAACGATTAGTATAGGAATGGCAAGAAATTCCCCAATAATGTAACAGAAACTTGGTTTACAGCATGCTGAATCGCATCGCAGCTGCGCAGACAGTGCTCGGGGGTAAAATGTCAAGCACTAAAATGTGTTAAACTTTTTATGTTAAAAAAATAATAAAGTTTATGCATTTTATATAAGTGATCAAGCATTTCATTAATATGCTAGCTACTGCTATAATGTAAATCTATGCTATTGACGACCCGAAATTTAGAATTCGAGTGTATTTTATGTAAAAACCTTTAAAAATTGATCTGTCATTTCTACATTTGTCTTAGAGAGTTACTTTTTAGTTGACAGAGGTTGTTCAGTTTTATAAATAAGGCGGTTATTTTGCTCAGTAATTAATTAACGAGTTAAGTAGCTGTTTGATATTCCGTTAGAAAGCAGGTCGCCGATGCTTTATCCTACCATCATTATGATCAAAAACATTGCGTGGCTATTTCCAAGTACATTAACCTATTTTAACGAATTTTAACGTTTTCTTAATTATCTTATCCTCTTATCAATTTGGTAACCATATAAAGAACAAAAAGGTAAAAGTACAGGTTAAAATATTCGCCAGAGAAGATATTAAAGAATCGTTAGCTTTTTTATCTTAAAGTCTGGCAGTTTATGCAAAAATAATGTCGAAATTGCACAAAATGCCCATTGTTAGTTAAATATACATACTTCTTGAACTAAATTGCAATTTACTAAGTCCTCAATAACGAATTCGCAATGCAACTTAACTTTATAAAAGTCTTACGTGTAAAATTAGAATTCCATAAAAATAGAAAGTATCCTTATAGATTTACAATGCGTTAACATGATAGTAAACGGCTCGTAGATTTCGCGCGTCCTAAGCTCCTCGGCCCAGACACAAAAGACATATAGGAATCTTTGTTTTTGGTGTGGCTCCTCAGTACGAGGCTCCGCAGCCGCGGCCCATTAGCAGGAGCATACAGCGTATCGCGCTGTTGGAAAACGGACGAGATAAAATGGCGGTTGTGGCCCGGGATCACGCTGCCTAAATGAAAAGTAAAAGTGAGCGTATCTCGCTCGATACCGCCCTACCTGTTGCGACGCCACCTCGCCCGTCTCACGCCGTACTCAAACTTTTACGCTTTCCGTCTGCGCTCTCGCGGCGTGCCGACGGGAGTACACACCACATATCTAAACTGCAACCACTCACCTGAACTGCCAGCCTGGGTCGCCTCTGCTGGAGCACCCGATAATTTTTTTAAAACTTTTGAAAAAGTTGAAAACAGTTTGAAGCTTGTTATTTAACTGTTGGGCGAAACTACATTGCGGTTCGTCCGCACGGTCGCGAGTGAACTGTCGAAGCTTGAAGCGTGCGCTCGCGAAGGCAGCCACAGAAACAGTGGAGGTACTCGAGGCTGGCTCGCTCAGACCTTTCCCCCTGCCCCCGTAGCCCGCGGGCGCCCTCCACCATCACCTTGCCTAAAATCACCCCATCATGCTTATTCTAAATACAGCCGACACAATACATTTTACGTTGGAAATATAATTGAAATTATATTGTTATTATTGAAAGTTTAAAAAAGTATATACCAATATTACAAAATAAATATAAAGTACCTTATTAAAAAAAAACGCATATAATGCCTATATTCGTTATTTATCGTTTTACCATGGGATAAGTAATATTTTGTCAAGTGGAATGGTCGACCTCGCCCGAGCATATTTAATTTTCGGAATTAAAAAAATTGTTGGATGTAAAAATAAATACGCTGTGCAGATAATCGAGGATTCACGCCAGACGAATTCTATTTTTAGATACCTCATAGCTTTACGTCAAATGAACCCACCAAAACATTTCATGTAAAATGTTGCTAAGACGACCACATAAGGTTTGCCCTGTGAAAAAGATATCAGATCTCATGTAGAGCCAAGCTTCTGAATCTACACGGCCTAACTCTACCGACCCTAACTGCAACAAATTCTACATATCAGTAAAAATGTATGGCTTCGCCGGTTCGCTACCGTCGTGGAGGTGATGCGAATATTTAGTTTCTGATCTGAAGTAAGTAACGAAACAGCCAAGCCATACATACTTACTGATATGTAGAATTTGTTGAAGTTAGGGTCGGTAGGGTTAGGCCGTGTAGATTCAGAAGCTTGGCTCTACATGAGATCTGATATCTTTTTCACAGGGAAAACAAGAAATGTTTTTGGTGAGCTTTCAGTTCTTTTTGTAATGCGGAGGTTCTTGTAATAATAAATAATAAATAAAACGTCTTAAATTACATTGAGAAATCGTCAGTAACGATGCGCCATTACATATTAAATTAATTTTGTACTAAAGCAGTAACGCTGCTAACGAAAATTTCATATTAAAGGGAAAAATTAAAAAAAAAATGGCCCGAGCAGGATTTGAACCTGCGACATCTGGCATACGCGGCCAATCGCTCTAGCCTCTGAGCTATCGGAACAACCAAGCTCGTCCACGAAATCCTTCAATAGTTCCCTCTTTACAACGCCTTAGGGAGGCGTACACCGTACAGCGACATCTACCGTAGAAGACTTAGGCTTCTATTAACGGCACCAACGTCTCAAATTACATTGAGAAATCGTCAGTAACGATGCGCCATCCCATACTAAATTAATTTTGTAGTAAATCAGTAACGCTGCTAACGAAAATTTCATATTAGAGACTTTGTATGTTTAATTAGTCTATTATTGACATCATGTCCTGAGAATATGAACTATCTAGTACATCGGAAACCAACTTTATGAGGGTTCAAAAAAACGACGAGACACTTCGAAAAAAGGTGTAGTGCCCTTGCGCTTCGCTTGGCTCCTCTTGGCGGGGGCACTACCGTGCCCCTAGATTTGTTGAAATTCATGGATTTGTTGGAAATAGGTATGTGTTCTTATACTCGTGTGTAAATAACTACCAACTAAGTTCAAAATTAGATTAGTAACTATACAAGAATGCATAATATAGCTTCCAATCAATAAAACTTTAATGATAACTTCAGAAAAACCCAAATATAAAGCAAGATATAAAAAAATGTTTAATAACAGATCCCCAGGAGTTTTTCGTCCTTTTTATTATATATATCTAATGAAAATTGGATACGATACCTATGAGTATTATTCTCGAGGTCAGATTCTTTTAAACATATTTTACACAATTTTAAATAATATAGATTTTTTGTCGGTTTAAGCTCATAAACTAAACTGTTAAGTCATGACTCATGACCTACTTTACGCATTCTAATTTGATTTTAATGTATTTCACAAGCTCGTTCAGACATGTTAATTTGGCGCTCGTACCTATACACATTGAAATATCTAAATCAAATTACAGGAGAGGGGGGAGGGGGGATTCAGGCAATTGCTCCCCCCTGAAGCAATCCCTAGGTGGTCTTTTTTAAGTATAAAAATGTGTACACACCTCGCTTGCCTGATAATGACGCCTTGACTCATACGTATCAGTCAACCCCCACTGAACCTAAAGCTTAAAGCTGATGATCTTCAGGTATTAATATAAAACCAGCCTTATGGCCTTACCTATTAAGTAACAAATATCGTAACAAATCAATTTAAGCTGTCAAAGAACGTTGTTGTGAACTTGACATTTTTTCACATTCACGTTATTACTGGAATATCATTATTTATTATAAAGATTTTATATTTCAAGTCACACATTTATAAGAAGCGGTACCTATATCATAAGGTTATTCAGGCGCGCAAATTACCCACTCCCGGCTCGGAAAAAAACACAAAAAGTTTCTGTGAAAAAAAATACATTTTTGTCATAAACTTTTATTGCCGACCGTATTTTTTTCCACAGTCATCACATTGCCGGCCGTATTTTTTTCCACAGTCATCAACTACTCGTTGAGATGGTTCCAGTGA
Organism: Notocelia uddmanniana; assembly: GCA_905163555.1. Lineage (NCBI taxonomy): Eukaryota > Metazoa > Arthropoda > Insecta > Lepidoptera > Tortricidae > Notocelia > Notocelia uddmanniana. Next base: position 56,792,634 of record LR991052.1, read on the forward strand.
GCTCAAACAGGACGGGTTTGCCTTGTGTAGTTTTTTTTATGAAATAGGAGGCAAACGAGCAGGCGAATCGTTTGATGGTAAGCGTACTGAATTAACGCCGCTCATGGACACCCGCATCACCAGAGGGTTTGTAAGTGCGTTGGCGGCCTTTAAGATGGAAGTACGCTCTTTTATTGAAGTTTAGTAGTTGATAGGACCAATCTACACCCATCATCAGATCATCTCGTTAGCATAAAATTGCATTTACATCAAGCTTACATACTCGTAATTATGCCAAATTTTCGCTCAATCGGTTAAGGATAACTTTTTTTAATCAGTTGCTTGATTTGCATCGTACACACACACATACATTACTCAAAAGCTTGTAAGTAAATAATCAATATCTTCATAAATGTTCAAAATCCACAATCTTTGTTTTTTTTTTAATTAACGTAGCTGGATGCTAAATCACAGTCACCTGAAACCAGTCAAACATTTTGATGAGTGAGTGAGTCAGTCAGACAGTAAAAACAAAATAGTGATTTTCGGACGTCGAAATCTCGGGAACGCTAAGAGGATTTTTATTAAAATCTTAGATTCGGTAATTAGATGAAAGTGTTACAAAACTTTTGAGATTGTATGTATGTCAAATAGATCTTAAGTAATTCAAAAGAGGTCCGAAAAATGGTCCATGTAACTTTGCCTGCATGGCTTTTTTGCTTTGCCAACTTGGCTGATAGTACACACTGCCATGTAGGTACCCATTTCATCTTTAAAATGCCTATAAATGTGAGTAATTAATCGCACAGTTTTACTTTCATTATCTTGCATAAGATCTTGAAATAGTAGTTGTAGCAGTTTCATATTGATGATGATTACCCCTTTGAAGAATTAGACACGAATGACCTTACTTGCTATAAAAAGAATTAAATGATAAGAAAGAAATGAACATACGTGTAATCATCTGATTTGGACATTCAGTTGATGCCTTTATCTAATGACATTTCTCTGACGCATAACAAAGGCGCGTTACTAAATTATGACGACGGCACTGTTAAACAATTCAAAGCATCTGAATTGTGGTTAAAGGTCGAAATTCTAGGTATTTCCGCCATCATCCATCTATTTGATTTATTAGTGAACAATGTAATTCCGTGATTTTCATTTGAGTTTCACTGGTTATTCATTTACGTTTATAGGTACCTAGTTGCTTCCCCCGCGTCCAAGTAGAACTCGTTAATGATTTCCTACAAACTTTCACCCTTATTTCGCCCTCTTAGAGGATGATTAATTGGATATAAGTAGCTTGTCCTTTACCAGGACTAAAACAACTATCTAGAATAAACAGACGAGAAATTAAACATGTGTTCGTTGGTTTCTTAGTTCGTATAATAAATATTAAAACCTGTTTAAACAAATTCAGCTGTTGAATGATACTTTGATATTAAATCTAGAATTTTGTATAGGTCGATTCACAAGAGCTGGCGCGGAAAATGTATGAAACTGACATTAATTTCATAGACATTCCGCGCCAGCGCTTGTGAATCGATCTATAGTAAAAGTAGAAAGAGAAAAATAAAATAAATATAAATTAGGGTATTTTGGGCCTAGAGTATTTTGGGAGTAGTGGATTATGAAACAAGAGTATTTTGCCACTTTCAATAGAAGACATTTTAGGGTATTTTGGGAAAAGTGTATTTTGGGAAAAGTGTATTTTGGGAGTAGTTCGCAATGGTCCTGGTGTGTATCAACAACGGGTGTTTTTGGGAATATGGTAACATGGGACTAGTTTCTTATGAGAAGAGGTGATTATGAAATTAGAGTTTATTGACTATTAGTACGTTTTGGGATTAGTGCATTCGGTGACGGAAAGAAATAGATTGGTCAAATTGACTCAGATATATATTGTCAATCAGTGCAGAAAAGAAAAAATATATAAATGGACTGAGCCATTTTCTGAATTTGATTTGAACATCAAGACCATGAACTGTGTTCCCACGGATCCAGATCTCGATGTTAATAATCCAGATGTGGAAGATACATGTATATGAGAATTAATGGACAGCCAATTACATCAATTCCACACATAATTCACGTGATAATGGCACATACTATTTAATTCCCGAGTTAAATAAGAACAGAAGTCGTTCTAATTTTTCTTTTTCTTTTCTAATTAGGTAGTTAATAATAAACGTAATCCGATCTTTCCTCGTCACTACTCCATCTCAGCAGCGTGTACTCTTCTTTCATCCGCTTCTTTCACTGCGTTGCCCAGCATTCTGATCCATACATTCCTGTCGGTCTTATGATCGTTTTATAAATTTTACCCTTAAGTTTAAGGGGCATTCGTGGATCGCAAGCTGTTCCAGAGACCTGTCGCCATTTCATCCATCCCGTACTTATTCTATTTTGGGTTAATGATCCGAGGTACCGAAAGTCGGAGCAGACTGGTAGGGATACACCATCCAAGGCAATTTGGGAAAAACTGGATAAACCGCCGTAGTCACAGAATAAGTGCTCCGTTTTGGTGCTGCTTATTTTTGATCCTACGTTCTTCATCTTTTCCGCCATTTCACCAGCCTGCTCTGGACCTCACGAACATTATCTGCACAAGAACAACGTCGTCGGCAGACAGCATACACCAAGGTGCTTCCTCCTGTATGTCCAATGTTAGAGTATCCATAACCAGGAGGAACAAATACGGCCTTAAAGCCGACCCCTGGTACAAACCGACAGCCATATTGAACTTGTCGGTTACCCAGCTTCGGACCTGACGTGAGTACTATCTCTGTCGTACATCGCCTGAATAAATCTGACATACTTCTCTGGCACACCTTTTATAGCCCACCACAGAACTTTACGGCGGACTCTATCGTATGCTTTCTCCAGGTCAATGAACACCATGCAAGTTGTTTTTTTTAATATTAGAATGAGAGTGCTATTCTCATCGTAGCGCGCTACGTCGGTAGCTTGTGCTACGGCGTAGCTCGCGCGTAGCACAGTTCGCGAAACTTGTAGAGTAAGAGGTGGGTTGCACCGAAACTTCTGTAATCGCAAGCGATGTAATCTGATTGTACATTTATGGTATAGCTTTCTAGTAAAGTTAAATGTCTGCACCAGCGGGTCTATCATGGTTGCCATTCTATCACTGAACTTATCGTCGTGGATAAGAAATTTGTCACTTTCTGACAAGTATGCGAGTGCGAGAGTGACGGCCATCCATGATAAGTGATAAAATGGCAACCATGATACGCCCGCAGATGTTTCTATGTAGCCCAATGGTTGACTGGTAGAGAATGCCTTATGGCATTAAGTCCGCCACTTGTACATGTTTCTTGTGTTGTACTATAAAGTTTAAATAATAGGTAAGTAAATAAGAATATATCGATCAAAATTAAATCCGAACATATTAGTATTAGGGTTTAATATTTGGTTGATAATCAATCATACCTTTACTTTTAAATTAGCGCCATCTAGCGTTAGTAACAGACCTAAAATTGTAAACATTGGATGTAGGGCAGCTCATAAAAGCTGCCAACAAAGCAGTTTCCACTTCAAAAAGTAAAAGGTCCACTTTTGAGTGAAAAGGTCCAACTTGATTTATTTCAATCAAGCCAATCCTATTCATACACATTCCATCGCCAGGGCCAGTTACACTGCACACAGTGCGACAAAACATTTAAATCTAAATTCGGCTTTGCGAGCCATTATATACGTGCTCATCAGAGTAAGTTGTAAGGGGCGCCGTCGTCGGATATGACAAGGACACATATATTAATTTATATTGGTCGATTCACTCAGTCGGCTGAGATGAAGCCAGCAAGTCGAGTTCGCGTAAATATACGCAGGCAAATTGAGATAGAAAGGGATATTTGTGTCGAATTCGGGCAAAAGGCAGCCGCTTTGTGGGTTGTCATCAAGGACAATTCGAAATTACATGCATCGTTATGCCAATAGCGCCTTAAGTCTGGAGTCTGGACTACCACAAAATTTAATTAAATTTCAGTATATGTGTAGCCTTATGTCGGTAAAATACGTTTTTAATAAATTGTTTGATTGTTTGTTTGCGCAAAGGCCGCGCAAGTTAGCGTGGGCATATTTTGAATATTTTTAGAATTGGTTTTCCTCATTGAATCCTGTTCAGGTCGGAACAACTCATGTGTTCTTATTGATATGTATGGGGTGTTACCAACGCTTCAATGGAATGTCTGATATTGACTTTCACTTTTGACCCATAGTATAGGATCTAATGAAACTATTTAAGAAATATCAACTATGAATATTGAGGTCAAAATGTATAACTCTGCCACTTTTGGAATATTTACACAAAATAATAGTCGAAAAATGGTATAGGTAAAAAACTTAAGAAAGAACCTGTTGTACACGGTTGTTACTTGTGACGTATTTAAATAGACATTCTTTGTTTTGTTTGAGTTATACATTTTAAATATGTAATGTCTAAATCTATTCGAACACGCTACACCTATATATAAAAGGTCCTTTTCTTAAGTTTTTTACCTATAGATCACTTTTGGCTGAGTGTACGTACTTACAAAATCAGCCCACCGACCGGATATTTCCATTGGATGGAAAACATAACGCTCTGTAGAAAACCTGATGGCGTGATGGCTTTATTGTAGCCCTTAATTCGATTCGGTCGCCGAAGAGCGGGAGATGTAGTGTTAACGTGCTTAGCCGTTTCATCGGAGAAGAGTCGTTAGCCGGTAATTTTGTCGGGATAATAGCCTCGCAGGCTCCGCGGCTGCCGGCTTATGTACCGGAAATTGTAGCTGACAGATAACAACCGCCTTTTTACAACTTTGTACTCACATCGTTAGCGCCTGGCTTTAGGACGTTACGTACGTGTACGAAATTAAGCCACCGCTCCTTTAGATTAGGATCGAGGCTAAAAAGAGAACGGTCTGCCTGATGGTAATCAATTAGACACTGTAGCCTATGGACATTTTCGGCTCCAGGACAATTGCATGCGTGCTGCCGACAGTTTATTTATTTGAGAATACATTTACTTTTATGAAAATATACAATGAAATATAAAATAACAACCTCTAGTATTTATAGCAATATTTGGAATAATTATATACAAAGCTAAGGCATAACTTTGCCAAATTTTAAATCGATAGTATAAGTCGTTCCAAAGATATTTAGTGATGTGACAGACACACAGGCGAACAATTCTCGCACCGTCAGGATTCCTCTTATACATTTCTGGTACGAAACGAAATGTTCCTCTTAATAAAATCTAAATAAATGCTTAGCACAAGAATGTAACTTGTCGCGTGCTACAAAAAATTTTTCGCAAACAACACTTTAACGGTGAATAAATACATAATATCGTGTATGAACCGTGTTAACAAGTCTTCTGAATATTTTTTGCGGATCCTAAATATCGAATAACGCGTTTTATATACAAGGTGTGACCTATAATAGGAGCAAAAAATTAAATGGTACACTATTGAGCTCTCCAGTACTTATTTCCAAATGGTTTCAATAGAAAAAAAAATGTTTTTTTTGGGATTTTTTTTACGCAAATATAGCTTACGTGTACTTTTTTACTCTACTGGAATGATATTAATAACCCTTTATTTGAAAAACACAAAAAAATCCCATAAATCACCATTCAAACCAAAAATGCAACAAAGATTATGAGTCATAACTAGATGCTAATGCTACCTCAAGATCAGCATTGAACGCCGCGCTATAATGTCGTGGTGCCAAAATTCATTACTTGGAGGTCTTTATATCGATCTCCCGATTTTAAAAAAGACATTAATTTTTGGGGCACAGGAGTTTACTGTAGATGCGCTAAGGAAGCGTCCTTTAAATATTTTGCTCCTATTACAGGCCACACCCTGTATATAAATAAATACCTATGTTCATAATGACGAAAAGTTTCTTTCGTATCGTTTGTTCGATTCGGGTCATCTTTCGTGAATCTACATGTTCCTGTTACTTAATATGTAGTAGGCCTGCTACTCTTGCCGCTTCAGCTCCGCTGCAATTCACCCGAATGCGGTTGACATTGACACTCATCGTACAGAGGCTGGCTTTGTAGCATGAGGACACTTAAACACGACGACCCCGAACGTTGCGTTAAAACGAGATGACATCATTTAAGTTATTCTAGCTGTCTATAATTATTTTTTTAGACGGAGTTGAGTAAGATTTGACCCACACAAACAAAAAAGACATAAGTACTGACACGGCAAGTTAAATAAAAGCTTGTAAAAAAGGAGTTAACGTACGTATGTTAAATGTTTGCGTTGTCTGAATATACTGTAAAAGTTTTGATTAAGAGTGGTTGCTGTTCTCTATGTCTAACAGTGTTTAGCAAGCTATAAATTATGTACATGGTCGTCCAATATGCATAGTATAAGTCTGGTACAGCTTAATTAGCGACTAATTAGATTTTCGTAAGGTTATCCTATGATATTATAATAGTACATTACTGCAGAGGCCGTGAAGTAAGGGATTGCTGGACGAGTTTGGGATAAACGACCGAGTCGTAGACGAGGCCGGTTAAAACGAGTCCTGCAATCCCTGTTCCGGCCAAGGATTGTATAGTACTTTTCTCAAACGTTTTAGAAAAAAAAAACAATAAAAAAACTACAATGTAAAAAAATAAAAAATACAAAACGTCCAAAAATAGCAAAGCATCACGACAAATAACGGAAATTAAATAAAAACACGAAAAATGTTACAAAATACACAAACACCATTTTTAAAAAAACACGAAAGAACAAAAAAATACTTAAAACATGGAAAAAGAAAAAAAAATTACGAAAAGTACAAAAAATACGATAAACCTTTTAAAAAGTCCAAAAATATCAAAAAACACAAAATAACACGAAAAAACTAAAAAAAATACATAAATACTCGAAAAATTCGAAAAAAAACAACAAAATACAAAAATACAAGAACGATAAAAAAACCGGAAAAACCTAAAAAAATACCAATTTACATAACAAATTAAAAATATATATACAAAATCGTGGCGGTTGGCTCTATGTAATATTTCCTTTATCAGTTGATTTTAGTAAGCAAATTTAAAACGTTAGAGCAGCGGACAATAATGTTAGTTTCATACATTCTCCGCCGCCGGCCAAGAAGTAATGTAGGGAGCCATATACAGGTAACTTCATGTCCTCTTTTCGTGACATTAATGTATACATTTAGGCGCATGTTTGAGAAAAATAAAATAACCTTAAAATCAAATTTAAATCATACGGCGTGTTGTGTACCAACATGTATGTCTTTTTGTTGCATGCAACCATCCAAGCGTTGTCGTTGTCGCCGCCATTTTGACACATACAACATCAGCGCTAGGATACCAATCACAGCCAGTCATTTTGAAATTTACCAATCACGTTTATTTGTTTTGGGTAATAGAAAATCGGCTGATATTTTTGCCAATTCTTATTGGTACAACACTGCGCGTGCGACACTGCACTGGACTTTTGTAGGAAGCTCGCGTTCTATGCTTTTTTCGTTCACTGCTATTATGTTTCAAATACTAAAAAAAATTGGTGGTGTACAATACTAAATAATTTTATCGATTTTTAGTATAAAAAAGATAGGTCTAACGATATTTGACTTATCGCCGAGCGACTGGCTTGCCCAAACAAAAGGACGTAAGTGCCGTGAGTTACATTTGAAGATACGATGTTTTTAACCGACATCAAAAAAGGAGGAGGTTCTCAATTCGTCGGAATATTTTTTTTTTATTTTTTTTTGTATGTTCACCGGTTACTCGGAGGCTAGAGGGCCGATTTCAAAAAATCTTTTTTTGTTTGAAAGGGTGTGTTTTCTAGTTGGTCCCATTGTCATTAAGTCTGGATCTGATGACGGGATCTTGGAAAAATCGAGGGAACTCCTCAAATTATATACCAAGAGGATGGGGTAAGTATGGCTACATCGAAGGGACTCAAATTATATAGCAGGAGGATGGGGTCTGGCAAAGTTTGGAGTCGGTGATTTTTTGGTAAAAATTTACTTGTTGATTCAATGTATTGTATAGTGGTTTTAAATATGGAACAGTAGATGTCGGTAAGGAACCCTTCTTTGTCCGTGATTTGACACGCACTTGTCCGTGTTTATTTTATTTTGGTGAATATTTTTAGGTATTTAACTGGGCAGTCGAAATTTTTGAACCATGCCAAATTATTCCTTTAACGACTAAATTATTTCATAATTATCAAATTTAAAAAAAAACACTGATGTTTTCACGTGAGACAAAATCGCAACGTTAATTGGTTAGACGTTAGAACGTGAATTCTAATCCCTTAACTTGGCAACGTCCCCTGGGTTACCCACACTCTTTGACCGTCTTTTTGTATTTTTTTCTTGGTCAGTATGAGTATGACTATTCAGCGTCAACGAGGTTAGAATTAGGCACATTCTCTATTTCTTGCCAAGTGAACGGAAAAAATCTTTGAAATTCTTCTCTTACGATTCTGCAACTTTTTTACCGTCTCCTTATGTAAAATTATCGTATTATATGTGGTTTCGTTTTGCCAAAGCTATTTTAGTGGACAATAACGGTCATAAAACAGGCAAAATAAATGTGACTCACAAAACTACTCAAATGAACGGGCTTAAAGTAGGGCTAACAGTTACCTTGCCAGGGCCTAGGCAGAGAGTACAATTTTGTACCTACAATGCATCAAGGGCCCGTTTTAGATTTAATAGTTTTAATTTAATTTTGGTTAAGTATTCTTGTATATGTTTTCATGGTACGTAAATAAATATGTAGTTTTTATCTGATTATAATATTGTGTCACTCAAATGAACTATGTGATGTTTACATCCAAAAATCAACAATGGAGACGAAATTGAATAATATTCTTACAATAAAGAAATAAACGTGAATCTTACTAACATGAAATTCGCCGCCGCGAGACATACTGCCAGTACTCGTAATCCTGTCCTCTTACGGTAGTTTGAGCACGGATTTTCCTTTAATTCTTATACATAGAGGTATTATGTAGAAAAGGACAGTTTCTGAAAAACTTTTCCTTGACAAATTAACTAATAACGCAGGCTTTCCACCGCGTGCGTCAAATTGATTATATCGTGAGCACCCAAGGTTTCATTTTAAATAAAGAACTAGAATTCATTGATTGTTATAATTAATTTAATGAATCATTAGTTAAGTTAATCGCAACAATGTCAATTTTTATTTAAAATTTATATAAAACACATTGGACACGCGGTTATTAAGTTTGGTTTTACTATAGTAATGTAGTTTTATAGTACAACACTGAGTATTACTGCAAGTTTTTGTGACTGGTTCATGTGTAATACCAGTAGTTACACAGTATAAAACGTCAAATCCATACAAACGTGAAACGTCCGCTTTGACGCACCCACACAGACACACGTCATGGAGGTCTCGGGGGGATTCGACCACGTGTGCCGCGCACGTATCGCGTAAAATAGTTGAAAAAGTTTTTAATAAACGAGCGCGTGCTGGTCACTATTCTGATTTGACGTGACATAACGTGACAAATGATTTGATGAAAATGCGATTAAATATTTGAAATAAAAATGAGCCCTATCTAATATTGTGTGGTTTACGTTTTATGAATTACTAGTTTTTTCCCGCGACTTCACCCTCGTGGAGCTCGTTTAATCACCAGAGTAAATCGCTATTTAATTATTTCAGGCGTTTGCTTGATTATCGCTTTCACGTACAAACGTCCAGTCGTCCACCCTTCTTTTCTCTTCCTTAAAGGATTATTTCCGGGATCGCCTCAAACTATCTCCATGCTAAATTTTTCCTCAATCGGTTTGGCGGTTTAAACGTAGATTATGGCCTGAGAAGTATTTTGGTCTGATAATACAAAATGTATCGAAGGTAATGCATAAATGTTAATATAAATAAGAATACTCAATTTAATGTTGTCTGTTATGATACTTCACCCTTGTATTACAAAGAACGTAAGCAAAGCCGTGGGATATAACCAACTTAGAATAGTTGATAAGCCGACATTTTTCATTTAAAAACTTCAATATCTCAAAAACGGCCTAACCGATTTTGACGAAATATATTTAAGCACCAGTTTCGTTTTAGGTTTAGCCGTTAGGGAGCTACAATGCGACAGACAAATACACAGATATACACGTTAAATTTTTAGCATCCCCCTTTTTCGTTGCGTTGGGGGTTAATAACATCAACAAACAAAATTTTAAGTAGTTTCGGAGATTACGTCCCCTACACACAAACACTATTTAGTATACCTAGATTACCCGCTAAATTTCATTTGAGTATCTAAGGAGTAGAATACAAACCAATGTTTTATTAAATATAATAATCATATTAAAATTTACATAAATTGAGAGGTGCAACCCTATCGCTCTAACGAGGCGCAGGTCCAAAAAGGTCTCAAGCGACTGTATTTGAGTTACTGCCTTAAGCTATATATACTGTGGTTATTACCAACAATTTAAGAAACCTCGTCGTCATAGAGCGTTCACGTTCATATTTAGATTCAACATTCCTATAACTTGTTGTAAAACTTGAAAAACTATGAGTTCCTTACCTGCTTATAAATTAAAATTCTAGATAGAAAAAGAAATCCTTTTTAATCTTCGGATACACTAGGCAGTATTTAAAAAAAAGACCATTATAAAATATATAAATGCATGATTAAATGATTGATAATTACCATAACAGCAATTGGAATCACCTATATGCAATGTGACGTCAATTTTACGTCACCGGCACGAAAAGTACGACCCCTGCTGTTCATTATATATACCACAGCCATGATTTTTCTCACAGACTCTGTAACAACCATTTAGCTAGCATAGGAGGGGCACTAGATTAAAACCAGAATTAATATTATGAACACGGATACATTCCGGAACAAAGTTCACATTCTTATTAAACAAGTTACCTTTCTAACAATACCCCACACGATGGGTTTTGCAACAAAAAAACTATACTTAAAGGTTTCTTGTTTACTACGGAATCCTAAAAAAAGAACATACAATCGAATCAAAGCAGAAGAACCTTCTCCTTTTTCTGAAGTCTCCAAATAACTATACTGTAAGGAACGAAAATGATTTCATGACATCTTTCTAACTCACTATGAATCGCCATAAATACCTATATTACCTATAAGAATTATACGCAAGCAAAATATACTCGTAGTAGTATAATAATGTTAATGAGGGAGAAGCTTTGCAAGTTAGTTTAGTGGTATCATTACCTCCTATTTGTGGCTGTTGCTAGAGGCTATAACTACGGCTATTTATATTTAAGAATAAAATCAGCGGCATTTTAATTAATAATTTCCTTATACCTAATATTTTTTTCTAAGCGTTTATAACATACTTACTCTGCTTCTTAATATGAGCGATAAGGACAACTATAAAACATCAGCGAATATCCCAACAAAAAACTCATAAATAAGAAGTTATTTGAATTTTCCCTCTTTCAAAACTTATAACTAATCGTAACAAAATTTGTATTCCTAATAAGAAAACTCTACCTTCTTATATCAGACTTGCGATTAATGTTGGCGAATTGTAGGTACATCGCCATCACGTATACTCGTATCGGAGCTAACAATGTGCTTAAAAGTATCTGAAGTCGAGTCCATTGTCAAAGCGCTACAGAACATGTTCCGATATTATTGAGCACGTAGAAGAACTCGCGATGAGTTTTAAAACGCAGTTTCACTATTTCAAAGGTCCTACTTAGAACGTTTAAATACCATAAGAATAAAAAGAACAAAACAGTCTAACAAACATTATATTTTAACTAAATATACCAATTTTTATATGATAGTTTTAGTATTTAGTATTCCTAACGAGGAAACATTCGAGAACGTTTGTATAGAGATTTAAGCCCTCCACCCCTCTCTTCAGTAGTCCAGCTGATTTAGGTTCCTTCAAAATACAACAGCCATAACGCTAAGATGATGAGAAGTTAAATCTTCATTTTGTCCTATATGTATTGCCCGGATCCATATTCATGCCTTGGCACCGGTTAGCAGAGCTACATTTTACATGGAAATTTGATGTAGATGACCAAGCACTTCATTCTATTTTCGCACATGAACGTGCATATCAATATGTATTGCCTAGTAATAAAAAGTAATTAATTTATTCCATAAAAAAATTACAATCGTGTCGGAAATATCGAACTAATATAAATTACAAAGTACAAAATCACAATTCTATACTAACTAAAATAAATTCTCTAGATCGACTCTGGGATTTGATCACATGACTGGATTTTTCTTGGGAAAAGATGAAGAGGAGTAGGTATTCTAACATTCTGCGTGATTTGATCAAATCTGCGTTGTGATCATATCCTTACGACATAAATATTGTACGAGTAGATGCCTTGCCGAAACGGGTGTTGATTTACACGTCAAGTGATAGGTTACAGGTTACACGGTGGATTCTAAGTAACAGAAATTGTCAACCCTTGCTGAGGCGAATCGTCTATCATTACCGTTGGGTTTTAATCTACGGCCTGAGTCATAATTACTGTCTTCTGGACAGTTATTGACATATAAAATTGCTTACACGCCGCATTGAACTTGTCGACCATAACCCGAAGTTCCTCTGACGAAGTTGCAACGAAAGCGGCAAAGTTCACTTCCCCTCAACCTGGATGGAAGACTGTCAAAATCGTAACCATTGGAGAGAGACCCCATGTTATGGAGTAGTGGAGTATGACAAAACTTGGTTTGATCTCTTATCTCACAGGAGTGAATTAAGATACCAACGCGCAGCTCTTCCTCTTTCAATTTCGGGCGAGATATCTACGTGTAAATTAATGCGGCCGCGGCTGTCGCTCCCGTATCGCTCTTACAAGTCATCAAGTGGCGCGCCTCAAATATGGACACTGCTTAAGAGGCTGACAAGCGCCAATGACCTTGGCTATGTCTGTCTGCGTCTAGTTGCGCCGGAGTGAGAGAGAAACTATATACTTGCTTTACAGCAGATAATCAGAAATTTAATCATAAAATTAAATATATTCACCACATGTGTAATATAAATAGTCTGTGCTTTAGCTTTGCGTATGTTGGAACTGTGTTTTTAATTTTAGATATTTCAGTTGAAAAAAAAGGCATTATGATTATTTTAAGATGATTTTAAGACTTTTTTCGATCTACCCGATTTTTTTAAATCGTGTTTTGGAATCGTCCACACCCGTACCCTTTGAATATAATGAATATTAACGTGTATTTTTTACCATTACAAATGGTTTTTGTTTTATCACCATTTAAAAATGGCAATTTATCTCTATTCAGCGTCTTAAATCATCTTTTTCCAATTTATCTATATCCAATATGTTCCTTTTTCAGTGCCATACCTATACTGCTAAATATTTCATTAATTTGATAATTTTAATTAACCTAACCTTCTTTGAATATTGTTTAAAAAAGGACGATCATAATATAAATTATTCAAAATTCACTTTGTGTAGTTTTAAGTGACGTTGTATATTGTGAAATAAATAAATCCATGTACACATACACTAAGTAGTAGGTAAAACTTACAATAACAACAAACAAAAAACCAATAAACAAACAATAACAACTTATTTAATGTAAATATTAAGTGCCATTTAATTTGTGTATACTACCTATGTTTCGCAAATAAATTTTCTGCTTCTGATATCGTTTATATTTTTACAATAAACACAGGCCCTAAGATTGTCAACTGGATAAGGAAGTGTAAACCGCTTTTACCATGTAGATACCGTTACAAGCAACCGTTGGTCACCCCCAGAGATGCCCTGAATTTGTAGTAAAAGGGAAATTTCTTCAGCGCGTTGTAATAGTCCTGATTCTGCTCCGTTTCTTTACTCATGTGCCGAATTGTGCCCTCGTTAGTACTACACCTAGGTAGGTGTAGGTAGGTACCTACCTAGCCTACTTATGTACCTAGGTTAAGTATTATAAACCATTTCCAAGAATCCATTTACAAGATTGTACAAAATGTACATTAAATAAACGAAATACGTGAATATTCGGTTGGGTTGTTACAATCGGTTGGGTAGGTATTTCATCATCATCATCATGTCAGCCAAAAGATGTCCACATGTCGCTGGACATAGGCCTCCCCAAAAGACTTCCACAATGACCGGTCCTGCGCCACCCGCATCCAGCGCCATTACCAGGTCATCACTCCACCGTGTGGGGAGCCTGCCCACGCTACGCCTTCCGGTACGTGGTCGCCACTCGAGAACCTTTTCGCCCCAACGGCCATAGTCGGGTAGGTATTTACCCGACCGATAATTTTTAATTTCTTAACATTATTATACGATACAAGTATTCATACCTTCGCTGTCCCACAACTTAATTATAATGTGTTTATATATGTTTTTTCCCTTTATCACAAACACATTTTTTATAGAACGACGGTTGCAAACAAATTTACTGCCTGCCTGATGGTAAGGAAATACCTACGCATATGGTTACTTGTGACTCCGACAGAATCCCAAGCGCGTTGCCGACATTTCATTGACTTCAGGATTCGTGTTGTTGACGGCTAGAGATATACGCCGGTCCCACACTCTCAACACACCGCTTCCTCGGGTGCCCTGAGGTCCTTACTTACCACCAGGAACACAACACCTTCTTTTTTTTTTTTTTTTTTATTAAAAATGGGATTGCTCTTGGCCAGCATCTAGCCAGGGGGCAAAGATGAGGCCGACGATGAAGCGAGCTCACCCAGAAGATGCCTATTCACTCGTGCCTTAAAAAGGTCCAGGTTATATGAACTCGAAAATACAGACGCCGGCAGAGAATTCCAAACCTTAGAAGTGCGCATTATAAAAGAAGATGCAAAGCGCTTGGTTCGAACTAGAGGAATTTCGACCAGGTAAGGATGGTAGCCAGCCGTACGTCTGGATGTCCGATGGAAGAAGGGGGAAGGCGGTATGAGCTCATGGAGCTCCTGAGCACACTCACCGAAGTACAGTTTGTAGAAGACGCACAGACATGCTACTTTGCGTCGATGTGCTAAGCTCTGCAGCTTATTTCCCACTACCGTACTGCCGCCAATGAGCCTCCTGGCTCTGCGGTCCACCGAGTCGAGTGCGGCAAGTTGGTACTTAGCCGAGCCATCCCAAAGGTGACTACAATACTCCATGCAAGACCGGACTTGGGCTTTATATAAAGATAGAAGCTGCCCAGGGGTGAAGTATTGCTTGACCTTATTTAGGATGCTCAGCTTTTTGGCCGCTGTTCCGGCTTTGGACTCGATGGTAGTGCCGAAGTTAAGGTTTGAGCCTAACGCCATGCCAAGCAGCTCGAGATCGTTGGCTACAGACACGGTTGTACCTCGGAAAGTAGGAGCCAGATTAAATGAGCTCCTTTTTGCGGTAAACAGACACGCTTGCGTTTTGGTGGCGTTGAAACTAACCAGATTGTTATCACCCCATTGGGAGACAAGACTTAAGGTTGAGTTAATTCGCTCTACCATTGTCTCTCTCTCAGACTGAATTTCATCACGGCCAGCCCCCGTGCTGGACAAATATCTCTCCATGACCGTACTGTCATCTGCGTATGCGACCACTCCTGGTAGAAGAAGGTCGTTAATATGGAGCAGGAAAAGGGTCGCGGAGAGAACACATCCCTGAGGGACACCGGCATCAATGGCCATGAGGTCCGACGAGCAGCCATCAATGACAACTCGGATTGACCGCCCACTCAGGAAGTCAGATATCCAGCTACAGAGGCCCGAAGGAATACCATATGCAGGAAGCTTGCGAAGCAGACTAGCATGCCAAACCCTGTCAAAAGCCTTCGAGATGTCAAGAGACACGGCAAGAGCCTCACCGTGTTTCTCGATGGCCTCGCCCCAGTAGTGCGTAACATACACAAGAAGATCCCCAGTGGAACGGCCCCGGCGAAACCCATATTGCCGATCACTGAGAAGGTCGTTAGCTTCAAGGTAAGTCAGCAGCTTACTGTTCAGAACTCTCTCCATAACCTTACAGAGTATGGAGGTAATGGCGATAGGTCGATAATTGCAGGGATCGGCACGACTACCTTTCTTGGGCACTGGTTGCACATTGGCAAGCTTCCAGGATGCCGGTACGGTATTCGTCTTGAGAGAGAGACGATACAAACGTGTAAGAACAGGAGACAACTCGGGACCACAGTGCTTCAGAACCCTTGCAGGTATACCTTAAGAGCAAGTTTGTGTTATTAAAATTAGTCTTCGTATTTTGTGCTTTTTTATTGTTCTATAGAAAAGTTGGTGTACTGGAACACTTAAGTTCCTCCTTCTGTATTAAATTCTAGGCTTCAAAGCGTGGACTTCATTTAAAAAACCGATTTAATGCGATTTTTATTGAGTTTGCTATTCATTACAAATTGTATGAATATTTTTAGCACAGTAGCATAGATTATATTATAGGGATTAAAACAAATCGTTGTGACCTCTCCAGTTACTTAAAACTTATGATAGTGAACCGTAAATACATTGCACATATTCCTTTCATGCGGTTTTATGATATTACGATATAGCCTTCACACACTCGTACAACCGTGATGCAGTTATGATAGTTCCATTTTGCGTTCAATTTCCTAGTCGCTCCAACTCATTTCTAGTTTCCGACCGACCTGTTACTTCACGTACAAGCATGGTTTTGACAGAACGATTTCAATGTTAAGCAATTAGATAGGATTCCAGCCCAGCTATCGTGACAGATTCATGTTTCACGTGATGTTTTAGGCCATTTTGGCCGTAAGTTATGACCAAATACTTAACTGATTGTACTAGCTACTTAGGCGAGCATTATAAAATTCCATTATATGCTTAATTGTTTTTACATCTTCTTTTATAAATTGGAAATTAATAACTACTCTATAAAAACAAGAAATACCTAATTTTTATATACTCGTACCTAATTTTTAAATACCTAATTTTTATAGAACACTCTCGTGAAATCGCTCTACACAGGGTGTTCTAATTCATCACATCAGCCGAAAGACGTCCACTGCTGGACATAGGCCTCCCTCAAAGACTTCCACAATGACCGGTCCTGCGCCACCCGCATCCAGCGGACACCCGCGACCTTCACCAGGTCATCGGTCCACCGTGTGGGGGCCTGCCCACGCTACGCCTTCCGGTACGTGTTCGCCACTCGAGAACCTTTCCGCCCCAACGGCCATCGGTTCTACGTGCTATGTGCCCCGCCCACTGCCACTTAAGTTTAGCAATTCGGAGGGCTATATCGGTCACTTTGGTTCTGCTGCGGATGGCCTCATTCCTGATGCGATCACGCAGAGAAACTCCTAACATAGCTCTCTCCATTGCTCTTTGGGTGACTTTGAGCCTTCTTATGAGGCCCATAGTAAGCGACCAGGTTTCAGTACCATATGTCATCACTGACAACACACACTGGTCAAAGACTTTCGTCTTGAGACACTGCGGAATATTGGACGAAAAGATGTGCCGTAGCTTCCCAAACGCTGCCCAGCCGAGTCGGATTCGACGATTAACCTCTTTCTCGAAGTTGGACCTACCTAACTGGACTGGTGTTCTAATTGAATCCCGTTAATTGCGAGGGCACATTCCTGAGATGAAATATACTTATCTTCTCTAAGACACTAGTATCCCGATTCATACGATTTCGGTAAGGCTTAAGGCTGTTTTTCATTCGACCTTGGTGGTATATTATTATTAATTTTGTTATTGAATTTTGAAAAACAAAATATGCTACGTAGTTTCTGTGGCTATACACGGCTATTTATGTTTGAAGGAACGGGAATCAATAAAATACCCTTTATATTATATTTCTGAAACGTCAGACATATTAATATATAATGATGATGAAACAGATCACTCACGTGTTTAAAGTCAAATATCGCTGAAATGTTTTAGACCGGTTCGCGGTTCTTTATCATGAGTACTTATCACCCGTGATTAAGGGCCGCGAACCGGTCTGAGTCACGTCGAGCGATATTTCACTTTAAAAACGTGAGTGATCGAGTTCATTATATTTTAACGTTAAAATTGTTTACAGATGTATTGAATAATCCGACCCCATCGTGAAAACTCGTATTACGACTAGACCCGAAGTGGCTATCAGTTATACTATTATCCCCTTATTCATAAACGTCCATCAAGCCTATATTAGTTAACAAGCTGCTAAATTTGGTTTGTCCTTATCTGTCACTTTGACATATATGTTTGTGAGAAAGGGACAAAACAAATTTTAGTTAACAGAGGTTTGTTAAGTTTTATTCATAAGGGGGTTAATGTTTATTTATCGTATAGCAATCATTTCGAACTGTGAGATCTTCGAGAATGCAGTACGGTTACCAGTTTGTTGCCCCCTAACACCACCGACACGTGTAGGGTAACGTTGAGTACCCTACACGTTACTACGAACGGTTGTGCCATTGCCACTTCGACCCCCCTTTGTCAAGTGAGTGGCTAACTTGACCGTTATGGCCAGCAGCCGAGATCAACGGCTTAACGTGCCTTCCAAAGCACGGGGCGTTCAGATAGTAACCCATCCAAGAACTGACCTGGGCCCACGTTGTATAACACATTCACCGCCAGCCACGCCCCTCAAGAACAAAATTGCATAGAAGTGAACACACATGTACGTCAGTAGCAGTGAAAGCGTTAACCTCGCATACCGCATGCGGCGACCTGGGCCCACGTTGCTTAACACATTCACTGTCAGCAACGTCCCTCAGGAACAAACTTGCATAAAAGTGAACACACATGTGCGTCAGTGGCAGTGAAAGCGTTAACCTCGCATATCGCAGGACTGAGCCGCTGGGCCACGAGCGCTCGTAAAATGGTTGACATATTCATGTCTATTAATGTGAAAGTTTATTAGTCAGTATCAAACGTCAGAATGAAAACTGGTAGGATTTTGCCATTTGGCATGGCAGATGTACAACAATTTGCATTGAGTAATAATAAAGTCTGTACTAAGTACCATCTAACTGTATCATGTAGGTAGGTAGGTGTCAATAATTACTATGTATGATAAGATAACGTATGTATAGGAATTTATATCATATCACATCAAGAGTGTAGCAAGATGTGTATAGATACTCGTATAAGGTGGGATGAGATCAAGAGATCTGTTCGAAAGTATTGTAATGTATACCATACACATACATTTGTCGCTAGCATCGCGGATGCTTTCGAGAATAAATTGATTTTATTACGTCGAGGCAAAAATACCTCCAAAATATCAATACATGTTTTTTGAAAGAGAAAAGTGAGGTTGGCTAACACATGGATTGGATGTCTCATGCTCGTCGGACGAGTTCTACTCTACTAACCGATCACAATACCAGTGCACCTTCGAAATTTGAAACCGCGCAAGCTCCGTAATAAAGTCACATGGGTGATCCACAGATCTCTTTACCACTCGTACATGTTGTCCGAGACGCACAGAAATAAAACAGCGTTTAAGATCACATGCACAAAGCTTAATACTTATAATTTGAAACAAGTTTATAGTTTCCCCCAGGTTGGACACCAAGTGGCGATGAAGGAGTATACTGCAGTGCGTTCGGGCAGGCAATAACCCAGACTTTCCAGTAGCGAGGGCGTGTCAACCACAGCTGTATGGAAGTCTTGGAAGTTGATCACACCGTCCAGGTCTATGTCCATCCTCTTCAACATTATATCCACGAATTCCTACAAAAAATTGTAACGCTTACTCATTTTAATTTATTTATTAATAAATATAATTATAGTGTTCAACATTTTATATTAATTACACACATAAATTGCTACATGCTATACAACCCCTCAACCCCCAAGCCCGGAGACTGGCGTCAGTATAACATCATGAATAGATAAAATTTATTATTATATACTCGTATTCACAAAAAATACGTATATCATGGTAGACATCGGCTTAATCAAAAACACCTGTTATAAATTTTACCGTTTAATCGTTACATCGTCTAAGCCGATTCCATTAATACTGCAACACTTCAATGTAATTACCATAAAATGTATACATACATATATCCTATAATCCTAAGCTATCCTATACTATTAAACGAGCAACATTTGTATATTTATTTGTTTGTGATTGAAATCTTGAAAACCGCTCTAACGATTATGATGATTTTTTCAATATACATAGGGGTTTACGAGGGCGAAAAACCGATCTAGCTTGGTCTAATCTTTGGGAAAACTCGTATTCTCTGTGAAAATACGAGCTAAGTTCAGTCGCCCTAGTGTATTGGAGACATATGTACTGAAGTTGAAAGTAAAATTTGAGATAATTTTGGGTGATTTTAATGCACATTCTAACAAAAACTTTGGTTAAGGACGTTTAGAATTTTGTTTAGAAAATGGTCTAACTAATGCTAATATTGAGAAGTTAGGTTTACACTCTGATAGCCCGGCTAGCACGGTAATCCCGACCAATTATATACTCCGACATATAACCGTCATAATTATATGTGCGGCGGAGATTTTATCTCAATTAGTTAACATGCAAATGTTGCAACGTATATTTATCTAAAATCTTGCCAAATTATAAAAATTGACTAATACAAATTATTTACATCCGTTCATTTAGTAGTTTCATCGAAAGAAATTGTCATATTAGTGCTCACACGCAATTAACGCAAAGATATGATAACCCAAAATTCTGTTCAGATCATGTCGTCAATAGTGTTAAGTTTTAAGTGCGGTCCCGAGTGACCTACATATGTTTATGTCCATGACGATTACTATGTTAGAATACGACGTAAAAATTTCGGCATATTTAACGTATAAATAAATGGTCACGTTTTACTGACGACGGTTTATATAAATAAAATGTAACCGAATTTGACGATAAAACGTGACCGTAATAGTACATTACGATACAAGTGTAGAGAACAGGAAATTCGCAACGAGTGGTGATAAATTAAAACACGACCGAAGGGAGTGTTTTAAATCGACGCGAGTTGCGAATTGCCAGTTCGCACGTGTATCATACAACGTTTTATAGTACATAAGGCTCTTTAAAGTTTCGACATATTCACGTAATCTGCTGATTACCGCACTCGTGCGGTAAAGTTGCACCATATGTACTGTAAAAGTTATTATTTTGCTATCATACTAGCCGGGCAGTTATATTAGTGTGGCGCACGGGTCTAGACGTTGGTCAGATCACTGTGTAGTATTTATCGGAGTTGGTATTGAAACCCGTTGTTAATATTAATTTTATGCAATTATTAAATTTATGCAATTGTAACATAATTAGAGGCATTAAAACACGAGTGTGGTTTTATGAATCGAGGCGCAGTCGAGTTTCATAATAAGATCACCCAAGGGTTTTAATACATCATTAAGGTAAAGTTGCAAACACTAAATCATCTACATATATCCACATATTAAAAACTCTTTCGTGTGTTTCATATGCAACCATTGAACCACCGGAAGCATGTTTACCGAGACAGCCGGGCGCGGTTTCGACGGCGCGTGCGCGGCCCGGACCTGGGCACCTACCACCAGCTTTTAATTCCAGGCAGTTTATGGCGTAAACTGAACTGCCTGGTTTAGCTGCCTGGAATTAAGAGCTGGTGGTAGGTGCCCTGTACTGTAAAATTGTACATGGTCTCATACGGACTACGGACCGAGACAGCCCGGCGCGGATTCGACGGCGCACGCGCGCAGCCCGGACCTGCTGTACTGTAAAATTGTACATGATCTCATACGGATATGATATGTCTTGTAGTTTTGGCGCGCGCGCTTGTAGGGTAGACGGGGGCGGGGAATATTGTTAAGCTCGTGTTTACGGATGTTTTTTTTAATACATTAAGGAGGATTTACTATATGGGTGTAGATAACATAGATAATGATGTTTTTTGGTCCAGCCAGCATTCTCCGATGGAACTAGAAATTAACATAAACTTAGTGAGATGTGATGTAGAGTAAATATGAGTACTAGACCGCGAAATTTTGTAATACGTGGTGAAAGGCGTTCAGAATAGGTGACCGAGTATCATGATGGCTGCAGCAACAGGTTGCTGCAGGCTTCATGACTGTAGACAGAAACTGTGATAATGTGGGACATCGTGAGATTATAAATTACCTGTATACCTATAGTAGAGTAATTTGATTTTTTATTTTTTATGTCGGCCTGTTTAGCCTAGTTGGTAGTGACACTGCCTCCGAAGCTAGAGGTCCCGGGTTGGAATCCCGGTAAGGGCATTTGTGTCTGTGGTGAGCAGTTCCTGAGACTTGGATGTTGTCTATGTAATTAAGTATATATATATAATATATACCTACGACGTGTATATATACATACACGATATATACATACGATACATATATATATATATATATATATGTGTGTATATATATATATATCGTCGTCTAGTAGCCATAAGACAAGCCTTATCGAGCCTACTATGGGACTAGTTCGACTTGTGTAAAAAATATCCCCTAATGTTTATTATTAATAATAATAATTGTAGGTACGTTGAAGCATTGACATGTAAAAGTCTGTAAAGCGGAAAGGAGAGTATGTCACAGGATGGAACAAGTATGTGAGTGCGGTGCATAGGGAGGCGAGATTGAAATTTCTGGACTAGACGGTTAACCCAAATCTGGAAGTATACCCAGTGAATGTGTGATAGCAGAAGCAGGTATAAAAGTGTTGCAAAAGCATTCGGACCAAATTCAAATGGATGTATTGGCCTCCCATCTTTCGCACGGTGATTTTGTTATTCTGAAAGGACACCAATTCCCTTAATGTAAGACCTAGCATGCCAGTAAGTGTAAATGGATGCAACGACCCAGCGGAAATAGCAAATATATTTAAAGAAAATTTCAAGGTGTAATCGCAGCTGGGGACCACACTACAGTCGTGTGATGCTGAGTTCGGTACGGTACTGAGTTCAGTGTTCACATGTAAGGAAGTGTCTGATGGCATCCGTCACATGACGCCAGGAATGTCACCGGGGCACGATGAGCTCAGGTTCGAGCATCTGCAAGCCGCTGGAGTACACTTGCTCAGAGTGTTAACAATGCTGTTTTTGTTATCATGCCTACTTACCGCATGTAACGTTGAGGACAATTGCCGTACGTAATAGTTAAAAATAAAACCGGGGACGTGTCAAACGCAGGTAACTATAGGACGAGAGAGTCCCATATAACCCCCAAATGGCCTTCCCCGGGCTGGGGTATGCATAAAGCATTTTCAAACCCTCAAAAAAAAATTAATTATAGGACCATCTCATTGGCTACATTAAAGTGTTATTCGAAGGTGCTATATTCAAGAACCCTGCAGACTCGAATCAATACTAAAAATAACTGACTTTTATTTTGTAATTATTTGTAGAAAAAATCAAAAAAATACCGTAAAATGGGGTGAGTTGGGTCAAAATCGAAGGTTAAACCTGGATAAAAGTTTATTTAAATATATATTTTGATTTATATACAAAAAAAGTGTTCCGGAGGTATGCATTTTAGTTTGTCAATGATAATTTGTTGCTTCATTGCATAGTTTCAACGAAAAATACATAATAGCAGGCAAACCCAGCTCACCCCATAGTTATAAGGGCTAGCAATGGGGTGAGATGGGAAAATTGCTAGGGATTAAGGCAATAGCTTGACTTGTCAAGAGTTTTTTTTATTAATGTAGCAAAATTATGTTTTATTCATGCTCCTACTTAAACCGGTTTAATTTTTTCTGTAAGTGGTGACCCTTATTTTTATGACGTATAAATAGTTTTGTAGATCAATTAAAAAAGTGAGGGAAGAAGGTGGGCTATAGTGCGAGAAGGATCGCGGGGGTGTTTAAATGGTCGGCTTTTCAAATATTAATAATAAATAAAATAAAATAAACTCAGGAGTTGAATAAAAGTCGATTAAACACTCAGTGGGTCAATAGCCTATTTTACTGTATGAAATAAATAATATTCACATTTAGTTAATTTGCAACTTCGTTAATTCCTCCGTTCATTAAAAAGTTTTTAAAATAATATTTACCATTTTTTCATAATGATATGTCATAACTTTTGACTACTTATGTAAATCGACTACCCAGAACTACGAACACCAACTCCCCCCTCTATCGTCCCGGTACACCTCGTTCGTAACACCAACTCTCCCCATTCATGACTCAACTGTCCCCGTTGTCGACCCAACTCACCCACTCATAAAATCCTCAAATGCGTTTGAATCCTTATCTATGTTAATACCATTATAAATAAAGAAAATATAACTTTTGTTTTTCTGTGTATAATAAGCCATGTTAGTATATTAACGATATCCGAAAGGTGGATGAACACTTACTTTGGCAAACATCACATAAAAACAAAGATAAATTCAACTACAAAACCGCCACTTTCGAGCATCAACTTTGACAGTGAATTTGTGTTTCAAAATTGTATGATTTGGCAGCTTAGTGTTGCGAAAAGAAGAAAAAATAGGTATGTCTAAAAATATAATCAAATTACTTTGAGAGCAACCTAAGCCCGAAAATTAAAGTAGCTACTGAATAAAAGAAATTCTGGATTCGCAAGTCAACTCCTCCCGCGAACTCTACTCACCCCATTTTACGGTACGAGTATACATTCTAAACATATAATTGTTAATTTTCATATTTTTGTATATAAGTACAAGTTTAAATAATGTAACCGGACTGTAAATAAATAAAAGACTACCAGGAAAAGATTGTGGTAAGATCGAGAAATTGTTAAGTCTACTTATAACAGCAATAATTCCGTCAGTAAAGTAGCAGGCGTTGTATAAAAAATATTGCAATATCATAGACCAGACACCGGGAGCTAGCCCGCCGGCCAGATAAATACGGGACGTAAAAAATAAAAGCATTTAAGTATGAAAGCAGTCATTTATCGTGGGGCATTTTGTAAAGAATATTACAAAACTCGTTTAATGGATTGGACAGAGTAAAAAAGCACTCTATAGCTTTCATTTTGCAATTAATAATTTCATCCCTTGCCTGGGCGGTAATAAATACGTATGTAGTTAAGTGTTTATTTCGTCGACAATTTTATTTGCGAGTTTTCGTTCCAATAATAAAGATGCGAGCGTACTCTATGCTAATGTTACAGAAAATTGAGTGTTTGGATAGCTGTCTGTCTAATTGTCTATACGTGATGTACCATTTTAGGATTTTAAAAACAGATTAGATTATGTGGGATACCAATTGCTCATATGTTCAAAAGTGGCAAGAGACCACTTTCTTGGCTAAATGTAACAGCCTTGCCATTTAATAGCAGGGTTAATTTTAATTACTTATATTGGTTTAGTTGTGGGCCCTATAACAGGAGCAAAAAATGAAACGGTGGAATATTTTGCGGGCCAGGAATTATTTTCAAGTGGTGTCAGTTAAAAAATGTATTTTTTTAATGGCTGATGTGTATTTTATGACTTCTGTGAAGTGATTTATGTCAATTTTTTTTAAAGAGTGAAATAAATAAAATATACCAAAAATACCCATGAAAACCAAAAATGCAAATCGATTCCCAGCTGACATGTATATCTTTATTTCTGTTTAGAAAAATTATATGCGGGTAGTTTGCATAGTAGTTAGTTGACAGAGGAAATTTATATTATCCTCAGTCTACCCGCATGACCACGAGTGCGGCCATACAAATCTTATTATATTATCTACTCTACACATGACTAAATCCGATTTATCGTTTCATTCAATACCAAAATACTTGTTTCTCCGTTGAATGATGAACATTAAAGCCTGGTGGTTTCAAATAATTTCGCTCTGGGCTAAAACCAAATTTCTGAGTTTCCATCGCTCCCTTTAGTTAGGGCATGAATTTTTCAAAATCTGCCGAAATTAGGAAAAAAACTAATTGATTGTCGGCCTGTTTAGCCTAGTCGGTAGTGACACTGCCTCCAACGCTCTCTAGCTTAGCCCTAGTTTCTGTGGTGAGTAGAAACATTTGTTCATGAGTATTGGATTTTTTCTGTGTATTTAAGTATATATCTATTAAATATATCGTCGTCTAGTACCCATAACACAAGCCTTATTGAGCTTTACAATGGGACTAATGGGATTTGTGTAAAAATTGTCCTATAATATTTATTAATTATTTTCAGATATGACATATGACACAAAAATACAGAGTAGATACAGGTAATAACCTAGTTTAGGTGTGTGTTGATGAGAAAAATCAGTTTTTACCCACTCCGTGAGAAAAAGTAGTTTTTATTTTTATTTTCTATGCCTCGATCTGCCCTTTCATAGTTCGATGACTACTCATAATTCGATATATTTGAACACATTCGCTCTGTACCTTAACCTTCACCGTCACCTTCAATTCGTTACAAAAAAGAGAGTGCCAGAAACAGGTCGATTCATAGTTCGTGTTGCATGTAAACCTTACAACATACAACGACAATGTTAAGCAAGGTGATTTTTCATCATAGTTGTATCTTTGAATCCTTATACGTAACCCGGATGAGTTAGAATGAGAACGAATTGAACGAGTTAGAACGAATTGTTGTCATTATAAACGCGCACCAAAAAGTAAAATCCCATATAATACAAAACGTCACAAACGTAAATTCTGTACAAGTTATAAAAGTGAAAACACTGTCAGGTAAGGACCAGTCAGATATTACTGATCCGTCTCTCTTAAACTTACTGATTTGTGCATTAATGAGAATAGATCCGATGTACAACAATCGTTTAACTTAACACTTTTACTGCCAGCGATTTCGTAGGACTACGCGCGTAGCCGATAACATTCGAAAAACCGCATGTAGCGAAAAGCGCCTACTTAGTGGATTCCTGATACTGAAAGTAATGAGCGATAGATATCTCTTTAGTAGACCCCCAAAAAGCGCTAAACAAATGACACGTTCGAAAGCTCGAAAATTAACCTAAAAGTTACACTTGTGAAGAAGTTGTTGCCAACGGTTCTATTGAAAAAATGTGTATTTACAATATTTTTAATTAATATTTTGAATAAAACAACTGTTGTAGGAAAAATAGAAAGTTTATGATGTCTAATAATAATTCTACTTTTAACAATCATTATCTTTGTGAAAAAACACCAACGGTACAGTTTTAAAACGCCCGGTTAGAAAAATAGCGCTACTAAATTGTTTTCAATTTTTCTTTTCTTCTTTCATGCGCTGCAGATATTAATTAGTGTTGAATATTATAAAAATAACTTGAAAATATTAGTGATCAGTGATGAAAGCTCTATTTAATCAACAGTATGTTTAGTTTTTAGTGTGCACGCTAACAAAAACGTGCCTTTGCCTGTTTCTCGTGCAACAGATGTAAATTAGTGTTGAATATAATATTGTTCAAATAAGTAAAATATATGAGTAAAGTTAGTGATGTAGGCGGTAGCTTAACACCAGTATGCCTATTTTTTAGTGTGCATGGGATATATGGTTCGCGCAAGACACTCATTCTGAAATGTGCCTTAGTGTCGCGACTAATCTCGTGTCGCACTCATATTTACCTGATAATAAAATTACAAAACATGCAGGTACGTAAAAGCTTATGATATCTGAAGTTTAATACGTTCTTACGATTGAGGTGAAAAGGTGTATGTGTCACACGAGTAAATCCATTTTATCTGGTTTATTTCAGCCCTTCGCTACGCTCAAAATTCTAACTCGCTACGCTCTTGATTCTATTTTATAATCTTTCGCTTGCTCGGGGCCCAAAATCAGCACTCGAAGCAAATAGCAACTTAAATAATGCGGTAATTCGTTGACACTTCTTCGAAACTATTCGTACTCGGAGTTTTTCCGACGGGAAAATACTATTCACTACAGCTGTCCCACAGACATCAGAGAAAAGCAGACTCGCAGTATTAAGCCAGATTTTTTTTCATATAGTTGTCTTGTTAATCCTTATGGCGCACCAAAATGAGTTAGAATGTGGCAGATAGTACGATCATTTTTGGCTTTTAATGAATTGTCTCGATTTGAAAGCACACCAGGGTGTTAAATCCCATTTATATTTAACACACCACAGCGTCAATTCAGTACAATTTTCAGTTATGAAGACGGAGACACTGATAGGTGAAGACCTGTCAGATGTCACTTATCTGTCTTTCTCAAACTAAGAATACAGGTAAGGTACAGAAATCATGCAACTTATATGAGTGGATCTGCTTTACTCTGATATCTATGAACTGTCCATGTTCGTCTCGTCTTAGGCACAATGCTATAAATTCTACAATTCAAGCCCCAGCCTGGCCAATTATTCTCTAACTGCGAAGACATCCCATGACGATCATATTCCGATAAAGTTTGGAATCTACATATATTTACGCATGTGTTTTGAAAAGGGGTAGCCAGAGCATATTAAATTTAAACTTTAGCAAATGCAAATAAAGGTGGATAAAATGCGGCATTGTAGTGTCAGGTTGCTATCCCATTGCACGAAACACACTTCAAACCTATCCCGTAGTCTTTTATATCAACACACATAGGAACAAGGAGGGTGGTGCTATTCTAATCCAACACCGGACGGGGCTCTGAGTATTTCAGCCAATTATTATGAGAATAACGGACAGATTATCGTCGACTGGGCAAATATAAATCCTCAAATATTTCGGGCACATTACATGAAACCAAAACTCGATAGAACGTCTGTCACGTGTCACGAACACGGAGCGGACATGTGCTCAGTCACCTTGGACAGATTTGACAAAAGCTCCTACCCAATTATAGTACTTGGATTGAGCGCTATAATCCATTAGTCCTTTTTTCTACTGAATTTCATATTTATATAAGGAAAATACACAAAGCTATTGAAATAGAAAACTACGAAATATCAACTGCGGGTAAAGCTTGTAGTTTTCATCTTCTTGGAATTCAGGCTCCAATTAGCAAATGGAACGTCAGGAAATCTGGGAAATCTAGGATAGTTAACACATTTACAGCAGAACCAACGTCATAAACTTTCAGCTATTGCGCTAGTAATCATATTTATTTCCTAAAGGTTATTAATTGTACACTAGCGAGCTGTAACGGTAACCGGTTCCACATTACTTACTTATGTGTAAGTGATCTACTCGTGAGGGTGCCGCGAGCACATACTCATTTTATAACATTATTATAGTGTAAACAATACTTATTTGTTGTGTGTGAGATGTAATTAGAGATCACCAATGTAATCAAACAATATTGAAATGATTAGCATGAATCATATCTCCACATCCACAGCCTGCCTTAAACAGTACCATGACGTAATTGAAAACGCCTCGGTTTGCTATTTAGGTAATTTAATTTTTTTTTAGGATTCTTACTAATTTATTTCATTTCAAACTAAAGAGTTTACGGCCGACCCAAAGCACCTGATTCCCTCCGGAATAAAAAAAACAATATAAGTACCACAATCGAACCTCAGTGAGCCCAAGGTAAGAGCTTCTATTGCCGCGTCTTGTACCTTTTTTCCACCGTTACGTATCAGCTTCTCGTTGAGGCCGTTCCAATGAGCCCGAACAGGACGGGTTCATCTTGTGTAGTTTAGGTGTTGGTATGGTCACCTTCTGTCTCCATAATCAGATCAGCTCGATGGTACCATAATATTGCATTGTCGCCGAATCTACATAAGTATTTTAGCTCAATCGGTTAAGAATATAAATTAAGTTTCAATATACACCCACACAGACATACTAACCACCACCACCACATCAGCCCTAGGACGTCCACTACTGGACATAGGCCTCCCCCAATTTCATAGGGGATAAATGCCATAATCGCCACGCTTGGCATGCGGGTTGGCGATCGCAGTATCTCCACCGCACTCTAGGAATGCTGCTGCCCATTCCTGGTGGTCTTGGTCGTAGTTTAAGGACATACCCGGGTCCAGACATACTAACATGGCAAGTGAAATAAAAGCTTGTAATAAATAAATATTCTCGATGCCAAAACGATCCCCTTACGCGACCTAACATTTCACAGAAATGATCGGCTACTCGAGCTCCCTACCCAAACCCGTAGTAGCTTTTATGATGTAAGAATTCAATATCAATTATAAACGGAATGAAAACGGTTTAATATTTATTGGTGGTATTTCATTTCCTCAGTAACTCAATTTGCTTGTGTTATTTAAGTCGTATTAATTTATTTTAGAAGAATATTTCTTCGAAATGAATGTTCAATGAGTTAATACAACCACTCATTATTTCCTTTATGTGAATATTTAGCAAATTGCAGTCGTATGTTACTCGACTACCGCAGATAGAGAGAGGTCATGTGACTTTGTTTTTGAAGTGTATGTATGTATGTCAATTTTGTACGTTATGCAGCTTACTTTAAAAAAATTAGACGGTTCTTGTAATTACTGGAAATCAAAAGCTGATTCTTGTATGGAAAACTCTATTACTGACCACACATCAGGACAGAACTAAACAGACTTCTTGACAAGAATAGAAACAAAATATCAAAGAAAATATCAAAGAAAATTATAAAATTAAAGTATCAAAGAAAATTATAAAATTATTATTACGAGTGGAAAGTCACGTTCCTGAAGCCCTGCCCAAAATCTGAGCGTCCATTGATGTTAGGTAAGAACCTCGCGATTGTAAATTAGGTATAGGTGAAAAATTAACTAGTATTAGACGGTTCTTGTAACTGCTGGAAATCAAAAGCTGATTCTTGTATGGAAAACTCTATTACCGACCACACATCAGGACAGAACTAAACAGACTTCTTGACAAGAATAGAAACAAAATATCAAAGAAAATATCAAAGAAAATTATAAAATTAAAATATCTAAGAAAATTATAAAATTAAAATATCAAAGAAAATTATAAAATTAAAATATCAAAGAAAATTATAAAATTATTATTACGAGTGGAAAGTCACGTTCCTGAAGCCCTGACCAAAATCTGAGCGTCCATTGATGTTAGGTAAGAACCTCGCGATTGTAAATTAGGTATAGGTGAAAAATTAACTAGTATATCACCTGTTGTATGTAGTTGTGATGTGTTCGAATAGGCGTTTGTTTTGTTTGTGTTGCACATTTTAAATATGTAATGTCTATTCGAACACGCTACAACTACAAACAACAGGTCAACTTAAATTTTTTACCTATAACACATTATGACGAAGTGATACATTTGCCAAAAATGACAGGTAATAATAATAAATATCATACTAATAATCCACTACATAATAACTAGGCGAAATAAAGAGTTGCTAGGCAAATGAAAATATGGAAAATGTTAGTCGACGACGTGAATTAACAGGAAACAGTTGGTTGTCAAATGATAATCGGACAAACATATATACCTAGTTAATTAGTTAGGCGAAAAGGATGTACACTTTTTTTGCTGATTACGTTAAATTTAATTTGGAATGTGCTCAAGTATTTGACATTTTATTTCCTATACAGGTAATCTAATTTATCTTGCGTTCACATCGTAAATCGATAACATCGTCGAATGAGCCAAAAGCTGAAAAAAAACACTAATATTTTTTATGAGCAAAAAGTTCTTAATAACACGAATTTTACATACCTACATACGTCATGAATATCATGATATTATGCATTGAAAATTAGACGTAGTTATGCGATTATCGAGAGACATTGGATTTGGTAGCGATTATCTGGTGTGGTGTGTTCAAAAAGTTTACATTGTTAAATTGCACATTCGTGGGATTAGTTACTTATTTAAGTAACTTTATGCTTATACAGTGGACCACAGAGATATGTTTACAACGATGGTAGCAAATAAGCTTACGGTGGTATGTAATAAGCTTACGGTCCCTAAAGATAAGCAGACACAGTAGCCTACTCGTATGAAAGCTTGCGTCTCCAGATAAATCACAAGCGCGTTCGATCCTTTATTACACTAGAATAAGATTAACGTCGCCGGAAAGTATAAATCAACTTGAAAGTTAAGTTTGCCTAACATTGTATAATCTGCCTGGCTAGCACGGTAGCTTATACCGTCACGTTTTATGTGACGTTTCAGTACGTTTAGCTAGGCTGATGGTGATGACTGATGATGGATGGATCAGCATGTGTGTCGTAAAATAACGGTGGTAACTCATTCCGGGCTTGTCCAGAATTTCTTGTTTTCCTTTCATGATTTGACAAACTAAGAAAAATTCACCAATCTATCTCAAACCTGCATATTTCTAAATGTTAAGCAGCTTTTGGGCAACCGTTTTAACAGCTCAGTTCATTTGTAACACCCGTCAAAGGAATGAATTATTATGCAAACTACTATAACTGCGGCATATGTATACGTATAATTACTATACTGAGTTTAAAGTTCGCGAAACTAACCCTCGTTGCTGCAATCTCGCAGGCGATACAGCTTCTTCAGACAGCCAGCGCCATCTGCCTTTAAGGATGTTAACTTTCAAAACACGTAACTTAGCGAGTACCCTTTTTCTACGCCCAGCTAATAAGAGTCCCCCGCAATTGGGGAAAAGATATTCCCTGCGAACCATTGAGGGCGGTAGTGAGACGTTTGATGATACTATGATACTGGTATCTTCAAACTGTATGCTTGTATTTTAGAGACTGATCCCAGTGAGTTGGTTGTTATATCATTCACAAATAAAATATCTTTAACGTTTTATATCTTTAAATTGTATAGTATTTTCATTGTATATTAAACAAAGTCGTGTTAGTTACACCATTTATGACCCGAGAACGGCTGGATCGATTGTTATTATTTTTGATTTATTGGATTTGTCGTCGCTCTGAATAGCAAATTAAGTATTAAATATGTATATGTAAAATATGTGAAAAAAACCCTTTCGTACGGAACGGGTCGAGAACGGACGAATTTCTCCGGGACAGCTAGTTTTAAATAATTTCTATACACCAAAACACATCATCATCGTAGCGTTATCATTATCTTATCACGGTACAGTCGTATCCTGCAGGACGCTGGGGCTCCGCTACTTTCCGTATTACCAAGAATTGGCGTAGACACTAGATTTACGTTATTAATATTTTTAATAATCCTCTATTTAAATAGATTCCATCAAAAATATCATGAAATGTCAGTCACAGTTATCATTGTTAGTATGCCGTTTCAGATGTAACCAAACTTTTCAGAGTAGTAATCTTGCTACTACTTAAAAATATAGATCATTCTTAGTCTTGAGGATATGGGGATGCGAGTGTGGGACCGTTTCAGTTAGTATAAAATAGATCATTTACTATGCATTTATTTTTAAATCCGATATAGATATCCTTGCTAACACAGAATAGATAAAAAAAAAAAAAAATTATTTATTTCAGACACGGAATCCATAATTTGTTAGTAACAATTACAAACTTAAATCTAATGTTAGCAAAAAATATAATGAAACGTCGTGACAGCTATTAAATTTACTTCAAGGGCCACCGCAGCAGGTCCAACACAACCATAACTACTTAAGTACATACACGCCAATGCAAAACGATTTTAATTAGTTAAGGCTTATAATATCACTTCAATTTAAATGGTTGTAATTTTTAGAAAGTAAATAAACTTAAACCGAAACCGGTCTTGAACCGGTATACAATTGATAAATAAAACACCTACGTGAACTACGCCAGTTATAGACTAGGTAAGTACGTGCAAAGACAAAAATGGCAAGTAAAAGACTTGTTTCGTCTCTTTCAATTTCAGACTATTTCAGCAACTCCAATGTGTGTATTTTAAAATACAACAAGTTAATATGCTACCAAAACATGTTTTCTAAGTAGCCTCTTTATGATTGCGTAATTGAGCCTCCTCGGAATAAATGTGGTGAACTTTTACGTACCTCTTATAAGCGACTTTTTACGTAATATTTTGGGTTCCCATCATATTCTTAAGACTAGCCAAAGGTCAAAGATTAAAGCACAAAGGACATTCATATAATAGCGTCGAACCATCGTCGGTACAGCACTTTGATAGAAACGATCCATAGTATTATTATTTACTTTTATTTGTTGGCCGGTTTAGCCTAGTTGGTAGTGATGCTGCCTCCGAAGCTAGAGGTCCGGGTTCGAATCCCGGTAAGGGCATTTGTTTCTGTGGTGAGCAGAAACATTTGCTTCTGAGGCTTGGATGTTTTCTATGTATATAAGTATACATCTCTTATTCTATTAAATATATCATCATCTAGTACCCATAACCACCATATCAGCCGAAAGACGTCCACTGCTGGACATAAGCCTCCCCCAATTCCATGGGGGGTAAATGCCATAATCGCCACGCTTGGCATGCGCCCATAACACCCATAACACAAGCCTTTATTGAGCTTACTATGGGACTAGTTCAAAATTGTCCCCTAATATTTTTATTATTATTTATTATCATTCAAACTTAAGACATTTTTAAACAAATTTCCCAAAACAGATAGCACCCTTGATATCAGATGTCAAAGTCGGAGTTGTAATAAAAATAAATATGCCATGTTCTCAAAATGCCCACCATGCATATAACCGTATAATTTTTTTACACGTTTTACGCATCATTTGTAATTGTGGTTTGCGTAGTATGTTTTTTTGTGTTACGTCTTGTTCGCAAACTGTATATTTTGTTTTAGTAGGTAGGTGTTTGTCATCGTTCGTTATCATTACTCCGATGTACTCGTATTGAGTATATTGTAAGTAAACCAGATGCTTCACGTCGAGCTCCCAGGATGACATGTGTACCTTATCAAGACGCCAATTAAACGCATGGGCCATTTTAATATAAAACATACTTTAGGAAAGGGATACGGCTAGGTAAAGTTGTCTTCATACCTACTTACAATACAGTCTTTATTTCAACACATTTGCTCGTAACGTGGCTTTTAGGCTCGCAATTCAAGATAAAACACACGTGGGTTTTATTTTATTACGCGACATGTGCTACTCGTATTATGGACTAAGTACCTGGGCGACCGAGCTTCGCTCGGCATTTTTCGTGTTTAGTAATACGAGTTATTCCCGAAGACGAGATCGTGGCTAGATCGATTTTTCGCCCACAGAAACCCCTGAATTGTAAATTTCGCAATCGTTACAGCAGTTTTCGAGATAGCTTTTATTAAAATATACATATACATGAATTGCTTGCTCGTTATCGAAATTTATAACGTAACCCCATTAAGATACGTTGTTATGCGAGGGAGGAGCGCAGCGGAGGGTACGAGTATGTATGAACACGGAGCATACAATAACTAACTGGGTTATACAGTTTTTTTTTCGGCTGTACGTATTCTGATAGATATTTGTAGGTGAATAATAAAGGTTTTATTTTATGAAATTATCAGATTTTATTGACGATGAATATTAAAGTTGAAATCGTAGAGATAATCTTGTTATAGCAAACAGTATTGACATCACTGGAGATCCTTGTGGCGATAGTACTAAAGCGTAAGTTCTAGGGTAAAACCAATACCTATAGATCGTGAGTAAAATGTAAGTGAAATACGAATAGACAGTGAGACAGATAGACAGACATTACGAAAGTATAAGGGCCGTTATAAATCATACACCAATGTAGATAGGGCATTCTACGAAAATGTCGCTTTCCTGATGCGTGTACAGTGCATAGCAGCTACCACAAAGTACAATATACAGAATGTGGCCTGTAATAGGAGCAATAAATTTAAAGGACGCTTTCTTAGAGCAACTGCAGTAACCTCTTG
Organism: Notocelia uddmanniana; assembly: GCA_905163555.1. NCBI lineage: Eukaryota > Metazoa > Arthropoda > Insecta > Lepidoptera > Tortricidae > Notocelia > Notocelia uddmanniana. The sequence continues at coordinate 56,828,175 of LR991052.1, forward strand.
TGTCCAAAACAAAAATATCTTTATGCAATTTGGAGAAATTTTGATCTAAAGTTATGACCTCCAAGTAACGGAACTTGCCACCCAGAGATTATAGCGCGGCAGTCAATGCTGATTTTGAGGATGCAACAAGTTATGACTCATAATCTTTGTCGCATTTTTGGTTTAAAAAGAATATTTTTGGGATTTGTTTTATTAGTTTTTAGTGTTTTTTAAATAAATAGTTATTAATATCACTCCAGTAGAGTAAAAAAAGTACATGTAAGCTATATTTGCATAAAAAAATCCAAAAGGAAACTTTATTTGGTATCACCATTTGAAAATAATTGCTGGAGAGCTCAATAGTGTACGCACCGTTTCATTTATTGCTCCTTTTACAGGCCACACCCTGTATATACTGAGATAGAGATATCAGTGAAATACTCCACACAGATCGTAGCGCTGCTATGATATTTAGTAAGAACTAACCGCACGACCGCTGCATCTCGGTCACTCCAATTTACAAGTGCGATAGAGATAGCACCCAGTAACATCTGGTACAAACAAATTAAACTAACATCTCCTTAGAAAAAATCGACCTTCGAGCTGGAGACCAATTCTCGGGCCGTTCGAGATGATGTCCATTCAAAATTATCTCGATTGACGCAAAGTCTACTGAAAAATCTCAGCAAAATGTCGAACACAGCGAAATTTCTTATTCTAGGGCACGATCGAGATTATGTCGAACTACCATCTCAATGTTTATTGTAATATGTTTTTTTCGATTGTATTAGTTTACAATCGAGTGTATAATAATGAATAAATTTATATTATTTCCACTTAATTAAATATCTCTTAAATCAAAAACAAAAGCGTTACTTATTTACAATAATCTAATAGATAATTATGGTGATTTAACACCTCAAACATATTTACGACTATATGCTCGTTTATGTACTTACGTTAAATGGAATGCATAAAAACTGTTTTGACTTGACACTTTTGAGTCAAAGACAACTTGCAATATTTGAGTGCTGTCAATATTTTCCGTCAACTGCCGTTCCACCACTGAACGTTTCAAAAATATTTAAGACTTCAGCCATTCAATAATTTAAATTAATCGAAATATCTTTCGCAAATATGTTCATTTTGTACTGCTGTAAACAGTCGATCAACTACTTAAGTTGTCAATATTTACTACCACTGGCAGATCAAATGTCATAAAATTTGTGATAAAACCATCTCAATCACTACCGACCACTCGTTGCATCTCGAACGCTGGGAGTAGACATATCTCGATTGTGAGATTTTGAGAATACGCAAATGGGTATTCGATCGACATCCGCCATTTTTTATCGACATATGTCTAATAGACATCATCTCTAACGGCCCGAGAATTGGCCTCCTGAAAGGCCCCTGGCTGCTAGTTTAGTAGAATGAATAAAGCGTGTTACACACTGTAGCGGCTTGCGGCCGCGGTCAATAGTAAATTTAACAGCTAATGACAAGTTTACTATTGACCGCGCGGTCTAGGCCGCGCCAGTTTGTGACAGGCTTGAAGCTCGAGAATATACATCGTGGGCACCTACTATCAATCATGAAATACTCGTATGATTACAGCGAAAGTCGGAACAATGGTAAACCGTCAAATATATCAAAAACAAATTACCTTCACTGCCTCCTCGACGTCATCGTCTCGGGAAGCCTTGGCAAGACTCTTCTTCATTAGCTGGTACATCGTTTCTCTTCGTAAATGGCCTTCTCCCAATAAGTCGTAACACTGTCACAAACATACATTTTATTCATAGCTATCCTGCTCATACTTGAACAATAGGTCTTACGGCCTTTTCCCAAAACTTCGTCACGTAATTCATGACCATAAAAACGTATCTCGCTAGCTGAGCTGATAGCTTTATAGGTTGAAACGCACAGAGCGTGGCGCAGCGTCGTTGCGAGGCGGAATACATCTCCCACTTCCGTTTTGCCGATGATCATTATGGCAAAATCCTTGCAAGATCTGGCGGAAATGCTGATAAGTCTTAATAATGCATCTGGACGTGTGGGGCTTGGGATGAATTTGGACAAGACGAAGGTTATGTTCAATGCACATATCATCCCAGAGCCCCTTATTGTCGGAGATTGAGCCCTCGAAGTTGTTCAGGAGTATATCTACCTGGGACAGATAATCTAGCTTGGCCGAAACAACTTCGAGAACGAAGCCGATAGGAGGATTCAATTGGGCTAGGCTACTGCCTACGAAGCTTCCCAGATACTTCTGGGAAGCTTCGCCAAGTCTTTGCGTCATCCGTGACACAATCCCTTAAAACTAGAGTGTTCAACCAATGTGTCCTACCAGTAATATGACCTATGCTGCGGAAACGTGGACACTTACCAGAGGGCTAGTCCACAAGTTCGAAGTAGCTCAGCGTTCGTGAGCAGCGTAATCCTAATATTTACTATAAAGATTGTTATTCTCACTATATTTGTCTTTACATATTTTTTATTTCAACTATAAGTGAACCATAGAGTTTACTATTTGTATAGTTGTCACATATGCAACTAAAAAACCTGGTTACCGAAACTAAATTCTGGTTTCGATCGGAAATTCGGAATCTGTAGAATTGGAAATCTGCAGAATTAGGAATCGGAAGTTGAAAATCTGCTTGCGGACTTCAGAATCTGTACAATTGGGAATCTGAAGAATTCGGAATCTGAATAATTCGGAATTTGTAGAATTGGGAATCTGTAGAGAAGCGAATCTGTGGTGGAAATCAGTATAATTGGGAACAAACCCGTACCGTAACCGTATTTTAAACACCGATGTGGCCGGACCCTACGTAATGTAACTATGGAAACCTACACATAGCGCCCGTGGCTTAAGACGCATTTGGCTACTTTTTGCTGGTAAAAGCGAATCTAAAACCGATAAAAAAAATATGAATGCGAAAGTTCTGGTTATTACCTATTCACGCTTAAACCGGTGAACCAATTAAGAAAGAAATTTGGTAGATAGCCCAGCCTTTGATCTAATATCTACTTATACGATTAAGGCATGTGGGAGATAGGTAGTTGGAGATCCTGGGAAGCACATAGGATAGTTCTGTCCCGGAGATTATCTCTCGATAAGGTGAAATGGGTGATAGGTTACATGGAGGCAGGATATACAAGAGTTTCGCGCGGATGACCGACGTCGCGCGCCAAACCCAGTCAGCAGTAAATCATAACATTTCATCCCAGCGTCGTAATAATAATCGATAAAGGTCATACGTTTGTTCACTCAAGCCTTCATGATTTTACATTATATGTAAAGTATACAAACCAGTCAACATAATAAAAATCTTGTTCCAGATTCACGTAACTGATCAAACGAGGCGACGTAAACATTATTTTCTATTAGTCTGATTAACATCTTCCGGGACACTTAACAAGACACAATGAAAAGATAGTGCGGGTTCTAAAAATCGTTTAACACACACAGACATACTACGTAGATGTTGACTAATATCTAGTGATCGGAATAGGTTGAGCCGTTGTAACTACTTTATGCCAGAGGACCTAATATAGAGTAGTTACAACCGTGTTAAACATCAATTAAGTTTTATTGAATACCGCTTTTACTTTTCCCTTAGTAATAATAGACAACATTTTATATATTTTAATGATACTTTTTATTGTCCGGCTCGAAAGAATGCAAAATTTAAAGATACACTTTTTTTTATTTGCGAAAATCCTATATTTTATGCGATAATCCATGAATATTATTAGTTTATAAAAAAGGGCGTATGTAATAAACGTCAAACTATGAGCTGAATGACGTCATAGCTGTGTTCCATACACATAAAAAAACGTTGGAAATTATAACCGAACTTAATGTGGACTTTGACATTTTAGTGTGCTAAAACAGTTTTACATATTTATCAAATTATCATACGCAAACTCACAAGTTGACATTCCAGTGAAATGAACTGTCAATCTTAGAGTACCCCAGAGTAGACGTCATATAATAATACCGCTACCAAGCGAGATGGTCATATACTGAATTGAATAAGAGCGACAGAAAGGAATATATCATTTGTTGTCGTTGTAATAGTTTGTCAGAGTTCAAAGATATCAAACGGATAGCCGGAAATACAGACGGTAGACTCACAACACAAATAGACAACGTGGGTACTTGGAGTCACGAACATCTATACTTAATATTATAAAGTTCGAGGATCGGCGCTGAATTTGCTAAAATCTTATCTATATGGTAGAATACAAAGGGTCGACGTGAATAGACAGCGATCACCGGGATCAGTGGTCTCGATTGGTGTACCGCAGGGATCAATATTGGGACCTTTCCTATGCCTTATCTACATAAATGACTTGCCATACCTCGTAAAGACCCACCATGATATAGTATTGTTTGCAAACGATATCTCTCTTATATTCAAAGTCAAACGACAACAACAAGCTAGCAATGATATAAACAATGCTATTTCTAAAGTAGTTAATTGGTTCAATGTCAACAATTTATTGTTAAATGAGAAAAAGACCAAATGTATCAAGTTTGTCACGACTAACGTTAAGCACAATCAAACAAGTGTCATTGTGAAAGATGGGGAATTGGAACTAGTGGATAGTATCATAGTACAGTTTTTCTTGGATTAACATTAGATTCCAAACTCCAATGGGGTCCCCATATTGCTAATCTCTCGAATAGACTGAGTTCTGCAGCTTTTGCCGTGAGCAAGATCCGCCAACTGACAGACGTGAAGACAGCTCGATTAGTATATTTTAGTTACTTCCACAGTATTATGTCGTATGGTATTTTACTAGAGGGCAGTGCTTCAGAGATGAATACCATTATTGTTCTGCAGAAGAGAGCTATTCGAGCAATATATAAAATGAACCAAAGAGACTCACTTAGAGATAAGTTCAAGAACATTAATGTAATGACATTGCATTGTCAATACATCTATGATAATATTGTGTATGTACATAAGAACGTTGTAAATTTCAGGAAGAACTGTGACACACATAATATTAATACTCGAAATAAACACAAACCCGCGGTGCCCACCACTCGCCTCCAGAAAATTAGAAAATCATTCATGGGTAATGGTGTGAAGTTTTATAATAAGCTTCCAAGAAACCTAACTGAATTATCTATTCATAAATTTAAAAATTATGTAAAGCGTCAACTCATATCGAAATCATATTATAGCACACATGACTACATGAATGATAAAACACCGTGGGATTAATTGTGACAGAAATATTAATGAATTAATCATTATGGCATTAGATATTAATATGATCTTATTATTTTCTTTTGACATTTTGATTTTATTCTAGAAACTGTCTAGATTTCTATTTTTTATATATTTTTTATTATTATTATTTATGTTTTGACGATCCTATTGTGAATTTTACTACACAATAATTTATTACTTTGACATGTCTACAACAATACAATATGTATTTTAAAGAATAATAATAGCATCAATAAATTGCTGTAAATAATTAATGTTAATACATGTTATAACTGACGATTCGAAAGTGCTTGTTGCTAGGCCTATTTGAATAAAGAATATTTTGACTTTGACTTTAAAAGCTGAAGAGTTTGTTTGTTTGTTTGAACGCGCTAAGCTCAGGAACTACTGATTCGATTTGAAAAATTGTTTTTGTGTTGGATAGTCCATTAATCGAGGAATGCTTTAGGCTATATAATATCACGCTGCGATCAATAGGAGCGAAGACGCGGACGAAGTCGCGGGCAACAGCTAGTTAGTGAATAAATGAGTCGTCCTTCATCAAATGTTTGATTCGACACCTGTCCCATACTACATGGTGGCAGGGTGTGGTTTATAAGCGCGTATTGGTGCATAACAGTGTTTTAAAATATATAATTACCGTGAACGCGTATGTGATGCGCTCTTCCAGGTCTCCCCGAAGATACAGGGACATGGCCTTTGCGAAGGTGGCCATGGTGACATAGGGCGAGGTGCCACGATCAAGTGCCACCATCACGCGCTCCATCATGTACGCGTCCGTCATACCCAAGCCCGTGTGAAGAACGTCTCGGAAGTGAGCCCTGCCAACGACAGAACACTTTAAGGTGATGCCTCGATTCTTCCCCCTCCGTGTAAGACACAGGCGTATGCCTTGCGCGCACGAAAAAATGGATGAAATACTCTACGAGATGGATCAGGTCGGCTAGGACCAATTCCCCTTACAACCTCTGACCATTTGCCTTGTTCGGCTTTTTCCTTCTTAGAGTTTTTTTGGAAAAAAACAAATTTCATTCATCATACTTTGCTTTATTCACATTTCCTCTTACGAAAGTTTAGACAAGGTAAAATACCGTCATTTTAACTTTATTGTGTCATATAGAAAATAGAAATAGAAATAGAAAAGCTTTATTCATGGCAAACAGACAAAATGTTAAAAAAGTTTTACAATTTTCAAAGTTTACCATGAAATGGTCCCGCCTCAGCATGGTGCTGACTCAGGAGTCAGCGCTGGTCTTCCGGCAGGACCATTGACGGGTCACGATCTGTGCGGCACAGCCAAGTTCACACACACGTACACACTTCATAAACAATAAATAATAATAATAAGGCACAAATGCGTGTACGTGTAAGTGAACCCGACTGTACCACACGGCCTTATACAAAAATTGAACGCATCCAGGCATCTAGCTCGAAGCTAATCTGTGGCTTAAAGTACGACTTTTTGCAAAGGATGCTAGTTTAACTCGTTTGTATCAGATGTCACTGGGTGCTTCCTCTGTCGCACTTACGTATTGGAGTGACAGAGATGCAGCGGTCGTACGGTTAGTTCTTACTTTATACCACAGTAGCGCTCGATCTATGTGGAGATTGTGGAGTATTTCACTGACATCTCTATGACTGTTTCTTATCTCTGTAATCTCTGTATATATATTTTACTTAGTGCTATTTTCTTCGAACATAATAAAATTAATAAAACATACACAAGAATTTCACCGTTTTTAGGGCAAGAAGAATATAATCAGTATAATCACTACGTTTTAGGGACAGGACACAGGTAAGTAACACTTATAAAACAGATACATGATAAAATATTGCATCACTTATCTATCGCAACCTCTAACTTTAAACTTCTGAATTATTTAGGTTCCCCGCAAGGCAACAAATGTAATTAGATGAAGAATACAATTAAGAAATCAGGACATAAACTAGACACAAAGCGAGACAATCATAAGACAGAAGCGACAATTTAATACATGCAAATAAAAACTAATCCATGTAATCGTGATGGTTACCAATGAATGATGTTTAGGACACGGTTACAGCTGCGAATGGCTTGAAGGCAGATATGTTAAATGGGACCGAAAAAGGCAGGTATTTATGTACTTTATTAAAAAAAACTTTATATAATACTGAGAAAGAATACAATATAATTTAAAGGAAGTGGAAAATTCTGGATTTGACTTTATCTCATAAATAGCTCGTATCCAATCGGAGCGTCTCCTGCTGCTGCTGATCTATCTATCTATATATATATTACGCGAAGCCGATCTTTATAATGCCCATCAGATCTACAGTTATGGACCGATTTTGATAAATTATATACCATAGGATTCGTCCCATCCTGCAGATGTGCAATAAGGTCTTAGTTTTTTTTATTTTTGTCCTGGAAAATTACTAAAATGATATTTACGAAAAATCCTGGATGCCCCGACAAATATAAGCCTCAAAATAGTGTTCGATGACGCCGCATACAAGCGAGGGGTCAGCTTACCTTGGTAGAATTGTACGAGGTGTCAAAATTTAGCTTGGTTAACACGTGACCTCCACGTGACTTGGGAACTGGCTATGGTATGATTCCGGATGACATAAAATTAAATATAAACTAAAATGTTTCTGTAAGAAATATCTGGTACAGCATTACAATATAAAACTTTTGAGTCGAGAAATACTCAATATTATTAACAATAAACAAAAGTAAAATTACTAATTTGTTTACAAGACAATACATAATATTCGTTCTAAGTAAGTAGTTTACATAAATGACAGACGTATTGTGTCAACTTTTTTTTTATTGTGCTCTAATTATGTCAATATTAAATTGTCATGGTTTATACTTCAAAGAAGTTGATATATAAACCAATGACGTTTCAAATATACGTCCCGTATATTTTGACTGATATTGATATCTGCCAAAACAATGACAAACCAAATTAAACTTTACGTTGTGAGTTACAGAACTGTTTTGAGTTAATCATAGATAAGCTGCAAAACATTTTGAAAGAGAAGAGGCTAGCTTTGTCTAAGTGTGTCTCTCTTCCACCTATTGCCATACCAATAGGGTGATCATAAGCAAAGAAGTTCAATCAGTAGACGTTACTTATTGGTGGATTCAGATCAAACCGACGAGAAAACAATGTTGCACTAATAAACGTTTACGACGCCAATAACGTATTCGACGTATATGCGTACCATTGATTCGACAAAACGACGAATATATCCGTCCAATGCGATATCAACCTAGATGCATTTCTATTGATAGTACGCTTAAAAGGTTAAATACTTTAACAAAATTAAGACGTCAGAAAAATAATTAAACCCTTTAATTGTCGACAACATGGGAGTTATAACGTACGTTGTCAAAATCACCTTCGTTTTTTAGTTGACGTGTGTCACTGCCGTTCATAAAGGTTCAAGGGGTTAATTTGCTATTCATCAATGTTTACGGGGGATCATGGTCACGTTAAACTGCCACGTTCTAAAAGGGCGTAGGTACATTGAAAGGATGAATAAGATTACCACTATTGGTAACATGTTCAATTAAAAGTTAAAATTATACTGTTTCAGTGTAACCTGCAACAGTGACAGTGCCGGTTTTCAGGGGGTCTACCCGAAACACCCGAAGATCGAAGTTCATTATATTTCCTTCTCTATCACACCAATAAGCAAGTGTTTTAGAGATAGATATAACGAAAGATTTTAACCCAGTTACAAAATAGACCTCACAACTGTCATGCCAAAACCACACGATGGGCCATGATGGGCCACGTATAAGACGCAGTTATGCGGTGGAACGAGATGTAAATATGTATTTTTATGATTGACTGACTGGCGATTGGCCTTAGTCTCACCTCATGGAAAGCGATGGCCTTTAATGCATAACTGCGAGTATAGGTCGCAGTTATGCATTAAAGGCCCATAATGGCCCATTGCGTGGTTCCGGCATCAAATGTTAATGCCAATATTGCCAATGTCGCATGCATTGTTTTTTTTTCTAGATTAGATAGAATAGGTTATGAGGATACTTAGAGTACTTCTTAAGAGATCCTATACGAGTACGAGTTCCACCAAGGGGGACGGGAAAGCTCTTACCCACCTAAATTGAGAATTTGTCTTAAACGGCTGGCGTCTTATCATAAACAACCTCTTTAATTTGGGCGGGTATGACGTGGACATGATAATGAGCCAAATAAAAAAGTGGAACTATGACAAAGACTACAAATTATGTATCTCTCTTTGTCGCTCTTATTCCATTTAGTACATGACCTCGGTAGTGGCATTATTATTTGAAAATTTCTCAGGGGTACTCTAAGGGAGGGTAGGATAGGAGTCATATCACAGAACATTCTTAATTGCGGAACTATGACAAAGACAACAAATGATATATCCCTCATAGTCGCTCTTATTCAATTTAGTAAGTATATGATATGCTCATATCGCTCGCTAACGGTATTATTATTAGACGTCTTCTCTGGGGTACTCTGAGTTTGCGTACCTTATTAGAGCCTTATTTAGACAAGAGATGCCATCAGCGCACATTACCGAACAAAATATTTTGTAAATTGGGGGATGTAACACACACATAAAAAACCACACATACAAAATATTTTCCTATTACTACGCACCATTACACTGAAACAATCAACGCACACACATTCAAAACACTAAAATTACCTTATTATTATCAGATGGCCAAATTGACTGAAGTTGCTAAGATGCATATTTTTCATAGAAATTCTCATAGTTAGTAGGTAGATCTTATTTCTTGAAATAAGGCTGACATTTAATGTAAATTTGACGACTAACCGTGATGATCAAGCACGAATGTTTTTAAATCGACTTTGTAATCGACCTTCCGAATACGCATATTCTATGCCGTGGCTTCGCTCGCATTCTTCGTAGTACGTCGACGCGGCGAAGCCGCGCGGGTAACTAGTAAATATAAATACCTGTACTAAGTAATAAAGTAATAATTTAACGGTTTAAAGTTACGTAGAGGCTGGCATTGTCACCATGTGTGCAAAAGACTTTAAAAACTTTGAATAAAAAAAAAGTTACGTATTAAGGATCATTCCCACTAGACCCTTCCGTTTTCGAGCCGGGCCTCGGCCGTGGTTAGATCAGGCGTCAAACGTTTGTGATGACTAAAAGGGGCTACGCTGGGACGCTTCCGATCGTCACCGGGCCCGGCCGCGCAACGGTCGTCGTCTTGCTGTCATTGAAAACGGGACACGGAACGGCTTAATGTGAATCATCCTTTAACCTATACCTTTACTTATAATATTATAAGAGTATCAAGAGTTTGTTTGTTTGATCGCGCTAATCTCAGGAACTATTGGTTCGAATTGAAGAATTCTTTTTGTGTTGGATAGTATATTTATCGAGGAAGGCTTTAGGCTATATAACATCACACTGTGACCAATAGGAGCGAAGACGCGGATGAATTCGCGGGCAAAAGCTAGTGTTCATATATATTTTTTCTCAAATTTGCTCTAAAACTTGATATATATTCCAGGCTACGGATGGGGGGCGGAATATTATTCCAAATCTTTGTCGCCGCGTATCTGAAGCTCCCACGGAATGCCGCGGAAGCATGCCGGGGTGTCATCAGCTGCATACTACTCGTACATAGGCGTGTTCCATGTGACCTCCGGGCAGACATCCACGACAACTTCTCATAAAGATAGGAAGGAGCTTTGTGATGAATTACTCCAAAAAGTAGGCATGCTAAATGAAGTTTGCGACGGTGTTGCATTTTTAGAATATTGTGTTTATTTAAATATGGAGTAACATGAGCCCTTGGTGGAATGCTGAAGCAAAAGCGAGCACAGGCATTTTGTACCCTTTGTATTAGCCGCTTAGTTTTTGCTAAAAGACGTGGACCATAGACTGCATCCATGTAATTTAATTTGGATAAAATTAGAGTATCAACCAACTGTATGCGCAAGGTTTCACTAATAAATGGCCTTATGTTGTAGAGTACTTTCAGCCTGTAAAAGCAGTTACTAACAGAGCCCACTATATGCTTCTCGTATCTGAGTTCACTATCCATAATAAGGCCTAAATTTCTTGTCTCATAAACGCGCTCAATGGGTTCTCCCAGTAACAAAACATCTGTAGTAGTTTGTATACTATTTGTTTGGTTTTTTGTGCCAAAAATAAGATATTTCGTTTTTGTGGGATTAAGCACCAAACTATTACTCTCAGCCCAAGATGCTATATTAGCAAGGTCAATATTAAGGTTTTCTATGGCATTGTCAATTTCATGAGGTTTAAAAGATATATAAATTTGTATGTCATCTGCATATATATGATACTTGCAGTGTGCAATGCGGGTTCCGATGTCTGCAGTGTATAAAATGAATAAGATTGGCCTGAGAATTGAGCCCTGTGGTACACCTCTAGTGTAATATCATAAAATAACGTTGTAGTAGCGTGAGGAACATAAAGGAAAAGAAATTCTGTAATTTAGATTTTTTCTATCGAGTAAATCTTAAGCAATCATTTATAGGTGTTGTTATTATGTTTCGGCTATAATCAAAGAAACTCAGAAAAAAGACTCAGAAAGAATCAATAATGTTCTATCTGAAGATCCATCCGAATTGTTTCCTCGTCTTATCTGGTCAGCACAGCGTTTCAAAAAACATTATAAGTTTCATTACACGGCCTTAAGTGTGGCGGCGGTGCGACAGCGACTTTTAATATTTTTTTACATGCACGCTGCACGGTCCCCCGTTGACGATCAAACCGCAAGTACGTATTTCTTTCGAATGAATGAATTGGTGGCACTTGCGGTATGGAGAATTTAAGCCCTTGGAAGTCCAACACCAAAAACTTAATTAAAGAGGTGTCAAAACAACTTAGACGTCTCCCGCGACCTTCTTTGCCCAGCGGCTAAGACTTTTCTTAGATATAATTTTATTTGATTAAAAAAATTAATGAAAATGGACGTAATTTTCAATTCCGTAACTTTTTAAACTATTTGCGTAGGCAAAGTAAACGATACAGAGTTCATGAGAATATTGCTTAGACTTTATAGGGTGCATGTTGAACTGTTATTTCTAAATTCAAGAACGTACTCGTACTTATATGATTGCAATAAATGATTTGTACAATTTTGTACACGCTTCAGACCTCGCATGATGCATCGCGGTACGATGCGGCTCTGTAAACTAAACCTTTCGCTACCGTTATGTTTGAAATGGGCTTGGTTGGTTGTTTCACCCATGTAAACTCGCTTAGTGAGCTGTGGCTATGCTCGGTGTCTCTGAAGGATCGAATCCAAAACGTTGTAATCCGCCAGAGAACTAAACTCATCTTCATAGTGCAAAGGATTAGCAAACTTAAAAGGCAGTGGGCGCGTCACATTTGCCGCAGAAGCGACAACCTTTGGGGTAAGCTTGTTGTAGAATGGAGAACACAGCTTGAAAAACGTGCAGTAGGATGCCTTCCTGCTAAGTGGAAAGTGGCTACCAGCGGTAGGACACAAAAAACTCCAGATCGAGTCCAGTGGCTGACCATGGGAGAAGCCTATGTCCAGCATAAGACGGATGTGGGCTGATGATGAAATGACTATATTTAAAAACCTTACAACAGTAAAAAGCACGAGGCTATAGTCTATGCTGTAGTAAGACCAATATTAAACTAAACACCCTTCCAGCTTTCAGCGTTCGGGAAGCTACGGCACATCTTTTCGTCCAATATTCCGCAGTGTCTCAAGACGAGAGTTTTTGACCAGTGTGTGTTGCCAGTGATGACATATGGCACTGAAACGTAGTCGCTTACTATGGGCCTCATAGGCTCAAAGTCACCTAAAGGACAATGGAGAGGGCTATGCTGGGAGTCTCTCTGCATGATCGCAACAGAATTGAGGCCATTCGCAGTAGAACCAAAGTAACTGACATAGCCCTCCGAATCGCTAAACATAAGTGGCAGTGGGTGAGCACACTGCACGTAGAACCGATGGTCGTTGGGGCGGAAAGGTTCTCGAGTGGCGACCATGTACTGGAAGGCGAAGCATGGGCCCCCCACAAGGTGGACTGATGACCTGGTAAAGCAACCATTGACTTGTAATACCTTATTACCAATAAAATATTTCTATGTCTAAAGGTCGCAGGAGTCCGCTGGATGTAAGTGGCGCAGGGTCGGTCATTGTGGCACTCTTTGGGGAGGCCTATGTCCAGCAGTGGACGTTTTTCGGCTGATATGATGACGATGACCCTTCCAGTGTGTTTCCGCTGCTCAGTTCATATAAGCATAAGAATAGGCGCAATACACAGATTGAAACAATTACTACTAAGGCTGGGTTACACCAACTTACGATCACAGACTGATCAACGTTAAATATGGCGCCGGCAGCTGTCATCCTACAGAAACTTGTCAAACTTTCCATACATTGAAATTTTAACGAACACAGCTTACGATTACAGACGGTTTGGTGCAACCCAGCCTAAGAGAGTGGGCGTTCATGTTAAAAATGGTTTTACTGTACTTGATTTTATACGTAATATTTTATAAGCCCAACGTCTTCTTTTCTTAACAAGCTAGGATAAATATGTTTATAGCTTACTTTGACCGTCATAAGAGCGTAATAAATTACTTTAGTCGAAGAAGAAAATTTTAATTTGTGCCGTAGCAAGGACCGTAAAAACATATTTTCCTTACATGGTTCCTCGTAAAATCCTACTAAGATTCAGGGATCTGCCCTAGTTGCGGGATACAATAAAAATTTCGTTAAACCACACGCCCTCTTAAATCATAAATTATAGTGCACTGCTGCTAACAAAAGTGAAATTTAAATGCGAAACGTATCGCATACGACTAGGTTGATCTCTGTCGACTTGGACGAGTACAAATATTTTTCGAAATTGTACAATAAAAAAATGTTGTAACCCAGTATGTATTCACAACAAAGTTGATTTTAGATCTGAGATTATAATGTGCTCAGATTTGACATTTTATGTATTGAATTGGCAACGGTCTGGAATTTTCCCGGCTTTCAGATTTCTCTCCGGGAACATTCATGTAGATCCTATCCAAATAAACTCTTGAGAAGCTATTATAAATCATATCTCGTCTTTACTTAAAATAAAACACGTATCTCACCATCGCTTCAGTACTGGGAAACAAGTTTTCTGAGAGTAATGAGAGATTTTATAGTGATTTTTGTTTGCCGATCCGGGCGATCTGTTTAGTGTATAATATACGAGTATATCATACATAGTTTAGGGAGTTCTATTACCATGATTTAATAAAATTAAAACGGCGCGACATGCGCCTAGAACTGCTTCATAATTCTGCATTACTGGCGAAATAAATATAATAAATATATAGAAATAGGATCGATTGGTGGACCCGGGTATGTCCTAAAACTACGACCAAGACCACCGGAGGATGGGCAGCAGCATCCCTGGAGTGCGGTGGAGATACTGCGATGGCAACTACCCCTCATGACATACACAAACAGGCCACGGCCCCGAGGTTCCGGCGACCCCCGGTACCCTGGTTCTGGTAGCGGCCAGGGTACTAGCGGGGTTAGGGGTGCGAAGAATCTCCGGTTAAGATCCGGCTACCACCACCGACGACTTCTGGCCCTGGCAACATACAACACACGAACACTGCGGACCGACGAAAAGATAGCGGAACTGGAGGAAGGATCGAGCAAGTTGCGTTGGGATATCGTAGGGTTATCTGAAGTCCGAAGAGAGGGGGAGGACACGATAACCCTGAAGTCCGGCAACTTGCTCTATTTCCGGGAGGGCGACCAACAGTCCCAGGGAGGTGACGCGTTTATTGTCCACAAATCCCTCGTGAACAACGTGGTGAAGATCGAGAGTGTGTCGGCTAGGGTGGCGTACCTTATACTCAGAGTATCCGAGAGGTACTCGTTGACGTTCATACAGGTGTACGCGCCGACCTCGGCACACTCCGACGACGAGGTGGAGGCTATGTATGAGGATATATCAAAAGTCATGCATAGTTCCAAAACCTACTTCACCGTTGTTATGGGGGATTTCAACGCCAAACTGGGCAAGAGAGACGGCAATGAGCTGAAAGTGGGGCAATTTGGAGTTGGAAGTCGGAACCACCGGGGCCAACTACTGGCTGGTTTCTTGGAGAAGGAGGGACTCTACATGATGAACTCCTTCTTCAAGAAACGCGAGCACAGGAAGTGGACCTGGATAAGTCCCGACGGTGCAAAAAAAAACGAGATTGACTTTATCATGTCGACGAAGAGGCGTATATTTAACGATGTCTCTGTGATCAATACGGTTAAAACCGGAAGTGATCATCGTAAGAGGCAAGAGGCACGTTGAATATATGCGTCAAGCTAGAGCGCTCTCGACTGATGAAGTCTACGCTCCGTCCAGCAGCAGTCCAAATCCAAAACCCCGAGAGCTTTCACCTGGAACTCCAAAACCGTTTCGATTGTCTAGGCGGCGATGTGGACGAATTCAACGACGGGTTTGTGGAAGCTGTCCATAGCGTTGGGTCTAAGTTCTTTAAGGCCCAACGAACTCACAGAGCCAAAAGGCTCTCCATCTCCACTCAGAGGCTAATTGAGGAAAGGAATGAGATGATTCTTCAGTCTTCAGCCGATGCGACATTATACAGGCAGCTCAATAAACAGATATTCAAGTCCCTTACCCGTGATCTGCGCCAATTCAATACAAATCGTATTGAAGAGGCCATCGAGCAGAATAAGGCCTCTAAAGTTTTCTCAAGCGATCTGTTTATTGGGCAGAGCCAGCTCGCCAGAAAACCGAAGATGGTAGAATCGTTTCGTCCAAACCTGAGCTTCTGAATGAGATAAAGTGCTTTTATGGACAGCTGTACACGTCAACTAGCAGACCCGAGGTTGGTCTGGCGGAAGACCGAAGAGCTAGATTAACCCGGCACTATAACGAAGATATCTCACTTCTGAGCCATGTCTATAAGCTGTTTTCAAGAGTCATTACGAACCGTCTCGCACGCAGGCTAGATGACTTCCAGCCTCCCGAACAAGCCTGTTTCCGAAGAGGCTTTAGCACCGTAGACCACATCCATACGCTCCGTGAGGTTATACAAAAGACTGAGGAGTATAACCTGCCCCTCTGTTTAGCGTTCGTGGACTACGAGAAAGCCTTCGATTCGATTGAAACTTGGGCTGTACTACAATCTCTCCAGCGGTGCCAAGTGGACTACCGCTATATCGAAGTGCTGAAGTGCTTGTACGAGAACGCCACTATGTCAGTCCGACTCCAGGACCAGAGCTCGAGGCCTATTCCGTTGCAGCGGGGAGTCAGGCAAGGAGATGTTATTTCTCCTAAACTGTTCTCCGCTGCACTGGAGGATGTTTTCAAGACTCTGGACTGGAGAAGGCTAGGCATCGACATAAACGGCTAGTACCTCACTCACCTTCGGTTTCCTGACGATATGTGATGATGTCTTGGCTGAGACCATGGAAGATTTAAGTACAATGCTCAATGACCTTAGTAAAGCCACCGAGCGAGTTGGTCTAAGGATGAGCATGGACAAGACGAAGATCATGTCAAATGCCCATGTCGCACCAACTCCCGTAACGATCGGACACTTTACGCTCGAAGTTGTAGACGATTACATATACCTAGGACAGACTGTCCAGTTAGGTAGGTCCAACTTCGAGAAAGAGGTTAATCGTCGAATCCGACTCGGCTGGGCAGCGTTCGGGAAGCTACGGCACATCTTTTCGTCCAATATTCCGCAGTGTCTCAAGACGAAAGTCTTTGACCAGTGTGTGTTGCCAGTGATGACATATGGTACTGAAACGTGGTCGCTTACTATGGGCCTCATAAGAAGGCTCAAAGTCACCCAAAGAGCAATGGAGAGAGCTATGTTAGGAGTTTCTCTGCATGATCGCATCAGGAATGAGGCCATCCGCAGCAGAACCAAAGTGACCGATATGGCCCTCCGGATCGCTAAACTTAAGTGGCAGTGGGCGGGGCACATAGCACGTAGAACTGATGGCCGTTGGGGCGGAAAGGTTCTCGAGTGGCGACCACGTACCGGAAGGCGTAGCGTGGGCAGGCCCCCCACACGGTGGACCGATGACCTGGTGAAGGTCGCGGGTGTCCGCTGGATGCGGGTGGCGCAGGACCGGTCATTGTGGAAGTCTTTGGGGGAGGCCTATGTCCAGCAGTGGACGTCTTTCGGCTGACATGATGATGATGATGATGATGATGAGGATCGATTGGCATCAAACATTTTTTTGGCAATAATGTCCAAAATAAATGCTGTTTTTTGCTATCTGTACATTTTTCATCAATCTGGGAATGCAGTTTTAATGCTTAGGAGAAATATAATAATGTTTTCTTTCAGCAAATTGAGCTATCTCAACGTTTTAACCCCTTATTCATAAAACTTTACAAACCTCTGTTAACTAAAAAGTTGTTGTCCCTTTCTCACAAACATAAATGTCAAAGTAACAGATAAGGACAAACCAACTTTAGGGGCTTGTTAACTAATAGAGGCTTGATGGACGTTTATGAATAAGGGGGTTAAGTTATAGTCTGACAATAAAGAGTAAAATTAAATAAAATGGAACTAACATAGAACGTTACATGGCAGCACCAGGTGTCATGTCAAAGTTGTCAAATATTGGTCCGTAAATAAACATTGAATTGCTGTTAAAGTAAAAAAAGTAAAAGTAAAAGTAGTTTATTCTTCAAATTAGGCATATTACATGCACCTATGAACGTCAATAAACTACCACCGGTTCGGAAAAATAAACCTCTGCCACGAGAAGAACCGGCGTAAGAAACTCGGCGAGGTGTCATTTTTTCAAAACAATATACATTGTATAGTTAAATATAAAATTGGTAAGTATTATCGTTGTTTACCTAATTTTTGTTCGACGTAAATATCTAAATAAAGTGAAAATGAATAAAACAATTCATAGTGAAGTACGGAAAGTAAAATATCAGGTGCTTTTGACGTGATTTTCCGAATTTCAAGCTGGAAAGTTATTGCTAGATTTAGAAGAAGTTTACAAACGAACTGCTAATATGAAAGTGCCGTACTACAAAAACTTTATTTCATATTTATGAATCGAGGGTAAGGGATGATTCACAGTAGACCGTTCCGTGTCCGGGCCGGCCCGTTTTCTATGACAGCAAACTCAACGGCCGGTGTATTTCTCTAGAAGAAAACGGGCCGGCCCGGACACGGAACGGACTACTGTGAATCATCCTTTAGGTGTACAGCTATTGACTTAATAATCATTATTTGGATGTAATTTCGCTATTGTAAATAATTTGAGATAAGGCAAATAATGTTCGATCTTGAAATGTCATACAGCGTAAATGCCAATTCTTGATATTTTACTACTCGATCAAATAAAGGTAGCACATGAGACGAACAAAATAATCTTTATATTATTTGTACAGGTTGCAACTTTATCGCTTTTATCAGTGTAAAACGATTTAGTACATAAAGCCTGTTAAGATTAAATATTACTAAATAATGAGGACCTTAATTATTCAATATTTACATTTGTACATATTGAATACACTTGTACTAATACACTTGTAATCCGATACCCAAATAACTTTGAGTACTTCTTATTGATATGATCATAAATATGTATAAAACTTTAAAATGTACATTGTTTCAGGGAAGTCAGTAGTGTAAAGAAAATAGTGAATGAAAAAAGTACCTAAGAATAACGGCAAATTTGGAACGCCCACAGAGCACAGAGAAGGGCCTCCTCAAAAACACTAAGATGACTTTGATATATGACTTTTTTATCAATAAATTGGACAATCCCAAAAAAAACATATTTTATTTTCATTTTCATGCTTATTTTTATGACTAACATGTAGTATATATTACTATAAAATATTGAATATATTGTACTATATTATTATGTATTTAATTATTAATCCCTGTATTTATTTTCTTACTCAAGCTAGGTTTTTTACTATAACTTTATAAAAGTAAAATATATAAACATACATACAAAATATAAAAGCATTATAAAAAAACTAACCTAGGGTGCCGCCGGCAGCGAGGCAGGGCCTAAGCTACCGGTGGTTAGAGCGACAGAGAGAGAAACCTCCGGACTACCCGCGCCGTGTCCAGGAGTACCGCCTTCTGTATTTGACCCTTGACCCAGCCATCTAACTAGAGTCTCTTGAGATGTTGGTCGAGACTCTTCGCTATTAGACCGTTCGCAGAGACGACTATCGGGACAATGATTGTTAAATCAACATCCCACATGGCGGTTACCTCGTGTGCCAGGTCTAGGTACTTGCTGGATTTGTCCTTCTCAGCCTTCACGAGGTTCTCGTCATGGGGGATGGTGATGTCAACTAGTATTGCCTGGCGCTTCAATCGATCTGTCAGCATGATATCAGGCTTGTTGGGTACAATAGTCCTGTCCGTGATGACAGATCGATCCCAATAGAGCGTTGCACGACCATTCTCGAAAACAGGCGCAGGCGCTGGCGTTTTCTTATAGTATGGAACTTCGAAATCCACAAGACCGTATAAAAGAGCAAGCTGCTGGTGAATAATAAAGTTATGTTTGTGCAAGTACTCGCCGTTAGCAAGATGACTACAACCGGAAATAATATGCCTGAGTGACTCTCCGGGACGGCAGCATTCCCGACAGATGTCGACCGTACCATCCTTCAGGATATATTTCCGGTAGTTGTTCGTCATGATAACCTCGTCCGCAATTGCACAGACATAACCTTCAGTTTCCCCAAGAAGATCCCCAAAACGTAGCCAGTTCACCCATGCGAGCAATTCCACGTCGGGACCCGTAAGGGCCTTGTAGAACCGCCCATGTTGCCCGTTAAAGCACAGTGACGACCGCAATTAATTTCTACTCTTTATTGTCAGGCTATACTTTCCCTCCAGGGCCCGACTTATTTTTCCACACTGTATATAGTTTTTATTTAAATTTATCTAACTAATTTGACTCCACAAGATCACGAATCGGGTCATCGAATCGGTCATTTATTACGAATCGGGTCATGTTAATATGTATATAATAATAATAATAAATTCAGTTAATTGCGTTATTCGGTTTTAATTACTGTTATTTACTTAATAAATTAAGAAATAGAAACAAATTTCTTAAAATTATATTGAAAAGGTTCACTCATGTCTTTACGGTTGAATATCGCTCGACTTGTTTTAGACCGTAATATGCTAATATGTCTCAAATTCACGGGAGTTTTCTAAATAAAACTCGACTAAAACATAAATAAGAATTTAAAAATATTTCAGCGTTAGTTAAACCAATATGTAGCCAAATCAGTTAAAGATGAGAAGCTAGAACCATTCTAATCAGAATTTACACTTAATATTCATTATTCAACAAGATTTACATACATGCACATCGGTTGTTATGCCACATTATCCGCATGAACGATATCGGTGTCCCCGCTATGGTAAAATATTATTATTGAGCATTATTTTGGTTTGATGTACGAGTACATAATATATATTTAAATATTGTTACTTACCGAGAGTAGAGGTCGTTCCAACTAATTCGACTACCTACTATGTAATCCGCAGTTTGGCGAAGTTTTGTAATAGTTTTTAAGTTTATCATTCGCGGTCAATAAATAAATAATAAAATAACCTTTAATTCCATAATCCCACAATTTCGAAAGCGCATACATTTTGGTCGTGACCACCCCACAAATGTTTATTGATGTACATGTTTGCAGCGCTAGTTAGTTGAAGTGTAATTGTAGTTGAAATTTATCAGTAATACGAGTATGTTCATAAATATGGGTCGAACGCAAAAAATTGTATATAGTTAAGGCCTTAATTTAATCTACGCTTTAATTTTCTAAGCTTTGTAACGAAACTTATAATACCCATACCATATAAAACATATGACTAATTGTCGTTACGAAACTGAGAAAATTAAAGCGTAGATTAAATTAAAGCCTTAACTATGTATGTACAGTTTTTTTGCATTTCAGCCAAATGTTATTATGTAGTTATTAACCGCAGGTAGAGATAAATTTTCATAAATTATGTTAATAGAGTTTAACCGTAAACGCATGCGAACGGTAAACTTTTCTACTTAGGTACGTACGTACCTACTTAATAAAGTGTAAATAACTGTTGCATTGTTACATTCAGTTTTACTATGAAAATAATGGTCCTTTTTTAAATAAAAATAAAAACATTCCATTTGTTGCGCTCGCTCGCTGCAACGACTGAAGTAAACGAGGTACATCAAATCTCATAAGCCTAATATTTATTACAAGCTTTCGCGTGACCTATTGTTTATAGCAATTATTTCCATGTATCTAGAGAAATACCGGAAGGCGTAGCGTGGGCAGGCCCCCCACACGGTGGACTGATGACCTGGTAAGGGTCGCGGGTGTCCGCTGGATGCGGGTGGCGCAGGACCGGTCATTACGGAAGTCTTTGGGGGAGGCCTATGTCCAGCAGCGGACGTCATTCGGCTGAATGATGATGATGATGATCATGATGATGATCTAGAGAAATTAAACGCAACCCCAAGATAAGAGAGGAAAACACCAAGATTGGAGAAAAAAATTATCACATATTTCCGCTGCGTTATTAGAAAAATGAAAAATTACCACCTTATTCGCAGGAAAAACCTACAAAAATCACATAGGTATTTTGTTAAGGCACTCTGTCCTTTTTCTTGTGAGTTTTTTTTTAATCGGGAAATATTCATAACATTACATTAAAATTAGGTGATACCAGACTAATTGCACATCATTATTAGTACATTACGATACAAGTGCAGAGAACAGGAAATTCGCAACGAGTGGTGATAAATTGAAACACGACCGATGGGAGTGTTTTAAATCGACACGAGTTGCGAATTACCTGTTCGCACGTGTATCGTCAAAATCAAAATCAAAATTCGTCATATGCACGTAGTCTGCTGATTACCGCACTCGTGCGGTAATGTAGCACCATATGTACTGTAATAGTACATTACAATACAAGTGCAGAGAACAGGAAATTCGCAACGAGTGGTGATAAATTGAAATACGACCGAAGAGAGTGTTTTAAAACGACACGAGTTGCGAATTACCTGTTGGCACGTGTATCGTACAACGTTTTACAGTACATATGGCTCTTTAAAGTTTCGACATATGCGCGTAATCTGCTGATTACCGCACTTGTCGGTAATGTAGCACCATATGTAATGTAATAGTAGATTATACACTAAGGGGATAAAGCACTGTTTTATGTCACGGGAGCGAATTGAATCCCGAACGTAACGAAGGACTCATAATTTAACTCCTGAGCGTAGCGAGGGAGTTATAAGTTAATTCCTGAGCGAAGCGAGGGAATTAAGACTGAGTCCTGAGTGCAGTGAGGGGTTCAACCGCCCAAGACTAAAACAGTCTTATCCCCGAGGTGTATACTCTACTTTTCACACCTTATGCGAGACAAAAAAACAGGCTCAGTAGATATACACCACAGGCTACTTGGCTTCTTTGTAGCTGACAAATATTCAAAATAGACCAGAAGCACTGATTCAGACACAGACTTTACGCCTTTTACAGCTTTCCATTTGTCAAAATCGTTGTAGGCTTTTAGGTATTTTTCCTTTGACTTCTCTGGCAGCAGATTGTTGACAATGCCAATGGCATCTAATTTGATAAACTCAGGAGTCAAAACACTTTCATCACTCGACATTTTCAATATTATTTTTGAAATTAAATCTTCTATAGGCACCTACAAGAACTCGATTTGGTCGTCACGCGTGAACAAATGAAGGCGCGCGACGTTCCAAATTCGAAAGCACAAGCCGTGGTCCTAGATTCGAAATTCGAATTTCGAACACCGCGCTCCTCCGGACCGGGGTTCACACGGAGGCAAACTTCATTTATTTTGTCAAATCAAGTAGGCCATGGCCTAGGACAAATTGTGTTTAGCAAAATTAAACTTTATGCATATTGTAATAAGAATTATGAAAAGTGAAATCATATTATTAACCAGCGGGTTATAATGAAATTCAGTACAACATTATAACCCGGCTAATACCAAGGGATTTAATGTCTTGCTTTCGGTAGGGTTTACATGACCTATAATTCGGCATTGTCGAGCATGTGGTTTGAAAACATAATTATATCATACCGTTCTTTATTACAGACTTTTGACCATACAGACCATTGCCAATAACTAAAGAATGTTTTATGACTTATTCCGATAAATTTAATTTGTATAATAAATAATGATCCCGAGTTGATCCGAATAAACCGACATGCTTTAATACCGTGTGTCCAAACACCTCTTTCTGACCATATTCGGAGACGTAAATGTCATTAGAACTTGTTCGATTCGGTAAAATTTTAGAGAATTTACTGATTAGTATGTAAACGGTTTTATGTCGTTACTTTGTAAAATAGGTCCTTTTGATTGTACTAATGTAATAAACTATCAACACAGTTTTTGAGACAATATCACAAAGTTCCAGATATCATGTCGAAACTCATCGTTACTCAAAGAAAAACTTTGATAGTTCGTTTTAGGTCATGTGTTCACACAAAGGGAAAATACTGTGTTCTAAACAAATCATACTTAAAATGGTTTATTTTTTCCGAATAGCCCTAGGAGAAGGATTTAACTTTGATATATAAAATCTGCTGTGTTGTTAGGGCTAAGGTGTATTTATAAGTTAACAACATTGTTGTTAGGCATATCAATAAACAACACAAGAAAGAGTTCATGTCGAAGGTGCTAAGAGCCAGGGGGCTCTTAATTTGCATGTGTTATTTTCATGCAAATTACATTATAACTGGGCATCACATTGCTCTTGTCGGAAAGCGTTTAATTTGTATTGAAATCACATGTTAGTCTTATTCATACGTGCATTTTCTTTTTTGTAACTGTGCATACAACCAAGCAGATACGTGTAACCGGAACGCACCGATTTGATCAAACGCTGATGTAATAGAAGTCGTATGGAATTTATTTTCGAACCGTGAGATCCTCGAGAACAACTTTTGGCACCACCCAAGGGTCACGTGTAGGTAACGGTGGGTACTCCCTTCGGACGTGGTGCAACTTCAACCCCCGTGTCAAGTGAATGGGCAACTATTAGAAGTACTCAAACCGCCCGAGGGCCTCTAACTTGGCTTAAAGACTGCTGTCACAGATAGCAACCGGGATCAACGGCCTAACGTTGAAAAGCCTTTTAATATACGGGAGCGCTCAGTTAGTAACTAAATAAAAGCTGTCACCCATCCAAGAACTGACATGGACTCACAATGCTTAACCTCGCAAACGGTACGCGGGCGTCGCTGGACCACAAAAGTGATCAAACGCTGATAGGAAAACGAAACGGGATATTAGGTGCAAAATGGGTGGTGGTCCCGCTCGTGTAATATAATGAATATGAAAAGGTTAATTCACTAACCTTGAGATCAAGTCTGGCCCGGCAGGTTTATCATCACGCTTTTGTATCTTGAAAAATATCACCATTATCTCTGAAACGTGAAACCTTTTATTATTCTATAGCAATACGAGTATGTTAACTTTCACCTTATACACTAATGGGCACTATGGGCAGCCATCGATGACAGTTTGGACAGCTCTCTTAGTACTTAAATAGAATGAAAGTTGGACGGTACCTTTAATGCGATTAAATACGAGCGAGATTCGCACACTGAGGGTTCCGTAATGTGTTTATTTTTATTTATATCTAGTCGGTGGCAAACAAGCGTACGGCCTGCCTAATGGTAAGCGATCACCACAGCCTATGGACGCAATGCAACTCTTAGGAATGTCACATGCGCATTATCGACCCTTTAAAAAATCTAGCATAGTTAATTCCCCAACCGGAATGTCCATCTTTATTTCATTGACCACTATTTAAACAAAATAAGAAAGAATGGTATTAGTAAATAATAACGTCTACAGCATACAATTATTTAATAAATACTTATAGATAATCGATAAATGTTGCAGGCTGATTGAATAGGATACCATCGGCACTCTTTGGCTAAATAACCTTAAAAAGTATCGAAATATAATAATATGGCGACACACACTGGTTTTATGTCATACATGCGACCTCTAACCAAGATCTTTAGCGTTAATCCTACAACAAGAGCCTATTTACTAGACAATGCACGTCGTCGCTAATGTTAATGTAATATTAAAAAGACTACATACACACGAACACAATTAGCTGCTACAGTGTAAGGCAATCTTTATGCCAAGTGGTCAATTAGAAACATTCACCTCGCATATTAACTTGATTCCATTGTATTTTAACTGCTCACTTCTACGGAGGCGATTTAGCATTTTTGATCTTTCCGAAACTGTTGACTTTTTTTTTTATGACATAGGTGGCAAACGAGCAGACGAATCGCCTGATGGTAAGCGATTAGCGCCGCCCATGGACACTCGCAACACCAGAGGGGTTGTAACGATTACTGCTTCATATGTCACACACGCACGTCGCTACCGAATACCGCGTAGTTTTTTGGTGCGACGTGCCTCGGACCGTGTTTGCTTTACCGAAAAACTGCCTCCGCACCGCAACGACGCTTAGCCGGTCTCTGTGCGTTTTAAGCTAATGAGCTGTAGTAGATCAAACAGAAAGATTGTACGAACATAGATAGACTCACATTCATACGATACGTCAGACCATCACCATCATAAACTGCAGGGTGAAAAAGAAATATTTACGAGCGTGCGTAAATTAACCTAAATGTCATCTTCCATACTATCATGACAGTCAGATTTTCCTAACAAAGTTTGAGACATTACGTAATCACCTGGCCGGGGTCTACTAGGTTCAACATACTGAAAATCAGGATAGCTGAGATAAAGTAATTTTTTAATTTGATATGCCTTTCATAGTTCGAAGTCTATTATAAATTGGATATATTTGAACCTCATTCGCATTGTCCTTTTCAATTCGTTACGATAATAGTTCGTAGTTCGACATAAGAGCTCAATGTAGTTCGACGAGAGTTCGAGATTCAAACGCGCTAATCGATTACCTAACTCGTTCGAAAACTATAACGTCTCTGATATGAAGAATATTACAATAGAAAATATTTTAAAATAAAACTAGTATTGTAAAAATAGGAAGTTTATCACGTTAAGTAATAAATTTAATAATTACACTGTTATCTTTTGTAAACCAAAACCATTAAAAATAGTGCACTGGATTGTTTGACATTTTATTTTAGTATAGTGTTAGTAATGTGTTGATACTAATAAGTATAAATTATTAGTAGTAGATCTAGTTTTCAGTGTGCACATTGCACACTTACGGTTGTGAGGCCTTGACACTAACGCAGAAAGAGGAAAGACAACTCCTGGTGACGGAGAGGAAAGTGTACCGAAAGATCCTGGGACCTGTCAAGAGAGATGATGGCACATGGAGGTTGCGTAAGAACGCCGAGGTTGAGGAGTTGGTGGCTAAACGCAACATCATAGGTGAAATAAAGTCCAACAGACTTCGCTGGTTCGGTCACCTAGAGAGAATGGGAGAGGATCGCACCGTCAAGTGAGCATACCGGAGTCAACCGACTGGTCGCCGTGCAGACGGGCGACCCAGGTATTGCTGGGAAGACACAGTGGAGGCGGATCTGCGTCATCTGCAGGTCAAAGATTTGGGTTACATTGCACACGAGCTGGCTGACGAGAGTGGCGCGAGACATACATACTGGTCTTAGATCCGGTATATATATATATATATATATATATATATGAAAATACCCATCATCTGTTACTATTCAATAATGACAAAGATTAAGTGATATATTACATATAGATAGCGATTATAAACAAGCGGATCTAAGGGGGATTTGCCCTCCCCAAAGGCGGTAAGGCAAGTCAAATCCTCCCAAGCCAATATCCTGGATTCGCCAAGTGATCACTAAGGTTCATATTCTTTACTTACGTTCTATTTCATCGAATGTAAAGTGTGTTTCTTTCTGTATATCTGCCCACATTTGTCCATTTTTCTTCCGAAACCGTATTTCTTCCATAGGATCCAAATCCGAATCCAGCGAAGCCGACATATTGTAAATAATATGTCTTCTGTCGCTTGAAATAATATTTTGTAACAGGAAGTGGGTGAAATAATTAGTTCGTATGATAATTTATAATTGAAATGTCAACATTTCATAACCGCGTTGATTTGATTCTCCGAATCTGGAACATAACTGTTTCCTGCGAAATTTTACTAGTTTGTTAGTAACTGATTATCCACTTATATTTGGACAAAATACTTTCCTAATACGTAATAGTAATAATATATTAAATAACACAGCACAAAACAAAAATAAATTTATAAAATCAAATGTCTCAGATATGGTGTCAACACTATCAACATGCTCACAAAGTACAATATATAGAATGAGATAGAGATATCAGTGAAATACTCCACGTAGATTGTAGCGCCATAGTGTTATTAGTACAAAACTAACCGCAGGTACTAACTACTAAAATACATTTCAAGTTCCTTTCTGAAACTAATGCAAAAATAAGGAAATAGGAAATTAAATAATAGTTACATTACCTATTTGGCAATCTTTGCATCAATTTCAGACCATTTTTAATAAATATGGGCATGACATTCTTCTGACAATAAAACAAAATAGGTAACTTAGTAAATATCGTTTATTACACAATTTTACTTACAAACATTCAATATTAGCAATCGCACCAAAATTTATTAGTACTCGTATTATAAACAATAACACAAAATTAACACGTAAAAAGTGGCATATTATATTATGTAGGGAGCGGCTTTGTCATTCGAAGATATTCAGTTTTCAATGAATCCATTACACTCTGCTTAGCCGCAGGATAGCTTTTACCGTCACGTTGTAGGGTCAAAATTATTTACTGAGACTATTACTATTAACAGCAAATCGTAATATATAGTTATTAACTGCTCATAATTATATAAATATACAATTAACCTAAAAAAGCCATTAGGCATTTGAATTTTTAAATTGACAGCGATATCAACGTACCGTGCAAACGTTTAGTTTCACGCGAAATATTTAAGCTTTATAAGCTTATATATACTTCACATCGCTAAAATTTCACTCGAAATTTGTAAGGTAGCAGAAGTTGAAAACATACATTCGTCTCTTCCTATGGAGCATTTTGTAAGCACTCGAATCTACTATCCATTTGCACGAATAATTGACGAGGCTAAATTAGTACAATGTTGTTGTCACAATTTTGTGTACATTACCTAATTATGTAATTATTTTGCGTACGTTGGAACGCTCGAAATGTAAACATGAAAAAAATATTGAACCATAAATTTAGGTAGTAAACACATCATCTGAATTTTAGGTAAAGTATACATGACAGAAGTACAACCGCGAAAGATGTGCCTCTTTGTCACTCACAATGTGCAAGTGCGATAGAGAGGCAGGTGAAACAGTACACACAGTGTCATCTGCTGGCTACAGTAAAAACTAACATCTCCTTGGAAAAGCTCGTTCTTCGAGCTGAAAGGCCCCTGAACATGCTATCAACTGATTGTCAACATACATAAATATAAAAGTACTCTGTGGCGTCAACTGTCACATAATATCGTATCTCCTACCTCCATACAGGTTGATAATACTATTTTTTTTTATGTGCCTACCACGTCGGTGGCAAACACGCTTGTGGTAAGCAGTCACCGCAGCCTATAGACGCCTGCAACTCCGAAGTGTCACATGCGCGTTTCCAACTCGGTTAAAATGGCTCCATTGGCTTTTAAAACAAATTTTGAGCGAAAACAAACGAGCCCGAAACGGACTCAGTTTCCTCTCGCGCTCAAAGCCATATTAAAAATTATATACATATGTACTTAACATATAGTTATTAGGTTATTACTCAACACTAAGACAAAGTGAGTCGCTTTCGGCTCGTGATTTCGGCCACAGGTGATACTCTACTTATACATAGTATCTCCTATCTCTTTGGTTGAGACGCAAACGAGACTACCATAAGTAGATAACAGAGCACGTGCTATGCGGTACAGCAGGATAGATAGCATGACTTTTATATAATAGCTATCAGTCATCGGTTTTGTTTAATAGTAAACCTTCCGTACGTAAGCTGTATCGCATTATACATCTCGCTTATCCTGACTTTGGTTTGTACTTTTTGGTGACTTTTTGTAACATCTTTGTAATTTATGATGAAACGTCAAAAATCATTCAATGTCAGACAGGAGATGTGTACCATAACAGGGGCCTTTCAGCTCAAAGTACGAATTTTTCTATGGAAATGTTAGCTTGTTTGTACCAGAGGTCACTGGGTGCTATCTCTATCGCACTTGCATATTGAAGTGACAGGGATGCAACGGTTGTGCGGTTAGTTCTTACTAAATACACAACGGCGCTACGATCTATGTGGAGTATTTCACTGGTATCTCTATCTCAGTATATATACATATTGTACTTTGTGGACCATAAGGAGTATTATGTATTATATTCTTTTTGATGTGTGCAGGAGATTGGAAGCAAAGAATTATAGTGATTATACATAGTGTATAATATTATGCTATGTACTATACATAATACCACATTTAAATGGTATATAGTATAACTTTCACTACCTTACTGTCTGATAAATTAATTAAAAAAATAATTCGATCAATTACTTTAACTAGTGTTTTTTATTCCAGCTCAAGTATCCACCACCACCACCACCATATCAGCCCTAGGACGTCCTCTGCTGGACATAGGCCTCGCCCAATTTCATGTGGGGTAAATGCCATCGCTCAAGTATCAAATTATCTAAAAAAGATCGTATTATCTAAATAGTACGAGTATCCTGTGGTCATGTGGGCCATACCAAGGGGCAGCAACGCCAGAGGCAAGTATTCCTTTTTTAAATATTGTTTTTTTTTTAACTTAATATAATAATAATTTTGGCGACGATTAATGATGACACTGGGTTTCCAGTGCAATCAGTCAACCTAAGGCAGCTTGTGGCGACCTGTAAGGAAGTAGCGACCCTACGTACCTGAGTGTTTTGTGGGTTGGTTGTTTGGACAGCCCTCCCCCTCTTCGCTGGAGCTGTTGCTCAGGGGTGGATCTCCTCACCTAAGTCGAGAGTTGGCTAAATGATTATGGGTATCTTAAAAGGAAAACGAGCGCAAGCGTTCTGCATTATCTGTATTGGGTTTTCTGTCGTGACCTGGGTCCGAACTACGCGTTTGGAATGGTTCAATCCGGGCGTTATTTTCTAAGTCGGAATGGTTTTAAAGAAACAATAGGTCTTCAGGGTGGGCTTGGTTAGACTTTTGGGGATGCCACAAAACGGTTCTGGTCCGCAGTGCGTCCCCTTCGCCCCCGCTCGTGCATTCCTCGTCGGCTCTTTAATTTACCTCGATGCCTGCATGCCCTAGGACCCTAAAATAACCTAGTTTTTCACTCCTACATATCTTCCTATAATGATAATAATAAAATTAATAACGGTCTACATAATTACATTTACTAAATTTTCTTCTCGGCAAACTACATAGAGCGAGTGGGGCACATTGAAAACCAGCGCTGGTGGTACATTTATGGGCCGCCAGTAGTCGCTGAATATGTTCTTTTTGCCGTTATTTTTGTATTACAGTTTATTTTGTGCAGTAATTATTGTTTTGTTGTGTCAAAATTAGACCGTACTTTGTAGCAATTTTCCTGTATTCTATTAAATTGTTAACGATTCTTTTGTTGTTCAAGGCAGTAAACTTTTTTTTTACCTTGTTTTTTTTTATCGAGATATAATTGACATATTTTTTTAATTACTTTATCGTGATGACAAAATATACACGGTATATTTTTACCAGCATGTATCAGTGTGACGAGCTCATTAAGGAACTTTCAAAGCCTGCGGGGAATCATTTTATTGTCCGGTTCATTAAAAAGTGATTTAACAAATTCCTGGAAAGCGGTTTAAGTAATTAGAAGAAGAATTTTTCGTGCACACCAATTTAACTCCGTGGCAACTTTCCATTCCCTCGTGGTCTCATTATTTCACAACACTTTCGCTGGAAATAAATTTTATTTTTCTTAGCGTTCTTTTTTACACCTATTACTTTTGACGCAAGTGCCACCAGAGCGCACCAGAACGTGTTAAAATATAGTAGACTTGACTTATAATACGCGCCGTTTACTAGCTCTCATTGAACAGTTCTGTTGGTTTTCTATTCAATTACATTTGAATGTGACACATTTGTAATGAACCGACGAACGGAACCTTAAATATATGAAATGGCCTGTGTAGTTTTAAATATTTTTATCACCGTTTAAAAAAATGGTATTATACATATTTGGTATAGCCGTAAAAGCCCCCTACATCGAGAATGTTTACAACAATGACCCCTCACCCCTGCAACCAATTGACAACATTTCAAATTTTTAAGTAGTATGAAATCTTAACTCATTTCGTTAAATTGTTAACAAGAAACCCCAAAATATTTGCTTGTGTATTATAGCTATTAGTTTTCTAAATATTCACGAAACTGTGAAAAAACCTACATCGTAGTAATGACATCACTAGTATGAAATTGTGACAGTCACAGCGCACAAAAAGAACAGTAGTTCACTTTCTTTAGTAGTCTTAGTAACAATGCTTCTGTCTGATTTGTTACGTTGTGACGCCTTACTTTTCACTTACTTTCATTTGAAATTCATTTATTTATATGAAATTGGGATATTTTCGAGAATTTAAAAATGGGGTTTTATTTAACTTTTTATCCTCTATTTGATATCATCGGAAAAAAGCCTTTTAAAAAAAGGAAATGGTGTCAATTGTGTAGGTTCATTCGTTACCTTATGTTACAGTATATTTATAGCTTAAGGCAGTAACTCAAATAGAGTCGCTTAAGACCTTTTTGGACCTGCGCTTCGTTAGAGCGATAGGGTTGCACCTCTCAATTTATGTAAATTTGAATAAGATTGTTATTTACTACAACATTGATTCGTATTCTACTCCGTAGATACTCAAATAACATTTAGCGGGTAATCTAGGTATACTAATAGTGTTTGTGTGTAGGGGACGTAATCTCCGAAACTACTTAAAATAGGCTATGATTTTAACCCTCGACGCAACGAAAAAGAGGGATGTTAGAAGTTAACCATGTGTATCTGTGTATTTGTCTGTTGCATCGTAGCTCCCTAACGGTTAACCCGAAAACGAAACCGGTTCCTAAATATATTTCGTCAAATACGGTCAAGCCGTTTTTGAGATAGTGAAGTTTGAATGAAAATGTCGGGCTTTTCAACTTTCCTAAGTTGGTTATATATCCTGCGGCTTTGTTTACGTTCTTTGTTATACACGGGTGGAGCAGCGCAACAGACAACATTAAATTAAGTATTTTTATTTATATTATCATATTATGCATTACCTTCGATACATTTTGTATTATCAGACGAAAATACATCTCAGGCCACTATCTACGCTTAAACCGAAAAAACCGATGGAGATAATTTGAGGCGATCCCGGAAATAATCCTTTAAGGAACAGAAAAGAAGGGTGGAAGTTTGTACGGGAAAGCAAATGCCTGAAATAATTGAAATACCTGAAATATCAATTATCCTCTATATGGTGACTAAACGAATTCCACGCGGGTGACGCAGGTGAAGTCGCGGGAGAAAACTAGTAATTTATAAAACCTAAACCACACAATATCTAATAATCGCATTTTCATCAAATTATTTGTCTGTTATGTCACGTCAAGTCAAAATAGTGACCAGCACGCGCTAGTTTATTAAAAACTTCTTCAACTATTCTACGCGATACGTGCGCGAACACGTGATAGAAACCCCCCCGAGACCTCCTTAAGTTTACTGTAATGACGTGTGTCTGTGTGAGTGCGTCAAATCGGACGTTTGTGTGGATTTGTTTTACTGCTATAGGCTATATGTTTACTGTGCTTATGTCCACCAGAGCGGAAATAGCAGCTCCGCCGAGCGGGGCACGGGGCTTCGTCGACTCGCCGTGGAACTGCGTCCTTCGGTAGGTAACGATGAGGTTCCATTGAGGCGGAGCGGAGCGGATAGTGCAAAATTGACCAATCAATTCAGTTTTCCCGCTCAGTTCCTCTTCGCTTCGATTTAATTGATTAATCTGGTTGGCCAATTTTGCACGTCTCCGCTCCGCCTTTATGGAGACGCACCTCTAGGCTAGGTTTCTAAATTTCTCTTCATGTTGTTAATATTTAGTAAGTCGTGGCAGAAAAAAAAACATCATTGGTGATCTTTTTTGTCTTTTGCTGACAACTAGAGGCACCTAATAGTACATTACGATACAAGTGCAGAGAACAGGTAATTCGCAACGAGTGGTGATAAATTAAAACACGACCGAAGGGAGTGTTTTAAATCGACACGAGTTGTGAATTACCTATTCGCACGTGTATCGTACAACGTTTTACAGTACATATGGCTCTTTAAAGATTCGAAATATGCACGTAATCTGCTGGCTACCGCACTCGTGCGGTAAAGTAGCACCATTTGTACAGTAGATTAATTTTACGGCTTGCCAGTGTCTCATACTCATAAAATCCAATCACGATTGGCTGCTTATTTACTACTCAATATTATTGTAAAATATTTAAATTCTTTATTATTTATTCTTATTACGGTTTTGGAGCCACAATGACCAAAACGGAACCTTTGTAGTTTCCTCATGTGACTAATGTCCGTCTGTATGTCTATCCATATGTCACAGGCATTTTACAAAAACTTTAACTTGCGTTGAAAGTTTAAAACGTGAAAGTGTATTATTCTGGCCGCTACATAGTTATATTCAAATGACTAAAGAAAATTTAAGAGGGGCACTCTATGCATATATTTGAACGTTATAGGTATAAAAAGAAAGTTGTACTTATTCAACATGTGTCATCCAAAGGGTCATTAAAAAGGATTGTAAGGTTGCTCATAAAGAAATTTGACTAAGCGAATATATTCGGAAATAATTGTTCAGAGTGTAGTTCTTAATTGAAACGCCAGGTCCCGTGAGCGGAGATAGTGTAATTTTTTTTAATACGTGACGTATAAAGCGCACTACAGCGTAGCAGCTTAAGTAGGGGGTGGTTTAAAATACCTGAGGTTGACGCGTTGTGAATCCCCTTAACAAATTCTTTTTATATTATTTCTATGAAATAAGATACAGAATGTATCCGTGAAATGAAGGTTACACAATGTTATATTATCTATATTTACGATAAAAATATTTTCGAATATATAAAACGCCTTCAAAAAAACTAAAAACATAAATAACATAAATAACTAAGATATAAGCAATAAAATCATTACCTATTTCATTACATGAAATCTATTAAACATACTCAAATCTTTAATTAAACACTTTAATAAATATATAATTTCTTAAAAATGTACTACGTTCTGAAATCAGTGCCGAACGACTAATTGCGTAATACTCACGTAAGTGAATTTATTTATCTAATTTATTTTTATTAATAAGGATGTAGAGTTAAACCAGATTTTGCTTTTTATATCCTGCTAATAATATTATTTTCTAGTAATTATTAAAATTGTAATATTTCTTGCTTAACTCGATGCAAAGTTTCGCCTTTAGAACTGCTAAACCCGGCTGTCAGTAGTAAGTAAATATAAATTATTCTTTCATGGGCAATAAACAAAAAAACACTATTTATGATAATTTTAATGAATTTTCAAATCACTTATATCTTTACAATGACGCTGTTTAATAACAGCAATAACTTGACGTCACAATTAAATACAAAATTCATACGGACAGGCTGTTTTTCACGTTAAATAAAAAGTTGCTGATCCCTATGCCATAGCAAATCTACGAAATCGGACTTGCCCGCTAGTATCATAAAATTCATAAATCTAAAATAAAAATATTATGATTTTGCGATTACAAACTTCCGAGCAGATTTATTAGCCAAGTAATTTTTCAGTTGGTGGACGTAATCAATCTTCAAGACGTTAATCCACAACTCCCATTTGCCCGGTTATTTGGTGTATATAGCTATTTTTTTAATTACAATTTTAAATCATAGTAAATTAAATATTACAAAACATCGAATTTCTCATCGGTCGGAAGGAATAGGTACGAAGAAATCTTGGACCTATTTACTTCACTTGCTTTAGAAAAATTCGTGTTACCTACCATTTTTTTTAACGATACATCAAAACCTTTTTTAACAGAGTAAATGTAGTTTGATTTTCTATACATTATAGAATCATTACAGTAAACTAGTACGATGTCTGGTCTCAATAATTTGAGGCTAATAGTAATAACATAAACACTTTTAAATCGATTATCAAGAGCCGTTTGCATTTTATTAACAAAATTAATTGGCTTTATAAACACAGCGCAACGTACACAATATCTTACAGTGTCTGTACTGTGTAGATGCGCAAGTCAGCTTAGAACCGAGCCGAGTGAAAAACTCGTCTCCGAATGAGTCACAGTCAGTTCACGTCTTACCGCGATACCGCGCAGTGCCTGACGGCGACCCACGCCTTTCGCCCTTAGCGTCTAACTTTTACTAATCATAATCGAACTATACTCAACTCGACTTGGACATTTTCTTACATAAATTTTCAATCTTTGGAGTCAATTTAAGGTAAATTGTGTTACAGTTTTGGCTACAATATGTTTTACGGTTTTCTTAAAGTTTGTTTACTTTTTATTTCTAATTTGATTTCCTTGATGTTTAGTCATAAGTCATAATACTCATAATATAATATTAAACGACCTGGTTAGCCTATTTGATAGTATCACTGCAAACAATGCTAGCGGGTGACGGAGATGAGTATAGTTGTTCCTGTTTGGATGTTTTCTTTGTATTAAATAAGTATTTAAATCGCCTGGGCGAAACATTTCGAATATTATAGGGCTAAATCTGAGATATACATTTTAAATTGATTGTCATATACAGCGTGTTACCGGCATACGGGTTTTCTTTTAAGTTGGACAGGGAAAAGTTGGTCGTAAACATAACTCCGAACTTTATTTTATAATAAAGTTAAAATTTCACCTTCATTTAATTTCTAACTAAATTTAAATTGCCAGCAATGTATGCAGAGTAAATGACAAGTCAGTACAAATGACAGCACTTAATGTTCTGATTACCACGACGTCATCTTAAGCAATGCAGATTTAACAAATTAATGCATTAATGCAGTAGACGCCTATAGGCGTCATTCTATTGTTATTTCTATTGTGTCTGGAATAGTGTCCATCAAAGTGTTAAATTGTACAGTTAATTCAAATAATTATGATTTGCTAATAATACTACATACAAACAATTGCTAATTAATCATAGTAAAAATTAAATAAAATAAAAATCGAATAAATGTTTTTCCTCTTATTATTATTTCTTCGTACTAGTATCAATTTAGAATAAAGCTTGCGTGCCGGTAGCCACTGTATATTTCTCGTGCTCTCTTTGCAGTAGGACTTGTGCGAAACGCATTAAAACCGAAATGCGATGCAAATAAACTACAATAAATTGACCTCCTGGATTGCCAGAAAATAAAACTGCCCTACAAATATGGGTACTTAAAACAGTGAGCACTGAACAGAGCTCCATCGTTGCGTTTTTTAGTAAGACATTTTCTTCACTCAAAATAAATATTACATTTCACACGAGTAATTATAATTATAATAAAATAATTTTCTGTCAAGCCCAAATTTTGGGCTCATTCGAACAGTCTGAACGAGTAGTTGAAATTGTGGAAAAAAAGCACAGTTGGAAATAGAGACAACGTGTACGAATGAAATTTTTGATAAAAAATGTTTAGTGGTCATATAAACTACTAAACTTCACAAGGTTAACCCGTTTGCTACACAGTACACAAAGTGCCTCGTGTTTGGGCTTCTATTTAGGACTTTACATGACTTTTTACATGGATATGGCCGTGGATGGCCATGGGTGTAAAAATAACGCTTATTTGTTAGTGAGCGTTTACATGCATGCAAACGCTCACTAACAAATAACATGTAGATACTACACGGTACTCGTAGATAGATAATATCACTTAATAATCTTTAACACATAATTTGATTTATTAGTGCAAGTTCATAAAATGGACCTTGTACTCGTTGTTAAGAAATTTAAAAAAAAAATCTCCAAAGCTTATTTGGTGTGTTCTTCTTTTTGGTTATATTTTTTTCAAGCTTTTACGATATAAATAAATGGATTTATGTACATACACTGCACTACATAAAAAGTAACCGAATGACTGTAGTACAAAAAAACTGATTCTGTAGTAAAAAAATACTTCTAGTACATCTCGCTTCCCACTCACGCTGATTCAGTGTCCAATATAATTTTTGATGCTCTTGAAACTTTCATCTAGTCAGAACCCAAGCACACTTTGCAAGTCTAGTGGTATTCATATTACAGGGAGGTAGTTAGATTTCATAATTATAACATAGTGAAGTGACCTATTTCCACTTGAATGGTAATAACTTGTTGTGTGTGTCCTAACAGGCATGGCACGACTTACAATTAAAATGTAACATCTTATTTTGTATGCATGACATAACAATGAATAAATAAATAAATACAAGTAAGTACGTTTCGCAGGATAGCTTTGGAAATGACATTATTCATAGCAATAGAGTTTGCAGATTATTTAATGTATGCGGGACATATGCGGAGGGACGGAAACTTTTGATGCGAGGACTGCAAATGTGTTAAAAAGTGGGTTCTCCTTATCTTCTCTAACACTTGGACATTGTAGCAAAATGTTATTCAATCATCTGGACATTATGACCTGTTGGAGATTCCGACAATCGGACCTTATGACGTGACTACATGCTAGCAACGGGACATTATCACCACTAGGTAATTTTGAAATTTAAACATTATTACCGCTTGGACATTCTGGCACATTGGTCAATTAACACCCCGGTGGGGGAAAACAACGTTTTTTCCCAAAAAATCAAAGTAGACGCCGAGCAAAGCTCGTTCTCCTAGTTAGGTACAGTCGCCAGGTCCAGGAAGGCATATCTGTACAGTCAGCATCATAAATATGTATACATTTCGGAACTAATGTCTGGGGAACAAGGTTCCTAATTGTATACATATTTATGATGCTGACTGTACTCTATTGGGTGCTCAAAACTATTTGAACTTACACTCATCTTTAATAGAGTCGTGTTCAGTTCAGTGTGTATTGATCAGCATCTTGTTCATACCGATTTTATTTGATGGTGCCTTTTTAAAAGGTTATTTTGTACAAAATTTTACGTCACCACTTGGCCAAAAAGTGGGTTTTTCCGGAAGCGCAGCGTGCGGAAAAACGCGCTTTTTGGCAAGGTGTGGTGCAATTATATTACATGGTTGTACAGTTTTTTTTAATCCTGTCATATTCTTTATTTAATTATACATTTAAATTGCAAAAATAACTGTTATAAAAATGACGTTACCAGGTTTAAATCGGGCTCAAAAACCCAAGAAAAAACAACATTAACGGAGCAAGACGTCGCACAAAAAAAAACGTCATTTTTGGATATTGAAATTGTTATGATAGGAAAATACTTATATAGTTAGGTTGGCTGGTGGTTAGTAATAGTAAATTATGTAACTATAAAAAAAAACCTTATTGCTGTAATAACATTCAGGATGACCCGAAATTTTTGACCGCGAGTGTAGATAACACACATTAGAAAATATAAATTTGAAATCGTAGGATTCTAGTGTCGGCCATGCTGAAAAATATGAAGGTGTTTAAATATGGATGCATTTAAAGGTAAACTACACAACTATGTAGCATTTTGAACGTAAAGTATTTACTTATAATATATAAAGGAAACGGTCTGCACAAAAACCAAGATAACTTATGCATGAGTTCGTCTTGTAATAAAGTCAGACAATGGTGCTCATAAAATCAGACACCATTATGTACGACTACATTCTCTGAGATGTTCGCTGGGCGGGATTGGGCAATTTGACCCAGACGAGACGCTAGCCGATATGAGTAGATTAAATAATACCAAGAAAGGCTAAGTGGTTTTACAAATACGGAAACAAGGCGTGCACGCGTGCCGTTTCATGTAAAATTATTATTTCTCATATCATTGTTATGAATCGTTCCATTTGATTTTCTTAGTTTGGAACAAGAAACGATTATATTCAACTTTCAAATGAATGAATCACTAGGCCAAGAAAAGAGTAATTATTCGTCTTGACCAGTATATGCATCTTAGTATTGTGTCAGTTAACGACTAACTAATTTACTGTCTGGTTCGCGATGATTTTTTATCTTCAATTGGCTGCTCAGCTATATACAGCAGACTTTGTAACCTTATTCAGTGTCTCGAGAGTTATTGCATCGAACCACCACCACCACCACCACATCAGCCCTAGGACGTCCACTGCTGGACATAGGCCTCCCCCAATTTCATGGGGGGTAAATGCCATAATCGCCACGCTTGGCATGCGGGTTGGCGATCGCAGTTCGAGAGTTATTGCATCGAACACTGCCTCTTAACTTCAGACTTGGATGAGTAGGTGAACTGAAAAGATATGACGATTTTTGGAAACCGATTTAATCGCGTGACTAAAAGATGTTGATACCCGCTCAAGCCAGTCAGCTCGTGACCACGGATGTCGTAATACATTGCAAACGTCGGGCAAACCGCAAAAAAACAAGTTTAAATCGATATACCGATTTAATGATGGCCACGTAGGGTGCATATAACGCACTATTATTTATAATAGAAGAAATGTTAACGACCTGTTTAGCCTAGTTGGTAGTGATGCTGCCAAGGGGCTTGCAATGGGCGGAGCGCGTCGCGTTTTATACCCACCGCTTGCAAACCTCGGGGTGATCAGTCAGGCGAGGGCCGTCGCCGCGCGAGCACGTGCGTCGTGTTGCGATCCGATACATTTTGTTATTTTATAAGGTTATCATATTAATTTCCAATTCAACTCTATTTACATTTTTTTTAATATATTTTTTTTACTTCTATTTATTCTGTGGTTTATAAACCCACGACTAAATTTTTAATGAATTATTTGTAGCCTCTCTTGTACCTTCTTATGTCAGTAAATGCAGGACATTACCACATAATTTGTACCTTTCTAATATAAAAGAACGTATCCTCATAAGAAAACTACGGCACTTACGTCGTTTTGTGTAAGGAGGATTCTTCCGGTGATAACGTAACCTTTTTGGGCTATACTCAATGGCTATACTGTTCAAAATAATCTTCTATAAAAGGGGGTACGAAACCCTAAAAAGAGTATCTTAATAGAATTGTAGGTATACTTTATTAACTTACTTTTTGTGTTACTCACTTACAAATTAAAGTTACAAGAGTTAAATGGAATTTCCCTTCACGAGATCAGTTTTATTATTGGTGTTATTCATAATGACACTGACATACCTATATGTGAAGTAATATGTACTTATTAATGTATTCATGGAGTGACAACCCCTACGCTACACGTGCCGCGCGTGAATGAATACAAGTTATGCGATAGACAGAGATGCAGAGAGTAGGTACGTTTCTTATACCTAAACGCCGTTTTTGTTAGGAAGTGAAATTTCTGTATGTACTATTACTTATTCTGTGATACTGCCTCCGAAGCTAGAGGTCCCGGGTTCGAATCCCGGCCAGGGCATTATTAGTGCATTTAGCACTTGGGTCTTGGATGTTTTCTATGTATTTATCTATATATGTATGTATATCGTCGTCTAGTACCCATAGTACAAGCTTTGCTTAGTTTGGGACTAGGACGATTTGTGTAAGATTGTCCCCCAATATTTATTTATTTATATAATTGAAAAACTATACCCTTTAGGTAGACAAAAATGTAAGCTAGCCCCGTAAACAGTGTAACTACCTCACGTATGCGCGGTTATTCCATTGATTATTGTATTGTAACTACAGAGTACCTATATTATTTAAAACATGTAAAGATTAATTGGAACGGAAAAGATAGTTTCCTCGAAATTATTTAGTATGTGTACACTTGAGTTGAACGGGACTTATGTGGTAAGGTAATAGAGAAACCGTCCCAGCAAAATGCAAGCATTCCTCAGAGTGGTGTACAAGTTTCAAATGTAGTTAGGAGTTGATTCTCTACGCCCGCGGGACTATGCCGGCTCCCTCAATCCCAACATGTTACAGCAAGACTCGCTTTCAATTTATTGTTAAAATGTCTTCTTTGGAAGCATGGCGACGAGAAAAACAGACTCCTAAATATGTTGTGGCATTTCTTCCGTCGGCCCAACGGCCTGTATCTTTCACCACTAATTTAAATTAAAGTCTTTTGTTTGTATCTTTCGAGGTGTATTGCAATGGGGATAATATTTCCTTTAAGAAGGCGCAGTACGCTCGGTTCTCCATACAAACGTATTTTCGCTCTCATTTTAAAACGCCATGCTAGAATAACATGAAATTTTGTATACACAATGGAATCCGGCATATCTAGGTCGAAAATAAGTTTCTGTTGCTAGAAATTGTAACGGAAAGAAATACTGCGGTTTTTTGAGTTTTTTACGGCTTGTATAAAAACCTTAACAATCGCTGTATTTTTCTCCATTATAATTTCAAGCAACTGAAACTAATTTTCGACCTATATATGCCGAATCCCATTGTGTATACAAAGTTTCACGTTATTCTAGCATGGCGTTTTGTATGGAGAACCGAACGTACTACGCACTCTTAAGTATAGGTACAGAAAAGGCGTAAAATTAACCTCGGTTTTTTACTGGTACTATGTGTAAAGTTTGACCGGTAATAGCTATTTGTTCAACAAGAGACCTAAGTAGATTTTTGCTGCGAGTGTTGATGTTGAGTCCCGAGCAAGCGAAAGATTCTATAATTAGATCTCCAAAATTAGAACCTTGAGCGTAGCGCGAGACTCAAAGACACGAGATGCAAATATCTTTGCTCTAGTGTGATACATACAACTTTTTACCTCAGCGGCGAGAACATATAACTCAAAGGAATGGTGAGAGAGAGAATAAAGCGAATGAAGTTTCAATGTTCCAAGTTTGTATTACACTCCGCAGTATGAAAAGATGTCCAACTAACCTACGAAATAAAAAAAGTTTTTTTCACGCTCGCAGCAAAATTACATTTTGCTCACTGGTTTCAAGCAGCAAAACCGCCATGTTCGTGCCGCTAAGTCGAAATAGTTAAATGTTTAACAAGAGAGCAAGTGTTGATGTTCAGTCCCGAGCAAGCGAAAGATTCTATAATTTATATTATTTTGATCACGTACGTAGCGAGTGTTTCAAAATTAGAATCTTGAGCGTAGCGAGGAACTCAAAGACACGAGATCTCAACGGCGAGAACATATAACGCAAAGGAATAGTGACAGAGAGAATGAAGTTTAAATGTTCCAAGTTTGTATTACACCCAGCAGTATGAAAAGATGATCTGCGACTAACCTACGACATGAAAAATCTTTTTTCACGCTCGCAGTAAAATCGCATTTTGCTCACTGGTTTCAAGTAACAAAACCGACATGTTCGAGCCGCTGAGGTAAAAAAAAAATACTGCTTTCTCTCTGATTTCTGTCTGTTAATCCATGCAGTCGTCAGCACTGAGCAATTAAAACTTTTGTCTCAGTACCTATATTAACGGAATTATCATTATTTTCAGCATTTGTTCATTTCAAACAAAGGCCTCTCTTCGAGTACGCCACTCCTCTTGGTCTTG
The DNA here is from genome assembly GCA_905163555.1 of Notocelia uddmanniana. Classification (NCBI taxonomy): domain Eukaryota; kingdom Metazoa; phylum Arthropoda; class Insecta; order Lepidoptera; family Tortricidae; genus Notocelia; species Notocelia uddmanniana. Next base: position 56,871,044 of record LR991052.1, read on the forward strand.
AGCTAATCGTATCCAGAAATGACCCGAGATCTTCCTAATGTCATCAACTTTCAGAACTAAATTCGTGTTCGAAAATATCTCGAGATCGACTAAATGTACATATAGCAATATCGATAGATCGATGTACTTACCCAAACTTGAAAAAAACCACGTTTATAGCATAACAAACTGATCCCAACATCTGATGTGATAAGAAATCTGGGGGCATGGCATTGCCCCCGCCAAGACGAGCTAAGCGAAGCGGCAAGATTGTTACCCACGTTTTGCTCAAAGTGCTTCGTCGTTTTTTAAACTCTCACGGTTTAGACTATACCAGATAGATTAAACAAAATTCTCGGGATATGATGTAAATAGTGGACTTATTAAACGTATACAGTTTCAAGTGCATACTTTAGATTTTATTAATATCTTAAAAATCCCGATTTCGTCACTGACTCAGTCACTCACTGATGATTATTATGGTTATTGTATGGGTTTTCCGCTCACGGGACAATAATGTGGCGTGCGTGGAGCCGAATTAACGAGGTACCGAATCACGTACATTCACATATACGAGTGCTTTGATGTAAACAATATTTATTGAGACACTTCAATGATTCTTAATAATGTTAAAAAGATAAAAAATAATGTTAAATGTTTGGTATTTACATAAAAAATCTAAATATTAAAAAACCAATCAAGTGCGAGTCCGAATCGCACACCGAGGTTTTCGTATGTACTGTGGCTTTAATTTAAAAGAGATTCAATTTAAAAGCTGTGCCCGTTAAAGCGATAGGAATGCGTGGTAGGAGAGTTGCCAAGGGCAAATTCAGGAAAACCACCGACACGACCGCGCGGGCGGCTTAAACACTGAAATACTCTAAGAGTTTGCCGTCCAATGAGAGTGGTTGAACAGTTTTCAACCGAATCTGGAGTGTGAGCGGAATCAAGTTATTGAGAGTTTTGTAGGTCTCGTTCTGTGAAAAAGTTATGACCCAGAAGGAGGCCGCTGAACGGGAACGAGAAAGATAGGACCCCGCTCGAAGAAGACGATGCCGAGAACGGGAACGCAATCGTCCGCCATAGGCCACAGATACCAACCGTGTAGACTCGGGCAAGAATAGGTCTACGGTCTCCCCCGCCTGTCGCAAAACGCGACGAAAGGGGGTCACTGGGGTTGCGAGTAAACCACGTGGCGGGGACAACAGCACCCGACTATCAACCCCAGGGAAAGTGACGACGACCAAAAGGAGTACAGCGCAAGGGGGGGCCCCAGTGCGTTCAGTACTGAGATCCTGGAGTCCTTCTCATTTGAGCGCAGATGGCGGTCACCGTGGAGTTTTTTTTGGTTAAAAATACCACATAACCCAGTCATTCCCCGATGACTGGGTTCCAGCACCGCAGGTTTTCTCCACGAAAAAAAAAAAGGTCCGACGGACATCGGACTGACTTTATCGCGCGGTTGACGTCCCCGCCGGCGGCAAAGCCTAAGTTTATGCGTCGTGTCTAAGTTGGACGGCATAAGCGCAGCGTTTCACCTTTCGATGGACGCTGTGATTACGTACATGTACGGGTCCTTGGGTGTGTGCCTAATAGGACGCTGGAACGGGCGGCGCCTAATCAGTGTTCGCAGAGTTACTACAGAGGGGGAGGGATATAAATTTCGCCGGCAGCCTTCCTAACTAACGGATTCCTATGATGAGGAGAGTTGTCAAAATAACCTGAAGCCAGTTGAGCGATGTCATAGGCACGTGAACAAATGCTGTCAGCTTATTTCTAAGTGACATTTTACTAAACGTCTCAAAGTTTATACCGAACTAATCCGAGGTCGCGTCATCATTACGGTGTCTACAAAGAAAAGTCACAGAAAGGAAACGCAGAGCACGCGGTGGCACGCGGCAGCCAGGTGCTGGCTCTTTTCAAGCCACGTAAGATTGTTTGCCACCGTCATTATATACAAAAAAGAAAAAAAAATACATTATTTTCTCGTAGTGTTGTCAAAAATTCGTGGTTATATTCTTTCGGGTTATTCGGGCCCGCGGTGTACCGTCCAAAACGCATTTGAATTTTGCTTTTTGAATATCAGTTCGTAAACGCTAGCTACCACTACCATGACGTGACATCTCAAGGCAACAAAAGACTAACATTCGCACTTCACGCTCATGTTGTTTAAAAAATGATATTTATTAATTTTAAAGGACTGTAAGTAATTTTACAGTTGTTTTCCACTTTTTGGACAATAAATTCTGCAATCTTATGCTGATGCTTTATTTATATTATTTTATTTTTCATTTTTTTACTTTTTTTAATTGACACTAAAATAAAATAACGGAACAAATTTTCGTGCCTATTACCATGAGTTTACAGTGACCGTATTCGCTATCGACTGCGTAAGGAATCAGCGGGCGTATGATGGTTGCCATTTTATCACTTATCGTCGTGGATAAGGCATTCGTCACGTTCTGACAAGTATGCGAGTGCGAGAGTGACGGGCGTCTTATCCACGACGATAAGTGATAAAATGGCAGCCATCTTACGCCCGGTATCGAGAATAGTACAGCGCCCCTAGTAGTCACTCATAGAACTACAGATCGGTGCTCGTACAAATCAGTACGTCAATTACACGTTGACTATACTCGCTAACGTTAACTCGATTCATCGAGTAGTTAACGGTGACGTGTCCAACTTCACAGCATACCAAGCTCTCTTTCTAACTATACTGAAAAGACAGAGCAAAGACGATATTAGGCAAAAGGCTAAGTAACCAAGCCTTCCTTTCAAAAGTATAGAAATACACCTGCTAATTTAAAGTCTCATAGAACAGTAATACGAGGTGAAATGTTAGTGAATCTTGTATTTGCTTTGGTTAGTTTGACAATGTGCGGGTTGACAGTACATTTCTTTAGTAACCAGGAGATGATCGTAATCCCTTATCTGTCGATTTTGGTTTGTTTGTTTTGATTTGTTTTACTTTTACTATGTTAGAGAAGACAATATATAAAAATGCGTACTAAGTCCCTGTCAATTCCAGTAACTAGTGGACTATCTTCAGAATGAACATTTTAATAACCTTAAGTTATTACCATACTTATAAACTGAGTGATGCAGTCTTCCCAGTTTATATGATGTTTTGTTTGTTTTAAGTGATATATATAATTAATAAAACTATTCTCATTTTATAATATGTTGAAGTGTATTTTTTAATTTATTACTCATATCAGCCTGAATTTATCCCTCTGTCGCTAACATATTCCACACTAAACAATGCCTTGCCGATATTATTTCAATAAATAATTATTACAATAATTTATTAAACAAGATGTCTAATAAGCTTTCACGCTCCAATTTGCTAGTGAAAAAGTTTACTATAGTCTGACAATAAACAGTAGAAATTAACTGAGGTCGCCACTTTGCTTTAACCACAGAATAAGTAATAGTACAAGTACAGAAGTTTCTCTGTTAACAAATCCCCCGTTTAGGTATGCCAAATGTGGTGGTGGTGTGTGGTGTGCTAAACGTGGCTATCACTTTCTATCGCACGCAACGTGCTCTTTCGAGGCCCCGCCCTCAGCGCTAGGGTTACCACCAGCGAGAAGCTATTTTAATATATGTACTTTATAATTAGTAGTGTTGTTTACAATACAATTACGAATAGTACTTGTAAGGTTCCGTAGCCAAAATGGTGGAAACGGAACCCGTCCGTCCGTCTTTTCGTCTGTATGTGACAGCCGATGTACTCGGAGACTATAAGCACTACAAATACAATTAAAACATTTAGCAGGAAGGTGTGTTCTACTCATATGAACCGCTACCTAAAAAAGATGTGAAATGACGAAAAAATATTAAACTAGCCCCCTACTTATAATATAGAGAAATAATTAGTAAATACTTACACCGGGGGGTCACGTTTCTCTGCAGCTGACTGTACAAGTGTAACTATTTAGTGTTTTAGGTCCTACTACATTTATTTAGTAATAAATCTTTACAGGCTATATATATGTAATAAATCGTTTTACACTGATAAAGTTGCAACCTATACAAATAATATAAAGATAATTTTGTTTGTCTCATTTGCATCCTTTTTGTGATCGAGTAGTAAAATATCAAGAAGTCGCATTTACGCTATATGACATTTCAACATCGAACATTATTTATCTAATCTCAAATTATTTACAATAGCGAAATTACATCCAAATAATGATTATTAAGTCAATAGCTGTATATCTTTGCCTCGATTTATAAATATTAAATAAAGTTTTTAGTAGTACATACCCGTTAAATTAGCAGTTTGTTTGTAAACTTCTTCTAAATCCAGCAATAATTTTCCAGTTTCAAGCTTCAGAAAATCACGTTAATAACACCTAATATTTTACTACTCGTGCTTCACTGCGAATTGTTTTAATCATTTTCACTTTATTTAGATATTTTCGTCGAACAAAAACTGGGTAAACAACGGTAATACTCACCAGCAGCAATTCAATGTTTATTTACGGGCCAATATTTGACATCTTTCACGGGACACCTGGTGCTGCCATGTAACGTTCTATGTTACTCGTAGTTCACCTTTTATTTTATTTCTACTCTTTATTGTCAGACTATACAGTCGACACGGTATGTTCGATAGCGGCTGTCAAATTTGTGAGCCATGGTACCGATCTACGGCAACCGATACAAAACGTTAGTCGCTAGCGTTTAATTTTCGATAGGTAATTTACCAGTGGACTCATGCTACCAATCTGTACTTCTATGAGTGACCACCAGAGGCGCTGTACTATTCTCCATACAATCGTTTACGCAATCACTATTAGTGAATATCGTCTTGGCTCTGTCTTTTCAGTATAGTAAGAAAGAGAGCTTTGTTTATTGTGAAGTCACACCGTATTGTAAAGTTTACTACTCGATGAATCGAGTTAACGTTAGCGAGTATAGTAAACGTGTTTTTACACGATTGCCAAAAGGAGGAGTGTAATGTTTTTGGCAAATTCGTAGCACAGGTAAAAAAGTGTCATAATAATTGAGTCCGTTTTGAAATTTTTCATCTATAAATAAATCTCTAAAATTCCAGCCAGTATCATCAGAGAGGGTTTTGTGTCCCAAAGGATCTCAGGATCCGCTGAATCGATTTAAACATTTTTTGCTCTGCTGTATATGCTGCTGCTGCATATGCTGATTATTATGCTGGCCTTGTCAAAGGATAGTTTTTATTTGACTGCGACGCTTCATTAATTTTCCGAAATATGTGGCCTCTTTGAATTTTACTTTTATTTTTCTTTAAGCCTGCCGCCGTCATAACTGTCACATCTGTCCTGTCAGTGTGTGCTAACGTCAAAATAAAAGTCATTCTATATTTTTATACCACGTCGGTTGCAAACAAGCGTACGGCCCGCCTGATAGTATGCGGTCACCGCAGCCTATGGACGCCTGCAACTCCTAGGGGTATCACATGCGCGTTGCCGACCCTTTAAGTGTTTATACATTCCTTTCTTGAAGAACCCCATACAGTAGTCCGTCGGGAAAACCTCGGCAGGGAGCTCATTCCACAATCGGAGCGTCCGAGGAAGGAATTTCCTCTGAAACCGTACCGTACGCGACCATTTAGGTTCTAAGGTGTGAATTTGTCAAAATGGTACCATGCGGTATGGTACCAATGGTACCTGTTTAGTACATTTATCTGCAAACATGTTGTTTTTAATAAGTTAACAAATAAGCAAAACCAATGAAGTGAAATAAGATAATATTATGCATTTCTAAACGGACGTATCGGAACATAAAACGGTAAAAATGCTCTAACATTTTGTCAATTGACATTTCACTTGACTTGACGTCAAAGTTTCTGAATATCTTTAAAGTTTTAAAGTAAAACGAGTCTTCGTTATAGCTATAAATCTATACTAATATTATAAAGCTGATGAGTTTGTTTGTTTGTTTGAACGCGCTAATCTCAGGAACTACTGGTTCGAACTGAAAAATTATTTTTATGTTGGATAGTCCATTTATCGAGAAAGGCTTTAGGTTATATAAAGTCACGCTGCGATCAATAGGAGCGAAGTCACGGACGAAGTCGCGGGCAACAGCTAGTAAGCTATAAAGGACGGAATGCTAACGAAAAATGGGTTGGGTTGCTCTTCTCGCAGGCTTGACAGATGCAGCTTGCGCCCACCAAATAGGGTAAAAATGGTAAAATATTAATACCTAACCGGCGACAAAACTTAGTTTCTAACTAATGTTTCAAACTGCCAGAAAAATTAAGAAATTCCGCTATGAAGAAATGTTAATTGTGAAGCCATTCAATATATATGAAGAGGGTATATTGACATAAATAGGGTGTACCCTGTATATAGTGTTAAAGGTGCGGAAATTATTTGGGTAACTCAGTTAAGTTAGAAATCAAACGAATGACGAAAACGCTATGAATTATAATGTCCCAACCAGAAAGTGAAATAATAGTGCGATAATCATCATGTCAGCCGTCCACTAGACTACAAGACGTCCACTGCTGGACATAGGCCGCCTTCAAAGACTTCCACAATGACCGGTCCCGCGCCACCCGCATCCAGCGGACACCCGCGACCTTCACCAGGTCATCAGTCCACCGTGTGGGGGGCCTGCCCACGCTACGCCTTCCGGTACGTAGTCGCCACTCGATAGTGCGATAATACTTATACATAAATAGAACAGAAGTGAAACATAGTGTGGTATGAAAAAGGTAATGTGCTGTGTTTTCTGTTGTTGTTAATCTCACATAGTACTTAATAAATGGTCTATTATTATAAAAGTTGAATAATTTAAAGTTTTTTTAAATTACTTTTACCACTTAGCTAATTCTAGACAAAGTGAAAAAAGTGTTTACATTTTTTCTCTCTTCATTTTAAAATAAAAACAATAAACAAATTACGAGTAACATTTAGGCTGTCTAGGGCACTATAAGTTAGACCAACACTTATTGTTTGAAGTGATTTCAAGGATCTTAAATATAACGGTGCAGATGTGAGATTACAAAAATTACAATTATTTTTGACTTCGTAACAATCATAGCGGAATATTATTATAATATATTATTCTTACTCTAGCATATAAATGGCACAGCCAGTAAATTTTAATTTTGTTTGAAATGACATCCGCATACATTTATTATCTTAAGAAGCTTGATATGAGGTGTGATATTGAACCTTTTTATAGTAATTGATCATTTTCAATGAGCACATTTATATATATCGCCATCTCGATCCACATTTTTTATTTTATATAAGAGTATTTAAGAATTAATTATAAAATTAAAATAGAGAAAAAATCTTTATTTCTTATATATTAGGATTTTACAGCAATACACAGAATTAATTAACACTTGAGAACCTTCTGAAACAGTATGCAGTAGGTATACTTATATACTTACATTACAGAATTCGTAACATTAGCTATTTATTTATTTAAGGTTTATTGCACAAAAAACAAAAGGGTATGTCCTAAAACTACGACCAAGACCACCGGGGAATGGGCAGCAGCATTCCTAGAGTGCGGTGGAGATACTGCGATCGCCAACCCGCATGCCAAGCGTGGCGATTATGGCATTTACCCCCCATGAAATTGGAGGAGGCCTATGTCCAGCAGTGGACGTCCTAGGGCTGATATGGTGGTGGTGGTGGTGGCACAAAAAACAAATGTAAAAATGGCGGACTTAATGCCAAAGGGCATTCTCTACCAGTCAACCGCTGGGCCAAACAGAGACACTTAAAATTAGTGCTGGGTAAATGTAGAAACGTTAAGAATATAACACAGACGTAAATTAAAATATAAACGTACATAGACCTAATAAACATTGATACAAATATATATATGTATACACATAAATACAATATATATACATAAATACACATATACATACTGATACATAAATAAATATATATATATATATATATATATATATCTTATATAATATACTGGATGATGGACGGTATGCAAATTCTTCTGCTAACAGATGTTTACGGAGCATTCGCTTGAAAGCTAATTTGCTTGGGGCTTGCCTTATGGGGAGTGGAAGCTTATTCCAGAGTCGAATTGCCTGTACGGAGAAAGAATTTGACATGAAACCTGTCCGGTGAGAAAGACCTGAGAGTTAGCTATTGTCTTCTGGAGTCACCATACTTTGTTACAAGAACAAGCATATCCAACCCAAGTACTTTATATAAGAACTGGGTTCTATATAATTTGATTTAAGTGTACTACTAGGCATATCTATTAATCTAATTGTAGTAATATTCATTAAGTTGCATAGAAGTTTGTATGCAGGAGGGTTTACGATTCTCTGCAGCTGACTGTACATTTTGAGCTTCTCTGCTACTGACAAGACTGGCAGCCAGAGTTGTATAGTCTAACACACATTTGGATTAGATGGTTCAGTGTAAAAGCGCAGCCCCAGCGAGGCGGACGGTTTGAGTGGTAAGATGCCATATAGAACGAGATAGGTACCTAATCGACGAAACCTTGGTTTTATATTACTATTTATCTGCCTAACTACTAGTAGCACCAATAGCACGATACATAAAACGCGACGGTAAAAGCTATCCCATCAATGATGGGATGCATTTTGAGCCTTAACTTGGCAGTTTTCTATGCAGTATGCTATAATACCATAGAAGCTGTTGGATATTTAAGAAAACTGCCAAGTTAAAGCTCAAAATGCATTAAGCCGCAGTAAATTAGTTTTACTGTAAACAATCTAGTGCCAAACTTGGCAACTTTTCAGATAGGTAATCTACGGAACTTGGCGCCCATTTAGATCTCAATTATTTTGTCGGTGAACTTGGTTGCCATTTTTACATTTATGTTTTTGATGGGATATCATTACTTTTTGTCAAACTTCATTAAATGGTGTTTTCCGAGAGCGAATGCACGAGTTACTATACAAAATACCCAAACCGCTATAGGTGCACCTAAAATATTTGAAGAGTTCCCTCGATTTCTCCAGGACTCTATGATCAGATTCTGACCCGATGACAATGGGACCACTCCGGAAGTATACCGTTTCAAACAAAAAAAGAATTTTCCAAATCGGTTAATAAATGACGGAGTTCTGAGATAACTAGTATAAATAATAATAATAATAAAACTAATAATGGCGTAGGGATGTGACGACCCCATCGCCCACTGGATTTCCAGTGCAGTCAGTCAACATAGGGCAGCTTGTGGCGAGCTGTTAGGGAGCAGCGACCCTATGTACCTGAGTGCTCCTGGGGGTGTCCTGTGGGTTGGTTGTATGAACAGGCCCCCCGCCTCTGGCTTGCCTTAACCGGCTGTCCAGAGTGGAGTCGCTAGAGCTGTTGCTCGGGGGTGGATGTGGTCACCTAAGTGGCGAGTTGGCTATATGTTTAAAGTCCAGTGCCACCTCTCTACCCCCAGCCCTCTGCACCGGTGTTGCCCTTAGGCCTGTCGCTATTTATAGGGGCCCATCTAGCAGAGGGCGAGTCACCGTCTGCCTGAGATAAAAATGTGAGACAGTTTTATTAGGCAGACGTCAGTTGTCTCACTCAATAGCCCAGCCATTAGTCCATCATATTCACCCAATAGTCCGGTTCATTTAGATTCCATCAACCAGCAATAGTTCCTGTACACCCTGGCGGGTGCTGGCTCTGTGTGCGTCCCATGACACGGGCAGGGACAGCATCCGCTCGGTGTACCCCTTGCATTTCATTAAATTGTCAAAAGGGCCTCTGCGTGTTGGCTATGTGGTACTCGGTTGGCACTTCGGTACCTCGGTACTTCGGCTCCGCGCACGCCTTCCAAAGGTCCGGGACACCATTGTCCCGTGAGTGAAAAAAAAAAAAAAAACTAATAATAAAATCACTGTTTTTTTTTCTGGTGTACACACATAATTACCAAGCTGCATGCCAAATTTCAGCTTTCTAGGTCATCTGGAAGTGGGTTAGGTTTTTGATTACTAGTCAGTCATTCAGTCAGTCAGTCAGTCAGTCAGTCATTGGTAAAAATGCCGTTTTTTGGAATTTAATATCTCAATAACTATTAAACCTATATTTATGAAATTTGGGGTTCTAGTTGTTCTAAAGGATTTTAATACATGTACCAGATTTCATGTGTTTATGTTAGATAGATTTTGAGTTATTAGGGGGTCAAAAGTGGCTCCAAACGCGGTTCGTGTAATATAACACACGGCTGCTGTCCGCCAGTTCCTGGGGTGAACTTGGCTGGACACGCTGCCGCGTGTCTAGATCATGCTGTTTCTGTCTTATAGCATCGTACCGTCATGCCTGGTCAAGCCGTCCTCTTCGTTGGATAGTGGGATCCGTGCCCGCTCGAAGCGGAAAGTGCAGCGGGGCGACAGCGTTTCGCATGTGTTGAGATATTGAGATGGACGCTGCAAGCCCCGTCCCGCTGTACGCGAAACTCGAACTCGAGCGGGTACTCAGGCCGTGCATGAAGTTCCTTAGACTCCGTTCGGTCACTCCATAATCAGAAACACATGGCGTAATCTTAAAATACGTACTCGTAAATGCATGCTACACGCAAAGTAGAGAGTAAGATGCGTCGCTCGGATATAGTCATTGCACTGGTTATCTATTACCACCTAATTTTGTGTGATTTTAAATACGTTTGTATGGAGAACCGAACGTACTGCGCACTCTTAAGACTCCATAAGAATAACAAGCGCATTTATATATTTATATATTTAGCGACCCTTTATTTATTTGAGCATTTGTTGTGGCTATGTTAAAACAGTGCATCCTCGGGAGCACTGGCGCTTTACTCCCCATCAGGAACACAAAATCACATAGGTATATACCTACCTACAGAGCAATATACCTAATGTCCATTTGAAGATCTTTTTTCACGCTAACGAAGTCGCGGGTACAGCTAGTTTTTAAATATATTGCCAGGTCTACAAGTCACAGAGCCACTAGTTATACAATTTAGTTTTCATGTTTATAACTTTTTATCAACGTTATCGATGTCTGTAATTCTCTTCTATAATAACATTAACCCTTTCTTACAATTTTATATTTCATTTCTCACATGGTATATGTCCTATTATCCAGGTTAGTTTTTTAATCATCAAATCATCATAATAGTACATTACGATTAGGGATGTCACGAATGTCATTTCGATCACATTCGCGAATACGAATGCGAATGCGAATATTTAGGATGCGAATGTTCGAATGCGAATGCGAATACGAATGTTAAGGCAACATACGTAATTAGTATTAAAACTGATTTTCAAAAAATACCACCATAAAATACTAAAAAGCAAAAAATAAACGAGAGATTTCCAAGTTCCAACGCAATATATACTGATATTATAAAGCTAAAGAGTTTGTTTATTTGTTTGATCGCGCTAATCTCAGGAACTACTGGTTCGAATTGAAAAATTCTTTTTATGTTGGATATTCCATTTATCGAGGAAGGTTTAAGCTATATAACATCACGCTACCACCAATAGGAGCGAAGACGCGGGCAACAGCTAGTCTTTAGATAAAATTTAAACCTACGATTTCATGACGTGAAATCTACTGTACACACTCCAATTTTAATTAAACACTGATTTAACTAGTAGTTTCGGTTACTGAGTGCTGTGGACATGACGATTTCATTTTAAAATTACAAAATTTTCAAAATTTTCCTTGACAAATTTTTTTATGTAATTATCAAATCTGCTCACAACATTTCACGAGAATCGGTTAAGGAAATGCAACCTATAGACCATCGGGAACAGCCGAAAATCCGGATATACGAAAGGAGAAAGTATTTTTGTCGAAGCTGAAAGGGAGACCTTCATTTCACTAGGTCGGTCAACTATTTCTTACATTTTTATCACCTTTTGGGTCAGGTTTCTGGTAACATTATTATCAGGACCATTGTAATTGACTTGGTCATAGTCGCTCCATTATCATATATTTATTATTCTTCGAATAAAGATCATTCATGCATCTTAATCTAAATATCATAGCGCCACGCATTAAACACTTGGGAGTTTTGGATGACCATCCATGATCTTCTTCATCAATTCTAGTTCACCAAATGCTACTTTTTGAATGAAAATAATAAAATCACTATATGTTTTGCTTGAATTTTTGAGCAGTTTCCTCAATTCCAGATGCTTTAAAAAAGAAATAATTTTCCAAGGCGGTCCACAAATGACAGAGTTCTGAGGTAACACACATTAAAAATCAAAAAATAACATAAATCCGAATTGAGACACTCCTCCTTTTTTGAAGTCTGTTAAAAAGTACTTTCTATTGGCCAAAATAAATCACGTGACACTGGTAGGCACGCTCTGGGAATACGCGAGTCGGCGTCTTCTTCAAAACACGCCACGACTTGCACACATTCGCATTCGCAAAATATTCGCATCGTTTGATGCGAATGCGAATGTTGATGCGAATGTTTAAAATAATGCGAATCATTCGCATATACGAATGCGAATACGAATATTTGTGACATCCCTAATTACGATACAAGGGTTGTACTCGTAAAACAAAGAAAGGCCGATATCGCAGATGTTTGAGGCCCGAGCCGCAGGCGCAACAGACAACATTAAATTAAGTATTCTTATTTATATTCACGTTTATGCACTACCTTCGATAAATTTTGTATTATCAGACGAAAATACTTCTAAGGCCAGAATTTCCGCTTAAACCGCCAAACCGATTGAGGATAAATTTCGCATGGAGATATGTAGTTTGAGGCGATCCCGGAAATGATCCTTTACGGAAGTCAAAAGAAGGCTGGATTTTTTTTACGGGAGAGCGATAATAAAGCAAACGCCTGAACTAATTAAATAGCAATTATCCTCTATAAGGCTATTAAATGAGTTCTACGCGGGCGAAGTCGCGGGAAAAAACTAGTACCTAGTTCATAAAACGTCAACCACAAAATATTATATTTGGCTCATTTTTATTTCAAATATATAATCGCATTTTCATCAAACCGTTCGTCACGTTATGTCACGTAAAATCAAAATAACTTCTTAAACTATCCTATACGCGATACGTGCGCGGCACACGTGATCGATACCCCCCGAGACCTCCTTAAGTTTACTGTAATGACGTGTGTCTGTGTGGGTGCGTCAAATTGGACATTTGTGTGGATTTGTTTTACTGCCATAGGCTATATATATCTACTGTGATAATAGACCGGTATGTTCTTCAGCAGTATAGCAAAAGAATATTGCTCTACAAACTTTTAGAACTCCAGAAAGTCGGGCCTGATGACGAACGAGTATATCGATTACTTGGAATAATGGTTGCAGAAAGATCAAATGTATCCCTTGTCGGATATTAACAACACGGGAACTTTTAACTTCTGTATGTGCCTCGGCAAATACCGCTCGCGCTATTATAGTTTTGGTGTCAAAGTTGTGTATCTAATACTGACCATGTCCATAACGATCGGGAACCGGAAAAACAAAATTAGCCCCTAAATATCTAACCCAGAGTAGATGCTCTCTTGGGCGGGCGAGATAAATTTCAAGATAGTTTGTCGGTCAACGAAATAGTCCCATACATATATCTTGAAACCAAATGCTTGTGTGGGCACACGAGGGCATGACGTAATCAGTTCCACTTCAAAGCATCATATCCACATTATTTCCATTAGCCAGTCTCCATTACTTACCTATTTTAAAACGAGTATAATCAAATCAAGCAGACTTCAATTGTTTGTGTTTTTTAGTTGGCTCGTTCCGATGTGTCTGTGTTTACTTTTTCTACGATACACTACATTATGTTACCAGCTGTGTGTATACACGAGAGTACCAGATCTTAAGATGATGATAATAAAAACCTATGACAGCCATCATAAATCACGCCGCCGAGTTTATATTGAAAAATGAAAAGCGTCAGAGGCGGCTCGTCCCTGGAGCGGCGTATTTTTCTTCAAGTGCAAACGAGAAGATTCTACCATAATCTAAACAACGTCGAAAGTACACAGTATAATTAAAAGTATCTATTTCCTACGGTATAAGTTATTTCACAAAATCGAGATATCCTTACTGTTTTAGAAGTAACTATAGGTAGGTATTTTGTCTATGCTATAATTATTCTATGAAAATTAATTGGAAGGTTATGTCTCGGAGACATGATACAAAATTAAGGAAGTTTTCGCCAGTCATACGAAACAGCTGTGTTTTCATATATGTTTCTCATTTTGCGCGTTAGACAGTTATGTGTCAAATGCACGTCAAATGTAACGAAATACATTTTCGCTCTGGTGGATATTCGCACTAACTAAATTCGCACAAAGTCGCGCGAATTGTGGCGCGGTTGCGTTTTATCTGCTCATGCACGGTGAAGACGCGCATCGCACTGAAGTTACTTGGAATCACACGCAATGTACTCGTAGATACCTAATAGGAAAACTGCTGCCGCTGTCGACGGTGCCGCTTAAAGTCGTGGCCGGGCCGTAAGTCATGGAAGTTTGCATGATATAAAAGTGGAATTAAATTCTTTACAAACCAACCCGGGGGAAAGAATCCGACTAAAAAAGCAACTTTCTTAAATGCACTCTGTATAACCATTACGAGGTACATACAAAGTAAATTTTCAGTTGCCTATCATTTAATGTAAGTTTTGTAATTACCAATCTACATAGGGCATACGTATATAAATATTATATCACAACTCTTCACGGGTACTCGAGACATGTGACATGCGATTGACCAATAACGATTGGGTTGGCCATTAGACTTGCCGGTCGGGAAGAAGTGGTTTGGAAGTGGGGCATATCGCCCCATGGATTGACAAGTAATAAAAAGAATGAGCATTGGCTAAAACTTGTACCAGCCACCTCCGTAAAACTGTATTGATTAATCATTATGAGTTTTTATGAATGAATATAAAAACTCATCAGGAATTGTAGTGATAAAAAACTAAATTAAGACTGGTAAATTTTATTATTTGAATACATTTTAAGAAATTGATTTAAGATATAAGCGCGGCCTAAACTAATAAAAAAATCGAAATACACAGAAGCTCATCAGCCACTCTACCATTGAAATATAGAATTCGAAGATTATTGATGACTAGCTTTTGCCCCCGACTTCGTCCGCGTAGAACTCGTTCTCGCCTTAGAATTATTGGTTTTCCCATGCGAATTTTTCTCAAGCTGAGATGGTTGAACGGCGTTGAAAAAGTACACCAGGACCTTAGCGGTGTATTCTCTAGAAATCCTATTGTCGAAACCAATGATTAAGTGCTTATCATTCCAACAGAGCAGGCTCCTCGTGCAAGGCTGAGGGCAGAAGGCCGAAAGCAGAGCGGCAAGGCACGCGAGACCGAAGGCTCAGCTCCCCAACAGAGCGGGTTGTTTAATTGAGTTGAACCGAGTACTTGTTGTATGTCAACGATATGTGCAACACAATAACGGAGGGCTCCGTCTACCAGTTCGCGGATGACACATGCGTTATTACAGCAGACCGGAACATTGAAAGAGCAGAGCGCGCAATGCAATTAAACTTCAATACCCTTTGTAAATGGGCGCACGATGTAGGTTTAATAATTAATGCATCAAAAACTAAAATAATGCATGTTCGTTCAGCGCAAAACAACACGGGTCGCGATGTTGCTGTGGTAGCGCACCGCCATGGCTGCCTGCACCGGAACAGCGTCGCGACTTGTGATTGTGACTGTGAAAAACTTGAAGTGGTCAAGGAACACATGTACCTTGAGCTAATAATAGATCACAGACTCAACTGGGGCCCAAATGTTAACTTTGTGTGTGATAAGCAACGAGCCATTCTTTGTAAGCTATCTATACTAAAACACAAATTACCGTACAGAACCTTACGATTACTATACTTGGCACTCGCTGACTCTGTAATCGGTTATGGACTGAGTACCTATGGTAGAACTTTTAAGACCCTTCTCAAAGGGCCTGGGACGATACCCTTTTTCAAAATTAGTTTTGACTCTCTCTTAAACTGCAGCACGGGTTCCGATCGCGCCAGAATCTTGGCGGCGGGGACTAAAGAGGCCGGGTCCTGGTTACATGCCTTCCCATCTGTTCATACCGGGACCTTTCTGGAGCCCCACACCCTGCGCATAGCTACCTGTCTGTGGCTTGGAGTCCGGGTATGTGCTCCACACACATGCCCTTGCGGCATTGAGGTTGATGCACAGGGGCATCACGGACTATCGTGCCAAAAGAGCGCGGGCCGCTTCTCCAGACACGCCGCTCTCAATGACATCCTACGCCGCTCTCTTGCCAGCGTCAATGTGCCGGTTCTCTTGGAGCCACCCGGCATTCTTAGGGACGATGGCAGGAGACCGGATGGGATGTCATTAGTTCCGTGGAAGATGGGTAGGGTGCTTGTGTGGGACGCCACCTGTGTCGACACATTGGCCCCTTCCCATCTTCACGGAACATCCATCAGAGCTGGTTCGGCTGCGGCGGCGGCCGAAAAGTCAAAAACGAACAAGTATAGGGGTCCAGGCGCCGAATACTGTTTTGTACCATTCGGCGTCGAGACCCTCGGTCCGTGGGGTCCCAGTGCCCAAGAACTCTTCAAAGAGTTGTCTAAAAGGCTGGCTGATACCACCGGAGACCGTAGAGCTGGCAGCTTCCTCGCTCAACGCATCGGTATTGCAATTCAGCGAGGAAATGCTGCCAGCATCTTCGGAACCATGCCTCGCGGCGACCCCTTATTATAGCTTTAATTTATTTTGATTAGTTTTAGTTCTTAGTTACGTTTTTTGTTTTATCCATATGTAGTTATATAAAGTTTTGTAATCAGATGATGAAATCAAAATAAAATCTATTTTGCTTTGATATAGAAAAAATATATAAATTACAAATAAGAATAATGAAAACAATTGTACCTAAACACATTAAAAAGAAAAATGAATCCAATTATACACTACTATTTAAATATTGCAACTTCCTGTACAAAACAAAACAAAACTAGCGATCTTATTAGAAGAACAAAGTAATGTTACAACTCTTAAATTAAATAAAAGGTGTAATAGTCTAAGGAAATTGCCACACCAAAAACTTTTCTGTATACCTAAATTTAAGAATGTCTATGGAACTCGAATGTATACATATTTACTGCCCAAAATTATAAATCAATTACCCTTAGATATTCAAAATACCTATGTAACCGGCAATAATAGTAAAAAAAAACAAAGGATATCTTTTGAAGTCTAGCGACCTAAGCTATATCTTATAAAAAAAATGTACACATGCTGGAGGAATGGAGACGGGCACCCCTTAAAATCGCATACCGGGCGGCCGTTTTCATTCTTACGAGCGCGTAATTTCAATACATTCTAATGTAAAAAAAAAGATATATTTTAATTTATGTAGAACTCCCCATCGGCACACAAACCTCCTCAAAGCTTTGCCAATGATGGGTCTTGTTATTCAAAAATGTCATACCTAGCTATAGTTTTATTCAATAAATAAATAATAATTTTTAAGAAAAAAAAAACCGACTTCAATGGGGGAGTCCGGTGAAAGATTATTACTCTTAGATGGTGCACTCTTAGATTCCATACAATAAAATACAAAAATACAAAAATTTTAATTATACAAAAATGGCTATATGTATGTTTATAATGGTAGAAGACTAAGTACCCTCAATTCCTCGTGAAATCATGGAAAAACCTTGCTTGCTTGACAAACAAAACGAAGAGAACAAATCGCCAAACGTGAACTACGCGTCATTGAAGAGTTCCGTTCTGATCATCATCAGCAGTTCCACTTCATCAAATGTCACTTTTATGAATGAAAATGCTTGATTAGTTCATGAAAATACTAAAATCACTATTTGTGTGCCTTTCACATTTGAGGAGTTCCCTCAACTCCTCATGGATCCCATCATCAGAACTCGAGCATGACAAAAATTAATCGTGAAAATAGAACTTGCTTAACAAACACAGCTAGGAGGACAAATCGCCAAACGTGAACTTTTCGTCGTTGAAGAGTTCTGTTCTGATCATCATCAGCAGTTCCACTTCATCCAATGTCACATTTTTGTATGATAATGCTCGATTTGTTGATAAAAACACAAAAATCACTATATGTTTGCCTTTAAGATTTGAGGAGTTCCCTCAACTCCTCATGGATCCCATCATCAGAACTCGAGCATGACAAAAATTAATCGTGAAAATAGAACTTGCTTAACAAACACAGCTAGGAGGACAAATCGCCAAACGTGAACTTTTCGTCGTTGAAGAGTTCTGTTCTGATCATCATCAGCAGTTCCACTTCATCCAATGTCACATTTTTGGATGCAAATGCTTGACTTGTTGATAAAAACACAAAAATCACTATATGTTTGCCTTAAAGATTTGAGGAGTTCTCTCAATTCCTCATGGATCCCATCATCAGAACTGCATTTTGACAAAAACGCGACCAACTTGGATATATATACTTACAATCAAAAAAAGAATATTCCAAATCGGTTAAGAAATGACGGAGTTATGGAGTAACAAACATTAAAAAAAAAAAAAAACAAAAAAAAAACATACAACCGAATTGATAACCTCCTCCTTTGAAATCTTGAAGTCGGTTAAAAATAAAAAAAAAGATGATGGATAAAATTGCGAAGCAGAACGGCAAATGCGAGACTTCCTTATGTATGGCTGAGTGCCGAAGGCCCGAGGCTCTGTTGGGCCTTATATGAAAGGCCCAACAGAGCGGACTTTTCATATAAGGCTGAGGGCCGAAGGCCCGACGGGTGTGCCAAGTCAAGCCAAGATTGTTATACGCGATAATGAAGGCGTGGTGGAGGGAGGCAAGGTACGCGAGGCTGGTGCCAGAGCGTAGTTACGAGTATGCACACTATGTATAGGTTATTTAGGACGACATTATGTGTGTATCTTTCTTTCTAAATTGGCAGTTTCGGGCCATATTTCCCGGAGAACCGATGGTCGGTGGGGCAAGCGAGTTCTCGAGTGGCGATCACGGATGACGTAGCGTATGAACAAGGAATGTTGCTGAGCTGCCTCCACAAGGTTGCTGAAGCTTAATGTAGGCTGATGACCTGATTAAGGTCGCGTGGGTCCGCTGGATGCGGGTAGGTCCTAATTGATTGTTTTGGCATTCTGGGGCAGGCCTATGTATGACATGATGCCCGCGGTTACCTATCCTCATCGCACCTTGAAGCCATTGCGTTCTTGTACAGTATTTCAATAGGTACTTTATACCCAGAGCACTTAGGTTGTGGAATGAGCTCCCTGCCGAGGTATTACCAAAGAGCTACAGCATGGGACTCTTCAAAAAAGGCGTAAATAAGAGATAGGATAATCTGGTCCAGTTCACCCCACCAAGACACAAGTATACGCGTGCACTACGAATAAAAACCCCCATTCATTGTTGCCCATTCCAAGACACAGCCCTCTCTATCTTAGAGAGTTATTGGGATCCTTGGTGTCGACATTTCCAGCGACGTCTAGTTTCAGAGCCACTTAGAAGACAAAGCCAGGCATCCAAAAAGCTGTGCTCAATAGAGTGAAGCGATACATCACCCCTGGACATAGACTTCTATAATAATAATAATAATATTGGGGGACAATCTTACACAAATCCACTAGTCCCAAATTAAGCAAAGCTTGTACTATGGGTACTAAACGACGATATACATACTTATATAGATAAATACATACTTAAATACATAGAAAACATCCAAGACCCAAGAACAAATATCCGTAAAAAATGCACAAATAAATGCCCTGGCCGGGATTCGAACCCGGGACCACTAGCTTCGGAGGCAGAGTCACTACCAACTAGGCTAAACAGGTCGTCATATAAGTCACAAGTCCGTCCCCACTGAGTTGGCTGTCACCTTTGGGCGGGAGCCCCTGGATACCAGCTTGAGCCTTTTGAATTGCTTCAGAGACGTGCTGTGCGAATTGTGGACGATCCCAAACTGACGAGCGATATTGAACCGTTAAGTTTAAGGAGAAAATTTGCCCCTTTGTGCTTGTCCTATGGCTTGTTTAATGGGTTGTGCTGCTAAGAACTGTTCAATATGATGCCTACAGCCCCTTTCTACCATCGCACAGCTCGCCGTCCGCAGGGCATTCACCCTCACACCTAAATGGTCACGTTCGGTACGATTTCAGAGGAATTTCCTCCCTCGGACGCTCCAGTTGTAGAATGAGCTCCCTGCCGAGGTTTTCCCGAGGGACTACAGTATGGGGTTCTTCAAGAAAGGAGTGTATAAAATTTTAAAGAGTCGGCAACTAGCATGTGTCACCCCTATAGTTGCAGCCGTCTATAGGCTGCGGTGACCGTTTACCATCAGACGGGCCGTACGCTTGTTTGCCACCGCCGTAGTATTAAAAAAACTTGTTTATTTAACGCACCTACACGGATTATAGGTGTTTCATTGATCATATGGTTCGTATGTCTAAAAAGAATGGCCTACTGACATTTTATTCAACGATTTTAACACGTCTGTAAAAGTTTTGGTTTCGGTTGCGGTTTCGGCCAAAGAACGTGTTTCGGTTGGACTGGGTTGGACACTAATTGATTTATGACAATTCGGCCATTTATTAAAATTGCTTGTCACTTTGTCTTAAGTGCTGACACCAGTCGCAAAAAGTAGGGAAGAGATTCGTTTCTCTGGTCTTGAGGATGAGGTAGATTTCATGATCTTATTCTCCACTGCATCTAGTTTCTCATCACAATCCGTGGTCAAAACGTATCCCCTTGTCACAATTCTCACGCCAGAAGAACTCGTGATGGTCTGATGATAAATCTTGAAATCAAGTTTCATGACCGCAAAATTAACTTTGTTCGATAAAATAGCTTGTTGTAAAAAATAAAGACAAATACTAAATTGGCACCTATTGGTACGCGTTGTTTTTTCTTTATTCAAGAATACTAAATGCACTATCGTACAAACAATACCTAGGAACAGCCCGCAACATAACTTATGGACTTTTGAATTGAATTCAAGTCAAGAAATTCAATCTGCAAGATGGAATAAATAAATAAGTATTAGGACCCAATTTTTTACACACATCGAACTAGTCCCATAGTAAGTTCAATAAAGGCTTGTGCTATGGGTACTAAAAAGACGGTATCTGATTAAATGTGATTGTAATTATAGTTAAAGTGTGATTATAATTAAAAAATAACATATCTGGCAAATAATTTTCATGCAAAGACATTACCACAGAACTACTTGTACTATATATACGTATTTTAAAATCGTATCGAAAGTTGAATTTTTCTTTGGTTCTATTGCGCACTCGTGCCTGTATACAGAGTGTTTGGTCCATCGTTTGCCAAATTGAAATGGCGGATAGGTGCGGTCATTTGCTATTTTCAACGGCCCAAAAAAAATCTTGAGAGTCTTTAAGGTTGAGGTTGAAGGATTCGAACCCGGGACCTCTAGCTTCGGAGGCAGTGTCACTAGCAACTAGGCTAAGCAGCCGGCAAATGAATATACCGCCGACCGCGACGGCCGCCAACGCCGACCGACAATAGTTAAGTTTAAGTAATTCCGATATTTGTATTATAAATAGCAGTTTGTTAACACCATATAAAAATATGTCTACTATAGGCATGCAAAATAAACACCGTGTAAATTTTAAATGACACCTAATAAACGAAAATTATATTATTTAAAATTTTGCCCTAGGCGTTCAAATTGAGCGTGTATTTCATGAATGAATTGTAAAAGTGGTTGTAGGCTTTTAGGTATGATAAATGAAAACATACAACTATGTGATAACGAGTTATCTTTGTTTATCTTTAGTTTCAGATGTCACTGCCGGCGTGAGTTAATTGGACGAACCTCAGCAATGTGAATATTCTAAAATCGGAAATGCAAAATCCGAATAAGACCATCGATAGCAAAGATCTCAAATTGCAGTGGATAAAAAATCTGATCCAAGAGTGCTATTTTGATAATGTTAATCACAGCACCATATTTAACCCGTCACCTGAAGTTTATCAGGGTAAGTAACAATAAAAAACCAACCGTAGGTACGTACGGTTGCAATCACATACTTATAAACCTAAAGAAAATTAATGTACAATGCATGAGCTCGAAAAATCGTTTTCTAAGCAGTCAAACTGTGCTCAAAGTACCACTTTTCCACAATAGTGTTTTTTCTTTCTCTTTAAATTTTTTTAGTCGATGCAAAGTGTTTTTATTATATAAGTTATGGTTCACAAATTAGTCAAGTATTTTTTTTATAAAAGGTATATAAATATGAATGCTTCATTAAACGTATTATTAATGGTTGTAGATTTCGAATTTTATCTTTAAATAAATATTCACTGCTCGTACATAGGTAAACACGCTGGGCTGAATTCATATATAGCCAGTGCCTTCGCGCTTTGGCATTTTGAACGTGCGCAGTAATACATAGATCATTTTTACTTTTCTTATCTCTTTTTTAGTTTGAAATTAAATCTGTGGTATTTTTTTAAAATATCAGTATGTTATTCAATAAACACATAAGTACCTTGCCGGCTAAATCAAAAGTCAAAACCTACGAAGAAATACTTACGTAGACTTTTTGCGGTAAAATCTAAAAAAAACCTGAAAGCTATTTGCACTTCTACAAGTAAAACGCTCAGACCAAGTAAAAAATATAGACGGAGCGTCACGAACAACAAAATGAAGCCACTTTTCTAAAGATGTGTGCGTATCAGTGTTGCTACTGGAATGAAAAAGTCCCTGTAGATGGGGTAATTAGTTTAGTTCTCTATTTTATTTGTAGAGGGCACAATAAAAACAGGATAGGCTAATAATGATGATGATGATGTGTCACTTCACATAATGTGTAGTCTAGTAACCGTTAGTCATTACACAGAATGGGGCACTCGGCATCATATTTTGAACCCCTAATTATTTAGAAAATTGCAAAATAAAACATTCAGTTTTGGTAACAGAATTGAACTGTTGAAACTACATGTTGTAGCGACTGTACACTCTTTAATAATGGGATCCAATTCGTAAAAAAATCTTTGAATTTCTATTCAATATGACAGGACTGTCAACTTTAAGCGGATCACAAATTAAAGTCTTTGTGAATGTGTGAATTACGTGTGAATTTAAATGCACACTTCTTTTTTGAGATTAATAAAATGAAGGCGTAGACCTTCACACTACACACCCTCCGGTTGGGGTAACTAAAAATTATACTCTGGTATCACACCTGCTTTATGTTACGTCAATCAACGTCAAGTGAATGTCGAGGTTTTGTGTTCCAAGCAAAGCAAAATTTATTTTCTAAATAGTGTTTTAAAATATTACTTCAACACTTACAAATGAAAAGTTATATTATTTGATTTACAACTGACGTTATTTATGCATCCTTTAACGACGCAGGAGACCATTTTTTAGTGATGGTTTTTGACGTTTACCAGTTTGATGTTTAGAGTTCTGGGCTTGGTTTTGGTTTGTATATGTGTGAGTGAACGTGTATGTACTTATTGGGCTTGATTTTGATGGCTTCACTAGATTGTTCGTGACTCCCCGACTATATTTTTTACTTGTCCTGAGGTGAAACGGTTCTAAATCAAAATGCTATACCTATAGTGGTCGCTAATGACCCTAGATGTTTGAGTGACCTTAAATAAATAAATTTAAAAAAACTGCAGCACTTTCCGCACTGTTTTCGTACACTTTCTAGTATTGAATCCTTAACAATGGATAAAAAATTACCTATATTGCGGTGTAGTTTATCTAACAAGGAATAGTTGTTTAAAATTCATTGTTTTTTTTTTCGATTTTGATGTTTAATCTGTATTTGTGACTTTGATTTGTTTTATACAGAGCGCTCGTGGCCCAGCGGCGCCCGCGTACCGCGTGCGGTATGCGAGGTTAAGCAATGTGGGCGCAGGTCAGTTCTTGGATGGGTGACCACTTTGAGTGGTTACTAACTGAGCGCTCTCGTGCTTTGGAAGGCACGTTAAGCCGTTGATCCCGGCTGCTGTATACGATAGCAGTCGTTAAGCCAGGTTAGAGGCCTTCGGGCGGCTTGAGAACTTCTAACAGTCAAGTTGCCCACTCACTTGACAAAGGGGGGTCGAAGTTGCACCACGTCCGTAGGGAGTACCCATCGTTACCCTACACGTGACCCCTGGGTGGTGCTAAAAGTGCAACAAAAACTGGCAACCGTACTTGTCTTCTCGAAGATCTCACGGTTCGTAAATAAATGCCATACGATTTAAAAAAAAATTGTTTTATTGAATTAAGTAAAAATAATTACATAATATACTTGAGGTGAAATGTAAAACGACTCCTGGTCGTCCCGGAAATTTAGTAGTCGTAGTTGTAATATTTGCGGCTATTGTGAAAAATGATATTAGGTGCATAATAATAAATAACCTTAGTAGTTATTGACCTATCAACCCGATAAGTTTTCTGACTTCACCGTGTTAACTGTCCAGTGGGGAATTTTCTTTTCCATTAAAAATATGGTTTTTCTGCCGCATTTTTCCGTATTCACAGATACACATATATTATAGCCATATTAATATTATTATTTTAAATTTTTACAGAATCAATTTTTGTGAACCTGGTTTTTGTCTAATTTGACAGTGTTCAATTCCCAGTTGTGTATAAAGTTTCTTTTTACATATTGGAATGCAGTTTTTATTTAATAAGCGCTTTAGAAGAATTAGGTAGGTATGTGCAAAAGTTAGGCTTAAAAATTGTATGAAAAACAACTGAATAAAAGCCTGTGGTTCAAGAATTTGGTCCGTACCCATGTATTACTCTACATATAACTTAATAAAAATTAGACATGCTGATTATTTTTATACTGACTCTAAAAATATCCGGAAAACAGTAATTTCAAGGATATTTGAGCTATCATTGTAAGCACTATTATATCTCAGCTTATATCAGCACTCGACTCGACACTGGTAAACCAGCTCCACCTTCAATAACAAACTTATACTGGTTGATCTTAGAGATTTGTTAGCAAGCGTTGTGAATACTAAGCCTGGATTATTTGCAAAGAGACGAGTTCCTATCGTCAGGCGGCGCGGACATGAAATTCGCTATTTGGAAACATTATTATGGGATCAAACAAATCCCTTATCCTATCGTAACAACACTGTGAAATTAAATTCCAAAAGATACCTACGTATATACTCGTAATTGTCTTGAAATTTTATTAGAGTGTAATGTATCAGCAAATCACTACTTAAAATTTAGTCAGACTTAGGCGTAAGTTTAAGTACATAAGTTTTGTTAGCGCACACCTTAAAACAAAGTTTTCAGATTGCGTGACGTTACATTGTCAATGAGTGCGCGTTGCTGTTTTATCTCTTGTTTTTTTTCTTTTAGCCACTGAAGAGTTCCACCTTCTGTCATAGGTAGAATGGACCTTCTGGTCCGGTATTTCATTAGGTAGAACAAGAGTAAAAATACCAAACAGCGCACATTCGGATCGTCTGGATATACATCCATTACAATAAAAGGGCTATTCGTTAAACTCGAGTCAGTCCGCATGTACATCATAAAATCATAATCAGATTCCAGCTTTATCCACAAGTTAGTAACTGGCTTATTAGGATAAGGTGTCTAAAGAAGTATCTAGAAGTAGTTGTAGTACTCGTATAGTAGTATTAAAACTCTTTATTGAACGCAATAGGAAAGTATCCGCAAACCAACTGGATACCTGAGGTCCTGACGCTATCTCCTTCATACTTGCGCGCTATTACAAAGCGTGTAAGCCCGAGCAGTCAGTTTGAGTAGCGGCCTCTATACTAAATACACCCAGTAAATTTGATTTCAATTTGGACAAACAAGTCTTCTAGTTAGCTGCTGTAACCTATAAATATGTACGTTTCTTATCAGATGAAGGTCCTTGGTGCCCTGCTCTGTTCGACGGGTTCGCCTGCTGGGACCCGACGCCGGGGTCCGCAATTGCGCAACAACTTTGTCCAGAATTCGTCATTGGTTTCGATCCAAAACGATACGTGTATAAGAGGTACGTACCCTACCCATTGATAAAGTTCTTGCTAGAAAGCATATCAAAAGATTTAATCAATTGTCTAGTGAATGTAATTTCCATGATACTTTTTTCCATGATTATATCTCTTATTTCCATTATTGCCTATCTCGAATTTGGTAAGATGGTTTCGGCGTGTTATTATGTTGCACTGCGCATTGTAAATATTTTTTTTCTTTTTCTATCCATACTCAGATTTATTAAGTAGGAGTAGGTTAACGGAGGTTAAAGGACTGTCGAGTTTGTTGCGGCGTTTCTTCTAGGCAGTGGTCCTATTTTCAGAAACCCTAATACTTTTAAAAGTGCCATTGCGGCCTACTTGCAGAATAAAATTCATTTATTTCATTTAATAAGATTATAAACCGATGCATAATATTTAAGCAAATTGGCGAGGATCATATTTTGGACCATTAAGGCATTTAATTCGTCTACAATTTTATTGATTCCTTTGTGACACGAAACTTACCTATATAAATTGAAAGACAAAGGTTCGTGCTACAGCGGAAACAACTAAAATGTCACTAAAATGTAGTCTAATGAAGTGCCTTAGCGATGGTCCAAAAATATCGTCCTCATCCCAAATATCTCTTGATTTGTACGAAACACAGACAGGTAAACTTTTGAGTGATATATGTACTCGTATAAATACGTCACGAAGGCATGTTCCGCGGCGCATGCTGAAGGAGTGTGAGACACGCTTGCATACAATACACATTTTATATCAGACTAGTACAATAATTGTACTAGTTAGTGGATATAATTGGTATTACATCCATTGACACCAATATCTGCCATAACAAAGCGCGCATAAATATCTGACACGGCCCTATTTCTAGTGTCGTTAGGACGTGTCAGATCGCAGCCTTTTTTTTGCAGATATATGCTGGTGACTGCACCTAAGTAAAATTTGGTCACATATTTATTTAGATTCATACCTGTGAAAATGACCGACCAACATGATAAAGAATCCTGCTACACGCTAAATTAAACCGAACTTATCGTATTTTATTTACGATAAAATTAATTGTAAACATCCGCAGCCATAATTTGCTATAAGCTCTACTACAGAATATCTGGCAAACGTAAGTCAGAGAAATATAGGATAAATTGAATCCATGGTAACAGTAGGCGTAATGGCATGGTAAATATACGCGTGATTAGGTATAAATAAAGTAATGTGTAAAGTAATGTGTATAAAGTAATGTGTGTCGCCTGTCACAACGTACGAGAGGTAGGGGACATCAGAATGTCAACTCGGTCATGTTACGTACGAGAGGTAGGGGACATCAGAATGTCAACTCGGTCATGTTACGTACGAGAGGTAGGGGACATCAGAATGTCAACTCGGTCATGTTACGTACGAGAGGTAGGGGACATCAGAATGTCAACTCGGTCATGTTACGTACGAGAGCTAGGTGACATCAGAATGTCAACTCGGTCATGTTACGTACGTGAGGTAGGGGACATCAGAATGTTAACTCGGTCATGTTACGTACGAGAGGTAGGGGACATCAGAATGTCAACTCGGTCATGTTACGTACGAGAGGTAGGGGACATCAGAATGTCAACTCGGTCACGTTACGTACGAGAGCTAGGGGACATCAGAATGTCAACTCGGTCATGTTACGTACGAGAGGTAGGGGACATCAGAATGTCAACTCGGTCATGTTACGTACGAGAGGTAGGGGACATCAGAATGTCAACTCGGTCATGTTACGTACGAGAGCTAGGGGACATCAGAATGTCAACTCGGTCATGTTACGTACGAGAGGTAGGGGACATCAGAATGTCAACTCGGTCATGTTACGTACGAGAGGTAGGGGACATCAGAATGTCAACTCGGTCATGTTACGTACGAGAGCTAGGGGACATCAGAATGTCAACTCGGTCATGTTACGTACGTGAGGTAGGGGACATCAGAATGTTAACTCGGTCATGTTACGTACGAGAGGTAGGGGACATCAGAATGTCAACTCGGTCATGTTACGTACGAGAGGTAGGGGACATCAGAATGTCAACTCGGTCATGTTACGTACGAGAGGTAGGGGACATCAGAATGTCAACTCGGTCATGTTACGTACGAGAGGTAGGGGACATCAGAATGTCAACTCGGTCATGTTACGTACGAGAGGTAGGGGAAATCAGAATGTCAACTCGGTCATGTTACGTACGAGAGGTAGGGGACATCAGAATGTCAACTCGGTCATGTTACGTACGAGAGGTAGGGGACATCAGAATGTCAACTCGGTCATGTTACGAGAGGCATAGCACATAGTGAATAGTGAATAGTCATCTCGCTCATAGTTGGAGCAGCCCAACTGGGAAATACCTCCACCTTACAGAAGACCGCAGCCATTTACACCACTACTTGCTCTTTAGGTCTGTGATGTTGTAAGTAAGGTCGCCTGTGTTGAAGTAAGCAACCTGCATGTCTGTATCGGTCAACACAGTCAATGAAGGGTCGGCAACGCGCTTGTGATTCTACTGGATTCGAAAGCTACCATACGGTGTCAGCTTACTATGAGGTCTACCTCATGCAACGATGGCAAACAAACTTACGGTCTACCGTAAGCTTGTTTGCCATCGTTGTTGTATAAAAAAAACAGTCAAGTGCGAGTCTGACTCGCATTGAGTGCCCCGTTCCGTACAAATTTATGTTCATGGGGGAAAATAGTATTTTTATTGATATCTAAGCAGAGTAAAAAAATCTTTTAATTTCCCTTTAACCCTAAAGAGTCAAATAAATAAATAAATAAATGAATATTAAGGGACATTTTTTTTACACATATTGAACTAGTCTCATAGTAAGCTCAATAAGGCTTGTGTTATGGGTACTAAGCGACGATATATTTAATAGATAAATATGTATATATACTTAAATAAATAGAAAACATCCAAGTCTCAGGAACAAATGTCTCTGCTCACCACAGAAACAAATACCCTTACCGGGATTCAAACCCGGGACTTCTAGCTTCGGAGGCAGTGACACTACCAACTAGGCTAAACAGGCCGACCGAAATAAATTGCCACCAGAATAACTTTTGCTATCAAATCCGAAAATAAGGTCAATTGGTGATCGATCAATTTCTATACAGTGTTGCAGAACTGCCCAACCCTAAATTGAGTCCCAAATTAAATATCTTAACTACACCACCACCATATCAGCCGTAGGACGTCCACTGCTGGACATAGACCTTCCCAATTTCATGGGGGGTAAATGCCATAATCGCCACGCTTGGCATACGGATTGGCGATCGCACTCCGACGATGCTGCTGCCCATACCCCAGTGGTCTTGGTCGTAGTTTAAAAACATACCATGTCCTAAACTAAAACTACGTATCGTAACCATGAAGAATTTAAATTCTATTTTCTTCGTGTAGTTCTTTTTCTATTCTTCGTAAGAAAAAAAGCTCATATTATTAGCTTTAATTGTTTACCGTTTTTAAAGCTTCACACTCGTCCTAATAAAACTAGTGTCCCGTGTATCTTTTGACCTTACTGGAAACCGTAAAACATGATAAAGCAAACACATCTCATTCCTAGGCCGCAAGGACATCACATAATAAAACGAGTTTACTGCTCTTTTGTTAGGAGTATTCATCTCTATGACCATTTCTTGGACGAAATGGATTTTTCTTTGAGTTTAGTTAGCTGTAGGCACCAGTGTGTTTTAAATATATTTTTCTCAAACATGCAATGAAATATTAATGTAATGTTCCTTATAATAGGCTGCGAAGTATGACGTTTCAGGTGCGGCTAGGACAAGAGGTGTTTAATGGAATTTCATACAAATCTTGCAGGCCTAGGCCGACAAAGTCCTCTTTTTAATTTCCATTCCACATAAATTTGTGGCACAGGCATCATGACATTCTGCCAGTATGCGTATTAAAAATAAAACTTTCAGTTTTTTGTTGTTTATTTCATTGCATGTTTGAGAAAAGCACTATACATACCTCGGCGGGAAATATGGGGTTGCCCGCCTCAGACCTATCTGGCCTCGCTGCGCTCGGCCGTCTATATGTCTTCGGCCGGCAACCCCTTTCGTCCCGGCCTCTGTAGTAATGTACTATTAAACGGTAAACTATCACGTATAGTTAACGAATAATAGCCGAACTTGAGAAATGTACTTAGTAAAGCAAACTTTTATACAATTTCCATTATGGTGTTAGTTATGTCATTACGAGTATGTCAAGTATGTAGGTATGTAGTAAATACAAGTTTGGGACATTTTAAATTCACATAATGTCACAGGTGGACAGCGACAGGCATTTGGCAGCTTTTTGTTTTTTTTAGAGACCGTCGTTCCAGTAGATACGTATCTTAAATTTATAAGGCAGTAAAAAACCGGCCAAGTGGCAGTCGGACTCACTCACAAAGAGTTCCGTACCATTGTCTAAAAAATTTTTTTTATGTGAATAAGGAACTAAATATTCTGGTAATATTTCAAGCGTCTACCTGTTGCCGTTATCAATATCGAGCAAACAAAATCACGTTTGTTTTATGGGAGCCCCCTTAAATACTTATTTTATAATGTTTTTTAGTATTTGTTGTTATAGCGGGAACAGAAATATATCATGTGAAAATTTCAGCTGTCTAACTTACCACGGTTCATGAGAAATAGCCTGGTGACAGACAGGCAGACGGACAGCGGAGTCTTAGTAATAGGGTCCCGTTTTACCCCTTGGGTACGGAACCCTAAAAACCGTCCTTAAATACCCGATTTGGCAGAAGCACACGTCACTACAATAAACTTATGCAATACATAGGTACTAACTTGCATGCTCGCAGGATGCGGGGTACATCAGTCAAATGCGCAGCGCACGACTTTTAAGAACGTTATATACATATAAAGTTCTTAAAAGTCTAGTTGAGCCACTGCTTTAATATATTTACTGTGATATGGCCAAGTAATAGTCCTTCTAAGAAAGCTTTATATGGCAGTTGAGCTATATAATCGCCTTAACACTGGCTCCGAATACGATTACATATACCGACATAAACCCGCGGGGCATTGAGTTGTTATTCCGTCTTATTTATTTTTAGAATACGGTTTTCAAGCCACATATACGAAAGTATAAAAGCGGTTGGATAAAATCTTCGCAGTATGCGTGCTATCAGTTTTGTAAAGGTATATAATTAAAATCAGCAAATCGATTCACTTAACATAAGATCATCATCGTCAGCGCCAAATGTCAAAAGTCTTTATTATAAGAGAATAAGAGTTCTTGACCTTAATATGCGAAGTTACTACTGATGCTGAATAAACAGTCCATGAGTATTTAAAACAGTCTTCGGGTCTGTACTTCTCTCTCACTTGCACTTAGACGTGCTTACTTGGAATACTGTTGTAAGAGTCGAAAAGTGGTATACACCGCGTACTTCGCGAACTGTACCTACGTTGAAGTCAAAAACAAATATGTATACATTTAACAAAAATCAAATGCGTAAACTTTGAAGCCAAAGATGAGTAGATTTCGTGACTTATTCCACTTACGTCAACTTCCACTTAGGTATTTTTTTTTTCTCATACATCAAAATTTATGAAATTACATATAGGTCAGAAAATCAAAACAGCTGACGTAAGTGGAATGTTTTAATACCCATTTTGTCAGGTCCAATTAGGACAGTAGTTTTTATTCCTGTTAGAACAGTTTTTCTAAATACTGTCTAAATACTCGTAATGATTAGTGTCAAGAAATAAAAATTACAAAAATTATAATTTACAAAGTATAAAAAAGAAAAGATGAACTGACAATGGTCTGAAAAAAAAATACCAGATTTGTAATTCTAAAAAAGTCCTACTATAAGTGATCTACATCGGCCTCGGGTCTACGTACGTAGACAGGTTAGGTTCGTTAGGTACGTGCAGATTGTTTAGATGCCCGAAGGGCAAACTGCGCAGAAATAGGAGACCCGCAGAGCGAGGCTCCGTTAATATTAAAACACAGTGAAATTAGTCATTTCAATACCTTCAGTTAGCTGTCAGTCGTCTGCTTACTCGTACTGTCCATAGTTGGTGTCCAGGTATGTCAGATCTTTTCTGTCGACAACTATCCCATTAGGTCAGATATGACCTAATTGGAATAAAAAAACTGACTGACCTAAGTGGAATTTGACGTAAGTGGAATAAGTCGATTTCGTTACAATAAAGTTCACTGGAGTTTACTTGATAGTATTATTGATACCACAAGCTTCGGAATTCATTAAACATGTTTTCAGAACACCCACTCGCACCATAAAGTTTGTTATACACACTAAGATCTACAAACAAACATTGATTAGAAATAAAATTATTTTTAGTACCCATTTTCGACTTCTCATTTCGTCTCACCACCAGCTGTGGCGATAGTTTCTGTCTCGTGTTAACTGCCAACTATAAACTTACAATACTTCCAGACTATTAAGATCCCCCAATTGCCCCCAATTTGGCAGTTACATTTTGCATTATATCGCCGGTTCTTCTCGTGGCAGAGGTTCATTTTTCCGAACCAGTGGTAGTTATTCACATTCATAGGTGCATATCATCATCATCATCATAATCATATCAGCCGAAGGACGTCCACTGCTGAACATAGGCCTCCCCTAAAGACTTCCACAGTGACCCTTACCAGGTCATCAATCCACCGTGTGGTGGTGCCTGCCCACACTACGACTTCCACTACGTGGCCGCCACTCGAGTCACTCGAGAGCCTGTCCGCCCCAACAGCCATCGATTCTACGTGATATGTGCCCCGCCCACATTCGGAGGGCTATATCGGTGCATATAAGCCTAAATTGAATAATAAATAACTTTTACTTTTTTACTTTACTTTTATATTCTACGTCGACCCCGCGATACGTGTCAGCGCACCAAACACATTCATATCAGTTGATACACTGTGTCTACCTCTAGCCTAGAGCTCAAATCAATCGGCGACACGCTTGACAGTCCGGGGGGCCAATTCTCGGTTGGTATGGAATCTCGAATAGAGATCATCTAGATCGAACCCGAGAATTGGCCTCCGGGTCGCAAACGTTTAGTGTCTGCTTACCACTTATCAGACCGTACAGTGTATTGTCATTCATAACATAAAATAAGATATTTTTTATCAAGTTTCAGGGCGATCCCAAACGAATTATCGTAACTACATTAAATATAATCGTCGTCTACCTATAGTCCCCGTATTACAAGCCTTATTGATCTGTGCTATGGGCATATTCTGTGCTATGGGACTAGTTCGAATTGTGTAAAAAAATAGTCATATAATATTTATTTATTTATTATGATAAATTGGTACACTACTTACCGAAAATAGAATATTCAATCCTTCTTTAGCTTCTAAAGTATTATTTCTGTATTTTTCTTACAACATAATTCTTATAAACTGAATGTTTCTTAGTTCGCTGCTTAGGTAACTTTATATCTCGTTGAGATTTCTTAAAATTCAGTCCGATGAGTTTGTAACACTATTTAGCTATCGACATATATGTATTATGCTTTGATGGAATTAATTATAATTTTTTCAACAAAAACACACATTAATGGACTAAAAAGTAAAAACCACCCAAGGGCGACTTGAGGAATCTGGGAAATCTCTTGTTCAATTTATGTAATCAATAAGTAATGGAACTTGTAATTACAGATATCAACAACATTTTACAGGAATTGCCTTAATACTAGATATATTTTATTTCTTTTCTAGCTTTTGTTCAAACCATACTCGCGAAGGCTATGACAGAATAACAGCGTTGCGACTTGCACTCCTTGCAAATTGCAACATCTTGCTGAGTCTTAGCCTTTTCTTTATTGCACACAATACCTATGGGCGATGAACCTACAATTATTATAAATATATATTTTTAAGCGAATGTGATACAGTTGTGTATAGTTGTAGGTAGCATGTTTGTGTTTTATGGAATAAATAATTTTTCTTTCTTTCTTTCTATTCTAGATTTATTGTTATATGCAAACGGTATTGCGGCATTAACATATAATTTGCGAACGAAATTGTATTTGTCTAAGGTGATTATGATAACGTAACGTTTTCAAACGTATAAGAATGATCTTAATGCAATCTTCCGTATATACATATTTACTTATTATTACGTAAGTTTGATACGTTCTTTACGTAATTAAATCATATAAGTTCATATTTAAATAAACCAGAGCTTCCAGATGCAGGAATATTACGCCTAGAGACATTTATTTGTGTGATGAACATTGACTTTATTTCAACTGAGACATGGATCTTTTCAATGGATTTTGGATTGAATGATTATCCGACATTTATTTTAAGTTTTTTTAGCTTGGGACAAGGGGCAGTTGATAGAAAATATCCATCAATTATTAAATTTTTGGTTGTTTTCCTAGCTGCACGGAAAACGGTACGTGGTACAAGCGTCCGGAAGACAAAAAATCGTGGACGAACTACAATACTTGTGTCGACATGGAAGACTTAGATGTGAGTATTCGTTCATAAATAAGATTATATAGTGTTGTGATAAGCCAATCGTCACTACTTTTAAAAAATCTCGTATCTGATTTTTTTCTTTTTTTTCGTTTATTTTCGCACTAAACTAATAAAAATACACCGCGTATGATGCACAAACTCCAACGATGTTAAATCGTCATTATAGTAAGTATTCGTCAGTTTAAAAAAATCGTATCTAAACAAATTATAGTCACTACTTTG
This sequence comes from Notocelia uddmanniana, assembly GCA_905163555.1. Lineage (NCBI taxonomy): Eukaryota > Metazoa > Arthropoda > Insecta > Lepidoptera > Tortricidae > Notocelia > Notocelia uddmanniana. The sequence continues at coordinate 56,905,633 of LR991052.1, forward strand.
AAAAAAACTTTTTCCTTTCTTTCCTTTTTTATTTGGGTACCTACTTACTTATTTGGTACTGGTTAAATAATTTTCAAGTATTTAATAAAAATGGTGACTTGTCAAGTTGTCATGTAAAATAGGCAGCAATCATTGAAGAAAATGTCTTCAAGTAAGATGTCTAAAAAACAGAGAACTTCATGTGCCTGCCGATTTTGTAAAAGTAATAACAGAGGCATCTTTGACTACAAAGTACAATGTAAAATATTTACACTGGAGTTTTTTCAAAAACTATGCCGCACTTAAGCACTACACATCTATAAGACCTGGAAAGAGAGCAGGTGACCCATGTGTGGTAAATTTGAGGGCTTTAAAATATACACCTCACAGTCCTATTGAGTTTAAACTTCGCTTTGATGACATCTGGACTGTTCTACCTCAAAGATTCCATGATATTTCCGAAGATCAAGCGATTCCTCAGCTATATTCTGGACCCGTCCCCATTAAAAAACGAAAGTATGATGATTTGCAATCTCTAAAGCCGATTTTGCCAAAAGACTTTCATTCATTTTACGATAGTTTATTGCATGTATAGTAGAGAAAAAATAATTCGACCCGATGGTTTTTTACGCAGGCACGTTGTTATTTGAGTTCGTCTATTGTTACTCGAAGAGAGTTTACTTAGTTCATTTAATAAACATAAAAATATACATTTCGTTTCATTTTGTAGCATAAAATTCAAAGCAAAATTATCGTAACTTAACAACTTTCAGTCAATACTAAAACAAAAATCTTGTATCTTACGAATAACTGTAAATTTTATTAAAAATGTTTGAGTGAGTTATTCTTATATTTGTAAAATTAATGACTGGCTATCAAAGTATCTCATGAAACTAACAAGAACTTTTGTGATCAATCGCAATAATTTACAGAATGTTTATTGTTCCTCCTAGAAACTTGATGATTTTCAGATACGAGTTTTTTAAAAGTAGTGACGCAATGTTTCGATTAATGGAGCCATTCTCACGAGGGAATTTTGCCTCGCACTTAGCGAATAGAAATATTTGTTAATTCATTAATATCTTCATTATTTAGTCGATACAGGCTACGCGTGTACCCATATTTATAGCGAGTATTTTAGAGACGATATTCAAATTTCCTTTACTGATCAGTGGCGTGCCTAGGGTTGCAGAGAAGGGCAAGCCGAGGGATACATTTTTGTATTTTTTTCACACACAATATCAATAAATCTATCTTCTACCTTGATACCTTGCCATATTACCACCACCACCACCACCATATCAGCCCTAGGACGTCCACTGCTGGACAAAGGCCTCCCCCAATTTCATGGGGGGTAAATGCCATAATCGCCACGCTTGGCATGCGGGTTGGCGATCGCAGTATCTCCACCGCACTCAAGGAATGCTGCTGCCCATTCCCCGGTGGTCTTGGTCGTAGTTTTAGGACATACCCGGGTCCATATTAATATACTATTAAATCTTACTCTTCATTATCACTAACTGGTGTGGCGTAGACAGGACAGACCAACAACACATTGAAGGTAGCATGCCTTTATTACTAGATAAAATTGTACAGACATATCAGCAATCGCATCGATCTTTGAAATTGTCGTTTATGTGACTTGCTTATCTGAGAAATACTCAAGTCAGGCTTACGTTTCGGTGAAAAAATAAGTTGCTTTTTTGTGCAAAGTTTAACGTGCCTACCTTTTCTGCGCCGATAACTTGTGCACATTTTTAATCGTCACACGGAACGACTTCATCCATCGTCACTTTCCACTTTAATAAACTTTTTAATACATAACACTATCCGCTCAAACAAATTGTTCAGTTTCAAGTAATGTACATAATTGTACTCAATGAAGTTAGCATCATAATCCATCCAGTCATGAACACGCACGCGCGAAATTCGCATTTAACTAACATCTGTTGATAACTTCACGTCGAAAGCCGGGCTTCTAGTCACAAACTATTTGCTAGATCTAGCTATAGATACGTATCTCTCGTTTTGTAGCAGTTTTCATAGATAAGAAAGAGAAAAAAGATATCAGCATTAAGCCCGCTTGCAAGCCCACGCGTGCAAGCGAGATGACTAGCCCGTGTCTCAACTCTATCGTAGACCGCTCATTTCGCGCGGCAGTAGCGCCACTTACTTGCTACGGTCGAATTTTGTACTACTACCCCGACCAAGATGAATAGAATATACAGATCAGGCGCCGCCGCGCGGATTTTAAGTTAGTTTGAAATGGAAAAAGAAATTTAGTCGTACATATACTTGGTTTTTGCTAATTTTAGTAACGCAAGCCAGGCTTTTGGGCTTTTAAGACCGTACCGCCACTGTTACTGATAACTTGTTAACATAAGTACCAAACGAGTACCACATACCCAACACGTAGAGGCCCTTTTGACAATTTAATGAAAGGCAAGGGGTACACCGTGCAAATGCTGTCCCTGACCGAGTCATGGGACGTACACAGAGACAGCAGCCACCAGGGTGTACAGGGACTATTGTTGTTTGATGGAATCTAAATAAAGTGGACTATTGGGTGAATATGATGGACTAACGGCTGGGCTCTTAAGTGCCTGCCGAGTAAAACTGACTCTCATTCTCGAACTCTGCTAAATGGGCTATTAATAACGACATTAAAAATGGCGTAAGGGCAAAACCGGTGCGAACGGCTGGGGGTTACATAGGTGGCACTGGAGTTTAAACATATTATAGCCAACTCGCCACTTAGGTGACCACATCCATCCCCGAGTAATAGTTCTAGCGACCTGACTCTGGACAGCCGTTTAAGGCAAGCTAAAGGCGGGGGCTCTGTCCATACAACCCACAGAACATCCCCAGGAATACTCAAGTACGTAAGGTCACTACTTCCCAACTACCCTACGTTAACTGATTGCACTGGAAAGCCAGTGGGCAATGGGGTCGCCACATCCCTATCCCTGTTTATTATTACTGTTATTTCGTTTAATATTGTATTAAAATGATTCACAAGTTCATGTCTGTTAATGTGAATCTTTATTAATGCCAAATGGCATAATGAAAAACGGGTAGGTGCCTAATAGTATTTTGCCATTTGACATAAAAGATGTTAAATAAATGATACTCTTTGGGTCTAATCGTATACCGAGTTTAGCCAATAGAAAAACATTATTGACTACGAGTATATCTGAATCTGAGTAATATTCTCATTAATCTGTACTGAGACCTTAATTCGTCAACATAAGAGCCAATGGGGCATATTTTTGAATAGATTGAAATTGAAAGCAACTATATTTTTGACTTTAGGCGTCGCACGCAATATACTCAAACTGAAACATAAGACTATCCAATAGGGGTGTATAACTAGTATATTTTCATACTCACGACGGACATTCTACGCCACGCGATCCGTTGCGCGTCGCTTGTCGATAAATAAGACTTATATTTATAATAACATTTACTTACAAGTGTTATAATATTAAAGTACAGCGTTGCACGTTGCGCCGCTCTGACACAGAATTACTAATTTCGCCTCGTTTCTCTGGTAGGAAAAACCTTGCGAATCTTGCTCACTGTTTAATTATTTCGTTCCCGTCCGGGCTAACCTGTAAGTTAATTGTGGGCATAGCTAATGAAACTTTTTTCGAATTGTCGAGGGAATTAAAACATAACCTTTCTGTGTCCTATCACCAAGGACGGTAACAGTTATACTGTAAGTATGTAATGAACAACTACCATTGAGATCGAGTCCAGTAAATCAAGCGACATTGTTGATAAATGGTTATTAATTAGGTTCTAATTGATATTTCTCTTGGATGATAGTAATAAGCATTGAAGTATTGAAAAATCCTTAATTTAAGGCTGTATTGGCACATTTACAGTTATGGCCGATGACACATACGCAAGAATGTTAAGAGAATATATTTGTCTTTCATCTTTGTCTCGATCGCCTGTGCCCAACGATGTGTCAGGTAAACCAGTAGATCACCAGCCGAGCGGCCCCTACGAAAACCGTATTGTCGGTCACTAAGTAACTGGTGGTCATCCAGGTACCGAAGGAGCTGGCAGTTGATAATGGACTCCATTATCTTCGAGAAAAGGGAAGTTATAGCTATTGGCCTGTAGTTGGACGGATTTGAGTGATCGCCTTTTTTAGGGATGGGGTGCACCTAAGCTGACTTCCATGAGGTCGGGACTATGCCAGAAGAGTAAGAGAGCCGAAAAAGACGCGTTAAATCCGGCGTGAAGCAGATTTGCCCCCAAGGGTAGGATGTAAAAAACGACCGCATCCCGTCCCAATCTGCTGACTTATAGTGCCACACACGGCGACTACATGCAACTCGCCAACGCGGCGGGCACGTGAGAGGCACCGTACTCCGGATCAGGCAGTGATCCGAGGAGCCGAGAGGGGCTTCAACGGATACATGGTAGCCAACCGGATGGGAAGTCAACAGAAGTTCCAACAGGGAAGGTGCTTGGCTCTCCACATCAGGAATTCGCGTAGGCGCCGTAACCAATTGTGTTAAGCCATATGCCAGAGCAAAGTCGTAAACAGATCTCCCCGCATGATCGGTCTTGCTAGAGCCGAGCCAATCGGCGTTATGGGCGTTAAAATCACCAAGAATTATGATTTCAGCGGATGGGATCTGCTGCTGCACGGAATCTGCAGCCGTTTGGATCTGCTCCAAGAGACGGTCAGTTTCAGCATCGCCGCTATGGGATGTATTTAGGCATCCATTCGCAGCCATAAGGTGGAGAGATCCCTACCTTCAAGATTGCTGAGGCGGCGAGAACTGATATCATCTCTAACGTACACACATACCCCAGCTCTAGGTAGAAAGGAATGTTCCAGTTCATACCCAGGATAGGAGAGATAAGATGTGTCCGCTGGAGATGATATCTGCGTCTCGGTCAGAAAGAACAAGGCCGGCTTTGCTGTCTCGAGGTGTTGGTGGACAGCATTGAGCTTTGAATGTAAGCCCCTGATGTTGCAGACGGCCAGCGAGGCAGGGGATGTTGTAGCTGCCTTGTTCTTGCCTCGGGCAGATGGCAGATGACAGAGCGCGGTTTGCCCCCCCCCCCCAGAGTACGACACGGGGCAGTCTCGGCGTCCACGCTCAGGCATATTGTTACCTGAGCATGGAAGCCCAGAGAGGGATTCTCCAGCGCTAGCGCAGCTGGTACCCTCCTGGGGTAGCCAATTTAACTGCGCGAACATCATCATTAAGGGGAGGCTGGGGGTTTGGAGCTCTGGGAACCTTAAAACTTCTGCTTTACACAAAATCATGCCTACTCTCTAGAGAGGGAACACGCACACATATGTGTCAAGCGACAAATCGCATGAGAGATGCTCTCTCTAGTTCACTACGATTCATTTGTTTGTTAACAGCGTCGCATACATTTCTATGAACTGACACATAATAATGTTTATTTACTCGTAGCTGACCCGTAATATACTTTTGGTTTTAGATGTATGTATAGGCCTACAAGATGCTGGAGGCGTGTGTTTGTGTGACGTTAGTGCTCAATCCAGATGCTCGTTTCGTTGGCGCAGTTACCCCCCTTATAGCGTGTAAGAACCGATCCAGTTAAACAACTGAACTAGGTATCGAAATACAGTATCGTGTGTACCATTAAAATTAGTGCCCGTGTTTCGCTTTTGTCATTTCTTGAAAAGAAAATTTCACGTAAATTCTTTTCCGAGATAGAGTTTTGTTGTTCTTATACTCGTAATATAAAATAGGTATTTACAGTTTTGAGGACCTTTTTCAAAGAGTACCCATCTTCTAAAATAATCATGTGAGTCTTAGTAAATATATGTAGATATATAATCTCTTTACTAAAATTTGTACGATAAGCTTCATAACTATTTCTATTTCTGTATAGTAAATAGGCTCTTCCAATTTCTCCGTGTATATGGGTATTAAGTTCACGAATGCTTGATACATTTCCCAGTCGTACAAAGGCGAAATGTCGACAATGGTATCAAAGACTTTAAATCCAATTCCATGAAGCTGCACGCAGCTTATAAGCCGCTTTAAATTTCAACTGTTGCACGGATATTGAATAGTTGAATTGAGATACGATGATCGATCCACTTTCAAATTATACAAGTATAGTATACATTTTCAACAAGAAAGAAAGATTCATCTCGTCGCCGCTGTATAGTACATACATATTTTGACGCTATGTTTCATAACGAATTACTTGACTAGCGCTCAGTCTTACACTGATTCACTAGAGAATTGCCGGTAAATGTTGAGAGTATATATATATATATATATATATATACGTAATATTATATACGGGCTGTTATTCAAAACGCTTGTCGAGTGCAGCGCTACATGTGTACTAATTGTTTGATAGGTAGTTTACGCTACTGCTAATGACAGTTATTAAAACACGAGTGTGGTTTTACGAAAGGAACCGCGAGTTGGCATGCAGTTAATTCACACGGGGGTTTGTAATATCAATTTCTCGTTTTCAGCATGCACGTTACCCACATTTGCCAGCTAATTAGAGGTTTATGCCAAATTACTAATAAATAACTATATTTGCAGCATCATTATATGTAGGAATGTATAAAAAAAATTATGGTATTAAAAACTATAAGAGTTCGTAATCTTTTAAACCGCTTCGCAATTCGCATTGTTTTTGTACGCGAAGCACATTTTTACCCACGGCGCCACACGGAGAGGTAAGATGCCGTGTGTTATACGCCTTTTGTACACATTTCCACAATTTACTATTATGAACGTCGAACGTGGAACGTCGAGCACCGCTGTACAAATGATGAAATTCGTCGTCACGCAAACGCATCATGTTGTCGCACACGAAACCGCTCGGCACAAGATCGGCGCTGCCACACCTCATCGGCTCGCCGTCAACCATATGTTAGCACGTAACGGAAACGGCTCATTACCTCCAAGGTGTCCACACGGCTGCGGCTAGGTAACATCGCGCTTACGGCTGGGTGACAGCGCACTTAAAGCGAGGTCGCGGCTAGAGCTGGTCGATGATCGTCGATCGCCGTAGGGGTAACGATGGCGGTCTGTGCGCCGTCCCCGTTCCGCCGGCGAGACACAAGCGCGGCGGCGGCCCGACGTAAGCTCGATGACTGCGAGTTGCCCGCGCGCCTCATGCGGATTACTAGCTTTTACTGAGGCGAGGCGATGCTGTTCTGTTACCGATATGTGTGCATTACAGTATGGAGTTTCTTACAAAAAATACTGGATGTCTTGGGTTAAGGTGACGCTGATCCGGTGCCGAGTGGTTACGTCTGCGACAACCTTAACTTCCAACTATAGCACCGGTTTTTTCTAAGCAAAAACAACTACCATAATCACGTCCGCATGGGCGCTAGGTTCCGTCCGGCGCGGCGCTACCAGTCTAGCTAACACGATAACTTATACCGTCACGTTTTATGTGACGTTTTAGTATATATCGGACATATAATGTGACGGTATAACTGGTATAAGTTATCGTGCTAGCTAGGCAGAAGTCGGTTCGCGGCAGATCTTTGCATTGAGCGTCATGTTTGTCGCGCCAGAAACAGACCTGGCATACAAGGTTTCGTATACATTTTGGACTTTAGTTTGCAGCCTGTCTGCAATAATAGCCCGAACATACCAGTCAGTCAAGAAGTATTACGTATGTTCGCAGTTCCGGAGCATCATAAACAACGTGTACGTGGTGGGGTACTCGCTCTCCATCGTGGCCCTTCTGCTGTCTTTGATGATCTTCTTTTATTTCCGGTGAGCTCACCAGTTCCTATAGTTATTCACTAAAGCTAACGCAAACACACTAAGCGAAACTTATGACACTAATAGGCACTCGTTTTTATGGACTTCTCTTCTCTGTTCTTTTCTTTTATCTATTCTCACCTTCCTTAAAATGTGTTCCTTTTTCCTTCTTTTTATTTCCTTCTTGACCTCGACTTGGCCCAAAGGCTGAGTCGAGCGAATATCAGGAAAAAGTAACTGGCCCCATAGGAGACCAAACTTGAAGACTCACTATTAAAAAAAAATCGTTTTTGATGGTATAAAGTCATGGCGCATTTATTTACACACACACAGCCTTTTCATACAGCCTCAATAAGCACAGTTAAGATAATTTCTGGTGTTCTATCGTGTCCAGTATATTATTATTTAATAAACATTTTATTACGATTTGATAATATTGTTCTTCTCTTCGCTTTGCGGTTCTGTGTTGGATTAGGTTAGCCAATTTCTTTTGCAAAGGAAAAGGAGATGCCGTACGCAGCTGCGGTACTTAACTTAAAGAGGCATAAGGGCAGACGGATTTCAATGCCGATACATCTTTTTCATAGGTCGTAAATGGGACGGCTCGCTTGCCCGCTCACTAAAACAATTTCAGTCAGTCTCTTTGAAGTAGTGAACGCACATAATTATATAACATTAATGACTTACATTGTAAAATGCTCGTGTTTAAAAGTTACATGTCCATTAAGAACCATTTTGTGTAATGTGCTTTTATTAACTTCTGACGAACCAAGTTCTGTTAAATTTTAAGCGGGTACACAGGATAAGTATTTGTAAATGTATGAGTTCAATTGAAACGTTTGGTAAGTTTAAAATACAGTGTGATAACTTTCAACGTATGAGTGACAAATACCTCGAAATAGTATTTTTCGTCATATACTCCTATCATAAACACCAAGACTCATAGTAAATCATAATATTTTTCATTCTAAAGAACACCTACTTTATACAGTAGAGTATAATGGCGAGTATAAATGACAATGTGACGCCTGAGATTATAAACTAACCTTACCGTCAGTGTATAATCTCACGAGTTGGGTAAAAAATTAACGGTCACTGCAATTTTACGGTTAAATAAGCGACAATTTGTACAACACACAACAAAGCGCGCTTCAAGTTACCAGATGTCACGTATAGCATAAAATAGAACACCAAGGCCTTAGTTCACATGACTGCTCGGTTGACGTAAAACTCTTACGTTTGTTCCGTCTTAAGTGTCATCTCAGTTAAGCGGTTTACTACTTGCCTTTCGGTGTGAAGGTATATATATTGACATCATAACAGTCTATCAAGCACTTTTTAGGACCCTGCGTTGCACCAGAATCAAGATCCACATGCATCTGTTCGCGTCGTTTGCACTGAACAACATCCTGTGGGTTGTGTGGTACAAGACTGTTGTCAACAAAGTCGACGTGGTTCGAAACAATGAGGTTCGTAAAACAATTCTTCGACAAATATATATTTTACTTTAAAAGGATTCTTATTGACCTACAATTAATGGGCAGTAACATCTCTTTGAGAAGTGATCTGCGATCTTACTGGCAATCACAGATCGCATATTAACGCAGAATTAGCATCGAGCCTATTTTTTTATTAATTTTACTATTATTTTAATTGATTAAGACAATTCAATCGTAGTCGTATTAGTTTCACACCTAGACCATAAATGTTGAAAGACGAAAAAAGAAAAAGGCAGTAAGTACCGTGCCGGTAAAAAAGCAGAGCGATTCAATTACGTACAGGTAAATCAATCTACCGATAATTGATCAGTTGAAGTCTTCTTTCTGATTGGCCTATTAATTAGCAATTACCTACCCATGTACGCCCTGAAATTGGTAATGGGGTTTATGTGATAAATGATAAAACAAAGAAAAATTCGTGCCGAAGGTGTTGTCCTCGCCCGATAATACATACTGATTCAAGATAATCCAGGACCTGACTACAACCTGTAGGGAAGTTCACTTATAGAGGACAGAAAATATTTTTTGATACAAATTATTTATGACGTCATAGCAGGTGGCGGATGTCCACCAAAATCTTAAACTCCTACTCAACTTTCCTGAAAAAAAACTCCACAACTCCCACATGACTGTAGTCAGGTGCAAGACTAGAAGATCAAGGATTACAAAGTTATACTGTGATATTGATTTATCATTTAAGATGATCCCAAACAAATGTCGGTTGGCAATAAGGCAAGAATTGTAAAGCAGTCCCATTTGGCTGTTGACGACATAATACGACGAAATGTTATATCATACATTATGCTCCCATCATTAAACAGTACATCGCTTAACCAAAAAGTTATTTTTGCTGTTGTAGGAATGGTGTCAAGTTCTCCACATAATCACGAATTACTTCATGGTCACAAGCTATTTGTGGATGTTTTGTGAAGGGCTACATCTGCATATAGCCCTGGTCGTGGTAAGTTTCACATGGTAATTATACCACACTTTGCACTTGAAAAAATATGCAGCTGTAGATACGACATTGGCAATATCGACATCGACCCTTGACTGCTGTGGGGTATATCTTGTCAAGTGAAGTTAGGCTCCGGCCACACCGGTGCTCAAAATACGGTGACGGTGCGGAATCACAGTGATCGTGAGGGAGAAAGTTATGAGTTAAAAACGTTACGCTTGAGGCACGTCACTGCGTTTACGGTGCGTTTTAAGCAGCGGTGTACCCGGCCCTTTCCGGGGTAGATTTTTCTAATATCTCCCTCTCTATTACACTTGTACTGTACGTACACACACGGCAGTAGAGATGTCAACAACATTCATTATTTTTAGCCATTTTTCATCCCGTCAGGTAATAGGGCACTGCTAACCATAGGCCTTTCTTCGAGTACGCTACGCTACTCGTCCCAGTCTTGAGCTAATCTTATACATAAGTGACCTTTCCAATTTCCTCTACTCATCAAGCTGGTGGTCGGCCCACGCTTTTTTGTCCCAGAAGTCGCCACCAAACAGTTAAATTTGTGTTCCACCTACCATCACTCTAGACTCTGACGACCAGCTTAGCTTAGTTGGTAGTGACCCTGTCTACGAAGCCGAAGATCCCGGGTTCAAATCCTGGTCCGGGGATTATATGTGCATTTACCACTAATATTTTTGAGAGTCTTGGATGTTTCCTATGTTTTTAAGTATGTATTTATCTATATTTATTTATTATCACTTTGCCTGGCAACGTGTCCTACCCAACTCGATTGATTTTTGTGACGACTTCTCAGATGTATATATCGATTTGTCGATAGCATCGATTCAAAGCAGTGTTCTCTCTCTACAAGCCGTCAAACGCGGCCCGCAAAAATCCGCTCCGTACTAATTAGGTTACCTATCCAATTTACTAATTAATCAGTGTGTGGCTACAAATAGCGTGTGTTCTGAACATCTTTTGTGCCTGTTTATATAGCGAAAAGGGGATTTTAGTGTAACGAGAGTTTACAGTTACCTACAATAATTAACATATGTTATTAATTGCTCACCAAAAAATAGTATATAAAAACAAGATCAAATTAAACGTGTAGATAATGTTATCTATATAGGTAGTCTTATTGCTAAAAATTATTCTCTTCCAGATAACTTCTGGGCTCGAACATACATATTTTCCGGGAAATATCCCGGAACTGCAACCTTATAGCCGTATATATTACTGTAACTAAGTCGATGCTATAAAATTGCTTCTATTTTACATAGTTTAAATTTATTTAGCCATTTTACGATAACCGATTCCTATTTTACCTGTGGACACAAAATTTAGTAAATATTCGAAAAATCCATTACACGTATGTTAATATTGTCCTGCCTCGACTCACCGTGAATTTTACGTAGAAAAAAATCCATCAGTCATTTTTAATCAATGACTAGAATTGGGAAATAAAACTCCATTAGCCAGCCCCGGTATCATAGATGGGAAAACACCCTACAGATATTACTAGAACTTCTTGTATTACTTTCTCATTTTGAATGTTATGAAAATAGGTTGTTATTTCTAAATAAACTTGCTCATGTTGCAGATATTAAAAAATAAAAAGACGCATCACTCGCATCTTTAAAGATCAAATTTCGCTCAACATGTTATTGATAATTGGGGGACATATAAATCAGTTCAAATAAGAAGAATTTATACTTAAAATCATTTGTATTGACCTAATTGTATTAAATTAGTCCGTTCGAAAAACGACTTTATTGTTGAAATATCTTCATTAAACCGTCAAAAAAGATGTTAGCCTTTTTAAATATTTTCAACCATACAAGCGCACGCACACATGCAGCCGCGTGCTAATAACAGTCCATAGAACATATGATTTTTTTATAATTTAAGAGACGACTAACACTTTATTGACAGGTTTTCGTGAAAGACGAATTGGCGATGCGAGGATTCGTGGCGCTGGGCTGGGGACTGCCGCTGGCGATCGTGCTCGCGTACGCTGTGGTGAGATACTACACGCCCGGTGCCACTCTTCGGTAAGTACCCTCACAACAACAAACAAACATTGTTTATCCAGTGCAACTCGCATGGCTGATCTCTCTCTCCTTATCCTTCTCTTCAGTTCGAAAACTCTAGAAAGAGTTGTTTGAGGAAAATGTGTATGTGGGAATTCTAAATAGCAAATATTCAAAATAATCTGTAAACAAATGTTTTGATAAATCCGTGCAAATTGATACAGAGCAAAATTAATTCGTTGGCGTGGAGAGCAAACAATAAGCTTTTCATTAAACAATGTGGAATCAATACGTGGCAATTTGCATAATAATTAGGCATTACGTACAATGCGCAGTATTTTTAACTAGATTTTCCTGCGAGATTTAGAGATGAAGTGCTGTAAAATTAATTATTTTAGACTCAGCCTGAATTATCACTCTCTCATACAAACTTTCATACAAGATTTCCGAGATCGTCTGAGTCCTCTCAGGAGTCGCTATAACATTTGCCAAATTTCATCTAAATCTATTCAGCAATTTAAGAATGCGGAGGTAACAGACTGATAGATAGAGTTACTTTCGCATTGAATTTGTTTTTTTTTTAATGTAGGTAGACGCGCTTACTTATAAGTTACAAGAATAAAGTAAATGTACAATTATGTTTTCTCAAATTCTGTTGTCGCTTGCCCCTGCGAATATTAATGGTACTGGTTCTTTTAATTGCACGCTGTCGCCCGCTGATGAAGAGAAATGGACGTCAATGAGGGTTATGGGCGTCTTAACAAGGCTTTATAAAGGTATTAGGTACCTTATCGCAATTAACGAGGTCTTTTGTGCATATTCAATGTACACCGCATCGGAAAACGTCTATAAATTTAGCATTGTTCTAGTTCCGTGTCCGATATCGTGTTTTGCTGGCAAATAAAAATCGGTATTTACGAAAAAGAGCTCATTTCTGTATGCATCCTTAACAAAATAAATATCGTATTTCAGCTGATCTAGAATTATAATTTACACATTAGAGGAAACATCTTTTATGTGAACATTGATACCAACCAAAGATTGGGCATTTATTTAGCCCTTTTGACATTGGCCATGTCCACAGAAGAAACTCTGTATGACCCAAATGTGGGTTTGCATATGTTTTGTATTCCTATACAAAGAAAAGAGTTGCAATACAAATATATGGAGATCAGGACTCGGATACCGGTCTTCTCCCCATTTAAACGGCCTTATTTCGTTCTTTCTTTTACTATTTCATGTTTTAATTAGGTGACCTAATAATACCAAGTTTTTACCTAAAAACATAGTTGATTGATATAACGAGCATACTAATAAAAAAAATTGGCTGTTTCGGGATTTAGAGATTAACCGGTTCTGATTCCTGATGGAAATATACGGCCGAATGTGTGGCCGGTTTTTGACGTTGACAAACATTTTAAGGATGTAGATCCAGCTGGGCTGGAGCGAATATTTCACTGCTTTTGCGATGACATTTTTGTACTAGCCCTGCACGTTGCATTAATTAATATAAGAAAAAAAAAATTGATGGTGGGAGATATTTTGCGAAATTTAAAGCGTTGAGATAGCAATCGGCCCAATGGACTGCGATCTCAACATTATTTTATTGCTTCTAACGTTCCCATAAAGATGAACTACCATATGTTTGAAGTACTATTATATGTACCGAAGCCCTTAACCGCCGAGCGTCAAAAAAGTAACAACCAATTTTCAAGTCTGTCATAACATAATATAAATTGAAATTCTTATTAATGTTTGATATACCAGACGATGGCGGTTAAAGAATTAAGAGGCCTTAAACATTTTATAATGTTATGAACTCAAATTATTACGAACGTTTTGATAATTTCAATAAACTAATTAAAAAATACGATTCCATTATAAAAAATATAGATAGTTACACCTTTTTTTTGTTTTTCTTGTGAGTACGAGTATCTTGATATTGGTCAATTTGGAATGTTTGAAAAGACATTTCTTAATGAAATATCCATAAAATACTTGCATAATCTATGTTATTTAAGCCTTAGTCGTCCTATTCCGTAACGAAGAGTATGAGTATGAAATGTAAGGGCCCCTGATTTGTAATAAAAGACTGCCTAAGTCGAAAAATACATTGTGCAGCACCATACATTGTGCCTTATTTTTACTATTATAAACGTTTTGAAGGTCTAAACCTCTACAGCGTGTCAAAGCTAGCACGACGAATAATAAATAGATACCAATCCAATAGGTTTAAGGCCCCCAGTACAGATTTAAATTGGGTCGCGGATCTATCAAGTATGCCTATGGCATTTTCACATCTACAGGTTTTTAATAAATTACAGATTCATCACATTCACATTTTTATTTGCTTTAGTGAATAAATCAGTTACTGTTTCAAGATTTTTTTTACTATTGATGTTTGTTGAATCAAGAACAATTAATTCCAATGATAAAAATAAGATAAAAAAAGGTTTTTTATTTGTACACATATTGTATTTTGTACTATCCGCACTGTAACAAAAAGTGTATTCTTTCAGACAGAGAGCCTAGTTGGTTGCCGGCAGTGAAAGTTGAAACCGCCAGCGAAATAGCGGCCGCTTAATCCATTTATTCTGCAAGTAGGCCTCAAGGCACAGCTCAAGGCCTCTTTTACACTTTACACGTAGGTATATTTACTATTGCATATTTGAGCAACAAGAAGATACTTTGCAACATGAACAGTTAAACAAATAGCTTGGCATAATACAATTAAATTAATTCGTAGGAGATATCTAAGATTCTCTAGCTCCGGCAGAAATTAAATTTCACTAGAAATAATGGAGATTGTACAGAGGCCTACCGGTCTTACTTACAAACAGTCGTACCGTATACGGAACATTAATGTTCTTGTTTATAAACATTTAACAAACCTATTCTCATTAAAACGCTGTAAAAAAACCGCTACATTCGTGCTTGTGGGATCGAGACCATAAGCCTTTTGCTAAGGTTTCTGAATAATATTAATAATAATATAAAATAATTTATTCGATCACAATTATTACACATTACAAAACAACTGTTGATGCCTCTTTTTAAGTAAGTTATACCTGTGTTAAGATTAAGAGGCACCGCTCTTCTTTGAAACAATAACAAAGGTATTTACTCTAACGAACGTATTAATGAAATAATATAAATTACACCTGGTCGTAATAAAACAAATACAATGTTCAAATACAGGGTGTGGCCTGTAATAGGAGCAATAAATTAAATGGTTGACACTATTGAGCTCTCTAGCAATTATTTCCCAATGGTTTTAATTGAAAAAAAAAACAAGTTATTATATATATATTATAGTAAATTAGCTTACGTGTACTTTTTTAATCTACTGGAGTGGTATTAATAACTATTTATTTAAAAAACACGATAAATTGAAGAATCCCAAAAATATCCTTTTAAACCAAAAATGCGACGATGATTATGAGTCATAACTTGAAGCAATCTTAAAATCAGCACTGACTACCGCGCTATAATCTCTGGGTGTCAAGATCCATTAATTGGGGGTCATAACTTTATATAAAAATTTCTCTCAGTTGAAAAAGTATATATTTTTTGGGACACTAGAGGTTAATTCAGATGCTTTAAGGAAGCGTCCTTAAAATTTATTGCTCCTATTACAGGCCACACCCTGCATAAATGGCCTTTGTGCTCCTACAGTTTATATTTTCATTTGCAAAAAATATATGTGCGAAAACTCACTCTCCGCTAATTCCCAGGGTAACATGACCTTGCGATAATTGTTATTTACAGATATGATGAAATGGGGGACTATCTTATACAAATTAACATGTCTGGACAATAAATGATTGTGGATGGAATGGTCAAAAGCAGAAAGGAGGGGGAAGGAGGTTTATAAAATGAAGATGTAGGCAATTAGCGCCTTCCGTACGTATGCGTGCGTGCGTTCCTTCCGTGCTGTATCTTTGGTTTAGAACTAAGAAGTTGCTTTCATTTCGTTCCATCTCCATAGTTCAGGGAAAAAATCATGTCCAAACCAAGAATGGACCTGTTAAGAAATACTTGAAGAGTGTTCCATCGCTGCTGCCTCAATTGAAGGGGAGGAAGGAAGGAAATGCCTGGTTTGAATTTCGATACTGACTGGACGAACCGTTATTTACTAAGAGAGGTCTCCTTCCGTTTCGTTCCGTAGGTACCACCTCAAAAAGCATAATTTTTTCTCTTAAGGCAGCATGCGATGAGAAGAGTTTCTAGAATAGCTATTTTTCTTGTCCGAACTGCAGCAGAAGTTTCGTCCCATCCACTCAACTCCCTACTTGAATAAAAGGTGGTAGCGACTTTTCCTCTGCCAGGTTTGATGAATATCCTGGTCAGGTGGAATCCTTGCCATGAGCACAACTGCCACTGCGGGATAAAAAAAACTCATTATTTAGGGTTTCGTATCCAAAGGGTAAAAACGGAACCCTAATACTAAGACTTCACTGTCTGTTCGTCCGTTTGTCCATCCGTCTGTCTGTCACCAGGCTGTATATCAAGAACCACGATAGTTAGACAGTTGAAATTTTCACAGATGATGTATTTCTGTTGCCGCTATAACAACAAATACTAAAAACCGGCGGACTCTTTGCCGTTTTTATAGATAGTGGTACGTAACCCTTCTTGGCCAGTTTTTATTTACCTTTTTTTCGGAGCGCATATCTAGACAACGATTAGGAATAAGTAAAAAGTATATAGCCCTCCTAGGGCTCACCTGCGACCTTCAGTATGTTTGTCTCCGTACTAGTGCAAACAAAGTCCCAAAGTCAAACTTTCTGCTTCCGATCATTCCATCCACAGTGTCAGCACTCATTTACCAGGCCACTAGTCCCAAACTAACAAAGCAAAGCTTGTACTACGGGTATGGGTACTCGGCGATCATAAATAGGTATACAATATACATACATGTACTTATACAAAAAAAAATACTGATAACATCCACATCCAAACATCCAACGTTCATGAATATTCGTTTATTCATCAATCACATCACACAAATACCTACAAACGCCTGGATTCAAATGCAGTTTTGTATGCGGAGTAACCAACTGCCAAATATTAATAATCAGAGGTCAGAATCCTTACTCGTTCTCCTGAGATAGGATTGTGGTGGACTGTTTGATTACTTACGCACGTGTCGCGCGGCCGGTTCACTGTTAACGGTATACTCGACTTCAAAGAACTGGTCAGTTTTGTACCTTATTCCACTGTACTAAAGCCTAATTTTTATTATTTGACATCGAATGTACAAGTTTCCAGGGAATCCAGGACTTAACTGGCTAACCGGGCTCTTGCGGGTGATCGATTAAATCCTCAAGTGAGGGAAGCCTGATTGATTGCAAAATGAAAATGTACCTTAACTAGCGACAATATTTTAATGGGACCTTTTGAATGTCGTGTTGTTGAATCTTTCTTACCTAAATATGTAGATTTTTTTATTTTATGCTCTAGCATGTAAAGTAAAAACAAGATAATACTAATGACCCATCAGACAAGAATGAAGTATTTCTCGTTTCGTTAGCTTTACTTTACATAATTTCTGTAGTGTTGGTAAAAAAGACTCGAGTGTTTGGAGTATTCATTCAAAAGACTTGATTTCGTTTTTTACTACTACTGTAGTCATCTAAGGTTGTTCGGTCTTTGCGTTAAGTGGGGGGGGGGGGTTATTATAAGTATAGAGACTCAGTCCCTAAGTTTTCCATAGAGACTTGAATCCTCTATAGAGACATGAGTTCGTAAGGCTTTTTGAACAACTGAACGAACTCATTGATTAGAACTCAACTGTACTTTTAGAAACACGTAAAATTACGCGACTTACTCAGTAAAGTACCGTATCAATAAGTACGAGTACATTTTCATTGGGTATTCAACTTTCACCTTTGGATTGTAACTTCACAAGTCAGTCTTCATTATTGAACTTAAGGCACGCCTACTCGTACGTTCAAATAATACTGTAAAATATACGACAATGCCTGGCGCATTTTTTAAAAGCTATGTTGTGACCATGGGAGTCGATAAGTCTCTAACATGTACACGACTTTGTGACTGCACTGTCAGTTGATGTGACATTATGGGTCTTATGTTATGACTATAATGCTGTCTAGGAAGAAGTTGTGGACACAAATGCACGTACCTTCGGGGTAACAAGATGATGACTTCTAAATATGTTATATCAATGCTATTAAAATAAATAGGCACCACTAGAAAACCGTAACATGATGGCTAGGGGTTATAACGTAACTTGAGGGGCTTTAATTAGCTATTGAAATCTAGTACCTTAAATAGGCATAGACGCAGTACTCTATAACTAACGAACGATACTTCAATAGCTCTCCTCTCTAGTTATGTGCATACTAAGAGGGGACTATCAAATGACGATACTTCAATAGTAACTATTTAATAAACTCCGTATGTAAATGTTTTACTCTCAGTATGTAACTATTTTTTAAATACAAATAAATGATTTTTTTTTTTTAAAACTATATCAAGACATTTGCTCGTAACGTGGTTCTTATTGCTTCGCTTTTAGGCTCATAAACCAGGATAATACAAACGCAGGATTTATGCTATTACGACATTGAGATACTGATATCTACGTTTGCACCATGCATGCGCAGTAGTAGTTTTTGTTCGAAAAAAAGCCACCCTTTTTCAAATTGGAATTTTTTAGTTTACGTATATAGTCCGAAGTCTAACTGTGTAAATTTGTTAAAAATATCGATTGAAAGTGACAAATCAGATAAATGTAACCCTTGAAAATATTATTCAAAAAGCACAAAATGCTAATAAAGGCCCACATTAGGTACTTACAATGACTTATTGCGGTGGAAAAAAATTACTGAATGATTTCTAAAACGGTCGGTGAAACGTTGGTCTTAATTCAAAAGTAATCGTAATCATGTCAATATGTTGTTCAATGAAGCTCCAGATTAAAAGTATGTATCAAACAAGGTAAATTACAACTTATGGTAATTTAATGTTTAGGGAGATATTTTAATGTTCCTTTCCGTTTGTATTTTTTATTTTCTCCCATAATGCATAGTGCACACGTATATTACGCGCGCTTGCTGATAATTTGACAATAACAATAATTTAAATAAAAAAATATAAATATTTGAAATTATAAATAATTAATTTAAATTTTAATAATTATAATAATTTGAATTAAATTAAATATTGCATATTATTCTCAAACAAATGTAAATTAATATTTCTACGCCATTATCGGCAGGATATGTGCAACTCAACTGATTCTTATACACCAATTGTACCATATTCCTTGAAATAATAAAACTCTATTCTATTCTATTCTATTCTAACGTTCATTGAGCATGTGTTCAACAGTTCGGCTTACTATCCTAACTGGTGGTCTAAACAACATGTTAGAAAACTAGAAGTAGGTAAATCGAGCTTCGCGATTATAGCCTGTTTTATTGTAGATTTATACAGGCCTATATTAAGAATGTATACGTTTTAATTTCTTGTAAAACATTAAATTAAAAGAGAAAGCAAAAGCGTGGCTAAAAATCGTTTGTGCGTATCATTCTATAATTCCTGGGGTATTTTATCTTTGTTGACATTGTTTTCACAACGGCCTCAATAAACAACGAGCAAGAATATCTCCGCCCCAAAACGAGTCTTTTCAAAACATTTTACATTTTGATATACTTACCGGGGACTTTAGCTTACAATAATTAGAATGTTGTTTTGGAATAAGGGTTTCGCTTTATTATTACTAATTTAAGATAAAAGGTACTGTCCCATACCACTACACTATCTCGTAAGTGTAATGTCTTGAAATAAAGCTCAAAACCTAATAACTAGGTATAATCACCACCCCAGTATGAATATCAGGCAAACCAAAGGCGGCAAATATATTTGACATGTTTTAACGAACCTACAAATGAGTCATGTCATATATTTATGCGCGCTTTGTATAAATATTGGTGCTGGTGACTGAATCTAAATATCCGTGTCTATTTTGAATTTTCCAGGAAGTGGTAGACAATTTTACTTTTATACTCAGGCCTTTAATTACCTCTATAATAGTACCTACACTGTTATAGTTCGTAGGTTATTTTAGAAAAAAAGCTAACAAGTACGTTTACGTACGACGTGGGTTCCGTAGTTGCCCATAACCACCCATTACATTATGAGGACTGACTCACAAACTTATATTTACTGTAAACACTACTACCAACAATGGTATCTAAATAATCAATGGAAATTGCGCGAAGTTTTTTTTTAAGAATGTATACTCGTTCATTATAAATTATAATGAATATACTATCAGTACTATCAGTATGATTTTTTCATATACCCAGGGAGGGGGGAATTTAGACTGCAACAAAAATACCACGAAAATAAATTTCATAATAAAAAAATCGGCCAAGAGCATTTCGGGTCCTGCTCAGTCATCAGTGTATGGTTACGTGGTTGCCCAAAGGACGCAATTAAAAAAAATCAATAACAAGCAGAAGGGAATACCCTCGCAGCGTTTCATACGTCTTTTACTAAAAAGGAAAGACTTTTAAAACAGCTTTACTGATCATGTCCGCTATAGTTTTCGTTGAAAGTCTTTATTAAGCTTTTCATATTTTTGGACCCCTAGTTCAAAAGTTAGGGGGGGGGGGGTACTTAATATGATATATTGATTGATATGATGGTACAGTAATGTCACATGACGTATACATTTGAGTCGTTCACGTACATGTCAATTGACGATATTTATTGCTACACGTTGATAACAAATGGTATATTATGATAAAAGTGCCTAAGGTAGGTTGTTCTTTACACTAGACTAGAGGCGGTATTACTCAGCAATAAGCGAGCCGAGGGTGTAATTATCACCCCTCACGAGTTTCATGCCACATTTTTCAACATAAATGCAAGATAAAATCAACTCTATAAAATAAAATTGTTATATGCCGTAAATAGTTTTCTGTAGTTACGAGTATTGTCAACAGGTTATTATTATTATTTACTCGTGTGTATTGTACAGTTAACGAATTTAATTGGTGACCCACTTCTGTCAAACTGTATAGACATTTAGAGAAAATGTTTGCGAATTGGATAGGAAATTAAATTCCTTGACTGCACCATCCCCAAAAGTATTTCCAGTGACGTCAATACTTTTTACGAACGAAATTGTTTTCTTCACACTAGTATTATAAAATCTGTGTCTTCACGAAGTCAACTATTTTGAAGATGTGATAAGACAAAAGTAGGTATAATAAATTTTTTATTCGGGATTATTCGCTTGCTTATTTATTCTAAGAGCCCTAACGTTTCCCAAACGACCATCTAGCGTTACTGTCCCTCTTACTAGGAAAGAGGGGTTAATTTTAATAACAGTTTAGTTTTAACTTGATTGTTATCTTGCAGGTGCTGGATGGATCAAAGCGATACATTCTGGATTATCGTGGTTCCGGTTCTGATGTCACTTATTTCTTCCTTCGGTGAGATTTCGCGATAGCCCTATATTTTAGTCCTACCTCTAATAATTTAGTTACTAATATTCGCGACTTACTGAGGCCTAATAATTTCTAATAGTAGGCTAACGATTTTCTGAGCATTGCGCGTAAAATATGCTTATGTCATTATAATCATAATATACACAATTAGGTTTTTTTTTTAAATCTAGTTATTAAAATACAAAATACCTACTTAAACCGATGTGGTATTTATTATACATAATCCTATCAAAAACGTAAATGTGACAATGAAAGCCAAGTTCAATATTAAGAATATGCGATGTGCGGTTGTCGTTTTCACCGACAAAAGAATTGAGATCTAAATGGGTGCCAAGTTCCGTAGATTATCTGAAAAGGTGCCCCGTCTGGCACTAGATTGTTTGACGATTGAATAGAACGATGACAGTCGCTAACAAGCTTACGGCCTGCCTTATTATAAGCGGATACCGTAACGCAACCTATGGACGCTTGCGACTCCAGCAGAATTACAAACGCGTTGTCGGTCATTTATTGACTTCAGGATTCGTTGTCTTGAATCTAGAGACATAATTATACAGGTCCCTCACTATCAAAATGTCACGTCCTTGGGAGCTCTGGCAACCTTACGATCAACAACACAACACCAAATACCTAACGAGTAATTAGGTAGAGGTTTTAACCTGCTGTGGTCTGTAAGGTGGAGGTTTTGTATTTTTAATGACACATGCTCGACATAACAGTTATCACCGAAAAATGTAATTCATCTATATTTTGTTATTTAAAAGAAGTTCAGTCACCATACAATTCTTGAAGGATGTTTTCCTTACGAATTCCTTAAATTCTAATAAATTTTATAAATCTATAGGTACATATAATAAAGCTAAAGAGGGTTGAAAGTCTGTACATGGAACATATTTGATATAAAATTGGCTGGGGATACTAAGAATCGATAACAGAACACGTTCCAACAGTTTTTAGAATTTTTGTCTGTTTCTCTGTTATCTGTTTGTCTGTTTACTTGACCGCGCATCACGTGAAAACAGCTGAATGGATTTTGATGAAAACTTTACTAATATGTCGAGAAAATCCCCATCCTGGTTATAGGCTTTAATTTTTTTTCAGTTTTGGGTTGAAAAGGGGTAAAAAGAGGGGTTAATTTTGTATGGGAACTCCTACAATCCATGTGTTACAGGTTAGAAAATTTGTAAGCATATACTTGACAACAAAGGAAAAACATCCACATTCAAAATTTGAAAAATCTTAAGATAAAAACTGAAAAAAAAATGTTGCGTCGTGGCGCTGCGCAGTGTGCGCGCCAGCCACCACAGTCTCTTTAAATTTTGAACTCTATTATGATTTAGCCCATTAACAGTGTGACCCTAAGCCCAAATTTCAGTCCCGTTTTCTAGATTCAAAAAATGCATATATAACGCAATCAAAATCTGCATATAAATAAAAATATGCAATTACAAAGTTACTTTTGCGGTTCATTTCATGTGAACTCATTTTATACATTCTACGATTTAAGTTTTAGCCAATTGGGAGTATAACGGCGTGTCAAGTTATGTAACTTAAAACATAGCAGAATTTGACGTATTGTAAACAAGTTGACGTTTCAGTATGTCAAAACCGAAGTATCATAATTCCTTCTGATTGTTGACGCTATTTTGGAGCATAACCTTTTGGCAATTAGTTCTACTATGAATTTGTGATACTTAGGCGTTGTTTTGAACTCAAATTTCGGTCCCATTTTCTAGATAGAAAATCTGCATGTGTAACTTTGTAATCCTATTTCTTTTTGCGGTTACTTAATGTTCAGTCCTTTCTTTTATGATCGCGTATAGCACTCTTGGCTTGACTTAGCACGACGCCCATCGGGCCGTCAGCCCTCAGCCTTATATAAAAAGCCCGCTCTGTAGGGATACTCGACCTTCGGCCTCGCGTGCCTTACGTCTCTTTTTCGGGCCTTCAACCCTCAACCTTATTAAAGGACCTGCTCTGTTGGGATGTTCAACCTACGTCCTTTCGTGCCTTACTACTCAGTTTCGGGCCTTGGGCCCTCAGAGTTACGTAAAGAGACCGCTCAGTTAGTACGTTCAGCCTTCGGCCTCGCGTGCCTTGCCGCTCTCATTGGGGCCTTCGGCCCTCATGGTCCCCTAAAAGACACTCGGGGATAGACAGTGTACACGTTGGCTCGCCCATAGGGCCTTCGACACTCAGCCATTCATAAATAGTGCCCTATAATGTGACGCCTGCAGCTTCCTTGCCTTGCTGCTCTTCTTCCAGCCGTCGGCCGTCAGGTTCGCTTATAATACACGACACGGGGACAGGTAGTGTTACGTTGGCATGCCCTTCGGGCCTTTAGCCTTACAAAAAGAGCCAAGCTCTGTTGGGATGCCTCGCGTGCCTTGCCGCTCTGCTTTGGGCCTTCATAACCCTTGCATACGGAGCCTGCTCTGTTGGAATGATAGGCCCGCATGTCGTGCCGCTCTGCGTAGGGCCTTTGGCCATAATACTTACATGAAGTACCCGTGGTGTTGGGACTCTCAGCTTTTGGCCTCGCATTCATTGCCGCTCTGCTTCGGGCCTTCGGCCCTCACCTTTAAAAGAGGAGCCCGCTCTGTTGGCTGCCTTGCCAATCTGCTGCGGGCCTTCGGCCCTCAGCATTACTTAAGGAACCCGCTCTGTGTGAAAGATCAGCCTTCGGCCTCGCATACTTTGACACTGCTTCGGGCCTTCGGCCCCCATTCATACATAAGGAATCCGCTCTGTGTGAATAATCGGCCTTCGGCCTCGCATGCCTATCCACTCTGCTTCGGTTCTTCAGTCATCCCTACATGAAGAATCTACTCTGTTGGGAGGCTCGGCCTTCGGCCTCGCGTGTCTTGCCTCTCTGATTCGGGCCTTACATAAAAGGCCCGCTCTGTGTGATTACTCTCGCATAAGGCCTTGCCGCTCTGCTTCCGGCCTTTGACCAACATACTTACATGAAGAACACGCTCTTTTGGGACATCGTTTTTCGGCAGAACTGCGTAACGAAACTTTTATCATTGTAAATGTAGTGTTTTTGACGAGATTCATTCGCTAGAATCGGTACATTTGATATTCCGAAATAAGCACTTAATCATTCGTTTTGTTTTGACAATAGGATTTCTAGAGAATGTCATATTGAATGTAATCATTTCTTAATGCGGTGTAAAGAAGGGTGAATGATTGTATCATCATCATCATCATCAGAGGCGTTAAAGCCGCGGGTGGGCCCTAGCCTGGTCAAGCAAATCTCTCCGGTCCGATTTATTCTTGGCTTTACTTCTGTTACATGTCACCATCTGGGCTTGAAAAAGACTGAATGGGAAAACAAATGATTCTAAGACCAGAACGAGTTCTACGCGGACGAAGTCGCGGGCAAAAGCTAGTTTAGAATAAATATGTGCGACATTGACTAACAAACAAAGGGAACAGTAAGAATTTTGTTTTCGCGATTTAGACTACGAAAACAACAAACTGCCTGAGGGTTATACAACTGAAGCCCAAAGATCTGGTTGAAATTTTGAGCTCAATAATGAGATAAACATTAGTCAAAATTACTTAGCTGGAACGCGAGACGTAGACCCTCGTGTCCGTGGAAACCGAGTGGTCTAAGGGAAAATGCTCAAATAGATGTAACAACGGTGTGATCCGACACTGCTTGGGGAAACTTGAGAAACTAACATTAGGATAATCGGACACCCGATGTGTTGTTGTACTAAATGCTACGTGCTCGGGACGAACCCGAGGGATTATACCACCGCATTTATGAGATCGTAAAGTTAAAAATGCTACGATCTTACAAATTCAACAAATTTTTCAAAAAAATATATAATTTTACCAGCTTATATTTTAGCTTATCCATTAAAAATATCATATTTCATTTAAAAATATGAACAATCTTTTAATAATAACTTATATTGCCATATGATTGTTATTTCTATTGTCTTATAGTGCAACTTTTCTTAGTTCACATATTTAACAACACTTGTCTATTGATATTTGTAGTGATTGCGGATAATTGTTTGTCAAATTTAGCGATTATGAATTATAGTAATAATATTATAAAGAGGAAAGATTTAAGTGTTTGTTTGTTTCCATTGAATAGGCTCGGAAAGTACTTTTGGAAAATATCCCCGGGTGACATAGGCTATATACTAATATTATAAAGGGGAAAGACTTGATTGTTTGTTTGTATTACAAAAAAAAACTTTTCTTTTCAATAATAATATTCAAACTTTCTTTATAATTATCTATATAATTACCTGACGAAAATAGAAGGGATTATGTGTGTGTATTATAATTTTGAAATATTTAATATTCGTGCGAAGCCGGGGCGGGCCGCTACTGAATTATATAACGATTCGAGCAAACGAATCCATTTTACTGCCAATTTTTTAATCCTACGTATATACTTCATTATATTACCTGCAAGCCTACTATAAATCTTGGGCAAATATAAATTAAATTAATTAATAACCAAATTATGGTAATTATATGTCTCAGAAGTCGCCATGACACAACAGTAGCTTCAAGCGTCTTCATTTTAACCGATCCGATCCGATCTAAGGAATTTTCAGATCTCGGGAAATATGTACAAGGTTAATTAAATATGACACAATTCGAATGTCGATGGTATTTGTAGACCGCTTAAATTGATTCCATACTTGTTTCCTTGTAAACTTAATTGATGAACCTCTACTTTAAATTAGGGAGTGCACGGAAATCTAGTGTAACTACACTACGTACGTTATTGCATTTCTTTATTGTTTAACATTCTGCACTGCATTAATATATTCTAACAATTAAATTCCTTGAAAATACTTGTGACAAGATTGTAGAATCTATCCATATCCATAACTAAGTTATGAATGTCTATGCTCATCACCGGGATTCGAACCTCGGACCAGCTTAAGATTACAGAAATTTTTAAAGTGGAAGTAAAGTAAAAAGTATTTTTCCCCTCACTAGCTCAGAAAGCCGTCTTTTATCCTTTGAAACAAGCGGGTAAAAACGCATTTTATCCACAAGTGGGGAAAGTAATTTGACCTTGGAGCGTGTTTGAGTAGCTTTTGACAGATAAAAAACCTAAAACGCTCATATTAATGGTTCGTTTTGCAAGGATTATGTAAATAGGTTGCATTGCTAAAATGACAATACTGGCACGTTTGTAAAAAGACAAATGAAAAAAGTCAGTCAGCTACCAACCGGCCTTTCATTCGTTACATTGGCGACGAGTTGATGAATTTTATTTATTATTTCGGTGATTAAACGGTGCAATCGGGAGTTTTAACATGCCATTGGAAAATTAGACCCGTTTGACTTAACGTCCAAACAATGGCCAGCTTATATTCGACGAGTGAAGCAATTTATTTTGCTTAATGAAGTGAAGGCGGATCTTGAGGTTCCGTTGCTTATAACCGTTGTCGGAGATGTCACATATGCGCTGATGTGTGACTTGTGTTCGCCGGACCTCCCAGAAGGCAAAACCTTCGACGAGCTCGTCAAACTAGTTACCGGGCACCTGGAGCCACAACGGTTCGAGATCGCCGAGCGACACGTTTTCAGGTTGCGTCGACAGCGCGTCGGCGAACCGCTCGCCGAATATCTTCAAAATTTAAAACATCTCGCGAGCACTTGCAGCTTTGGAGCAACGCTCGAAGAAAACTTGCGGGACCAATTCGTGTCGGGGTTGGCAAACGAAGCCATGCGTTTGCGTATATTTGCCGAGAAAAATATTCCATACAAGGAGGCGGTGGAGCTGGCTCTCGCACTCGAGGCTGCGGAGAGGCACGCGGAGGTGAGCGGCGCGGCGGCGGCGCCGGCGAACACCTCGGGCGGCTGCGGTAGCGGCGGCGGCGGTGTAGGTGAGAACAAGGTCCTGCACCACGCGAGTGCGCGGCGCGGGCGGCGCGGCGGAGGGCGCGGGACCGGAGCCGGCGGCGGAGAGGCCGCGGCCCGGCGCGACCCGCCGTGTGGCGACCCGGCGCAGTGTTGTCGGTGCGGGAGGGCGCACCGAGACGGAGCCGGCGGCGAGAATGCTGCGGCCCAGCGGGACTCGTCGAGTGACGATGCGACGGAGTGTTGGCGGTGCGGGAAGGACCACAGACCCGACAGGTGTAAATTCACCCAATATAACTGTGACAAGTGCCACCAACGAGGTCATTTGAGGTTGATGTGTGACAAGGTGCACCGTAAGAGCCGTTTTTTGAGCGACAGAATTTCGTGAGTGCTAATTCCGACGAAGATTTCTTTTTAGTCAGATGGAGACAAACCATTCTTGTGTGAAGTTAACGTTGACGGGCGTGTCATCGTGTTTGAGATCGACACTGGTAGTCGCATATCTACCATTAACGAGACAACGTACAAGCAAAAATTCGCAGAGAAACTGATTACGATGGACGATGTACAGCTGCGCAGTTACGATATGTCACGAATCCATCCTCTTGGCTATATATCGGGGGATGTGGAGTTAAACGAGGTAAAAGTGACTCTGCCATTGTACGTGATAAAAGATGGAGCGCGGCCTCTTTTGGGATGCGAATGGATGCGCGCCTTAAAATTATATCAAGTGACATTAGATGTGGTAAAGGATGGTCTGGTGATACCGATACATAGCCAGTCGACAGAAGGTTACACTAAGCATGATGGTGATCGCGCGGGACCCAAGTCCGAGTCCTCTGTAAAACGCGTGACCATCGCAATCCAGCACGAGCGTGTTGAGCAAGTGCTATATAATTCGACAGGCGAACTGCGACGAGACGGCTTGAAACGCGCGCGGCGGCAGCGACTGCGGCGGTGGCGGCGAACGTGCCGTGGCGTACCACAACAGTCTAGCGTGGGGGAAATAGGAGACTTATCTTTGGGCAATGATTTTAGTGCGAGGGAGAAGTGCTCGAAACATAAACTAACGTCCAAGATCGGTCTGGTTCCTTCTAAATCGGACTCAGCATTTGAACAGATGACGGAGTGCGGCATCGCTGCGGCACTTGATAATGTGCCAGGCGATGACGTTTGGGCGAGACACACTTAACATTGTAATTATTATTAGCTACAGTCATTAGTAATGTCGGTGACTTTCGTATATTCTTTCTTATTACTTTTGTACTATATCTATAGGCATTTCTCGCCTTCATGTGCTTAAGGATAATTTTAGTTTAGTTTGTGATAACTGTATCTATTTGGATTTAGTGATTTAAATTGCAGTCTATTCTTGATTATAAGTGTAAATTAGTTTTTGTTCTTATAGTTCCTAGTTTGTGAGGGAGAGATGCAAGGATTATGTAAATAGATTGCATTACTAAAATAACAATACTGGCACGTTTGTAAAAAGACAAATGAATAAAATCAGTCAGCTACTATTATCACTATACAAAAATTCTCGGTATTGACATCTTTTAAACCTCTTTGGTAAACTTTTTAATACTGGCCGGTAAAAGTCATTCATTAATATTAAAAAAAAAGTAAAATTCAAACGGCGATGTTCTTTTGTTTTTTTGCAAGTACCGAACAAACGTGATCACTATGAACGTTTTTTCAATGTTGGTTAAATTAGAGCACCGAGCGGTAATACAATTCTTGACCAAACAGGTAAAAAATCAATAAGCTATAA
This sequence comes from Notocelia uddmanniana, assembly GCA_905163555.1. Taxonomy (NCBI): domain Eukaryota; kingdom Metazoa; phylum Arthropoda; class Insecta; order Lepidoptera; family Tortricidae; genus Notocelia; species Notocelia uddmanniana. The sequence continues at coordinate 56,934,947 of LR991052.1, forward strand.
AAAAGAAATGGATTATGTTTACCGTGAGTCTGCTCCTTCTTTATCAACAATTCAGAAGTGGTCAAGTCAATTTAAGCATGGAGGAGAGAGTATCGAAGACGACCATAGAGCTGGTCGGCTCGTCGAAGCTACTTTATAAGAAAATTTAAAAAAAAATGGAGAAAATTATATCTGAAGATGATTGAGTAAAGGTGAAAGCAATAGTTTAAAGAACCAACCTTTCTATTGGTACTAGACACGATATAATTGATGACCATCTTAATATGCCAAAAGTCAGTGCGAGATGGGTACCGCGAATCCTGACACCGCTTCAGAAGAATACGCGTGTTGCTCGTTGTTCCGAATTTCTCGAGGTGTGCGTTGAAATTCCTGATAATATACTGTAAAATTATGTTAGTAGAGATGAAACGTGGGTTCATCATTATGACCCTGAGAGCAAACAAGAGTCCATGCAGTGGCACATTAAAGGAACTCCTCATCCCAAGAAGTTCAAGGTCGTGCCTTCAGCTAGCAAGGTCATGATCACAAAATTCTGGGATTGTGAAGGAATATTGAGACCAGACGACCTGTTTAGCCTAGTTGGTAGTGACTCTGCCTCCGAAGCTAGAGGTCCCGGGTTCGAATCCCGGCCAGGGCATTTATTTGTGCATTTTTCACGGATATTTGTTCTTGGGTCTTGGATGTTTTCTATGTATTTAAGTATGTATTTATCTATATAAGTACGTATATCGTCGTCTAGTACCCATAGTACAAGCTTTGCTTAGTTTGGGACTAGGTCGATTTGTGTAAGATTGTCCCCCAATATTAAAAAAAAAAAAAAAAATTAAAAAAAAATATTGCTGATCTATTATACAGAAAAGGGTGTAAGTATTAAAGGAGAGCACTACGCTAATATTATATGCCAAATAAGGGAAGCAATCAAACAACAGAAGGGGAAAATTACCGCCAAAGGTGTTCTGCTTCTTCACGACAACGCCTCTGTGCATAGTGCTTATATTGCCAAGGCTGCTGCTCTTGAATCTGGACTGGAAACTATTACATACTCATCGTATATTCGAGACTTGACCCCGAGTGACTTATATTTGTTTCCCAATCTTAAAAAGAATCAACGTGGAAATTAATTTTCTAACGATGAAGCATTGAAGACAGTAGTGTAGGAGCGTTTTGACACCAAAGACAAAAAATATTTTTATGAGGGGTTAAAAAAACTATTTGACCGGTCTTATAAGTGCATAAACATAGGAGAGGAGTATATTGAAAAGTTTTGTGTTACACACGGGTGCAAAGTTGTATTTTACTTCTCGTGTGTTGAAACACTCGCTACGCTCAGGATTCTATTTTAGAAACTATAGAATCCTTTCGCTGGTTCGTGTTTCAATTCCACACTCGCGGGTAAAATACAACTTTGCACCCTTGTATAACAAATAACTATATTCTACACAAGGAAACTTAACACAGCTCTTTGTGCTCTTTCTAAGGAGATTAAAGAAATTTTTTTTATCGCAACATCCTCAGGCCGATATACAATAATTAAGTACTGGCTGACACAATGCTAAGTACCCCAATTTATGCAAATGTTTATGGGCGACATCTCGCAGGAAATCTCATGGCGTAGATCAATTTACGGACTCTGGCGGAACCTGCGCAATTGACAAATGATTTTTTGACGTCAATTTTGTTTCGTTTATAAATCAATATCATATTTGCAAATTGTTACTCTATATACGGTTAAGACGTCAGTTGTTTATTTTACTGCAAAGTTTACCGTTATTGTTATTTCGTAATCGAAATACGTATTGCTATTGTATTTCATTAGGATATACGAGTAAATGTATCGATTTCTACCAACTTACGAAGTGTCACCTGAATCGAAACGAATGATTTGGTCACATCACAACACTGGTTTTAAAGTTTCAAAGAAGTAGTACGTAACTGTTCGTGTGGCGATTTTTTATTATAAAATACTCCAAGACTATAGTAAAGAAATAAAGAAACATAAGATAGAAATAAAGAAACATTAATCGTGATAATCAAATAGTAAGAGTAGTTTATATGTACTTGGAAAGACCTGAGGTCATTACTTGTTTTATTTATTTCAATTAAACATGTACATTTACGTTATATGGGTGTTGTGACGTGTCAAATATGTGACCTAATAAAAGTATATTTATCAAAAAAGACATAAATAAAATTAGTGCAAAATAAGTACTTGGTTGGCCCAAATTTTGTGTAAGCTATTTACAAGCGAAGCAACCTGATTAGGGCAAAACATATTTCGATGGGCGAAACAACAACAAGACAACTTTATGGCAAATTAATTAATTTCAAACACGCATACATTTTATTGTATATCAGGTAAACATTGATTTATAAAAGTGATTTCTTAATTAAAAATAAAACATGGGAAAACCTAATCTATAAATCCGGCACATAAAATCCTGAATCCGTTACTTTCAATACATTTTATAGTCTAGAATTTACAAAATAATATGTTTTTGTTGAATTTATTTTATATCTGCCGCGGACCAACGGACCGCAGGTAGTTCCTTTATTTGTGTAGCTCGTTTATTGACATATCCAGTCGACTGTTGTAAATTCAAATACAGAATTTAGTTTCGGTATACCGCAAATAAATAATTTTAAACATATGAAAATTTATATTTGCGTTACAAATCAAACTGCATCATCCCTCAAACTAAAAACTGCAACAGTTTATTCTCTCACAGATTTGGGTTCGTATCTTTCCTGTTGACATATTTAATGAAGGAAAATGCCTAGAAGGTCTAATTATTGATAACACGTAACCTACACAACGGCGTCTTTGTTTCTATGAATCTTTATAAACACATAACTTACATGGTTATAAGCAGAGGTCTGAATTTTCGCGGCAACACATTAAGACTGACGCAATGTAACTTGTGCCCCAAACAATTTTTATCGATATCGCTAATTGTAAAACTTAAAAAATAAACAATCTCTAATGAAAAAACATGTTTAATCGAAAATATTACACGAGGGACTGTACAGTTTGTACAAACGTACAACCCCCGACGTAACGTGCGTGCTGTATGGTTTTGTACAAAATTTTATAAAATAATTTTTAAGAAAAAAAAACCGACTTCAATGGGGGAGGCCGGTAAAAGATTATTATACTTAGATGGTGCACTCTTAGATAGATAAAAAATAAAATAAAAATGGCTATAATATATGTTTATAATGGTAGAAGACGAAGTACCCTCAATTCCTCATGGAATCATGAAAAAAACCTTGCTTGTTTGACAAACAAAACGAAGAGAACATATCGCCAATCGTGAACTACGCGTCGTTGAAGAGTTCCGTTCTGATCATCATCAGCAGTTCCACTTCATCAAATGTCACTTTTATGAATGAAAATGCTTGATTAGTTCATAAAAATACTAAAATCACTATTTGTGTGCCTTTCACATTTGAGGAGTTCCGTCGATTCCTAATGGATCCCATCATCAGAACTCGAGCATGACAAAAATCAATCGTAAAAATAGAACTTGCTTAACAAACACAGCTAGGAGGAGAAAATCGCCAAACGTGAACTTTTCGTCGTTGAAGAGTTCTGTTCTGATCATCATGAGCAGTTCCACTTCATCCAATGTCACATTTTTGGATGAAAATGCTTGACTTGTTGATAAAAACACAAAAATCACTATATGTTTGCCTTAAAGATTTGAGGAGTTCCCTCAATTCCTCATGGATTCCATCATCAAAACTGCGTTTTGACAAAAACGGGACCAACTTGGATATATATACTTACAATCAAAAAAAGAATTTTCCAAATCGGTTAAGAAATGACGGAGTTATGGAGTAACAAACATTAAAAAAAAAAACATACAACCGAATTGATAACCTCCTCTTTTGAAATTTTGAAGTCGGTTAAAAAGGTGCAATATTTCATCAACATTTTGTTTGTAAAGGTAGTGTTAGGAGTAAATAACTATTAATTTTACAACATTATTTGGATTAATTTTGTTTTGTTTTCAGTTGCAAAATAGAAAAACAGAAAAATAATTCTTAATAATTTAATATAATAAAATCCTTTAACCATAACTTACCACTTCTTATGCAAATTGTAAATGAATGGTTATAAAATATTGAAATTATATCTGTACAAATTTCTTTTCATATTAGTTATCATCGATATCGTTGTATGAAATAATCTCGCACTAGGCAAATTACGTCAGTCTCTTAGAATGTGGGCAAGACTTGGCCTATTTCATAAGATACTCGTCATTGATATAATTTGAATTTAAATCCCACCGCAATGAAATATTGACAACCACTTTGGCGAAGTTGGTAGTGACCCTGCCTACGATGCCGGAGGAGGAATTCGAATCCCGGTCAGGGCATTACCTATTTGTGTTTTGTGTAATTAGCACATATATTTGCTCCCGAGTCTTGGGTGTTTTCTATGTATTTAAGTTTGTATTTATCTATACATATATGTAAATATGCATATCATTGTCTAGTACCCATACCATAGTATAAGCCTTGCTTAGTTTGGGACTGGTTCAATTTGTATAAGATTGTCCCCCGATATTTATCGATTATAGAAAAGTGTTACATGACTAATTGTAATTCATGAACGTTTCTGTTATCCCTCAATGTTGCTCAGTTTATGATTATTTAATTGCAGAAATTAATAAATAATGAACAACGTGAATTAATTGTATTCCCAATGGCTACAGTACCTATAGAAGCCTCCGCGGCGCATCCGGGCTGGATTTATTCAAAAACAAAAGAATCATTTCGTAATCCAATAACAGTTATAAAAGATGAATTATAAAAGGTTTGAAAACAGTAATTTATACCCAAAAAAACCAACTCCAATTTTGTACTTTGCTAGTTCCGCTTCACCAAATTTATGGTTTCTGAGAGCCAAGGGTCGGTTACCTACAGAAAATACTGAAATCCCATCCCATCATCAGACCTTCACCAAATTTATATTGGATCAACTTGTGGGTACCTGCTACGAAACAAAAAATAATTATCAAAAGAAAAGCAAATATGCAGACGACTGAAAACCTCCTTTCTTCTATTGAAGTCGGTTAAAATTGATTTATTTTTATAGCCGTTTGTAAATTGACTACAAATGCTTTAAGGAATTCCACAGAGGGCACCTCTTTTTAGGTATTTAGGGTCAATTTTACACAAATTGACCTAGTCCTGGACTAAGAAAAGCTTGTACTATTTGTATTAGTCCGCTTGTCCTTAGAGAAATAATTGCTATTAAATTATTGTAGACACAGGTAAGCCTGCATTATAAAGATAATCGGTCTCCCTCCCAAACTTCCACCCTCCTTTTTACCCCCTAAGAAATGATTTCCGGAATAAAAACTATCCTGTGTCCCGGGACTCGAACTACCTCTATGCCAAACTTCATCAAAATCGGTTCAGCGGTTTAAGCGTGAAGAGGTAACAGACAGACAGACAGACAGACAGACACACCTTCGCATTTATAATACATATTAATATGGATTCAGCGCAAAAATACTGCCCTTACTGGGATTCGAATCCAGGACCTCGTGTTATTTAGGTTTTTTAATTTATAAATGTATTAATAACGTAATGCCTCTAAAACCTGTTCTTCAGATATACTCGTAAGGTCAACATAATTCCACTTTTTTCCACCTGGGGACAAAAATTAAGTGTTTATAATATTGTCGTAGGTAATTTTTTGATTCAAGATCATAAAAATGTAATTTATGTTGACTCTGATATCCATAAAATTAACAGTACCTCCTTTATCTATCTATATATATAAATGCGTATGTCCTGACTGACTCATTCACTCACTCATCAACGCACAGCCAAAACTACTGGGGCTAGAGAGTTAAAATTTTCACTGTAATTCAGGTTAATGGCGTAGACAACCAATAAGAAGGGGTTTTCAGAAATTCAACTCCTAAGGGTGTGAAATGGGGGTTGAAAGTTTGTATGTGGATGGAGTAAAATATTAGGTGAGAGACTTGAAATTTTGTGTATGGACTCCTTATTACAATACAAGAAAAGTAATTTTAGGGTTTTAGAAAAACCCACCCCTAAGCGGGTTAAATAGAGGTGCAAATTTAGTATGGGGATGGAGTAAAGTTTTAAGTGAGAAACTTGAAGCTTTGTGTAACCTACAAATAAACAACCCGCACAAGTTAGAGGCCTTCGGGCGGCTTGAGAACTTCTAACAGTCAAGTTGCCCACTCGCTTGACGTATAGACTCCTTATTACAATACAAGAAAAGTAATTTTAGGGTTATGGAAAAACCCACCCCTACTTAAGCGGGTTAAATAGGGGCGCAAATTCCTGACTGGCTGACTCAATCAACGCCCAGCCCTAACCGTTTGACCTGAAAAGCTGAATTTTTCATGGTAGACTGTTTATAAGTAAGAAGGGATTTTCAGAAATTCAACTCCTAAGGGGGTAAATTCGGGGTTGAGATTTTATAGAAATAGGATAGAAATAGAAGTTATTTCTTTGCATCAGGCACACAATACAAGAATAATAAAAGAACAAAAAATAATAATTGTATGCCAAACAAAAGATCGGTTTAGCATGATGCTACAGCCTGGCGGCTGCAGCGCTGATTTTCAGCCTGATCCCTGTGGGTGACATCCAACCACTAGCACAGAACATTATGTGTAAAAATTAAAAAAAAAAACGAAAAATAATTATAAAGTACTACTAACAAACTAACAACTAATCCACACCCATAAAAAAAAATTACATGACAGAAAAATAGTGTAGGAATTTTGACAATTTACTTAGAACAACATATGTGCCAAAAAACCTCATAACTCCGACTCTAACACAGATCGGTATAACACAACTGAGCAGCGTTTATGTACAAAACGCTGCTCAGTTGTGTTGCGCTTTTTGCTCGGAAAGAAGTATTATTTTATAATTATGCCTGAAACTTCCAACCGTTTTAGAACTACGAACGGGTGGAGGCAGATTGTTCCAATACTTAGTGGCAGCGTCTCTGAAACTACCACGAAAGGCAGCAGTACTGTGACGGGCCATTGTAAGACGATATGAAGAACCTCTTCATTCATATTTACAAGTAACTTTGAGCCAAGAAAGTTTTTCATAAAGATAGTTGGGCTTCTCCGTCTTCAGTACCCCGAATAATAATGCCAAATGTAACTTACGTCTGGTTTCCATTTTGAGTCAGTTAAACCTAATTGTGTTCTAGGTGGGATTTTGTATGGAGATCGTGTGATTTTTTTAAAGTAAACGTGTAAGATTTTGTACACAGATGCTTCATCTAAAGATATTGAAAGTACTACTTTTGCGGTATTCCGAAATTTGCCCCCTAAATGCGTAAAATTAGGGTTGGAAGTTTCCATGGAAAACGTGTAATTTTTTGAATAAGAAGTCTAATATTCATTATAGATATTCCTCATGAAGAAGCTAGAAAACTAATTTCAACGTTTTTGGAAATTCATCCTCGAAGGGAGTTAAATAGGGGTTAATTTTGTATAGAGGTCGTGAGATTTTTTAAGTATAAACATCTGGTTTTCGTACCCTTTATCTAAAGATATGAAAAGTACTTTCACGGCATTTCGAAATTCACCCCCTAAAGTGGTAAAATTTTGGATTAAAAATTTGTATGCAAAACATGTAATTCTTCATATAAATAGTATATTAGGTACTCCGTATAGACATTCCTCATGTAGATAGATATGAAAAAACTAATTTCAGCATATTTGGAAATTCATCCTCTAAAGGGGTTAAAAAGAGCTTGAAAATTTTATGGAGAATGTATTATTTTGTACGTAGATTCCGTATCAATAGATATGAAAAGTAATTTTATGGTATTTTGAAGTTCACCTCCCGAACAGGTTAAACTTGAATTTAATACTCACTTTAAACGCAATCAATTCATTTATTATTTCGCGTTGATTTAAGTAATATGTTCAAAATTTTTGCACATAAACACGGATAAGAAAAGTACTTTCAGTATGTTATTAAACGAATCCTTTATTGTGGTTAAAGGAGTGATGGTAAATATACGGTAAGATTATGTACAGGTCAGTTCTTTTAATTTTATACATAACAGGTTACATTTATACTTAGGTCACAGAATGTGTTTCCGTATTAGTCGTTTTGTTTGAAGGTTTCTTATTTCCAATTATGATATTTTAATAACTCTGTACAGACAAAAATTATATAAGAGGTGTACCCTCGACCACTTCTCCGCGACACTCAGACGGGTGACGATGAATATCCTCAATAAAGGAGGAGATGTTCAACTGACGGTGATCACAAAATAAAGATTAATGAATTAGAGTTGGACAATCGCTGGGTACACTCATGTGCTGTCACTTTCATTGCTGTTATTAATGTAGAGTTATACAACTCTGTTCAAGGTAACAAATACACAAAGTATGTGAACTAACCCGATGGCCTTTGGCTCTCGAAAATGAGAATGATGAGATAAAAAAATATGAAAGCGGCCAATGCATATAAGTAGCTCCGAATTTGGAGGATCTTGAAGTTTCCCATTCATAAAATGTTTCCTCCTGCCGTACACCTAACCGTTCAACTAGAAAATGGTCAGCGTTTATACTTCACCGCCAACAAATATCTCAGAAAAGATAAACATTAAACTCATATAACTACATAATAACTACGATTTCTTTCGCATTACCAGAATGGATTTGTGTGCGTAGGCTACAGTTTATTGTTCTGCGCGTGCGAAGCCGCGAGCAAAAGCTAGTACACATACGAGGGCTGTTTGATAGGTATCCGAAGTATCGCCGAAAATGGTAACAAATCTGTATAAAACATAATTATTATGTTACACCATTTCATTTTAGCTGGATATAGCGAGTCTAATATTTGTTAATTGCATTGGAAAAAAAATGAGGGCTCGTTTTTAAAATACATGAAAATACTCTATTACGAACTTTATTACTCTAGTTAAGGCTTGCCATTATTGTCCACTTATTTTTGGGCATAATTATTGTCATTAAGGTTAAGCAAGCTTAGGTTAGGCAAGCGATTAAGGCTACTGAATTTGTAACAGCTGTTATTTAAAAAAATAAGTCATCTATAACTTATTTCGTACGGACAGATGATATCGTCTGATTTAAGAAAATATTTTGTTCCATTATTATAGCTGATTTTACCATTAGTAAGAGGTTCTGGACACATCATATTCATCTATAATATTTGAAATTTATTATTTTTCAATATACGCCAAAAATATTTAAAACATTATTGCGATAATATCATAGTATAGCAGCGGACACTTTATTTACCAAAAACTACATATTTTCTACCTTCATGGGCATTTACTCATTTCATCTTTGGTGTATTTCTGTGTATACTGATCGCTTAAAGAGTCACTAATACTAAGAAATTAAATTAAATTATTTCCAAGTTTTAGCTTCAAACACGCTACTGATTAATTTATTCTTCGATTTTTTGCTCAATTATATGACAATGCGGCAACAAAAATACAAAATCATTTTCATTAAAAAATACTTGACCAAAATAGTATAATTTTAATATTTCAATAAGTTTATTAATGAAGCTAACTCTTACAGTGGAAAAAACTACGCGATGTCATATTTTTAATATAATTTTTATACCAATTCTAAAAAACGTAATTTTTTATACTCTTTGATAGGGGTGCCTTTACAGTAAAAAAATATCGATTATTAGAAATATTACCCAAGTGAAACCATTCTTTGTTGCAAGATAAAAGTCCACCAAAATAATATCCAAGTGGGTTTCAGCTTTAGTATCAGGTTTCGTATCAAATACTTAGCGGTTCGTGGCGGTACGATATAAAATTTCCACCATTTTCACGTCAATGATAAAGAGTCTTACTTAAAATCCATTTTATGTAAAATTATATAATGTACATAGTCCAATATTATCCATTTAAATTAGCGGTAGATAGTCAATAAATGACATGGCACACTTACTTTTAGTATAATTTAGACACATACTGGTCATATCGGGTACTTATCAAACAACCCTGGTATATCTGAGAGAAGAACTGCGACTGTTATTTTTAGGGATGGTGCGACTCCGTTTGTTCGTCTGTCAGAAGTTCACAACTACGTATGTCATGTCATGATGACTTCCTATCGATTTGTGGGGTAACGAATTATTTCTTACGGTTCTCAATATAATTTGGGACATTGCTGCCGTTTCAAAAGTTGTAATAACTTCGAGCCTCCCTGAGGCGTAATTAGAAGGCTGAAGTTATTGAAAGATTCACTACCACAAGGGATACTCACGCCCATCACGGTAGCTCAGTTAGTTAAGAGCGAATGGACGGATTCCATCGTTCAAATCCATCCCGCGGCGACGAATTTGATTGAAAATTATAATTTAGTTAGCGTACGCTTCGCTTGATAAAAATTGTCAGTTTTTAATAATAGTTAATTTTTTGTGTTTGAAAAAGACAGTGAAGAAAATACCGTTATTCTTATACACAACTCTGCTCTTAAATAAATACTTATATTTCTATTACATTATTTGTATTCTTACTATTTAAAAAACGCTACAGATACCTTATCGAAAACCGACCTTGTCTGATTCGTATGTTGTCAGCCCTCGTCTGACACTGACGCCCTGAGCCGCCACACGTCGCTAGGCAACTCCTCACTTTCCGCAACGTCAGCATTAATGTTTTTGTCTGTATTTTCCTGGTACCGAGGAGTGATTAAATGAGAACCACATGTTGCAGTGTTCCTGGCAAACGTGGTTCGAGTGCTGTTGACCAAGCTGGCGCCAGCGCCCAACCAGCACGCCCGTCAGGCCACAAGGAAGGCTGCGAGGGCCGCTCTTATATTGGTAAGTGTAGTGTCCTTTAAGGTTAGTTTCTTATAGTGCGTCAATTGTAGCGCGGCTTATACAGAAATCCATTATATTTGTTCCTGCGGTGCGTCAAATGACCCTTCTGGACAGCTCATAGGTACTAATAAGTGTACCGGGTCACGAGGTTCACTTTCCATGGTGCGTTATTTGTAACGCTGTCCATACAGAAATCTAACAATTATAATTATTGTTGGTGCGGTCCATCAAATGCCATGTATTTGCCGCTCTTATATCCTGGTAATTGTAACGAGTTATTGATAGTATCCTTTAGATTCAAAATGTAAATGAGATCACTTTTTTTTTAATACCACGTCGGTGGCAAACAAGTTGACGGCCCACCTGATGGTACATAAGTGGTTACCGTCGCCTATGGAAGCATGCAACACCAGAGGCGTCACTTGAGCGTTGCGTGCTTGAGTGTTGTTGTTGAGTAATCTTTTTACGCCTTTTTCAAGAGTCCCGTGCTGTAGCCCTTTGGGAAAAGCTCGGCCATTCCACAACCTAAGTATCCTCGGTATAAAGTACTGTAAAGCCTCGCTTGTACTGCTGAGGTACTGTTAGGGGATCTTAGGGGTTGTAGCTGTAATGAAATACTTTACGACTTTAAAACACACTATTTCTTACTGTGCTGAAATACAATTACAATAATATAGTTAAATAACACGTGTGACTCCAATCGAGTCCAGATGAGGAATCCATCAGTAAAACCAACTGTTTTCCAAGGAATGCTGCTTGACAGGCATTCCAGAACATATTCAAAATATGTAGAATTGTATACATTATGGTACTAGTTCCACATGGCCAGTCTCATAATGTATCAACCTCTACATTCTCCCTCCTTCCCGGGGTGAAGAATGTAGGCAAGGACCTGTCTAACCCTATAACTCAACCAGATCTTGAAGCAAATGCCAAGATAGCACAGGCAGTCAACACGGGCTGAGAGCTGAACCAGCAAGCAGATTGTTTCAAAATTTGATCATGATCTATAGGTATATGATAAAAAAATTACATCAAGAATAAATCAACTTTATTCGTGCCTATCCGATGACAACTATGTAGGATGATGGTGCTGAGGCCTACAGAAGCCTCCTCGCCCTCCGTTGACGGAGTACAGCAAGTGCCTATCTCTGCGAAGTGGTCTTCTTTTGCTTCGCTTGAGCGCTTTTAATTTTTGATAATACTGATTTAGTTGTCGAGGCTATAGAGTGGATTCGTTCTGGCAATGTCTGTGGTGGATTCAACTGCATGTTATTTAATGTCGATTTTCAGAATTTGTCACCACCTTTTCCCCTTTTAGGGGTTGATTTGTCAATAAACCTGAAACACGTATTTACTCATTTATTGTTAGAAATACTCATGTGAAGTTTCGAATAAAATAGTCCAACTAATCTTGTTTTCCCATACAAACTTCGGACCCCCATTTCACCCTCTTAGGGGTTGAATTTTGAAAAATCCTTTCTTAGTGCACCCCTAGACCTTATAAGGAACCTACGTGCCAAATTTGGAATCTCTAGGACCAGCGGTTTGGGCTGTGCGTTGATATGTCAGTCAGTCAGTCAGTCAGTCAGTCAGTCAGTCAGTCAGTCAGTCAATCAGTCAGTCAGTCAGTTTCTTCTTTTATATATTTAGAAGTATAGATTATGCTGTAATTGATAGTAAAGTAAGACACTGACATTTGATACGCACTGTAAAATGTAACATTTTATAGGTATTGGCGATTGCATATAATTTTTCATGTCGTATTATATAAGTATTTAATACCGAAATTCCAAATTGAATTTAAGTTTTCTTGTGATATCAGTAAATAAAATTTAGTATGTAATTTTGAAACAATGTTGTTGCAAGATTTATTTTAAAGTAAATTTAGAAATACAATAATTTGACGATGCACTACTGCATTAGAAATATGCTCTCACTAAACATCCCGTGAGTAAAATAAAAGGCTTAATTTTTTATAGTGTGTGAATTTTCCCAGATTCCCTTGTTCGGTTTGCATTTCGTGCTGATCCCGTTCCACCCCCCGCCGGGCGCGGCCGGGGAGAAGGTTTATCAAGTCATCTCTGCATTGCTCACTAGTCTACAGGTAACTAACGGTTCTCTATTTTGACGGAAGTTCTGTACTTACGAGTATGTAGGCACTAAATACTCTAAAATTCCTATGTTGTATTTAAGGAGAAAGTTAAAAATGTTGAAATAAATTCTCACGTAATCATTTTTATTATTTTTGTGGAAACTTTATTATGACCAAGATTTAGGAGGTATAATACCTGCTTATAGGTGAAATACCCCTCTAAAGCTATTCTTACATGTAGTTGTGGACTGTTCGACTAGGCATTTAGTTTGATTGTGGTACCAATTTTTATATATTATACATATAATGTATATTCGAACTGGTCACAACTACATACAAAAAAGGCTTGGCTTATTAATTATGAAAGGAATTAGTTTATACAAAAAGCATAGTAGTATATCTATGATCCACCACGACGGTGTCCAACGTACGCCAGTCTTCTTTGTCAAGGGTCATGGACTCATGGTTATTCAAACCAATGAATATAAGTAAGTACCACGTGCAAGATAGAATATAGTTTGTTAGTAATATATGTTCAAAAGTGAGGCACACTTTTAAGTCTTACTTAAATCTACAGAGAAAATACCGTTCAAAATGCATTCTTTTTTAGAATAAGTTTCTTGTTGAAATTGCGTTGCCAGTTCTTTATAAATGGAATCAGCTGAACTTCGGCTCTCCTATAATCGTTCGTGCCATATTTTCATTAAGTAATATCATGTATTATGATCTGAAATCGGGCATCTAGCCAACTAGGGGAAAATGGCAGTCGACATTCTTATCCAAGTTTTGCCGGCCTATAGAACTTCTATAATCAAATCAGCGAAAAATGACGCGAAAGGAATGATAGATGCGTCATATGAATTTGCGTATATCACTACACACACATCTTGATGGAGTAAAACTAACATTGAACTGAACGCTCCTTCAGTCTGTTTACGCTTACATATGATTTAAGAATATAGGTGCAATAGAGATAGTCAACGAAATTGAAACACCATTTATCGCTCACAATGACAACTAGGGTTAAAAGGTACGTATTTATAGTCTGACAATAGAGAGAAGATATTAATTAAGGTCGCCACTGTGTTTAAACGGGCTACATTTATATTAAGTCACCGACCGATTTTTATACTTGTTTATGATAATAATTAAATACAAAGTAATAATATGCAATATATTAATATGATTCGTTTTACTCTATTATCACATACATTAACTTCTTCATTCGATCGATTTGCACCAATGTTTTAAGAGTTGGTTTATATGTACGCGTATTTATATCGCCAATAAACGCTGCGTTTGCCGATCTATTTTCCTTAAAACAATGTCTCAAAATAGTATTAGAAAAAAAACGTAACAATCATACAGTAAGCCAATAAACTGATCCACCACTTTTCGAATCTATTATGTGTTTATTAAAGTTCAGAAGTGGTAGACTACTATCTTGGCTGACTGTACCAGGACAAAAAATCCTGACACGTTTAATTTAATAGAACCCAAAATGTTTCAGTTTAATCAATATTTTTGCATCCTAGTTTGACGGCACCGTGAGGACTGCCTTTAAATAAGTAGGTATACTTGTATAGTTGACATTAAAGAGATTATAAGTCCATACATATTTCGCCTGATCACAGGGGGATAAGGTGCTATTAAAGTTTCAAAAAGTGACACTGACGCCTCGAAAAACCGCGCTCTGTCATCTGCCATCTGCCCGAGGCAAGAACAAGGCAGCTACAACATCCCCTGCCTCGCTGGCCGTGGACTTCTGCAACATCAGGGGCTTACATTCAAACCTCAATGCTGTCCACCAACACCTCCAGACAGCAAAGCCGGCCTTGTTCTTTCTGACCGAGACGCAGATATCATCTCCAGCGGAGACATCTTATCTCTCCTATCCTGGGTACGAACTGGAACATTCCTTTCTACCTAGAGCTGGTGTATGTGTGTACGTTAGAGATGATATCAGTTCTCGCCGCCTCAGCAATCTTGAAGGTAGGGATCTCTCCACCTTATGGCTGCGAATTGACAGCGATGACCATCCTCGCGTCTATGCATGCCTATATAGATCCCATAGCGGCGATGCTGAAACTGACCGTCTCTTGGAGCAGATCCAAACGGCTGCAGATTCCGTGCAGCAGCAGATCCCATCCGCTGAAATCATAATTCTTGGTGATTTTAACGCCCATAACGCCGATTGGCTCGGCTCTAGCAAGACCGATCATGCGGAGAGATCTGTTTACGACTTTGCTCTGGCATATGGCTTAACACAATTGGTTACGGCGCCTACGCGAACTCCTGATGTGGAGAGCCAAGCACCTTCCCTGTTGGACCTTCTGTTGACTTCCCATCCGGTTGGCTACCATGTATCCGTTGAAGCCCCTCTCGGCTCCTCGGATCACTGCCTGATCTGGAGTACAGTGCGTCTCACGTGCCCGCCGCGTCGGCGAGTTGCATGTAGCCGCCGTGTGTGGCACTATAAGTCAGCAGATTGGGACGGGATGCGGTCGTTTTTTGCATCCTACCCTTGGGGGCAAATCTGCTTCACGCCGGATGATCCCAATGTCGCTGCTGATTCTGTTGCTGATGTGGTGCTGCAGGGAATGGAGCTTTTCATACCATCCTCTGTAGTTCCCGTTGGTGGCAAATCGCAACCTTGGTTTGGTCAATCTTGCAAGAAGGCTTCTCGCCGAAAGCAAGTGTGTTACCAAGCCTGGGTCAATGCAGCGGCGGTACGGGATGGAAAATCCAGCGCATTAAGAAGGGAGTTTAAGTTTGCCTCCAGGTCCTTCAAAAGAGTTATTGCCAAAGCAAAGTCGTTGCACATTGGTAGGATTGGCGAGAAACTAGAACGCCTCCCTTCGGGAACTCGTGCGTTCTGGTCTGTAGGCAAAGCTATCCAAGGGAATTTCTGCACGCCGTCTTTTCCACCTCTGCACACGGGAAATGATTCATTAGCACACGACGCAAAAGACAAAGCTGATCTTCTGGGTAAACTCTTTGCGTCCAACTCGACTTTGGATGACGGGGGCCACGCGCCGCCGACCATTCCGCGGTGCGGGAGCTGTATGCCGGATGTTCGCTTCCACCAGAACTCAGTGCGTAAAGCTCTTCTTTCCCTCGACGCTCATAAGTCTAGTGGGCCCGATGGAATCTCTGTTGTCACCAGTGTCTGTCTAGTTGGCACCAGTTTTAACGCGTCTTTTTCGGCTCTCTTACTCTTCTGGCATAGTCCCGACCTCATGGAAGTCAGCTTTGGTGCACCTCATCCCTAAAAAAGGCGATCGCTCAAATCCGTCCAACTACAGGGCAATAGCTATAACTTCCCTTTTCTCGAAGATAATGGAGTCCATTATCAACTGCCAGCTCCTTCGGTACCTGGATGACCACCAGTTACTTAGTGACCGACAATACGGTTTCCGTAGGGGCCGCTCGGCTGGTGATCTACTGGTTTACCTGACACATCGTTGGGCACAGGCGATCGAGAGAAAGGGTGAAGCATCGGCTGTTAGTTTGGATGTAGCGAAGGCCTTTGATCGCGTTTGGCACAAAGCACTTCTCTCGAAGCTTCCATCCTATGGGCTTCCCGAGAAATTATGTGAATGGGTCAGCAGCTTTCTAGCAGACAGAAGCATAAAGGTCGTAGTTGACGGTGTATGCTCTGACGCCATGTCTGTGAATGCTGATGTCCCTCAAGGCTGTGTGCTATCACCCACGCTATTCCTTCTGCATATCAATGACATGCTGCAAATCAGCGGCATTCACTGTTATGCGGATGATAGTACGTGTGATGCCTCTTACACCGGTCGCGCCAATATTTCTCGGGAAAACGTCACTGAGAGCCGAAACAAACTTGTGTCTCAGATTAATCTGGTCCGCTTTAACCCTACAAAGACGCAGGTTTGCGCGTTTACTGCGAAAAAGCTTGCGTTTGTCGCATCACCTCATTTTGAGAGCACTCCCCTAACTGCCACAGCCAATATCGAGATCCTTGGCGTCGACATCTCGATTGAAGTCCAGTTCCGCGGTCATTTAGAGGGTAAGGCCAAATTAGCCTCGAAAAAGCTCGGTGTGCTAAACAGATCGAGATAGTATTTCACGCCGGCCCATCGCCTACAGCTTTATAAGGCACAGGTCCGCCCACATATGGAATACTGTTCTCATCTTTGGGCAGGGGCACCACAGTACCAGCTTCTCCCTCTGGACCGCATCCAACGGAGAGCGACTCGAATTGTCGGCTGCCAGCGGGTTTCGGAACGGCTTGACTCCTTGGCGCTGCGTAGAAATGTAGCCTCGCTCTGCATTTTCTACCGCATGTATTACGGGGAGTGCTCCGAGGAATTGTTCGGATTAATCCCTGCCGCTTCCTTCCGCCATCGCCCAACGCGACAAAATTTCCATCCTCACCACTTAGATGGTTGGCAGTCCTCAACTGTGCGTTTCTCCAGAAATTTCTTGCCTCGCACAGCTAAACTGTGGAATGAACTGTCGCCTGCGGTATTTCCGGACCGATTCGACCTTCAAACCTTCAAGAAAAGAGCGTACTCTCATCTTAAAGGCCTGCAACGCACTTACAACCCCTCTGGTGTTGCGAGTGTCCATGGGCGGCGCTAATCGCTTACCATCAGGCGATTCGTCTGCTCGTTTGCCACCTATGTCATAAAAAAAATAAAAAATAAATAATATTCAGTAAACATTCACAACACACCATACATACAGCTAATGACTTCTCTGTTTTTCTTTCCTTCTGTTTGTGGATGATAATGACATAAATCACTTATTCCGCGGCGTGATATATTTGTTTACTTATCCCCTGCGTTGGCTCCTCACAATAGCTAGCAGTGACTGTAAATAACTTTTCTATAAGTCTATCCAGTTTCCCAGATAACAATGATTAATATGTAGAAAGTTGTTATTTTGGTAACTGTTACATATTTATATATAAGTAGAAAGACCAACAGCTTATAATCATTCCAATATTTCTTCTACTGACCTATGTAACTACGTATATACTACAATCTTTGAATTACAAATTCATGTTGTAATGAAATATTTTACTAAACAACTGTATGCAAAATAGAAAAAAATATATTTAAATGAGTTTCTTGCCCACTGTACTTTATTTTTGCATAGTCATTAACGACTCGTGAAGAAGGTTCTAATGAGCCAAAACACGATCAGTTTATCTTGTGTAGTTTAGGAGTTGCTATTTGGCCACTACTTGCTGGTTGCAATGTATTTATTTGGCCACATTTTAGTCTCAATCATCAGATCTGCTCGGTGGTACGAGGGTCTGTTGATAAGTTCTAAGACTGAGATATAAAATGATAGAAAAGTTGGCATTAAAAGTACAGTAGGTACACAATTAGAAACTCTCTAAGAATATATTATTTGCCACCATTTTAATATAATTGCGCTATATTATTATGCGCACGTAGAAAAAGGGGACCATGTCAGCCGATCCCGCTCAGGGCGGCCTTTAAAGGAAGACCCTGGGAAAAATTGTCCTAAAATAAAGTATCTTCTATCCAGTCCTAAATGAATTGTAGCGGAAAAGCTACAAATTATATAGGAATGGATAGACGATAATATTCGGGGATAGTGTCGATCCCGCTCAGGGCGGCCTTTGACGGAAGACTGAAAAAAATAAAAAGATGTCCTAAATTAAAGTTTCTTCTAACCAGTCCTAAATTAATTGTAGAGGAAAGCTACAAATTATATAGGAATGGATAGAAGACTCTTTACGTGAACTTTAAATCTGAAAAACGCCTATGAAGAGTGAGTTCCATAAATGTTCATATTAATAGCGATTACAAAAAAACCAAGAGTTGCCGGGCTGGTCATTCACACGATAGGTACACGTATGTGATAAAATAAATAAACTATTCGACAATCGAGATTTGGTTTCGAGCTTAAATATTTGGTTTTCAAATTTAAAAAAAGAGTTACGTGTCTAAAGTTTTCGGGCAACTAAGCTAGCATAGTACTTTTGTAGGGACCTTATATATAGAATAATAATGAGGAAAGCATAGGACTGCACAAAATGGCTACCATGGAACAGGTCTCTACTCAGCATTGGGTAGGTCAAGGTAGAAAGAAAAGAGGAAATTAGCGATGATGTGCATAAATACTACGAAGATTTATTGAAAAAATAGGCTGAAATCAGCTTACTCGTAAGTTTTCGGTCGATGTTATGTAAAGTCAATTTGCCTTCTTTGTATGCAGTAAGGGACGATTCCCACTAGACCGTTCCGTTTCTGAGACCGGGCTGCATCAGAGCCTCGGCAGTAGCTGCCGACAAATGTTTGTTTTGTCCAAAAGCGGCCACGCAACGGCAAGCATCTTACTGTCATAGGAAACTGGCCGGCCCGGACACGGAACGGGCTACTATGAATATCCATAACGGATTATTGCTATAGGTTAGTTCAAATCTTTCCAACAAACATTAACATTTCCTTGAAATAATTATACCAGATAATCTGACCGATAGATATTCCGAAATAATCATTCGTTTTGAGTATGTATTCAATTTTCGCAAGATTGTCTGTGCGCGGGCGAAAACAACAGCATATCGAGCTAACATTAGCGAGCGAGCGAGACCAATTTTTGAGTGCAAAGTCGCTGGAGACACGTATCACGTGGTAGTATATTGACGTTCATAGGTGCATGTAATATGCCTAATTTGAAGAATAAACTACTTTTACTTTTTTTTACTTTACACGGGATATTGGACCCTGGTCATTTCTTGGTCAACTCTACGTACATAACAGTTCCAAATATTATTTGGTTTGCCCTTTGCCTTTCGATATCGCACACATTAAAGGTGTATGAATTTTGGAAGTTCTGTAAATTCCATGCCATAACTGCGATAACGGAAACAGGACCACAGGTGGTTCACGGATCTTATATACGTAATTCGGTCTTGTTAAGAGACATTCAATAGTGGGCCCTCTCATTCGTAGGAGGATACGTATTGCGACACCACTTAATAATGCAAATAACAGAAATTGTATTTGGAAATACACCTCTTGGAATCGTAAAATTGGACAACTTTGATTAGTCACAAAACTCAATTGCCAAAGAAAAAATATATTAAAACTTTCCGTGACTCGCGACATTAACGTGAGCCAATTCGTTCCGTAGTGAGGCTAAATAAATGTATGTAAGTGGTGTACTGAAAGAACGCCGAAAGTGATGTTTCTGTTTCCAACGGTTGACTGGTAGAGAATGCCTTACGGCAATAAGTCCGCTATTTGTACATATTTCTTTTATTGTGCAATAAAGTTTAAATAAATAAATAAACGTACTTTTTTCATAACAGTTCACTCATCGATTTTGTAAGTATATCGTATATTCATCAGCAGACCCATACGTTGTATGTACATTTAAATGTTTGTAAAAATAGCACATATTTTTGTATTGGGTGACTGACGTTGATTTCATACCTACCTGTGACCAGTAAAAGTTGGACGACGTGTGTACCGAAATTAAACCATAACTAATATTACGGTAATTACAATTTTCAAGTACAGATACATGTAGTGAATAATGCTAGCTTTCCCATCGGCTACACTCGGAATACGAACAGACCCAAAGTGGGTATCAATTATCGTATTAAATGTTTGATAAGTTCACGTCTGTTAACCCATCGAGTCGGGCATGCTACCAGGACCGGCCTGTAGGTAACCAATGAGGATTTCCTCCGCCTTCGCAAAAAAAAAAACCCTTTGAACGCCATCATATTTGAATGAAGGGATAACTCAAACGCCAAGGTATCAAAAAATGATGTAACGTTTAAAACAATAAAAACAATTCATAATTGATTTTTTACATGATCAAATTATACCTTCACTCCGACCTTTTTAGTGGTTGTTGGCGTGGTGGGCACGCCGACACACGACCACAATACAATACAATACAATTATTCTTTATTGTTCACCAAAAACAAAAACAGTTAAACAGTAATTAAATAATTAAATAACGGTAGACAATTGGCGGTCTTATTGCTAAAGAGCAATCTCTTCCAGACAACCTTTGGGAAGTGGAATTGACGCAAAAAATATTGAGTAGGCAAACAAATAATAATAATCATCGTAATATGTTATAAGTCTTTAGGTATAAATAAAGATAAAAGAGTCATACACATACATATATACATAGATATGTAAACATACACAAAAATACGCAAAAATAAATAGAAATTTATGCTAACAACACAGTCAAACTAGATAGAAGCTCTAAAATTGTTCAAACAACACACACTAAGAGGGAGAAATGCGAAACTACCGCAGTGACAAGTAGTATAGTTTTAACTTATTTTTGAAGATTAAAAGGGATTTAGCACATCTTATATCTACAGGCAGAGAATTCCACAGACGAGCCGCCTGAAATGTAAAGGAATTATTGTAAAATTTGGAGCTGGAGGATGGAACAGATAGAAGAAAATTTTTAGCGCACCTTATAGAAGAAAGATAGTTGAAACGCTCCTTTAGATAGCGGGGAGTTGCAGGATTAAAAAGTATTCCATAAAGAAGACATAGTATATGAAAGTTACGTTTTAGTCGAATTGGAAGCCACTTGAGTTCAGAACGAAAATGAGATACGTGGTCATATTTACGTAACCCGAATATGAACCTGATGCAAACGTTTTGGATTCTCTCAAGCTTGTTCAGTTGCTCCTGTGAAAGATCGATATAGGACACGTCAGCGTAGTCTAAGATTGGGAGCAGTAACGTTTGAGCGAGCGCAGTTTTTGTGGCGATGGGTAGAAAATTACGAAGCCTTCTTAAAGAGCCTACGGCAGCAAACATTTTCCTGCTAACTTCATTCAACTGCGGAACCCAAGAGAGAGTGCGATCCAGGATAATCCCAAGGTTTTTTACTTGCGAAGAATATGGAATAAGTACGCCATTAAATTGAATAGGTGGAAGACTACTGAAGTCGACTCTAGAGACCATCTTAGTACTACCAATAATGATAGCCTGAGTCTTATCAGGGTTAACAGTCAGCCCATAATTTTCACTCCAGTTTGAGATGCGCACTAGGTCACTATTCGTAGAGGAGATAACTGAAGGGAGATCACTAAGTACACCTTGAGAGTAAATTTGAAGGTCGTCGGCATAAAGGTGATAAGATGAAAATAATTTATGTGTTATGGAGTTGATAAAAATAGAAAATAATAGAGGAGACAACACGCCGCCCTGCGGAACACCGGCCAACATGTTGCACCAAGAAGAACGGGAAGCATCCACCTTTATACGCTGCCGACGGCCGGTCAGATAACTACGAAACCAATCAATAACCGCAGGAGATATGTTAAGGGAACACAGTATCGCTAGTAAGATGTCAAAATCAACGGTGCCAAAAGCATTGGTAAAATCTAGCAACGTTAACACCGTCAACTTCTGGACATTCATACCTGACCGTATATCATCCGTAATTTTTACGAGAGCAGTTGCCGTGCTATGACCCGAACGGAAACCGGATTGATAAGGATTCAGGAGATCATTACTATTAAGGAAAGACGTAAATTGTTGAAAAACTAATCGTTCAAGTACTTTGGATAGGAAAGGAAGAATGGAAATAGGACGGTACTCGGAGAACGCTGAGGGATTGGGCTTCTTAGGAAGAGGTATTACATCAGCATCCTTCCAAATTGAAGGAAACACACTAGAGGAAACTGAAAAATTAAGGATGCTGGTAATAATAGGAACTAGGAGATCGAGTAGGGGGAGGATCATATTACGGCTTACGCAGTCGACACCTACGGCATTAGAAGTAATGGATAGTATATTCCTCTTAACATCACTGTCGGAAAATTGAGAAAGACAGAATGGAGTACAGTCCGGAGTTGGAAGAGATGAAAGATAATCGAGGGTCCTGGATTTAGCAGGACCACTGAAGGTGGGGGAAAAGGAAAAATGATGATTTAATAAATCGATGTCGACGTTATTGGAACAGGAGTTTTGCTGAGACTTTCCAACTCCGAGTGACTTTAGAAACTTCCATACTCTAGCGGGGTCGCCATTCTCAACAGACTGGTGAATATGGCGCCTTTGTGCATCGCGGCAGATGGTGCTGCATCGGCTGCGCAATCTGTGATACCGGGTTTTATTTTTGTCAGAAGGATCGCCTTTGTATCGAGTTCTAGCGAAATTCTTTTTTTCGATTAGTAACCTAATTTCTTTTGTAAGCCAAGGAGCAGGAAGATGTTTGACCTTCACTGGATGGACTGGGGCATGCACGTCGTATAACTGGGTCAGAAAACAGTTGAAAAGTGTGATTTGCTCATCTACAGTGCCTGCATTGGAGATAGCATTCCAATCAACCTTCAAGGCATCATTACGAAGCTTTTCCACATCCATGCGACCAAAACTGCGCTGAAGTAATATTTTGGGTTTTAACTTAGGAGGCCGGATTTTGTAGGACAGATAGAGTAAATCATGATATGAGAAAGCGTCCGCAGAGCATTGGCCATATTTGGCGACATGAGAAACGGAGGAAATCAGGGTAAGATCTAAAAGTGACGGAGAACAATTTGGAAAATGATGTGTGGTCTGTGAAGGAAGGATGTTCAAGTTACATGCGGCTACAATTGATTGTAAAGATCTAGACCGACGATCATTTTTGAGGAGACATGTATTAAAATCACCCATGATGATATGATGACTGAAAGATGGCATAAGGTCTTCTAGGAGTTTCTCAAAAGAGGCGAAATAGTTGACATTGAGAGAAGGCGAGTAAAATACACCAAGAAGCAATCGGGTGTGAGAAATAGTTATATCTAGAAATAAAAACTCTGCGGCGTCAGAGGAAGGGGTTTGTGCGGACATGCTGACAACAGAATAGGGGATATGCGACCACTTTATAGGCTCTTCGCGTTCAAAGGGTTAATGTGAAACTTTGTTAATCAATGTCGAATGTCAGACTTAAAACTGGTATTATTCTGCTATTTGACATAAGGACATAACAGATAATAAGTAATACGGTAATTGATTGACACTTCTTCGGGTCTAGTCGTATTCAGAATTTTGCCGATAGGAAAGCATCATACATTACCCCCCTTACTCATAAAACTTAACAAACCTTTGTTAACTAAAAGTTGTTTTGTCCCTTCCTCACAAACATAAATGTCAAAGTGACAGATAAGGACAAACCAACTTTAGCGCCTTGTTAACTAATAGAGGCTTGATGGACGTTTATGAATAAGGGGGTACATCTGTACCAATTGTTATGTTGGTGAAATAGGGATCAGGAACTCGACATTTCGTAGGTATATATGTTGCGATAAGTGCCAAGCTGCCAACCTAATAGAGTCAGAACGAGGGCGCGCAATACAATATCATTAATATCATATTAGAATGCGATATTTTGATTGATATTGACCTTCTCGAGCGATATTGATCGCACAATCGCAAAAACAGCAGCTATTAGAAGATGCCCTGGACACCCACTCCTTACAAAAAGTGGCAAATTCAAAGTGGTTTCCTTCTTCCAAAATTCAACCTGCATATGTAACCTTTTAATGTACCTCCAGAATAATGAAAAGCTTGATTTCGTCTGTATGTTTCGTATTTCAAATATTTGTACATTGGACTTCTGCAGACGATAGTAAATTTAGATGTTTTGCGTTTTATAAGTGACTCTTGAATTCAATATGATCTTTATAAACAAAGCGGAGACATACTCGTATAATATATATCATCCGGTATTTTAATAAAATTATTTTAAATAGGTATATGTTGAATTTAGGAGAATTCGTTCGTGACACGGTTTCCTCCTCCAAAACTCCCGCTCGGCTCGGCATCGTTCGTTCGGCTAACTGACAGTATTTACCCGTTTATGTTCGGACAGGGACCCGTAGCGTCTTCTTAAAATAAAATTGAGTGTGTCCAGGGGCTATGCGTCGCGTTCCTGTTCTGCTTCACGAACCACGACGTGATTATGGCCGTGCGCACCCACGTGACCCGCGTGCTGCGGACCAACGACGCCATCGCGCTCACAGGTAAGTCCCCAATCCTTGTCGCCCGGGATAATCCCACCCGTTACCACCAATTTGTTACCACTTTTATCAGCTACGATTTTTCCCCGACGGTTACCAATCCACGGGTAAATACTGCGATAAAAAGTCCCAGCTGTTACCACTAAATGCAGTTAGCACTACTTCACTTTAGTAATCAGTAACAGCTAAGCTTTTTATCTCTTGTAGTGCGATCCTTTTACCAGTTTTTTTAGGTAATGTGATTACGAATAAGAGTAACTAAATAAATATATTTTAGGTAATGATAACGAACAGATGTAGGACATATCCCTGCTGATCCCCGTATTAACCAATTGGTGGTAACGTATGGTAATAACCTTTTCACCACGGGCATCTGCACTTACACAATACCAAAGAATTCAAACGTTCCATCAAACGGACCTATTCATCTTTGGCATCTACATATTTGAACGTTGCATCAGAGGCCCCGCAGTGTTATCGCATTTTTTTGTCAGTGAAATGCTCTTAAGTGAAAATCTATCTTATTATTTATTTATTATTCACCTTATTTATTTCTTTCTCTTAAGTTAGATTTTTTACAATAAATTTATACAAGTAAAATATAAAAATATACATACAAAATATAAAAGCATTATAAAAAACCTAACCTAGGGTGCCGCCGGCAGCGAGGCGAGCCTAAGCTACCGGTGGTTAGGGCGACAGAGAGAGGAACCTCCGGACTATCCGCGCCGTGTCCAGGAGTACCGCCTTCTGTATTTGACCCTTGACTCAGCCATCTAACGAGAGTCTCTTGAGATGTTGGTCGAGACTCTTCGCTATTAGACCGTTCGCAGAGACGACTATCGGGACAATAATCGTTGAATCAACATCCCACATGGCGGTTACCTCGTATTCCAAGTCGAGGTACTTGCTGACTTTTTCCTTCTCAGCTTTCACGAGGTTCTCGTCATGGGGGATGGTGATATCAACGAGTACTGCCTGGCGCTTCAATCGATCTGTCAGCACGATATCAGGTTTGTTCGCTATAATAGTCCTGTCCGTGATGACAGATCGATCCCAATAGAGCGTTGCACGACCATTTTCGAGAACTGGCGCAGGTGTGTACTTATAATACGGCACTTCGAAGTCCACAAGACCGTACAAAAGAGCAAGCTGCTGGTGAATAATCCTGGCCACCAAGTTATGTCTGTACAAGTACTCGCCGTTAGCAAGATGACTACAACCGGAAATAATATGCCTGAGTGACTCTCCGGGACGCCGGCATGCCCGACAAATGTCGACCATACCGTCCTTCAGGATATATTTCCGGTAGTTGTTCGTCATGATAACCTCATCCGCACATACAAAACAGACAAAACCTTCAGTTTCCCCAAAAAGATCCCCAAAACGTAGCCAGTTCACCGATGCGAGCAGGTCTACGTCGGGCCCCGTAAGGGACTTGTAGAACCGCCCATGTAGCTCATTACTCTTCCATACCACCCTGCGGTCCTCGGTGCTTAGTACTTTAAATCTGCGCCAGTTTTCGTTTGTTTTATTTATTTTCACTGTATTCATTTTCGTACTTAAGCTAGGTTTTTTACAATAACTATATAAAAGTAAAATATATAAACATACATACAAAATATAAAAGCATTATAAAAAACCTAACCTAGGGTGCCGCCGGCAGCAAGGCAGGGCCTAAGCTACCGGTGGTTAGGGCGACAGAGAGAGAAACCTCCGGACTATCCGTGCCGTGTCCAGGAGTACCGCCTTCTGTATCTGGCCCTTGACCCAGCCATCTAACGAGAGTCTCTTGAGATGTTGGTCGAGACTCTTCGCTATTAGACCGTTCGCGGAGAGGACTATCGGGACAATGATCGTTGAATCAACATCCCACATGGCGGTTACCTCGTGTGCCAGGTCTAGGTACTTGCTAGATTTGTCCTTCTCAGCCTTCACGAGGTTCTCGTCATGGGGGATGGTGATGTCAACGAGTATTGCCTGGCGCTTCAATCGATCTGTCAGCACGATATCAGGCTTGTTGGCTACAATAGTCCTGTCCGTGATGACAGATCGATCCCAATAGAGCATTGCACGACCATTCTCGAGAACTGGCGCAGGTGTGTACTTATAGTACGGTACTTCGAAATCCACAAGACCGTATAGAAGAGCAAGCTGCTGGTGAATAATCATGACTTATTTATTTTATTATTATAATTTTCGATAATACCGGCGATGATTTTTATTTTATTATTATTGTTTTCTTTAATTCCTACCTAGTAAGTAATAATATGTAGCCGATCTATTCGCTAGGCTTGTGGGCTAGCACAACCAGCTGCCAAGTCGACTCCACCATTCTTGTCTCACTCGCGTTGTGCGAATTAGAGAGAGGGATAGATTTGTCTCGTCTCGCGTCACGTTACAGCGGCAGTCGTGCTAGACCCGCTGGTATACCTGTGCTCCTCGCCGCGAGACGTTGTTATGGTGCTTGCGCAGCTTCTCATTCCGGGATGGTGCACAGATATTGCGATCGGATAGTATATCACTACAGCTCGTACTTCTGATGCCGTGTGACGTCACACTTCATATATAGGATGATTTTAATTAGTCCTATTGTAATCATCAATCATTATTCCTGTAAATATATACATTTGCTTTTTTTTTCAATTATGCCGTAATAACACGCGTTGCCTTTCACATCACAACTAATAATGTACAACATTAGGTAGCTACTGCAAGTTTTTGTGACTTATGTATATATGTATAATATCAATTAATTACCAGCACTTAAACAAACCTCGTCATCATAGGGAGTTTACATTAGTAAGTATTTATTATATCTGTTACTTACTTACTTCCGATGGCGCTACAACCCTTTGTGGGTCTCGGCTACCTTTACAATTTTCCTCCAGTTGTCACGATCGATGCTTGGTGACCTTCTTCCAGTTACAGGTAAATTACTTTCGAGACGTTTTTGCATTTGTTGTTGTGACCTCTGTAGCCAGCTTGTAACCAGCCTCACACACACGTTGACGTGTGTCTGTATACGTCAACGTGTACGTGTGTCCCTGTAAATATACAAATAAATACTACTACAGATGCAAAAACGCCTAGAAAGTAATTTTTCTCAAACATGCAATGAAATATTGATGTTATGTTCCTTATAATAGGCTGCGAAGTATGACGTTTCAGGTGCGGCTAGGACAAGAGGTCGTTAATGGAATTTCATACAAATCTTGCAGGCCTAGGCCGGCAAAGTCCTCTTTTTTAATTCAATTCCACATAAATTTGTGGCACAGGCATCATGACATTCTGCCACTATGCGTATGAAAAATAAAATTTTGTTTTTTTTTGTTGTTTATTTCATTGCATGTTTGAGAAAAGCACTATACATACGTCGGCGGGAAATTTGGGGTTGCCAGCCTTAGACCTATCCGGCCTCGCTTCGCTCGGCCGTATATATGCCTTCGGCCGGCAACCCCTTTCGTCCCGGCCTCTGTAGTAATGTACTATACCTGTAGTAAACTTTCCCGTTTTTCTCAGATCTTCGTCCACACAATCGCACCAACGCTTCTTAGGCCTACCTTTGCGTCGGCGTCCACCTTGTCATGATTTTCGTAGCCCTTGAATCCGGCATTCGCTTAAGGTGACCCGTCCATCTCAGCCTTTGCTACTTACAGAACCGGCCGATTGTCCCATGCCTGACGAGTACATCCAATTCATGGTTTATTCGTTGACGATAATTACCGTCACGTTCTTTTATGGGATCATAAATTATTCTGAGCACTTTTCTTTCAAACACAGCAAGTTTTTACCCACGACGGAACGGAGAAGGTATATGCGTTTAGGGTGAGAGGTTGTTTGTTTGTTTGTGTGCGCACCTCAATATCTCCAAAACGGCTTGACCGATTTGGATACGGTTTTCTGCAATGGGTTTGTGGTTTATTCGGGACAAATCCCATAATAATTGTTACGACCATAACTCGCCAGGGGGCGCTGCAGTAAACATTTTTTTGCTTGAAAGTGCGTTTCAGCTGGTTTGAGCGCATTTTTCTCTGGAACAACTTCACCACCGTGGATGATTTCGATAGTGCTGGGTAAATAGTACATGTACTTGAACTCTGAGGATCAGATGATGGAGCAAAAAAACATAGTAGGGAACTGTACAGGGGTTCGATTACTTATATACTGTTCGTTTTTGGGCCCTTTAGTTTATGTTTGCTTAGCAGCCATTGTAAATAACTTCTGACGGTCTGATGATGGAGTAAAATAAAATCACACAGAACCTTTCGAAGACATATAGGTATTTGGCCGTGTTTGGGCTCTTTTCATTGTGTTTGCTGAGTAGCTTCTGTACATGGTATGTTAAGGGTCTGATGATGGATCAGAACAATAATGCAGGGAATCTTATTAAGGTGATCATTTAGTGAACCGTGTTTCGATTCTTTGGCTAGTATGTATTGAGAAACCGCATCACATGAACTGCTGAAGGCCTGATGATGGAGCAAAACAGCACCATAGGGAAGTTTGCGAGAGCACATATATATATATATCTATATTAATAATTTCGTGCAGGGGTACGGTAGACCCGAACGAGACCTGTCTCAAATTGAAGAACGAATAAAAATAACGATTTCGAGTTGAACATATGTATCCGCAAAATTCGGATTGTCGCGTATTTTGCATTAAAAAGTGTTAATTTTACGACAAAAGGTCCGCCATATTAAATTTGTTGGTTGACAGCACAGACTACTAAGAAGATACTGTTGACAGCGTCGGGTTGGGTACGTTCGGAAATTGTAAACTATGTTTGCGTCCGGTGTGTTGGCCAGGTTGCTGGGCATGGATTCGGCTAGCCGCGTCTGCAGCGTTTTGTTTTTGTAGTTTTCAAGCGTTCTATACACCTATCAGCCTAGCTAGCACGCTAACTTATACCGTCACGTTATATGGGCGAAATGTATTAAAACGTCACATAAAACGTAACGGTATCATCTATCGTGCTAGCTAGGCTGATTGTCACAAAAACCGCCTTCAAGCGAATGTATGGGGCCTGTTACATGGTTATTATTATCACGTGATACATTCATATCACGATAAGTATCACGTGAATATTGAAGCAGACTCCATACAAATTTGAAAACTGCGATAATATTGACACCCCAGTATTGTGATAATATTAATCGTGTAAAGGACACCACTTGAATGTTTGCTGAGTCTGCCCGCCATCTTAAAGCTGCGTCTCTATTTTGTTGTGACAAACTACTAGATGACTTATGGCTTTTAAACGTCTAGCAAAATTCTATCCCTATCTCGCTCTATCTTATAACTTAGTGGTACTGGGGGTCTACTCCGAAATTCGAAATCCGAACTTCGTATGGTGCCATTCCTTTCACTCATATAGTCTATGACAGGAGAGTCTATGGCACCATACGAAGTTAGGATTTTGAATTTCGGAGTAGACCCCCAACTCATGCCGTTCGCCGCGCTCGGACGTTAGAGGCGCTACCGCGAACCGAAAACGAAGTATCTGCCTCTCTCTCACATGTATTTTCGAATGACAGAGAGGAAGATAGTTCGTTTTTGGTTCGCGGTAGGCCCTCAGGCATCAACTTTAAAACGAATAGGGTATTTTACTATAAGAGAAATAAAATTCAAAATGTAATAAAAACCAGCCAAGTGCGTCGGAGTCGCACACTGAGGGTTCCGTACAACTAAAAAACAAATGTGATTTATCAATATATTGATATTTTTGGTAAAATATACTTCATAATAAACATTATGGTCGATGGGAAGTTAAAAAATTATATGTGTGACAGACAACACACGGAATGTTCTTTGACTTTCTTCGACCGTCCGCCGCGCTCGGACTAAAGTGCTACCAACCGAAAACTAAATATATATGCCTCTCTGTCGCACTTGCATATTCGAGCGCGGAGAGGGAAATACTTCGTTTTCAGATCGCGGTAGGCTCTCTGGTCTGACGGCTCCTATTCCTGGATGGTGCGCGTATCGGAATGTGAAATACCTTTGGCAAAACTGAACAAGTTGTTAAATAGCTTCCATTAATTGGAGAAAATATTACCAACTGTTATTATTATCACGCGAAACACTGCATATTGAAGCAACATCCATAGGGGCCTGTTACATGGTTATTATTATCACGCGATATACACATATCACGATCCGTATCACGTGCAATGAATATTGAAGAAAAATCCATACGATTTTGAAAACCACGATATATATTGACACACCAGTATTGTGATAATATTAAGCGTTTAACAGACCCCATACAATTTTAAAAATCGCGATAATATTGACAGATAGTATTGAGTGTAAAGGGCCCCACTTAATAGAATTTGGCGGAGAATAGACAGCTGCTACCGCGAAACGAACGAACATCGTGTATTTCCCTTTGTGTCGCTCGATTTTGCAAGTTCGACAGAGAGGGAGATACACGAACTTCATTTGTTTTCGTTCGCCTTAGCAGCTCTAACTTCGCACCAAAAATACTGACTGGCACATCAATATTAACAATTGCACATCTGAACTGAATTTTAATGAACAATTAGTATTTTAGTTATACAAATCAGTACTGATTACGGTGTCAAATTTTTTACGTGCCTTTAAATACTACCCTTATAAAAATGCTTAGGATTAACTTGCAAAGATGCCTTTGCCCGTGACGTCGTCAGCGTAATCTTTTAGTCCCTATTCCATATGTTAATCCAGACTACAGACTATATTTCTATACGAAGTTTCATCATAATACGTTGTTGTAATGTTTTTATTTTATACATTTTTGTACACAATTTCTTTTGTCGTTTGCATAACTGTCACGAATAAATGTTTACTTTATTTATATTACCCGAGCGAAGCCGGGCTTTCATCTAGTATATATATATTAACGTGTCGTATTTCTTTTGATAGTGTTTTCTCAGTAGCTTCTGCGTATGAACTGCTAAGAGCTGTAGGTATGATGCAACAGAATAATATAGTAAGGAACTTTGTGAAACCTCATGGATAGAATACCGTGATATAGCTCTTTAAAAAGTGATAACTGAGTAACTTCTCTACCTATAACTACTCATGAACTGCTAAGAGCAGAATTTTTGCTCTTTATATCCGCCACGGAAGAGTATGCGTAAGTCATATGTCCCCCAAACAGGTCTGCTTATCTAAATATTATGGTTTCGGTTAAAGTAGGTATTATTGTGGAGTTAGAACTTATCAGCGATACACGACGTGAATATGCCATGGGTCACACTACGCATGGTTAAAACTATCGTGTTATGTTATAAAACTGGCCAAGTGCGAGTCGGACTCGCGCACGAAGGGTTCCGTACCATTATCCATATGTTTTTAATATTTGTTGTTATAGCGGCAACAGAAATACATAATCTGTGAAGATTTCAACTGTCTAACTATCGCGGTTCTTGAGATACAGCCTGGTGGCAGACAGGGAAGTCTTAGTATTGGGTCCCGCTTTTACACGTTGTAAAAACGGGACCCTATTACTAAACGACCCGACTGGACTCGATTACGTTGTTTCGGGGGTACAGAACTCTGAAAAAGGGAATTTGCACATTTATTCCAAAACGGGTTCACTAAATTATATGCAGAGCAGAGCGCAATTAATATGGTGGTAAACATTTAGGGTGAATTAAAGGCAATAGGCGCAGATTCTCCAAATCGGCTAAACCAATTAAGATTTTTTGCAATATATTTGTAAAAAAGTCAAAGTTCGTCGAAATTTAGAATGAGTGATCCAAGTAAGTGATATTAAATTTGATGTACTTGTGATAGAGGAAGGAGGATGTGAGTGTCTACGTGGGCTCGCATATACTCGTAGTGCGCGGTCTGAAGAGAAGCTTCGGCCCCACGCAGAACTCGGATCGGTTCTACTTTGAATATTTAGCGATAGGATAGTGCACGAGAGTCCCGTGTAGGCTCGCGTACAGAGCGTGACCCTTCACGCTGAGGCTTTTAGGCACTTCGGGCCTTCTCACCTGCGCGGAGCTCAGCTTTTGGTCTTGCGTGCCTTGCCACTCACCTTTGCGCTTTTGGCCCTCAAATTTAATAGTAAAGACACAGGTGGATAGTGGTGACTCGCCCTTTGGGTCTTCGGCCCTTTGGCTTGCGGAGAGAACTCTCTCAAAGGACGCTCCGAGCCTTCGTCTTCCAGGTTCTCTTGTAAAACACTCGATAGGTGGGATCTACTTGGGCTTGCCCTTCAGGCCTCGGGCTGGCGTCGAGAGTGCTTTCTAAAGAGACACTTTGGGCCTTTGAATATATAGCGTTGAGTGAGAAACAACCATTGTTTTTTCGACCACGTCGGTGGCATACAAGCATACAGTCCGCTTGATGGTAAGCGGTTACCGCAGCCTATGGACGTTTGCAACTCCAGGGGTTTCAATGAGCGTTGCTGACACTTTAAACATGTATACACTCCTTTCTTCAATAGCCCTATACTATAATATAATCCCTTGGGAAAACATCGGGAGGGAGCTCATTCTACAACTGGAGCGTTTGAGTGAGGAACGTATAGACATTGCTCTCTAAAAATAATAAAATTAAACAAAAATAAAATTAAAAAAATTGAAAAATCCACGACGGTTTTACCTAATTGCAAGATAATAAAATAAAACAATTAAAACCCCCGACCATATACGAAGTAAGTACATAAAAATAAAAGTAGATTTCAAAAACGGTTGTATGATTGCGAGGTGTAGTTACAAACCCAGAAAAATCCGTCGGGAGCTGCCATTGCCTGCCCTGAAATAAAGTAAGATTATGTGGTCTGTGTAATAGGCACCTCGATTTAAGTTGCTGTCTTATCTTATGTAATGTATCTTGAGTTTTATGAAACTAAGAACAGACATGGCAATGGCAGCCCCCGACGGATTTTTCTGGGTTTGTAACTATACCTCGCAATCATACAACTGTTTTTGAAATCTACTTTTATCTTTATGTACTTACTTCGTATATGGTCGGGGGCTTTTAATTGTTTTATTTTATTATTTTGCAATTAGGAAAAACCGTCGTGGGTTTTTCAAATTTTTTAATTTTATTTTATATTATTATTTTTATAGAATAATGTATATACATTCCTCCCTAACACGCTTCAGTTGTGGAATGAGTGTACACATTTTTAAAGAGTCGGCAACTCGCATTAACACCCCTGGAAATACAAGATGGACGCTTACTGTAGTCCCTTGGGAAAACCTCGGCATGGGAACTCATTCCAAAACTGGAGGTTGCGGTAACCGCTTACCACCAAGTGGACCGTAGGTACACTTGTATATCACCGATGTGGTATAAAAACTAGTTTTTTCTCACCTAACGCTATATTACATTCCGGCGAAAGGGGCATAGTAGACCGAAAGTCGAGCGCAGCGTAGGGCCAATATTCCGAAATGTTCCATCGGAGAGCACTCTCTACGTGAGCCCAAGGGCCGGAGGTCCTAAGGGCGAGCCCACGTGTAAAGAATGATTCGAATTAGACCGTTCCGTTTCCGGGCTAGGCCCAGACCGAGCTGCTTCTGAGGCCCTACTCCGAACTTCGAAAATCGAACTTCGTATCGTACCGTCCCTTTCCGTCATATACTGTATAAAACGAGAGTGAATGGGACGGCACGACACGAAGTTCGATTTCCGAAGTTCGGAGTAGACCCTCTGAGCCTCGGCTGTAGCTGGGTCGGCCGTCAAACGCTTGGGTTGAACAAAGGCGGCCGGGTCGGACCGCTTCCGAGCATCACCGGGCCCGGCCGCGCAACGGCCGTCGTTTTGTTGTCATAGAAAACGGGCCGGCTCGGACACGGAGCGGCCTACTGCGAATCATCCTTAATCTTCCTACCCTCGAGTGACTTACAAAGAGAACCTGGGGCCGAAGGTTCGAAGCTTCCTTTGAGAGAGTTCACTATGCAAGCCCGAGGACCGAAGGTCAAAAGTTCGAGCCCACACGGACACTCACTATCTATGAGTTCTACCAAATAGAATTTGAGAGCCGAAAGGTAAGTGGCGAGGCACGTCAAACCAAAGGCAGAGCCTGACCAAAGGCAGAGGTCAGAAGGCCAGAAGTGCCTAAAAGCCCGAACGTCTCCACGTTCCTGTGCCTGCCTCCGGTCACGCTATCTGCGCGAGCCTACGCGGATTCTCACTATCGCTGATTGTTCAAATGGGAGCGTCGAGGCTAGTGGGACTGAAAGACCGAAGTGTCTCACCAGGGCGCTTTCTACGCCAGCCGGCGAGCTAAAGGTTTGAAGGTCGAGCCCACACGTGAGCAGCAAGGCACGTAAGGGTAAGTACCTACTGCGACTACCGCGAGGCCCAAAGTGTCCCAGTATCCTTTTCAGTACGCGCTTATTATGCGAGCCATAGCTATAAGACCGAAGGCCTGAAGGGCGTGCCCATATGGATACTTTCTATCCCAAAATGTCTTAAAAGAGAACCTGAGGACCGCAGGCCCAAAGGTGTGTGAGGAGGCACACGAATGCGGAGGCCGAGTTCTGCGTAGGGCCGAAGGTCCGAAGCTTTTCCCTTCAGAAAGCGCACTACGAGTAAATGCGAGCCCACTATAAATGCGAACCCACTAAAAGCTCGTACTCATATGCCTCTTTCACAAGAACAAGAAATTTTAGGTATATTAGTTAATTGATTTTAAACTTCAACTAGTGGCAAAGTGGAAATAGCTAAGTATGCCGTACATCTAAATTAGTAAAGCCGTTTTGATCCTGAAATTATTTTATACAGCATAGAACGATGTTTTACTAGTGCCCCGTGGCATATTTACGTCATGTATCGCCGATGAATCACTAACCCCATAATAATACAACCCCAAAAACATAATATGATTATATATTTAAATCGGCAGATGTGTTTGGGGGACATACCACCACTACCACCATATCAGCCCTAGGACGTCCACTGCTGGACATAGGCCTCCCCCAATTTCATGGGGGGTAAATGCCATAATCGCCACGCTTGGCATGCGGGTTGGCGATCGCAGTATCTCCACCGCACTCTAGGAATGCTGCTGCCCATTCCCGGTGGTCTTGGTCGTAGTTTTAGGACATACCCGGGTCCACACAGCATGGGGGACATACAGCTTACACGAAACCTTCCGTTACGGGTATAAAGAGCAAAAATTCTACTTTTAGCACTCCTTGTACTTAGAGAAGCTACTCACTAAACACCTTTAAAAGAGCCGCATTACGGTATTCTATCTATGAGCCTTCAGAAAGTTCCTTACTACATTATTCTGTTTCATCATACCTGAAGCCCTCAGCAGTACGTGCACAGAAGCTACCGAGAAAACACTATCAAAATAATCACAACACGGTAATACACATATGTGTATTAGCAAAGTTCCCTAGGGTGATGTTCTGCTCCATCATCAGACCTTCAGCATTTCAGGAGAAGAGGCTTCTTAATAAATACTATCAAAAGAGTCAAAACACGGTTTACTGAATAATTACCTGATCAAGATTCCCTGCAATATTGTTCTGATCCATCATCAGACGCTCAGCAGATCATGTACAGAAGCTACTCAGCAAACACGATGAAATAAGCCCAAACACGGTCAAGTACCTATATGCCTTCGAAAGGTTCTGTGTGATGTTGTTCTACTCCATCATCAGACCCTCAGAAGTTTGTTTACAACGGCTGCTAAGCAAACATAAACAAAAGCGCCCAAAAACAGATATAAAGATATCTAACCCCTTAACAGTTCTCTATCATGTTTTTCTGCTCCATCATGATCCTCAGAGTTCAATTACATGTACTCCTCATCAAGCGCTATCGAAATCTTCTATGCTGGTCAAGCAGAGTTCCGGAGAAAATTCGTTTCAAACGCACTTTCAAGAGGAACATGTTAACTGCAGCGCCCCCTGGCGAGTTACGGTCGTAAAATTTTTTGGGGGTTCGTCCCGAATAAACCACAAACCCATTTCAGAAAACCGTATTCAAATCGGTCAAGTCGTTTTGGAGATATTGAGGTGCACACACAAACAAACAAACAAACAAACAAACAACCTCTCACCCTAAACGCATATATCTTCTCCGTTCCGTCGTGGGTAAAAAATTAAAAATTTTGAAAAACCCACGACGGATTAACCTAATTGAAAAATTATAAAATAAAGTAAATGTGAATCCCCCGACTGGGTATTTACGAAGTAAGTACATCGAGATAATAAATAGATTTCAATAACGGTTGTATGGTCGCGAGGTATAGTTACAAAGCCAGAAAAATCCGTCGGGGGCTGCCATTGCCATGTCTGTTCCTAATTTCATTAAAATATAAATAATAGTAAAGCTCGAGGCACATTACATACAGCAACTTAAATTGAAGTATATAACACGGACTTCGTTATCTTACTTCATTTCAGGGCAGGCAATGGCAGCCCCCGACGGAGTTTTCTGGCTTTGTAACTATACCTCGCGACCATACAACCGTTTTTGAAATCTTTTATTATCTCGATGTACTTACTTCGTAAATACCCAGTCGGGGGATTCACATTTACTTTATTTTATAATATTTCAATTAGGTTAATCCGTCGTGCCTTTTTCAAAATTTTTAATTTTGTTTTATAACTCGTCTCTCTGAGTCAAGGTCCAGGTTTCGCAACCGTATGTCATTACAGGTCTGATGATTGTGCTATAGATAGTGAGCTTTGATGATATACTTAGCAGCTTGGAACCTATAGCTCTCTACACGAGTAATAACATTTGTGTCCAGCGACTGTCCGTGCTCTTATCTCTTCGTCTGTTGTGTTCTTTGAGGTAATCGTCCATCCTAGGTACTTGAAGCTGCCTACCCCGTTTATGGTCTTGCTTCTGACAGAGATGTTTTGTGGCTGTTTTTGCAGCCTTGAAGTAGCAAGGTACTCAGTCTTGGCTACGTTCACATGCAGTCCAAAAAATAGCGGCTCCTGTCTCTTATCATCATCCTAGCGTTATTCCCAGTACAGTTGCATCCTGTAAGATGCCCGGGGTCCGCTACCTAATCCCAAGAATTGGCGATGCGGCTCCTGTCTCTCTCTAATTTTAGGAAATGGTCGACCATCCTATTTCTCAGTCTGCTGGTGTTGACAATATCGTCAGCGTACGCAGCCAGCTGATTAGTATTGTAGTCGATCAGGCCATTGATGTTTTACTCCTGAGCGGATCTCAAAAGGGTCAGACAATTCGTTATGTATGGCAACGACAGATTGAGAGTGTTGTAGCGTAGCGTCGACTAACCTGACCAATTTGCTTGGCACACTCAGGCCAAGCATGCAAGAAAGCATTTGTGTGCGGTTAACACTGTCAAACGCTTGCTTAAAGTCCACAAACATGTGGCGTAAATATTGTACTCATATGCCTTTTCTAATATCTGTCGCAGGAGGTGAATCTGATCTACGGTAGAGCGATTAGATCTGAAGCCGTAATATCTGATTATCAATGGATAATCTCCTAAAATATCTTCAGCATAACCGCTTAGGCGCTTATATAAAACTTATATCTGTTATAAAACTTTAAAAATCAATATTACGTCACCAGCACCGGCACCAAAAGTACGACATCTGTATACTCGTATCACTATTACTAAAATTCCTAATCAAAGACGAAGAGAAAGAAGAAAAAGTAAAAAAGTCCTTAAATATCTTCTAACCATTCCTAAATTCCGCCTTTTGTTTGATAAGTTTAAATTTTGTGCAATAAAGATAAAATAAATGTGTGAATATCAAAATTGAAAATCGTACACATGAGTATTTATTTTGTATAAATTTGAAAGGACAATAGGCAGTATATTGGCACGAGACAAATTATAAATACATGAATGTACTTTTTATTTCATACACTGCCGGCCCATGAAATTGTTTCATATGTATTTCACATTGTTCTTCCATTCAGTTTACTGTAAGGGGACATTTTTCTTGGGCCGACAGTATGTCACTTGTTATTGTTTGTCACACGCACACAAGGAAGCGGCGGCGCGCGCGTACGTGGTGTGTATCTGTGTTGAAGCCGACAGACTACGACACTACATAGTACTTAGTGTTATGTTTGCGTCCTTCCAGCTTATGTCTTTATGACCGGGCCAAGGCCAAATATGGGGAGCGGACAATCACTCGCGCAAAACTGTTAAGAAAATTAATATACTCCATGTAGTTAAAATAATTTTAGGTCATCCGTACCTAAATTTATCTTAAGTCACTAGAAAAATGTAATTATTTTGATGGAAGATAGTTAAGTTTAGGATGTCTGCAAAAAGATGTGACATTAAATAAAACTCACTGAACATTTCAAGTTTTTACTAAATAACGTAGGTATATTATATTTTTCGCGTCAACATATTCATATTCAGCTACCAATCTGCGAGCCGTAAATAAATCTTTTAAGTTTACTTATCTGCGCTCGATCTAAAACCGTAATTCCAATCTCTGATACGCAGTTAAAATAATTGGGTAATATGGGAAAAATATCATAAAGACGTAGGTAGGTGAGATTAGAGAAAATTATGTAACTGTACATGGACAATGTCGTTCGTAGTCTGCGGCCATTATGTTTATCGCATCGCTGATGGATTGGGCCGCGTTGCCTAAGTTCGTAATGTTGCGCGTTACGACGTGTGCGCTTGTGAGCCATTCATGTCATGGTGTTTACAGGCGCCTGAAAAGCGCGTGCGCCGTTCGCACAACATTACGTTTGTACGTAAAGGTGCCTATTGGCTGTACCTACCCTCCCGCTATGCTATCCACCAACCAGTTCTTTTTATGTACTATTTGTAATTATATTCTCCGAACCTAGTTAACTATGCGTACGTATATGAAGGTCACATTTGACTGGTACGCTTAACCCTTAACTTGGCAAGAAATAGAGAATGACCCTAATTCTAGCTTCGTTGACGCTGAATAGTCATACTCATACTGACCAAGAAAAAAATACAAAAAGACGGTCAAAGAATGTGGGAAGCCCAGGTGACGTTGCCAAGTTAAGGGACGAGTTGTCAGTAAGCGCTGTAAAAATAAGCCCCTAAGGAAGCAAGACTGCAGCCATATATTAGGCCTACGTGTTAAAATACATTACGATAACTGGATACAATCGTTATTTGCCATCGCAAAGATGTACAGATGATTGTTGTAACAGTCAGTGAACTATAGTGAGATTGTGATGTGGGGCCTAGCACGTACCAATATTATATGGAATGATTGGTTATGCTTTAAAGATGAAAGCTCCAGATAATTTGTTTAATTAGCACAGGTAAATTATTTTTAGTTGCAAATTGACAAATAGTTTTAGTCCACTTGCAGTAGGATGCATCACGCATCATTGAGAAATAATTATGAGATTAAGAAAATGCTCGTTACCTAAATGGTTATACTTGAGACGCAAAGTTCCCCCTGCCCAAGGGACATCAGCGCGTGAATAATAAATTATGATGTTCACTGACGTTATGTTTGAACGGTGTGTTTGGTTTAACTTGGCCGGCGGGCGGCAAGGGATTATACTTGAAGCTACCTTCAAAGGGCAAAACGGCTGACATAGACTCGTCTAATTATTACCATACGAATGTCGAATAATTTACTGCTTTAGTTTCAAATTATGTTTCTCTCATTTTATATCGAAAACATATATGTCGATTATCCTCGCTTTTAAACATTCAAAATTATGAAATTCTTGGGCAACATAAAATAAATATATTTTCTCTTAAATATACTATAGCTATTTTCTTTGTCTGTGTATATCCTAATATTGCCAAAGCTTTTCAATTTGGTCCACGGAAAGAACATGTCTATTTCTTTACAATTTCAAAGCCAGTTTGCACCTTATGTCTTTCTAGGTTAGGTTGCTTTTTGTTCTGAAATTTAAATGGACTAGACATGTTTTTTTCCGTGGACCCTTCATTTACAATGTATTGTGGTTTGATGTAATGTTATTTATTAACCAGATTAAATTAAATGAGATATTCTGAACGCTAAATATTAAAATTTATTGCAGGTTTAACAGCGGGAGAAAGTCTGGCCAACACGAGAGAAAATATTGTGTAAATTATTTTTGAAGGGAAAAACTAACTTCAACATGTTTTAATATGGTGTACCTATTTATAGATAAATATTTATTGATGTGGCCTGGAGGTACCCAACAAATTTTAGGCATTTATTTTGTTACCTCATAGAATATATGTATTGGTGAACTAATGAAAATGTACGAGTAGCTACTAAATATGACAGAAACAGATATAATTACGTTTATTATTCTATGAAGTAATATAAAATTTGTTGGATGTTTCATGGGTATGTCGGTGTCTCACTGGGTAGGTTAATTAAATATAAAATGTTACTCAGTTATTTGCTCAAACATAGTAATCCTATGAATGTAGCATATGCCTGGGCATTGTATAAGTGTAACAAGTGTCTATACTATACTATAAAGATCACTCCGTCACCGTCCTGTCGCTTATAAGACATTTTCTCAGAAGCTTTACGTATGTATTATTAAAATTAATGTCTTTCAATCAGACTTTATTTCAACTTAACGATTAAAGAAACTAGTGACAAGAATAGGAATACAAAAATTACCTATTTTATAGCTAAGACATTTCCTTTATTGGTTCGTAATATTTATAAGCAGTGATCGTAACTTTTGTAGCATTTTCGTTGCAGCCTAGTGGCGTTAAAGGAGTTGGATATGGACAAATACAATTATACCGGTTGATTAAGTTTAATATTAACGTTATTAACGCTAAATAATCATAAGAATTTAATTTATCCCAATTCTGTTAACACCACTACACTGCACCGAAAATGCTACAAAAGTAACGATCACTGAATATAAGTTACCTAACAGATAAGGAATACGAAATCTGATTCAATATTATATAAGAGAACGTATGATGTGAACTGTACTTTTTCTATGAGTATATTGGGTATCAAACCTATAAGGCTAGGGTGAATATCCACCATAGATGTGCGAAGCTGTTTTCATATATTTGGAATCTCTCTCAGGATTCACAATTAGCGGTCAAACGTTTAGATATGGAATCTTTGATGGATATTAACCCTAGCAAGATACTTAAGATGGTTATTCGATGTGTAATATCTATCTAGATAAATAAACTTTTAACATTTTTTTTAGAATTTTTCACACCACTTCAAATAGTGATTGAATTCAGGTACATTCCAACATACAATAGATACGTCCTTTACACACTGTCGAATACATGTTGCTGCATTCAGACAAATTTTACTACAACATTCATACCAATAACATAACATAAAGTTTATGTCACAAACATTGATTAGATATTAATTTTTTCTCAAACATGCAATGAAATATTGATGTTATGTTTCTTATAATAGGCTGCGAAGTATGACGTTTCAGGTGCGGCTAGAACAAGAGGTCGTTAATGGAATTTCATACAAATCTTGCAGGACTAGGCCGGCAAAGTCCTCTTTTTTAATTTCCATTCCACATAAATTTGAGGCACAGGCATCATGACATTCTGCCACTATCCGTATTAAAAATAACACTTTGATTTTTTGTTGTTTATTTCATTGCATGTTTGAGAAAAGCACTATACATACCTCGGCGGGAAATATGGAGCTGCCCGCCTCAGACCTATCCTCTATATGTCTATATGTCTTCGGCCGGCAACCCTTTTCGTCCCGGCCTCTGTAGTAATGTACTATTATCGTAAACGGGACTTAATCGCGTACAACTGAAATTTATTCACATTTTTTTCTGCGGTTTGCCCGATGGTGGTTGAGTCAGCTCGTGACCACGGAGGTTGTGACACAATCGAAAAGTCGGGCAAACCTTAGAAAAAAAAGGCGAATTAATACCAGTTTGACGCGAATAATAATAATGTGGAAAAATCGTGCAAGTTAAAATCAATATACTTAGACCACTGACTTAGACAGTTTATAATTTCCGTTAATAAGAACAATGCTATATTGTCAAAGCATTTGAGTGCCAGTTCATGTATCGATCATCCTTGATCCTGTAGTGTACAGCAACAGTTTGGCGTCCATAAAACGAGATTTTCATGATATTGAAGGCTATTCAGAAAATTTCTACATCTCTAGAAGAAAACTAATCCAAATTAGCGGGGGGTTGCTTACACCACGTTACTTACATATATTACTTGTATATTTTTTTTACCACGTCGGTGGCAAACAAGCGTACGTTCCGCCTAATGGTAAGTGGCCACCGCGGCATATGGACGCCTGAAACTCCAGGGGTTTCACATGCGCGTAGCCGACCTTTTAAAAAAACTATACACTTCTTTTCTGAAGAACCCCATACTGTAGTTCCTCGGAAATATCCCGGCAGGGGCTCATTCCACAACCGGAGCGTCCGAAGAAAGAAATTTCTC
This sequence comes from Notocelia uddmanniana, assembly GCA_905163555.1. NCBI lineage: Eukaryota > Metazoa > Arthropoda > Insecta > Lepidoptera > Tortricidae > Notocelia > Notocelia uddmanniana. The sequence goes on from LR991052.1 coordinate 56,978,213, forward strand.
TGAAATCGTACCGTACACGACCATTAAGGTTAGGTGTGGTGATAAAAGCCCAGCCAATGGCGAGCGGTGCGATGGTAGAAAGTGGCCGTGGACATCGTGTCGAACAGTCCTTCGAAGCACAACCCATTATACTTACAAGCGATAGAAAACGCATGGCCACGATCTCTAGTCTTTGACGTGGAAATGTCTGTGTTTTGGAACCGTGGGCCACAGTGAATGTTTTTTTAGCAGTGAACGCGCATACTTGTGTCTTGGTAATGAAACCAATTTGTGGCAGTTATTTTACTATAGAAAACAGGTTAGGAGTTATTTAGTGCGATGCCTGCACATCATCGCGAGGCCTCAAGCTTCTTAGGGCCTAGTATAAGTAAATTACAACCCTATTTAGAAGTGAAAATCGAGAACCTGCAAAGATACAACTGGAAAACTAATTTTAAAATAAAAAAACATCCCGATACAAACGAACGAATCAAAAGAGGACTTTTGATCAATGGTCCTGGTTTCTAAATTTATCGATTACCTATAGAAAGAGTCAGATATCAAGGACTTTACCAGATCAAAGCAAACAGGAAAACACCCCAAACACACTGGGCCTCGTGGAATCGTGATCGACTCTCTTGCGTAATGACTTGTTGAAACAATGTATAAAATTATAATAATATACGCATAGAAAACTTAATTGCAAAACAGCTGGGCCCGCCAACATCTTCCGAAACACTGATTTGTACGTTGCTAAGCAACTGACTGCACACGTATACACTTTTTAGCTAGTTTCAGATTAAATGTTTAGTTTTGGCTTTTAATTATGTATCGGATACACACAACTACATTTTTCTTAATACACAAACTGCATAACACTTATTATTACCCAAAAAATAAGCTAGTGCTAGGGCGTAAAAAATTAACATTATTAACACTTCAAGTACATACACCACTAACTATTTGATGATCATACATACGCATTTATACCTAAATAAGCATTAAACTGAAATATTATTCTTACAAAGACTCTCACTACATGTCGAATTAATATAAAACCCATATCAATTACCGACCTCGATGCCTCAATTTAAATACCGTTCATTCTACCAAGATAACTGAAATGTTGATTTCTGTTTATGCGTTTTTTAGGGTTCCATAGGATTTATAATTACCCTGCCTAAGTAATAAAACAAGTTATAACGAAGATTAACAAATTGCTAGATATAACGACTAAATGAACACTGAATATGGGGGAAAGAATGGAAAAAAGTGGGGGAGGCCTATGTCCTGCAGTCAGTGTCAGTGTCTATGGGCTGATATGGTGGTGGTGGTGGTGGTGAACACTGAATAACCATTGCATAATCAAGCCCTGCATCACTCCTAGTTTGTTACGCTGTAAAACCGAAACGAAACGCAAAAAAGATGCGTCCTGAGCCTGAAAATTAAATAGTACTGAAGGTCACCTACAAGAGAATACCGCAGTTACGTTAATAACCTAATAAAAAGCTTGAAAGGAAGTACAACAGACAACAAGTTGATAAAGTGACAAAAAACCCCAAGGCATTACCGATGACAATGATAACCATATCTCATTAAACAACAACTAAAATACCAAATCTGCCAAATTGCATTCATAATTTGGACGCTATGAAATTGTAACAGTAACAGCGCACAAAAAAACAGCAGTTCACTTTCTTTACTAAATCTGTCTTAGTAACAGTGCTTCTGTATGATTTGTTACGCTGTGACCGCCTTACTTGTCACTTACTCTTTAATGCTCTAAGCTTACTCTCCTTTAGAAAGATGAACTTTTGAAATATGATTTATTTATATGAAAATGAAATATTTTTGAGACTTTAAAAAGGTGGTTTTACTTAACTTTCTATCCTCTATTTGATTTCATCGGAAAAAAGCCTACTTAAAAAATGTAATGTTGTCAATTGTCGTGCTCCGAAACACACTAACTAACGTAACTAACTACCATCATTGCCATTACTTCAGCGTTCGTCAAATACATAGACGATAAGAAGTAAATTTCTTTAAACATGTGGATTGTTAATGATAATGGGCTAAAAACGAACTGCAAGATTTTTTTTACTTTATACAATATTTTGTTTCATATTTTTCCTTTCTGTCTAGGAATATCTACATGACTGTCACGTAATTTACATCCCTCAGCCGACTAGCTATATGAGATATCGAACCTGAAATAGACATTTCAATTTAGTATAGCCATTGCGTAGCTCATTCAACTGACAATGCGGCCGATTACTTGGGATTGGATACAGTTCGAAAACGACTGATTGCATGTCCTAACGTACAATCTATTCAAAGGCCTACACTACATTTATGCCTGTTAAGATTAGAATTAATATCCAATTCCGCTCTTTGCAATCGCTCGTCGCAGAATAAATGAGGCGTTTCGGCGCCCCGCTGGTTATTTGAACGCGCGAATAATATTTCGAGACGCGCGAACAAGCAACATGACCGCACGTCCGCGCGTGTCTTCCACCCCTACGCGGGTTCTTGAGATCCGCGCCGCCCGCCTAGTGTATTCTACACCTAACGAACCGAACTCGCGATCATCAGTCCGGACATTTCAAAACTATACTGATTCACGAAGGATGAGTCAAACATTTACATTCTCACCCAATTTCGCCGCCATTGGGCTGGAAATCGGCCCATTTTTTTACAAGTAGGTAAATCAGACTGCTATTTGAAGATATTTTTTGTCTAGGTATTTAAGTTATTAAGTTTTTTAATATAATAAATAAAAAATACTAGGGTCAATTTTACACGAATGTACCCAGCCCCATTGTAAGCCCAATAAGGCTTGTGTTAACTGTTTATGGATACTAAATGACGATAGATTTAATAGATATAAATTTATAATTATATAGAATACATCCAGGACTCGGAAACTCTTTTGCTCGTGACACAAATATTGGCCTTAACTGGGATTTGAACCCAGGACTGTCATCTTAGTAGGCAGAGTCACTAACCTATTTATATTGTACTTTGTGCTATAGGCTATGCCCACAAAGTACAATATAAATTTTGTCGGCCTGTTTAGCCTAGTTGGTAGTGTCACTGCCTCCGAAGCTAGAGGTCCCGAGTTCGATTCCTGGTAAGGGCATTTGTTTCTGTGGTGAGCAGAGACATTTGTTCCTGAGACTTGGATGTTTTCTATGTATTTATGTATATATCTATTAAATATATCGTCGTCTGGTACCCATAACACAAGCCTTATTGAGCTTACTGTGGGACTAGTTCGATTTGTGTAAAAAAAAATGTCCCCTAATATTTATTTATTTATTTATTTATTTATTTATTTATTTATAAATACTGAGATAGAGATACCATTGAAATACTCTACATAGATCGTAGCGCCGTTGTGTATTTAGTAAAAACTAACCGCACGACCGCTGTATCCCTGTCACTTCAATATGCAAGTGCGATAGAGATAGCACCCAGTGACATCTGGTACAAATCAAAAAATCAAAATCAAAATCAAATATTTATTCTGCAAATAGGCCACAAGGGCACTTTTACAAGTCAAAGCGTGAATTTATACAATTTAAAAAAAAAACTGACAATCTTACTTAATAATAATGATTAAAAAAATATACTGATTAACAATTATATAAAAATAAATTTACAAATATTAAGGACGTATTGAATACGATCTGTCCGAATAAACAAAAAGTACATAAAATTAATTTAATATCTCAGAGATGTATATGGTCTCTGAGCGTCCAAATACGATTAATAACAATTATTTAAAAGTCCTTAGAGATGTAAATGATCTCTAAGCGCTAAAATTAAAATAAGTAATCTTAATATTGTTAGAGATGTATAAGGTCTCTAAGCGTCAATAACAATAAAACTAATCCTGAACAGGATTATGTCTCTCGTCAATCTACATACAATAAAATAACACCAGTATTAAGGTAACAAGTTAAACTAACATTTCCATAGAAAAATTCGTACTTCGAGCTGAAAGGCCCCTGGCTATGCCGATCGTCAATAAATGGAATAATGGAAAGGTTGGTAAACATTTCCATTTAAACATAAGTGACGAACATTTTTATTTTTTTTACGGTAGGTCGTAACGTAAGTGTAAATAGGTTTATATCAAAAGGGTGCGTAATATAAGCTCGGATTTCAACGCCCAAGACTCATAAACCAAGAATTCGAATATCATAAGTATTGTCTAAATTTACTTACATAATTATAATTATATGACATGCATACCTATTCTGTTACGATGTACAATAAAGTGCTTACATTCATACATACATGTAAACGAGTGCTCTAACACACGTATTTATTTATGTCCAAGCGTATTTTCGAGAATGGAAAATATAATAATAGTCCGGTAACTTAAGCACGAAAAACGCAACCTCGTAATGAGAGATTTACTGCCGTGACTGACGCGGTTAGTTTTTGTATAGGTGACCGCTTTTAGTGGGTATTTGGGTAACTTGGGTTCATAGATAACCTCCACTATATATGCTTAGGTGCCAAGCGGACGTATTAATTCTTCAGTCAGTTTATTTCGCACCTCGCATGTTCTGATGTATTTACTCTGAACAATGACACAGCAATTGTTTGAAATTGTCCCAATCCAATTGAGCTTCGATAACTCTATGCATTTACCAGTAGCAGTAAATGCCCCGTAAATTCAGTCGTGACACTGGATGTACTGATGACCAGCCCAGTATGTAAATGTCTATTCGACTAAGGAAATTGATTGGAATTGGTTTTGTATTAACGTGCACCCGCTTCTACACGCGCCAGAGCTACGAGTAACGTTTCCCAACGGGAGTGCGCAAAAATAATGAACCTGTTCCATATTGATGTGTTCGTACCCACAGATCAAAGTGAATGGCATTGGGTGTGAAAGGAGCTTTTAGAACTAGCACACCCTGCACCCCTTTAGGGAATATTAATAACAAAGATCGGCTTCGCGTAATATATATATAGATATTATCAACTAGGTTTTGCCCTATACTCGTAAAACTCTATAATTAATAAAAAAGTGTATTGCTATTATTTGCAATAAGCTAAATATGTAGATATCATTTTTATGTTGCCGATCGAACCAGTTTTTAGAAAGAATAAAATGTTTGTATGGAGCAAACCACAATCAAAGCAAAACAACATCGGTAGTTGCCCAATGAACTTAACTAAAAAAATCACTAACAAGCATAAGAGCATACCTTCGCAGCGTTTCATACGTCTTTTACTAAGAAGGAAAGAATATTTGCGATAAATCAAAAACACCTTAACTGAACATGTCCGCTATAGTTTTACTTCCACGAATTATTTTCATATTTTTTTCATTTAAAGTGATGATTTCCGAAAATATTCATTTTATATCCAAAAATGTTTAATGAAGATCTGCATTCATTTTGAAAGACTTATCCAACAAAACCCTACAACATAGGGTTGAAGCAAAAAAAAAATTCATCCCCACTTTACGTGTAGGGATAGGGACCTCCCCAACAACATTTTGTTTTAGATTTTATTTTACCACTTTGTCAGATTTATTGATTTACATATATATATACGCCAAATTGCAGCTTTCTAGCACTAACGACCACAATGCAAAGGTTTGGACAGACAGGCAGTGGGACGGACATGGCGAAACTATAAGGGTTCCTAGTTGACTTCATCATCATCATCCTAACGTTATCCCCAGTACAGTTGCATCCTGAAGGATGCCCGGGGTCCGCTACCTAATCCCAAGAATTGGCGTAGACGCCAGTTTTTACGAAAGCGACTGTCATCTGATCTTCTAACCCAAGGGGGAAACTAGACCTTATTGGGATTAGGCTTGTCAAGTGAGTGGGCAACTTGACTGTCAGAAGTTCTCAAGCCGCCCGAAGGGCTCTAAACACGGTTTAACGACTACAATGCTATCATGACAGCATCCGGGGGGCTTAACGTGCCTTCCAAAGCACGGGAGCGCTCAGTTAGTAATCACTCAAAGCGGTCACCCATCCAAGGACTAACCCCGCCCGACATTGCTTAACCTCGCATACCGTACGAGGCACGCGGGCGCCGTTGGGCCACGAGCGCTCCAAGTTGACTACGGAAACCTAAAAATGGGAACGAAGGCTTCTTAACCATTCGTGGTCTTAATCTAAGGTCGCTTGAAAATAAATTATACAAAAGATTGTTTGTTTTTGGACGTGTGGGATAATGATTATTATTATGAATATAATATCAAATCCCGCTTAATTTGATTTGAATCTCATCTCAATAACAGTCCATCTCGTTAATATTGCGCTGTGCGCTAACTTTAGAGAAATTATATGATTTCAATATTCTATAGGATTTCAGTATTATGCAAAACAAGCGTTCCGAAATTGGGTCCCTAACGCTGCGGGTGGCGGAGCTGGCCTCTTATCTAGTTAATGTTAATATCAGACGGATTTCTAGCCAACCTTGACAAAATATTCTGTAACTACACATTTCAGTATAGCTCAATTCACCAAAACTAGCGCAAATTGGAATGAAAGTATCAAATCAAAATCAAAATGTTTTATTTCCTTCAAAGTTATACACAATTGTCAAAAAGGTTGAGACTTTCTGTTGATTAAATAATACCTGTATCAGGAAGTCCCGCTCCTCCATAAGCCATAACATATGGTAAATATATGTTTTAAAAGTAAAATAATCAAAAGGAAGGTAATTTAAACATTACCACAAGTAGGTAGGTACATAACGACTGTTCCGTTTCTATCGTGGTTATTGTGATGTCATTACCGTGACCGAGAGAATGTTGCTCGAGAATTATTACGCAACAAATGTCAAATCAATAAATGATTTTTATATAAAAATCACGCGCAATGAATGGTACCGAACCTATCACTAATAAGTACTACTGTTCGTAATTTAAAACCACTATCACATACTCTGAATAAAAAAAGTTAATTCTATCTACATAGGAAACTTATATATTATGAGGCGAGTTTGTGAGGATTGGGAAGGGGGAGTGTCGATTGGCGGAATAAAGATCACCAACCTGCGCTATGCCGACGACACCATGCTCTTTGCGAAAAATGAAGGTGAAATGGCAGCACTACTGGGAAGACTAGAGCATTTCAGCAATGCCATGGGCCTTCATGTAAACAAGGCAAAAACGAAGGTTATTGTAGTTGATCGTAGTAAGTCACTCATCATGTCCGGCGCTCTGAATTTGGAAATAGTAGACAGTTTCGTCTACTTGGGCTCACTTATAACTAACACCGGATCATGTGAGCAAGACGTTAGAAGGCGGATTGGGATGGCTAAGAACGCTATGTCACAACTGAAACGCGTGTGGGCTGACAGAAAAATCTCCCGAAAGACCAAGAAGCGCCTAGTCACTACACTTGTTTCCATCTTTTTGTACGGAGCTGAAACTTGGACGTTAAAAAAGGCCGATCGTCAACGTATTGACGCTTTTGAAATGTGGTGCTGGAGGACAATGTTAGGAATTCACTGGACTGAGCACCGGACCAACGAATCCATACTGGTTGAACTCAAAAGACCGATGAGACTCACCACCATATGCTTACGAAGAAGTTTCGAGTACTTTGGTCACATTGCTAGAAGGAGAAGTGACAACCTTGAAAAGCTCTTACTGACTGGCAATGTGTACGGAAAACGTCACCGTGGTAGAAGCCCAATACGTTGGTCTGACCAGATCCGTTCCACATTAAACACCACAGTCTGTGATGCCATTCATGCTGCCTCTTCGGCAGACTTGATGACAATGGGACCAACTTGAACTCTAACTCAAAGAGAATTTTCAAAATCGGACCAATAGTCTCCGAGTAATCGGTAAACATACATAAAAAGATCCAATCAATTGTAAACATCCTCCTTTTTTTGAAGTCTGTTAAAACTATACGGCCACGGGCAATGTGACGTAATGGACGATTCACATCAAACAGCCGGAGTCGTATGGAGCTTCTGTATGGAGGGTTCGAATTTCTTTGACTATGTAAATATTTTTACAAGTGGAAACGTCCACTTAACGGAATTATAATTTCCAACCGAAAATGAAAAATTGAAAAATTGATCACCCCGGGCGGGATTTGAACCCGCGACCTCTGGAATCCGTCCATCGCTCTTACCAACTGAGCTACCGCGGGTTATCCCGAGGCGACGAATCTTTCAATCAGTTCACTCTTTTAATTAAGCCTTAGGGAGACTTGTAGCGACATCTACCGTCAAAGTTACTACAACTTTTTGAAACGGCACCAATGTCTCAAGTTACATTGAGAATCATTAGTAACAATGTGCTACCCCATTCTAAATGTAAATATTTTTACAAGTGGAAACGTCCACTTAACGGAATTATAATTTCCAACCGAAAATGAAAAATTGAAAAATTGATCACCCCGGGCGGGATTTGAACCCGCGACCTCTGGAATCCGTCCATCGCTCTTACCAACTGAGCTACCGCGGGTTATCCCGAGGCGACGAATCTTTCAATCAGTTCACTCTTTTAATTAAGCCTTAGGGAGACTTGTAGCGACATCTACCGTCAAAGTTACTACAACTTTTCTTTGACTATGGTGGCGTGCGCGCCGACTCCGGCCGTTTGGCGTGAATCGTCCATTACAGAGCGCTGTTTGTAGGGATAAAAAGTGTACAAAGAATGACGGATAACCTCTTGAGTGTTAATAATGAAAATAAATAAAATATTTATAATTTAATATCCATTAATTCATCCAGAAGAAATTTGTATATTTTTCTATCTCAATCATCCCAGTATATTTGTAACCACACTCGCTATTGGAGCCTATCAACGAGTATGACATAGTATCTGACGTTTCATTTTGGATTAGACGTGATAGAAAGGGTTTTTGAAACTAAGATAACTTTCTCATAACCTTTTTTTAAAGTTTAAGAATCCGCCGACAAACAAAGACAAATAAATACCATACCTATCAACAATACTTTTTAAATTCAAAAACCGTAGTCAAACCTGCTCATTCGTTTTTTAAGAGCCACGGTGCTACAGATTGACACACAGATACATATCTTAAACTTATAACACCCTCTTTTGCATTGAGTTTTAAATATGTGTGCAATAGAAACAATTTCATTTTGACGTACTGATGCATTACCCATCAATCCTTTGGCGTCAGTTTCCGTGAATTTACTATATCATTTCCTGAACCTGAATATTGCACTTGGAATCGACCCGCGGCAACCTTCACCTTCGCTGGCTTGATTGCGGTTATATTACACGCTGTCAACGTCAGGTGCATACGCGGTGCGATGTAGGTGCGATATAGTGGTCGGCGTACGAGCCCAATTCCAAAGAAAAATCGCAAATCGATGTACAGTTTACCATTTGACATACTCGTACGCATCTAGAGGTCGAAACAATTTTTTTGACCCACAGTTCTTAAAAAAAAACCCGTTGTGTTTGGTACCACATGGAAGGGCTTTTTGAGGGAATTCTAAAAATATGTTGCAGTCATTTTTTTTTATTAAAACAAAAATAATTTTCAATACATACCAACTTTGAGCTCCTCCTGATACGATATGGCTGATTTTCTTTATATGTAATGTACCACAAATCTTTAAATATTTAAGGTGCACTTATAGCGATTAAGGTAAGGTAGTATAGTAACTCGTGCATTCGTTCTTAAAATAGCACCATTTGGCAAAAGAAGTAATGATATCCCATCAAAAACATAAATGTGAAAATGGCAACAATTTGGTGCCTTAACTTGGTAGTTTTCTATGCAGTATGTTATAATACCATGAAAGCTGTTGGATATTTAAGAAAACTGCCAAGTTAAAGCTCAAAATGAATTTCGCAATAAATTAGTTTTATTGTAAACAATCTACTGCCAGACTTGGCAACTTTTCAGATAATCTACGAACTTGGCACCCATTTAGATCTCAAACCTTTGTCGGTGAAGACGATAACCACGCGTCGCATATTGAACTTGGCTGCCATTTTCTCATTCATGTTTTTGATGGGATTAGTTGTACGGGAAATGGCGATCGTAGACAAAAGCCAGTGCCTCGTTCACTACTTAAATAGTGTGGTTACGTTTGAGTCTCTTAACCACATTGACATTATCAAGTAATCCTTAGCTAATGGATTGAAGTGGTTGGCAAAACTTAAATGGATGGGTAACCCTTACAAACTTGTCAAACTTTCCATGCAATTCGATTTTAACAAACACAGATTACAAACAAAGCTTACCTGAAGCGGGTCACAAGTTAAATTCCTTGACTGTACCGTGTCGCTTTAATGCACAGGTTTACAACCTTTTTTTGTCCACTACCCAATTTTTTTTACTTACCATTGTGATACAGTTTTTACACAATTTTATTTAAATGTGTATTATTATATAGTCTTAAAATAGATAAGCCCCATATCCTATTTTTGACTTTAAATAGGAATATATCAATAAGAGCCATAACCATGCGTACTTAATTATATTGAAAAATATTTTTATTAGTGTGACGGTTGAACCTGATGCATTTTGAGTAATTTGTTTACATCAGGCTCAATTTTACATAAAAACAACCGTTATTGGCTGCGGTCAGTAATATGGAGACGATTTCTCTTTTTGGTTAAGTATCTATGTTGCTGCAGCACTAAATTCACGCTCCGCTAAGTATGACGATGGGAATGCTATCAGAAATCGTTGAACAATTGACCATAATCTTGGGTACAGAGACGAAATCGGCTTCTGTAGTCAAATTCCGAATAACATTTGCCTACGCCCCCCTTTGCCTCTCAATGCCCCCTGATTTTTTCTGGGTCCTCTACTGCCCCCCAGGAAGCTTCCAGCGCCCACTAGGGGGCGTTATCGCCCACGTTGAGAACCTATGCTTTAATGTCATGTTTAAACTGTCATATTAAATTTCCAACGGGTGAAAACTACAAAGTCCCAAATAGTGTCCACTACTGTGTATAAGACCGACTGTACGAGTAACTACATTGATGCTAGGATTTTTATTTAAATAAATGATTTTCATTTTTTATGAATGATAGGATCAAAATTTAGTACTTAATAAGTGTTCTTAATAAATGTATACACTACTAAAACCTTTGTCCGGTTTAATTTTTAGCTTGGACTGGATTTACACACACATATATTGAAGAGTTCTGTGTTGTTTTATCACAGTCAGACTCAGTCAGTCAGTTTTTATGAACTCGTTTTTTTATGATTGACTGATCAAGCGATTGGCGATAGTCTCACCTGATGGAAAGCGATTTGATTTTGTGATTTTATTATTACCCAGGGTTAGTCTGGAAACGATCGCTCTTTAGCGATAAGTCCACATGTTGTTTTACGTCTTCCTCTCTGTATTTATTCTTTTGTACATGTCAGTGCTGGTTAATTATGTAAGGTATGCAACAAAGAGTATTTTTGTAGTGTATTAGTCTTCCTTATAATAATAATAAATATTCTTTATTACACCACTTAGAGATAAGTTGTACAGTAGCTTGCTTAGCAAAATGGTAACAACATGCGGTCTTAACGCTTTGAGCGATCTCTAAAAGACAACCTTTGGGTAGCGGGAAAACACAACTAAAATTGGGAAAAACAGGTAGTGCAGAAGAACTACAAAACCAGACACCTTATCTCTGTAGAATAAATTAAATTTAGAGCTAGTTTTGCCAAGCTGTCGCTTCTAATTTATTCAGTGACGGGTCAGACATAAGTGAACGCAAACGCATAGTTCTATTTTCAAAAAACTGTTTACGTGACCTATCGGGTTTGACCACGCACGCCTTTATTCTCATCTATTATACTGTATTATCGCTGACCGCATCATACGCGGCGGCGGCAGAAAGCCGAGCAGACGTCCATCGATTGAACCAACCCTATCAAAAGCCCGCTCGCTCGTCGCCCCGCTACCCGCTGCCGTCCAGGCCGTGACCTAATGATACTCAGCCCTGCTAGCACATTTGCCGACTAACGGAAAATGTAATCGTTGACAACTTTTCTGGTCTTGAGTTAAAATAATGGGTTAATCCCAAATTTTTGGACAATCGTTAAGGGTTTGTTTTTAATTTTTCTTCTACAATGTAATTGATTCCATTGTGACACGTACGTTACCCATATGAATTGTATGAAGAACTTGCTGATATCACTAATTTGGCAATGCATTGACCCTTACTCGATCAAATTATGTCTAGGTAAATACAGAGCAATCAAAATCCAAACCCTACATCACCTAGCTGCAAAGAAAAGTTGATAGAAATATAGGAACACATGAGCAACTTAAAAAATAGGAGCAATTAAAAAAGCCATGTTGGTTCTAATTTCTTTATTGAATTTTTGACCGCTATTATACAAATTAGGAAGTCTTGTGAACAACTCTTTTCACTGCTATACAAATGCGAACACAGTTAACTGACCATTTGCGACCGTAATTAGTATTACAATGTAAACAAATATAAAGTGCACGATTGTTGGCGACGGTACATATAAATTTAATCAAAAAAAGTGTAGATATACAGCGGTTTTTTTTTAATTAGGCAACTGTGTGAATTTTCCCCTAAGTTTTTTGTCTACCTTATGAAATATGTATTAATTTATTTATAAGTAATTTTTACTTTGTACCTAATCTTACTTGTTTAGGTATTTAAATACTATGCATATGTTTTAGTAATAGTTATACTGTACCTAAACCATTTGTTTTTATCTGAAAAAAAATATGAAATTATACTTAGGCTGGGTTGCACCAAATCGTTAGTAATCGTAAGCTGTGTTCGTTAAAATTTTAATGTATTGAAAGTATGACAAGTTTCTATGGGATGACAGCTGCCAGTGCCGGCGCCAAATTTAACGTTGATCAGTCTGTGATCGTAAGTTGGTGCAACCCATCATTAATCACTGACAATGGGAAAAGTGGTTTTAGATGGTGTTGTATAGGCGAGGTCACAGTTTCACATACATACATTGTATGGCATCTAGTAAAACTAGTTATAGTGACAGTTTTAATAATAAAGCCGGAGAAGTGACTCAGTTTGGGCTTTTAGCTCTCTAGCTAATTGCTAGTTTAGGCTTTTATCTCTGCCGATATAAAGATCGAACCTAGCTACTAATTAATCCTTTCCTAAATAACATCTACATTCAATAGAAATCAACTAAAAGTCAATTCTAGTAAGTTAAAAAATCTGTGACATCTGTTGGTCGCTTGTGTAACGTTTTGAAAGTACTTTTAGTACGTACATAGATTTAAATGTCTTATTTTGTAAGGGAAAATAATAGTTGATTTGACATAACGTTCGTCCGACAAGTTACGCAATCATCTCTCTGGGCCCTATCCCACAAAACTTAAGTACTATTACTATTTACATTATACATATGGAATTGTATACTTTTTGAAACTACATACGGGGCATACGGGCTACATAACAATTTGTCAATTTTATACACTTGTAGTACACATGTTTAAAAAACAACTGAATTAATAGGTTTTTTTAATTCAGGTAGTAAAATTATTAAATGTTCAATTGTATACAAAAAATGTATGTTGTATTAACAATAAAAAAAATACGGAAAATATGTTTATTTCATTTCACCGCCCGCCGTTTTAGATATTTCACAAACCATATGCGGCCATATTATATATCTATTTTTGATACCGATAAACTTTTATTAATAATAAAACCCACTATTGGTTATTAATAAAACCTTAACCAACGCTGTTTAATCTGTCTGTCATTTCATCTGCTGTCAGTATAATAAATAAACATAACTCAAGTAAGCCGCAACGGCACTTTTAGTATTCAAAACTACTTGCGGATCTGACCAAGAAGACCGATATCGAGAAAAAACTCCGAAACAAAATCGACAACTAGTCATTTTCTCCCAAAAATATGCTTATTCTTATTATGTGATAATATCTACCTAACCTACTTAAAATAAATAAGTCTAAATATAAATAGGTACAAAAAATGCGATAAATATTTACAATGCATATAGTTCAACAAACCACTACTACTATATAAGTAAATATTTCTTTGAATAGGTACAATAAACAAGGAAAAATGTTAAAAATGCATAGTTCAATAAAAATAATAGCTAAAATTTACGGTCGATCTGATATCATCGGTATATTAATACCGGTGCAGACTTACTTACTGCAACAACTAAAAGGAAAACTTATTTGTTATGCGTTCTTAATGTTCTTATTTTATAGGATTGATAGGAATTGTGGCAGGCAATTTAACACATACATGCTTTGAAGCGAGTGCGGTCATCATAATCGTCGTATATATTAGGTAGGTCGTACTAGGTAGGTGCTCTAAACAATAAAAATAGCAAATTCACTCAAAGGAAACATTTCCTTTGTATTTGAAAAAAAAACAAAGCTGCACTTAATGATTTTTTAAATACACTTGCCACGCGAAATGTTTCCATTGAGTGAAATGTTTAAACCTCTATGTTTACAGCACTAAAAATTCCTCCATTAAAAACTCCACCTCTCAAATCAAGAACCTCGCGCGCACTTTTCCTTCGATCTGGGTCTCCTCAACTGATCTAAACTGGGATCCGGAGTAAAAAAGCGAGAAGTCGAGATTGATCGCATGCCCCTTCATAATTCGCGGAATTACAATGGACTGTAAGTTTATTCCATTTTCCCAAGTGATCAAAATGTCTTTTACCCATAATTTATAAACGATTAGGATTTTATTTTATTATGTAAATTATTTGGATAAATAAATAATTGTTTTCATTAATTACAAAATCAGTTTTAAAAAATTGCAATTCTCTTATAAAAAATGTATTGAATCCTTTTGTTCTCTCCAAAGGAACGTAGATCTCAGAAAGTTAAACAATGAATGACATATGTATTGAATACCACTACATCAGCCGAAGGACGTCCACTGCTGGACATAGGCCTCCCCCAATTTCATGGGGGGTAAATGCCATAATCGGCACGCTTGGCATGCACTTCAGAGATGTTGCTGCCCGTGCCCATCCCCCGGTGGCCTCGTAGTTTTAGGACATATTGAATACATTTTTCAATAAATATCATTAATAGTACAAACCTACGTCATTTAAATAACTTCTAGGGGAGCACCAGGAAAAATAAAACCCTGGTACAACCATGGAACTATCTCAAATAGACATCATAAATCAAATTTAAGAGAATTCTACTTTGCAATGGCTGTTTCATAATAAGCAAAGGTTAAACTATGGCAAAAGTTTGATTATTGTATAAGGTTTAAAATATTAAACAAATATAGACTTAAGTATTTGCTGCATCATGCATATACGTGACCCATAATCTCCTCAAATAAAAGTTGTAAAAAAAGTTCGGGTACATAGGTACCTAATATCAATAATGAATGTAAGTATGAAGACCTACGTCAGATCAGATCTATCCGACTTGCATCACCGCAATGGCATCTTATTACAATATAATGTAGAACTGAGTACAATATAAACAATACATTTCAACATATATTCAAGGCAATCAAATGATTTATCTTACACGTAACGAAGAACGCCCTAGAAGTAAACTCTGCTCGTAATAATTAGCTATAATATAGCCAACTTCAGCTCCTAGTTATGTTATCAGATGTTACCTCAATGATTTTTTTTTCATGCAGTATTAAAAAAGCTTTCATTGAGTATCTCGACCAAAGTACAACAAACAATGACATGTAATATCTATAATATTATTAATAAATGAATATGAATGACTATGACTATATAACAAAACTATGTAGTTTACTACTAGTCTTTAGTGATGCAAAAAAGTGAAATATTAAAAACTTTTATGCGAAAGAGGATACAATTAAATAACCAATGGTCAATTAGGTGGCTTGTTATCCACAGAATGCTACCACTCGATCTAAGATAATGCCCATTTCAACCAGAATAGCAAAAGTAATGAAAATCACATAAAATACAGCTAAGACGCCGCCCACTGTTTTCCTGAGAGTGAACTTTCCTATGTATAGAGTTGCCCAGAGACATAAGACCGCAACTAGCAAGGAGCCGATGACAAAACCGATGCCGGTAGAGTCTATGTATACTACAGCCTCTTCGTCGCGGCCCAGAAGAGTCAATGTCCTGATCAGCCAGGGCACGCCCAGAGCAAACAGGATAGCCAGGGAGTTAGCTCCGAGAGCGTTCGAGACTCCCATGCCGCCCTCGCCTGAAACAAAAACCACATTGAGAATGAGTATTACCTGTAGTCTACTAGCATAGTTGTCAGGTAAAATGTTGGTCTCGCTAACATGGCAACACAGCGTAGCACTTCCGGTAATACCGGAACCTAAAGCGCATCATCATCGTCATCATCAGCTATCGTCCGTCCACTGCTGAACGTAGGCCTCCAAAATTTTTTCACAATAATTATCGATTCTGGGTTTTCCCCATCCAGCCACTGCCAGCAATCCTCTTAATGTCATCAGTCCAACGAGTTGCAGGACGTCCCACACTACGCATGCCCAACCGCGGTCTGCACTCCCAAACTCGTCTACTCTAACGGTTGCCGGTTTTACGGCAAACGTGACCAGCCCACTGCCACTTCAGTGTGCTAATTCTTCGAGCTATGTCGGCAACTTTCGTCCTTTGACGGAGACACCAAGCATGGCCCTCTCTATAGCACGCTGAGCTACTTCGAATTTATGGACTATTCCCCTGGTAAGTGTTCACGTTTTCGCAGCGTAGGTCATTACAAGTTCCTACCTGTAATGACCTACGCTGCGAAATACGCGCATTGGTTGAAGACCCTAGTTATAAGGGATAGTAGCACGGATTGCATTTGTGGCAATGTATGGATGGATGTACGTCCCTCTTAATCTTAAAAAGTATAAAACGATTTCAATGAAACTTTCCAATATTGTCCTCGTATGTTGGACATCAGGACAAACACATTGGCTATACTTTATTTCAAAATGTATCCCCTTAGGGCGTTAAAGGGGGTGAAAATATTGAATAAGCAACAAATTATTTTTAAAAAAGAATCTTGAGACTTCAGAACTGTGCAGCGTTTTTCAAAATTCGCCCTCTAATTGAGCGAAAACGGAATAAGATGCCGGTTTGTTTGGGGAGCAAAATTTTGTAAAACGAGAAATTATAAAACCTCGCTGAAGGGGTGAAGAGGGGTTGAAACTTTGCTTGGGGAGCAAGTATTTTTAAACAAGATATATATTCAAGACTTTATTTACCGACATGTAGTAGACTAAATATTAAAACACAAAGAGTACAAATTTCTCTTATTGAACTGTTTTGCTAATGCGAAACTTAGATGCACCGAAATTATACAACGGTACTAGAATGGAGTTGCAAGTCACCGAATTAGGAAAGTACAGTCCTGCAAAGAAACGTGATCCCCCGCCTGCATATTAGTTTATATGCAGCGGGATGTACATTGTCAAGAATTACGATAGTTTATAAAAGTATATTACAACAAATTATCTAAGTTGTAAAACTAATTCCATCGTATGGGATGGTATGCCATCCCAAAGTACTTTTTTATAAACAACGACGGTGGCAAACAAGCTTACGGCCTGCCTGATGGTAAGCAGACACCGTAGCCGAAGGACACTTGCGACTCAAGAGAAATCATAATTGCATTGTCGACTCTTTATTGACTTGGGGATGCGCTGTGTTGAGAGTAATGTCTCCACCTGTCAAGCTAGAGACATATGCAGGCCTCCCACTCCTAGCACAGCGCATCCTCGAGAGATCTGGCGACACATAAAAACTTAAAAATACATAAAAACTTAACGGTAGATAACGAGTTATTTAATCTTCATTTTTCTATTTCATGATTATTACATATTTCTTACTGACACTTAATCGCTATATGTCCTAAGCGGACAAAATCGCAGCGAGCAAGTTTTCTCTTAAGGGACATTAGGTGGAACGCGGTTGCAAAATCATATCTTATGATAAGTCTAAAGTATCGGGGACTGATTAGTTAAGTAAGAGATAATACATGACGATAGCTGAACCAGCTGTTATATGCATTTTGGTATATATCATGATATATCTGATAAATATCAGGGTTCAGCAAAATTCAAAATTTAGGGTTATAAATTTAAAAAAAGTTCGGGTACATAGGTACCTAATATCATTAATGAATGTAAGTATGAAGACCTACGTCAGATTAGATCTATCCGACTTGCATCACCGCAATGACATCTTATTACAATATAATGTAGAACTGAGTACAATATAAACAATACATTTTAACATATATTTAAGGCAATCAAATGATTTATCTTACACGTAACGAAGAACGCCCTAGAAGTAAACTCTGCTCGTAATAATTTGAAATTTTCGTTAGCAGCGTTACTGCTTTAGTACAAAATTAATTCAGCAAATGATACTTCAGATATTCCTAAACTTTCGTGAATTAAAAACACCATGTATTGTGCGACTGTGTGAAATAACTTTACTAAGTATCGATTGGACCTGCAACGCGTCTTAGGCTGGGTTGCACCAAACCGTCTGTAATCGTAAGCTGTGTTCGTTAAAATTTGAATGTATGGAAAGTTTGACAAGTTTGTGTGGGATGACAACTGCCGGTGCCTTATTTAACGTTGATCAGTCTGTGATCGTAAGTCGGTGCAACCCAGCCTTAATGATTATTGATTAACCTACCTACATCCAGCGGCAATAAACACGCTTTGCTGTCAACGTCAAAAAAGTCATGGATAATCTCGTCATGTCGGTCTGTCTGTCCGCGGCTTAGCTGAAATCGAATTTTTTTAATGAAATAAATGAATTAAATGAACTTTATTCTGCAAGTAGGTCGCAATGGCACTTTTATAAGTCAAAATCTACTAGCGTTTCAGCAAAAGAAAGACCACTGCCGAGAAGAAACTCGACACCGAAAGAAACTCGACAGTCAGTCATTTTTTTCCAAAAAGTATGCTTACTACAATGATAATACTTAATATAAACTAACTTTAACTAATATATGTTACTTTATACTTAACCTACTTAATATAAATAAATCTGAGTATGGAAACAAAAGAGGAAGAATATTTACAACTATAGGAACATTTGAACATTACATCAACGATTTTTTCAAGTAATTTTTATGGGCTGGAAAGGGTAAATTAGAAATTTCATCAGGTAACTTACTATAGAAACGGATACATTGACCGAAAAAAGACTTGTACATATACTTTGCGAACATGAAACTTTTAGTTAATAAACGTTCCTATACTGCATTTCGATAATTCTAAATCGTTTTAAAATGTCTTCTGAAATAAATTGCTGGTAGGAATCCAATCATTTGCGAAATTAATATGTTTCAAAAACATATTTCACCAACAGGAAAGGATGACTGGCAGTTCATTATGCACAAAGCCACAAACGCGTGTCATAACTTTTCGGGTACACTATATATAAATACTTACCTCGACAAAAATTATCACGTTAACGTTTCCTTAATAATTTCAAACATATAGCCCATATAAATTAGAAGAGGTAGGGTACAGCGAAACGCCATCTCGCTCAAATTTGGAGCAGCCCAACTGGGGAAGTACCTCCGCCTTACAGAAGACCGCAGCCATAATAGCATCACTACTTGCCCCTTAGGTAGGTATGTGGTGTTGTGTTTCTGGTGGTGGGTAAGGTCGCCAGAGATCCTCGGAGGCTCTGACGACCTTACTCACCACCAGGAACGCAACACCACTCTCTCTAGCTTGTCAGCTGGAGACATCTGCAGGTCCCTCACTCTCAGCACAGCGCATCCCCAAGACTTGTGATTCCTCTGGAGTCGCAAGTGTCCATAGGCTACGGTGTCTGCTTACCATCAGGTAGGCCGTAAGCTAGTTTGCCACCGTCGTAGTATGAATAAATATAAACTTATTGTTATCAAATCACATTAGACTTAGAAGACACATAAAAAATATCGAATTGAAACCTGAATCAACTGCACTTGATTGTTCTACACAGACGACTAATGTTTATGAGATAACTTGTGTGTGTCCTAGATCCCCTGTTATACAATTTATACATTCACGACCTGCCATAAACCATTGCAAAAAAAAATACTTATGCGGATAATAATGCCCTGAGCTCAAAGCAGTGCTTTTCAAAAATCCGTTCAAACACTCGACCTATACGTAGGAGAGGTTCTTCCGAAAATGGACACTTGAAAGCCGTGCTCCTTAATATTCCATTTCGCAAAGTTATTTTTTGAATATACAGGGCTGTTAATTTAAAGGGTCCCACATGAAAAAAAAAATTGTCAAAACCGAAGTTGCCTGTTTTTATTATCTTAGTAACCACCTTGCTCACTATCGTCTAATAGTCACACTCTCAGAACAGGAGGCGTATGATGGTTGACATTTTATCACTTATCGTTGTGGACAAGACGCCCGTCACTCTCGCACTCGCATTCTTGTCAAACCGTGACGAATGTTATATCCACGAAACGCACAGAGCGCGGCGCAGCGTCGTTGCGTTGTGGGGGCGGTTTTGTGCTAAAGCGGACGCGGTCCGGGGGACGTTGCACCCAAAAAATTCGCGGGATAGAGCGAAGACGGCGTGTGTCACATATGAAGCAGTAATCTACCCAATCAAGTGACTGTTTCGGAAAGACCAAAAATTTAGAACCGCCTCCGCCCCGCACCGTGCCGCGGCCGCTCTGTGCGTTTCGAGGTTCAGGGATAAAATGGCAGCCATTATTCGCCCGCTGAAGCTTTCATAGGCGTCACCCTATACAATGTTTAACAACAGAGAGCATCAAAACAAATTGTCCCTTAAAAGTTCTACCAAAAACAACATTCAAAAACAAATTGATCAACACTAAGCAAACACACAGTACCTACAATAAGTTGATACTCCATTATATTATCAAGTTGGTTTGTTCCATCATCAGTCACAAGATAGAATTCTTTAATGGCTAATAATTGGCGGCCTGTTTAGCCTACTTGGTAGTGACAGTGCCTCCGAAGCTAGAGGTCCCGGGTTCGAATCCCGGCCAGGGCATTATTTGTGCATTTAGTAGGTACGGGTTTTGTTCATGGGTCTTGGATGTTCTCTATGTATTTAAGTATTATATCTTCGTCTAGTACCCATAGTACAAGCTTTGCTTAGTTTGGGACTTGGTCGATTTGTGTAAGATTTTTCCCCATTATTTATTATTTATTTACTTATTTATTTATCATAAAATATATAATTATATTAGGGGGGACAATTTTTTACACTACGAGTAATCGAACTAATCCAATAGTAAGTTCTTGTGTTATGGGTACTAGACGAGGATATATTTAATAGATATACACTTAAATACATTGAAAACCCATGTCAGGAACAAATGTTTCTGCTCACCGCAAAAACACATGCCCTACTACCAACTAGGCTAAACATGTCGACAAAATATTTTGAGTGAAATCTCGTATACCGCGATTTAAGGCTAGCACATTTTTTATCTAAAAGCTCATTACATAACATATTATATGATTATTTAAAATATCCCAATTGATTATTGGAACGTGACTAAGATTTGTTGGAGCTAATCTTACTTAATTATTGCAGCTGTTATCAGTCGATTACATGCATTTGGCTACTATCTATAGGTATATATGAATAACTATCAAATGCACCTAAAGATAACTTACCTACATTTACAATACAGAATTCATAGCTAATTGACATTACTTTTAATAAAAAAAGCTTACCCGTATAACATATTCGGAATAATTTAGCATTCTAACTCGTTTAACTATAACTACATAATGAAAAACATTTTATTTCAAAGACTAATGACCAAGGTGTATATAAAAGGAAACCAAAGATGTCAGCCAAAACTCATACCTCTTCTAGACATTATGAATATGGAACAGGCTTCGGGCAGACACCCTCCAAAAGCCAGAAACGTCATCCCCATCACCGAGTCAGGAATGAAGAATGTGTGACCTGAAATGATTTAACTATTAATATTCGTACATTCTATAACAATAAGTAATGGTGTTTCTGCGACGGGGAATTACGCGGTCTGGACGCCCTCGTGCAGAGCCGGACGACGAGCTTGCGTTCATACATTTGAGCGGATTGAATGTGTGAGTGGGACCGACTGCTCGCTCGTTGGCGTTCAGACACTTCAGACCGCGGGTCGGCCTAAGAGGCACTGCTCGACATCACGACCTAGTCAGCTTTATTAGCTCAGTAACCGTTACTACTATAAAGCTGTTATCAGGCATGGCGTGAGTGATATGTGTATACATACATTTCACTCACGCCGACAAAATGGTAGATTTTTTTTTTTAAACACGTAATTGGGGATGCATTTTTTTCCTTGAAAATTGGGATTTTCAACGAAAGGGACGATGGGTCGTGTGTGGTATCTTTCAGAGTCCCCCGTACGCTCGACTGAACTCGATTCTCCATACAAACGTAGTTTCGTTATCATTTTTAAACGCCATGCTGAGTTATCATAAAACTTTGTATGCACAATGAGATGCGTCAAATCTGGATCGGAAATTAGTTTCTGTTGCTAGAAATTTTAAAAAAATACAGCGAGGATTTCAATGATTTAGGTCTTGTTAGAAAACCTTAATATGTAATTTTTCTCTATTATAATTTTAAGCACCAGAAACTAATTTCCGACCTAGATATACCAGATCCCACTGTGTATACAAAGTTTCAAATTATTCCAGTATGCTATTTTAAAATGTGAGCGAAACTACGTTTGTACGGAGAACCGAGCTTACTGCAGACTCTTAAATAGCTCATGTAAAAGAATGTAAGCTTTAATTAGTCTATTCGTAAGTAATATTAATTTTTAAAGTACTAATTTTAATTTTAGTGTCAAGTGTAAATGGTAGTGCCTTATGATAAATTTAAAAGTAAAACTATCACAGCTAAGTTGACATTACTTTTTAACGAGTAATAGCCGAACTTTACCAAAGCCCAAGCAAACTTTCGTGCAATTTAAGTATACACCTAAGTACTTATATAGTGAATATAAGTTTGAGAGCTTTTAAGTCCTCGTGTAACGCGTTGACAACTACGGAGCCTTATTGCGCGTGACCCGATACACACTTGGCCGGCTTTTTCATCTTAATACATTTAAGACCCAAATCCTAAGTTTGATTTTCAACTTTCACCCATTAATAATATAGCTTTATTTGTTTTTTTATAAATAAAAACTCAATTGAATTGCTGAATATTCCTCGTATTGTACATGTAATCGCAGTGTTACTTCAAAACTTCAAAATTATTTTTGGAGCTGTACTTCGGAAAATTTAATGTTTGTAATACAATGAATGCGTGGCCATACCGGATAATAGACCCGTTAATTTGACTGGTTAATTATATTGATAAACAATCAGTTTAAGAAATCTCGAGAAACATACCTATAACAGTCATACTCCACGTGACGAAGTAGGAGTTAACTCCGATCCAGATGATGCACATGAAGAAAGCAAACGGATACCACTTCCGCTGCGTCAGTGGAGACGGCACCGTCCACCCCAGGACGAGTTTGAGGGGCCAACTGAACACCCACCAACACTTATACACCCAGCCTTTCTCCGCTGGGAACCTAAATAAGCTCTTTTCAGGCTTCTTGGTCTCTCCCTCTGTAAAAAATACCATTTAATAGTAAATTCCTCTCCATAAGGCGACCGCTAACTTAATGGACGTTTCAAGTAGTACCTATCACGAAGCAGTTTTGTATTCTTACCGTCGTCTATAGATTTGGAACCGCCATTGACCGCACTGCCATTGCCCGGTTTGCTGTCGGCGCCTTCTTCCACGGATTGATCAAGTTCTTCCGTTTTTGGAATGCTGGTCCGTTCGTTAGCTAAAAGATACACAAAATTGCCATAATACCCTATTTCAACCGACATTTATAAAATATCTATGGCTGTCTATCAGCTAAGGGAGCGCAATTCCCACGCCGTGTTCTAAGGCTGCGTTTACGTACTGTTTATTTGTTATATATATAATGTATAAGAGAAAGAAATGGTTTGATAATAATTTCAATAACGGTTTATTAAACACCAAAAATAATTCCGAAATTGGAGAATGTCCATAGGTTGAGCACTTTCCCCTACAATATTCACCTCACCGCTTACCCCTAAGACATCGTGACTAGTAGTAATAACAACACGTAAACGGAGGTGTGAGGTGAAGTAGTACAGACTACTAAAAACACTTGTCTATATAGCGCGCTACAAACCAGGCGACTATGGCCGGCGGGGCGGGCGGCAGAAGCGGAAACGACATATTTATGTACGAATCTCATCAAACGGCTGAAGTCGGCGCGCACCTTACTAGAGTCGAAGGAATTTTGAACCTTCTATACAGAAATTAGATTTCATATTTAAATGGAGCAGCAGTAGTCGTCGCGAGCAATCGATCGGCTCCTGATCTCCTGACTCTAGTAAGGCTTTGATGAGAATCCGAACAACAGTGGCCTGATTTGTAGGCTGGTGGCTTGTAGCGGTTGTTATTAGGGCAGTTATCGATATACAAGGAGCTTCGCGAGGGATCCGAACAATTTTACTAGCGTAGTCCTGGCCGTATTTAGTGTTTAGAAAATTGAATATCATACTTATGAAATAAGCGGCATTCGGGCCAATTTCTAACCAAATTAAATAGCAATGACAAACTATGCCAGCTCATCCTAAAGGATTTTTTTAATGGACGAGCTAAAACAATATGTTCTATTTATATGTACCTATATACAGGGTGGCCCATTCAAATCGGTCAGTATGGGAAAGTACAATAAGACATACGAAGATTTGTTCTTAGGAACCATGTCACCGATTTTACAAGTAGAGAGGTACAAACAACCATAGAGACAATTTTACATGCCTGAACTTGTTGAATATTGTAACGGTGGTCACTTTGAACACCTAAGGCTTGCACTGAAAGTGGCGGGAATCGAATACTTATTAATTTATTTTTAACATGTATTATACCTTTTTATAATCTCTGAAGTTTCCTTATCTCAACACACTGGCCACTTAGAAAAAAAAAGTATGGTTCGGTTTCAATTGTTTATTGAAGTCGTCGAGTCACTGCTTAAAATGGAATTGTGCCGTGAAAATTTCAGAGCTATGATTTATTATGACTTTAAAAGTGGACTAACACAAAAACAATGTGAAGAGCGGATGGTTGCTGCTTTTAATATTGAAGCTCCTTCAAAGACTACAATATACAGGTGGTATTCAGAATTTCAACGTGGCCGTGTATCCCTCACCGACGAAGTGCGTGAAGGTCGACCAAAATCGGCAGTCACGCAAGAAAACGTCGATGTTGTGCGTCGTCTGATAAATGAAGACCGACATGTGACATATCGGGAAATTCAAGAGCACCTGGGTATTGGAATGAGTCAAATACAAATTATTTTAAAAGAAGAATTAGGCGTGAAAAAGTTATTTTCCCGTTGGATACCTCACCTATTGTCTGACGAGCAGAAAATAGTCCGTGTCAATTGGTGCCGCAAAACTTTGAGAAGATTTAACAAGGGACGCTCAAATGCTGTTTTTAGCATAGTATCAGGTGACGAGTCGTGGATATACGCTTATGAGCCTGAAACTAAAAACCAATCCCGAGTATGGGTCTTCGAAGACGAGCTCAAACCCACAAAAGTTGTTCGTTCTCGCAGTACGGCTAAGAAGATGGTGGCTACGTTTATCTCTAAATCTGGTCACGTAGCTACTGTGGCTCTTGAGGATCGTAGAACAGTCAATGCTGATTGGTACACCACTATTTGTTTGCCGAACGTCTTTGCTGAACTCCGAAAAACAAACCCTAGTCGTCGCATCATCCTTCACCACGACAACGCCAGCCCACACACCGCTCGGACAACAACTGAGTACCTGGACGGTGAAAAAGTCGAAATATTGGACCACCCTCCATATAGCCCTGACTTAAGTCCCAACGACTTTTTTACATTCCCCAGAATCAAGGACAAACTGCGTGGTCAGCGGTTTCAGACGCCAGAAGAAGCAGTGGAGGCCTATAAAATAGCCATTTTGTCGACCCCTACTTCAGAGTTCAAAAAGTGCTTTATGGACTGGTTTGAACGCATGCATAAGTGCATGAAATACAAAGGAGAATATTTTGAAAAACAATAAAAATAAATAAACTCACTTATACTGCATATTTTCTTCTATTCCCGAAACTTTCAGTTTTACCCTCGTACTATGATAAATTAAAGTATGTGAAAAAAATGCATTTTATACATTTTAGACATTATGTTTCTTGGAGACATTTACTGCTTAAGACCTACACAAACGATATCTGAATAGAAATAGTGTAAGTTTATTTTTTCAAAACAACCGGGTTCGATTCCCTAGCTGGGTACAGTGTTTTTTTTCAAATGTATGAATGCAGTTTTTCTTTTTATCAAAATCGGTGACATGGTTCCTAAGAACAAATCTTCGTATGTCTTATAGTTTCAGACTTTCCCATACTGACCGATTTGAATGGGCCATCCTGTATACTTATATATAAATATAAACAAAACGCGTACTTGGATCTAGGTTCATGCCATATTTCACTCTTCATACTCCGAAAGTAGGTCATATTTGACCTAAAAAGCGTGTTGAGAGTCAGGCATACCCCTAAGGTTGAAAAGTAACAATGAAAAACAAAACGTGCAATTGGCAGCAATATCCTCCATAAAAGTGTATTGATTTCAGACTTTGTTAATAAATATTTTGGGTTATCTAAATTGATTAAATTATGATAGTAAATATACTTAATTATTGCTGAGGGCTATCGCGTATGAATTCGCCGCTAGAGACAGTATTGTAGTAGCGTGAGGTCTAAAAAATGTAAATGACATGTTTTTGAATGGGCTAAGCCAGTTTATTTCTAATTAGAATAATGTGGTAAAGATGTTCCATGCCTGAGATTGATTATGGCAAATATGAGTTACGGGTCAATGAACGTCAGTGCTTGGCACAGCTTTATCTTTAGGAAACGTCTGTTCTCCTTTTTTCCGAACAATACGGGACTGCGCAACACAATCATGCTCGATATTTTTACGCTACGGTCTAAAGGTACTTATTAAATATGATTTAAATGTAAACTTAGTTTTCACGCCCGTAATAACTAATAACAAACTTTGACAGCTGGACCTTTCTCGACAGTGGCGCCAAATGTTGAGCACGAAAACGGTGGCCCTCGTTGTCTTACAATATAACCGCTACAGAACCGCGTCCTAAACTCATTAAAAAAGCTGGACAGTGGCAGAAACGATAGAGCCACACTGATATTAAATATTTAGAAGTATTTTTTTGAAACTATATGATAGATACATTTTAAATTATGCATAAATAGCTTATAATATAAGCATTTTTCTGTTCAATAAAACCCCTTCGGAACGGTTTCCAATAAACCAATGAACGGTCCACACCACACACATAGGTACACTACATAATATAACGCCAGTCAACAGTTCGATCGAAACAATAACGAATTTAAAATGGAATTGATTAATTCAGAAATTTTTTGTGCATACTTGTATTTTTTGTGTTATTCTAAATAATAAAGTAAAGATGCTTAACTCGAGTGAAACAAAAAAAATTTAACCGCCATCTCCAACTAGTTTAAAAGAACTAATAAGTAATAAAGTATCAATAGTTCGAGGCTATTCACCCTTGGTTAACAATCATCTATTTACTGACTGCGCTAGTAAAATTTTTCGGGTTCGATCAGAGTACGCTGCAAACTAGCCATATTTGCCTGCTGCCTTGTATTTTACGACTGCTCTACTCGTACGTATTATCATTAATTTAATAACTAAAAGTACAAGAAACAATCAAAACGTATATCAACGTACTTTCACCACCTTTACTTTTAAAGCACTTCCCAAACTGTCTGCTGCAGAAACTAAACAGACGCACGCTGTTGAACATGAGGATGAAGTATAAAATGTATAAGATAGCCAGTACCAGTGCCTCGTACCAGTCCACTTGGCCATCCCACACTATCACTACCAAAACGCTCACATTCACCATGTAAATAATAACATCTCTTGTTACTGGCAGAGGCTCGATCTTGATGGCCTGAAAATAAATTAAAATTTATTATTGTATAAAAGTTTATCCTTTATCGCCAATCGAAGCATAAAATTAATAAGCCGGGACATCGCATTTACGCACAAAAATATACATAACTCGGCATCAGGCCAAGCTTCGGTCTTACATTGAAGCGACCAGCAACCACAAATACTGCAACAAGGTGATTGCGTAACTTTTCAAACATGCGTTAGGACATATCAACTGTTTCATTTACGCAAAACACGTGTTCGTATAGTTATGCAATCAGGATCTGCAGGTCTACATTGAGAACTGACTTTTATAGCAGCTAGCCCTCCAATAGCGGCGACCCCAAGGGCGTTAAAGATGGCGGAGCCAACGATGGTCCCGATACCCATGTCGGATTCCGTGATGAAGGTCGAAATCACATTCACGAAGAACTCGGGGGCCGAAGTTGCCACAGACATAAAGGTCGCTGCTGCCACATTCTGAAACATTTGCGTTCATTAAGTGTAACTGAATAGAAACGTCACGAGTCCAACAATTCGCCATACATATAATTGCGTAAATGTAAAAAATGTCAAGTTCGTAAACGATTTTGCTTTCATTGAAGAACGATATGCATGACAGGAGCTATGATCTAAGGAGCTTTAAAACAATTTAGATTCTAGTTACGTATATGCCACATTTTTATTAGCGAAACCATCTATTAACATGGCACTTTCTTTTTACGTTCATGTTTTTGATGGTAAACATTAGTCTTTGTTATTAAAATTAAAGATCAATTTGGAGCCTAAAGAACTATTACTATATAGTAATAGTTCTTTAGGCTCCAAATTGATCTTTAATTTACATATGTAATTACATATGTAAGGAATGTATCAGGCGCAAAAATTGCCTACCCCCTCCCGGCACGGGAAAGCATTTAATTTTTTTCCGTCTTTTATTGCCGACTGTATCTGTTCCCACAGTCATCAATTACTCGTTGAGACGATTCCAATGAGCCCAATCAAGACGGGCTTACCTGGTGTACCTACTTTAGGAGTTGCTATAATAATAATAATAATAATAATAATTCTTTATTTTCATAAGAAACACGTAGCATATGATGTAGAGGATGGAACCGCCCGGTAAGCAATAATTGCCTGTATTGGGAGGCACCGCTCTTCCATAGGTGCTATGACCTCCCCCTGTCTCCATTATCAGATCACTTCGGTGGTACCATTATATTGCACTGCCACCGAACTTACATAAGTATGCCCAATTGCAGCTCAATCGGTTAAGGATTGGTAACTGCTTTAAAATTCTATTTGAAGATTTGACATGAACAGACGAACACACTACTAACATATCAAGTTAATAAAAAGCTTGAAAAAAAAACGATAGATAAAATTCATTAACATTTTATACACATTCCCTTTGCACACACAATTATCCAGCTAGATGCCAAATGGTTTGTGTTAACCAGGGAGCGAAACTTTGGTGCCGGTGACATCATTATTACGCAAATTCACATATAGAATGATTTTATATAAACAACATTGCGACACTCCAATGATTATACGAAATTCCAATACAGTTGCTTCTTTTAAAATGTCCCTTAGAAAATTTCTAATAACCAAACAGAAATGTACTTGAATAGGCAACCTTCCACACGTACTGCCACACACACACACACACACACACACACACACACACACGCGCGCGCGCACGCACACACACACACACACACACACACACACACACACACACACACACACACACACACATATTGTGTACGAACCCTGTGTTTCTTCTTTTTCGCTATATTATCATCTTTATGTGTATTTGAGAATAAGCCTAAAAATGCAATATTCTGATTCCTGTTGTATAATGTTTGTTGATTATTTGTGTTTTTTTTTCTTTTTTCCTTTGTAAATCATTATTTTATATTATATGTCAGTGCCATCTAACCCACATAATGGCTTCACTGAAAATCAGCGTCACAAAGCGTGTCCTGTGATTCGCTTCGTGGCACCAAGCTGAGTGAAGACCCTTTGGCGCAATTATCTTAATTAAGCTCTGAATACTTTATTTTACTTTACTGTTTTTATTTTTGTGGTTTTATTCTGTGTCTGTATTTAGTTTAGCTTGTGTATTTCGATTTTTTGCGTTAATAAACTATTTTCTTCTTCTTCTTCTTCTATTAATAATGCAATAATGGTAACGTATTTTTTTAATGACTATTTATATTAAAAATAATGTACATATTAATATATTTTACTAAGTAAGTAATTGTAAAAATATCTTATTTTGGATAAATGAAAAACAGCTAATTAAATTTCGTGGGTGGTCGAAAAATAAGCAGAACGCTTAGAATCTAAACACAACATCACATCTTCTTATTTAAATACATACCTCCATAGGTACATATACTGTACATTCTGAACAAAGTCAATCTCGCATCTCCCGCCGTTTATAAAAATTGTGCATAATGCCTGTAATCGCAACTAGAACAAATATTGTTGTAAGTTAACCTTTCATCATCAAAATCGATTCCTTCAATAATCCAGATAAAAACACTCCGTATGTAGCTTGACGTCATACGTCTGTCATCGGCACCAAAGTTTCGCTCCCTGGTGTTAACCCACGGCTGGTGTGTCGCCTTTTTTGCTTCGCGAACTTGGCTGTCACACTGCTGTGTCTAAATTTAAAAACCACCTCTGTTTTATTTAACTGCTTCAATTAAATACAATGCGTCCGGTCCTCCATACACAGACACACACACACACACACACACACACACGTAGCGGAGGGGATTCCTGATTTAAATTGAAATATTTTTTATTGGGGTATGTAACTAAGTGGAACCTTTAATATATAGGTATAGCGATGTAGCGGATTGTTTTGCAAGGCCAAGAGAGGCCGTCCGTGGCCGGTTTTATGTAATTGAGGGTTGTTTGAAGGAAGTGATCTACGGCATCGATATTTTCCTGTTTTAATCAAAAATGCTCAATGGCTTAATACCTAGTGTTGAATGAATAAAAATAAAACATAGATTCTAAACATTCATTTTATACTTTAAAGTATTACTAGGTAAAAACTCAAGTGCTTTACATATTTTAATAGTATTATATAATTACTATTTACATTAACAGTTTATTCGTTTTGGAATCTAAAATCTAACATCGGAGATATTTATCGCAGGAAATTCATATAAGTGACTTCTTATCAAAGTTTGATCTGTTTAGTAAAAAGTGATAACTAATTGGCTTACCTGTGGTAATTTCAAATCCTCGCATATATTTTCCACGCAAGGTATGAAGTAGTCGTTACAAACTATGGCCAGCAGCGTGAAGGAATATATCCCGAAAATCGCGTACAGGAGGAAGGCTCCCGATCGCAACTGCTCGTCTACAAAGACAATCATAGGTTAACCATCTACAGCTTGCAAAAATACTAACACCTATAAAATAAAACGCTCATTTTAAAATGAATTTTCTTTCATATCCATTAAATTAGGGCGCTCGTGGCCCTGCGAGGTTAAGCAAAGTCGGCCGTGTTCAACTCTTGGATGGATGACCGCTTTGAGTGGTTACTGAGCGTTCCTGAGCATTAGAAGGCAAGTTAAGCCGTTGATCCCGGCTGATGTCTACAACAGAAGTCGTTAAGCCAAGTTAGAGGCCTTCGGGCAGCTTGAGAAATTCAAACTCTACATACGTTGCCTACTCACTTGACAACCCTAATCCCGATAAGATCTAGTTTTCCCTTCGATTGGAAGGTCAGATCATTAGGTAGCGAACCCCGGACATCATTCAGGATGCAACTGTACCTGGGATAACGCTAGGATGATGATCCAGTAAAATTATGTTAATTAAATCGGTATAAGCAAGCAATGATAATTATAAACTAGTCAATACTCGTAAGGTTAACATTAAATAACAATGCCGATTGTATGCCATACCAAGGTTGGCCCTGTAACAGAGGCAAATATTTAAAACGACGCTTCCTTAGAGCATCTGCAGTAACTCCCTGTGTCCTTTTTTTTCAAATCGCTGAAATTTCGGTCAAAGTTATGACCTCCACGTTGATACCGCGAGATCATAGCGCGCCAGTCGATGCAATTTTTTAAAGGGTAATGTCAAGTAGTTTTTGATTTCTTTGATTTAAAGGGTACCTTTTTTTGGTATTTTAAAATTATTCGGTATTTTTTATTGTGTTTTTAAAATAAATATTATCTATTAATATCACTCCGAAAGAATAAAAAAAATACACGTAAGCTATCTTTGAAGAAGAAAAAATAACATACCTAATATAAACTATTTTTCAACTGGGACTGCTCGGAAAAATAATTGCTCAATAGTGGACGGTTTAATTTATTGCTCCTGTTAGAAAGCCCACCCTGTATGAAAAAGTCCTAACAAGTATGGCATAGTAATCTCAAATACAATCGGTAAGTAAGTAAAATAACAATACGGAAGTAAACAATTGTACATTATTGCACAGGGCGGGAAAAAGCAATTCGTGGACAAAAGTTGATTTAGATTTTGCAGAGGCGTATACAGGGTGTGGCCTGAAATAGGAGCAAAAAATATAAAAGACGCTTCATTAGAGCATCTGCAGTAAACTCTTGTGTCCAAAAAAATCTTTTCTCAATTAGTTATGTTATGACCTGTAAGTAGTGGATCTCGGCACCACGAGATTATAGCGCGACAGTCACTGCTGATTTTGAGGTAGCATCTAGTTATGACTCATACTCGTAATCGTTGTTGCATTTTTTGTTTTACATGATATTTTTGGGATTTGTTAGTTTTATTGTCAATTCTTTATTGTTTTTTAAAATAAATAGTTATTGATATCGCTCCAGTAGGGCAAAAAAGTACACTTAAGCTATATTTGGGTAAAAAAAAAACAACTTATTTTTTTTAATTGAAACCGTTTGGAAATAATTGCTGGAGAGCTCAGTAGTGTACCGTTTAATTTTTTGCTTCTATTAAAGGCCACACCCGGTAGCTATAGTGCTTTTCTCAAACAATATGCAATGAAATTTGAAAACTATAAGATTGGAATTCCTTCCCAAATGAAATTCCTTAGAAAGTCATTAGGATTCAGTAATAAAAACACACGCTGCAGCAGCCGGATACCGCCACGGGGCCCGCCCCGGAAACAAAAAACGTTCGCTTTGCCGGCCTAGGCCTCCAATTTAGCACGAAATTCCATTATAGGCCGCTCGTTTTGCAGCACCCGATAAGTGATATTTCGCAGCCATAACTTAAGGCCTCGGTACACACATAAGAGACTCACATGCGAGTTTCATTACATTGCGCGTTACCGTGGTATAATGAGTTCAATCGATCTGTCAAACCGCGCAATGTAGTGAAACTCGCGTACGAGTCTTGTACGTGTGTAAATAAGGCTTTATTGAAGTTAATTCTTAGCAGGTTGGAGAAAGTAAACTTACCATCAAATATTCCATCGGGGAAACTCTCGATGGAGTTGGCATCGACGCACGCCGACTCCGCCAAGACATTATCAAAGAGTTCCGTCCTAGTTCGCAACCACGGCGTCCAGTGCCACGCGTCTCGCTCCTCCTCCAACTTCCTCGACAGTTCCTCCTTCATATAAATGATCTCCCCATTTTTATTCACTACCGCTAAGTACACTGATTCATTAGTGGCGTCTGAAAAGAAAACCGTCCATATTATATGTAAAATACCTATGTATACGAAATATATAGTAACCAGATGTCACTAAATATGTAGATATAGTAAACCATCAAATTATCCCAAAAAATATATTTGATACTTAAAAGCTTTCCTATATTTATGTAATTTTAATTGCTAAAAGTAAATTATAAGGTACGATCATTCCTATGTTCTAATAAACAATAAATTGTATGACAACTGTAAACAGGCAGTATTTCGCCACCAAAACAGCAAATTACTAATTTTTCCTCTTTAATTCCCGATGCGGAACGCAGTAGAGGAGTGTTAGGTACATGTTTAACATTTGAGTTATCGTAGCTCTAATGGCTGAACTGATTTGTATGCGTTTTTTTTTATTTGAAAGCAAGTTTTCCAGCGATGGTTTTAAACATGTTCTGAGGCGCCTCGGCGAGCCACTGGTCCCACCGTGAGCGAGTAAGCGACAAACTCATACAAAAACACTCACTTCTCGCCTACTCACCCACTCGTTATAGTATTAAATTCTACTCGTTTATCGCTCGTCGCCGGCGGTGGGACCGGATCCCGAGTCCGGTGCCTGCTAAACCGAATCAGGATAGGGGTCGGAAATTGTGCTTCCGTCTGGTGCAGATGGGGTTGGTGCGAAATATTCAAATCTATATCATAGACAAGTCATTATATTACTAGTGGGAGAATCAAAATGGATGGGATGTCCATACATTATTATACAGCTATTATTTTTTGTCATAAAACAACAAACTTGAAATAAGAACTAAATCGATCCCATTAACGATACATACAATATTGTTATAGTGGCCACAGATAACCATTTCGATCAATAATAACATGATTCATAACCATAAGCTTCAAACGACGCTAGTAGGTTAACGGTCAGTCCTTTATATTTATTATCTCAGATTTCAACAAGATAGCCGCGGGAATCTTGAATAGGGTTGCGCCTTGGCCAAGCGTGCAACATTTCACTTTGCCACAGACTAGGCAATCCGCTAGGCTCTAGGCGATAAACGAGCCGTCTGTGAGTTGGAAGATTTAACCCTTTTTAACCGACTTCAAAATTTCAAAAGAGGAGGTTATCAATTCGATTGTATGTTTTTTTTTATATATTTTTTTAATGTTTGTTACTCCATAACTCCGTCATTTCTTAACCGATTTGGAAAATTCTTTTTTTGATTGTAAGTATATATATCCAAGTTGGTCCCGTTTATGTCAAAACGCAGTTCTGATGATGGGATTCACGAGGAATTGAGGGAACTCCTCAAATCTTTAAGGCAAACATATAGTGATTTTTGTGTTTTTATCAACAAGTCAAGCATTTGCATCCAAAAATGTGACATTATTTGAAGTGGAACTGCTGATGATGATCAGAACAGAATTCTTCAACGACGAAAAGTTCACGTTTGGCGATTTGTTCTTCTAGCTGTGTTTGTTAAGCAAGTTCTATTATCACGATTAATTTTTGTCATGCTTGATTTCTGATGATGGGATCCATGAGGAATTGAGGGAACTCCTCAAATTTTAAAGGCAAACATATAGTGATGTTTGTGTTTTTATCAACAAATCGAGCATTATCATACAAAAATGTGACATTTGATGAAGTGGAACTGCTGATGATGATCAGAACAGAACTCTTCAACGACGAAAAGTTCACGTTTGGCAATTTGTCCTTCTAGCTGTGTTTGTTAAGCAAGTTCTATTTTCACGATTGATTTTTGTCATGCTCGAGTTCTGATGATGGGATCCATTAGGAATCGAGGGAACTCCTCAAATATGAAAGGCACAAAAATAGTGATTTTAGTATTTTCATGAACTAATCAAGCATTTTCATTCATAAAAGTGACATTTGATGAAGTGGAACTGCTGATGATGATCAGAACGGAACTCTTCAACGACGCGTAGTTCACGTTTGGCGATTTGTTCTCTTCGTTTTGTTTGTCAAGCAAGCAAGGTTTTTCCATGATTCCATGAGGAATTGAGGGTACTTAGTCTTCTACCATTATAAACATACTTATAGCCATTTTTATTTTATTGTATGGAATCTAAGAGTGCACCATCTAAGTATAATAATCTTTCACTGGCCTTCCCCATTGAAGTCGGTTTTTTTTTCTTAAAAATTATATTCATAAAAATTAACAGACCCTGTTAATTTCAATATGTTTTGTCTTTTTCGCACGAACACAAATGTCAAAGTGACAGATATAGACAACAGAATTTTGACGGTAGATGTTTCAGCTAAAATAGGTCCGATAGTCGTTCAAAATGAACAAGGGCATAAGACGTTGCGACGTTAGAGGATATCAGATGACTTACGCCATAGGGCACGTTTAAAGCCAGTTACAGTTTCTCATGATGTTTGAGAGTCGCACTCGGGTACCGCGTTTCCAAACACGGTAAATACCGTACTCCACACTAAACTGACGACCGTGTTTATACACGACAAGTTAACAATAGATTGTTGTGCCAAAAAAAGTTTTGTTTACAAGGGCTCTCTCGCGTTTGTAGTACGAGGAAATCAGCTCAGTTATCAGCTAATACAAACATGGATTTGACATGAAATCAGTCATTCTCAGTGATTAGGTGGTAGACTGGTAGATAAACGACACTACATCGTGGCGTTATTATTCTCTAATCAATTAATCGACATCCAGGCTTTATAAACGATATATAACAAAAACCGGCCATGTGCGTTTCAGGCCACGCGCAATGTAGGAGACATAGTTGTACACCCATGTTACATTATGTGGACTTAAAAGTTCTCAACTTATATTTTGTACTACGTGTTTAGACACAACATTATCTACTTAATGAATGGAAATTAAACGAAAGTTTCATTTTTAAAGTAATTTTCTAAAGTTCGGCTTTTACTCTTTAGTTTAACTAGTAAATAATGTGATGGTTTTTCTTTTAAATTAATTATATATTACTAATACTTTTTTCACATAGCATTTAAGTACACCAGTAACAACCTTTGTTAGCTAAACGGTCGCTACTGGGAACAACCGTTTTGCGGGCAAAGGTGGGGGGACACTTGACCTTAACCAAAATTATTTTATCACATTAGTGGGAGAGAAAAATGCATCTCCACTGTACTTTATCGAAATAAATTACATTCATGTCAGAAAAATACTTACTAAATTCTTCTATGGCCGAGGTTTGTGATACGAAAACATAAAGAAGTGTCGCAAGAACCTTGAGACCGGGCATCTTGGAAACCACACGGCCCCGCCGCGCCGCCGCTGCGTTTCTGGTACTATTAACAAACATACGCTATTACTACATTATTCATCATAATTAAACCAAAACTAGCCTACTGGTGTTTAGGGCAGTAGAGAAAGGAACTCGCCTTGTTTAGCGGTAATATTTTTTGCATCTTCTGACCTTTGATCCAGCCATCTAGCGACGGCGAGGCTCTCGTGACACGTTGGTATACAAGGTATTGTACCGTTTGTTACTATTCGAATACTTTCTTTTGTTTATGTGGCAAAGTAAAAGATATAAATTCACCAAATCTGGCAGACACGAATTGGATAGTGAATGTAGGTATATGTGATTATGCTATAGTAGATTGATGGTTGATTGTGACTATGATAATATGTCGCACTAAGCACTATTTATATGCTATACCTAGATATGTCGTAGTGTCGCATCGTGGCGAACGTAATGTAATTAAGGGCACACAAAATACTCAATACGAAATGGGTTCGATTGCAATACGTGCAGTAACATAGACCACTGCAACGTTGTACATATGTATTTGCGGGCAACTGATAGTCACCAACATGTAGGGTACCCAGATGTTCCGCATTTTTTGAGACATTCCAATTTTCATCGTTGACATTTGACCATGTCTCGCAATTCAATGAGCCCAATCCGGGACTGAAAATTGCCCCTAATTTAGAGCAATTAGTACCAAAAATCAATAGAATTTCCTACTTACGTACTTACCTAAATGGAATAATCTGGTTGATTGTTATGTATTTCAAGTTAAAGTTTGTTTTAAATCCAAGTTTTTAATTTATGATGTTCCTTTGGTTTGTTCGTTACCTAAAGCTGATTGTTCCGTATTTTATTACAAAGAGTTAAGAAACGTTAACTTTAAGACAATAATTACCAGCTCCCTGCCGAGGTTTTCCTGGGGACTACGGTATGGGTTTCTTCAAGAAAGGAGTGTATAAATTGTTGAAGGGGCGGCAACGCACATGTGACACCAGCGATAACCGCTTACCATCAGGCGGGCCGTACGTTTGTTTGCCACCGACATGGTAACAAAAATACATTAATTAAAGTTATGTCCCGAAACTTTAAACCTGTTGTCCTGAAAATTAGGAAATTGGAACTGATAACCCTACTACATGCAGCGATTTATTGGCCAATGTATTATTTTTTACCTAAGGTCGCAGTGCTCGAAACTAACCCAACACTTGGTTGGCACTTTCAGTTTTCTTTCATAATACCAGAGGTGAATAATAGGCGTCAACTATTGGACATTAAGGTGTCGGGCAATGGGATGTTTACCTTATACTCGTAATATGGCTCGCAAATCGGCATTTGGATTTAAATATTCGGTCGCACCTTGTGCACTATAACTGGCCTTGACTATTGAATGTGTGTTATAGAGCTTGATTTGAGTTTTCTGGAAATGGCGCTTATAGTCCAGGAGTTGGAGGCTGTAGATTGTTTCCTTTTACCTATTTAAGGGGATGCTTACATTAATTTTTACCACACGGTAACTTTTGTAGTAATTAAGTTGTTGATGAAATGAAGTTCTTAACTAAATATGTATTTATAAATCCATTAAAATACCTAATCATCCATTGTTAATTTTGTCAACGATATAAAATTCGCAAACTTAAGAACGACGGTTATTAAAAAGTGACTCTAAGTATGAATGTCATTGGAATGCACCTTATCTCTGTTATCAGTTATTTACTTATTTACGGCCATTTATCTGTCTACCCAACGTTTTGGGAAGCACTTAAAAGGCTGCTAGTAATCTAAATCCAGGTGATTTGTCATTTGATTAATGTAATTTAGCCACAGAACATTGTAGCCAAGTGTATTTTTGCAGCAATATAGTGGCTGATAACTGTACAGCCAGTCTAGTGTAATTGTTTATTAATAAATATATCTGAAACTGGTGGTATTTCTATGGATGGCTACGCTTTACTGCCTTAATTGATAGAAGAAGGCGTCCGCAGCCTATCGCTGCTATGTTATCTCTCTCCGTCATTCCGATTTTTAAAGACAGGTGGGCCTGTGTACAATCCTGTAGAGAAGTTCGTATATGGAGATTCTTTTTTCAGATAAGTTTAGTAAGAATGTTTATTAATATATTGAATTTGGGTGTACATCCGCTACACTCGTTTTTCAGCTATGACATGATTAATTTTTTGCATATTTTTCTTAAAAATAAAAGATTTTTCGTCCGAAACCTATCTAGTCGAGTATCAAAAGAAAGGGCTCTATGAACTTATTCCAGAAATATAACACACTATTTTAGCCAGTGATTTTATAAAAAAATATACATTGACGAAACACACCCCCTCCTCCTGACAGGAAACGGCTGAATGAATTTTAGTTCTTAGTTTTGCGCGG
The DNA here is from genome assembly GCA_905163555.1 of Notocelia uddmanniana. Lineage (NCBI taxonomy): Eukaryota > Metazoa > Arthropoda > Insecta > Lepidoptera > Tortricidae > Notocelia > Notocelia uddmanniana. The sequence goes on from LR991052.1 coordinate 57,017,441, forward strand.
GAACTAGAACCGCAAGTGAAGTCATGAATCGCAGCGCGCCTAATAGCACAAGACTGGCACGCAAAGAAAATACTCGTCTTTTGCTCAGTGTTCTAATTTTAAAAAGACGGATAGTCCATCTTGCGCGCGGTCGTATGCTAGCCGTGCAGATTTTAAGAGGAGATACGGGCTGGCACGCGGCCTATACTAAAACCTGCAATTCGGGTCGCGGTAGTCCCCTATTACCTCCGCCAAAACCTAGGTATCTAAAAAAAAATATACATCTGTAAAATGTTTTACTATATTTTTTGCGTACGTTTGTGTGTTTGTGTGTGTCTAGACTATATACGCTTTAAACACACACACACACGTTTTAAACGCCACCACCACCACATCAGCCCTAGGACGTCCTCTGGTGGACATAGGCCTCCCCCAATTTCATGGGGGGTTAGTGCTATAATCGCCACGCTTGGCATGCGGGTTGGCGATCGCAGTATCTCCACCGCACTCTAGGAATGCTGCTGCCCATTCCCCGGTGGTCTTGGTCGTAGTTTAAGGACATACCCGGGACCGGTCCGGTTTTAAACGCATAACTAGTTAATTAAAATAAATATGTTATAAATTAAAACAAAACGAACGAGCATCGTTAAACTCTTCACTAACTTATGTTAGAGAAGTTTACGTATGTTTAAATTTGGCAAAGGACTACCGCAGCTTCAATTTCAAGTTTTTGCGTGAACGCCCGAGCTTCCTCTTACTGCTCATTGATTGGCGTCCTTTGTAAATCGCCTGTGTTTATCATTGTTATAATATTAATTATTATAAATACGCGCTCGATTTGTTGCGCTAGCTCAGTGGTCGTGGAAAGGAGAATGCGAAACACATGTAATCAAATTACATTGCGAAAAATGCGAAAATGACAAGCAAAAATATGAAACAGTTATACGATTAACGATTACGTATAGTTCGCTAAATAGATTATTGATATACCACAGCATACTTTGCCTAAAAATATCACTAAACTAGACATCACGTCATTAATTAAGATAAGATGTTCTATAAGGTAAGGTACGGTATAATATAAAAATAAAATAATTTACGAACTTAAATAATTAAACTAAGTTACTCAATCTCAAACTTAAAATCACGAGGTCAATTAGGTTTACGACTACTGCCGAATCGGAGTCAGATTTGTATTTTTTACGCACGTTCGCGTCCGTGAAAGCAAGCAGGCGTAACAAATATTTACAAAATATACTCCCTGATCTCAACCCCGATAACTAGGTACAGAATGGTCCACTACCTATCGATCTGTAATTTAATAGTTAATGTTGAGTAGTTAAAGACTTACAGTTCCGGAGATCTATTGCAGTTCGTCCCTTCACAAACCAAACACAGGACAATGTATTTTGAGGGTTCGTCTCCATGCTCATTAAGCTAATATGTAAGAACGAACGCACCAAATACATTTAACAATTAAATTGGAATGCGAATGTTTTGAATTTAATTGAGCACAATTTTCCGTCACGCCAAGAGAGGAAAAACGTGTATCTTCTTAATATATACCTAATCAATGTGAAATTGCTTTCCTTATTATTTACAACAGAACAATTAAAATTAACGCATTCCTTCCTTGTTCTATGGTGAAGCGCTGGTGAGTCACATTTACATATTTACATCCTCATTATCTGTAAACAGTCAAAGTGGATGAAATGTTGACTGTCATTCTCGGATATGTGCTCAGCAGTGTACGTACCAATTTCACTGTATAGCCCATTCGATCAGATTTATGACTATGAGGGAGACAATTAAGTTCAGAATTAATATTCTTACTTATGACGCTCAAATATAAGTATTATGGCAAAAATACGTAACATTTAAAAATATTAACCCTAATTAGTTGTTGATATCACAAGATCACAGATTATGCATTAATTACCGTGCACCGTATATATACTGGTAACTGTAAAGGACGATAAAAGATAATAACATAAAAATAACAGATAACAGATAAATAATAAAAACCGATCAAGTATGAGTCAATCGTACATAAATCAAGTCCTAAATTAAAGTAAATATAAATGTATGTATGTAGGCAAGTACTTTATTGTACGCAAAACACAGGTAAAATACAGAGGTTCAGTTATATCGGTACAAAGGCGAACTTATCAGTAACTGTAAGGGATCTCTTCCAAATATCCTTTGATAAAAAATATACTTGTACCTATTTACTCGTATAAAGTCATGCTACTAGTAAACGAGCAAATATTTGTAACCGGTTTCTCGAAAACTACTAAAATGGTCTTTTACTAATTAACACTGCTGGGGTTAACGCCGATCGTTCACCCGAGGTCTCATTTCCGGAAAAAAACACTCACAAGCAAATCCCGGTCTTCCAGATTCCACAAAACGACGATACATTATTTATTACATGCATACGAGTATATACACGTATATGATATATGTATGACCGAAAATCCTAGATTTTATAGTCGTGTTCATCGCATCAATAAAAAATTACCCATACTGGATTGCTGCCCGGGACTGCAATCAACTAGCAAACACGTTTTTCCTTGATCATTCTGGTTAACGAAAGTAAAACTCTGTCCGTTTACGAGTATGTATCTACCTTACCAGACTATCTTACACAAACCACTTGACCGATTTGGATAATTTAGTGTGAAAGTAATTTGATCCCTGGTACCTTTACTAGGGGTCAATCGCACTTACAAGTTATGGGTTATTCTCCAGAATAAAAATGCTACTACATAAGGATGTGTATTATCTCATGTAAAAATGCAAAAAATCATGCTACTACATCCTTATGTAGTAGCATTATTTTTATACAAATAGTGTTTAAGTCAATGATCACTAATAATTATGGTTCGCTATCAAGTCAACAGGCATTAATACATTTCAATAAATTATAAGCATTTTTTTTTCAATTGATATAATCCATTCAGAAATCAGAAGGTCAGAACCGCTTTCAGAAAATGTTCCAAACACAAGTTAAAGTATTTACACTTTAACATCAGTCAACAGTTCCCGCAAAATGATACGATTTACTCGTACTAACGATTATAAAATGAATTCAATAGCATTTGACTGCTTCATAAAATGTATTTTGAATACTTGGCATTCTTATTGTTTCCTCTTTCTTTTTTACTATTTCATAGATAGCATAAGAGACACACTGAATGATATAATTAATGCATTACCGTATTTTTAGTAAGCGAAGAGACTCAGATCCCAGATCAGGTTTAGTGGGACAGAAGTTAATTATTACGAGTATATTGTCCCTCTTTTTCTATAAATAAAATATAAAAAAAACTCGTGTGAAGCCACCATTTTCAAGCTGTAACATTAACGCCAAAGTATCTCGCCTGTGATGGGTGGCTTGCAACCCTTGGTGAACAACCTACTATTCTGTATATGCTATACGTTTGCTTGCGAAACGATAAAATTAAAATATATTTTCATATTTAAAGCTCCTCCGATACGGTCCCTTGATCGAAAACCTAATTTAACCTTATTCGTGTAATTGAATCATAAATTGCTATATGAACTTATTTAAACAAGGATTGGCCGCTGAGCAAAACGGCTGAGACAGTGGCAGAGATGAATTCGGCTTTTTTTTGCCGTGCGGTCAAAAAACAACAAATTACAAAAGAAAAGGCCTGCAAAAGAAGGTATAACATTTTTTGTTCAAGAAACCTAAAAGTAAAAAATTACAGCATTTGAAAAGGGAGCGTTTTTAATTGTTGTTTTTTTTTTCATCTTTTAAAAGGAAGTTGTCAAAAAGGTGTTTATATAACTAAACTAAATTTTCTACATAAGTAATGCTTTTTATTTCAAGTTTCTTATTTAAATAGTACAGAAGCAATCGTCACGTTTATGAGTGTTATACCTTCTTTTGCAGGCCAGTGTAGTTAATATAATTATCGGGTTGAGTTTGTATTAATACTGAGCATATATTCCCTATGTTTTAACCTTCCTCGAGTGTATAGTCTTAACACAAAAACTGCTGATACAGCGAAAAAATGACGAACTAACTTTCGGTAATTTAATGCCCATAAAATGGTTACATCCAAGATCAAAAAATTTCATGTAGGACCTACGTTACGATAATCCTTCGGCAGCGGTTTAGCGAGTACAACGTCTTAATTGTTCTGGCAAGACATATCCACAGATACAACTGCATGTAAACCTGCCTAATTTCAAGCCATTTGCTATACCAAAACTATTAGAAGGTACATCTCAGAATTAGCCAGCAGGTACTTAAATTAATGAAACAAATACAGACAAATCGCCATTGCTCCATCTTAGGATCACAACAAGTCATTAACCCAATTGTTGCGAGATATTTACTATTTACCCTCTTTCAGACATTGGCACAATTATCAGATAATGAAACAATTAGTTGTATTGTACTCACCTTATTTATTTAAACAGGTGCATAAGTCTTACGAGCAGCATTAATTATTACGTTATCGATTTACACTGTGCAGTCCTCTGGAATCATTCACGGCACTGAAAGACAGATATGAACGCAAGGGGTTTTTAAACAGATAATCTTATTTGATAAGACTCCCTCGTAATGATTAGTACATCCAATTACATCGCACACGTCTGTTAAAGTTCACGGGAGGACTATCAATGAACGTAAGTGAATATAAACATTTTCGAAGTGATTTTTATAAGGATGCAGGTATGAGTGCGGATGCACACTAATCTTCTTGTATATTACCGCCATCTTAGACGAACGCCTGTGTGGGTTTAAGTGTGTCTTTTGTGTTTCTTATTACAACAATTTGCCTTACTTTAACTCAGTAAAGGGACAGGAACAATATCCTTTGAGAGGTAATGTTTCACTTTCCATTAACATCTATTCATCATTGTCAAGTTTGTGACGAACATGTTGTGCACGGTATATTCGATATACGTATACATAACTTAAAGGTATTCTAAATAATCGTTCAGAATACCTATAAGTTAATTTCATCAAGTGCTACCTACTAATTAAAAGTCACAACAGAACAAGCAAATCACAACAAATCCAAACATTATCTAGGTACTTTTTACTACGTAATTAACCGTACCTGCAATCATAGATTTTACTTCCAATCAAAGATTTACATTAGCCCTAAGTATGTGCGCTGTACTGTATTGATCACATCGATATATTCTATCTGATATCGCCTTTGATGTCAAAAAAAAACCGACTCATAAACGATCCGATATGTAAAGTATACGTAAAAGGTTGAATAGAATAAAAAAGTCGAAAAAAAAATACCTACATATAAGCCAACAGCCTCCTGAGTGTTGTGCTGGACAAGTTCGACTGCCCTGTGGTGAGGCACTGGAACTTCGTTCACATGGGTGATAGGGCTAAAATGTTTAACATTAAATAGTAATGATAAGTAATTAATATTGTTATTCATTTCTTTTGTTATTCATTTCTTTTGTTATTATTGGGTGATGTATAATTATTATCGACTTACTAACTCCTAGAGTTTTAAGCCTAGTGTACTAACGTTTATATGGTCCTGAGTCTGAGATAAATAATAATATTTATCGAAATTTGGCCTTTTGCCGGCCTGTTTAGCCTAGTTGGTAGTGACACTGCCTTCAAAGCTAATAATAATTACGTAAGGGCATTTGTTTCTGTGCTGAGCAGAAACATTTGTTCAATTATCAAACGAGCTGTTTTTGCTGTCCTAGGACAATTGAATTCCAAGTTCATTAAAAATAGCATATTGTTACGTTTAAATTTGTATTTTCTTTAGGAGTATAATCATCGAAATATTATAAGTATGGAAGCATAACCGTCGCTCAAAACCGGTGCCACAAAATCTAGTGCCAAAGGCGGAGCTTACGTTTCCAGTGACGTTTCAGTGCCCGATCGCAATTCAGTCAACTATCCGACGTAGAGTCGAACGGTTGACATTGTGTCAAATGAAAATAATTAAATTTTAATAGTTCCTGGCAACAGATATTATTTTATAAGTGTTGACCAGCACTATTAATTGGTGGATAAGCCACACGAATGGCAAGCTGGAAGATATTTCTTTTCATTATTTAAATATTCAATTTACATAAATCCCATACATTTGTGTGATGGATGACGCTATGCAATATATGTTTCGGAAAGAGTATATAGAATATAAATAAAATCGTACAGATAAGTACGTTCTCGATATTAGTTAATAACATCTTAAGATATGCACAACGAAAAATTGGTGTACAAAAAACGCATTTAGTGAAAGTTGATTTTACTCGGACAAGAAAAAAGAAAAGATGAGGCGATACATGAAATTGAACACTGTCGACGATTATATAGTAATTTGGTCTAAAACCACAGCATGTTCGCCTTTTTTTATACAACGACGGTGGCAAACAAGCTTACGACCTGCCTGATGGTAAGCAGACACCGTCGCCTACGGACGCTTCCGACTCCAAAATAATCACAAGCACTTTGCCTACCCTTTATTAACATGAGGATTCGGTGTATCAACAGCTAGAGACATAATGCAAACTCGCTCACAATAATCACAGCACGCTCTCATCACAGCGTATCCTCGGGAGCTCCGGCGACCTTACTCACCCCCGCCTTTTCTCACTGACGGACAAGCAATAATATTGGTCAAATCGTTTCGAAGAAATCGAAAAATGCCTGGAGGGCTCTTCCTCCTTTTTGTCATGGATAAATAATTAGGATGAAAATAAATTAACTTTTATCTTAGTACGGATGTGTTTTGATTAAATTTTGGTCAATCAACCCAATCATGATTTACCAAAATTTCCCGGACCTAAATCAAGTTTAAGATTTCATTTGCACAACTGCTTGATATTTCACGGTGAGGTTTAGTATATAGTATAGATGTTTATTGATAGTATGAGGAGCCTATTATTCCAAGAACTACTAGCAGATGAAGCAGGTGAGACCTAAGGTGAAATTATACCGCGAGACACAATGTACTGATAGCACGATCGTGTTTGCGTCCACTTATCATCCACTTCCTAGATTCACTAGCCAGCTTTTTTTTCTTACTTTCGTTATGAAGGCGATCGTGCTAGCTATACACTATTTCGCCGCCTATCTTAGTCGCCTGTGTTTGGGGCGATAGACGTTCCATCTTGACGGTATACTTTAGGAGAGCGGTGGGTTTATTAGTGGTTTTACTGGTTAATTTTATCAAACTATTAATACTCAAATCCAATTTTAGAATACGTCCTTTGATAAATATAAATTAAATATATAAGATTAAAAGAAGATACAAGAAGGGTCATTTAGTAGTACACCATCCATGTCAAAAGTAGGCGTATTTATATCAAGTTCAAGAAGACTGTATTGAACTAATTAATGACAAATAAAAATCACGTGTCAAATGTATTCTAACCAGTCACGGCACATGTAACTTTTTTTATAGGTGAAATAGTATAAAACCTTTGTGAAAATATAGTCTACTTAAACTATTTTGAATATTTGATTGGCCAATGATACATAAGACGTTTTAGTTTCAAAATCGTGAAATTTGACCACATTTCGACGTCAGTTTTGTTAGACGTTACTCTTCTATACTTATTATATTTCGATGAGTATAATGTACTAAAACATATATTTAACTTGTAAAGTCAGCCTAAAATCAGAGAAATCTACTTCTTTTTCCGTGTCTCACTTGCGGATTTACTCAAACAAAATTTCATAACTATGGACATACGAGTAAGCAACGTATACCTAATTAAGCTATACCCTTGTAAAGAACATTATACGTAATTAGCGCATTGATGGAAATTAAATGAAAATTAATGCTTTTTCTTTATTCATGAAACCTCCCTAAATCAGGCTTGTCTATCGGCCTACGATTATTAATATTATTATTTACTTTACGATACAACAATACGTTAACGTGTTTACAATAGGTACTTGGAAATATACTCGTCAAGAAGGACAAACTCTTTCAAACCAGAAGATAACGAAAACAAACTGATGTAAATCCCCTTTTCTGTGTTTCTTTGCCGTAGCATTACAGCCGCCGTAAATTAAATTGTCTATTTCGTTTACTCTACAATACCGGTCATAGATTATTACGTCTGTCCAGTTTGTTGTATCCTTTCATATAAAATGTATAAACAGAAATGTAGGAAACACGCTTATGTATGTATGTATGAGTATTTGGAGTGTGTTTGTTTGTAGAAAATATTGGGTTCAGAACATTCAACAATTCGCACTAGACGTGCAATTCCGCAAACGTATTCAGATACTTGACTCAAAAAACAATTAGCACTTTGATGCTGTATGTGAATATGAAGCGAACTTGTTCCATAGTAAGCTCAATAAGGCTTGTGATATTTATGGGTACTAGACGACAATATATTTAATAAATATTGTATAGAAATAGAAAACATCTAAATCTCAGGAACAAATGTCTCTGCTCACCACAGAAACAAGTGCTCTTACCGGGATTCGAACCTGGGACCTCTAGCTTCGGAGACAGTGACACTACCAACTAAATTAAACAGGCCGACAAACATAGTGAAGCAGATCCGCTTATATGCTGAATGATTTCTGTACATCTGAACCACTCTCACTAATGTACAAATCAGTAAGGTTGAGAGAGACAGATAGTGATATCTGACATGTCTTCACCTGTCTATGTCTCCATTTTCATAACTGCAAATTGTACTGAGCTGATGTTTGTGACGTTTTGGAGACAATTCGTTAACAGCCGAAAATGATCGTACTACCTGTCCTGTTCTAACTCATCTTGGTTTAGTTAACCATAAGGATTGAAGAGAGAAGAGATTGAAGGATTTTAGTACCTAATTCCCAAAAACAACTATACGATCTTGTTTTATAATATGGGTTTAATAATATGTCGTTTTCTTTTGATAGAGTTTAACCCCCGACTTGGAATGCAAAAGAGTTACAAGTTTAACATGTGTATCTGTGTATGTGTGTGTCTATCTGTGGCATCGTAGCTCTTAAACGGGTGAACCAGGTTTTCCAGTGATGGTTCATAGACGTGTTTTATCAAAATAGGTTGAGCCGTTTTTGAAATATTGACATTTAAATGAAAATTTCTTGGGTTTTACTACTTTTCAAGTTGTTAGTTATTGATTGAACTAGTCGTTTTGGAGCCCCATAGTTTTACAAAATTGGCAATAGGCTTTTTCTCAGACATTTCCCAATGACTGTTTTCAAACATTTTCCAATGACTCGGTTCTTAATTTAAAGTACGGTTAAATGTTAAAAAAAAACACTGTTCCAAATCAAATTTATCTTATATTATTAATATATAAGGGGGGTAAAAAAAGGGATGAAAGTTTGTATGGCAAAAGTAAATTTTTTGGACTTAGAAACTTTAAATTGCGTGTATAGGCTCTCTGTTTAAATATATTTTAATTACTTGGTGTACATATAAGAAATGACCAAAGGCATTGGATTTATATTTATTTACTTTAGAAGCTGAGAGCGCTCAATACAAATCTTTCGATTCCGTCATACAAAGTCATGACGCCGTTCACTATCCCGTGGACTTCTTAAATAGTTTAAACCCTTCTAGCCTTCCACCTCGCATACTAAATGTTAAAGTTGGAGCACCTTTTATGTTATTAAGGAATCTTAGACCGCCTAAATAATGTAATGGAACTAGATTACGAGTACAAATAAAAACTCTCCATAAAAACGTTACCGAAGCTACAGTAATCACAGGTAGCGCTCGAGGTGAAATAGTGTATATTACTAGAATACCGATAATATTCCATCAGACTACCCGTTCCGAGTTCAAAAGAACACAATTCCCTCTTAAGTTATGCTTCGCAAGGACAGACACGGAAAACGGCAGGGATTGATTTAAGAGAAGACTGTTTCTCTCACGGTCAATTTTACGTGGCATGTTCTAGGGTGAGTTCTGCCAGTAGTCTGGTCATCTTAGCCCCAAAAGGAAATGCCGCCAATGTTGTTTATAAAGAGGTGTTACGCGAAGGTGACCAGCTTATGTTTTTGTTTCTTTTCCTGTTTTCTGCGCCGTGACTACGTCCACGTGAATTTTTCCCTTTTGTGTCAAACAAATTTGCATTCCCTGTTTCGTTATGGTTAACTGGCAACAATATTTTCTTAGTGTTTTTTTTCATGTCTCATAAAAATTATGTGTGCCAAACTTCTATAATAATTTAATCTTTCATCGCTCTCATTTTAGCCCGTAGACTAAAATAAGATTCGCTTGAAGTCGCTTATGTGCCTTAAGTTTAGGCTGATCCGCAATTCAGCACATTTTAGGTTGTGTTTTTTTTGCTATGTTTTAAAACACGGCATTTCAAACGATAGCGTTTTGAAATGCCGCGGTACCGTCTAGAAAATTTCATTTTGCCCGGTGTCGGGAACTCCACCTGTCTCCTCTTTTAATAGTCTAGCATCAGGCCTTAAAAATGTTGCCTATTAACAGCATCGGCAACTGATATAAAAAAGTTAACCTAATTTATAAAATTTGTTATTACCTAAAATCTACGCCAACGAAGTCGCGGGAGGCCGCTACTTATCAAATGTAGCTATTTTCTCGTCGGTATTAAAAATGAGTAAAATAATTAATATTCGGTTTGGGTTTAAAGAATTTATTCTCATAAGAACAAAAATAAATATTCACTTAAATGAGAACTTACAAGCTACGAGGGGTGTTCAATATTTTTTTATTTATATATTTATTTCCATCTTTACAATTATCATTACAGGCTAGACCCAATGCGATAATTTTGCACAACACCTTAAAACTAATTATTTACAATAACTTATTTTGAATAACGCCATCCTTGTAAATTCACCCAGTGTACAGAAGAAAAGATCTAGATCAGTCCCTATGATGTTCATGTCAGAGTGCGAAGCGCGCGCGTCATTGGCGCCTCACGCAGCAGCTGCGTGCGCGCGTGCGGCACCGACAGCAGCGGCGGCCGCCGCCGGCGCCCCACACCGCGAGGAACGCATATACCAACCCTCCCGAATATCTCCGCATTGTATATCTTTCCTCGAATTATTTTAAAGATATAGGTAGTGAGTGCGAGGTCCCTTCTTACTTTAAGCTCCGTATATCCGACCATACCCAAAATAAACAATGTAGGGTACCTCAAAGGATATAAAGGGTACACACCATATATTGCCATTATTGCCTCATATACATATACCTAATATATTTATTTTGTATTCGCTCCAACATGAGAGTGTACTTAGCTTCGTGAGGAGCCCATATTTCCGCATTGCATTCTAACTGACTCCTCACTAAGGCGTTGTACAATGCAGCTATGGCATTCATATTCGTGAATCCTTTTACCGTCCTTAGCACAAAACCTAAGATTTGTGTAAGTAAGCTTTTTTACAAATATTAGTAATATAGTTGCGAAAAGTTAACTCCATAGTAAATTTAACTCCCAGATCCCTCAGTTCTGTTACCCTAACGATTTTATTCTCATCTACCATATAGTTATGTTGCATAGGAGTGCGAGCTCACGAAAACGTAATTACCATACACTTTGATGTGTTAAACTGTAAATGGTTAACTTTACTCCAGCGTACCGCCCTGTCTATATCATCCTGCAACCTCTCACAGTCTCCCACACTGTTTACCGCAAGACATAAATTAAGGTCATCTGCAAATAATAAGCATTTCGCGTGTTTTATCGTTTCCAGCAAGTCATTTATCATTAATAGAAATTATTAACCAAGATTACTACTATTCTGACTTACCCCAGATTTAGTGAAATATGGCCTTGACCGGTGCCCTCCATACTCTACAAACTGCTGTCTATCTTTCATGAAATTCGATAAAAAATTGAGTAAGTGTGGGGTGAAGCCAAAGCCCGCCATTTTGTTTAGTAAGGTGTCGACTAAGTCAAAGGCTTTTCTTAAATCAAAGTATGCTGTATCGGTCTTTCCCCCACTACAGGCATTAAATCGGCTACGTAAGTAAGGAGATTACTAGCTCTACTTCTGGCCGGGCGAAATCCGTGCTGCGCCTCTGTCAGCTGCGATTTTACCTGCTCATAAATACTTTTCTGGATAGCCGCTTAAAATACCTTCCCCGGTGTCGACAGTACCGCTACCGGTCGGTATTCCTCCATCGTAGTCCCTGTCCCACCCTTGGGTACTGTACCGCTACCATGAGATGCTATTGAAAATATATATTACGTTACTACAGTCGCTACCGAATAAACGCGTTTCGAGTAGATTTCGATTGTGCTCGTACCATGAGTCAACCGCACGTTCACTGCGCCCGTCAGACGCTAACGTAATATTCGCTAGCTACTAACGTTTTGTAGCGGTTGCCGTAGATCAGTACCATGAGTCACCAATTTGACAGTCGCTATCGAAAAATACCGTATCGACTGTAGTAAACTATTTCACTAGCAAATTGGAGCGTGAAAGCTTATTAGAGATCTTGTTTCATAAATGTTTGTAATAATTATTTATCTAAATAATATCGGCCAGGCATTATTTTGTGTGGAATATGTTAGCGACGGCTGCGTAAGAAGATGAACGACAAATAACAGAGACAAATTCAGGCTGATATGAGTAATAAATAAAAAAATCCACTTCAACATATTATAAAATGATATTGGGATTTATATATAATCTATGTAGATCTAAACACATGAAGACTACATCACTCAGTTTATAGGTATGGCAATAATAACCAAAAATAACCAAAGCAAATACAAGATTCACTAACACTTGACCTTGTGCTACTGTTCTACGACATTTTAAATTAGCAGGTTTATTTCTATACTTTGAAAGGAAGCCTTGGGTACTTAGCCTTTTGTCCAATATCGTCCTTGCTCTGTCTTTTCAGTATAGTTAGAAAGAGAGCTTTGTAGGCTGTGAAGTTAGGCACGTCACTCCGATCGTAACGTAAACTGCTCGATGAATCGAGTTAACGTTACCTCATAGCGGCTACAACTCGGAATGACCTCGATGTGCTGGCTATCAACGAGTCGTGGTTAAAAGCAGGAGAGGAGGGAAAGGCGCCGATACTTCCTGGGTACAAATTACGCCATATTCCTAGGCCACAAGGCACAAGATCCCGTGGAGGAGGCGTGGAATTTTATATTAAACGTCATGTCAACGCAAGCACATTTTTTTTTAACGGTGTGGAAACGCGTTTTAAGCATACCCTCCGGGGCTAGGGACGCCCATGATGGGGGGTTATGTGGGACTCTCCCCCCAGAAGGAGGGGCATACCCACTAAAAACACGCCGGCGATTCTCCGCTTTGCCGTTCCTGGGGGCGCCATGGGGTGGCGAACATTCTACCACGACGCCCCCCGGCTGCCCTGGTTCCGTCCAGGGCTACCTCGCCAGAGGTGGGAGGGATCGGAATACGCAACGATCCCTCCCCCAACTGTGTGGAGTCTTAACTGTTGTCGTGGGCCCCTCCCCCACGAACTCCACTAGGGGTTTTGGCGGGCAGCATACTGCGCCCGCCTCCTCTCCCTCCGTCTGCGCCGGATCGGGAGCGCATCTGCCCTATCTTCGCGCTCCCGTTCCGAGGCCTCCTTCTGCGCGATGACTGTTTCGCAGAAGGAGGCCACTGCCTCCCACGATCTCTCGCTTCTCAGCATGGCTGCCACGACGCTGGGAAGTGAGAGGTCTCCTCCTCCGAGTGCGTCGACCAGGGTGCGGCGTTCCCCAACCCAACGATTGCACGCCTCTAGGGTGTGCTGGGCGGTGTCGTCTGGGTCACCGCACTCATGGCAGGCCGGACAGGTCTCTCTCCCGATTTGGTGCAAGTAATGACCGAAGCATCCGTGTCCGGTCATTACCTGCGCCAGCCTAAACCCAACTGCGCCGTGCGCCCTCTCCAGCCAGTGGTCGAACGACGGGAGGAGTGCCCCCATGGTGCGGACTCCATAGGGAGAGTCCCCTAGGTCGTTCTTCCACCGGTCCCTCATTCTGCGCTCCGCCTGGCGGCGCTCCTCCCTCAGCTCTTCGGGTGCGGGGAACTCGTTTAGGGCCCTGCGCCTGACCCGCTCCCTGTGTGCCTCTGCAAGCACCTGGGCGTCCAGTTCCCAGGGCAGGGTGCCCGCTAAGGCGCACGCCGCCGCCCACGCTACCGTGCAATAGGCCCTCACTATGCGGCTGGCCACTATTCTTTGCGGCCTTCGGAGATGGCCCCTGTTGGTTGCATTTAACCGATCAGCCCAGATCGGCGCACCATATAGGGCCATGCTTCGGGCCACCCCAGCGTATAGGCGGCGACACGCCACGCTGGGTCCCCCTATGTTGGGCAGTAACCTGCCGAGCGCAGACGCCGCCGCCACAATTCGAGGAGCAAGTTGGCGGAAATGTTCCTCGAAGTTCCACCTGCGGTCCAGGTGGATGCCCAGATATTTGATGTGGGCCTCCACCTGGACCGCTTCTCCATCCACGGGGATGATGGTCGCAGCGGGCGGCCGCCAACCTCTGCCTCCGAATATGATGGCGTCCGTTTTGGCCTGGGCCACCTTCAGCCCCAGCAGCTGAATCCGCCTGACCGTCAGGTCCGCCGCAACTGCCGCTCTCCGCAGGGCTCCTTCCAGCTCTGCTCCCCGGACGGCCACCAGTGTATCGTCTGCATAGCAAATGACCGTCGATCGGGGGAGCAGGGTCCCTCTTATGGCCCAGTCGAACCCGATGTTCCATAAGAGGGGTCCGAGCAAGGATCCTTGGGGGACCCCGCACGCCATCGCCCGCTCTCGCCGCTGCCCACCCTGTTCTTCATATAGCACTACCCTATCCGTGCGGTAGTGCTCTATGATCCCGGTATGCTGGCACCTTGTGGTAGCGCAGGGCCTCCAGTATTACTGAGTATGGGAGGGGGCCGAATGCGTTGGCGATGTCAAGAGACACCGCCACCACTCCCTCCTTTCGTCCCGCGGCATATTCGTGGAAGGCCCGCAGCGTGCCCAGCGCGTCCATCGTCGATCGACCAGCGCGGAAGCCAAATTGGCAGTCGGACACATTTGGGCCCGTCCCTTCGAAGTACTCTATGGGCACTGCCTTGTCGTTTGTAAATTCCACATTAAACATGAAAAACCTAAGCCATTTCAGATAACATATAGGCCTCTCAAAAATATTCTTCCTGATATTCTGTATGCGGACTTGCGGTCTGTGAGGTGGGACCTAATGTCAAACTTGGGGAGTGTTAATGATATGGTTGAAGCCTTTAACCGACATATACTGTATATATTTGACTTGCTTGCTCCACTAAAATCTACATTAATTAAGGGTTGCTCTTATCCCTGGATCACAGATACGGTCAAGCTCATGATGCGTTTGCGCGACAAGGCTGCAGCAGACTTTCATAAAAGCCAATCTGACAGTAAAAAACAATACTACAAAGTCTTGAAATCTACTGTCAATAAAGCAATGTTTTATGAAAAATCTGCTTACTTCAAACAACATATAAACAATAACATACATGATCCCAAGATGTTATGGAAAAATCTCAAGTCTACCATATTGCCTAAAAACAACACTGAGCTTCCTGCATTATTTGACAACCCCTCCCTGATAAACAAGCACTTTTTAAGCCTGCCTGGAACACCCGTTGTCTCTATATCACAGATGACTTACTTAGAATTTCATAGACACAGTGACTCTATTTTTAAGTTGATCCCAATCAGTTCAGACCAAATTATTAAAATAATTAAAGATTTAAAATCAAATGCTGAAGGATGTGATGGCATTAATTTGAACATGCTTCTGCTGACATTGCCCCACACTATTGACATTATTACCAATTTAATAAACACATCCATCTTGACATCAACATTCCCAGATAACTGGAAGCTAGCTATGGTACACCCTTTGCCCAAAAACGCCAACCCATCTGAGCTCAAGGACCTTAGACCAATAAGTATTTTACCTTGCGTCTCAAAAATATTAGAAAAAGTGGTAGGCTCTCAGCTCACTCATTACCTAGAAACCAACAATATTTTACCTAGTGTACAATCTGGTTTCAGAAAGGGGAGAAGTACGGTGACCGCCTAGTTAGATGTCACAGATAATATTTTGTATGCACAGGACAAAGGCATGTGCACATTGCTAGTACTCCTAGATTTCTCCCGTGCATTTGATTGCCTTAACATTGATCTCCTTTTGTCGAAGTTAAGTTATTATGGCTTCGACCATAACACCCTGAAATGGTTTGACAGTTACCTTAGTAACCGATGTCAATATGTAAAAATAAATCTAAGCGACGGCTCCACTCTAGTTTCAGAGCAAACGGGTCTTGCTAGAGGAGTACCGCAAGGATCGGTCATTGGCCCAATCCTATTTATTTTATACTCCTCTGATATTGGGTCCCACATTACACACTGTAAATACCACATATATGCAGATGATATACAAGTGCATATCTCATGCAAACCATCTGATATTGACGACGCCATAGAAAAACTAAACTTTGACCTCGCAAGAATCGCTACCTGGGCATCACAGAATTGTCTGCTGCTCAACCCTAGTAAGACAAAGTATCTGGTTCTTAGTAGTAGGCATCAGCTTGCTAGCATCAGACTGGCTAATGATGTTATGCTCATGGATAAACCAATTGAGAGAGTATATGAAGCTCTTAACCTTGGCCTATTGATAGATTCCGGCCTTCGGTTTGAGAAACATATTGCCAATAGCGTCAGGAGTTGTTTTTATAAATTAAAAATATTATATAAAATTAGACCTTTTATAAGTGACTTCTTTCCAAGACAAAGAAACTCATCCAGCGTGGACACGCTCCCGTTCGCGTTCTGGACAGAACGCCTGTGCTCGCTTTTGTTTCAGCGTTCCGTTGAGGGCCCATGTCACGCCATTTCTCAACAAACACAATGTCCTTAAAATGCAACATAGACGAAAGCTGCATTTAGCGTGTCTGCTCTTTGAAGTCTTAAAACACAAGGCTCCGGGATATCTCTTCGAGAAGCTTTCTATAAACGCGGCTCGAGGATCTCGTGGTAGCCGGCAGCGCGTGACATGTTTGATAGCTCCCCGTTATACCACTGCTGCTTTCCGAGTGTGACGTATGTTGCTTGGTTACAGTTGAAAAGTAGAATAACAACTCGGCTGTCTAAATTATTTTCTCTCCGAATAAAATATTGCTGTACGTTGCACAAACGCCTTTTCTAATCCATAAAATTGTGGCGACCGTGACTATTGTGGAAACCTGGAAGCGTAAACGTACGCAGTATAGGAGGGATTTTACAAATCTCGTAGATAGAATAGTTCGAAACAAATGATGAAGATGCGGGTCAATTGTTCGACCTTTTGTCGGAGACGGCTTCGAGTCTGTTCGAGCCTGAAGCAACAGTGCGGGATTTGTGGTGTGCGGCTGAAGTTTTTGACGAAGCTTTAAATCAAGCAGACCAAGAAAAAGCCATGAATTATAAACTTCGCTGGCACAAGGTCAGGTCAATGTTTTCGAACAAGTTACCGCGCATCGATAGTGCATCCTCACTGCACTCTGCAGAATCTAGCAACAAACCTAAATCCAGCAAGCAGCGACTACCTTCCTTGCCTAAGCTGGAGCTGATCAAATTTGACGGCAATGTCAAGTCTTGGTTTTTGTTCTGGGGACAATTTAAGAAGATACATGAAGACACAGTCATGGACTCTAGCGATAAATTTCAGTATCTACTTCAGTCTATGACCCCAAACAGCAGCGCGCGACAGTTGATAGAAAGCTACCCACCGTGTGCAGAAAATTACGGAAAAGCAGTCGAAGCCCTAAAGGCACGCTTTGCGAGAGATGACGTTCTCATAGAGACGTATGTAAGAGGGTTATTGTCTTTAATTCAACGCAAACAAGAGCCCACAGACGTATCGAATCTTTAAGACAATCTCCAAACACACCTGCAGGCACTGGATACTCTCGGCGTGACGAAGGACAAGTATGCGTCAATGTTGTTCCCCATGATCGAGTCAGCACTACCTGACAGCATACTTTTTTTTTATATATACCACCAAACAACCAAATATTTGTGGTTTATTACCTAAAATTAAGTCATCTGTATTAATTGAGCAACTACGTCAACATAATATAACTCTAAATGACTCGATGACTGACTCTCCCGACGAGGTAAGTTTATTGATAGGAGCTGACTTCTCTGGCTTACTGTTGACTAGTAACGTGATACAGTTAGAGAATAACTTGACCGCAATAAAGACTAAATTGGGATGGACTGTACAGGGTACTATTAGAGGGGTCTACAATTCCATGACAAACTCGACAACGACACTTCACTGCTTAACACAGATTGATCTTACAGATTTACGGACTTTGGAGGCAATAGATATAAGAGATCCCGCGGTACAAGCAACCACGGCTGCCTGTGACGCGGAAATTTTCAAATCTTTCGAAGCCAGCATCATGGTCAATGAGGAAGGTCGTTACGAGGTGAGTTTGCCATGGCGTGATGTTCCAGGCCCACAAACTAATTATGAGCTCACCAAGAAGAGACTGTTGAGCACCACAGCTCGTCTCAAACAACTTGGTAAGTTCAATGTTGGCAATGATTATAAGAAAGTATTTCGTGAGTGGTTAGAGTTAAATAATATCAAGGAAGCGCCCGACCAATCCGTTCATGGTCCTTATGCGGTCAAACATGCGGTTATTAAAGAATCAAGTTTGACAACCAAGATCCGCCCAGGTTTTGATTGTTCGGCCAAAGATAAGAACGGAATATCGTGCCTAGAAAAAGGTATGATACTTCTCGAAAAAAATTGATAAAATACTGAAAAATTTAGGAAAATCAAAATAGCATTGAAATCTGACATAAAACGTGTTTCTCATTTACTAGGATTAAATGGATTTTTTGCCTCCAGCTGCTCTTTGGTGGGGAGGGTTCTACGAGAGGATGATTGGATTTTAAAACAAATTCTACGCCGAGTTTTAGGAACAGCCTCTGTAACGCTTATACAGCTACAGACGGTGCTATGTGACTGCAAGGCAGTTATTAACAGCAGACTCCTTACATATGTGGGTGGTCAAAAGGAGCTGGAACCATTGACTCCCTACATGTTCATCCAATCATTGTTGTTCCGCCAAGCGACTGATTTTGACGAGGTCGATAGGAGAGCCTTAAACGTTAGGCATCGTTACTGCCTAAAATTGCGTGAAGATTAACTAGAGTGGTGCGCGTACGAACTTCAGCGGGATCAAAGGTAAGACCTGTCCAACGTATTTTTCCCCTGGAACTTCATGACATATCTATACTAGACTCGACTCCGCAACAACGTGAGACTGAATTAACTGAGCATGCTGACACTACTGATAACGCACGGTCAAAGCGAACCAGGAAGCTGCCGCAGCACCTGTTCGATTATATTTTAGAGTGACAAGCTAGGCTCCCGGTTTTTCCCTCTTGGGAGTGTGACGTATGTTGCTTGGTTACAGTTGAAAAGTAGAATAACAACACGGCTGTCTAAATTATTTTCTCTACCGAATAAAATATTGCTGTACGTTGCACAAACGCCTTTTCTAATCCATAAAACCGAGGAAGTTTCCGTTATGCGGCCGCGAAAATTTGGAATAATTTGCCGCCGCCTATCCGAGGCCTGGAAAACATTAAAAGCTTCAGATTCAAACTTAAAAAGTTCATGCTCAATCATCAGCTTGGTCAGGAAAACTTGTGTCATGACACCAGTTGCATATAAAATTTCCTCACCTTTTAGTTATGCCTCATTTGCATTCCCATGTAACACAATACGTTGCTGTAATTAAGTTAGTTTATAGTTCGTCATACTAATTTTAAAATGTTGTATGTTATTTAGTTGTAAACCACGCTATGAAATTGTCTTGACGTCTGATCTGATGTCTTGTTTTGATCGTAGTCCATATAGATACGGTGAGTGGCGCTAGTAGCAATATATGGCTGCGTTCACTTTATTGGTAATAAAGGCCTATGCACACGTAATTAGATACTGATATAGATTTTATTATTTTAACTTTTTAATATAGGTACTAGTTATTTAGATTGCCCTATTATCTTGTTTATCCTTTTTTTTATTGCTTCCGTTTTATTTTTGTCCTTATCTGTATATGTCTATTTGTTTTCAGTTTGTCGTGTTACCCCCTTGCCTTCACCAAATGGACTCTGCGGAAGAGCAGCGCTGGCCTTAAGCCAGCAACATGCTGAGCAGGGTCCATTTCGTGACACCTACACTGTTTTTTTATTCTTTTGTCTATGATTAAATTTTATTTGTTTCTGTTTTGTGTATGTTGTCACGAATAAATGTTTGAAGTTTGTTAGCGAGTATAGTAAACGTGTAATTGACTCATGGTACGAGTACCAATCTGTAGTTCTATGAGTGACCACCAGAGGCGCTGTACTTATTCTCCATACTGATTGTTTACGCAGTCGCTAGCGAGTACGGTCACTGCAAACTCATGGTAATGCTACTGGTATCAGGATTCACGGTACCCATCTCGTAGTGACTTTTGACATATTAAAATGGTCATGAATTATACTTATCCTGACTATTACCAATAGAAAGGTTGGTTTTTTGAGCTATTGCTTTCACCTTTACTCAAGCATCTTCAAAAATAATTTTCTGCACTTTATTTAAATTTTCTGATGAAGAACCTTTGACATGCCGACCAGCTCTATGGTCGTCTTCGATACTCTCTCCCCCATGCTTAAATTGACTTGACCCTTTCTTAATCGTTGATAAAGAAGGAGTAGACTCACGGTTAACATAATCCATTTCTTTTTATAGCTATTTGATTTCTTACCTTTTTGGCCAAGAATTGTATTATTGGCTATGTGCGAAGTAGGTGGTGGGGGTAAACTAAGCGATCACAGCGCACACCATGGCAGAAATGGGGGACTTATATGTCAAATTTACTTCGACGTTTCCTATTGGTTTCCTACGATTCGTTTCGTTTGTATTTATTTATTTGTTTTCTTATTTATTTCAGTCAAATTTCCAGTAAGGGGTCTTTCTCGCTTACTAAAATAAATAAAATATTCATGTGTCATTATTTGACATCTCTGAGTTTGACATTGCCCCGGGACCCGTGACGTTTGACGTTTCTGACGTGCACATAGCCAATAGCTCGGTGTTCTAATTAACATTGAAAAATCGCTCATAGTGATCACGTTTGTTCGGCAGTTGCAGAAAAACAAAACGATGTGGCCGTTTGATTTCACTTTTTTTAAATATTAATGAATTACTTTTACCGGCAAGTATTAAAAAAGTTTACTATTAGGTTTAAAAGATGTCAATACCGAGAATTTATTGAACGCCCCTCGTATACATTAGGTACATGTAACAATAACAAGTAACATGCATTGCTAATTTTAAAATTGTATGATTAGCTCTGTGTCCTTAAGTAAATAAGTAGGTAGGTAATGGTAAGTAGGTAGGCAGGTTAAGTTAAGTATTAGGAATACGCTCTGTTAGTATGAAGTTTGTAGGGAAATAGCAACAAGTGACGTCACGCCTTTTCTATGATCAAATAGCGTCCATTTATTGTTCTTCATGTATTTAAAAATCTTTACAATAGCAAAAATAAGTATGGGCGTGATATTTTCCGAGTATTTTCGTGAGATTAATTTATTAGTAATGTAAGAGTAATTTATTTTTATTGTTGTCAACATCCCAATTGTGGCCCAATTAAGAGTCCGCAGTAAGCTCGGTTCTCCATACAAACTTAGTTTCGCTCTCATTTTGCAATGGCATGCTGGAATAATTTGAAACTTTGTATACACAGTGGGATCTGGTATTTCTAGGTCGGAAATTAGTTTCTGGTGCTTGAAATTATAATGGAGAAAAAATACAGCGATTATTAAGGTTTTCATACAAGACCTAAAAAAATCATAAATCCGCTGATTTTTTTCTTTTCTAATTTCTAGCAACAGAAACTATTTTCCGACCTAGATTTGGCAAATCCCATTGTGCATACAAAGTTTCATGTTATTTCAGCATGGCGTTTTAAAATGAGAACGAAACTACGTTTGTATGGAGAATCGAGTTTGGTTTAACGCACGGGATACTCGTGTAAACGTCTACAACTATTCAGGTGATCCAGTACCTGCCAAGCCAGCAATCATTATGTAACTATTACCTACTTACATACTGTAAACGAGGCTTTACTTTGACACTGGCCATCAAACAAAAAACGAGAAATTATTGTTCCTATTTCAATTTATGGTGCAATGGTTTTGCCGCGCCAATTTCAGTAGGTAGCTGCACAAAGTACAATATATAGACTAAGATAGAGATATCAGTGAAATACTCCACGTAGATTGTAGCGCCACAGTGGTATTAGTACAAAACTAACCACACGACCGCTCGGCGGCAGGTACTAACTACTAAAATATATTTCAAGTTCCTTTCTGAAAATAATGCAAAAATAAGGAAATAAGTAATGAAATAATAGTTACATTACCTATTTGGCAATCTTTGCATCAATTTCAGACCATTTTTAATAAATATGGGCATGACATAGGTAACTTAGTAAATATCGTTTATTACACAATTTTACTTACAAACATTCGATATTAGTAATCGCACCAAAATTTATCCGTATTATAAATAATAAAACAAAATTACCCGTAAAAAGTGGCCCACAAACGAAATAGATAACTTAGTAAATATCGTTTATTACACAATTTTACTTACAAACATTCGATATTAGCAATCGTACCAAAATTTATCCGTATTATAAATAATAAAACAAAATTAACACGTAAAAAGTGGCATATTATATTACGAGTATGTAGAGAGCGGCTTTGTCATTCGAAGATATTCAGTTTTCAATGAATACACTCTGCTTAGCCGCACGATAGCTTTTACCGTCACGTTCTAGGGTCGAAATTATTTACTGAGACTATTACTATTAACAGCAAGTCGTAATATATAGTTATTAACTACACATAATTATATAAATATACAATAAACGTAAAAATCCCATTTGACATTTGAATTTTTAAATTGACAGCGATGTCAACGTACCGTGCAAACGTTTACTTTCACGCAAAATATTTAAGCTTTATAAGCTTATATACACTCCACATCGATAAAATTTCACTCGAAATTTGTAAGGTAGAAGAAGTTGAAAATATACATTCTTCTCTTCCTATGGAGCATTTTATTAGCACTCTAATCTACTATCCATTTGCACGAATAATTGACAAGGCTAAATTAGTACAATGTTGTTGTCACAATTTTGTGTATATTACCTAATTATGTAATTATTTTGCGTACGTTGGAACGCTCGAAATGTAAACATGAAAAAAAATATTGAACCATAAATTTAGGTAGTAAACACATCATCTGAATTTTAGGTAAAGTATACATGACAGAAGTACAACCGCGAAAGATGTGCCTCCTTGTCACTCACAATGTGCAAGTGCGATAGATACGAGTAGGCAGGTGAAACAGTACGCACAGTGTCATCTGCTGGCTAAAGTATAAACTAACATCTCCTTGGAAAAGCTCGTTCTTCGAGCTGAAAGGCCCCTGGGTAGCAGTTGAAATGGAATGTAATTTTCGCTAGTCCGTTTAATATAAATTCTCCTGTCAAATGCAACTTTCTGCGTAAAATAATATATGTAAATGTATATGCCAGATTTTTTGTGATATCATGCGAGCTTCGCGTTACTTTTAATTAAGCGACTGTAGCCCATATAAATAATTTTAGTCAAGTGCAGTCTACCTCGAAAATATCTGTACGCACTCAGTGGCAAAATATGCGAATATGACTTAAAAGCGACACATATTTTAGTCACTGTGAGAACATGCATATATTTATGACTTTGACTCTACGGCCTGCTGAAGAAAAAAGTATCCCCAGTGCATACAAACTTCTTAGCACGATGCATATATCGTAGGTAAATCATTTGAATGCACCGAATTGTATAAAATTAGACCGTTCAAAAAGCGACCTTACTATTTTAGTAAGTAGGTTCAAAATCTAATGACAGTTATTTTAAGTCGGACATTTTAAATAATGACAACTATAAATAATAAATATTGAGAGACATTCTTACACAAATCGACCTAGTCCCAAATTAAGCAAGCTTGTATGTACTATGGGCACTAATAGACATCGATATACACACTTACGTATATAGATAAATACCTGCTTAAACACATAGAAAACATCCAAGACCCAGGAACATATATCCACAGTAAAATTCACAAATTATGCTCAGACCGGGATTCGAACCCAGGACCTCTAACTTCGGAAGCAGTGTTACTACCAACTAAACAGACTATACCTCTTAGAAAAATAATGTGTCTCATGTCGAAGAATCTGTTACTACCACTGCTATTGAGACAGTTTGTAATCACTAGTAATTCGAAGAAGAGAGCAGAAGTAAAAGTCGTCCCTCCCGTGGTCAACAGTTAGCTGCTTATGTGCATAAAGCTATGTTTTTATTGCAATATTATAATCGGGAAACATTATTTATGCAGATTATGAGTCTGACCAAAAATTTGGCTTTTTAGCCCTTAACTTTTGTCATATCCATAGGAAAGACACGAACCTAAATTTTTATATTACCCAGCTAGCTATATTTAATCCGATGAGTTACGCAGCAGTAAAATTGTATGGTTAAATTTGTTCCGAATCGTTCATCGAATTAGTGCCTATCTGTGTCGGAGTCGGAACGCTTTGTCCGTTTCCCGCAACCAATGTTGAAAAAGGATTAGGTTATTGTGAAGGCCGCTTTTTTTCGCAAATAATAAACTCGGAGCGGGGGTTTTAAATAATAGTCCAATGAATAACAAATATATAATCATAAGAATGTATAAATAATCATTTTATTTGTCCACATTATCAACGTCAAAGCGCGCTAGTGAGCCAGCTGGAACCTGCATCCGTTATCGTAGGATTCGTGCTCTTTATATTAGTACACCTTCACACGTCGAATTTGCTCGATATTAACCGTCGCGTACACAAAACATTATTATGTGGCCGCGTATCACCCGAATAAATCCAATCCATGGACTGGCAACATGTGGCATTGGGTGTAATGCGTCGTCCATTTCCACTTGCTCCACTCCACTACGCACTCCTGACAGGCGATTACAGCTGGTGGCGACGGGGACGGGTCGCGTTATAGACTCCTGACAAGCCGCGCGTCGTTAGCCTTTACCATTACGTGGACGCGGCCTAAAAGGTATTTAAATAGAGCAGGCCGCGGACCATAAATCAGTACCTGTCATGAGACTCGGTTCGGTAATATAAATTCAAATCAATAAAGTTTGAATACCGTAACAAGAAGCGTCCGGTGTATTAGCATTTGAAATGACGCACACCATGTGCATTGTTGTATTACCGCAGGTCATTGACGCAGATGAATTTTGTCTCAGTTCTGCCACTTTAGCCTATTATGTGTATCATAGTAACAATCGGTAGCTACTTGCAACCAGGATGCCCACGGTATTCCATGCGAATGATTTCAATTGTCGGTTACACATATGCCATGGCAGCTACATATAGACTAAGCTATTACCTAATGCATTATTAAATTTTTCAACTAAGTACTAAAGATCTAGCTTTATAATATAAATAATTTTTAAGAAACAAAACCGACTTCAATGGGGGATGCCGGAAAGATTATTATGTTTAGATTGTGCACTCTTAGATTCCATACAATAAAATAAAAATGGCTATAAGTATGTTTATAATGGTAGAAGACTAAGTACCCTCAATTCCACATGGAATCATGGAAAAACCTTGCTTGCTTGACAAACAAAACGAAAAGAACAAATCGCCAAACGTGAACTACGCGTCGTTGAAGAGTTTCGTTCTGATCATCATCAGAAGTTCCACTTCATCAAATGTCACTTTTATGAATCAAAATGCTTGATTAGTTCATGAAAATACTAAAATCACTATTTTTGTGCCTTTCACATTTGAGGTGTTCCCTCGATTCCTAATGGATCCCATCATCAGAACTCGAGTATGACAAAAATTTATCGTGAAAATAGAACTTGCTTAACAAACACAGCTAGGAGGACAAATCGCAAAACGTGAACTTTTCGTCGTTGAAGACTTCTGTTCTGATCATCATCAGCAGTTCCACTTCATCCAATGTCACATTTTTGGATAGAAATGCTTGACTTGTTGATAAAATCACAAAAATCACTATATGTTTGCCTTTAAGATTTGAGGAGTTCCCTCAATTTCTCATGGATCACATCATCAGAACTGCGTTTTGACCAAAACGGAACCAACTTGGATATATATACTTACAATCAAAAAAAGAATTTTCCAAATCGGTTAAGAAATGACGGAGTTATGGAGTAACAATCATTTAAAAAAAACATACAACCTTATTGATAACCTCCTCTTTTGAAATCTTGAAGTAGCTTAAAAATAGCGGCAAGAATTACAAACTCAATTGTGTCTTTTCAAACTAAATATCAAGGTTTTTTAATATAACTCTGTGAAGAACTAGTTATCGCTTTAGTAAAATATGTACATGCAATATATTGTATCATAAGGGACAGGCTTAATTATTACTCTCCCAAACAATCTTCCATCCCCCTTTTCACCCCCTTAAGCAGTGATTACATCAATATGCTTGCCCTGCTTTTGCTCGTCTATGAACGAAATTTCAATAAAATTCATGTGATTACCTATGCCGGAATATCAAACGTACAGATTTCAGATAAATGAATTACCAATATCATTTGCAAGAACCGTCAATCTTGCGGTTCAGAAGTATTTTGAAGTTAAGAACGCCCTTCAAGATTTTTGCATGGAGAAATTTAACATTTTACATTGTTTGACGGAAAAATAACAGTAGTTTTTGAGATTAAGTGGAACTTACAATCAGCTGCTGGGTTAGACAATATTGTAATTTTATTAACACTGAAATGTATTCCGTCTACTAAATGTCTATAAACGAAGTTTCAAGTTTCTTGTTTAAATAATACTTACTCCCGAATAAAAATCTCAACCTCCTTATTACCCCTTGAGATGGTAGATTTTCAAAAACTCCGAAAATAGTTTTCTTGAACTGCAATACTCGGTCTACACACGAAGTTTCAAGTTTCTCGAGTAAAAAAGAATTTGTTTACCGAACAAAATTTTAATCCCTTTTTCACCCCTCCAGGTGGCGAATTTTGTTTTAAAATAAGATTTCTTAAACTTTAATGCTAGGTCTATACACGAAGTTACATATTTCTCGTTAAAAATCTTCCGAAACAAACTTTGTATTCCTTTTTTACCATTTCGAAGAGCAAGTTTTCTAAAACAATAAAATTAGTTTTTATACTAGATTAAACTTAGTTTAAATTTACGCCTTTAAAAAAATATTTGCTCCCCAAACATCCTCAACCCCCTATTCACGCCTTGAGAGGGCCCAATATTAAAAAAGCAGAAAATAGTTTTCTTCCATTTTAATGCTTAGTCACTTAGAGAATTTTAAAGTTTATTTCTTCAAATAATTTAGTTCCCCATACTACTAGTATTCTTTGATCTGTGCCCATACGTACATAGTAGGGAAGGCAGGTTAAGGATTTTTTGTTAAATTTGGAATAAATTATAGCCAATGTGTTATTATACTTACCTATAAGATGTCTAAGCTACAATACTGGAAGTTTCATAAAAATCGGTTCAGTGGTTTTTTTAACATAAAGTGGGAGTGGCGATAATGAATAGCAGCAGTTTTGCAAGAATCTGAGTATAAATTAATACTTTGTTTTTCAAACTGTTTATTTCCAAAATACTGTCTAATTATCTTCATGAGTTAATGTATATATATTCAAACGACTCCATAATCATGTAGGTATTGAATTAACTATGTCTGCGTAAACAATTCGTTAGAAGCTCAAGCATACAACACTGAATCAAATAATACGATCTTTGTTTGATTACACTCTTTATTAAACTTATTATCAAATACGAACAGAAGCTCCAATCTTACATCGAATCTTATTCGAATCATCTGGAAGCAGAGGCAGCGACCTCGGGGAATGTATATAGTAATTATAACCTGTAATTGTGTACAATAAATATTATATCTGGAAGATGGCAACATAGGGACTCGTATATGTTACCATGTGTGAATCTGAACATCTTTACATTAATCGATCTGTATTTTTACATAACCACAGTTTAAACCAGCGTTTATCCAAGTGTCTCATAAAAGGTGAATAAGATAAGGCTACTTTTTAATTATAATTAACACTTTGATGGACACTATTCCAGACACAATAGAAATAACAATACAATTACGCCTATAGGCGTCTACTGTCCATCAATGCATTAAGTTAATTTATACTTTTTCATTATATTTATCTATATAACTTATAAGTATATATATCGTAGTCTAGTACCCATATTAAAAGCTTTGCTTATTTTGGGACTAGGTCGATTTCTGTAAGATTGTCCCCCAATATTTATATTCACTTAATTTACGTTTACTCAGTGGGAACTAACTTAATTCGGTTCATTTTAATAAAAATAGGGAACCTTAGTTCTGCTGGAAAAGCAGCCAAAACTTCTTCAAGAGGGCATAGTAAATCTTAAAGTTAAATCGTTACACGGATTCTATATTTTGTTGCACTGAACAGCTACGATAACTTGCTCTAAATCCTTTTACGGTGCATAATATGCTCGAAAAGTGCCTTTTCTAAGCGGCAAGTACCATTTTTCTGCACCGGTATATTTCACTCTCCATTTTTTTATTATATTCATTGCAAAAAATTTAGTTGACAAATAGTGAATAGTTGATTAACATGCTGAATATTTTTTTTCGTAATTTCACATCACATTTCTATAGCGGTTCATCGGGTTCATAGCATACACCTTCCTACCGAGTCAATCGGCTTTGACATACGGACGGGTGGACGGACGGACATACATAACAAATCTATAAGGGTTCCGTTTTCGCCATTTTGGCTACGGAACCCTAAAAAGGTACATAAATATTAATACTTCGTCTATACGTCTATAATAATACGTCTATTGTATTATTAATCATTTTAGATTTTTTTACCTTTATATAAATTGTAAATAATCAGTATAATGACTAAACATACCTTAACGCAGATTTAACTTGTGCTTTCACGCGTTTATAGTATTTTGCACATGCACAGTAAGTAGGTAGTCTTCATGTTGAGCACGCATGTAATTAAAAAAAAATTGTGTCGTTCAAAGTGTTTATATAAAAATATTGAAGGTGACGAAATAGATTAATCGTAACTGAATGAAATGTTATTCAAGAAGCAATAAATGCCAACAGGGGAATTTTGCTTGCTAAATCAAAATAAAAACCAAAATACTAACGATGACTTTTTACGGAAGAATCTAACAACTAAAGAATATTTGCCTATTTTGCATCAATAAAACGGTAAGACGATGCTTATAACTCAATATTGATAGCAATCTTTATCGAGCAAGGTAAAGTAGTACATTTTTTTTTAAATTGGTTGTTGTTTTTTTTATTGCCTCGCACAACGCATAGTAAAACGTTGTATGATACGCGCGCATAAAGATGATATTCGACTCGTGTCGAATTATACACTAGCTCGCTACGCTCGCTTGTGTAAGTAAACAATGACACCCATCTAAAATCACCCATATCATCATACCGGATAATATACTAGAGCACAGTAGATTTTCCAATAGGTATCTATAAATCCTCTCTAAAGAATCGTATAGCGGTTTATATTTAAAAAATGGTTAATTTCATAAATAAAATACATTATTGATAATCGCAACTACTACAATAATCTCAAATTATAAACATTTTTTGAGTTAACGTATAGTGTATAAAGTATACTAAATATAAAGCTAATCTATAAATTGTACTAAATTAATTACATATTACAGGTATATAAAGTGTATATATAGTGCAACAAAAACTGTCAACCGTACTTGTCTTCTCGAAGATCTCACGGTTCGTAAATAAATGCCATACGATTATTAACAGGTATATAATACTATTGCTTTCGTTGGCAGTTTGCTCTCTTATTGTAAACTAGCTTTTGCCCACGACTTCGTCCGCGTAGAGTTCGTTCTCGCCTTAGAATTATTTGTTTTCGAATCTCCCCAAGTCGAGCGCGAAGCAAACACTGCCGTACCATCCTTTACTGGAACCATTTCGCCGCATTTTCAGGCCCCTATTTGAGAACCTCTGGATAAAACCAGAACGCAGAATTCGTCATCCAGTAAGCTATAGTCACATACTTAAAATCCAAAATTTCAAGTAGGTCATTTAGTTCCGAAGTTAAGCGAAAGCAAAGTTTCGCATTTATGACACTCACTCACTCATGATCATAAAAATAGAACTAGTACTTCCCATAAACTCAGAGAGCTGAAATTTGGTACAGAGTTAGGGTTTAATGGCCACATAAAGGGAAAACTATAAAAACCAGGATAATCGAAGATCTGGAGTAAATAATAAAATAATAATAATAAAAAAAGTCTAAAAAATGCCCTCATGGACATTGGCACATCCATATTCTCTTGTGGCCAAGCCTACGTGGCGCTTTCACGAGTAACCAATCTCCATGGGGTGCACCTCATAAATGTTGACTTCAAGAGTATAAAAGCTCAAGTTTAAGCGATCACCGAATACAACCGGCTTAGGCGTAAATACCGCGTCGATCTTTCAGAAATTAAACCGTCTAAACCATCTAAAAGAATAAATAATGAACGTCAATGGGCAATACGAAAAACTGTTCCTACTGTACAAGAATCAGAACCGGAAAAAAGAAAAGAAAGATTTGTTATAATAAAAAAACTACTCCTAAAAAGAAAAAAACTGTCACAAAGAAAATATAATAAAATAAATCAATAAGCCCACGTTTCTGCAAAAAGAAGTGAAATCCCATCAAAAACATTCTGTAAAAAACTAGCCAAATCGCGATGGAGCTGCTTGTTTATCTCTAAAAAGTAATGTATATGTAATTAATGTATATGTAATAATGTCTTGAAATATATTATTTATTTAAACCAACCAATGTGAGGTCTTTTATGTGCCAGGTGCCCAGATCTTTGCCGGCTAAATCCTGAAGAAACCAATGGAGACTTTTTAGTTATAATCCTAGCCTTAATAAACTTTGGTGGCAACTTTTGCAGAAAACTATGTAGTATTGTGTAATTGCCAAGTCACAAAATTTTATTTAGTTACCAAATAATAATGAATAATAAGAATGCCTGAGATTTGGTAAATATCTCACAAATATAAAGGTGAATGTTCAACACATTTGTACACAGAGGATTACGTAGTATGATTGTTCGGTGAGAATATAATTTGAACATTCTTTATACGTTAGTGGGTACAAGTCAACGGCCAAGTCACACAACATTAACTATAAATAATAAATAAATCGCAGTAAGGAACCTTAGACTTGACACGACTTTGTCTAGATTTCATTACTTTTTAGAGATAAACAAGCAGCTGCATCGCGACTTGGCTAGTTTTTTACAGAATGTTTTTGATGGGATACAATTTTCCTCAAGCTGAGATTATTAGACGGCCCCGAAAAGGACACCAGGACCTAAGAGTGTATTCTCTAGAAATCCTAGTGTCAAAACGAATGATAAGTGCTTATTTCGGAAAATCAAATGTACCGATTCCATACGAATGAATCCCGTCAAAAACAATAACTATTATAATGATAGAAGTCTAGCTACGCAGTTCTACCGTAAAACGTAGTCCCAACAGAGCGAGTTCTTCATGTAAGTATTATGGCCAAAGGCCCTAAGCAGACCGGCAAGACATGCGGGCCTTTCATTCCAACAAAGCAGGCTCCTTATGCAAGTCTGAGAGCCGAAGGCCCAAAGCAGAGCGGCAAGGCACGCGAGACCGAAGGCCGAGCGTCCCAACAGACCGGGTTCTTTACGTAATGATGATGGCCGAAAATGCGAAGTAGAACGGCAATAAATGCGAGACCGAAAGCCGATCATTCACACACACCGGCCACCTTATGTATGTAGACCTGAGGCTCTGTTGGGCCTTATATGAGGAGGGAGGCCCAACAGAGCTGACTTTTCATATAAGGCTGAGGGCTGAAGGTCCGATGGGCGTGTCAAGTCAAGCCAAGAGTGTTATACGCGATAATGAAGGCGTGGTGGAGGGCGGCAATGCACGCGGGGCTGACACCAGAGCGTAGTTATACACACTATGTATAGGTTATTTAGGGCAACATAATGTGTCTATCTTTCTTTCTTTATCTTTCTATGTATGTGGTACTAGCTTTTGCCCGCGGCTTCGCACGCGCAGAACAATAAGTTGTAGCCTATTGTGTTGTTTTTTAAAAGGACATACCAACTTCACGACTGAACACAACTCACAAACGTACACACATCCATTCTGGTGATGCAAAAGAAATCGTAGTTATTATGTAGAAATTTACAACTATGGGTAGAATTATTTTTTATTGTAGCACTTCCTTATACAATTTAGTAGCGGTTATGCTTTCGGGTGCATTTCAAAGAAAGCCAGTAACGTAGTTTAAGGTGGACTTTTTAATGTTTATCTTTTCTGAGATGTTTGTTGGAGGTGAAGTATACACGCTGACCATTTTCAAGTTGAACAGTGAGGTGTACGACAGGAGGAAACATTTACAGACAGCTACGGAGCTAACTTATGTATTGGCCGCTTTCATAATTTTCATTTTCGAGAGTCTAAGTCGACCGATCACCCTAGTTCACATACGTGGTGTATTTGATTCGTTGAACAGAGTTGCATAACTTTACATTAATATGAGGCGTGACAGCACACAGGGTTGTAAGGCATTTACCCAGCGCTTATCCAACTCTAATTCATTAATCTTTATTGTGTGATCACCGTCACTTCAACATCTCCTCCTTTATTGAGTATATTCGTGGTCTCCCATCTGAGTGACTTGGAGAAGTGGTCGAGGGTACCTCTTATATAATTCTTGTCTGTACAGAGTTATTATAAATATCTTAATTGGAAATAAGAAACGTTCTAACAAAACTATTAATACGGCAACATATTTTGTGACCTAAGTATAAATATAACCTGTTACGTATAAAATGAAAATAACTGACAAACCTGCACACATGATCTTGCCACATGTTAACCATCACTCCTTTAACCACAATAAAAGACTCGTTTAATAACACACTAAAAGTACTTTTCTTATCCGTGTATAAGATGTTTATGTGCGAAAAGTTTGAACATATTACTTTAATCAACCCGAAATAATAATTGAAATGAAAAATTTGCGTCAAAATGAGTTGCGTTAAATGCAAATTTAACCGGTTCGGGAGGTGAACTTCAAACTTTATTTTTCATGTCTTTTGACACGGAATCTTTGTACGAATATTCGAACCTACGTACTTTAAAAATAATACATTCTTCATAGAAAATTTTAAGCTCTATTTAACCCCCTTAGAGGACAAATTTCCAAATAGGCTGAATTTATTTTTCTAACATCTACATGAGAAATGTGTATACGGAGTACCTAAGATACTTCTTATTTAAAGAATTACATGTTTTGCATACAAACTTTCAACGCAAAATTTTACCCCTTTACGGGGTGAATTTCGAAATCCCGTGAGAGTACTTTTCATATCTCTAAATAAAGGGTACGAAGACCCGATGTTTTTACTTAATAAATCTCACGACCTCCATACAAAATTTCAACCCCTATTTAACCCCATTAGAGGATGAATTTCCAAAAACGCTGATATTCATTTTCAAGCTTCCTTATGAGGAATGTGTATAATGAATATTGGACGTCTTATTCAAAGAATTACGTTTCCCATGCAAACCCAATTTTACGCATTTAGGGGATGAATTTCGAAATACCGCGAAAGTACTTTCCATATCTAAAGATGAAGCGTCTTTGCACAAGAACCCTTAGGAGTTGAATTTCTAAAAATCCCTTCTTAGTAGTTACTTACATCATATAAACAGCCTACTGTGAAAAATTCAGCTTTCTAGGTCAAACGGTTGGGGCGGGGCGTTGATTAAGTCAGTCAGTCAGGAATTTGCGCCCCTATTTAACCCGCTTACGGGTGGGTTTTTCCAAAACCCTAAAATCACTTTTCTTGTATTGTAATAAGAAGTCTATACACAAAGTTTCAAGTCTCTCCCCTAAAATTTTATACCATCCCCATACACAAACTTTGCACCCCTATTTAACCCGCTTAGGGGTGGATTTTTCCATAACGCTAAAATTACTTTTTTTGTTTGTAATAATGAGTCCATACACAACGTTTTAAGACTCTCACCCTGCTCTCACCTAAAATTTTACTCCATCCCCATACAAACTTTCAACCCCCATTTCACCCCCTTAGGAGTTGAATTTTTAAAAACTCCTTTTTAGTTGTCTACGCCATTAACCTGATTTACAGTGAAAATTTCAACTCTCTAGCCCCAGTAGTTTCGGCTGTGCGTTGATGAGTGAGTGAGTGAGTCAGTCAGGACATAGGCATTTACATATATGTATAGATAAGTGACTGAATATTAAGTAATCGGCAATAGTAATAGGATTAAAAAGTTACACATGTAGACTTTATATCTAGGAAACGGGATTGAAATTCGGGTTCATGGTCACAGTCAGGTACCTATACTTAAAGGGCTAAACGCTAATAGCTTTCAAATTTTGAAGAGACCGTGGCGGCTGGCGCGCACACTACACAGCGTCCCGGCGCAGCGCTAGCGTTTACTTCTTTTTTTCAGATTTCATCTTAAGATTTCACAAATATTGAATGTGAATGAAATTTTTTTGTCGTTTAGTATGTGCTTACCTATTTTCAAACCTGTAACTCGTGGATTATAAGAGTTCCCATACAAGATTCAACCCCTCTTTTTACCCCCTTTTAACCCAAATCGGCACAATTTTTATAGCCTAAAACCTGACCGGGGATTTTCTCGACAGATTAGTAAAGTTTGCATTAAAATCCGATCAGTCGTTTTCACGTGATGCGCGGTCAAGTAAACAGACAAACAGACAAAAATTATAAAAACTGTTACACTTATAACGTGTTCTGTTATCGATTCTAAGTATCCCCAGCCAAGTTAATATTGAATATCTTCCATGTACAGTATGTATGTATAGATGTGTTTATTCATAATATTCTGGTTTGCCTACTTGTTCGACCTTCTAAAGAGCTTATTAAATCATTTGGAAATCTATTCAAGTTACTCGGTACGATCATATTGTTCGACGGTAAGTATTCATTATTCGTTTTTCTTAGTAATAGGGTCCCGTTTTTACCCTTTGGGTACGGAACCCTATTACTAAGACTTCGCTGTCCGTCCGTCCGTCCATCTGTCACAGGCTGCATCTCAAGAACCGTAATAGTGTTGCCGCTATAACAACAAATACTAAAACAAAATAATAATAAAGCGGGTGTCCCATACAAAAAACGTGATATTTTAGCCCTTTTTCATGGCTACCACTCGCCGAGCTAGATCTCAAGAACCGTAATAGACAGTTGAAATTTGCACAGATTATGTATTTTTATTGCGGCTACAACAACAAATACTAAAATCAAAATAATAATAATAATTAAAGGGGGCTCCCATACAACAGAGTAGTTGTTGGCGTTTTTTTTTCTGGTACGGAACCCTTCGTGCGCGAGTCCGACTGAGCACTTGGCCGGTTTTACGATCTTAAATGTCGGAAGGTTATGTTAACTACGTAACCGTAAGGGTCGCGTTTTTTCTCTAAGTATTTGTTTAATTTTTGTTTAATGTTTAAAAGTGTTGGAATTATTTCATGTTGTTTTGTTGTAGTTTGTACTTTCACGAATACAGTTAGCACCCCGCAGTAGTTGAATATAGATTTTCATAAATGTGTTTATCTTCCTATTTAATTTTTGTAGGAACGATCATCTTAAGTATACGTACTTGGAAGTTATAAATACGATTTTAACCTAACCTAACCTTTACGTTTGAGCCTCAGCAGAATTTACATAGTACTCCCCCGTTAGTATTTGACACGTCCGTAGCGCATTTCGGTATCCCATTCGGTAGCTTTGCTGACGTGAAAGTCTTTAGAAAGGACAGAGCGGTCCGGCATCACTCTGTGTGATTTATGCCCATTTCTACGTTTGCTTGTATAATCCTGCTTCTGATTTTCATTAGCTGTCACTGTTTTCAAGGCATCACAAGCTATTCTAAAGATGAAGAATATGATTAGGTCGAATCCGGATATCAATGTAAAGCCGAGCATCAGACTGAGCAGTCCGCCGAACGAAGCTGAAATAAACATTTGATTAAAATTAAAGAACTTGTTCAAGTTATTCGGTAGCGGTACGAGTATATCGTATGCAAAACAAGCACAGCAAGTCGAATAGCAGTATTACTCGTATAAGGTTTGTCAGGTCTGTTTCATTAAAAGTGCTGGAATTATTATCATAACATTCGGTGCGCCCTCTTTTTCTGGTAAGCTAGGTGCAGTATGCGAGCGGTGCATAAAAGCAAGCGTGCTCAACAAAATGAATTTGATTTCGTGCTCTGGTATTTCTTTATGGCGTTGTGGTATGCGCTAAGGTGCACTTCCACTTGCTTTACGCGTTAAATCGTAAAGCTTTGAAAACGTGTGTATAATATTTGTTAAAGAGCACACAATAAATCAGTCGTCAGACGCATACGAACCAAGAATGTTTTGCCAGTTCAAATAAACATCGCGGCGGTATCTGGTCGAGACCAGGTCGTTGAAGAACACATTCAGGAGCGAGCGGTTCGCCAGATTGACGTCGTTACTGAAACGTTACAGACTTTGTGAGCTAAACAATAGAAGCTAAAGTCAATTATTTTTTTAAATAGATGCACCCCTTTTAGTGGACATTGTTTGGAGTGTATTGCGCCTATAAGGGGCGTTAATTTTCAAAAGGGGTTAACTTCTGCTCGCTCAGGCGGCGCCTTATCAACTAACAAGGTTTTCGTGTTAGTCTCCATGACCATGACATTCGAAAACTAGATTTACAAATTGTGTACCCTATGCTCGGCCGACG
Organism: Notocelia uddmanniana; assembly: GCA_905163555.1. Taxonomy (NCBI): domain Eukaryota; kingdom Metazoa; phylum Arthropoda; class Insecta; order Lepidoptera; family Tortricidae; genus Notocelia; species Notocelia uddmanniana. The sequence continues at coordinate 57,054,345 of LR991052.1, forward strand.
TCAGCGGTTTCGGTCGCGCGTTGTTTTGTATGGCTGCGTATGCGCTGACAGTAAGCATTAGTCTGAACGCACGGTATGCTTTCTACAGTGATAGCTACGCCCGACAGAGCGTACCCGCTGACAGTCAGATAGTTCTCTATTACCTACTTGTCACCATAAATTGTATATTCCAGTTGGATTTCAACATACCTATTCGTAACGCTCATTCTAACATGTAAATGCGTGCGACAAAGTGAGCGCACGGTACGACACATTTGGAATCAAACTGGAATGCCTGTTGACATTGCTCAGTCAAATCTTAGTTACTACAGAAATACTAAAAACTGCAAAAGACTAGACTTCGGAAAACAACAAAGAATAGCTAAGTTTAATAAAAACTGCTATGTCCTGTGCACAAAAATATATGATAAGTTGTCACTTGATTCGTTCGAAGCGTTCGTGGCCCAGCGGCGCCCGCGTACCGCGTGCGGTATGCGAGGTTAAGCAATGTGGGCGCAGGTCAGTTCTTGGATGGGTGACCGCTTTGAGTGGTTACTAACTGAGCGCTCCCGTGCTTTGGAAGGCACGTTAAGCCGTTGATCCCGGCTGCTGTCTACGACAGCAGTCGTTAAGCCAAGTTAGAGGCCTTGACAAAGGGGGGTCGAAGTTGCACCACGTCCGTAGGGAGTACCCACCGTAACCCTACACGTGACCCCTGGGTGGTGCTAAAAGTGCAACAAAAACTGGCAACCGTACTTGTCTTCTCGAAGATCTCACGGTTCGTAAATAAATGCCATACGATAAAAAAAAACTTGATTATAAGAATTTGCCCCTTAAAAAAAAACACTAATGGTTACTAAATGAAATGTGTTACTCTTTAAACGATTATTCATGTAACTATGGATAAAACAATGTATGAATACATTTTAATTTAAATATTTGCATGCTGTTTCTGGACGGTTTAATTAGGAGACACTTAAAACTACTGTATTATAAATGCATAACTGTAATCTGACCCTAATCACGCAATTAATGATGTTTGTTAGATAAAATATGAACTAGCTAGAGTCTAGACTAAAACCAATCTTAAACTGAACACCCTGAATGTGCATTTTCTTTTCTTTTATACTTAATATTAAATAAAAAACTCTACAACAGCATAGAGACACACTGCGTGCATTTTCACCAAATTAAACTTATATTGTTTGTGCATTTACCGCGAATATTATTTCTGAGTTTCGGATGTCTCCTGTGTATTTTAAGCATGTATTTATCTATACAATGTATATCGTCGTCTAGTACCCATAGTACAAGCTTTTCTTAGTTTGAGACTAGGTCGATTTGTGTAAGATTATCGCCCAATATTTTTTTTAATTTAGTTAAGTATAATAGAACAATATATTTTAAATCTATACAATCACAAGAGCATAAACACATTTAATATATTTCGATTCCATATAAAATGTATCCGTTTTTAGGGTTCCGTACCTCGAAAGGAAAAAACGGAACCCTTATAGAATCACTTTGTTGTCCGTCCGTCTGTCTGTCTGTCAAGACCCTTTACCTCAGGAACGCGTAGAGGTATCAAGCTGGAATTTATATCAAATACTCAGATTTATTGTCCCTTGGAGCTGTGAATAAATCAAACTTCGAAGCCAACAAAATCAAAAGATACAGCCGTTTATGCCACAAATTTCCGCAATTTTTTGACACTACCAAGGGAATCAAAACCTACAGGTACAGGGTACTTCCCGTGAACTCAGAATCTTGAAATTTGATACGGAGCAACGTCTTATAGCACAGATAAAGGAAAAATTGCGAAAACCGTAAATTTTTAGTTACATCATATAATAAAAATATTTTAACGGAACCCTCGGTGCGCGAGTCCGACTCGCACTTGGCCGGTTTTTATTGATTTTGACGATGTACTGCGAATTGATGAAAGCAAACATTACAATTTGCCGATAAAGCGTGTAATTTAGCGTGCACTTTCCAAACAACTTATTTCCAGAATACTAGGGTTAGTTATATAAAAAATAAGTATGTTATTTTATTATTGTTTTATTTAGTCAATCACATCACCGTAAAAATCTAGTCACATTTATAATCGAAATTAACAAGGTAAACTAAAAAAACTAATTACACTAACTTAAAAATAAGTAAAATATTAAGATAAAATTGACGACCTGTTTAGCTTAGTTGGTAGTGACACTGCCTCCGAAGCTAGAGGTCCCGGGTTCGAATCCCGGCCAGGGCATTATTTGTGCATTTAGCACGGATTTTGTTCTTGGGTCTTGGATGTTCTCTATGTATTTAAGTATGTATTTATCTATATAAGTATGTATATCGTCGCCTAGTACCCATAGTACAAGCTTCGCTTAGTTTGGGACTAGGTCGATTTGTGTAAGATGGTCCCCCAATATTTATTTATTTATTAATTTATTTATAATTAAATGTAAATTAAATTATAAAAAGAAAACAGCATCACATCACTTATTTAATTACACAAAGTATCTATTCTTATATCTACAAAATAAATCGTGCGAAGATTTCCCATTATCATCTTTAAATTACTTAAATAGAGCATTAATTTTCGAGCAGCAATGTATTGCGTGCTCTAATTTGACACATGACAAAAGTCCGACTAGTTTTGTTTAGATAAGTAGTGATCAAGCGGTATAATAGATTGGGGGCTGAATTATTTTCTAAGGAAAAAGAAGTCGTACATTTGTAATAAAACACGTAGCACGTTAATAAGGCCTATATTAATGTACGATAATATGCGTTCGATTATGCAGTTGTATCAAAAATACAATCAATGATATTATCATTGAATATACAATGCAATATTTCATTATGTCGGTTAGCGACCAGCTAATTTATTGTAGGTTCCTACGTGAACTGGAAGGATATTTTCTCGTTTTATAATGGAATGATCACTGTTTTTAGGGTTTGAAGAAAAGTACATATTGTTGCTTTAGGGGGTGGCAAACTGAATCCGGTAGCATAACCGGCGTCACGACTTATATTGTTTTTTTTTTCATATCACTTGCAGAACTTGACCGCGAATTGTAGTAGGTGTCGATCAAGATCTTGGTTGCCCGGAATAGCCACTACCCTAATAATCATATACTTATGCAGTTTTTATAATCCTGACACATAAGATTATAAAAGAGTGGCTCTGTGAGTTGTAGACCTCGCGATTGATATTTATTACGCAGTCAATCCCAGTTTAGAAAATTTACACCTTCCCACAAAATTTTACGACATACGGTTGAGACTGTGGAGGAGAATAGCCGGACATCCGCCCTACAGACATACGAAAGCATATGAGACGCTTCACTCTCGCTTCGCGCTCTATAGGCCGAGTTTACGCACAGCAGTGGGGCTAGTATGATCGCTTATATGTCGGACATATAGCATTCGTCCCTCTCGCACTTACATACTTGACAGTACGGGACGAATGCTATATGTCCGACATATAAGCGATCATACTAGCCCTGCAGACGACAGACATGCTGGCGGCTCGCCGTGTGCGCAATTTCAAACGCATTCTGTTTCCATACTTTCCGTTAAGCGCTTATTGAGCGCGAAGCAAGAATGTAGCGTCGCCAATCAATTATTACAATTTTACGGCGGTATAATATCAAAGAGAGTTTATTTGTTTACCAAACATGAAATGTTGTCAATTGAAAATGTTGGTTTTTTCCTTTTGTTTAGAAATCTTTGAAGAGAAACAATAGGGAGGACTTGAAGGCGAAGTATAGAAATGGTAGAGGTACTAACAAAAATGCGATGCCATTCAGTTTAGCTTGTTTTGCCAGCATGCCCAAGGCCACTTCCAAAGGGTAGTCATAGTGCTCGCACTCCGGCAAGCACTGCAGTGCGTCGTTTGACTCGCTTTCGTTCACTGTTCCTGAAACAATCGATAAAACATTTTCCTACACCCATTGTTAAGCACAGAATAGGAATCAAAGCGTTACAAACAGTTGCTTTTTGGATGTTGGACAACCAGTTAAACATATATTAAAGTCTCTCGATAATAAGCTAACGTGACATTGCCTAATAATACAGATTCAATAACTTTGGAAATTAGTAGCAAAATAAAAAATGTGCCTGCAGGCTACACTAAGTAAAACGGGCCCGGTGATAAGCATCTTAGTGAATAATGTTTAGATGATTACTTTTTCATTCTTAGGCCCGGTTTTATGCCAGTCCGTTTGTTTATTTTCGGATATTTATTACGGAAATTTGGTCTTCCGAATATAATTTCCGTTTCATAAGGATTAATATACACAGTAAAATGTTACTGCTACAATGTACTAGTTATTAATTCATAAGACATTTAGCTATTTTTGCTTGGTGTGCATGTTAATTCGTCGCATAAAGCTAAGAAACAATAATTAGCTAAGTAAATACATATACCTATTTGTCGGACTATAACTTATACGAAATTTACCGTTTTAACGAATGGTTGGCCATATTTCCGTTACATTTATTTACCGGCACACGTTGCAATCGTTATTATATACACGACTACGTACCGCAAGACGTAAGGCCATTCACACGGTGGACTGATGACCTGGTAAAGGGTCGCGGGTGGCGCAGGACCGGTCATTGTGGAAGTCTTTGGGGGAGGCTTATGTCCAGCAGTGGACGTCTTTCAGCTGACATGATGATGATGATGATTTTGCTTCAAACCTATGGTGAGGGGTGTTGTTGGATAGGTCTTTCAAAATGAATAGAGTTATTTATAATACGCTTTTTGATAAAGTGAATATTTTCGGAATAATGTGTCGCTCCCCTCTAACTTTTGAACTATAGGTCCAAAAATATGAAAAAGGTTGTGAAAGTAAAGCCTAATAAAGACTTTCGACGAAAATTATAGCAGACATGATCAGTTAAGTTGTTCTTGAGTTATCGTAAAAAGTCTCCCTTAAATTCTTAGTAAATGACGAATGAAACGCTGCGAAGGTATTCCCTTTTGCTTAATAATGTTTTTTTTTTAATTAAGTTCATTGGGCAACTACGAAACCCTACACTGAGCATGATCCGACATGCTCTTGACGGATTTTTTCTCTTAGTATTGTCTGTGACTGATCTGAGTCATGTACTCCAAAGACTACAATGGCTATATTAAAGAGAAGGGCCACCTAGCGTTGATAAATTCCTAGGCAATAGGATATTTTTTTATTCTATTACTCGTACATTAAATTAATTCTCAATAAAATAAAAGCGGAATAGTACTTCAAAAACCCTTAGAGTATGTCTCTCATGTGTAGGCTAATGGTCATAATAATAAAAACAGATTTTGAAGGTACCTGTATAGTCAACAGCAAAATAGATGATCATTTTAGTACCTTGTCACTTTCACTACTTTGTCGCACCCCAACTGTCGCAGTATTGTTACGTTAGTGCGACAAAGTACAAAAATGATCATCAACATTTGCTGTTGACTGTACCACAATATACATTTCCAAATTTGGACTGCGATAGAAGGCCATTCATTAGTTTTAGCATAACACGTAAGGAGTAAAGGAAAATTTCCAAGACTTTTTTTTTGATGGGTCAAAAATAATGAACACCTAGAGGTGTAGCGATGAAAAATCGATTGTCATAATACCCGATTACGATAGATGATGCTTAATTAGATACATCGATTATTTGTTGAGCTTCCCCTCTTTTTACCCACGACGGAACGGAGAAGGTATATGCGTTTAGGGTGAGAGGTTGTTTGTTTGTTTGTTTGTTTGTTTGTGTGTGCACCTCAATATCTCCAAAACGGCTTGACCGAATTGGATACGGTTTTCTGCAATGGGTTCGTGGTTCATTCGGGACGAACCCCATAATAATTGTTACGACCATAAATCGCCAGGGGGCGCTGCAGTAAACATTTTTTGCTTGAAAGTGCGTTTGTGCTGGTTTGAGCGCATTTTCTCTGGAACAACTTCACCACCGTGGATGATTTCGATAGTGCTGGGTAAATAGTACATGTACTTGAACTCTGAGGATCAGATGATGGAGCAAAAAACATAGTAGGGAACTGTACAGGGGTTCGATTACTTACTGTTCGTTTTTGGGCCCTTTTGTTTATGTTTGCTTAGCAGCGATTGTAAATGAACTTCTGAGGGTCTGATGATGGAGTAAAATAACATCACACAGAATCTTTCGAAGGCATATAGGTATTTGGCCGTGTTTGGGCTCTTTTCATTGAGTTTGCTGAGTAGTTTCTGCACATGGTATGTTAAGGGTCTGATGATGGATCAGAACAATATTGCAGGGAATCTTATTAAGGTGATCATTTAGTGAACCGTGTTTCGATTGTTTGGCTGGTATGAATTGAGAAACCTCTTCACATGAACTGCTGAAGGCCTGATTATGGAGCAAATCAGCACCATAGGGAAGTTTGCGAGAGCACATATATATGCATTAACGTGTCGTGTTTCTTTTGATAGTGTTTTCTGAGTAGCTTCTGTGTATGAACTGCTGAGAGCTGTAGGTATGATGAAACAGAATAACATAGTAAGGAACTTTGTGAATCCTCATGGATAGAATACCGTGATATAGCTCTTTAAAAAGTGATGACTGAGTAAGTGATAGTAACTTCTCTACCTATAACTACTCATGAACTGCTAAGAGTAGAATTTTTGCTCTTTATACCCGCCACGGAAGAGTAGGCGTAAGTCATATGTCCCCCAAACAGGTCTGCTTATCTAAATATTATGGTTTCGGTTAAAGTAGGTATTATTGTGTAGTTAGAACTTATCGGCGATACACGACGTGAATATGCCATGGGACACACTACGCATGGATAAAACTATCGTGTTATGTTATAAAACTGGCTTAGTGCGAGTGGGACCGTCGCGCACGAAGGGTTCCGTACCATTATCCATATGTTTTTAATATTTGTTGTTATAGCGGCAACAGAAATACATAATCTGTGAAAATTTCAACTGTCTAACTATCGCGGTTCTTGAGATACAGCCTGGTGACAGACAGCGAAGTCTTAGTAATAGGGTCTCGCTTTTACACGTTGTAAAAACGGCACCCTATTACTAAACGACCCGACGGGACCCGATTACGTTGTTTCGGGGCTACAGAACTCTGAAAAGCACATTTATTCCAAAACGGGTTCACTAAATTATATGCAGAGCAGAGCGCAATTAATATGGTGGTTGGTTACCCACGACGGAAAGGATAAGGTATAAAAATTTAGGGTAAATTAAGGGGGGGCGCTAGTCGGGTAACCTCCACGAGTGTCTGGGCTCTTCCCTCGCGGGTCTGGGGGAAGGGGAAGGGTTCTGGCCGGTGCGCCCTGGAGGCAACGGTAAGTGATTCATTTTCGGAGGGATCGTTTACCGGTGCTACCAATAACCCGGAGACGGGGTCGCTCTGGGTTTTCCTCTGTTTAGCGGAGGACACTCCAGATGCGACCAATGGGGGGATGGGGGGCTCCGCATTCGCAAGACTCCCCAGGTGCGGCGAGAGGGACAGGCCATGCCGTATGCCTGTAAAAATAACTACGGACTCGTAACCCTAGCTTCGGCAGAGGGCCGCTATGGTCGGGAGCGGGGGCTGACACCGTCAGGCCGGGGCCGGGTGGTGACTGCGAGGGAGAAAACCTCTTTAAAAAGTCACAAGGGGACCTGAGGGGGTGAATCCGGGGTTTTTCACTCTCTCCCAGCGTGGAGGTCCTTTGGTCGGCAAGTGTGTGGTGTCGCCCTGCACGCTTGCCGACGGGTGGGAGACGCTTGCCTCAACAGTGAGGGAACAGCTTCGGCTGTTGCAGCAGGCGGTGTTCGCAGTTGTGTGCCTTGGCGATCCCGTGTCACCGCCACTAATGCTGCGTGATGGGCATACCCTGGTGGTTTTAGACGGTAGTCCGGGCGGTTCCCGGGAGTCCGTCATACCCGTCCTAGTTCCCCGGCTAGGCGGAATGCGTAAAAGGTAAAAAAAGGATAAATTAAGGGCAATAGGCGCAGATTCTCCAAATCGGCTAAACCGATTAAGATTTTTTGCTATATATTTGTAAAAAAGTAAAAGTTTGTCGAAATTTAGAATGAATGATCCAAGTTAGTGATATTAAATTTGATGTGCTTGTGATAGAGGAAGGAGGATGTGAGTGTCTACGTGGGCTCGCATATACTCGTAGTGCGCGGTCTGAAGAGAAGCTTAGGACCTTCGGCCCCACGCAGAACTCGGATCGGCTCTACTTTGAACATTTAGCGATAGGATAGTGCACGAGAGTCCCGTGTAGGCTCGCGTAAAGAGCGTGACCCTTCGCGCTGAGGCTTTTAGGCACTTCGGGCCTTCTCACCTGCGCGGAGCTCAGCTTTTAGTCTTGCGTGCCTTGCCACTCACCTTTGCGCTTTTGGCCCTCAAATTTGATTGTAAAGACACAGGTGGATAGTGGTGGCTCGCCCTTTGGGTCTTCGGCCCTCTGGCTTGCGGAGAGAATTCTCTCAAAGGACGCTCCGAGCCTTCGTCTTCCAGGTTCTCTTGTAAAACACTCGATAGGAAAGATCTACTTGGGCTTGCCCTTCAGGTCTCGGGCTGGCGTCGAGAGTGCTTTCTAATGGGACACTTTGGGCATATGTCCCTACGCTGAGCTCTGCCTTCGGCCTACCGTGCTTGTTTCCGGAATATATAGCGTTAAGTGAGAAACAACCATTGTTTTTCTACCACGTCGATGGCATGCAAGCATACAGTCCGCTTGATGGTTAGCGGTTACCGCAGCCTATGGATGTTTGCAACTCCAGGGGTTTCAATGCGCGTTGCTGACTCTTTAAACATGTATACACTCCTTTCTTGAATAGCCCTATACTATAATATAATCCCTTGGGAAAACCTCAGGAGGGAGCTCATTCTACAACTGGAACGTTTGAGTGAGGAAGGTATAGACATTGCTCTCTAAAAATAATAAAATAAAACAAAATTAAAAATTTTGAAAAACCCACGACGGATTAACCTAATTCAAAAATTATAAAATAAAGTAAATGTGAATCCCCGGACTGGGTATTTACGAAGTAAGTACATGGAGATAATAAATAGATTTCAAAAACGGTTGTATGGTCGCGAGGTACAGTTACAAAGCCAGAAAAATCCGTCGGGGGCTGCCATTGCCATGTCTGTTCCTAATTTCATTAAAATATTAATAATAGTAAAGCTCGAGGTACATTACATACAGCAACTTAAATTGAAGTACCTATAACACGGACTTCGTAATCTTACTTCATTTCAGGGCAGGCAATGGCAGCCCCCGACGGATTTTTCTGGCTTTGTAACTGTACCTCGCGACCATACAACCGTTTTTGAAATCCATTTATTATCTCCATGTACTTACTTCGTAAATACCCAGTCGGGGGATTCACATTTACTTTATTTTATAATTTTTGAATTAGGTTAATCCGTCGTGGGTTTTTCAAAATTTTTAATTTTGTTTTATAGCAGTAATATTTTACTGAAAATATACTTTTTAGAATCGTTTCATAACGGTAGTTTAACTCATCATGTTCGGTAGACCGGATTTCCGTAAAAATACCTATTCATATTCATTTATTAATGATTTAATTCATATAACATGTCAATTTATATCAAAAAATATATCTAAGTATGTATTAGGTGCAACTAGTTTTGGTTGGTGAATAATAAATTCAGTATAATTAACAATTTCTATTTTATGTACTACCTACCTATAATTATAATTTAAGATTTAAAAGTTCGTCAAAAGTATAAAATGCGTGCTCGATAAGCCAAGCCTTCAGTTTAGTTTTAAAACATTGCAAGGTCCTCCTTACAATATTTTAAAACCCAGACCCAGCCTCCCCGGCCCAGCATCCTGGCTGAGTTGACCTCGCCGCTTTACCAGGAGGAGTTCGTTAGGGTCTCGCAGTGAGCGGACCGCATCTACTCGCTTTTTGTAACTACACAGATTTATGTAAGTAAAAGTGGCAATCTGTGAAATTACTATGGAGTTAGTATGCCCAATTCCTTAAAGAAAGGTCACACGGAGATATCTTGGGCTACCTGCACCACAGATCCAGAATCCTAAAATAAATAAACGGACTGTTATAAAACCGGGCACTAATTGAGACAGTGTAAGGTTAAATCTATTTTTGTAAAAAATTAAGAAAAATAAGGTTGCAGGGTAGTCACATTGGACAGGTTATTCCATTGTGACGTACAGCCATCCACAACCAAAATACAGCAAAATTTAGTTTTGTTGATGTAAAATAACTTGAAAATTTAGTATTGATGTATATTTAGTATTTTTAACCGACTTCAAAATTTCAAAAGAGGAGGTTATCAATTCCGTTTGTATGTTTTTTTTTTTTGTTTTTTTTTTAATGTTTGTTAGTCTATAACTCCGTCATTTCTTAACCGATTTGGAAAATTCTTTTTTTGATTGTAAGTATATATATCCAAGTTGGTCCCGTTTTTGTCAAAACGCAGTTCTGATGATGGGATCCATGAGGAATTGAGGGAACTCCTCAAATCTTTAAGGCAAACATATAGTGATTTTTGTGTTTTTATCAACAAGTCAAGCATTTTCATCCAAAAATGTGACATTGGATGAAGTGGAACTGCTCATGATGATCAGAACAGAACTCTTCAACGACGAAAAGTTCACGTTTGGCGATTTGTCCTCGTAGCTGTGTTTGTTAAGCAATTTCTATTTTCACGATTAATTTTTGTCATGCTTGATTTCTGATGATGGGATCCATGAGGAATTGAGGGAACTCCTCAAATGTGAAAGGCACACAAATAGTGATTTTAGTATTTTCATGAACTAATCAAGCATTTTCATTCATAAAAGTGACATTTGATGAAGTGGAACTGCTGATGATGATCAGAACGGAACTCTTCAACGACGCGTAGTTCACGTTTGGCGATTTGTTCTCTTCGTTTTGTTTGTCAAGCAAGGTTTTTTCATGATTCCATGAGGAATTGAGGGTACTTAGTCTTCTACCATTATAAACATACATTATAGCCATTTTTATTTTATTGTATATCTATCTAAGAGTGCACCATCTAAGTAATAATAATCTTTTACCGGCCTCCCCCATTGAAGTCGGTTTTTTTTTCTTAAAAATTATTAAATAAGTATTTCTTTTTTGCAGATTTTGTTATTATTATATTTTCTTGTTATATATTTTTGTTTTTTTATACCACGTCGGTGGCAAACAAGCGTACGGCCTGGCTGATGGTAAGCGGTCACCGCAGCCTATGGACGCCTGCAACTCCTTGGGGTGTAACATGCGCGTTGCCGACCCTTTAATAATTTATACACTCCTTTCTTTAAAAACCCCATACTGTAGTCCGTCGGGAAAACCTCGGCAGGGAGCTCATTCCACAATCGGAGCGTCCGAGGGAGGAAATTCCTCTGAAACCGTACCGTACGCGACCATTTAGGTTCTAAGGTGTGAGGATGAATGCCCTGCCGACGGCGAGCGGTGCGATGGTTAGAAAGCGGCCGTAGGCATCATGTCGAACAGTTCTTCGGAGCACAACCCTTTATATAAGCGATAGAACACGCACAAGGAGGCAAAATATCTCCTTAAACTCAACGGCTCAATATCACTCGTGAGCTTGGGATCGTCCACGATTCGCACAGCAGGTCTCTGAAGCGAGTCAAAAGGCCCAAGCTGGTATCCAGTATCCATATTATTCCTCGCGTGCTTTCAATTCTAAAAACATCTCTTTTTTGTATAATCCAGTCTTGTAAGCACATTGCCTTCTGGGAATACAGGCGTGGATTACATGATGCAAGCCAATATGGTCTTATTAAGAGGCCTATTACGAGTACAAGAACTTTTCGTAGTTGGAATAAATAACAACATCAACTAAAGTTTGATTAACAGAGTTAAAATAATAGTTAGGCGCTTTTTTAGATATTTGATTAATGTAATGTAATGTGATCATATAAATATCTAAATAGTTAAGCACTATTATTACTCAGTATTTTTCCAAATCATGTTAACACAAATACTCATGGAACCCTGTCTTGTGGACTCTAATTGCAGATCTTGTAGAATGTATTTTATTAACAACCTTGGTCCAGCATTTGTGTAGGCAACCCACGTGCGATTTATGAACATACAGGGTGTTTTTATTGAACTCCGTTAATTGCGAGGACACATTCCAGAGATGAAAACAAGTAATCTTCTCTAAAAGACTTATCCCAATTCGTACCATTTCATAATACTGTCATACTTGACATTACTTTTTGCTTAACTTCAATTTAACTCTTATGGCCGTTTTGAATTCACTTTTGGTATTTGGTATAAGTAATCAATAATTTTCTATGAAAATGAAATATTTTTATTCTTTAATTTTAAAATCTAAATATGCTACGTCGTTTCTATGGCCATACACGGGTATATGCTTGAAGAGACGGAAATCAATAAGAACATCCTGTTTAAGTACACATAATTAGCTTACACATATTTTTTTGTCATTATCAAATAACAGCTGAGGGTATACATACCTACTCGTATTACTAATAGTGTATCAGACACTGATATTAACTCTATTATATTTTATCTATCCTTAATAATCTATAGATGTTTTGTGTACTACAGCAATACGAACTTACCCACTCTTTCTAAGCAATCCAAATCCTTGAAATTACACTTTCGACGATCTTCTGAAATAAAATCGGAATTTATTATAATTATTATAGAGATATTATTAAATCCGTTGCATTTATTAAACGACAATATTGGCTAAAATTAGCCTTAATGTTTCATTAACCCTTAGATCGCACGATTGAGAAAATTAAAAAGGAATTGTGGGCACTGAATAAATAATACTACTTACGTACCCACAGAAAGACCTCTGCCTACAAAACCAATGTATAAAGCTAGTACGACTCAAATCATGGCATACTGTTTTATTGCGATAAAACATACGCGTGCGTAACATACTTCTAGATAGGGTCATCACATCATAATTGCGTGTCATCCTCGTGGGACGACGCCGTTCACGGTATGATGCGTGTCGAGGACAGGTCAATCGTGCTCGGATGATTTTTCACCTCAGAAGGTGTGCGAGTACGAGTATAGCTGAAGCAACAAGGGGTACGTGCATATCGTGGGTTGCAGCCCCATGCGCGTGTATAGCGATATTCAAATCGTTCTTAACACAAATGCAAAATGATGACTAAGAATGTTTGCACGGTCCTAAATCAACTCATACAGGTTAATAACACGTTAAGACGTTCGTCGACATCTACATTATAAATTACATCATGCTTACTCATTTCTTTTATATTGACATTCACGGTCCCGTACATAAGTTTAGCGTTAGTTCATCAACATCAGTGTGACGAGCTCGATAGCATGTGTCATGCAACGGATAGAAAAGCCATGATATAGTACGGTTAGATGATAAGCAACTTATGATTAGTTAGTACACATTTTAAAAATGATCAGCAGTTCTAAACCAAATATATAACCTAACCCGCTTTATGGAAGCAGTTTAATTCTGTAAGGATCGCAGGGTAACCTAACTTAACTGGTAGTACTTATTTTGCATATCATCTATCGCACCATCATCAGGCCTATTATGACTTACGCCTGCGAAAGCTGGACTTTAACCCAGAGAGACGAACTAAAACTAGCTGTGTTCGAAAAGAAATTGCTGAGAAGAATCTATGGCCATGTGAGAGAGCGTGACGGTACCTATCCTCAGGTTCTGTAAGTCGCAGCGACTGAGATGGGCGGGTCACCTTGAAAGAATGCCGGACACAAGGGCCGCAAAAATAATGACAAAGTGGACGCCGCAACAGAAGACACCGCAAGACAGGCCGAAAAAACATTGGAGGGACTGTGTGGCAAAGGATCTTAGGTAGATAGGGAAGTTTACCAGCTGGAAGAAGGTTGCCAGGAACCGTGCCAACTGGAGAAAGATTGTGGAGGAGGCTAAAACCCACAAAGGGTTGTAGCGCCATCAGAGAAGAGAAGAACTTATTTTGCAGATTGATTAGAGAGATTATTATTTACAAGGCGGCCTGGTATGAGTATTCGTTTAATTGGCAACATTTCATTTTTAAGCAGGGTTTTTTTCCGATGAAATCAAATAGAGGATAAAAAGTTAAGTAAAACCACATTTTTAAATTCTCGAAAATATCCCAATTTCATATAAATAAATCAATTTCAAAAGTTCCTCATTCTAAAAGAGAGTAAGTGACAAGTAAGGCGTCACAGCGTAACAAATCATACAGAAGCACTGTTACTAAGACAAATTTACTAAAGATAGTGAATTGATGTTCTTTTTGTGCGCTGTGATTGTCACAATTTCATAGTAGTGACGTCATTACTACGATGGTAGGCTTTCTTCCATTTTCGTGATTATTTAAATAGAAAACTAATAGCTATAAAAAAATGAAAAAAATATTTTGGGGTTTCTTGTTAACAAATTAACGAAATAAGTTAAGATTTCATACTGCTTAAAAATTTTGTCAATTGTTCCTCAGATGATGTGTTCCAGTCTGATTTTATTTATTGCAAATCAAATCTTTGTATGCTGAGCAAATGATTGAATGGCTTATTGTTGTTGTGAATCAATTTTAATAACAGCATATTTAAAAATATTTGCATATAAAACATTTGATTTGTATATGCAGTCAATATTACTTACTTATCTTCAATAAAATTTTGATTTTCCCGCTAATATTTCAAAATAATCTTCAACTGATATCAGCGTACCTACATTATCAAGGTTGTGATTGACAATTACAAATTATAAATCTGAAGACAAACCTCCTGTTGGAAAGTAGAACGGCATACAGTCACACGTTTTCTTTATGTACTCAACCTTCTTGAAAGCCATACAATTATGGTAAGAGTATCGCCGAAACTGGCCAATTGCAAGCTGAAAGAAAAAAAACTATCAATCTCAGACTCTCTTGACACGCTGACAAAATTTTTGCGCCCCTTTGCCAAAATGTAGGTATAATATCTCCAGTGCGTTTGACAACCGCGCACGGCGAACCGCGTAGAATGTCGCCTGAGCGTGTGGATTAGTTAACAACTTCCGTAATTTATCTACGATTTTAATTTACACGAATAGGGCTCAATCGCGTTTAGGTCAGACATAAAGCATTCTTCCTTGCACTTACACCAACCTACTCTAACAAGTGGTAGTCCGAAATGTGAAAACTGGTATAAGATTTTTGGTAATCGGATAAGTAGTTTCAAAGATCACCCCTAAATACCAACTCAAAAACTTTACCTCTGTAAAGTACTCAAAAATATGTGTAGGTACACTTTTGAACTTTATTCCATTGTAATAAGACAAAAATGTATACATAGCTTTGACGTCGGCTGTACAATATTATTAGTCTTATCAGTCCTATAGGTACATTACCTATAGATGAGGGAGTTTTCTCTTGTAAATAAGTTTCTGACAAAAAAAAAACATTTTTGCCAAGCTTTTATTGCCGACTGTACTTTTGTTTCCATAGTCATCAACTACTTGTTGAGACGGTTCCAATGAGACCAAACACGACCGGTTTGTCTAGTGTAGTTACTTACTGTCTCCAACATTAGATCAGCTCCGTTATACCATAATATTGCATTGTTACCGAGCTTAAATAAGCATGCCAAATTTCAGCTCAATTGGTTGAAGATATCTCCTCCAAAATTGAGTTGCACGATTCCACCCGAACAAACATAAATAATTTCATACAAACGAGTACATTGTAAATTACAGAAAAGCTTGTAAAATCGATTACATCGTTTCCATAATAGGTATCGAACTTCAGAATAAATCATAATTTGGAAGTTTTGGGTTTATCTTACTCAGATACACATGAGCACTATCTATAGATTCTGATAAAGAAATACCTCGACAAATAACAATAAGTGTGCCCACGATATGCTTTTTTTACACATCTTAATTTAAGTTGGACCTAAATGGATCATGGCTCGTTTGTAAGATTGATCGGTAACGTTAATTCCAATTCGCAACATTAAAAAAGTTAAGCTCGTGTGCACCACGCATTTTGAGACTTTTCTAACTAAATGCTCTAAATTTCCGACAGCAAAATGGCCTGTAAGGACCAAGCTATGGCCCTTCGAAGGTAGTCCGTTATTCCCGAATATTATCAATTTTATTATTAGCTACCGAATCATAATATTGGCTTGACGAGCAATAAGCTAATGGAGGCCTATAGAGGTTCAGAGGCATATCCTCAACGAAATTGTGCTTTGCAATTGTTGTAATAGATACTTTTAAATTATTTGAAATTAAATTTGACAGTCAAATTAGTCACTTGATTGAAATAAATTCATACGCAAATAAGCAAGGAAGTTGAATAAAATTGATATCTGGTTGATAGAGCCAGATTGGTGACTGGGTTATTTTAATTGATTGCTATCTTTACGTTTGCGTCAGTAAATAGCGTCATACAACTATTTATTGATGAATTGATATCAAGATCTTGATGAAATACTGGGTATAAATATACAGGTTGTTTGAGAGATGGATGGACAAACGTATATAGGGGATGATGGAGGTCATCTGCTACGTGGTCAAGCACAAAAAAATTACTTGGGCTTAATGATTTTTGTAAGTTTTTTTTTCAAATACTTAGTTTTCAAATAACTGAATTCGTAAAGTTATGGAATTAGTGTAGATTTAAATTAAATAAAAATGTTGTCCGTTATATCATTTTTAATACTCTGTTTTCTAGATTTAAAACCTCAATTACTAAAAAAGAATGATAAAACGGATAACATTTTTATCGGAAACACAAGCCACACGCTACGTTTTCCAGTACGTGGTCATTCTTAATTATTACCAGAGATTAATTAATACTTCTTATAAATAAATATTAAGAGATAATTTATTACACAAATCGAACTAGTCCCATAATAATAATATAATATTGGGGGACAATCTTACACAAATCGACCTAGTCCCAAACTAAGCTAAGCTTGTACTATGGGTACTAGACGACGATATACATACTTATATAGATAAATACATACTTAAATACATAGAAAACATCCAAGACCCAAGAACAAATATCCGTGAAAAATGCACAAATAAATGCCCTGGCCGGGATTCGAACCCGGGACCTCTAGCTTCGGAGGCAGAGTCACTACCAACTAGGCTAAACAGGTAGTCAAAGTAAGCTCAATAAGGTATGTGTTATGGGTACTAGACGACGATATATATGTACCTATAATGGAATTAATAGATATATCCCTAATTAAATAAAAAGAAAACACCCAAGTCTCAGGAATACAGCCCTCTTATTCACAAACCGACTCGTCCTTAGCCTTAGCAGTTTCGTTAGCCTTCTGGGGTGTTATTTACAAACCAACTCGTCACCTCACATCTCACCCGCTTTTATATGGAAACTGTCAAAAGTCATTTGTCAAATTTTGACAGTTTCCGTTTTTATATGGAAATGGAAAGTCGAGGTGTGCGGTGAGAGGTGACGAGTTGGTTTGTAAATAACACCCCAGAAGGCTAACGAAACCGATGTTCGGCAGCTACGTAGATAGATAGATAGATAAAGACTTTATTCGTTTCCACAACATACGTGGTTACACATGGGTGACAAAAATGAAGCACTAAAAATTATACATGATGATATACCAAAATGAGGCATGCAACTTAAGACTAAAGTTCTAATTTTTTTTTTGTTTTTTTTTTACTTATAAGATAAGAATTATGTGTCGTGGTAGAGAAAAGGCGCTGACTCAGCACAATGATGCGCCAATAAGCCACATCGCTGATATTCTGCTACGTAGACAATCGTATTTAGCGCGATTGAATGTATCGACACTTCGGGCGTGTGTGACGAGTTTAGCCGAAGTGATAAGAGGAACAGGCCTGTTAACTGTTATTACCTCGTCGTTATAGTAGCACTGCCGCTGGTGAGGCAGGAAGGACTTGATGCCGGGCGTCGCGTACGTACGCTCCGGCGACAGCGAGATGAGCACCTCCGTGGACGGGTTCACCATGCGCGCCGGCGAATCCAGATCCGGCAGGTTGAACGAGTCGTCTATCAGTACCTGGATGCAACAAACATCTAATAATACGCTAGTTGACTATTTTTATATGGTGCCATTGAAACCTGTTTTTTGAGGCGATCAAATGTCTATATGAATTACAATTACTTTAGGACTCACCGCGACTGCTGCTCCAAAATTTAAGTCTTATGTCGCTATTGGAAGCTACAGATGCCCCTCTCTTCGCCCGCGCACGGACCAACTTGTGAAATTTGAATCAAAATTATGGTACGTATATGTCGACAGGGGTTCGGCAAGTATCAATGTAAACTATCGATATACGTATATCGGGCACTCAACCGTACTTATAACTGCTTTCCGTAAGCTTGTCCAGGTTGACCCAACATGTAAACGCCGCATAACGACCATCTGTACGCATTACTAGATTTATAGCTACGGCATACCTACTACTATTGTAAATTCGATAGTGATAGCAACGTAGCGAAGAAGCGTCAAAATGCGGCGCTTGAACGAGTAATACAAGCGTGTAATTCTCAATCGTCGCGGATTCGAAATGTTAAAATACTACGAAAAGTTTCTCGGAACTATTTATGTATGAAATTTACATTTAAGGCTAGTTTTTCAAAAGGGTCATAGCATAGCGGTATCCGCACAACTGCACTGATTGTGTGGAGTAAACAACGCGGGACCCTTGGAGTGATTATTAACTGTCGTCACTCATCGTATCAACTTCTCACGACTTGAAGTACTTTTAACAGTTTTTTAACGGAGCGCTCAGCGCCTGGTAGCCGCACGACGCCACTCGCTGTGGCTTCTCCTGCTTGCCCAGGTCAGTCGCCTGGATCACAGATGAACACAGTACACCTGTCACGTACCAGAGCACCCTGCGAGGCGACCGAGGAGCTGTAGTAGTCGTCGGGCGCGGTGTTGATGAGCACCGTGAGCGCTGTCTGGTAGCCACACGACGCCACGCGCCGCGGCTTCTCCTGCTTGCCCAGGTCAGTCGCTCTGACCACAAATTAAATCACAAACGTCAGTTCAGTACAATTTGCAGTTATTAAAGAGGAGATATACTTATCTGTCTCTCTCAAATTTACATATTAAATTTGTGCATTAGTGAGAATAGAGCCGATGTACAGAAATCGTTCAACTTAAATAAGCGTATCAGTTTTAATCTAATATGTAAATGCGCCGTATTGAGGTAATTCAGGTACGGTCTTGTTATTTGTCCCAACAAATATTTTACGTGGCGATGTTTTTCTAAAATTACGATTATAGGTTTAACCTATCTCATATGTTAGCCATTCGTACTGGTCTACAGGTAGTAAATATTAACATGTACAGGTACATTTATAAAAAAATATAATGGTACTGAAATGTGTCCACAGATTTTTTTTTGATCAAGGTATTTATAATATTTTTTAGTAAGACTAACAGAATTAAGCACTACACTTTAAGACGATCTTAGGGAGAGTAGTCGCGAAGAATTGTAAACGTAGATCAGGTTGTTGTTGTGAAGAGTGAATACCTACTAGACGGCATCTTGCGGCAGTACACGGTGTTGTTAAACGACTACGACTTACCCGTTAATGCTATTAAGAGTCATGTTGACCGCAAAGTAGTTGAAAACGCAGCACAGGTTGAGCTGTGTAAACACTTGCTGGAATAGCATCTCGCAGCGGTATACAGTGTTTTTCCACATGCATCGATGAACCAGCTTCCCGCATGAGGACACTGGCGACATCTGGGAACGAACAAATGGGAAATTTAATGGAGTTAATGTCTTCAATATTGAGATAATAATAATTTCAACTTCTTACCATATCGGCCAGTCGGTCGCAGGGCTTATTTACAGAAGCAAATTACGTCACAGGTCATCAGTGTTATGTTATGCAATAAATCTATGGAACCGCGAAGCCATACTTTTTAAACCAAGGTCTAGGGTAGTTTTGGCTTTCCCTGGGATCTGATATCCTTTTACAGAGAAAGCGTTATGAGCATGTGAATCTTGGCCGCCAATTTTACATGAAATGTGTTCGGTGGGATTTTTTATTTTAGTGCATGCTTTAGACTGGCATCTAAACATATACATGTTAGAGGCAGTTAGCAATGGTAGCAATGCAGGCCATTTGCCTTCAGCTTCTCAACCCATCTTACAGATTCTACTTATAGTATGTGTGTAGATAAAGTAATGTATGCAACAGTTCATAATTAAGCTCGCCTCCAACTCGTGTCATAAAAGCACACACGTGTTTTAAGATCTTTCATTATCTATCCAATATCGTGAAATGGGTATATCGCAGATTTGGGCTCTAATTTGTCTTTTCTGTGACTCTGTCGATGTTACAGGCCAAAACTTCGTCAACTCTTCTAATTCCCGCGGTATTCTTAGATTTTAGATATGGAATGCGGGACTTTTAACTTCTTATGATCCAAGTTTCTATATATCCGCTATTATCATATAGTTGTAAGAACCAAATAGCAAGCCGGCTAACTAACCTTAATTATGAAGAAACGGAAAATCTGTTATATCATGCTAAATAAATTGTAAAATGTAGTAAATACTTTTACTTGTGTTTGTAGACTATCACACAGTACACACACACACACACACGCACGCACGCACGCACCCACACACACACACACACACACACACACACACACACACACACACGCGTGCGCGCCGCGCGCGCACGCACACACGCACGCACACACCCACACACACACACACACACGCACTCACACTTGTATTAACTTACGAATTGTTAAGTTAATCATTCATACCTTCACGTGTCCGAGACCGAGTAAGCGGTTACTGTATCTACAATAACTAACTTTAAGGAAGAGCGGGGTCTCCTACTACAAGTATATAATACTTACTTGGAGATTCCAGCCACAACATAATAAACATAATTACCTGTACGTTATTGTAACCAAATAAATGTATTTTCATTTTCAAGTATTTTTCAACCTATCATCACGCATCTAGCACAACAACACAACCCAAATAATTTACCTTTGTGAAAAGTGTTTCCATTCCAATCTTATTCAAATCTAGTACTTCTTGAAGTTTTAATAACATGGATTTCTGAGTACTGTTGGCTTTGAACGAGGAATGTAGCAGAGGAGCCCA
The DNA here is from genome assembly GCA_905163555.1 of Notocelia uddmanniana. Taxonomy (NCBI): domain Eukaryota; kingdom Metazoa; phylum Arthropoda; class Insecta; order Lepidoptera; family Tortricidae; genus Notocelia; species Notocelia uddmanniana. Next base: position 57,075,444 of record LR991052.1, read on the forward strand.
GCGAAGATACTCGAAAACGTTATGCGCAGTCACATTTGGCGGGAGTGTCCTTAAATGTCAAGAAAACTAATATTGTCTACCTAGAGTTGGTGAGTTGCTACCAGAGACAAGATATCCATAATACTATAATCTCACGGGCTTCACAATTTCAAGATAGTTTAATCAAATAAGCTCTAGAAAAAAAACTTCAGCGATTTTTTCCGCCATGCCATCCCATGGCGTCAGGGCCAGCAGTTAATTCATCCGAAATATTTGCCAGAATGGGCGCATGCCCTTAGTTTCAAATGTCTGTTTAATTTAGAATAACAGAGACATGAAAGTTGGGATAAATATGTGTGTGTCCACGTGACTGGCCCAATACGTAACGCCATGCAATGATTAAAAGCTCATATTTTTTTTTTAATTACATATCGTACTACAACAGCCATACAGAAACATGGCTATTGTATTCCAAGCCAAGACAATGAACGTCGATTCTAAGTGGGTCTTTCCTGGAAACAAAATAATAGTTTAAAGTTTATGTGCTAATAAATTATGTATGTACAGGTCTTATAAGTCGCAAAGGCGCTTTATATGTTTGTATGTATCCAAGTTTAATTCCAAAATAAGGCTTTAAAGGCCGTTTAAACTTTGGATGTGTCCACGGGAAAGACTCAATACTAACTCGGTATTTGTTATCTATCGATAAAAATCATCAATCTTAGAATAATAATTGTAATAAACATAGAAAGAAACTCTCAGCCATAGTTACGGAATGAGTCTTAGGAATTTTATTGTAGAATTTTGTATCAAATTCTACAATGGCATTCTCCACCAGCCAACCATTGGGCTAAACAGAGATTTATGAAAGGTGCCAAGAAAAAAGTTACTGAACTTAGCAATTCTAAATTCAAATCTGTAGTGAAACAAACACTAATGTCTGTTTAATATGCCAAAATTGAAGAATAAAGAACTTTTACTTTTCACTTCAGCCATTCTAAAATATAAGTAGGTATGTAGGTATTATGGTATTCAGTTGTCAATAAATACAATTTTATTATACCGAAACCAAAAAAAGAAATAAGTAGATATAATACTCGTAAGTACATTCTCGACAGTCTAATAATCGATTGATAATTTGGCAAATTGATAACTGAAGACACTTGAATACCGACACATTATCAGCGAACTCCATCGCCGCTCGCCGCGAAATGGTATTCAAGTCACAGATCGTGACGGCCGGAAACGGCACGTCCCAGACGGGGCCGTGGGTGCTCTCGATCACCTACAAACCAATATAACGTCAACTGTGCGCTTTGGCATCTATACCTTTTTGTGGTGATTGCGTCGTCAATGTACTAAATATAAGGAGATACGAAGAATCGATAATTTTGTCCCGGTCCCGGGACCCGGGTGGACCCGGGTATGTCCTAAAACTACGACCAAGACCACCGGGGGATGGGCAGCAGCATCCCTGGAGTGCGGCAGAGATACTGCGATCGCCAACCCACATGCCAAGCGTGGCGATTATGACATATACCCCCCGTGAATTTGGGGGAGGCCTATGTCCAGCAGCAGGAGCAGTGGACTTTCTTTGGTGGTGGTGGTGTGATAATTTTGTAAAGTAGGGTGGGGGTCTGGTCATTGTGTTTCTTACGTTTTTCCAGGGGAACAATATCCTTGAGAGTAATATTTTTATGTTTATAATTTAGTCATTATATGAATTTGCGTTGAATGCATTCAATAGAGTCAATGTAGCAATGATATTATGGATTCCATGTGCCAGACGCATACTCAAGCTGAGAGCGTACTTGTGTTTTATACAAAAGTTTCAAATATTTCTGTTTTTAAAATCACTTAAGTGCCTAAATATAAATCCCATCGTTTTATAAACAATCGCGGTGATTTTTTCAATAAGAGAAGAAAAGAACATCTCCTGACCTAGTTGAATCTTATACATAAGAGTGTCACTTTTATCCATGGAATCTAAGAAATCGAGTTTATTTTATTTTATTTATTAGTTTTTATTTCGGATCAGTTATATCCATACGAGTATATCTAGAATAACTATGGCTATAGAAAGGGATAAAGCGGAGCGGGGCCTGTATAGTCGTCTCGAAATGGCTGAGGATACAGAAATATATAAAATAGCTAAACATACGACACAACAACACAAAAGATTTTAAAACCACGAAGTACATAAAAGATAGCCAGGGAATTAATCCTCCTCACCGCTGATAATGAAATCTGCGATAGATGGTATGAATACTATGAACAGCTACTAAATGAAGAATTCTCACGAAAGTCAGAAACGAACGAGCTCAAGGACCTATCAATGAAATCACGCTCGCGGAGGTCAAAAAAGCTGTTTCAAGAATGAAAAACAGTAAAGCCGCTGGACCGGATGAAAATCCCTGAGGAGGTATGGAAGGCATTAAAAGATGATGGAGAGGTATGGCTTGCTCAGTTATTTAACGACATCCTTTCTAGTTTGGCAGGCCCTGAGAGCACATGGAGTCCCAGAAATATATGTAAGACTAGTTGTTGACATGTACAGAAACGTCGCAACATGCGTCAAAACTCCAGCGGGATTATCAAATAGTTTTGATGTGGTAATGGGTGTCCACCAGGGTAGTGCCCTCAGCCCTTTGTTATTCAACACCGTCATGAACTATCTTACAGCTAAAATACAACGACCCACCCCGTGGAACCTCTTGTACGCCGATGGCGTAGCCCTCATTTCTGACGCACCTTATGGCATCTAAGAAATTTAAAACAGTGGAAAGAGTAACTCGAACAAAATGGCCTACGCATTAGTAGAACAAAAACAGAATATATGTTCTGCAACTTCAACCCTAATGCTACAGTGAGCGAGGATATCAAGCTTGACAGCATTGACTTAAGAAATGCTTGACAGTATATCACTTCCAAGAGCGAATTCCTTCAGGTACCCAGGATCAGTTCTCTCTGAGGATGGATCGATAGAAACGGATATAACTCACAGAACAACAACTGGCTGGAATAAGTAGCGTGCGCTGACTGGAGTACTGTGCGATACAAAAATGCCAATTAAAATAAAAGGCAAGGTCTATAAAACAGCGGTAAGGCCAGCGCTACTATACGGGTGCGAAGTTTGGGCAGCGAAGAAGACACATGAGTAAATACAACAAGCTTCAAGGTTGCATAAATAGCCGATAAAATAAAAGAGTCCCGGCTGAGATGGTATGGTCACGTACTGCGAAAACCGGATGACCATGTCGTGAAAAAGTGTTTAGCCATGGCAACCGGAAAGAGGGGGAGAGGAAGACCACCGACTACCTGGATGACGAATGTCCAGAGAGACATGAAGGAGACGTGCCTCAACGCAGAGCACGCACGGGACCGAAGCAAGTGGCGTCGCATGAATGTGAAAGCCGACCCCGTGTAGCAGGATAAGGTGAGGCCAAAGAAAGAAGAAGAAGTTACATCCAAATGTGTTGTTAGTACTGTTAGTAGCGTTTGACTTAAGATTATGTTAGTTATTATGTATTTATTTCTAAATCTATTATTAAATTAAAAATAATTCGGTAATTTATTTGAACACTGGACACATGCTGATGTGCATTTGTGTCCAGTGTTCAAAAAAGGATCCGTCCACCCTCCCAGCTACAACAGCCAGCAAACTATTGCTGGTGCTGTTTGTATGACGGCGCATCAGGGATGCAGTTCTTTTGCGCATAATACCTTCGAACGAGTCTATATTTCCCTCGACAAGCATTCCTGATGCGCTGCAATGCCGTGGCAGTCCCATCAGTGCCCTAAGTATATCCATTATGGTACTGGACCCGTAGTGCACTGTATGCTTTTTTGGTGTAGTTGACCCATAGGCTGCATGTATAGAATGACTGGCAGAAGGCTTTTGCTATATTTACACATTTATGTGGGTCAGGTTAGGCTGAACGATAATGACACAAACAGGGTTTGTACTTTACGCTAGGTATCCTTTTATGACACGATGCAGTTATGTTTCACAACGTAAATTTTATTTTGTGTCATATATATGACGGCGGCGTCGCCCTGCTGCAAGCTAAAATTTGCAAGCAATGTAAACAACACCTGCGCCTGGCCTGACTTGTCAGGCCATTGTGACGTCACGCCACCACCTGGCGCCATTACCTGAATCAAAGGTTATAAATAGACTGATTGTGGCTGGTGGGGGCATTCTTGCATTAGAGTTGGCAGAGTGCACTTGTCGTGCTGCTAAAATGTTGTCTGATTATTTATTGTATAAATGTGTTTTAATTTATTGTCAAGTTGGTACGACTATTGTTGATTAATATTAAAACAGTGATCTAACTACTAAATCTAGTTGTTTCTATTAAAATGGAACCTGCACCTTTTATTATGAGAGACGACTCGCCCATATATATATTTTTTGTGTCTCGACGTAAAACAATCGGTCTCAACTCAAGTGATCGACTTGCTGAAAATCCATTATCCCATATGACACAAAACAAAGTACGAGTACGGTAGATAAAAAATATGTACCATTTAATACTTAAGAAGAAATTACTTTAGAATCTTAAAAATATCACCATCAGCGCTACAGGACAACTCACCACACACGTGGCAAAAAATACACATATATACTAACGTAACCACGTGGTAACTACGCTATGGACGAAATAAACTAGTACGCAAGGAAGAGTAGGATTCTTCCTCGTTTTTAAATTAGAAGATACGCTACAGCCATATTAGCTACTAAAGAAAGGCGAGCCGACACGCACCCACTTGCGAATCTTGCACACATGTCTAATTAAAACGTTAAGAGTAACAAACATACGTACCACTATGCGTAATCAGAGTTCAGAATTCTATTGGCTACTGACTAAAAACTGTTTTTAAATGTACCTAGGAATGATAACAAAATACTTCCATGCAATTTGTTTTATGTACAGAATTATGGTGTGGTATTGCTGGTGGTGAGTAAAGTCGCCAGAGCTCCCGAGGATACGCCGTGTTGAGAATGAGGGACCTGCGTGTTTCTAGCTGTCAACACACCGAATCCTCAAGTTAATAAAGGTTCGGCAACGTTGGCATTATTCTGGAGTTGCAAGCGTCCATAGACGACGGTGTCTGCTTACCATCAGGCAGGCCGTAAGCTTTTTGCAACCTTAGTTGTATAAAAAACTATTCAATCATTTGGAAATTGCGCATTGTATCCAGTTATTCTTTTTCTATTTTAACGTTCCGTAAGCTATGTATTTACAAGTCGACGGCCGCTATGCAATGCAACTGATGTAAGATACTTAGGTTACCTAACCTATAGTTGGTGTCTCACAATACCGTGCCTTTTTTTTTTAATTTATTTATATTACAAAAAATAAACATTTAAATACAAAACTAATAGACGCGCACAGAAACCTATTTAAGGTCGCACCGCTCACAACAATAATATCACAATCCTTATGTAACCAAGTAATTACAATACAACTATATAGCTATTGTAGATACACTCAAGAAACTACACCTCTCTGTCAGTTAGAAAATATCTTTTTAATGCGTTCTTGCACGATTTTTTGTCTTTAAGGACATTTGTGTGTATTTCTTCTGGTATACTATTTAGACAGTTAGGCAGCACGTCCTCCTGCCATATACATTTACATAGTTAGGTACAATATATCTAGGCTGATAATCTAAGCTACGTAATTGTTTAAGTCTAATTCGAGTTTATGATTTTATTTTATCATAGTTTTCGAGAACTATTGACATTTTTTTTAATATTGACATTACTTTGCAGTGTTTAAATACGCTGGACTCGTCCTTAAGTTTATTTTTCATGTATTTAGGTACAATCGTTTTAAGTATGCTCAATTGTAGCTTGTATATGCAGCTTATGTTGGTTTTGTATGTACGTCCATAGCTACTCAGGCCGTAGCTTATTATTGAATCGGCTAGCGACAAATATAGCAACCTTAATATATTATACGGTATTTTATACTTAAGTATGTTTATTTTGGCTCGAAATGATCTCAACTTGTTACATATATAATCAAGATGAGGCTTCCAGTTGAAGCTCTTGTCGATGACGAGGCCCAGGTAGGTGTGGTGGTCCACCAGCTCGAGTGGTGCGCACGCGCACGTCGCTGGCCGGTTGTGCAAGCAGGTGTGCGTATGTGCTAAGATTACAGGGCTATCAGCTTTAACGTAGGGTAGTATATATGTAGCAGTTTGGTTTTATTGGCGTTGATAACCAGACCCACATCGTGCGCCCATTTACATAGAATATCGAAATTACATTGCATCATCGCCTGAGCCTCGCTTACATTTTTACCGTGTGTGACCAAGCAAGTATCGTCTGCAAATTGATATACAGAGCCCTCAGTGAAAAGGTTACACATATCGTTCACGTAAATTAAGTATTCGGTTGGCCCTAAAATTGATCCTTGGGCTGTTCCTTGAAGCGTAGGAATAGCGTCACTATCTTGTCCATTTACGCGTACCACGGTGTTACGATTTGTGTGATAGTCACGGAACCAGTCCAGCAGGGGGCCCTATATACCAATCTGTTTTAATTCTGAAAAATGCGTTGAATAATTTAGCGTATCAAACGCCTTGCTGAAGTCAATGAAGACAACTAGCACCTGATTCCTATTATTCAATGACGCCTGACGCGTATCTTCTAATTTTCGTTTAAGCAATAATAATAATAATAATTTATTCACACGTAAGTTAACAGTTTGACACCAAAACACTAACGTAGTAACTAATCTAATACATATAGGAACTGTATTTGAGGTACACATGCTTATACAATAAGAATAAAAACTACAAGTAATAAAAGAAACAGAATAAAATCAATATATGGATAACAAATCAATAGCCAAATCTCTTTACTATACCTTACTTAAAGGCACTAGGATATTATATTTTCCTACAGAACACTCCAATACTGTCAGCAAATATATCTATGTCGCCTGCCTCCTGCACAATACGGTTCAAAACGGTCCGTGCTCTAACGGTGGGAGCGTTCGCGCCGCGCCTTGTGCGCACGTCGGGCGTCGCGAACAGGCGCCGCGGGCGCCGCGCTGCCACCGCGCCGCCCGCGCCACCCGCCGCGCCGGCCGATGGCCCACTTGCACACGGCACCTGTAGGCCCGTTCGCTCCAGCACGGACGCGTTGTCCACTCTATTGTTAAGCATTTGGAAATAGTGCACTATATGCAGTAGTTTGCGCCGTGTCTCCAGAGTGAGAAGCCCGACCATTCCCGATACGAAGAGCGATGGATACATGCATGTTCCTCGTGGATTAAACGATTAGTAACTTGCAAATGCAATGTAAGTAATTCAGATGGAAATCCCTTTATACGTAGGTATATGTTTTGTGATTATTCTATGTATACACAAATTGGTTGCTGTGATAATTCTGAAAGTTATTGCGACGTGTCAGTGTCAGTCGTAATTTTTGTCAATAAATATTAACACACATTCATACACTCTCTCACACTCAAACACACACATATATACACTCACCCAAGTAGAATTTAATTGATTGATAGATTAACTGTAAAATAAAATATATCTCAAGTCGCATCACACCGGCAATTCATATATACCGTTCTTGAAACCCACGACGCAGGCTTTGCTAAGTGTCATTGTCATTGCAAATTCTGTGCCGGTTTGGTAAGGTAAGTACTTTAAGTTAAGTTAATGTAGTGTACCCTAACAGGGCGCCATGGACTGACTTTTGAAATGTAGGACCTTAATTAATATGTACATGATTTTACAATTAAATAAATGAATGAAATGAATGTGTTTGGTCTTTTAATTTTTGGGAAATAAATGATTTTGTTTTTATTTTTATTTTATTTAAGTATATCTTTCATAAACTGTTAATTCCTTCACATCGGTGTAAATTCGTCTAGATGGTATCAAGCATTTGCCACTATGTCGCGGTGGGTTAGCTACGCTATAAGTAAATGCTACGCCGCCGGTATGTCTCTATAATATACCTAAGCTCCGTGCGAGCGGAGGAGGCAGGGTCAGGTGTTCCGGATACGCAATACAGCGCAGAATTGTGATACAAAAATTAAAACTGGCACGATAGCTATGATGGGTAGCTACCGGCACCACCGGTGTTTGGTACCACCACCACCATATCAGCCGAATGACGTCCACTCCTGGACACATATATTATGCCTCCTCCAATTTCATGGGGGGTAAATGCCATAATAGCCACGCTTGGCATGCGGGTTGGCGATCGCAGTATTTCCACCGCACTCCAGCGATGCTGCTGCCCATCCGCCGGTGGTCGCTGTTTGTTACACATGGGGAGATTGAACTTTGATATACCTTCTACCTACATCGAGCAGTTAAGAACTACACGTTAATGTTTAATCGATAATGGCATCACGTCATCACAAGATTCTCTGCATGGCTAGCACAAGACGACACGCGAGATAGACTATCCGTCTCTATCTAATGGGTACACACGGAAAGACACGGAGTTTATCTCGCGCGCGATATAGCTCGCGTGCCGTCTTGAGGTAGCCGTGTTGGTAAATCTGGCAAAGCATCTCACATACACCACATATTTTTGGGTTTCCTAAATTGTTAAAATCATGAAAATTATTGTTTACCGTAACGATAGGGTTCCGAGCGTACCAGCGGTAGGCGGTCACGACGAAGTAAGCCGCAACACCAATGCTCAAAAGCACCGCAAACGCCCACAAGCTCCTGCAGAACACAGACGGTCAATGAAATCAACAAATGATGAGGGGAAATGAAATCTAACATACATACACATGCCTACGTTATTTACAAACATGTGCAGAAATTTGGGTGCATACAACTTACTCAATAACATGTCCCATGGCTGTTATGTCGGTGAATTGAGTTTTCGATTCGATAATTGAGAGGACTAAATCAATACATATTTTTGCACTTCAATGTACGACGTGAGTGTAAACTCGACACCAAGCGGAGCGTGCATATGAAACATTCATTCGTTCTATAATGAAATATTCATTTGTTTTATTACGTGACCTTATACTTCGCATTCTGAATTAAATGCACACTCTGTCGTACACGGCAGAAGGGCAATGAAAAATTTATATTCACAACCTTTTATTTAATTTTTAGTTCGTATGATCATATTATGTAACTTATGTAAGGGCCTACGCTAGCTGGCGCGGTGCACGGCGCGAGCGCACGCCTGCGGGCACTCGCTCTATGCAACCCGCCGTAGGTCAGTTAGCGCCGCTCATACTATTTTTCGATAGGCGTGCGCCCGCTCCGTGTAATCCGCGCCAGCTAGCGCAGGCCCTAAGTATGTAACCCAAACTACGTGACCAATTTTTTACAGTTCTTTACCCCCCTTCCCCCGTCCGGTGACCAAGCGTAGTATATGCCATGACCCCTCCCCTCTCTAGCTTTCACGTAAGTAGTATAATTTATAAATGGCAGGTTAGCACCGCTGGAGAGATTGCTTGAAAACAAAATTCCGCAGTGTCTCAAGACGAGTCTTTGACCAATGTGTGTTGCCAGTGATGACATATGGCATTGAAACGTGGTCGCTTACTATGGGCCTCATAAGAAGGCTCAAAGTCCCCTAAAGAGCAATGGGGAGGGCTATGCTGGCTGTGAGTATTTCTGCGTGGTCGCATCAGAAATGAGGCCATCTACAGTAGAACCAAAGTAACAGATATAGCCTTCCAAATCGCTAAACTTAAGTGGCAGTGCAGGTAGAACCGATGGCCATTGGCGCGGAAAGGTTGTCGAGTGTTCTCGAGTGGCGACCACGTACTGGAAGACGCAGCGTGGGTAGGCCCCCCACAAGGTGGACTGATGACCTGGTAAAGGTCGCGGCAGTCCGCTGGATACGGGTGGCGCAGTACCGGTCATTGTGGCAATCTTTAGGGGACGCCTATGTCCAGCAGTCAGTCGGAATTTAGTGATAGGGTTTGTTTCTTAAAAAATACTCCACTGGCTACGTGACGAGACACTAAGTACGTATATAGATTACTGTGATATAGATATAGATTACTGTGTACACACTAATACTTGTTTTCCTAGCCAATGTCAAGGAAAGAATGGCCCGCCAGCATATTTTTATTAATGTTTTTGACCTGACTGTGGTAGGTAATAAAAATAAGCCTAAGCTAATAAAACTACTAATAAATTACTAAGAAAGCCGGTTCAAATGAGCCCAAACACGGCGGATTTATTTTGTGTAGTTTAAGAGTTGCTATGGCTACCTTCTGTCTCCAACATCAGATCAGCTCGGTGGTTCCATATTACTGGTATGTGACCGTACTTACATTAGCAGCGTACAGCATTTGACCGCGTAGAAGACCCGTGGAATAGGTTTTTTCACTATTACACATAAATAGAATAAAGCAAAATTCGGGAAGCTCCAATTAGCCACAGGCAAGTGCCCAGAACACCATAGTAGGTAGCCTACATAGTATTACCTATAAATTAGTTAGAAAAACCCCGATATGTAGTTAATTTATTCCTATGGGTGAAATGTGAGGAGAGATTGTAGTCATGCTTAGTAGTTTTTGTAACTGTTACTTACATAATAAAAGTCATGAATCTCAAGTGGTAGTGTACCTAATCATGCACACAATCATTCACCTTAAATCCACATTTTTTTTATTTTACATAAGAATATTTAAGAGTTACATGATTAATGAATTGAAACAGAGAATTAATATTTATTTCTGATATCAACATCATCATTAGCAGAAGGACGTCCACTGCTGGACATACGGCTCCCCCAAAACCACAATGATCGTTCCTGCGCCACCCACATCCGTCCAACCATCGCATTTCTTATATTAGGTATTTTTTTTCAGCAATACACAGCATCAACCAATTATTGAGAACCTTCCGAAGCAGTGTCCCCTGTCCGCGACCGGTACATATTCTTTCATTGCAGGATGCAGGAACACCGTCACATTCTGACGAGTAAGCGATTGCGAGAATGACGGGCGTCTTATCCACGAAGGTAAGTGATAAAATGGCAACCATCATACGCCTCTAGTAAGTAGTAGGTACCCTTTATTTGGGTGGCCGCTTTTTATGTGATGTTTTATTTAGTACATTTCGGCCATAATATGTGACGGTTATACAGTATAAGCAATCGTACTGATTCTATCTTATAGCGTCGTACCGTCATGCCTGATCATGCCGTCCACTTCGTTGGAACTTGGGATGCGTGCCCGCTCGAAGCGGAGCGTGCAGCGGTGCGGCAGCGTTTCGCATGTGATTTAGAGATTTGAGAGGTTGAGATGAATGCCGCTGTACACGTCCCTCGGACTCGAGTGGGTAGATACTTATGGACGATTCACACCGAACGGCTGGAGTCGGCGGGCACCCCACTGGAGTCAAGGAATTCGAACCCTCCATACAGAAGTTAAATTTCATGGGTTGCGGGCCGCAGCCGGTCGGCTGCCGCCGGCTCTGCCGCTGCCGTTTGGATACGAAGTCTAGCTTCTGTATGGAGGGTTCAAATTCCTTTAACTCTGATTTTAGTGTGAATTATTACGTCAATAATGCTATATTAGCTATGAACAGATTAACTTTATCCCTAAAAACGTCCCTCAGAGGGGTGAAGTCGAGGATGGAAGTGTAGGTACCTAGGGTACGAAGGGCAAAATGGTAGTACCTATTGGTATTTCGATATCATCATCATCATGTCAGCCGAGGGAGTCCACTGCTGGACATAGCCTCCCACAAAGAGTTCTACAATGACTGGTCTCATCAGTCCACCTTGTGGAGGGTCTGCCCACGTTACACCTTCCGGTACGTGGTCGCCACTCGAGAACCTTTCCGCCCTAGCGGCCATCGGTTCTACGTGCATGTCCCGCCCACTGCCACTTTTTAAATTTAGCGATCCGGAAGGCTATATTGATTACTTATATTTTAGGTTAAAACTGGGAAGTAGCAATATAAACAAACTGCTACTTGCAAAATAGGAGCACTGCATCCCAAATAACATACTCGTAGCTACCTAGCTGTAAATAATGATAGGTAAAACTGTGTCTGAAGTGCCACAATAGATTAATATAGATTATAATAGATTATGATCAAAGTTGAAGATACCGTAGCATATATTATGGATGCTTAAGACTCCACAAGAATCACAAGCGCGTCCCTTTATTAATTTAAACATTTGATTGTGCTGATAGCTAGAGACAAACGCTGGTCACAGAGCATCCTCGGAAGCTGTGGCGCTTTACTCCCCATCAGGAATACAACACCTATATACCTACAGAACAATATAATACGTTTTACGCAAACGAAGTCGCGGGTACAGCTAGTAATAAATGTATTTATGCAAGTGCAAAGTGTAATGTGACTCTGAAGGAAATAAAGTATTGCATTTCATTGCACTGAGGATATATTGAAGGAGAATTGGACTTAATAACACATTTGATATATCACACGATATATTTTGCATAACATTTTTTTTATAAGTATCTTTTTTAGAAACTAAATATGGCCCCCATGTTAAAACAAACATTTACTTACGATACACGTCCGTGTTTGGGTCACCGACTTATATAATTGTGTACTCAATCAGCCTAGTAGTTTTGATGTAAATTGGCTTTGAAAGACGGACGGACAGACATATTTGACGGCCGGTTTAGCCTAGTTGGTAGTGACTCTGCCTCCGAAGCTAGAGGTCCCGGGTTCGAATCCCGGCCAGGGCATTTATTTGTGCATTTATCACGGATATTTGTTCTTGGGTCTTGGATGTTTTCTATGTATTTAAGTATGTATTTATCTATATAAGTATGTATATCGTTGTCTTGTACCCATAGTACAAGCTTTGCTTAGTTTGGGACTAGGTCGATTTGTGTGATTGTCCCCCAATATTTATTATTATTATATAGATTTACACGAGTGATCCTATAAGGGTTCTATCTTTTCTTTGTTAGGAACCGTAAAATAATAATAATGCAGATTAATTGGAACGCAAGTAATGTTATTCAATTTATCTAAACTGTCTAGAAATGAATTCCAATAGCAGGGGTTAAAAAATATCAAATTGGCGAGTGTTTTCATCTACGTTGTTTTTAAATTGATTTACAATTTATAGATTTTTGTCGTTTAGCTGTCTGTCGTTTAGCTGGCAGTCTGGCGCTCTCCAATAATTCCATAAAGCAAACCAATCCAATTTCGTCCGGGTTTGTAGGTACGGCTTTTAAAACTTGCTGGTATTTTTAACCGTTTGCTCGAATAAAATTTTGCCGTTCAATGAAGTTTATGCATTTTTGATACAACATAGATATCTGAGTTTTTTTATGGAACATTTGATAGCCGATAGAATGTTTGTCAAATTTCAAGGAAAACTGCCTATGGACTGGACTGAAACCCGTAGTGGGTAGCGTGACTGATGAGTTGTTGTCATAATGTTAAACACGATTATTGATTAGTCAAATACCAATGGCCACCTATAATGTGTTGAAAACCGATTACACACACACACACATTGATTGGTAAACATTATATACAATTTCCTTGCAAACTGACCCGTTATTTGCTCCTGAGTGTGTCCCACAATCGTTACGTATTACCAACACCAAAGTAATAAGAAAATAACAAACCTCTCAGGCATGTTTATATCCTCCATAACAATATATTTGTACCCATGCAAATCTGTTCTGTTGCAAAACTCTACGAATTTGCTGGCAAGGAATCCCCTCTTCCGTGGCTTCTCAAACCAGTGGTTATCACGTGCGGCATTTTTGTTTCTCACTTCCGTGTCGCCCAGTCCGTATCGCACCATACTGAGACTCACCTAATTGCTTTGTTTAGTGCTCATAGACATTACTAAAATTACAAAACAAACTGTTAGGTATATCAGGTATGTTCTCTCTCTTGTTCCCGAAAATTAACTGATATACTGATGTTTCACAGTAAATATGTTACTTAGGTACATATGTGTAAGCATAATAAAACGGCTTCTGCCTGGTTGGTAAGGTTTTGCGTGACTTTTTTTAAATATGGCCTTAAGTTGGACCTCCTAAGGGGACAGTTACTTGCTTGTGTTGGACGCTCTCGACTCGGCCCTAAAGACCAAGAAGAAAACTGAAAGGAAAACAGTGTAGAAGGTAAAAGAGGAAAGAAAAGGTAAGTTTTACGTGACGTTTTGGGCGATTTTGGCCTTAAAACGTTACCATTCATACAAATTATTGTGCTAGCCTTTTGCTAGCTAGACTGGTGTGGTTTTGAACTGAGTCAAAATTAATAATGTCTAAAATTGCTATTCCTTTATACAACAATACAAGCATGTTTGTGAGAAGCTATCGGGAATATGAAAGACATTAGATCGTAAATATGTACAAGTCTAAAGCACCTTACAAGTTCTACAACTGAAGTTTATCTGGATTTGTTATTAAATTTTAAGTTAGAATTCTATGAGTTTTATATAGACACAAATGCAGTGGCGTGCACTAGCAGACACAAAGTGACAAATGATCGTGATACGTCAACCATTGAACACACGACCCAGTAATTATAAACGTAGATCTCCAAATTAGATATGCAGGCTTCGGACAAATATAGGTTAAGCGCTTGCCACACTACCGTTTCCTGCCAATTAATTAGCTCCCGGTTTTTATAAATTTGGCGGGCAACTGTCGGCCCAGGCAACATATGCGAAATGTTTGGTAATTAGCCGTATAAAGCCTTGTTTCCATTAGAGTAATTTAATAACTAATAGCATTCCCACTCGACTTTGTTTGCTAAGTAACGTGTTGCACCTGCTTGGCGAGCCAGGATCATAGCAAGTTTTCGCAACTAAGCGGAAAACCATAATTATTGGCTACACAAGCTACGAAAATAATGGTAGAGAATGCGTAATATTGCTCTCCCGTGGACTATCAATATAGGTTGTCCAAAAACCACGTGAGTTGAAAGGCAAGTATAAAAAAAATCTGTACCTACATTTTAACCAAATTCTATTGGCTATGTGCGAAGTAGGTGGTGGGGGTAAGCTAGGTGATCGTAGCGCACACCATGGCAGAAATGTGAACTTACCGGGGACCACTGTCAAATTTACTTTCACGTTTTCTATTGGTTTCCTACGATTCGTTTCGTTTGTATGTATTTATTTATTCTCTTATTTATTTCAGTAAAATTTCCAATACGGGGTCTTTCTCGTTTACTTAAGTAAATAAAATATTCATGTGTCATTATTTGACATCTCTAAATTTTGACATTGTCTCGGGACCTTTGACGTTTGACGTTTCAGACGTGCACATAGCCAATAGAAGGTAGGAGGTTCTCAGGTCGTCTGTGGGTCGTCTGCATGTTTGTATTTGTTTCTTTTTTAGAGAATAATACTTAACGTACAAAAGGAAGTGAGACTTGGGTATGGCAGAAAAAGTATGAGAGTAGACTGAATGCGGTTGTGTGGAGTACGTTTGTGTGATCGAATAACAAATAGTGTTACTTATAATAGAAAGATGTGGAATAGATGACAACGTAGTGACTAAGATTGGAAAAGGTATGCTTCGGTGGTTTGGGCATGATGACAGGATGTGTGAAAGCAGACTGACTAAGAGAATTTACGTTCAGAAGATGGATGGAAGGTTTGGAGGGGGGCGACCAAGGCGAGGGTATCTTGATCATTTCTACGATACTGAAAAAAGGCCAAGTCAGATGTTCCCGCAACTGACGAACATGTATGAGGATGTTGGGTGTTTGAAGCGAAAGAAGTATATAAGGACCGTAGAATTTGGCATTCTCTGGTCTCTGCCTACCCCAATGGGATACGGGCGTGAGTGTATGTATGTATGTACAAAAGGCAGGACTATAGTGTTACGGGGTATTCTGTATTCTCTACCAGTCAACCCTCAGGCAAAACAAAAGATTGTAGGCGGAGCAACTACCTATCATTCGTGCTCAAACCTGGTCATTGACTAAGGCTCAGAAGTCCAAACTCAAGGTTTGCCAGCGGGCGATGGAGCGCAGTATACTAGGTGTTCGCAGAACTGATCGGATCAGAAACACGGTACTGCGCTCCAAAATACAAGTTATAGATGTCGGTGCCAAGACCGCTAAACTAAGTGGGACTGTTCTGAACATGAAAGAAAAGATGGGCCATAATAAATACGGACTGGACCCCTCGAGACAGATACCGGAGCAGAGGCAGAGCAAAAAGGAGATGGCGGGACTACTTGGACGCATTCTGCTCTGATTGGTGGGATCATGCGAGCAATAGGGCCGAGTAGAGGAAAAGAGGGGAGGCATTTGCCCAGCAGCTGGGACACTTAAATAGGCTATGAAAAATAAGTATTACAATTATATCAATTCAAAAAAGTGGCTCGTGAAGTTTTAGACTTAGAAACAATACCTAAAAGTCACTTCTGTACCGCGAAATTACAAGTGCCACAGAGAAGGCCTCCGTTATCATCAGTTATCATTAATTTATTTACAGGAGTACAATTCATTTTACCAAAACAAATACAAAGTAACATCAAGTACAATAATTAAGTAGCTGTTGTGCGGGATGATATTTTTATTGGAAATAGGAAAACTACCTAATTAAATGGATTTTGCTTTCATAAATAGCCGGTTTTTTTTTAATCTGTAAAGTACTATGCTACACAATACAACTTCTACGTAAGAAACAAATGTTTATTTGACTATGGGCAGTACTTTTTTGCTCTGATCCCTCTGACATATGTAATATTTTTAATAATTATTTTATAGATTTAGTACATAAACAAAATCTGCCTGTGGATAATTCATCTTATAAACGGAATTTGAGCAAGGATTATAATCCCCACACCATGTTTGTACAGCCAGTTGACGAAAATGAAATCTACAACATAATCATGTCTCTAAATAATTGTAAATCGAGTGGTTACGATGATATAACTACAAAAATATTAAAGCAATGTGCGCCGTACATAGCCCTACCACTTTCCCACGTCGTAAATTTATCTTTCTCTGATGGTATATTCCCTCAACAATTGAAAAGGCAATGTACAAAAGGATACAAAACTTTCTGGTAAAACATAACACACTCTGTTCTGAGCAATATGGCTTTCGAAATGGACGCTCAACCACACTTGCTTGTTTTGATCTTGTACGGACTGTAACCGAGAGTATCAATGCAAGAACTCCTGTAGTGTCAGTATTTCTGGATATGTCAAAAGCGTTCGACTTTGTCAACCACAGTAAGCTACTTTACAAACTTGAAGTTTATGGGATTAGAGGGAAGGTGTTAAAATGGATAGAAAGTTACTTGGTCGATAGAATGCAATGTGTAGAAATTAAGGTAATATCAGCCAGTGATTCAAGTAAATCAGCATTGAAGCAAACTTTCAGATCGGAACTTAGAGCTTGTAGTCATGGAGTACCACAAGGAAGTATTCTGGGGCCCCTTCTATTCCTAATTTATGTGAATGACTTACCCAAAGCCACCGCACAGAAAAGTATAATGTTTGCTGACGACACAACACTCGTGGTAAAATGTGAAAAAAGGGATACTTTCCAATCAGATATTAATACAGCGCTAATGAACATTATAGAATGGATGAAATTAAATAATTTGAATATTAATATTAATAAGACTAAGTTCATACAATTTAAATCATATAATTCGAATCCAATACCAATCCAAATAGAATATAAAAATGACATTTTAGATGAAGTAAATTCAATAAAATTTCTAGGCATAACCATTGACGAACACCTCAATTGGAAAGATCAAATTGAACAAATTTGTAATAGATTAAACCGTTTTGTGTTCGCACTTAAGAGATTGAGAGTTACGGTATCCAAAGAAGCTGCACTAACAGCTTACCACGGATATGTGTCGTCAGTACTTGCTTACGGTCTAATTCTATGGGGTAACTCTATCGAGCTGGATAGAGTGTTTAAAATTCAGAAAAAGTGTATAAGGGCAATAAGTAATGTTAAGATGGATGAAAGCTGTATTCCACTTTTTAGAAAATTACATATATTACCATTGCCATGTTTGTACATTCGAGAGGTATGTGTCTTTGTTGACTCTCATCAAGAGTACTTCAGTAGACGAAGCGAAGTCATCCAGAGACAAACAAGACCACACATTATGTCTCTATTGTACAAGCCTCGCTGTCACAAAGACATGTATAAACGAAATATCTATAATATGAGCATTGTACTTTTTAATAAATTGCCGGATGATTTAAAAGCTTTAACAGGCGACATATTTAAAAATAAATTGACCAAATGGCTACAAGAGAAATGTTTCTACAGTATTAAGGACTACTTAGATCATAAAAACTTGACTCACGCATATATCTAATTTGTATTATTTTAAATTTTATTCTTCATACATAGATTATTTTCATTGAAATATTTGTACGCCTGCTTGCAGGCTGAATACATGAACTTTGTACACTATAGCTTAAGACCATATATACTGTATTCTTACAAATAAAATTTTATGAATTTGAATTTTGAATTTTGAATTTAAAGATAAAAAACCGACTCTAGTTACGAATGCTTACAATAGGAAAATTTAAAACGAAAAAACCTGTCACAGGATTACCTCGCCTAAGCTCGGAAAATACAATTGGGTCACGTAGGTCGTAGGTACCCACGTCAACCGATCAAGGGTGAATCAATTAAACATTCCCTGACACGCTAACCTATACTTTAACTTAATTTCAATCTAGTGATCCGAATAAATAAAATATTAATTGAATCTAACCTAGATACTATAATTTTCAGTGGTCATGATATAAATATTCGTGTTGACTTCTGCGGTGTATACGGGCGTGAAGACCATTACAGGTAAGACAAATTTCCTTTTAGACAGGCAGGGACGTATATAAGGGGGGGGGGGGGTATCGGGGTCCGCACCCCCCCCCCCCCTTAGGTCTCGATGGTACACTGGTTATTACTAGAGCTGGAAAGGAAACCGATGACCGCAATTGGGGCGAATGATCAGTGCGAATTTTTCCCCCTAACATACACGTGCTGAAATGTAATTTTCACTCGTCCCAATTCTTGCCACTCGCCCAATACCCAGTGTAATCGTCATTAAAATCGCAAAGCAAGATTTACTTTTGGTTTATAGTACGTAGTATGGATCAGTGAGGGTAGTGTTAACAGTCTTGATTGGCAGCATCGAATAATTTGAGCCCGCGGTCACGCGAGGTGCGTCTTTCGCCAACAAAATCTGACCACCTTGGAAGGGCCATAGCTTTGTCCCTAAGAAGCCTAAAAGGCTTAGCTACACAGTTGGGCTTAAATTGGCGTAAATTTAATGAACATAAAAAAGTACTACAATTTGCGATCGACAAACTTACAGTTTATGACTTTTAGCTTTTAGAACATGAATAAGTGAAAACCTTTTGCAGTTTTTTGCGTGGTGCTCAACAAATGAGTTACGGGAAGAGAAGCAAGAGAATCCCTCATGAAAATTGTCGTATCTCGCGGGGTCATTATCTAGGTGTGGCCCACGCAATAAATGGCATCTAACATAAAAATTGGAACACAGTTTAAATAATACCTATGTATGTTTATTAATGAAACTATTGTCAAGTAAAATTAACAAAATATTTATAGGTATATATAAAACAAAACAAAATAATAATAAAAAATCGAGTATTTAGCCGTCTCAAAACTTATGAACACACGAGGTAGTTTTACGTCTTAAGCAGCCGTCCTCATGCTTTATCATGAATAAGCATTCTTCAGTATGTTAAACGGATAGCTACACTTATACGCAATCAATGCTAACGCAGAATCGCTGCGGAAGGGTGAATTGTTGCGGACGCATCTTCATACAATACGTATTGCGTTTTTGTATTACAAAATGCGATTCGATGCTGATAGTATATGTGTCTTCACCCTAATTATGAAACCAATAAGCAACTTGTACAGCACTTAAACCACTTTATATAACTAAAAGGCTAATCACAATAAGCCCAAATCGCGTGTTATACATATATAAAGAAGATAATATTGGGTGTTATATATACAATTAAATGATTATTATTATATAGGTAAGCGTAATCTTGACTAATATGAAGACAGGTGCCAAAGTTCTGAATATGTTACATAGCCACGACTATTATCTGACTGGCTACATTTTGGTAATTGGGTGAGCTTTTAATTAGGTCTCAGCGGTTCGGGTTTTCAGCACATGAACGTGTGAACATTTTAAGTAGTTCACCCACCATTGATAATTCTAAATATCATGAAAGAATAGCCCGACATTTCAGCATGTTTTGATATTTGCAGATCAGGGTTATTTTATAATTGAACATGTTAAGTAAGCTTTGATTAGTAAAATATCAGTCGATATAATATGTAGTCAGATGTGTTCAGCAAATTTTGATATTTAACTGAGCAGGCTAATATTGTACTTAAAATGTTCAGCAACTTTTGGAAAAATAATGTATATTGACATTCGTTATTTGCGAATGTCCATAGAGATTTGTATAACATCCTATTCAGTTGCATATTAAACTTTATAGTGCGCAGGTGTTTTGAAAATTTGGATGTGTTCATGGACTTTCGTTGCTGACTGTACTAGTGTCTTAACCCTTTGAACGCAAAGAGCCTATAAAGTGGTCGTGTGTCGTCGTGCCCACCACGCCAACAACCACTAAAAAAGTAAGAGTGAAGGTGTAATTTATCAGGAAATAAATTAATTATGAATTGTTTTTATTTGTTTAAACGTTACATAATTTTTTGATATCTTGGCGTCTGAGTGATCACTTCATTCAAATATAAAGGGTCAAGCACTTCATTCAAAGGGTTAAAGAAAACTATTTAATCTGGGGAATGTGCCCTCGCAATTGACGGAATTTTAAAAAGAACAGCCGATATTATATTTACAAATGGTGTTTTTAGGGTTCCGTAGCCAAAATGGCGAAAAACGAACCCTTATAGATCTGCGTCATGTCTGTCCATCCGTCCGTCCGTATGTCACTATGACCACTACAACTATGAAATTTGGTATGAAGGTGTATGTTATGAACCGCTATAGAAATATGATATGAAATTACGTAAAAATATTAAACTGGGGGGGCACCCCATACATATACCAGGAAGGGCAAAAAAATTTTTATTATGCAAATAGGCACGTGGGGTGTCTGTCGATAGGCCTTCAAAAATGACATAGAGGTTTCTAAAAAAACTTTTCCATTTAAGTCAACCGTTGGTGATATATTAGCTGTCAAAGTCGGAAAAAGTGTGTCTCCTCTGAAGTTTAAAATTTTGATAACATTCTACATTAATAAATCTTATCAACGATTTTTGGTTTGAACAAGATAGGTCTAACGGTTTATGAGTTATTGCCGAAAAAATGTCTTTTGCCCAAAACCAAAGGGCTTAAGTGCCGCAAGTTTCCTATGAAGATACGATATTTTTTGATTCAATGTATTGTATAGTGGTTTTAAATGTCGATTAGAAGACCCCTCTTTGAACGGGACCCTTTCTTTGTGGTCCGATACGCACTTGGCCGTTTTTTTTTATGTTGTGTATTGATCTTATACAGGGTGTTTTTCTTGAATTCCGTTAATTGCGAGGGCACAATCCTGAGATGATATAAAGCAATCTTCTCTAATTGTAAGACATTAATATCCCAATTCATACCATTTCGAAGATATTCAAGATTTCATTTTCGTTAATTAACACCCCTAGTATAGTATAAAAGATCCTTAACAATTAAACAATGTTGACGGTGTGTCATTCGAATTTCGAATTGTCAGACTTGACATAAACTTGACTCTTAAGGCCGGTTTTCATTTACCCTTGGTGATATAATTAATTATTTTGTATGAATATGAAAAAAAAATTTTTTCTTGGATTTTGAAAAACTAAATGTGCTACGTCGTATCTATGGCTATACACGGCTATATGCTAGAAGGAACGGAAATGAATAAAAACACCCTTTAATTTGTAATTTTACTGTCTTTTGCGTAGTTGTATATTTTTTGCAATTGTGACTGATTTCTGTTATCAGCCGCTCTTTCATTTGTACTGTCTTGACAGTCGATTTTGCTTTACATAGCTGGCAATTCAAATTTTGTTCGAATTTAAAGGAATTTGAAATTTTAGTTTTATAATAAAACTAAGCTCATGATGATAATATAATTTACGTTGCGTTTTAGATGGAATAACACATATAAAAACAAACCCTGAACTTACCACTTCTTTTGCGTTTGGCGTAAATGAGTATAAAATAATGTACCTACCT
The DNA here is from genome assembly GCA_905163555.1 of Notocelia uddmanniana. NCBI lineage: Eukaryota > Metazoa > Arthropoda > Insecta > Lepidoptera > Tortricidae > Notocelia > Notocelia uddmanniana. Next base: position 57,097,624 of record LR991052.1, read on the forward strand.
AAACATATCGGTATGATTTTTTTTACACAAAACTTACTCGATATCGATAAAAAAAAATTCTAACACTAGTTTGATTGCGACTGTCATTTGTTTTGCTATGGATTTTCCGGGCTCTGCTCATGGTTAAGTTAAGGAAATACGTTTACATGCCCTGCTTAAAGAAAAGCCTGCATGCCGGCAACACATTGTATAAATAAACATATTATTATACCTATTAGTTACTTGTTCGCTAATTTGGATTTGGATCATTCGGAAAATTACTAAATACTAAGATTAAGTGGTTACAAGAAAACAGTGATAATCTCGATGTTGTGTATTCAAGTCCATGAGATAAATGCGTTTAACAATAATAAAATAATCCGACAGTATATATCATCCTATGGACAATCAATAAGCTTGCAATTGTCATTAATAACATATTTGGTGCTTATATAAAATTTTATTAAAATCTAGTTAAAATTTAAAAACTGGCAATCAAATAGAGGTAAATTCACTAAAACTGGCGTAAATTGATTAAACAATCTAATTACATATATCATATCATCATATCAATGCGTGGGTCTGATCTGTTAAATCAGCCTGTACAGTCAGCGTCATATAGTAATTAGCAGCCAAAGTGGCCAAATAGTTCGGTACACAATGTAGTTTGTATGGTGTACCCAACTATTTGGCTGCTACGTACTACGCATACGTACGTCATACGTACTACGTATGACGCTGACTGTACATGCGTCAGTACCAGCTGCTTACTTTAGGCCGCCTATTACTATTACACTCACATTGCATCTGACAGTATATCTACAGCCTTGGTTTACAGTCAAACCTTGAAGCATTTATATATTTCATAATATAAAATTCTATAAATATCTTCAAAACACCTTTTTACGTTTCCTGACGTTAAATAGTTCACAATATCGTATATTTTAGATCACTATCGTGTTCAAGAGCAAAACCAACAACTTTTTCTTGTTGTAAGGTAAAAGTTTAATTTTTTATAATCATGGTCACCCTACAACTACTAATTAATAAATAGACATAAAACCTCTTCGACAGTTATGACAGGACTTTATAGTCTAGGCCCAAAACTGAAAAACGCGTCTCTAAACGATGCAAGCGGCAAATCATGTAACAGTTGGAGTGACAACGTTATCAGAGGGTTTTGACCCTGCAGAATACGAATCTGCTTGTCGCCATTTCGAAATTTGAACCGGAAGTACGGTAAACCGGAAAAGGTGCAGACCGTACAAAATGTTTCGTCGTACATTTAGTAAATCGTTGTTTCGGTACCTTTAAAAAAATCCGATTGTTATGGTTTTTTGATATGTTGTAAAGGACTATATAGTCTTGGTAACCCAAAGTTTTCATCTCTCCAGCTCTATATCTTTCTCCGCCATCTTGGAAAAACTGTCACTTTTTTCTCTTTTTTACCTATTCTGTCGTCAGAGTCCATTCTAGTGTTAATCATGGTTCTGGAATATTGTAGAATACAAAATGTTCTAAAACTTTTGTGTTTAACGTTTTTTTCCACGACCCCTGCGGGCTAAGATATGGAATGGTCTATGGGGAGCTAGTGTTAAAAATTGCTACTTTCTTCTAGTTTTCCTCCCATGTTTACATTTTAGTGCATTTTAGCGCAAACTGTAGTTGAGCAATATTGTAAATCACAAAATTTGCTATAACTTTTGGATTGAAACATTTATTCCATGACCTCTAGAAATGAAGATATGTAATCATCTATGAATAGTTACGGTCAAAAACTGCTACCTATGTCCAATTTTCCTCCCATATGAACGTTTCAGGGCATTTAAGCGCAAACAGTAGTTCTGCATTCATTCAGAGGACAAACATACATACATACAATCACGCCTGTTTCCCAGAGGGGTAGGCAGAAATCACGGATTTCCATCTACTACGATCCTGATATACAACTTACGTTTCATAAACTCAAAACATTCTACATGAAAAAAAAATTTACGAGAACGGTGGAACAATTTGGTGCATGTCAATCCGTTCTTCATGCACGAGCACATGGTAGTCAGGCACACTGGGGTGAACAATATTATTGTAGGGTACAATATCCGTGCAGGTTTTGGGGACGGGCTCGAGGATAATAAGAATGGGAATAAATTAGTTTTGGTGAAATCTCCACCCATATAACTCAGGTTCCATCGTCACCGGTCGGGCATGATGAGCATTTTCTCATCCGTTCACCTGAAAGGTTTTTAAATAAATATTCAGTACCGCAAAAGTAATTAATTTTACTCACTGTTTTCCATCGTTTTTCGTGAGCGTTCCGTATTACGATTACCAGTTAGTGATGGTACAAACTTTCAATTTGCAAATAATTTTGTCTTCTGAAAGATTGCAGGCTAGCAGTTTAGGCTAATATGCACTTAAACGTAAATATGGGTTGAAAACGGGAACAGGTAGCAATTTTTGACGGTAGTACTCCATAGATGATTCCGTATCTTCTTTCCTAGAGGTAGTGGAAAAGATGTCTCAATTCAAAAGTTCTAGCAAATTTTATGATCTACAATATTGCCAAAAATGCACTAAAACGTAAACATGGGAGGAAAACTAGAAAAAAATAGCAATTTTTAACGCTAGCTCCCCATAGACGATTCCATATCTTAGTCGCCAGGGGTCGTGGAAAAAAACCTTGAAAACAGAAGTTTTAGAAAATCTTGTATTCTACAATATTCCATAACAGAACCATGATAACAATAAAATGGGCTTTGACGACCGAATAGGCAAAAAACAGACAAAAGTGCCAGTTTTTCCAAGATGGTGGAGAAAGATATAGAGCTGGAGAGATCAAAACTTTGGGTTACCAAGAGTATATAGTCCTTTACAACATATCAAAAAACCATAACAATCGGACTTTTTTTAAGGTACCAGAACAACGATTTACTAAATGTATGGCGATTTCTTTTCTATGGGCGGCACCTTTTGCGGTATACCGTACTTCCAGTTCAAATTTCGGAATGGTGACAGGCAGATCCGTAATCAGCAGGATCAAAACACTCTTAAAACGTTGTCACCCAAACTGTTACATTACATGATTTGCTTCTTAAATTCTACTTTTTCAAAAATGGTCCTAGTCTATTTAGTATGGAGAATGTAAATTGTAACATTGATTAAGAAACATTAAATTTTGACACGGGTCACAGATCAAGCGAAGAGTATCGGTACTTGACGGCAGTATTCAAACTGCTAAGTGACTATGACTATGCATGACGTCAATAAAACATAACGTTAATCTCACTAATACTGATACGAAACGATGGCTTATAATTAACTGAATCCGTAGGGTTGATCCATCTCGCTTCTCCCGAACCAACCTGCATACTTTTTATATTTTTCGTCATTATAATTAATAAATAATGTTTCGTTTTAAGTTACAAAGGAAAGTATGTTGTACGGTCGGACTCACAAGAGGATGAATATAATGACATTTAGTATGTTTAAACCGTCATACTAAATGTCTAACGGGAGACAGCGACAGTCACAGTGTCCAGCTACTTATGAGGTCGCCTGTACCAGGCTAGCCGCACATAGCCCGCGGTCGATCGCCTGCCGAGCTCGCGGAAGTACACGCAAGTGTGTAGTCGGCGCACCAAGTCAGTGGGCTCACAGCTTGTGAGCGGCCGCAAGCTTAATAATTATTTCCACGCAAATACGGGCATGCGGTCGGTGCAGGACCGGTCATTGTGGAAGTCTTTGGGGGAGGCCTATGTCCAGCAGTGGACGTCTTTCGCCTGACATGATGATGATGATGATGATGTATGGTTGTACATATCAGCGCAATACCGGTCCACCTTGTCGGTTTTTCATTTACCTAAAGAGGTAGAAAGGTTTTTATTTACTATTATTCGTAAATTCATATCTTAAAAATGTTGAAATTAGCTTAGATAATATTTCAGAATTTAAATGGAATAAAAACTGTTTTCTGCTCATAATACGGTTTGTATATAAACAGATAAAATTACCCCTTTTTTTTTTCATTAAATAGTTATTTTTTTTAGCAGGGTAGGTACCAATAATTTAATGATTTACATACATAAAGAATTATGTAGGTATTTTTAGTCGCAATAAATAACTAATTACTGGGAAAGACGTAACTTATTAATTAAGTCTTAATGATTGTTAACAGTAGGTTCCTAGTTTAAATATTGATAAGTTATGAATTCTCTTGGACTGGATTGAATTGATTTCTGTGTAAATATAGGTATAGAGATATTACAAGAACGTGAAAAAGCTTATTGCAAAGTGCACGTCACTTTGTCAATACGCTTTTGGCTAGCAACTATTTGTTTTTAAAATTGCTAATTCTAAAGTAAACAAGTATTATAACATCCCATCAAAACAAAGAGTTTTATCAAAGAAAACGGAACCTTATTGCGGTTACGCTAGAATGGTTATTTAAACAAATAATAACTCGCCTCTCATTCCCGGAATTCGTCCCGCGGCACGCTAAAAGTGGCCCGAGATCTACCGTAACTTACACACTGTTGTTTATTTTTTCAATAACTCAAATACGAACACGCGAGCTAAGTCGCGAGAAACACTATTGTTTACATTTCGCCGCGAATGCGCAGGCAGCCCTAGCGCAGCGTCAAATGACGTCTCGCCGGCCTTCGTTAGAGTGAGACGGGCATAATCACCGCGCCAAAACGCCCCCTTTGTAAGTAAGTGCAGTATCTGTTACGAAGTAACTTGTATTTCATCTGTGCCTGTACTCAAAGTGCTTGAGCAAGGCTGTAGGTATATGTTATTACACCTTCTTGAATTCAGAACCTTTAGAGCGTACATATATGGTAGCGCGAGAGACTTCAACTCCTCTCCCCTATTTAGGATGCTAGATCAGGACAATGTAATGCCGGCTAAGCATATTGAACAGTGGAATAGCTAAATATACGAGACTACGACTACTCAAGAGTCGTAAGCTACACAGCGAAGACATGAATGCATTTCACAACATAGGTTGATTTCATCGCAATCAATGATTAAGCGCAATACGCATATAACACATGTAAATATATGACCAAATGGAAAATCGGGAATAAATATCTAAATTCCAGCGGTGTCTAAGCTCCGACTACATAACGCATAATTTATTTTATAGTATGTTCACACTTAAAGTCCATTCTAAATAATGATGTAAGGTTTTACCATAAGTACACTAAGGTATTTCGGACAAGAAATAGGTATCTCTGTAAGTAATCGCCCTGGTGATTCCATTCCACTGATGAAATTTTAGTACAATAGTAACCCTTACTCTATACAACACAGTATAGTAGTCGGCGGTTAAGAAGTCAATCCTGACATCTGTCATTTCCATACAGTTAATAACCTAAGTCACTTTGAGGTTATAAAATGTATAGAAATGACAGCTGTCAGGATTGACTTCTTAACCGCTGACTACTGTAGTGGCGCTAGAATATTGCCATAAGATAGGAAAAACATTTTGTCGGACGTTACTAAAAAAAAAATACTTTTATACATTTTCATTCACTTGGCATCGTCTAGAATATCTATATATTGAGTATACAGGATGATTCGGGAGACGCGAGCAAGATCAACACTACAGATTCAGTAGATCATAAGCTACTGTTTCGTGCCACTATTAGTGAAATTAACGTTCATTTATCTTTGGTGTTGAAAATCAAAGTGCTGTCATAGCAGTTAGAGGTTTAATCTTTATAAACCAGTTGTTGTAGGGTGACCATGATTGTAGAGAATTAAACTTTAACTTAACAAAAATTAAAATACAGGAAAAAGGTACGAGTGTTTCACTTAAATACAATGGTGATCGATTCATTGCCATTTACTATGTATGTAGTGTTGGTCCTGCTCACGTCTCCTGTATCACCCTGTATTATAACTATATCTAGCAATAAACTTTGCCTTAATTGAAAGTAATTGGAATTGTTGATAAGAGCCCGTATACCGTGGCTTGTTGATCCCGCGGTTCTCCGATGATTTCCGCGAAAACGATACATTTTTACGGTATCAAAACGTTTCCTTTCGCTTGGATTCACAAATGAAAAAAAATGTGTCAGGCTCTAACCAACAGCAGCTTGAGACGATGTCGTCGCTGGTAAAGCCAGAGCGGGTTTGCCCCAAGTAATAATACCATATGAACTTATAATGCTTAACCTAATACATATCACTGTAAGGCCATAGAAAACTCACTGTCGTGTTGACTTGTTTTTGATCACATTGCACGTTATATCGAAATCAACTGTACAAGATACATTAGGTACAAGTATTATTTGGGCCCCAACCCCCAACTACCAATCTTCTCGCGCTATCAGCAAGTTCATTAGGTGTTCATTTAGAATTTGCCCACAAAGCAAAAATTAGTTACAAGAGGAATATTACGGGGCACGTGGCAATTGGTATAGTACTCCTAGTTTTCATTCCCATAAATAAAAGAGAGTTATTGTAGGACTGCATTTACTTCACGAGTTGTATTACTTAGTATAAGTTTATAAACATTAACTTTCGGACAGTCATGTACAAAATTATGGGTGCAAACTACTTACTCAAAAATATCTCCTCTGGCTCTTTTGTCGGCGAAGTAAGATATAAGCGGCACATTACCTTAGTAAGTCGGTATATATATTTGCACTTTACTTATATCAAACTGTTCTCTTTACCTATTTCCCAGCCTTCTCTTTGTTAAGGCGAAGAGGTAAGCAAGCTCTTTCCATACAAACTTTGTGCCCGTTTTTCTTCGTTTGTGTTTGCGCTACAGTTATTATTTTTGGTCAATATGCTTATTTTTCCGTTAGCTATGGCTTTAATCTTTTTTTAATAACGCTAAATTTCAACATCAGCTTCTGCATATATCCAATATGTACAAGCAAAAAATAAAATTAAATGCTTTAGAGCCAAAACTAACGAATAAAACTTGCACAACGTTTGTACGGAGAATGCCTTGCCCTACCCTTCGCCTTAATTCGAAAAGGTTCATTTGAGAGGTAGTATTAGCTTATATCTAAATGTACTGGCACTAGATCACTATGCTATGTCTAGTAGTCTGTACCTCCTAATCTGATGTCACATGTCACGTTCTTTAAAACGATGCCATATAATAATGATCACAGACAGTAGCCATTGCAGAACGAAAGTGGACGAATGTGACTTAATTTAAATTTCGTGCATAATATATATTATATTATATTATATAGTACTCAAATGCCTTTGATTGATTATATTAAAAATTAATGCAAGAATGCTATCGAATGATAGCGCTGAACGATCGCTTTACAACGTGGAACCGCTTACGTATCAGTAAGATCAGTAAGTTTTTTACAGCATATGTACTGTTTTGTTTTCAACAACACAGGCTTATCCATGTTAGATATTTTCCACGTTAAAGTGTCATAAATTGCTACCTGTATCCGATCATTATCATATTTCTGTAGATATACAGCAACGTATGTATAGTTAGCTACTGAGCGTAATATTGAAAACTAATATTTAGACACTATCAATGTAAAACCCGTTTATATAAAAATACACTTTACAAGAGTATGTTTAGATACAAGATACAAAATTTTAATCTATTTAAATAATTAAGGACCTAATTAATATTTACAATTTAGTCTTAAATAAAATGCGAGATTTGTTCTGAATCATTATACTAAAATGTATATGAAGTTCAACTGCCTTCATTTGGTGAACGACATGTCTCTAAGTCTTTGACTTGTCCCATTACTAATTTAGGCTGGGTTGCACCAAACCGTCTGAAATCGTAAGCTGTGTTTGTTAAAATTTGAATGAGTGGAAAGTTTGACAAGTTTCTATGGGATGACAACTGCCGGCGCCATATAACGTTGATCAGTCTGTGATTGTAAGTCGCTGCAACCCAACCTTAAAGCTCGACCGTTGGCAAATTATTAGGGTTCTCAGTATACATTTTTTTTATTGAGCAAAGTGTGGTCTTTTATTTACTTATTGATTGAATATCTTTTCTTTAGGAGCAGTGAAAAGAAGAGTGTATTACACGGTAGCAAAATTATTTATATCTCGACCGTAGTGCTTTAAATCCCCCACTACGCTCAGGATTCCATATAAGAATAGCTACGCTCGGGATTCTATTCTCTAATCCTTCGCTTCGTTCGGGATTCAACGCGCTGATCCTCGATGAAACATTGCATTTTGCTCTCTTGTAATACAATCTAATATTTCCTCAAAACTCATATTAATTTTAGTAAACATAAGTTAGAGAAATCACCTAGTCATCCCTATTTTTACGCTTGTAACCATTCTACTGCTGTGTTGTTTATCGGAAGAATATAAAATGTTGTTTACTCAAATTTAAAATAATTTACGATAACTTGGTTTTCCTATAACTCGTGAGCTTTGATCATTATACTCTCGGCTCCCTAATCGCCTTTAGTGCCACGTTAAACAGAGCTCCCTTGTATCACAATGTTATGTATTGTAACATACATTGTATTGCAACGTATGTTTGGCTTACTTTATGTGGTGCAAACCGTCGAGAGCAATGAAAACAGATACGCTTTTTAAAGGATACGATACATATTAACACAGTTTCGTTACTGCTAGGCGACGATGGTTACCAACATTTTCCTCCTTGAATAATAACTTTACGACCTCGTCCAATTACGTATTTATATACCTACCTCTTTCTATATAATAATGTCATAAACGTCATTGAATAAGCATTTGGATACTGCTTAAGGGGCTCCAAGCAAAAAATAACGGTTTTTCATGGTTTTTGTTGTGTATCTAGTCCCTGGAATGGTGAAAATAACTTACGAAACATGTACATATGATAGTTTAGTTCCTCCTTAACACTTTCTAGCATTCGGAAATTTGAATATATTTTTATGTATTTAATTATGAATTTTTACAGAGAGGTCTATAAAAATAATGATTACGTATCTAGTCTCTCAATAAACCTTTAATCGACCCAAAACCTATGCCAAATTGTTCCTTACGAAAACGCCTAACACGCTATGCAAGCCTTTTCTATAAGTTTAGTTATAATTTTCAAAAAAATCAGCAAAATCCTATTTCGCGACGTAACTATATTACGAGTGCCTGCGCGGGCGACGGGGCAGTGTCGATCCGACGATTACGCAGGTGAGACGTGTGCCGAATTGACGCTGCGCCCTACTATTTTCCTAGTGTTTAATTTTGTGTACATTTCGTGTGCGCGTGTGGTTGTTTTGTTACTGGTATAACAATGCCGAAGGTGTCAAAACGGAAGAAACGGTTGTTACAACATCTTCAGTTGGCGTGAGTAATATTTTGTTTGTACCTAATGATAATGAAATAGAAGTGGTATTATTTTTTCATTAAAACTAGGTATACACATTTCAAGATTTTCAGAGTACATGTTACTAACATGTAATATGATAACATGATGTTAGAGAAAGTTTAACATTTCAGTATACATGTTATACCGAAATTTCGTCGCAAACATCAGCGTTATTATAGCTCAGACTGCAAGCATTTGCCTAAAGTATGCAACGCCGATGAGGTTTAGAGTTCGAATCCTCTACTGCACACTTCTTTTTGTTTTTTTCTTACTGACTGTATGCGTATTGCATTTTGTTTTATTTTATACCTGCTATTTGTTTTACTTTAGGCCGATATTAAACTATCATAGAAATATGATCATAGATGTAGGAACCGGCTAAATATGAAGAATTCTTTCTTTCTTTCTTCTTTCAAATATATGATTATAATTGTACGCATGCTGTCAAATAGGATTATATTTTATGATATTCTAATATCGGCCTTAGAAAAGCAAAAAATATTACCTACAATATTATTTCAACGTGAAGATAAATGCATAGTAGGTTACCTATTTATGTCCTTGGAGTTTTCTTTCTACGTTTTATAAGTACCTATTCAAGTAATAATTTACTTTTTCTAAATTGAATAATTTTTAATTTTTTAGCCATAAAATAAAGGCAGAAAAGCGTCAACAGCCAGAGATGCCAGATAACATAGTATCTGCCGTGAAACGGACTGACATTGACGCTGGGTAAGTATCTATCTATTATTTTGAGTAGCTTCATCGCATCGCATCAAACTCGATTTGTAGTTGTACCTACTTATAACAAGTAACTACATGGGGACTTACAAGGCTATAGGTACTAGAGGTATTAGGGGCAGAAAGCGGGGCAGGCAGCGGGCCGATGCTGTCGTTCGGACAGGTTCATTCAAGTCTATACATTTTGATCGTGTCGCTCGCCGCTGCCCGCCGTTGGCGTCGTCCCGCGGCCTTATGTACTCATAGCACCTAAGAATAAAAATAGTACTTACATTACGTACCTAGGGCGTAAATTCGTAAATGTCCCAGATCGCAGGTATTTGTGGCCCGAACCGAAGCTAGTGTTTTATAGAAGCTAAAAAAGTGACATCCCCATTTTATTACAAATTACTGTAGTTTAGATCATTCCAAATGCGAGACTAAAACTCCTGCGTTTCTAATAAGTGTAGTTTTTTAGGAAATACATCTTTGAAAATCTGATTTTTGAAACCCGGATACTAAGAAAAAAATTATATAGGGGGCGTCCACAAATTACGTAACGCAAAATTCTTAAATATTCAACCCCCTCCCCCCCATGTAACAGGACCGTCACGCTTAGCTTGGGACCCCGCCCCCCCCCCCCCCCCTTCAATTCCGGTAAGTAACGAGTGTTTTGTAATAGCTAATTTACGATACAAGGGTTGTAAAACAAAGAAAGGCCGATATCGCAGATATATGAGGCCCGAGCCGCAAGTGAGGGTCATAAATATGCGATGTTTTCTCAGAGGAATACCGCAAATTAGGGATGTGAAAATGTATTTTTTTTTATGTAAACTATTATAAATAAAAAAATCGTGCGTCACGTAAGGCAAACCTTGACAACCCCCCCCCCCCCCAACGTAACAGGACCGTAACGCTTAGGCGGAACCCCCCCCCCCTCCCTTTAATTTGCGTTACGTAATTTGTGGACGCCCCCATATTGCAAATTATTAAATAAACTTTCCTGTTGATCAAAGTGCTAGATAAACCCTTCAAAGACATACATTTAGAGGTAAAACGACCTCTCTAGGTACATTGGTTACAAAGATATTAATTATTTTATTGAATTGTTTTTTTTTCTTCCATGTTTCGCCGTATTAGGACGCGATATTTGTATGAGCGCTTTATTATTATCTCTTCAATCTACCCTATTTTTTACAAGACCTAATTTCGTGGAACATTTAAGAAATCATCGTAACACTTTATATCCGGGTTATCCTGCGTCTAGGGTTGACACTTCGGTATTTTTCATTTTGTAGGCCATTTTCTCGGGGGATATCTATTATTTTACATTAGAAGCTGTAAAAGTGTTACAGCTATTTATGTATGTATGGGCGATTAATTTTTGACTGTGGTACCGTAATTTTTAACCAACCAATGACAGATGTTGCGATGTAGTATTAGTTTAAAGATTATTAGCTTAACAGTATCCTGTCGTGAGATATGTTTTCTAAGTAAGTACTTCTAAGTACTTTCGTTTTGACATTTGGAGACCATTTACTTCTCCAAAAAGAACTGTGTTTCTTACTATGATTGGAGACCTTTTAAATGTAAAATTAATTATTTGGGCCACGTGACCCTTTATATCTCCATTATTTTTACTGTTTTTTAATTTATATATCATGTGTCACTTAACGATCATTGTAAATGTATTTGTAAACTCTGACATGTAAAATAGCCCTAGGTCTCTAGAGGCCTACTTGCTAAATAACTATTTGAATTTTGTAGTTTTTGACGAATGATTCATCAATTTTAGATGAAAGGCTATATGTGGTATGGGAAGTGGTCCACTCTTGTTATCATATGTATTATAGGTAAATACTGAAACCCCATGTCAATCCATATAGTCCGGAGGAACGGGAGTGGGCCACCATGGAGCCGTTACAGACCCATGGTGCCACTTTCATCATCATCATCATCATATCAGCCGAAAGACGTCCACTGCTGGACATAGGCCTCCCCCATAGAGTGCCACAATGACCGGTCCTGCGCCACCCGCATCCAGCGGACTCCCGCGACCTTTACCAGGTCATCAGTCCACCTTGTGGGGGGTCTAACCACGCTACGCCTTCCGGTCCGTGGTCGCCACTCGAGAACCTTTCCGCCCCAACGGCCATCGGTCCTACGTGCAATGTGCCCCGCCCACTGCCACTTAAGTTTAGCGATTCGGAGGGCTATATCAGTTACTTTGGTTCTACTGCGGATGGCCTCATTTCTGATGCGATCACGCAGAGAGACTCCCAGCATAGCCCTCTCCATTGCCCTTTGGGTGACCTTGAGCCTTCTTATGAGGCCCATAGTAAGCGACCACGTTTCAGTTCCATATGTCATCACTAGCCACTGGTGCCACTTTGCATAACAGTAATTGGATCACTTTTTTCAGTAACCAAAATATAAGACGAGTACTGCAGCCTCTGAATCTCAACGCCGAGGTCTCTCTGCAAGAACCACACCTACATGAAGCAGAAACTAGCTTTGCCGCAACTGCCGTAAAGCAAGGGAACCCTGACGTCGGGTAAGCTTTTTTCAATCTTGTAGATTATTTTTTTTGGAACTATCAGTCACTAGTCGAAATTAAGTACGTGATTTCAAGTAAAGATGATTTTTTGAAATCTTTATCTTAATTGGCAATGTTTCCTATATTTTGCCTCAAAATTATTGTTACTGCACCTAATAATGATAAATAATTGCACCGAAACGTAAAAGTAGACGGTAAAGAGTTTAGTTTTTCACCTTCAAATTATAGCTCTTAGAAAATACAAGACCATAACTAAATTAATTATTGATAATTTTAGGATCACTCAGCAACGGATTAATCACGGCGATGATAGTCAGGAAAATCAGATTGCAAAGATGTCACAATATGAAGACGGCAACGAAGAAAACGTTGAGGTATATTACATTGTATTACATTTAAAGTATATATACAGATCAATGCTCAAGCAGTTAAAATGGGTCAGTAACTTCCAATAGTCCGTCAACTTATTTTTTTGAAAATATTTACAATGTTATTTATAATTTTCAGTTGGAGATTGCAGAGGAAGAAAAACCTGCTTCAAAAAAGGATGTACGTGGAAGAAGAATTGTAGACATCAGATACTTTGTGAAACAATTACTAGATATAGCTAGTCATGGTCCCATGGGTTGCACTTCGCAAGTGCTAGAATTAGTAGGTGAAAAACAAAACGGCTTGGTGTCTACTTTTACGTTTCAGTGCAAAATGTGCAATGTCAAATTTTACATAAACAGTGATCTATGCGATGAAAACTTTGTCAATGTTAATTGTTGCGCGGTAGCTGGAACAGTAGCCATTGGATGTGGCCAATCGCAACTGGAAGAGTTGTTGTCCTGTGTCAATTTACCGACAGTACCTCAGCACTTGTACGATAAAAATCACGACTTAATTCACAAACATTGGGAAATTACCGCAAACGAACAAATGAAACAAGCCGCAGACAAAGAAAAAGAAATTTCTATAGCAGAGGGCAGGGTCAATAAAGATGGAGTCCCAATAATTGATGTTATTGCAGACGGATGTTGGTCCAAACGATCATTTAAAAAAAATTATTCGGCATTATCTGGTGCTGCCACAATCATTGGCAAGAATACAGGTAAAATCTTATATTTAGGAGTGAAAAATAAATATTGCCAAACTTGTACCAATGCAGAGAGTAAAGGGACGCAGCCCAATGAACATTTATGTTTTAAAAACTACACGGGCAGTTCGACTTCAATGGAAAGCCAAATTTTGGTTGAAGGTTTCAAAAGTTCCATTGAGCAACATGGGCTCATATACGGAAGGCTGATTTCAGACGGCGATTCAAGTACATATTCTAAAATTCTCGAAACACGTCCATACCCTGATGTCACTGTAGAAAAAGTTGAGTGCCGAAATCATATCTTGCGAAATTTTTGCAACAAACTAAACGCCTTAAGTACAGAGACAAAATATCCGCTTAAGTTTAGGAAACTTATCACAAGAAAGGCCATTTTAACGATTAGGTGCGTCATCGTCAAAAGCATAAAAAGAAACAAAATTGATTCCGACGTGCAATGTCTTTTCGAAGACATTCTGACCAGTCATCTGCACGCGTTTGGTAATCATTCCAAGTGTAAAATTTATTTCTGTAATCGAATTACAAACCCTGATGGTGAAATTTGTGTTGCAGACGCAGATGATGCAATTCCGAGCGATTTCTTTTTGAGTACCATGTGGCAAAAAATTTGCTCACTGGTTCAAAGTGTTGCCGGACACTCAAGGAGCCTGTTTTATGACGTCGACAGCAACGCTGTGGAAAATTTCCACAGTATTGTAGCAAAATTAGTAGGTGGCAAAAGAATCAATTTTTCAAAAAAGTCATCCTACAAAACACGGTGCCTTGCCGCAGCCGTTGGTTTTAACACGCGGAAGACAATATCCATGCTTTACACTTCTATCAACAAAGGTGCAAGTCCTCAAGGTAGAGTGAAAAAGCTAGAACGATCAAGGATAAGAAAAGCATTGCTTAATAAAAAAAATAAAAAAACAAAAAGAAAGCTGCTATTTTCAAAAGAAAAAAAAACCGTTCATGACAGTAATTATGGTACTGCTTGTCATACAGTTGATATGGCAGTAGAACAATTCGAGAAATTAAAACTGAAACATCTTGAAGGCTTAAAAAAGACGGAAAAAGAAAGACAAATTATACAACAGAAAACTGTCCATCAAAGCCAATGCAGTGAATGGTTGGAATTGAGAAGGTCGCTCCTGACAGCGTCAAATTTTGGAAAAATTATAAAGATGAGACCGGATACGAGTTGTGCAAGTACAGTAAAACAATTACTTTACAAGGCAGACCTAGGCCATGTTCCGTCAATAAGTCACGGTCGGAACAAAGAAAGCGACGCAATAAAATTGCTCGCAAAACAACTTCACATTAAGATAGACCCATGCGGACTCTTCATTGATGAAGATTTGCCATATCTCGGAGCAACACCGGACGGCTTATGTGGTGATGATGCAGTTGTAGAGATCAAATGCCCCATAACCGCATATGATATTGGTATTGATGCAGCTATCAATACCAAAAAGGTGACATTTTGGAAAAAAAATAAAAGTGGTGATCTTGAAATAAATCAAACTCACGATTGGTTTTACCAAGTGCAAGGGCAACTACATATTACGAAGCGAACGAGATGTATATTTGCTGTATGGGCTAACGATCAAGAGCCATTAAAAACGGAAATAATATTTAAGGACGACGATTTTTGGCGAGACAGGATGGAAAATAAATTGACGACATTTTATATTACTTGCATTCTGCCAGAATTGGTGGATCCACGACATCCTCGTAATATGCCTATTAGGGATCCCTCACCAATTCGCCAAGCAATAAAAAAAAAGACAGAAAAACAAATCGCCAAAAATGAAGCAGACCGGAAAACACAGCGTGGGAAGACTCACGACTAAGGTGGACTAACGATCTACTCAAGATCCCAAGAAACCGTAGGACGAGGGCAGCATGCGACCGATTTGATCAAGGAGATCCTTGGCCTTTGTGGTCTCTTTGTCCCGTACACCCCAAAACTAGTGTAAACCATTTTTTCCACTAAAACATTAGGTACCATCGTTACGAGGGCTGCACTGAAAGTATCGGGAATCTAATACTTACGAACTTATTTTTGACACATATTATAGCTTTTTATAATCTCTGAAGTTTCATCATAATAACACACTGGCCACAGAAAATAAACAATGGTTGGGTTTCAATTGTTTTTTGAGTTGTTGAGTCACCACTGAAGATGGAATTGTCCCGTGGAAATTTAAGAGCTATGATTTATTACGACTTTAAAAGTGGATTAACACAAAAACAATGTGGAGACCGGATAATTGCTGTTTTTAGTAATTAAGCACCTTCAAAGACGACAATATACAGGTGCTATTCAGAAATTCAACGTGGCCGAGTATCCCTCACGGACGACGCGCGTGAAGGTCGACCAAAATCGGCAGTTTCGCAAGAAAACGTCCACCCCTATTTCAGCGTTCAATAAGTGTTTTAACGACTGGTTTGAACGCATGAAAAAGTGCATAAAATATAAAGGAGAATACTTTGAAAAACATTAAAAATACTTTTTTTTTTTTTTTTTTTTTTTTTTTTTTTTTTATTTATTTCATACTCACAACCATCTTTACTTTATTCAATTTAACTGCATTTTTTTTCTATTCCCGAAACTTTCAGTTTGACCCTCGTATGGCGTAACTGTATAGAAGCCAAAAAGTGACATCCCCATTTTATTACAAATTACTATAGTTTAGATCATTACAAATGTGAGATTAAAACGACCTTTTGTCACAAAGATATTAATTATTTTATTGATTTTGTTTTTTTTTTCTTCCATCTTCCCCCGTAGTAGGACGCGATATTTGTATTAACGCTTCATTATTATGTCTTATATCAGCCCTATTTTTTAAAAGACCTAATTCCATGAAACATTTAATCTACAGTAAATTTAAGTTTTCGGTCAGGGCTGCCACTACCATTATCCGGATTTGGGCCATTTTATGAAAAGTTTTTTGAATTTTCATAATTTCGAATTTTTGTGTTATTTGTACTCAGAATTGAACACCCTATTCATCCTAATAGGAGAAAAAAAGTGTCCCAATTTTTTCATACAAAAATAAAGTTTCGATTCTGTTACTTCCATACAACCGTCTACGGAAAAGTAACGGAATGGGTTGGGACACTTTTGTCTCCTCTTAGAATGAAAAGGGTTTTCGATTCTGAGTAGGAATAACCGAAAAATTCAAAATTCTGATAAATAAAGTCAGTGTACAACTTTTGGTAAAATGGCCCATTTACTGGCCCACCTAGTGTTTTGTTAAGTGTTTTTTTTTGTAACAAAGTAAATAATACGGTATTGACACCATCCGGACTATATGTATTGACATGGGGTTTCAGTGTTTACCGAACGACGGTGGACCCCTTCCCATCGGAAATTGATGAATCATTCATCAAAAACCAAATAATTATTTACTACAAAATTCAAATAGTTATTTAGCAAGTAGGCCTCTAGAGACCTAGGGCTCTTTTACATGTCAGAGTTTACAAATACATTTACAATGATCGTTAAGTGACACATGATATATAACAAAATGACACAACAGACAAATACCACACTTGCTGAGAAATGTAAAGAGTATCTGCGTCCAAGTCATTTTAATAATTATAACCTAACTTGGAGATGTAAAGCGTCTCTGCCGTCAACATAAAGTAAAAGAACGCTAAAAATAATGAAAATACAAAGGGTCCCGTGGCCAAAAGAATTAATTTGACATTTAAAACTTCTCCAATCATAGTAAGAAACACATTTATTTTTTGGAGATGTAAATGTTCTCCAAATATCAAAACAAAAGTACTTGGAAGTACTTAGAAAACATATCTCACGTCAGGATACTGTTAGGCTAAGAATCTTTAAACTAATGCTATATAGCAACATCTATCATGGGTCGGTTAAAAATTACGGTACCACGGTTAAAAAGTAATCGCCCATACTTACATAAAAAGCTGGAAACATCTTATACAGCTTCTAATGTAAAATAATAGATATCCCCGAGAAAACGGCCTATAAAATTAAAAATACCGAAGCGTCAACCCTAGAGGCCGGATAACCCGGATATAAAGTGTTTCGGTGATTACTTGAATTTGACATGGAATTAGGTCTCGTAAAAAATAGGGTAGATAGAAAACATAATAATGAAGCTGTCATACAAATATCGCGCCCTACTACGTGGAACATAGAAGAAAAAAAATAAAAACCAAAATCAATAAAATAATTAATATCTTTGTAAAAAATGTACCTAGAGAGGTCGTAATTACCTCTAAATGTATGTATCTGAAGGGTTTATCTAACACTTTGAACAATATAAAAGTTTATTAAACAGGTTACAATATATACATTATTTTCGTAATATCAGGGTGTCAAAAATCAGATTTTCAAAAAGTTATTTCTCTAAAACTACACGTAGTAGAAACGCGTGAGTTTTAGGCTGGGTTGCACCAAACCGTCTGTAATCGAAAGCGGTGTTCGTTAAAATCTGATTGTATGGAAAGTTTGACAAGTTTCTATGGGATGACAGCTGCCGGCGCCATATTTAACGTTGATCGGTCTGTAATACTCGTTGTATGTTGGTACGCTTACGATTACAGACGGTTTAGTGCAACCCAGCCTTAGGCTGAGTTGCATCAACACACTATTACAGACCGATCAACGTTAAATATGGCGCCGGCAGCTGTCATCCCATAGAAACTTGTCAAACTTTCCATACAATCAGATTTTAACGAACACCGCTTTCGATTACAGACGGTTTGGTGCAACCCAGCCTTAGTCTCGCATTTGTAATGATCTAAACTGCACTATAAGCAAAAAACATTTTAAAAAATTTGCACACCTGGGATAGGGCAAGCTTGGATTACACGCATTTGGGACCAAATAAAGGTTTTAAAACTATTTCAAGCTTGCTGGAAATTAATTCTTCGAAAAATTCTAATTTGATTGGCCTAGTAGTCCAGTTATACTAACTGATTTCTTTCTTATATTCAATAAATCAGTCTTGTCATGTCTGTCTGTCTGTCTGTCTGTCCGTCCGTATGTTACAGGCATTTTACTCAAAAACTATAGGGTGTATTAAACCAAAATTCGAAATCTAGATGTAATATGTAGACCGCTACATAGTTATATATACAAATTACTAAAGAAAATAATTTTTAGGGGGTACACGTAACTGAAAGTCAAAAAAATATTTATTCACGTAATTCAACATGTGGCACATAAATCGATAGGTCTTCAAAAATGAATGTAATGTTTCTCAGAAACAGAATTGATCGCGTGAATATTTTCGGAGATAATCGCTCCGAAAGTCATAATAATTGTATCTAACTTCCAAGCAGTGGAAACAAAAATTATTTTAAAAAATCATAGGCATAGTGCTTATTAAATACTTTCACCGAAAATTGTTTTAAATAAGATCGGTCTTACCGTTTTTAAGTTATCCCTGAAAAACTGCCTCACCCAAACAAAAGGACTTAAGTGCCATGAGTTTTCTATAAAGATACGACCTTATTTAATTAACAGTATATGATAGTGTTTTTAAATTAAGACTAGTAGGAGTGGGTACGGAACCCTTCATTGTGCGTAGTCAGACACGCACTTGGCCGCTTTTCAATTATTCATAGTATGTATGTAAATGAATAAAAAAATGTTCAAAATCAATAAAACATGTCTAAATAAATATGTATTTTATTTTTTACCATTCAATTTAATGACAACATTGTTAAATGCATTAATAATAACATACCAATTACAAATAATAAACTTAAGAATAACACAAAAACTATTATACTGGTCGGGATCGAGCTCGATACCTCATGCACAGTAAGCAGGGTCACATACCACCGCGCCAAATTAACGCTCGAACGCGACGCCATCTGTCTTTAGAACAGACGATACGGCTATTGACAGTGGTTCGCTTAAACATCTCGAGGCGGCGTTGTAATTAATGTTCGAGGTAGTTACGACCTTTTGGTACGTGTTTACGATAGGCTGTGCGGGGGACGAGGAAGCCGAACGCTGAAGGTCATTCGGACTAGGGAGCCCCTTAACAAAAGGCACTTAAGTTTTAATGGCGTTTGTACGTTTCTCTAACAATTTTATAAAAATATTGTCGATTGGATATATTATATTTATTTCAAATGCAGTCTTACGTAAGTTTACTTAATATATAAAACAATTTTTATAAAATAGACACCTCATTTACTGGTGTACTAGCAAAGCACTAAGCGATTTGTACAATTGTACAACTCGGTTAGATGACTAAGTTTTACATGGACTTTTTTTGTGTATATCATCTTCTATGACTTCTGTGAATCATAAATTCACGAAATCACATATTTTGAGCGGACGTATCCATTCTTGAGTTTGCTAGTAATAGACTAATAGTCGTTGACGCCTTAATGATAATAAGCATACAATATGACGAAATCTTGTAACAATACATCACAAATCACTTGCAGTGAGACTAGTTACAAACACTTTTCTTCAAAGTCACTTTCACGCCACGACACCACTTTACACCAATAATATATATACACTTTTGCACAAGAAGGCTATAGAATTAAGGCAAATTCAATAATTCGGCAGGAGTGCGTCTAACTGGCTCGTGTCGTTAACGTAATGAGGCCATTGCTGTAGTATTTCAACGAGCCTTTTTCCCGGACTGTCCCACGTGGTAAGTTGGCTGTGGGCGAATAGTTTATAGTCTTTGGCGATTTTACCATTGGCGACGCCGATATTAATGAGTTTTTTGCAGGCGTCTAATTGCTTTAGAGGCGGAGCTTCTTTGGTGAAAGTACCAATGAAGGCGATACCGATACTGTACTTGTTGTAGCCCAGGGTGTGGGCACCCATGTGGTCCCAGCCACGGCCGTAGTAAGCGGAGCCGTCGCCACCGACAAGGAAATTGTAGCCGATGTCGTACCAACCACGCGACCCGATGTGGTACTCTTGGACCAGCCGCACATTGTACACGCAGCTACTCTGTAACACAACCATTCAACTATTACAACATGTATCTAATTTTTGTTTTAAAAAATTGCACAAGTCTACCTTCACGCACCCACATCGAAAACTACGGATTTCAATTAGAGGTACGTAGAGATCTGGCACTGGCTAGTTATGTGGTGAGAGTATTACGGAAGGACGTATGCAACCCGGGTATACTGCAACAGCTGAGCCTGCGCGTGCCGGACGAGTACGCGACGCGGCGGCGGCGGCCCCGGCTGCTGGCGGAGCCGCGCGGCCGGTCCAACTTGCTTCGGAACGCACCACTCAGCCGGGCTGTTTGCACGCTAAATGTAGTTGCTGTCAAATGTGATTTATTTCATTGCTCCATTAATGATTTTTGTAAGAAAACCTGGTTGAAACCTGTAATAATAGTTGCTTATATTGAATAAATAAATAAATAAATAAATATTATTATTCTTACAAATAAAGCTCTCAAAACGTATATCGCTGAGTTTCTTACGCCGGTTCTTCTCGTGGCAGAGGTTTATTTTTCCGAACCGGTGGTAGTTTATTGACGTTCATAGGTGCATGTAATTATGCCTAATTTGAAGAATAAATTACTTTTACTTTATACTGTATTGTAGGTTCCATAACAATGTTTTGCCACATTTTGAACTAGTGAAGAAAATGACACCATATCCTGCCTTCACATTACAATTATCTTGATTATTACAATACAATACAAATACTACCTCAATAAAAATACAAAACAGTTCAGAAACACCAGCATAGTGAGATATAAGCAGAGACAAACAACAGGCGGTCTTATCGCAAAAGAGCGATCTCTTCTAGACAACCTTCGGGGAGCGGAGAAAAAATAAACAAACATAACCAGTGGGTGGTGAAAAAAACTACTAGGATAAAGTAATAGAAGAACACAAAGCATGCATATAGCATAATATATATGTCGGAGAAGAATAAGGCTGAGTTGCACCAACTTACGATCACAGACCAATCAACGTTAAATATGGCGCCCGCAGCTGTCACCTCATAGAAACTTGTCAAACTTTCCCTCGATATTACTCGTATACAAAACAAAGTATTATGGAAGAGACAATTTGTATTGTTCCATACGGTGTCGGGTTCGAATAGTACAACCCAAAATCTTCCCGTTGGTGTCGTATGGTTCGCAATGGGCATAAGGTTGAAGTGTGTTGTGGGCGATGGGCTAGCAACCTATCACTGCAATATCACATTTTCTCCATCTTAAAGCAGATTCAAGGCCAAAATTGCTCTTTAGAAAATACGGGCATGTCTTTATGTATACAGGATGTTTTTATTGAATTATGTTAATTGCGAGGGCACATTCGTAAGATGAAATAAGGTAATTAAAGGTAAACACTAGTATCCCAATTCATGCCCTTTCGAACGTATTCATGAATTCATTTTGGTTAATTAACACCTGTAGTATCCTCCTAAAAGCACCTTAACAATTAAACAATGATGACGTGCGTGTTATTCGAATTTCGAATATTGTCATACTTGAAATTAACTTTTGTTTAACTCTACGTTAACTCTTAAGGCCGTTTGGCATTCGCCTGTGGTGATATTATTAATTATTTTGTATGAAAATGAATAAGAATATCTTTATTTGCATCATACAAGATCTTAATAATATCATCGGTAAGTTTGAAGTTTAATGAAAAAAATAGTAATGGTAACCCTACCTGGTTGTAACAGAAGTTGGTAGCGGTGTGACTTATGATGACCCAGGGCGCCGGCAGCCGCAGCTTGTCCAGGGGCCCCGTCTCGGGCTGCGCCAGCCACTCCATTCGAGACACGATCCTCAAATGATTAGGCGCTATAAGGACATCGCCCTGTCCGCCTGCTAAACCACACAGTAAGTACATAACAATATATGGTATTTTCAATTGCACATACAGTCACTTGCCGAAACTGTTTTGTAACGGTAACTTGAAATTTTTACGAATAAATAATTTGTGTTTTTAATGTGTAATTGTAACTGGCAATCAAAGTAATATTGCTAGTTTTAAAGTCGACAGGTCAATTGTTATCATCTCAAATTGACTAACCATAATTTGTATGATTCATGCTAATATCGCTGTCCGACTCAGAACACTGATTTCTATTAAACAATTATGCTATATGCTTATTTCATGCGTATGTTAAAATTGCCCCGGAGCAATTCAATTTTGGTTTCGGGTGCAAGCAGTCATAGCAATTATTGAAACCACAGTTTGTGCGCCACTCGAGAACCTTTCCGCCCCAACGGCCGTCGGTTCTACGTGCAATGTACCCGTGCCGATCACTGAATATTACTCAAGGCACTGCGACTGACCAGGTTTTTAGGACCATGTAAGAAATATTTATAACTTACAGGTAAGGGAAATTAACATGCCTAATAATGCCCTTACTGAACATGTCACATTCGCAGGCAAAGTGAAAAAAGTCTTGGAATATCTGGACCATAGTGCTAATTATATGAATAATTTAAATTAAATGTGTTCACTTACATTACACGTATTTGCCTTGGACCAAACAGATTTACTCAGTTACGGGTTTTATAAAGGTCCTGTTAGTAGTGTTGTGATTTAGAGCTAGACCGAGCCTTGAATACGCGAGCCAATAAAACTAAGAAGTATTTTGCCCTACTGCGAAGACTCGCGATAGTCCCGACGGCTCGATTCTTTAAAGCTCAGCCGAACTTAATACAATGCTATCCCGTCAGATGTTGGCAAGTATGTTCAATATTTACCTGGCCTTAGGTTTAAAAAGTATTTATAAAATCAGGCCTTAAAAGCACGTGCCCTCAAGCAACCATTTCCAATATAAATAGAGTCCCATAAACTCAGGGCGGGTGGCGACAATCACATTCATTATTGCATTACATTTATTACATAAATAGGTACTATAAAAAACTACAAACCATTGTTCCTGATTTTAATTAATGATATTGCAAGAGTAAATTGATTGTAACAACACAGCCTTAATTTACAGTACCGAATAACAATATATCACTTTCATGTGTTTTCTAAAGAATTTCCTCTAATAAATTCCTAGACCTAGATGACAACAGATAATGATAACTGTGTAGACTCAGCCATCTGCATAGAACCGACACGAAGATCTGGCCGCGTACCTAATAATTGTCATGTTGGTGATTTTTCAGACATAAATGTGATATATTACTGCCGATACGTAGGCTTTGTTAAACCATGGTAATTTACCTATTATTTTTGGTCTCTTGTTAGCGTTCGTATGCCACTTTAGGAAACTAAATGAAAACCGCAATTTCATTGTTAGTAGACAGTACGATACCCCCGCCGAAATGAATGGTGTCACAACAATTGCAATCACTGTAAGGTCTGATGTGTGTTCATGACATGAGCCCGACACCTTGCCTGAAATAAATGTAAGAGTCACCAACAAGCCTTATAATATCCCATCAAAAATAAAATAAAACACAACACGGTTTTGTTAAGGATTTTATATGGGAAGCTGTTATCACAAAAGCTATTTGTTTATAGAGTTGTTAATTCCTAGCACATTTATCTAACGTGCAGTTTGGGAACACGTAAAAATATTGATGAACCAAGCAACAATGATAAAATAAATTTGTATGCCTACTTCCTTTGTTTAAATTTATACGAGCTGTTTAATATAATGGTTACAAATGCCTATTCTACATGTATGCCAGAAATGTATTCGAAAGAACAATACTATTGGTAAATAGAAGGAAAGTCCAAGTGTTTTTTTTTATTCCTTCCAAAAAACCAGACACTATTCATTTCTTGTCATACATTTCATTAAACTTAATAAACAAATGTGTTTGTGAAAACATGTTAAAATCATTTAATGAAGCATTTACAATTAATTATATTCCGATTATAAGATTATAAACAGACCTTCCAAATCCACAAAAAAATATCTTGGCATATTATCTGTTATGAGCAGTGATCGTAACTTTTGTAGCATTTTCATTGCAGCGTAGTCGTGTTAACGGAGTTGGTATGGACAAATACAATTTAAACGGTTAATTAAGGTTAATATTAACGTTATTAACGCTAATGATAATGAATCATAAGAATTTAAATCATTTATCCCATTTCCGTTAACACCACTACGCTGTACCATAAATGCTACAAAAGTTACGATCACTGGTTATGAGATTGTACAACATGTTAAAGTAACATTAACAAATTTTAAATATACAATAAAAGATCTATGATGGTTTTGTTGTATACTGCTGTTGATATTTTAATTAATCTTTCTTATGGTGTGTACGAATTACCCGGGACCCGGGTATGTCCTAAAACTACGACCAAGACCACCGGGGAATGGACAGCAGCATTCCTAGAGTGCGGTGGAGATACTGCGATCGCCAACCCGCATGCCAAGCGTGGCGATTATGGCATTTACCCCCCATGAAATTGGGGGAGGCCTATGTCCAGCAGTGGACGTCCTAGGGCTGATATGGTGGTGGTGGTGGTACGAATTAGGCCGTGTTCACATAAGGCCTTATCACACTTTCGATTTGCGGGTGAGTTGAAAGCGAGGCGAGCGCGCAACGAGTTTGCTGCGAGCGCGTAAAGATTTCGCCGCGAGCGCGCAGCTACGAGGGGTGTTCAATAAATTCTCGGTATTGACATCTTTTAAACCTCTTTGGTAAACTTTTTAATACTGGCCGGTAAAAGTCATTCATTAATATTTAAAAAAAGTAAAATTCAAACGGCGATGTTCCTTTGTTTTTTTGCAAGTACCGAACAAACGTGATCACTATGAGCGTTTATTCAATGTTGGTTAAATTAGAGCTTCGAGCGGTAATAAAATTCTTGGCCAAACAGGTAAAAAATCAATAAGCTATAAAAAAGAAATAGATTATGTTTACCGTGAGTCTGCTCCTTCTTTATCAACAATTCAGAAGTGGTCAAGTAAATTTAAGCATGGGGGAGAGAGTATCGAGGACGACCATAGAGCTGGTTGGCCCGTCGAACCTTCTTCAAAAGAAAATTTAAAAAAATAGACAAAATTATATCTGAAGATGGTTGAGCAAAGGTGAAAGCAATAGCTCAAAGAACCAATCTTTCTAATGGTACTAGACACGATATAATTCATGACCATCTTAATATGTCAAAAGTCAGTGCGAGATGGGTACCGCGAATCCTGACACCGCTTCAGAAGAATACGCGTGTTGCTCGTTGTTCCGAATTTCTTGAGGTGTGCGTTGAAATTCCTGATAAGATACTGTAAAATTATGTTAGTAGAGATGAAACGTGGGTTCATCATTATGACCCTGAGAGCAAACAAGAGTCCATGCAGTGGCACATTAAAGGAACTCCTCATCCCAAGAAGTTCAAGGTCGTGCCTTCAGCTAGCAAGGTTATGATCACAATATTCTGGGATTGTGATGGAATATTGCTGATCGATTATAAAGAAAAGGGTGTAAGTATTAAAGGAGAGCACTACGCTAATATTATATGCCAAATAAGGGAAGCAATCAAACATAACAGAAGGGGAAAATTAGCCATAGGTGTTCTGCTTCTTCACGATAACGCCCCTGTGCATAGTGCTCATATTGCCAAGGCTGCTGCTCTTGAATCTGGACTCGAAACTATTACATACCCACTGTATAGTCGAGACTTGACCCCGGGTGACTTATGTTTGTTTCCCAATCTCAAAAAGAATTTACGTGGAAATTAATTTTATTACGATGAAGCATTGAAGACAGTAGTGTAGGAGCATTTTGACACTAAAGACAAAAAATATTTTTATGAGGGGTTAAAAAAACTAATTGACCGGTCTTATAAGTGCATAAACATAGGAGAGGAGTATATTGAAAAATAAAAATAAAACACCTATAATATTCTTTTGTTTTCATTCTAATACCGAGAATCTATTGAACGCCCCTCGTATGAGGTTTCTCGAATTCCCGCCTCCGCCGCCCACGGTCATTAACGCGTGACAGCTGGTGCGTCATGTAGTGACCCATGTAGCCTGTACGTGAACGCGGCCTTACTGCCAGCCAGGCCATGCTCGCGCTCACGCAGTTGTTTATTAAGGGTGGATTGCACCAAATTGTCTGTTACAATCCGATTGTATACGAGGGTAAAACTGAAAGTTTCGGGAATAGAAAAAAATATGCAGTATAAGTGAGTTTATTTATTTTTATTGTTTTTCAAAATATTCTCCTTTGTATTTCATGCACTTATGCATGCGTTCAAACCAGTCCATAAAGCACTTTTTGAACTCTGAAGTAGGGGTCGACAAAATGGCTATTTTATAGGCCTCCACTGCTTCTTCTGGCGTCTGAAACCGCTGACCACGCAGTTTGTCCTTGATTCTGGGGAATGTAAAAAAGTCGTTGGGACTTAAGTCAGGGCTATATGGAGGGTGGTCCAATATTTCGACTTTTTCACCGTCCAGGTACTCAGTTGTTGTCCGAGCGGTGTGTGGGCTGGCGTTGTCGTGGTGAAGGATGATGCGACGACTAGGGTTTGTTTTTCGGAGTTCAGCAAAGACGTTCGGCAAACAAATAGTGGTGTACCAATCAGCATTGACTGTTCTACGATCCTCAAGAGCCACAGTAGCTACGTGACCAGATTTAGAGATAAACGTAGCCACCATCTTCTTAGCCGTACTGCGAGAACGAACAACTTTTGTGGGTTTGAGCTCGTCTTCGAAGACCCATACTCGGGATTGGTTTTTAGTTTCAGGCTCATAAGCGTATATCCACGACTCGTCACCTGATACTATGCTAAAAACAGCATTTGAGCGTCCCTTGTTAAATCTTTTCAAAGTTTTGCGGCACCAATTGACACGGACTATTTTCTGCTCGTCAGACAATAGGTGAGGTATCCAACGGGAAAATAACTTTTTCACGCCTAATTCTTCTTTTAAAATAATTTGTATTTGACTCATTCCAATACCCAGGTGCTCTTGAATTTCCCGATATGTCACATGTCGGTCTTCATTTATCAGACGACGCACAACATCGACGTTTTCTTGCGTGACTGCCGATTTTGGTCGACCTTCACGCACTTCGTCGGTGAGGGATACACGGCCACGTTGAAATTCTGAATACCACCTGTATATTGTAGTCTTTGAAGGAGCTTCAATATTAAAAGCAGCAACCATCCGCTCTTCACATTGTTTTTGTGTTAGTCCACTTTTAAAGTCATAATAAATCATAGCTCTGAAATTTTCACGGCACAATTCCATTTTAAGCAGTGACTCGACGACTTCAATAAACAATTGAAACCGAACCATACTTTTTTTTTTCTAAGTGGCCAGTGTGTTGAGATAAGGAAACTTCAGAGATTATAAAAAGGTATAATACATGTTAAAAATAAATTAATAAGTATTCGATTCCCGCCACTTTCAGTGCAAGCCTCGTAGCAAAATCAACAAGTTTCTATGGGATGATAACTGCTGGCGCCATATATAACATTACTTAGTATGTTATTGTAAGTTGGTGCAACCCAGCCTAAACAAGTGTACTAATTTGATCGGCTCAGCCTGAAGTAGGCTCGCCTCTCATGACTACCTGCTTGTACCATAAATAGTTGCACATTAACATTAGAGAGGCACAGCAAACATGTCTAATTTACATGTGGCACGCCCGCTTCACAGTTCAAGGGTGTTCGTATTTCAGTGCAGTAAAAGACTGACACTGGAAAGCAAACAGTGCACTTCTCACCCACAAAGCGTCAGGCTAGGGATTTGAACAAACATATGAGCTATTCATGCTCAACACAGGACTACCTTAAATTTGTACCTCCCATTAGATAGTGTCTCTGTTATGTGGTAACTTTTGGGGTGTCTGTTATTTCAATAAGGCACATACAACAAGCAAAAGTTTTGAAAACCAAGAATATCTTTAATTTGCATGGAGAATAGAATATTCTTGGGCACAGAACATTACTAGTTTCATGCCGCAATTAAGAGAAATTGCAAAATTAATTAAAATGGTGCGGTATAACTAACTGGTGGTGGTTATAACCAATTTCAAATAAAGTGGAAGCTGAAATTGTTTCAAATATAGCCAGTAACCAGTCTTTTCATGTTTTCAGATAACAAGTATTGCAACATGCAATATGAAACATGCATATATTATAAGTATTTTGGTTAACTTACTTGCATGCTCATCATCAGTTCCATTTTGTCCCTTTCGTAATCCAAAAACAAGGCCACAACTCATGACAACCACAAAGGCAATTACGGATATAGTGACTTTGTGCCATGTCTTTAAAACAAAGCTATCAGCATCTGCAACGAGAAAAATATTAAATTCAAAAGACTACCTCAGCATAAATAGAAGCCAGCTAGTTAATGAATAAATCTTGCACAGGTCCATTTTCACATATTTTGTAGCCAATTTAAACTAAGCAAACAAAGAAATGAATACAAAGCAATTAGGAGCCAGCTATCTATTAAAGTAAGATAAAATACCTTCTATTTGGCTAGAGCACAATCTGGCTACCAAATATATCAATAGAAGAGAAGCTGCCACCACAAATAATCCTTTCTTTAGGGTACTTTCACAGCTTCTCTCCAGTGATATGAATGGTTAGCCTTTGTATTGATATGATT
The DNA here is from genome assembly GCA_905163555.1 of Notocelia uddmanniana. Classification (NCBI taxonomy): domain Eukaryota; kingdom Metazoa; phylum Arthropoda; class Insecta; order Lepidoptera; family Tortricidae; genus Notocelia; species Notocelia uddmanniana. The sequence continues at coordinate 57,126,830 of LR991052.1, forward strand.
ATTAATTATCTCACCAACATCAACATCTGGAACTTTGTTTTTTTGCGTTGATTGAACATTCTCATCATCTGTTTTATCATAAGAGACATTTTCAATGCCTGATTTATTGTGAATTATTTGCTTTATAACGACAGGACCTTGGAAATACGTGTTATTTCCGAACTGTACGTTCTCGGAATTGCTCACTGTGACGGTACCGAATACGCTCGGCGCGACCGGTCGTGCGATAGCCGATACCGCGTTCGACGACTGTTTCGGACAATCTTCACTGTCCGAAGTCTCTTCCACAATCTCCAAGCCATTGATCTCCCCCACAACACTTACATCAAGATTTTTATTCTCATCGCAAAAGTTTACAGTGTCATTGTTTATAGCCATTTTTTTATAATCCAATTATTTACACCCACGCATTCACTATTATCCAACAGTTAAAGCACACAATCCGATAACGTGAAGTGTTCGATGTACACATTTGTTTAGCTAATAAAATACACCTTGTTTGACAGCATACCTAAATTATTTAGAAAGACTATGTAATAATCTTTGGTTATACAATTCGATCTGCCATCCTAATATACAAATACGAAAGGATATAGGATATTTAGAGACAAAGTTACCTACTTCTTAATTAGGTATTTTATTTATAATTTTATATGAAACTTTTCCCTGACACGATTCCCTGACGTTCCGACCGTTCCGTTCCTTACTTCACCTCATTTGTCAGTCATTTCACTTTTGTTTTTTTTTTCAATGAATAATATGGGACCCGTTCGGAAATGTATTATTTTCATAAATTGCAAATGACATTCGAATTGTTAGGGACGTAATAACGTTAGTTTTTAATTTTTAAACTTGATTGCTAACTTTTAATTTGTTGTTTTTATACAAGAATATCTGGTTTAAAATGTGCGTTATTACGAACGTTACTGTGCGAAAATCGTACGATTCTACGGTCAGAAATAACATTATTTTGTAACGATACACGCACACAAGTGATCTCTTCTCTTATGACCCAAGCAAAATATTGCTAACTGAAAAGGAGTTTTAGTTTTTGTATATATATTATCTATTCGATTTTAACAATATACAATATAATATTAATAATCAAGGTGTACAAAATGCACATTAGAATTATAATGTTAAGGATTCAAAACGGAACCATAATCTTGACAGCTGACGTTGATGTGTTGATGCTGGCACTTCATTTAGGTCTTGAAACTCTCGGAGTATTTGTGCAAATATATTCGACAAATATTCATGTTGCATTTCTTTCTTTAATATAGTAAAAGAAAGAGAGGCTAACACGCAACCACTAGTGTGATATTGGTATTGCAAATTGCGATGCGTCGCGATTTCATTGATTAGTACACGGCGCAAGCAAATACTATATATAATAAATTAGTATATTTATATGGCGTGAGCTAACTGTGTGGTACCGGCACAGCGGCCAAACTAAGCAAAACTCTCTTAATAACTAAATATAATTAGTAGATGTAGTAGATTAAAGTGGACTCAAAAAATGTTTACTTCCCATGAAGGGGAAATTTTATGGAGGGAAAAATATGTTTCGTCAGCAAAAGAGAGGCTTTACGTCAAACCACCTGGTACGTATCTTGGTGCATGTTTAAATACTGTAAACGAATAACAATCTGAAGGAGCCGGAGTACCGCAAAATAGTAGTATTAATTTGTTAACCTCATATCTAACAGTAACCTCATGAGGGTATTTTTTCCAGACCAGAAAAACATTGTTATATTGGAAGAAAGGCGGTTAAGCGATATAACCAATTGGTTTACTAAGATATTCCTGCCCCAAGGCTACCCAGACAGTGTCAGCAAAGATTACCTACCATACCAAGTGTGGGACACAGCACAAGCATTTTGCAGTACAATTTCAGGTAATTATTTTGTTTTTTATACTGATTAAATTCAGCTTATTTATATAATTATTACACTTATTATTTAAAAAAAGTAGATATGCACTGTCCACCCAGAAGGTTATCTACTCAAAATTAGTTCAAGATTTTTTGCTTTTAGATCTGTCACAAGCCCTGTCATGCAATCATGATATGCTAAATATCGGAACAGCCCTTAACATCTTGATAATTATTAGCACAGTCAATATCTTAGCTAAAGCAGTATCTTGATTTGTATCTCTTAAGATCTCTGAATGCAAGCCCTGCGAATGTGAGTTCTGCAAAGTGTGTTTAAGTTTATTCTAGTAATGTAAGTGTGTGTAACCAACCATTTACTGTGAAATAATTAAGGCTTAAGCTGTATACGTACTGTGTAATTATCTAATTATTTCATTGGCTTTGTTTCATCAGACGTTATTAGTACCCGTGTAGAGCCGGGTTAGAATAGCACCACCCCCTCTCTTCTCTTGGGTATCATAAAAGTCGACTATGGGAATCAGATTGAAGTGTGTTGTGGGTGATAGGCTCGCAACCTGTCACTGCTGCATCATGTTTTCTCCATCTATAAACCTGCCATTGCTAAAAGTGGCACTGAAAATTAATGCTCATGTGCTCTGCCTACCCCATTCGGGTATATAGGTGTGAGTTTATTTATGTATTATTTTTTTAATAGTAACTGTACTGATATTATATTTTGAGAGATTTCAAGAGATTTTTGAGGTTCCAAGAGGAAACACAAGAAATAAAGGGAGACTTAGGCTGGGTTGCACCGACTTACGATCACAGACCGATCAACGTTAAATATGGTGCCGGCAGCTGTCATCTCATAGAAACTTGTCAAACTTTCCATCAGGGCTCGGAACCGGTATTCTGTCCATATAAAAATACCGGTATTTTTTTAGTTCTTATCGTTCTTTCGTCTTCTATTTCATGTTTAATCAGGCAATCTAACAATATGAAGTAATAACCCAAATACATTATTGAGTCCTACATAAAGAGCATAAACTAATTAAAAATATTTGGCTATTTCAGGATTTTGAGATTAACCGGTTCCGAGCCCTGCTTTCCATACATTCAAATTTTAACTAACACAGCCTACAATTACAGACGGTTTGGTGCAACCCAGCCCTAATCTTAGATGGTCAGATGACCTTAAAAAAATTGCAGGAGGTATTTGGTAGCAAAAAAAAGGGATCATGACAAATGGAAAGCTCTGAAAGGAGCCTATGTCAAGGGACAAGTTGAGGTTGTTGATAGAGAATTAGAGTAGTAATTTTTTTTTTTATTAGTAATATAATAGATATATACAGAGTGTTTTTAATGTTTTTATTGAATTCCGTTTATTATACTATATAATTAATTGATAATTAATTATATAGTATAAAACATCCTTAACAATTAAACTATGTTGACGTGCGTATCATTCGAATTCCGAATGGTCATACTTGACATAAATTTTTATTTAACTTCACGTTAACTCTTAAGGCCGTTTTTCATTCACCCTTAGTGATATAATTAATTATTTTGTATGTATGAAAATGTAAAATATTTTTTCTTGAATTTTGAAAAATTAAATATGCTATACGCTTGAAGAAAAAACGTCTCTTTCATGACATTTATTTTGATAATCCATAGTAGAATTAGACGTATGTACACCTGAAAAGGTAGGGTATGGCTCACCATGCAGCCAGCCCATGCCATGCATGGCAGCCCTAGTTGCAGTAAGTAGTAAGTAGTAGTAACAGTAAGTAGTGCAACTAGGGCTGCTATCCGTCCGGGTTTCCCCGGATTTGTCTTAGTTTGGAGGGCGTCCGGGGGGTTTTCAAAAAGTGTCCAGGGAAAACCCAGACACTTTTACATAATGGGTAAAGTGCGTAACTACTCACGATTTATCGAGTTTTTAACTCTCAATTTTTTTTTAATAATATTATTTTCGGACACGGCCGGGGAATAAATGTGATTTACGCCAAATGTCCGGGATATTTTAAGTCTTTGTCCGGGTTTGGCAAATTTAGAGATGGCAGCCCTAACTGCAACTAGAACTGCAAATTGTAACCCATTTCCAACGTACATGAATAAATCATTTCATTTCACGGAAATCAATAAAAACACCCTGTATATAAGCATAGATAATAAAAAAATGTAATTTCCGTAATAAAGGCTATTTTTATTTATTTTATTTTTCTAGGAATTCTTGCAACCCAGGAGGTTTTACGAGGAGTGGGGGTTGGAGATACCAGCGCCACCCCTCTCGCTGCTACCATCACTTGGGTCCTGAAGGATGGCTGCGGTCATATTGGCAGGATATTGTTTGCTTTTAGTCATGGGTAATTAGAATTGATGTCTTTGCTATGAATATTAAACGAGCAGCAGAGATCATGATTGTGTGAAGGGATTTGATTGAACTGGGTATGTGTGTGTAATTTGTAGTTGTTATATGTCCATATACCATATATGTAAATTTATGTACTGTGTATCAATCAATGGGACAAAATTCGTTTTTATCCCAATAAGATTAATATATATATATATATATATATATATATATATATATCATGTTACTTTAAGATTGTTTGTCAATGATTAATATTTTGTCTTTGTCTAATTTAATCTTATAGTACTTAGGCCAGGAGCAAATATCATCATTCATCAGGCCAACAGCAGCAAACAAAATATTTTGCCATTTTTTTGAGGGGGTGAGGTAACACAAAAAACTACGCACATTTACAAAACATTCTCCTATTTCTAACCACCCACACTATAGCACTCAACGCATGCACATTCCAAATACTAAAATTGAATAGTAAAAGTCGACCTTATAACGTTCACATTAGATCCATTATTGGGTTACTATCCGATGGCCAAATCGACCGAAGCCGGTAAGAACCATATTTCATAGAAATTCTTATAAACTGTAGTCCTTATGGACCCGGGTATGTCCTAAAGCTACGACCAAGACCACCGGGGAATGGGCAGCAGCATTCCTTGAGTGCGGTGGAGATAATGCGAACGCCAACCCGCATGCCAAGCGTGGCGATTATGGCATTTACCCCCCATGAAATTGGGGGACGCCTATGTCAAGCAGTGGACGTCCTAGGGCTGATATGGTGGAGGTGGTGATAGTCCTTATTTCTTGAAATACGGTTGACGTTAAACTTCATGATGTAATGACCGTGATGATCAAACGCGACTTTGTAATCGAAATTCGATTTGAATTCAAAATTTTAATCGTGCTTAACATTATAAATAACTTACAACGTGTTACATTGTTATTAATCTTTTTTTAAATTAGATTACAACGTTTTCTGACCCAAAAACAGCACATAAAGGCATTTTCTTCACACACCGAGAACGATTGCGAGACTGACGTATAATCGGTTAAATGAAGTAGTTTTTAATAACTTTCTGAACATTGTGCCTATTTTTCATATATAGGTAAATATACTCGTACTAATGGCATCTCCTGCGATACATGCTCTATGGCTGGCGCTTCTTTGGTGGGTTGAGCAAAACTAGCCTCCCAAGTGCGACTCAAAACATCATCCTCCTAGCGTTATTCCCTGTACAGTTGCATCCTGAAGGATGCCTGGGGTCCGCTACCTAATCCCAAGAATTGGCGTAGGCACTAGTTTTTACGGAAGCGACTGCCATCTGACCTTCCAACCCGAGGGGGAAACTAGACCTTATTGGATAACGCGGGCGCCGCTAGGCCACGAACGCTCGACTTCAAGTGCGACTAAAAACATTTAGTTGTTTCCTCTCGATTCAAAGATTTTTCAAATAATAGCAAATCCCATATCTTAAAGAAAAACATCGTCAGCTAGCTACAGAGTGGTGGATTATCTGTCAGCTAGTCACATGAACATTTTTTTTCAGTCATGTACTCTTAAATGAAACTTTGTTAGATGGCAGTTTATATGCTATCGTGAATAAATAAATACGGCAATGGTTATATCCTGGTGGAAAACCCACAAGTCATGAGCATTTATCGCCTGGTTAAATGCGCTAATTGACGAGTTTTTTCGACATATGAGCAGCTGTTTTTATTACTCACATGATCATATTAAGTATCAGCTTGAGCTTACGCTTTTAAATATGGGACGAAATGACGTATCTAAATTTATTCGACATTAAGATCCATCCATTAGGTCAATTTATAGGAAGTTGCCTCTATGCATTCCCTTGCAAAAGGTGGAGAGGAAAACCGAGTCGAGTACGTGGTCACAAAAAAGTACATGTTCATGTGACCAGATGACGGGTAATCCACCACTATATAGACAACTGAATGATTTTTGCTCAAGATATTGGGTTAGCTATCATTTGATAAAACTTTGAATCGAGGAGTGATGACTAAAATTAATATTTTTTACCACTCTGACGACTTTTCCCCTTAAGATTTTAGGTTAGTTATCATTGATAAAGCTTTGAATCGAGAGGAAATGACTATTTTTTTTACGTACTTGAAGGACTAGCCGTATGAACCCACCAACGGAATTGCAGCTGACATTCATGAGGCTTCACAATATAACTTTCTGAAGCATCGTACAAATTATCATGCAAGAGGAACTTGGTCATGGAAATCTGTTGCTGGCTCGCGGTCTGTCATAATGCTGACCATCTACGCTATTGGACTAAAGCATAGTTATAAAAGCCATTCAGTATTCTAATCATGCCATTACTAAATATGTATGTGATTTATCATATGCAGAACCTACCTTGACGCATACAGCAAGAAATGGCGGCTTTATGCGGATACTCTAAATGACGCCGCAATGTGCATTGAAATTGCATTGCCAATGTTCAGAAACTACACCACATTTGCATTGTGTGTCAGCACCGTCATGAAAGCTATTGTGGGGGTTGCAGGTGAGCCTATGTTAATTTTAATTTGTTTGCTCCTATATTACTTCGACGACTTCGCCCGCATGGAACTTGTTTATATTTTATCTCTATACAAACTTCTGCCCCTCGTTGACCTCCTTAGGGGATGATATCCGGGTCTTAAACTATCCTATGTCCTACCCGAGATATCTGCCAAATTTCATCAAAATTCGTTCAGCAGTTTAAGCGTAAAGAGGTAACAGACAAACATAGTTTCGCATTTGTAATATTAGTATGGATAGAATAGATTACTATAGATGTCCTACCATGCCAGAATAATTACTTACAACAGTCAACTACATAGTCACATTTCTGCCACAGCAACCACTTTATTTATACTTTAATGTCTAATGTAGCCGCAATTATAAGGGATTAGAAGTGACAGTTTTGTCATATACTTACGTCAAATTGGATGTGAATTGACATCTATTCCGTTTCCAAATTAATCGTGGTCGTACAGTATGAATCTTTATTAAGCGCACTTAAAAAGGGTGAAAATCCCAAATTACACACACCGTTTAGTTTAAAAATTACAAGAAGAATATTGTATAGTGTTTTTCTTGTTTTTTATTTAAAACACTTTAAAAAACTTTAACTGTCGATAAGATTGGGTGTAATTTCTCTCATTTATGTATGTGCACATTTGAAAGAGTCACACGTTTTGTATATTGTGTTGTTCAACAAGTGATCCTCTTGGACTCTTTGGAATGTATCTGTATGTAGTCAGCTCCGCCTATAATTTAGCAGCCATTAAGCTGAATGGTTCTTTACTATAATAAAACCAATATGGACATATGCCATACAACTGTGGTCATTAGCCAGAAAATCCGATATATGTGCCTCCAGAGCTAAAAACAACATCCTGAGGGTTTTGTCATCAGCACCCAAATCCGCAAATATCTGGGAATTGTAACCATACAAGATGCAATACCCTAAGTAACTACCAATAATAATAATAATTCGTACGTGTATATTTATATTTACATTTTTATTAATTTATTGTCAAAACCCAATCTAAGAAATACATTGAATAAAGCAAATAATAATAAGTATAATCTTGTATAATTGTCTTTTCTGTTATAAATGGGAGAATAGCCAGTAGCGTTTTATTTTAGCGTCCGACAACCGGCCGCATGGCTTCACCCACGTACTCCTTCCTGATATATGTGTGTGTGTGTGTGTATATATTTAAGGTGGCGCTACTCGAGTGGCGATGACCCAGCACCACGCGGTGAGAGGCAATATGGCAGACGTGTCGGCGAAGGACTCTGCCCAAGAAACTGCCGTCAATCTCGTCGCTTCGCTCACGGCACTGCTAATTATTACCTTGCTTGGGTATATATTATGCTATACTTATATGTATTATTTAAGTATGACATTTTTTTATTCTCGTTAGGGCTGGAATCACATTTGTCAGCATTGAATCACATTTAGTTGGAAGATCATTTATAGACACACTATACGCAATGCAAGTTAGCAGCTACAAAAATATCTGCTTTCTCTATTATTACGCTTTGGGCTTTATACATAAGTATAAGTGACTTTATCTGGTCCGATAAAGTAAATTACTTAAATCCGTCCAAGACTCCTTAGTGCAGTCAAATACCAAGAGATATACACTTTTTCACCTCATCCTCATTGCATTACAATAAGTATCAAAAATGTACATCTCTTTGCAGTAGACCTACACTTATAAATATGAACAATAAAACACAAACTGGCACGCAATGAAAGGACTGGAGCATTTCCCCAAGAATTGAAAGATGTAGAAAAGAATAGCCGAGAGTCATTTACACATATTTTTATTTTGTAATTCATTCCATGTTGACAATGAATTTAATATTTCAGGAACTCTCTTATCATATTCGTCTTGATGATTATACTTCATATAACCTTCAACTATTTTGCTGTGCGAGCTGTATGTTTGAAAACATTGAACGAACCGAGATATCTGCAAGTTATTGAAACATATTTAAAGAAAGAAGTAATGGCTACTCCGTGCGAAATAAATCAGAATGAACCTATCATATTTTACCAGTTAGGACCGAATTTATTAGGTAAATTATAATTCACTAACTTATGTTGATTGATTACTGTAACTCGTTCACAACGCTACGTGTTATATATATTTATAAGTATAAACCGGAAACTAGTCAAATGGCCACTATTTATTGGTCAAAGCGCGTGTCTTTATTAAATTTATTTTTCACACTCATACATTGCACATGTCAAGTCCCTGATAGTTTCTTGTAGCTTCGTGAAATGAGCCCCTGAATATATTGTTGAAATTGCTTCCTCTAGGTTAGAAGTTTGTTGCAAAAGACAGTGGCCTTTATTTTACCAAATTGACAGCTGTAAACATCCAATACAATTCGACGTACTTACAGTCAGCTGCAGAGAAACCTGACCCCCTGGCCCCCCACGTTTCTTTGCAGCTGACTGTACATTGCTGGGTCGATAAGTAACAATACTGCAACCACCTTTACTTTTCAGACATCACTTAACTTTAAAACAGAGCTCTCTCCCGTGTGTTCCGTAACAAGCTTCAAAACATTACTGTTGTAAATTGGTATTAAATGAAAATAATCTTTGTAGTGCTTTATCATATCATATTACATTAGCGATTTGCGAGCGCCGTGATCAATAAGCGTGCAGACCGCGGGTCCGTATAATGTACATACCCCCCGATAATCCACGTTCATCATATCTCCCCAAGAGTAGAAAGAGAATGATACGTTGATGTGAGTTTCTGGGCGGTACGTTGACGCCGCGCATCCGCCACCGCGACGAGCACGCTCACTGATGGCGTCGCTAGTGTGATAAGGCCCTTATTGCTCAATAAAAAAGAACATAAAAGGTATATAAAAAACGCTCGTCCCGAATTTCATCATAATGCCATCCTCAAAACTTCATGATTACAGATTTGAAAATAGCTGGATTCCAAATTAAACTAGGAGTGTCATTGAAACAATTTGTACGTCGTAATCCCAAGACGGCGTATTTAAAGGATCTAAGCAAGATTTACGAAGGTCGCGAATACATGCTGGTGCCTGATGTGCCCAGCAGGCAGATGTTGGTGGTGATGAAGGACTCGGCTGCTGCGGATGATATCTTATGCGCGTATTTCCACGCGGTACTGCTCTCCATTTTGACGTGCGCCATCAATGAACACTATTTGGTAAGCTCATGCGATCAGCAAACACAGAGTTGAGGATTTCAGATGTTTAAAAGTCTTTATAAATAATAAAATTGTTAGCTATTCTAAGAAAAATCGTTAGCTTCATAAGTAGTCGTAGTCCCGATGCCCACTCTTAATAGTACAATTTAACATTGCATGAATTCAGTATTTGTTGTTTTCAATAATAAAAGTACGTAAGGTCTTTGCTTATAAAGACTATTTTCAGTGTATTGGCGGAGTTACGGCTCTGGCTTCTTGTCTGGGTCTAGTCTGTCGAATGATGTACGCCGTAATTATGGAATATATAAAATAACGAACAGGGTGCGAAAGGATAATTATCGTGACAACTATAGTTTGAATATAATCGATTTGATAATTACGCTGATTATAATTAATGAGTATAATTATCCTGATATTTTCTAACCCTAATAACGAATTTAATATTGTCTTTCAGCCGATATACCAAAGCAGTGGCGAACCCAAACCATTCGCCTTAGTGTGCCAGGCGGTCCAGGCGGCGGAGTGGAGCCGGGTGCCGGCAGAGGGCCGCTTTACTTACGGGCCATCGACCGAACTCGCGCACTACGTCGACAAGATCGTCAATAAGGAGTGGCACCGCATGCGAGCCGGGATGCGGCAGACAGGTGATTGATACTCAATACTGTTTCTACACATTCACATAGCCGTTCCGTACTAGCACATCTGCTCTATCTCGCGACCTTCGTCGATAAGATCGTCAACAAAGAGTGGCACCGCATGCGACAGACAGGTGATTAACACTCATTACTGTTCCTACACATTCACATAGCCGTTCTGTACTAGCACGTCTGCTCTATCTCGCGACCTTCGTCGACAAGATCGTCAACAAAGAGTGGCACCGCATGCGAGCCGGGATGCGACAGACAGGTGATTAACACTCATTCTGTTCCTACACATTCACATAGCCGTTCTGTACTAGCACGTCTGCTCTAGTGTGCTCTATCTCGCGAGCTTCGTCGACAAGATCGTCAATAAGGAGTGGCACCGCATGCGAGCCGGGATGCGACAGACAGGTGATTGACACTCAATACTGTTCCTACACATTTACTTTAATTCACATAGCAGCTCTGCACTAGCACGTCTGCTCTAGTGGCCTCTAATTTATTTAGATGACGAAAATACAAAATCTCCAAAAAAACATGGTTACCCTATTCTCTTTGACGGATAGTATGGAGAGTGGACGGGTATAGGTAAAAAACTTAAGAAACTGACCTGTTGTATGTAGTTGTAGCGTGTTCGAATAGACATCGCATATTTATAATAATTTATACCAAAAAAAAACCGACTCCAATTTTCTACTTGCTATGCCACAATTTGCGGTTTCCGTGAGCTAATGCTTGGTTACCTTCAGAAAATACCGACATCGGCATATGCGTGCCTATCAAATTCGAGGAGTTCCCTCGATTCCTCCTAGTTCCCATCCTCAGACCTTCACCAAATTTATATGGGACCAATGTCAGGGTACCTGCTTTAAAAAAAAGAATTATCAAAATCGGCCAACGTTGTCAAGAGTTATCCGGGAACAAACATTCATAAAAAAAATAACAAGGAAACATGCAGACGAACTGAGTACCTCCTTCCTGTTATTGAAGTCGGTAAAAATGTGCAATAAAAACAAAACAAACGCCTATTCGATCACGTCACTACTACATACAACAGGTCTTAAGTTTTCCACCTATAGTATAGTAAAGTAGGGTGACCAAGTTGTATGAAAAAGTATAAATAATACTTTTTCATACATACCTTCATGCCAACCGTGATGTTGTCGACTTTGAATGTTGACCATGTACAGTCATTCCAGGTCACGACCCCTAAATCACCCTGTATGGTAGCATATTTTTACTCCTATGTTAATAAAGCCGTGTTCCTATATAATTGGCTATTTCGCCGCTGCTATTTGATGCTGACTAACCTATCGTTATCCGTTTGTCGCGAAAAGATACGGTATTCATGCATTATTGTTTAATGGTATATGACCTGTGATAACATGAGCACTTTTTCTAGGTTGGGACTTGAATAAACACCAAATCATGGTCGACGAGTGGCGTATATGCAGCGGTATTACTGAGACTGGAGAATCACCTGCGAATAATACTTTGCTGGACAATGCCGACATTACTCCGCGGAGTAGTATAAACTTTGGTGATATGTTGGATAGAAATATGGGTATTGACAATAGACGCGAATTTATAAATGTGACCAATAGTAGGTTGTTCACTGGAAGTGTTCTCAGGCAACGGCGGGATGTAAAAATACTGAACGCGACCGAAGTGGTACCTGAGGTTGTTGATCTTGACAAGCAATGACTGACAGACTGTGAAGTCGATATTATCAAGGTGTTTCCAGTTAAATGCAAGCTCTGACAGGGTTGAGGTCATGGACAATACGTTTTATACCACGGATCTGTAGCTAACGCGGATTGAGTACTACTACGAAATAGAGTGACCGACGGAGAAGCTAGCCTAGAGGATTTCATCTCGTTTTCATCATAGCCACCCTAATGAAGTTGGCATACTGTCTTGTCGTTTTATCGTAAAATAGAACCAATAGTTCCTTACCTGTGAAATGATATTCCACAATTAGTAAAACTTTTACTTTCACAACCATTTTCTATAAGGATAGAGCATATTTTCACCATTTTTAGGGTTCCGTAGCCGAAATGGAGAAAACGGAACCCTTATAGTTTCGCCATCTCTGTCTGTCCGTATGTCACAGCCTCGGAGACTATAAGATTAGAAGAATATATATATAGTGGTTTTAAATGTGAACTAGTAGGTGTCGGTGCGGGATCCATCTTTGTGCGTGATCCGACAAACACTTGGCCGGTTTTTAACTAATCAATATTCAAAAATACTACAATATTTAATGCAATACAGGATTTAGTCAGTAAATAATGTTGACATCTTATACAAATTACGTCAATTACAAATAAAATAAAATGTAACTTATCCCTAATAAACATGCAGTACTAGTTAGTATAAGCAAGTAAGTATTTTCAGTACCGTTCTCTAAATTACCGCAACGTGTTTTTTTTAAACATTGGTCACTTGTGCGAGTGGGACACCGTTGTCGGGTTGGTTGCTCTCCCACGTACCGCTTTCTCTAGTCTCCTATCTTAACAGGATTGTAACTGTATTACTCGGGAATATGGTTCAGTTTTGATGGCTGATAAAAGTTAGAACTCAATCAGTCTTAGGTATTGATCCGTGTTTTATACGTATATTATACTATATGTCAGTCTAGCAAGAAAATTAATGAGACTTTGCTTATTCTCTCTCTCATAAAAAATACAGAAAATTGGATTAGTGTAAAATTGTTCAAGAAGTTCTACTGAGGTCACGAACTATTCATAAAGTTGGAGATATGGAATCAAAAATATTATGCCTCACTTGAAAACTTAAGACGGCGCAGTACGATCGGTGTGGATCGGTTCTCCATACAAACGTATTTAGGCTCTCATTTTAAAACGCCATGCTAGAATAACATGAAACTTTGTATACACAATGGGATCCGGCATACCTAGGTCGGAAATTAGTTTCTGTTGCTAGAAATTGAAAAAGAAAAAAATACAGCGGTTTTTTGAGTTTTTTGCTTGTATGAAAACCTTAATAATCGCTGTATTTTTTCGCCATTATAATGGGGAATGTCTGAAATTTTTAAAAGTCCTTGATTATTTTTCTAATGGTCGGAATAACCGTCGCTTCATCATAGGTTGGTCGTATGACTTGAACTGTCAATGTCATTGCGTACCACAGATCCAAGCAGGCGTTTTTTTTAAAATACGGACTTGGAAATGTCTTAGTAGTCCGATAGGGGGCAGACGCGACCTGATATAAAATGTTTGTATTTTTAAAAAATATATGGCGCAACCGAAAAATCTGAAACTTTTCTCTGTTAATGGCGAGGGTTATTCCTACAATTAGAAAAATAATCAAAGACTTGTAAAATTTTCAGACATTCCTCATTTCAAGCAACAGAAACTAATTTCCGCCCTAGACAAGCTGGATCCCATTGTGTGTACAAAGTTTCATGTTATTCTAGCATGGCGTTTTAAAATGAGAGCATAAATACGTTTGTATGGAGAACCAAACGTACTGCGCCCTCTTAAGATGTTAAAGCGTGTCACACACTGGAGCGTCCTGCGGCCGCGGTCAATAGTAAATTTGACAGCTAATGTCAAGTTTACTATTGACCACGCGGCCTAGGCCGCGCCAGTTTGTGACAGGCTTAAAACTGACATCGAAGCCTAAATATGCACACCTTACGAGTAGGATCGTTATGGATTCGACACAACGCCACCTCTGAACTTCTAAATATGTCCGAATGTTTTTAAATCGTTCGGTATCTTATTATAGAGCTTTAAGATGCTATTTGACGACCGGTTTAGCATAGTGATTAGTGACCCTGCTTACGAAGTAGACGATCCTGGGTTCGATTCCCGCTCAGGGCAAATATTTGTGTGATGACCAGGAAACCGTAAAAACTAGGGCCTACGCCAATTCTTGGGATTAGGTAGCGGACCCCAGGCATCCTTCAGCATGCAACTGTACTGGGACAAATGCTAGGATGATGATGATGAGCATGAATACTTTGTTTCTGAATCTTGGATTTTACCTTTGTATTAAATATTTGTTAAATATATCTTCGTCTAGCATCCGTAAGGCAAGGGCAAGCCTTATTGAGCTTACCATGGGGCTGGTGCAATTTGTATAAGATTGTCCACCTCAAACATTTATTTATTCCGTGACATGGAGCTAATCTTGCATAAATCTGACAAACACGGCTGCTACGTTGTGTCACTTATATGAAACGTGGCTTACATTTATTGGAAAATCAGCCCGATCCTTTAATACTCGGACTACCTCTGATTTTCTGGCGAAGTGCTTAATAAGTGAAGAAGAAGAAGAATGAGTTAACACATGGCCTATAATTTTATTACATTATTACATTAAGTGGGATTCGTAGGTTAACTATTTATTGTTATAATATTATATTAGTGTTATATTGTGAAAAAGGTGTGTCTCAGTGTAACAAAGTCGCCATGTCATTACATCGGTCTAAAGACATCCACTGCTGGACATAAGCTTCTCCCAAATAGTGTCAACGCCATATAAACATTCCAAATATTATATATAGTAGAAGTAATATCAAAAATATTAATGTAATTTGTTAAACCTGTACAATATTATATTATAAGTGTATACAGAGTGGAAATGGTATGTATGTAGATGACATTGCCCTATTTTTTTCATACACATGTAGATATTAACATATTATACGGGGTTATGCTTATTTCCTAATGGAGAAGCGAGGGCTAAGCCAGGATTTTGCCCAGAAGGGGGCAGGCTCTGATAGCACAAGCTTTGCTTAGTTTGAGTTGAGACATTATATTCTCTTCATCACACTTGCTCGTAATGGGTCTTATTGCACGCAAGCATATAGAGCATTTGTAGCCTATTTACATCCCGTGAAAGTTACGGGTTTTCATAACTCCCGAAGGATGAGTTTCTGTCTCAGAGTACCCAGAGTAGACGTCAAATAATAATAATACCGCTAAAAGCGAGAAAATCATATAGTAAATTAAATAAGAGCGATAGAGAGGGATATATCATTTGTTGTCTTTGTCATAGTTCTGCTTTTCTTTATTTGCCTCAATGTCATCTAAACGTAGTGAAATACTTAGAGGCAAATAAACGATTACCCTAATTAAAGAGGCTGTTTATTGTAAGCCGCCAGACGTTTAAGACTAGTTCTCAATTTAGCTGCATAAGAGCTTTTCTGTCCCCCTTGGTGAAACTCGTATAGGATCTCTATAGAAATCCTTACTCTTGAGGTTTTTGTGTAATTAGATTGGTTTAAATGTAATTTTTAAGAAAAAAAAACCGACTTCAATGGGGGAGGCCGGTGAAAGATTATTATACTTAGATGGTGCACTCTTAGATTCCATAGAATAAAATAAAAATGGCTATAAGTATGTTTATAATGGTAGAAGACTAAGTACCCTCAATTCCTCATGGAATCATGGAAAAACCTTGCTTGCTTGACAAACAAAACGAAGAGAACAAATCGCCAAACTTGAACTACGCGTCGTTGAAGAGTTCCGTTCTGATCATCATCAGCAGTTCCACTTCATCAAATGTCACTTTTTTGAATGAAAATGCTTGATTAGTTCATGAAAATACTAAAATCACTATTTGTGTGCCTTTCACATTTGAGGAGTTCCTTCGATTCCTAATGGATCCCATCATCAGAACTCGAGCATGACAAAAATCAATCGTGAAAATAGAACTTGCTTAACAAACACAGCTAGAAGGACTAATCGCCAAACGTGAACTTTTCGTCGTTGAAGAGTTCTGTTCTGATCATCATCAGCAGTTCCACTTCATCAAATGTCACATTTTTGTATGATAACGCTTGACTTGTTAATAAAAACACAAAAATCACTATATGTTTGCCTTAAAGATTTGAGGAGTTCCCTCAATTCCTCATGGATCCCACCATCAGAACTGCGTTTTGACAAAAACGGGACAAATTTGGATATATATATACTTACAAACAAAAAAAGAATTTTCCAAATCGGTTAAGAAATGCCGGAGTTATGGAGTAACAAACATTACAAAAAAAAAAAACAAAAAACAACCGAATTGATAACTTCCTCTTTTTGAAGTCGGTTAAAATCTAGTTGGCCGCGCGCCGCAAGAATATTGTTTTGTGATTAGTTGAAATATTGAAGATGCGCAATCTTCTCGCAAGGATGCCCCAGCGATCATGGATTGATACTGAAGGTGAAGTTTTCGATTTTTCAATTAGGATTGGTGCTGAAGTTATTTCTTTCCTCGCAAATGCGAAGAAAAACATTTTGATTAACTCACGAGTAAGAAAATTGCAAACTCGAGTCATTCTGATAGACTTGTCGTCCTCAAGTTTTCGCTTACGCCCCTCGTTAAACAATGTAATATTATCTTAATCTATATCATGACTTCCCTACAATATGTTCCGATACGATAAGCAAAACATGACCTATGTAATCTGTGGCAGCATATTCATGTTTACATTAAAGTATCGATAAGGGATTCGTTAATTATATTCAAATCTCGAACATATTCTTAAACAAACATCATATTTGGAGCGTTTCCAGGTGGTCCCACGCTTACAAATAAGTTAATAATACCACTGACTTGAAAATGCTGGCGATAAACGACATAAGTACATAAGATAATACATACATAAACATATTGTAGGAAACTTATGCACGTAGATAAAGCTATGCATGCGACTGTACATAAATAGACATTACAATACATATGGTGCTACTTTACCGCACGAGTGCGGTAACCAGCAGATTACGTGCATATGTTGAAACTTTAAAGAGCCATATGTACTGTAATAGTACATTACGATACAAGTAAAACAGGAAATTCGCAATGAGTGGTGATAAATTGTAACACGACCGAAGGGAGTATTTTAAATCGACACGAGTTGCGAATTACCTGTTCGCACGTGTACAACGTTTTACAGTACATATTAATTATAGCAGTACATATTACAGCAGTACATATAAAGCTTCGACATATGCACGTAATCTGCTGATTACCGCACTCGTGCGGTAACATAACACCATATGTGCTGTAAAACGTTTTACGATACGCGTGCGAATGCGAACAGGTAATTCGCAACTCGTGTCGATTTAAAACATTCGGTCGTGTTTCAATTTACCACCACTCGTTACGAATTTCCTGTTCTCTGCACTTATTTCGTAATGTACTATTAAAACACTCGTGTGATCTTATTATGAAACTCACATTCGGTTCGTTTCATAAACCCACACTCATGTTTTAATGCCTTTCATTATGCAACAGTCCCTAGAACTACTATTGGTGGAGACTAATTTGGGTGCAAGTAAGCCTAAACATTCTACTCATAATTGACATGTTTTAAATGTAATAACCAGATCTGTATTCGGACAGGACAACGCACTGATAAAACTAAATTATTTGATGACAGCTAGAAAGGTACTTAATCAGTTGGGAATTATTTATTTTTTAATATATATGTTAAATAATAAAGGATGTCTAGGTAATTTCTCAAGTTTGCTAACGATGTTAGGTTAGGACGATATAAAACTCATCGTAGCATAGCTATAGAGCATATTACGAGTTAGTTGCGATTAGTGCATGGCAGGCGTATTTTCATACAACTGAAAATACATTTCACTTACAGATTAAAATGTTTGTCCCAAGTTAGCTGTGCACAAATTGTGCACCTGCAGTTAAAAGTACCTCGACCTTATTATTTTTAACAATATTATAGTCTCTTACCTTTTTGTGACAAGTATTGTACTGCTTGTTGTTCGTTGTCATATGTTGTAAGTTTCCTATATTCCGTGTGTATTCCCGAAGTCGTCTCAGTAGTTTTCGCTTCGTCCAAAATCCAAATAGCCAACTAAGTTTATGAATGTTCCAAACGAAATTTAGTATATAGTACTCGGAAAGGAAACGAAGGACAGCGGCCTTTTTTACGAAACTAGGTCGCTTTGTGTACGAGTAAGATGGTATTAATATATACCCCGTGCTTGACATGTTATTAAATTTTTGAACTGTATCTAGACTGGACTACGCACTGATAAAACTCAACTATGTGATGACAACTATAAAAATACTTATCTGTTACGTATTTATTTGTTTATACTCGTATTGATGTTAAGACGGCGCAGTACGATCGGTGTGGATCGGTTCTCCATACAAACGTATTTAGGCTCTCATTTTAAAACGCCATGCTAGAATAACATGAAACTTTGCATACACAATGGGATCCGGCATACCTAGGTCGGAAATTAGTTTCTGTTGCTAGAAATTGAAAAAGTAAAAAAAACCAAGCGGTTTTTTGAGTTTTTTACGGCTTGTATGAAAACCTTAATAATCGCTGTATTTTCGCCATTATAATTTCAAGCAACAGAAACTAATTTCCGCCCTAGACAAGCTGGATCCCATTGTGTGTACAAAGTTTCATGTTATTCTAGCATGGCGTTTTAAAATGAGAGCATAAATACGTTTGTATGGAGAACCAAACGTACTGCGCCCTCTTAATGAATAGTATATAAGATGTGTAGGTAATTTCTCAGATTTATTAACGATGTTGATGACGTCAACTCCTCGTAGCGTAGCTATAGAGCATAGTACGAGTTACGATTAGTGCAGGGGAGGAGTATTTTCGTATATTCATACAACTGAAAATATATTTAATGCACAAATTGTACACCTGAAGTTAGAGTACAAAATATGGAAGACTTGCACTGGCCTTTTTTTTTTACAAAGTAATCTTTGTTACTTTTTTGTTTCAAGTACAATATGTTTTATGTAACAGTTGCGGAATAAAAAGTTCGTCACTTCGAACTTTTTCATTCCGCGACTATACGTTTCCTGTTTTAAAATGTATTACCGAAGTCATGCAAAGATAGTCAACTAATTTAATGAATGTTTCGATCGAAATCTAGTTTAGTACCCGCAAAGGAAACGAAGAACAGGGGCCTATTTCCCAAAACTACGAGTTACTTTTTACAAATCACTCGCAATGCTGAGGCGGTTCATGCGCTTGACCAGTAACGACCATTTTCGCTTACTGGTTTTACTTGTAAAATTGAGAATTCTTGAAACAGTCCACTGAGGCCACATTGCTTTCTTTCCCATTTGTGTTCACTCTTATGGGGCGTGAGTCATATAGTTATATTATGGGCGTAAGTTTGGATTTCGGACACTGTACTCGTAATGGACGTTGTCTGTGACCATATTAAACTGTAATATAATTTATATATGTTGTGTTAAAAATAAAATGGTAAAAAATATACTTTGCTGTTCATTTATCATCAAACGTTCATTCGTTAATCACTCATACAAACTGCCACACTCTTAGAATGCTCCTGTCGTTTTCCGTACTTCTCTATACTTATTTTTACCATTACAATATTAGTCCAATCCTTATTACATATTCTGTATCGTTATAGAAATCCTACTGAGTTACGGTAGACAGAAATTACGTTGTATACTTTTTATTTAACAAATCTATTCGCACAAAGTCGGGATCATGATTTCTTCAAAAAGGCATTGCGTTCTTTGCTGGTTGTACAAATTCTCCATCTTCTGCGTCTGTTTAGAGAAAATTTAAGTTAGTAGAGAATATTATATTCAATGATCATTCATTTCATTTCCAACACGTTTAGGACAGGATTCATTTTTTATAGGATAGTGATTGACAGTAATTTCTCTTTTATGTTCATATTTGAATTTAGTGTTTCTTGATAATGTTGGTTTGAATCCAACAAACTAGCATGGTTGTATCATATACTATGAGTGTGGTTGTTCGCCTGACTTAGGGTGCCATTCCACTCGTCCAATATCTTTGTCCAATCTTTGATGGAGGCCCATTTCACATAATATATCCACTATCTTTGTCCAAGTATTTTTTTTCATGCGTAGCCATATTGATTTAAGAGGGCGCAGTACGCTCGGTCTGGCTCGGTTCTCCATACAAACGTATTTACCCTCTCATTTTAAAACGCCATGCTAGGATAACATGAAAATTTGTATACACAATGGGATCCGGTATATCTAGGTCGGACCATAGTTTCAGTTGCTAGAAATTGTAAAAGAAAAAAAATACAGCGGCTCTTTGAGTTTTTTACGGCTTGTATGAAAACCTTAATAATCGCTGTATTTTTTCTCCATTATAATTTCAAGCAACAGAAACTATGGTCCGACCTAGATATGCCGGATCCCATTGTGTATACAAAGTTTCATGTTATTCTAACCTGGCGTTTTAAAATGAGAGCATAAATACTTTTGTAGCTAGAAGTCCCGGGTTCGATTCCTCGTAAGGGCATTTGTTTCTGTGGTGAGCAGAGACATTTGTTCCTTAGACTTGGACTTTTTCTATGTATTTAAGTATATATCTATTAAATATATCGTCGTCTAGTACCCATAACACAAGCCTTATTGAGCTTACTCTGGGACTAGTTCAATTTGTGTAAAAAAATGTCCCCTAATATTTATTATTTATTTATTTTGTATGGAGAACCGAACGTACTGCGCAGACTTAAATGTCATCAGAATCTTTGACCAAATGTCGGGGGTCCCTTCCAAGTTGAATGAAATCATCCAATTTCTTTGATCAAATGTTTATTGGACAAAGATATTGGAAGAGTGGAATACCACCCTTAAAACCGCCAGAATATACAAGTTTACACTTGTTTGTCCACCGCGCAGCATGAGGCCACACTGCAAAAAAACACCATCAAAGCAAGTCAAAGGTCTTATAGGGACAAGTATATATGGTCAATAAATAATACAATCGATTACTACACCGTACCAATTTATTTTAGTATTGTCAAATTATTGGATCGCGTTTTGGGTACATCTACACCACATACTGACAGATCGACGTTCCCCCCACATTCCAGAGGACGCCCGTCGACACTAATGACATGGCTTCAATAAATAGTAATGAATTCACTAAATAAATGAGGCCTACGATCTAGTTATGGAGATAACTTTAAAACCACACCAACATAAGTTGGTCGATGGAGCTGATCATTTCCTAGTAAATTGTGAATGATATAATAAATTATTACTCTATTTCGCCGCATGTTCGTTGGGCCGTAGTACGCTCCGTATGTAAACGATATATAATGCATTTACTGACTTTTGTCTTCATCGCGCGGAAACGCGTCTGGTTTGCCGAGCGTCATACGGCCTGCGAGCGGCGCCAACTAAATCAATTACATCATGATGTTGAACAATCTGGTACATACTTTGGTAACTCAAAATTAGATTACGATAGCTACCTAAACTTACTTTGAAGATAGAAGTAGTAGACAGTTAGAAGTGACAGATTTAATGTAATAAAGGAAAGTATAGCGAAGTATGACACATTTCTATATTTATACCGGTTCCCTATTAAAATCCCACTTAAGCGACTACGCTAGTGCGGAAACTATAAACATGAAAATTTTAACGTTCTATTTATTGCCTTACGCACACTTGTGTTCAACAGCTATGCATTACAATGCAGAAATGAATACTGAGTCAACTACAGAGTTGATTACTTGATTGGTTTCAATAAATAATTGATGTGTATACGTTAACATTATAATATATATAATTTCGTATAGCAAAGTATGCACAGCATACCGCTAACGATTTATTATCGCCTTCTACAACACTAGGTAGTTTCGTTCGTTAACACAGCTACGTGAGGTTGGCAGTCGAATCACACCACTAATCGATCAGATATTTTTCACAATAATAAATAACATAATTTAGCATAGACAATAATTAATTACAAATAAAAATAATTTACAATACAATATATAATATTAAACAATAATGTCATCACAGAAATAAGTACACGGGTAGCAATATTTGCTTACTTTAAACAACAATTATAATAATTATAAATTCAAACAGCAATCAAACAAATGCATCACTTACACTTATTACTAGATGAAATAATAAATTATAACGATTCTACGTGGTTTCTGATCCGTTAACGCTTAGTCCGTATACTGACTACGAGTTTGGGTGTGAATCGAAGT
The DNA here is from genome assembly GCA_905163555.1 of Notocelia uddmanniana. Taxonomy (NCBI): domain Eukaryota; kingdom Metazoa; phylum Arthropoda; class Insecta; order Lepidoptera; family Tortricidae; genus Notocelia; species Notocelia uddmanniana. Next base: position 57,149,429 of record LR991052.1, read on the forward strand.
GTTTGTTCAATTCTTAGTGAATTGTGTCACAGTAGATATATAGCTTAAAGCAGTAACACAATTCCGTACAGACATCCAGTTTGACGCACACAGACACGCGTCGCTACAATAAACGTAAGCTTCGCGGTGAACAGAAGTTTTCAATAAACCAATATTGGTCGTACACTTAGCTCAAACTAGAGCAGGTCTAAAAAAGTTGTTAAGAAACTGCTTTAGCTAATATATTTAGTGTGATTGTGTGATTTTTGGGCAGTTACTTGCCAAGCTGCTTGATGAGCATGTCAGTGCTGAGGGACTTGGGCCGCTCGATGGGGAGGCCGAGCGCGCGCGACCACACCATCTGCGCGAGCACGCCGAGGGCGCGCGACACGCCGAACATCACCGTGTAGTAGTTCATCTCCTTCAGACCGTAATACTGCAAACAAATTATGACATTTGTATCAAAGTCAAGTTTAAACTTTCGTTATGTTTAACCCTTTGAACGCCAAGAGACTATTAAGTGGTCGTGTGTCGTCGTGTCGACCACGCCAACAACCACTAAAAAGGTCGGAGTGAAGGTGTACTTTGATCATGAAAAAAAAAACAATTAGGAATTGTTTTTATTTATTTTTATAGGTTTAAACGTTACATGATTTTTTGATACCTTGGCGTATGAGCACTTTATTCAAATATGATGGCGTTCAAAGGGTTAAAATACACTAATTTAATTACTTTACGGTTAGTTTCTAGTCACCATGGACGACATGTTTTCAACTTTTCCGGAGTTCTTCAAACTTCAGTTTCTTGATCGCGCCGCACACCACTGCGGTAAGCATCACGATAAGTACAGTCTGCGTCAATTTTAACGCAGACTTGTATGGGTGACGCTTACCGCAGCGATGTGCGGGGCGATTTAGAAACCGAGGCTTTAGGATGAATGTTCCCGCCCGCCGCCCGCTCTTAAACTATATTGGGAATACTTCAGGATGTCCGGTAGTATACATTTGGACTTAAGAAAATTAATAAAAATAAGCGGCAATCATAGAACGATATTATTTCTTACTATTACGATGATAAGACAAACGCGGGATTTTTTTAACAAAGTTGTGTACGCATTACTCAAATCTATGTTTAAATTTTTCGTTAGACGCTGAGCTGGAAATCGCGATTACTTTATATCGAATAACGTCCTTTAAAATAACGATATCATTCTGATGATTTAGATATCTCTTTGAGATATCTCAATAAAAAAAAATCTTACTTGCATTGAAATTGGAGTTAGGGATTATTGAATATGATTCGATAGTCCTTAAATCTCCCAGTGTTCCAAATCCTCACTCGTTGTAAATTGCGCAAGTTACAAAGAGCAAGGCAAAGTCACAGAGAAGCTGTATGATGAGACTATAAACGTTTGAAATCGGCGGCGTAGAAGCCGTGTCAATTAGGCTGATTCGGTTTCCAGTCCGAGCTAATTTGATAACGCCGGCACCTAATCACGACGCCCGAAGGTTGTTTAAATATTACACAGTCGCTCTGTTTGACTACAGATTCACTGAAATATTTTATCTACATTATGCAAATGTTTAGTGTCGTAAATCAAAACTAGATACTAGTTTTTTTACTTTGTATGTGTTTACCAGTAATTTCAAATTAAAAGTCGGATGTGATTACATTATAAGGCGAAGTGTACAGTTAATGTACGGCCATTATTGAGAAAAAAATAACTGGCTAACTTTATGCCCTCGACCACAAGATCGTGTTCACATACTTTGGACGTGCACAAATTTTCTAACTGAACTTACGATAGCATGCGCAAGCAACGTACCTGTAGAAGGACACCGGAGTGGGAGTCCACGTTGGGCCAGGGGTTCTTGACCTTGCCGAGTTCGGTGAGGATCGGGGGCACCACTTTGTAGATGCCGGCCACCAGTCTGAAGAGCGGGTCGTTGGGCAGATGCTTCAGGGCGAACTCGCGCTGGCATGTGTACCTACACAACACAACAATCAATTAATTAATTAATAGATTTTTATTTCGGACAACGCGACGTGTGTCCAATGTGTCCATTCCATACTGTCATAACTATAAACCGACACCACAAGGTAAGAAAGTGAATCGTACTTTATAAAAAGTATTTTACCGTAGCCTATTGTATCTATAGAGGTGTTACATGTACGTTGTCGACCGTCTAAAAATATATACTCCTTTTTTGAAGAGCCCATACTCTAGTACCTCGGGAAAACCTCGAATGCGAGCTCATTCTACAGCCGGAGCATTCGTGAGATGAAATCCCTCTGAAACCGTACGCGACCATTCATCTTCTAGGGTACTTACGTGAGGCTTACATTCTACATTATTTATAAGTTAGTTAATCATATAGCATAAAATATCCATCAAATGTATCGTTAGAGCCATGTATCATGTTCTTTAATAACTGTTGGAAGAGTAGTGCGCCCCAACACAGGCTCTGGTAAGCCTAGACGGAGGCCCCAGAATCTGTAAATCTATATACTGATGTTAATAAAGATATTTTGATTTTCAGGGTATTACCTAGGGTCAGTCTTCCTGAGCACGGCGTGTCCGTAGCCGGGCACGACCTGGCCAGACTTGAGGGTCTTCCAGATGAACTCCTTGAGCTGTTCCTCCGTCCAGTTGTCGCCGACCTGTTTGCGCAGCTTCTCCAGCCAAACAAGCACCTAAACAGCGAATGATTCTTTTATGTACAGAATGTTTACAATTATTACATACGGCTACTTTTGCACCCATACCAACGCGATACATAATCTATACGGGGGTCTATTGGGTTCCTAGTTGTTACCACCGACACTCTGGTGATAGTGGTGATATTGATAACAACGCCCTATGCAGTACAATACTTTATAATACAGTAAGAAGTACCTAGAAGGCATAACGTTATGATACCTAATGTATTCGTTGCGCCATATAATTTTTACGACTAATTATTGCCCAATCCATTTCTAAAACTCTTACGTCGCATTCTGACAAATTAATTATATTGTCTACTTAACGAAGGATACTGTATGCACAACGTAGTCGGAGAAATAATTTTAAACGTCAAGATTACTGCAGTAATGAAACCCAATTTATGCCGCCCAAAATATCCCTTATCAAAATGATAATGTCAAAGTGGAATTAAAAACCTGCGGATAATTACGCAATGTTTTTAGTGTGCATAAAGTAGACCTGAATGTTATTTATTACCATTATCCGTACTTCAAATGACAGTTAATCTATCGTACTTTCGAAAAGTTACGTGATTACCCTGCTTGAGTAAGGTTGTTTCGAGAAAGATAGTTATACTGAATTTTAATCACACTGCTGTGAGCGTTGCTGGTTGTTATGATACGACGAAACTCAGTTAGTGAACCTTTATTGAGAGATTGATTGCTGAACAGACCGTCAAATAATAATAATATATTTAAGGGGCTCCAAATCAAAAATTGACGATTTTTTACGAGTTTTGAGTTGATATTTCTCCGCTCCGTCAAAACTATAGATTATATTAATGGCACAAACGGTTAACGGTTCTTCAATCCTTTATCAACATTTTCAAGAGCCGAATTTTGGGAAAAATTAATACTTATTTTTTATGATTTAATCAAACATGGTTCAGAAAAGCTCTATTTTCGATATTACTATGATATATATAATCTACATGTAACTGTTCCTTATTGGCGTGTTTAACAACTCAAGAGTTTTTTTTTAGATTAATTTTCAAAAAACTGATGTCCAAAAAACATACTTTAGGCCTAAAATTGCCTAAGTTGACACGATTAGCCAAAAAAACACGAGAAATCGGATAGTAACAGATCGCAGGCCATTGGGACATAGGAGCCCCTTAATGCGCTTTCCTATTAAATTAAAAATATATTTTTAAATATTGGGGGACAATCTTACACAAATCGACCTAGTCCCAAACTAAGCAAAGCTTGTACTATGGGTACTAGGCGACGATATACATACTTATATAGATAAATACATACTTAAATACATAGAAAACATCCAAGACCCAAGAACAAATATCCGTGAAAAATGCACAAATAAATGCCCTGGCCGGGATTCGAACCCGGGACCTCTAGCTTCGGAGGCAGAGTCACTACCAACTAGGCTAAACAGGTCGTCATATATAGGTATTGTTATTGTAAACTAAACATCATCCATATTAGGTATTGTGTTTGTAATTCGATATCCTTTGTTTATTCAATTAATTATAATGTTATTTTCCTAAATGTAACAATACGTAGGTGGGTTCTACGTCATACACTACAACACTACATCACGTAAACTAAAAGATCAACATCAGAAGTAACCTTGTACATGATGTCATACGTAGTACAAAATATTCCTATTGTTTAACACAGACATTGAAGAAATTACTATTGACTCAAGTTTATATTGGTTACAAAAACGACTCTATCCGTTGTGTAACAATTTTGTAGGTAGTTGTCATATCAGTTGATCCATGTTTTAACTTACCTATCTAATCACAATCAAAGACGTGCAAGACAAATGTGTGTTAAAATATTTACGAACAAAAGTACTTTCTTCTACTTTACGACTTGTCATATGAAATGCCTAATTACTGCAGCCATACATATACATATGATAGTTGAAGGAGAGAAATAACAAGCAATCTTCATAGGATTGGCTGTTGAGTGTTGTTACAATTCTATGTAATTTTTATATCAGAGGCACAGAATCCATATTCTTGGTGGAAAGGTAAGCAAAATCATATCTGGTTATTATATTATTATTATATAAAATCGAAACTCTTGCCTGTTACATCTTTACGCTTAAACCACTGAACCAAATTGGGCGGAATTTGGTATGGAGATAGTTTGAGCCCCGGGGAAGGACATATCCCCTATGGGGGTGAAATAGATGGCATAAGTTTGTAAGTACTTCCAGACAAACTTCTGCCCTCCATTTCATAAATGAGCGAACGAAGTTAGGGGCAAAAGCTAGTTGTAAAGTTGTAAAAAAGTAATAAGTTACCTCTTGGTTGGCGAGACCGTGTAGAGGTCCTGCAAGCCCGTTGAGACCAGCCGCGAACGAGAGGTAAGGGTCACTCAGCGCAGAGCCAACCAGGTGAGTCGTGTGCGCCGATACGTTGCCACCCTCGTGGTCGCTGCACAAACACACATTATTTATACAATGTTACTTGCCATCCACCACGCAAACAGTTTGTCAGAGAAATTTGAATCGTGTTACTTAGAAGCTAGAATTGAATATCTTTTGTTCTAAAATTGAATGAAACAGAAACATGACATGAATTTGTATCTGTTATTAAAGGTCTAAACTTCGTTGAAATTCAAGAATTACGTTGCCGATTGCGAGGCACGAGGCTAAACTGGGGTTTTGTATGGATAGACTAGTAAGTGCATATCTAAGAATTGTTTCTTTGACTGGAGAACTTGGGCTTGTTATGTTTATTACAACTATCACGAGAAGTTTTAGCAACAGTTTACATTCGCTTATGAATACGGTATGAAAATTAATCCCCGTTATTTAGGTACACAGTCGCTAAAAGGCAAAAGGTGGCAAACATGAAAAAAATGCTTGTTTACGTTATCATAGAATAGCTACATTACTTTTAATATACCGCCTAAGGAATGGCTGTTTTCGCATTCCTAGAATGAAATGAAACGATATCTAACTTTGCGATCTAAAATCAGTATTTTACAATATCTTATTAATGATATACGTATTTAACAATGTTGCACGTCATTGCGGCAAGGTTATTCCAGTGCTATTAGCTCATTACGTTAGACATTAGTTAGGCTCAATTATCTCGCCAATATACCCATATAATCTGTCACTAAACCTTGTAGTTTGAAGATAAGATACACCTGTATATCTGTATGTAGAGTCGTCGTAACAGCGTGTCAGTTATTTGTGCACTTGGTATTTTTGCAGGTGACTGTACGGTCCTCGTCAAAAATTGTATACATTGCCGTATTGACAGTGGTATAACGTTGGAAAAGTATAAACGCATTTTTGACGTCAACGGTACATATAACTATTAAATTCAAGATACAATATTTCGCATTGCAGCTGATTTAATGGGGATCAGGTACGATAAATAAGGAGATAAGATACAGTATCAGTTATTATATAGCATACAGCAAACAACATAGCGTGAGATGGTTAGCAGAAGTGGTATTCTTGTAAAAGTATTGGCTTGTGGCGTAAAGACGTACGTCTCCACCTCTAGTTATCACCTCAACGCTCGCCCCACCTTAAACGCTCGCTCCATCTGTCATATGTCAGCCAGTACAGTCTAACTCCTATATACGTAACATGGTTTTAATTTGATAAAATGTAGGCTTTGCACTTGATATTTCATACACAATTTTTGTAAAAATCATTTTCTCTTTCATTCGTAGTGTTTTTTTAATCAATAAGCGGTTTATATTACTTGAATCAGGATAGTTTTAATGCATAAATCCATCGATTAGTACGTCGATAACTAGAACATCACTAGAGGTGAGATGGTTTGACAGTTACACGTATTCGCAAAGTATTTTTGAAAAGGTGGGGACGCACGCCACGACACGTTAATGTCAAAAACGTTGTCCCCGCCTTACACCTCTAGCAATGTAGGTGTAGTTGCTATGGTGGGTGGCCGTCGCGGGCGTAGTTGCTATGGTCGTTGCTAAGGCAATTGACATTTGGTGTCAGTAATATATTTCATGTGCTAAGATGTTTAAAATAGACATCTATAATGTAACAAGAAATCAGTATTTCAGTCTGAAAAATTAATTTCCTTTTGTTGGGGATCATTATTTAACCATGCCTTTGGTTCTCCACATAGAATAGATGTCTTCTATTGTAAATTCCAGTGATGTGACGGACAGGTAACCTATTATGTAAATTTGTTTTGCCGAGTGTTTATGAAAATTAACATGTAAATTGGAAAGAAAATGTGCCTAACACTTTGATGAATCTAATGTCCACCTACCTAAATATTTATTTCATGTTAGCTGGGAGAGGTTTGCCGATGATTTAAGTACCAAGTACTAGTTGCCGAAAGCATGTTAAGTGTTTTTTTATTGCAGGATTATGGAGAAATTCTACTTGGTGATCATGCAATGTAAGCTGCAAAATGAAACAAATACAGCTGTAAGCAGTACAAGGAAAAATATTTCAACCATTCATAATGATAAATATATTCCGGCTTAGTAAATTAGTAAAATGAAGAACCAGAAGTTAATGACAGTATAAGGACCCTTTCAATGCTTATTCATTATTTACTCTTTCTTCATAGGATAGCATTTGTTGTAGGTATTATATTTTAGAATAAAATTAAGAATATTTTATTTTATTTTTTATTAATACATTATAAAAACACCAACACAAAAAGAGAGCCTAGTCAAACAAGAAAACCCCTGTGTTGTACTGGGCGAAAAGGTACCCATCACACTTGCTGCGTTACCACTTTGGATCAGTTGGATGGCGATGGACAACCTTTGCACCAGACAAGAATCAGAGCATCAAACCCTCTCCTAGTTTCGTCGCCTTCCTTCATTTATGAAGGCTAAAGCGTCAGGCTCCCAGCACCCTATATATTTGTCTCGCTTTTAAATTTTTGAATAAAAACAGGCTTGTATGTTAGTAACTATTGTTCCCGTTATATGTATAATTGTTATATAAACAATTTTAGACATACGCACTTATATACACATATTATTATATCATTCCCTGACCGTGATGGCTCCAACATCACCTGTGGCCCTTATGTGGGCCCTGGGTACTAGATCTCCTGTAGCTTATGAGTAAGTAAGAGAATGTATGTATGTAATACAAGTGGTATCTGTGTATCTTCTGAGCGTCCGGTGAGCGATGGACATCTCTTGTTGTGTTCTCTTATAGCCTTTGATTTTTAATTTTAAGATACTGTAACATAGTGTGTAACCTTAGTTCATATCTTGTTTCTATTGGTGAGTTTCTGTTATTGGCTCCATATTTCTATTTAAAATGTCAACATGTTTAAAAAGCTGTTGAAACTCCTTTAATAAATAAATAAATAAAATGCAAGTTATTATAAGTAATTATGTATAGTACAGGTACTCTTTAATTATAGTACAGGTCGCCCATTTCTCTAAAATATAATCAACAAGTATGACAATGCAGGATATCGATAACTTTTATGTTTGTTCTTTTGCGTTGTATGTTCTCGATCAGTCATATACGACATCTTATCACTGCTACCAGTTGTTTTAATTTTTCATTCAGTTCTCGGTTTCTCGGTGATCGGAAGCCGTTACTCCATCATGACAGCTGCAGCATTAGACCCGGCTTGCTGCATGCTTCGTATCTTCCTTTGCAGGTCGTGTTTGTTAGTGCATATGCTGCGCGCTTGTGGCCGTATATGATTACCATTATATCATGTACAAAATTACAGAAAATTAAGAGCATAGAATTAAAATTATATAAAATCAAATAAAATAATAATCATTTATTCATTATAATTTGCCTATCGTTGCTATGCGATGCGACCGAGCGCTGTGTAAGCCGGGAAAATATTCTCATCAAAGACATTGTATAGAACTATACGAGACCGCTATCTTTTAAAACCTTGACAGTTAAAATTAAACTTTATGTCTAAAGTCACAAGACTGTTTTCAAATTATTCACAGATGTAGTGCTAGTGCTTGAAGTTATCAATGCTGCTCTCAAGTGGCGGTCGTGGGTTCGAAACCTGCCTCGTATTAATGAGTTTTTTGGAACTTAAGTAATACGGAGTTTAATTTGATATTTACCATCGGGTGAAGGAAAACATCGAGAGGAAACCTGCATAGATCTTGAAAGCTATTTCTGTTTTGAAAGTTGCGTGTTTACATTTTTGATCACTAATTCTGTCATCGAGGTCAACGGTCCCTAATCATGAGTACTTATAGCGGCGGCGTTTCTTTTAGCATTAAAAGGGTAAAGGAGGGGGTAAAATGACTGCCGCTGCGATAAGTACTCATGGATCTCACGATTAAGGTCTGCGAACCGGTCTGAAACATGTCGAGCGATAGTTGACCTTAACAACGTGAATGACCCGTTTCATCATATTTTAATATGTTTGAAACTCACGGGAGCTTTCTGTATACAATTTTAATAATATTTCAAATTAGGGCGCAGTTTGACCATAGAAAATTGTGACGTCATTAGGTAAATTTGCTTACAAACAATACTAAGCGAGCGTTTTTGACGCTTCGTAAAAAGTTGCTGATTTGACTATCAGTAAAATACAGTATAATCTTATACGCCCCGACCGACAGGATTTCAGGGCCCTTTCCAGCGCTCGTATATTTTTTCTCTAACAAGTTGGACCTTTACCTATTTATACTTCTGAGTATTTAAAAATTTGGTTTCATTCAAGATGTATATATAGGTCGGTTCACAAGAGCTGGCGCGGAATGTCTATGAAATTAATGACAGTTACATACATTTTTCGCGCCAGCTCTTGTGAATCGACCTATATAATTCCTTAACTTGTGATTAACAACTTTTTTAAGTTAAAGATTGTTTTATTTCTTTTTATACCACGTCGGTGGCAAACAAGCGTACGGCCTGATGGTAAGCAGTCACCGCAGCCTATGGACACCTGCAACTCCAGGGGTGTCACATGCGCGTTGCCGACCCTTTAAAAATGTATAAACTCCTTTCTTGAAGAATCCCATACTGTGGTTACTCGGGAGAACCTCGGCAGGGAGCTCATTCCACAACCAGAGCGTCCGAGGGAGGGAGTTCCTCTGAGACCGTACCATACGCGACCGTTTAGGTTCTAAGGTGTGAGGATGAATGCCCTGCCGACGGCGAGCAGTGCGATGATAGAAAGCGGCCGTCGGCATCATGTTAAAAAATTGTTCTTTCACTCTGTTGATTGAAGACCTCCATAACATAAGTTTTATTCCAATGAGTAGGTACTATCAACAATCTTGTGGTTTATTTAATACATAGTCCAATTTTATTTGTAATATATCTCTCAAGTTATATACGTAAATTTTGATCAAAATAGTAAATAAATTTCCTTCGGCCTGCCACTACAGTAGTCTCTCCTTTTATTTAGTATTTTGTACATCTATGATACCGGTTTAGGCATTTGCTGTCAAAATTGACAATCGATGAGTTGATTTTCTTGTAAAGACGTTTAGTAAGTAGCAAGTCGAGTCAGAAAAGGCAGCGGGTTGTAACGGAGATCCAACCATGAATTATGTATGAGTAAATATTACTTTAGTCTTAATTTTCACTTCTAATCATTCCGTATGAATTAGAGAAAATGTAATAACAAATCTATACTCAATTTACAAAGAGCGGTAATACACGTCTGATTTTTAGGGTTCCGTAGCCAAAATGGCAAAATCGGAACCCTTATAGATTCGTCATGTCTGTCCGTCCGTCCGAATATGTCACAGCCGATTTAGTCAGGGACTATACATATGTTATATATTTTGATTTAACTTGAATGCTCATCCGGTTTTTAGATTATTGTGTTTGTGTTCTGTACTAACTAACAGTAGTTTTGTAAGACTTTTGTAATAATTATTAACACTTTATGGGCAATGCCTGAAATAAAAAATGGTGTCCTGGACCTTTGGAAGGCGTGCGCGGAGCCGAAGTACCGAGGTACCAAGTAACAACCGAGTACCACATAGCCAACACGAAGAGGCCCTTTTGACAATTTAATGAAATGCAAGGGGTACACCGAGCGGATGCTGTCCCTGCCCGTATCATGGGACGCACGCAGAGACAGCAACACAATTTATTATTATTATATGAGCACTACAATTACGAAATTTGGTAGGAAGGTGTATTCTATGAACCGATATAGAAATGTGATGTGAAATTACGAAAAAAATATTTAAACTGGGGGGCACGCCATGTATTTAACAGTAGGGTCATAATTTTTTTTTCAATGCACTTGTGCATGCTAGAAAGTAAGGGAGAAACAATCAAAATAAATAAAGGAGTAAGTCAAGGAGACCTACTTTCCCCAAAGATCTTCTCTGCAGTACTTGAGGCAATATTTAGAAACATTAACTGGGAAAGGAACCCTAATTACGGATTTAAAATAGATGGCACCATACTTACTCATCTACGTTTCGCAGATGACCTAGTCTTAATCTCGAACACAGCCGATGCTCTACAAACTAGTTAACGAGAGTGAAGTAATGGGTTTGCGAATAAATATGGAAAAAACGAAAACAATTACTAATTCCAAGAAGATACCAATAGAAGTCAATCAGGGAATTGTTGAGTATGTAGATGAGTACATATACTTAGGACAAACAATATCCATGAACAATCAAATGGAAAAGAGATCGACAGGCGAACAACCAATGCTTGGAAAAGGTACTGGTCACTGAAGGAAGTCATGAAAAACAAGGAAACAAGGCTTTCCACAAAGAAAAAGCTATTTAATGCATGTGTGTTGCCCGTGTTAACCTATGGCAGCCAAACTTGGGCATTAACAAATAGCAACCTGAACAAATTACAAGTATGCCAAAGGTCAATGGAAAGAAGTATGATAGGTGTGAAACGGAAAGACAAAATCCGAATCGAAACAATAAGACGTAAAACTGGAGTGGAAGATGTAGCTGTTAAGGTGAAAACAATCAAATGGCGATGGACAGGACACATACGAGTAATAAGGAATAAAGAGAAGTGGAGCAAAAGAATAATATGGTGGTACCCCAGAGACAAAACAAGGAAAAGAGGTAGACAAAAAATAAGATGGGACGACGAAATAATAAAAGTGGCGGGTAGACAATAGACAAGGCTAGCGAGACACAAAGATAGATGGAAAGGGATGGAGGAGGCCTTTGCCAAACGGCAAACAGACAGAGCCGATGCTGTCAATAGAATATAAATCATAAGAAAAAATTTTTTGTAAACAATTGATTGAATAAAAGGCTTATATTATTATATTATTATTATTATGTGCTTGCCAGCATTACGTATAGACAGGTCTTCAAAAATTCCAGAGGATGCTAAAAAAATCCATTTCTACCGTTGTTGGTGAGATATTAGCTGGCTGGATAATTTCCAAGCAATGAAGTTTAAAATTCAGAAAAAAATCAAGATGATGTACATTAATAACTACTTTCAACAATTTTTGGTTTGAACAAGATAGATCTAACTGTTTTGAGTTTTTGCTGAAAAAATGTCTTACTCAAACAAAAGGGCTTAAGTGCCGAGAATTTCCTATGAAAATACAACCTTTTTTGCTTCAATATATTGTATTGGGCTTTTAAATGTAGATTAGGTGTCGGTACGGAACCCTTCTTTGTGCGTGATCCGACACGCATTTGTCCGGTTTTTTCTTCGTATAGTCGGAATTGACTGTGGTCATTTTCAATCCTTTAAGTTTGGGGAATTGTTTATAAATAAATTACACTCGAAGTTGTAGACGATTACGTATACCTAGGACAGACTGTCCAGTTAGGTAGGTCCAACTTCGAGAAAGAGGTTAATCGTCGAATCCGACTCAGCTGGGCAGCGTTCGGGAAGCTACGGCACATCTTTTCGTCCAATATTCCGCAGTGTCTCAAGACAAAAGTCTTTGACCAGTGTGTGTTGCCAGTGATGACATATGGCACTGAAACGTGGTCGCTTACTATGGGCCTCATAAGAAGGCTCAAAGTCACCCAAAGGGCAATGGAGAGAGCTATGTTGGGAGTTTCTCTGCGTGATCGCATCAGGAATGAGGCCATCCGCAGCAGAACCTAAGTGACCGATATAGCCCTCCGAATCGCTAAACTTAAGTGGCAGTGGGCGGGGCACATAGCACGTAGAACCGATGGCCGTTGGGGCGGAAAGGTTCTCGAGTGGCGACCACGTACCGGAAGGCGTAGCGTGGGCAGGCCCCCCACACGGTGGACTGATGACCTGGTGAAGGTCGCGGGTGTCCGCTGGATGCGGGTGGCGCAGGACCGGTCATTGTGAAAGTCTTTGGGGGAGGCCTATGTCCAGCAGTGGACGTCTTTCGGCTGACATGATGACATAGGAAATCATGGGCGTCATTTGAGTATACTTACTCATAGCACAATACAAACGATGCAATTTGTCATGACAGCCTGAAATGGCTGAAATGAATTGCTGTCTCATTTTAACTAAACCTACAACTCTATCGGTTTTTGTGACAAACTGCAAGATGTGTAATATGTAATGGCCTTATAATGACGATCATAAACGACCATGAATAAGTCATATCTTCAGAACGATTGGAATACATATTAAACTATGAAGCCATAAAAGAACCATGAAGCGCACATATTTTTGAACTGCTTTTTCATACAAGTTTACAATCAAAGAAGTATCCAGCTGCAAAATGCGACTAATTTGAAAAATCTCAAGCTGTTAACCCCGAATTACATAGCAATATGCGCAACATTCTTCAAGCTTTAAAATAGACCGAGACAATACTTTTTACTTTACTGCTATAGATCTTAGTCTATCTTATAGGATGACTGCAGAACTACGTGAGACCGCCTATCCAGCTAGCATGATAGCACAATGGCAGATTTTATGGTCACGCTTTATCGTCAAAGTCGGGTAAAAATTGACTCCGACAAACCGTGAAGCTAAAGTATGCCGCAGACCTTACGTATGTACTACCTAAAACATGATATGATATACCTAGACAATATTATCGATAAAATAATACCAATGCGGATGAGTCAATCCCTACCACGCCAATGTCTCGGTCGTTCGTCTCTTCTTGCACCCGTCGCAGACTGTCAATGTCAGAAGCATGTGAATTAGGTGCAATGTCAAATAGACGGACGTCTGGTGATGACTCGAGCGGACCAATGCGTTAAACCCCCGATTACGTATTGTTATTATGAGCCCCGGCGTCAATATATATTAGGGGTGGGCTGTGCCGTCATCGGTCTTGGACGTGCACCCCACCTCTGGCTTGTTTTGTGAATAACATAGCAGTCTCGTATTGTCAGTTAGATTGAAGGACACAACACACGTGACGAACAAGACTTATAATTTCGCATAGCCATGAAAATAATGCATGCCAATAATTGACGTTGTATTTTAACGACGTCTCTTGTTTGGATGCTACATTTTTTACTGATTTCTCTAATTGCTTTTTTTCTGTTGTAATTATAATCGAACAATGGCTAAGCAAAATATAATAAATAACCAGACATCGGTTTTAGGTGAAGCGTAGTGGAATTGTCGTAAACTTCATCCATAATGCCGTTAGTGTTAAGTAATGTTAGAATCAACTTAGTGACCATTACGCTTTAAACAATCTATACAAATTTTGCACCATTTCACCATAAACGATATCCAGTTATAGTTGAAACAATTTTAAAATGAATGCCCCCTGTAGTAGATATTGTTTTAACTTTCAATGTGCAAGTGTATTTATTGCGCCTACGTGCTTGTCAGATGTGAGCGGAACCCAATAGAGGGGTGTTCGGATTAAAATTGATTTTACTCTACAAATACTGAGGTTGGGTCTGTATTTCTCTCTATACTACGCTGGCTCGATGCCCTCATGAGGATATTGGCCTCTGACACGAGAGCTCCACCTTTCTTATTCATTTCATATCTTATTCCAAAACCAACTATGGTCAAGGGCAAATAAAATGAGAACACTTGGTATCGTGTTTACAGATTGACCCGTTTTATTTGCTCCTGTGTGTATTTCACCCGAAATCAAATACTGTTCTAAGAGATCATACTTTGTAGTTAATGAATATATGTACGTTCCCAAACGTTCAAAATTATCTGAGCAACCTTATGCCTAAAGCAGTAAAGTCGTTTCCAAATATTTTTGACCACTTTTTCCGAGCACACATTTTCCAACTCGGCTGTACAAAACTTTGTGTTTTAGTAATGTTACATGGGAGACACATATTTGTATTATAATGGTTTTTCCACATACGATATGTCTATTACTACTTTATCAGTTATTTATTACACCATGCTTGAATGGTCATTGTATTAGTATCATTATTTATCGTTCTCAATATGTGCATAAACCTCAAGACAAATACAACAGTTTACTTTAAACAAGCTATATTTTTTATGGTTTATGGTTGTTCAGTTCATTTCAATTTAAATAGTATAGTTGTTTTATATCGCTGAGGCCACTGTTATATTACGCTTGACATTATTAATAGAAAACATCCATCTTCTCATACAGTTTATTTTTAACTTAAATACGACCAGTTTTAAGAATCCGCTAGCGATTTATAATACGGTATTTCACTGATAGTCAAATCAGCAACATTTTTCGAAAATCATAAATGCTCGGTTCGTATGCAGGTTGTAAGGAAATGTGCTTAATGACGTCACAATTTTATATGGTCAAAACTGCGCCCATTTTTTCATGTTAATGTATTTAAAGATCTTTAAATTTGGATAAATAAGCTGAATTTTGATTTATTCCGAGTATTTTCGTATGGCTTGTTTATTGGTAACATAAAAAATACGGCTGTGAAACACCCTATTGCATGTTCTTCTGGTTTTAGTTAGAAGAAAATACGAAGGGCTTGGTAGCACTTGGTAGACACTCGGAACATTAATAGGCGTTTTTGTGCCAATGTGAGCATGAAGAGTCTAGTACTACTTTTCATTATGGTGGTTCAATGGTTAGACGCCACTGTTATTTTATTATTAAAAGCCTTAATCATTGTATCATCAGTATCTTCACATAGCTCACGGAGTTAATTTTCTATCGGTTTGCTGAACATAAGGAGTGATTCCCATTTGTTCTATGGAACAATGACGTCATAGGACAAAATATAATATATTTACCCAAATAGTCCTATAGAACTACATACTAGCTTTTTACCCCAGCTTACTTAACAGTGACGCAATAGAACAAAATAAGACTTCTCTATTCCCACATTGTTCCATCATGGAACAAAATAGTAATTATATTTCCTAGTTGTTCTATATTTAAAAAAACATTTTTTTTGTATTTTTCCTGACGTAACTTTAGTCGATTTTAATTGGAGTGGAGTGACGTAATGTTAAAAGGAATAGTTTAACACTTTCCGAGAATTGGGCATCGACTTCACGGATTCAAATTATTGGGATGGTTGTCAAGTCGAAACCAACATGCATTATGTTTTGAGTTTAGTTATTTATTTTTAACTATATTTTTCTATTGTATTTACTCGTACAACCTCGCACCAAAACAAATGAAAATTTTGCGAGGGAATGTTAATCAACATTTTTTTAAATTGTGATGGATATTGATATGAATATTCCCATGTATTCTATAGAACAACGTGATACACTGCCATATCATTTTGTTCCATGGCATAACAGTTCTATAGAACAAATGATAATCTGGAATCCTAAATGTTCTATGGAATAATTAGGAAGTTAAAATATCATTTTGTCCTATGACGTCATTGTTCTATGGAACAAATGGGAATCACTCAACATAAGAATCAGTTTAGATTAAAATAATCAAAGTATTTGTTTTACGAAACAGTATAGCCTCAATTGAAAAACTATATACTATATCTATTATTTATTACGGAGCTGAGAGTGACCAACCCATACACAGCACACCAATCGACCCATATCGTCATCTTTCTTCTAAGTAACCCAAGGTATTGTTGGTGTATTATAATTACAAATTTTATTTACATTTTATTGTAAGTTTTATGTTAAATGTATCACGCGTTGCATTTAGGCGTAATGATATGATATAAATATTTTTGTTAATACGTAAAAACTGTCAAAAGTGAAATGTAGTACAGTCAGCATCAAAAGTAGTTAGGAAGAGGTAATAAGCTCTTATTCCCTTATAACAAATACTTTTGAACATTTCAAATGCGTAGCTACTTTTGGTTCTGACTGTACACGGTCTAATGCTTGTGTCCTAATAAAAAATAATTAGTACGTTAGTTCAATGTAACATTTGTTTAATGGTAACGTAAAATAATATTTAAGTGTTGTAAAATACCGTATTATCAGAGTACCAACCTGTGAATGGTGAGGTAGAGCCGCATGAGCTCCGTGAACTGAGGGTCGTCGAAGCCGAGCATGGTGCAGTAGTTGGCGCTCCAGTCCTTGTTGTCGTCTATGGCGCCGATGCCTTTGCCGTCGCGGAACGTGTTGCGGTAGATGGTGGCCGCGATCACCGGCAGCTTCGCGATCAGGTTCATTGAGTCCTCGTACACGTACTGAGGGCGAGAGTTTACTTATTAACACTCCGTACCCAAAGCGAGCAACGGGACCCTATTACTAAGACTGCTATCTGTCTGTCACCAGGCTGTATCTCATAAACCGTAATAGTTAGACAGTTGATATTTTCACAGACGTTATTATTACGTTCGATTATTTTAACGTTCTTATTCTTATTACTGATAAAAAAATATTAGATTAAATTAAAAAAGGTTATAATAAAGTGTCTGACGTTGTATGGATAATAGTACGGAACCCTTTGTGCGCGAGTCCGACTCGCACTTGGCCGGTTTTGTTTCATACAACGACGCTGTCTATCCAGCTTACGGCCTGCCTAATGGTATCTTATCTATCTCGATGAGGGCTTGCGGATGCACTTCAACCCAATGGAATATTTTGACCAATTGTCCCTTTTATGCCTACTCTAAGCTGTTCTAAAGCATTTCCACAAACCGCCTGATGGTAATACCGCAGCTGGATGCTACACGCGCACCTGAAGTCAAAGGAATTTGAATCTTCTATGCAGAAGTTAGATTTCATATTTAAATGGAGAAGCAGTGGTCGCTTGAGGCCGCGAGTAGCTGATCAGCCATTGCCACCACCGTTTTAATACGATCCCTAACTTCTGTTCAGAACTTTAGAAGATTCAAATTCCTTTGTCTCTAGTGACTTCTTCGAAGCTCGGCTTGTATCACAGGGGTTTTAAAGAAACGTATGTATGAATGTCATTTGCGTGAGGAATTTCAATAATTTCTATTCCCAACTAGGTTTAGTTTTCCCTCTGGGTTGGAAAGAATTTGGTTCCGAAGCGGAGCCCGGGATCTTTCGGGGTACAACCAGGGAAATGTAGCGAGTTATCGTGCCTAAAGCTCAAAAAACTTACCTACTATACATACGAGTAGGAGTCATGGCGTACGTTTAAAATCAAATCTTGCTTTTGTTAGCACTGTTGTAGCGTTCACGTTGACATGTGAGTGAAATTTTACGAATAGTTTTCAAAAAGTTAAATGGTCAGAAGTGGAGATAACTCTTATATTTTTGTCCATGAATTAAGAGGGCGCAGTACGTTTGGTTCTCCATACAAACGTATTTATGCTCTCATTTTAAAACGCCATGCTAGAATAACATGAAACTTTGTATACACAATGGGATCCAGCTTGTCTAGGGCGAAAATTAGATTCTGTTGCTTGAAATTATTATGGCGAAAAAATATAGCGATTATTAAGGTTTTCATACAAGCCGTAAAAAACTCAAAAAACCGCTGTATTTTTTTCTATTTCTAGCAACAGAAACTAATTTTCGACCTAGGTATGCCGGATCCCATTGTGTATACAAAGTTTCATGTTATTCTAGCATGGCGTTTTAAAATGAGAGCCTAAATACGTTTGTATGGAGAACCGATCCACACCGATCGTACTGCGCCGTCTTAAGGAACTGTTTGTGGCATTTCAGCTACAATAGAAGAAGTATTGGAACAAGTGATGTCGTTCTTGAAAACTACTCCCACTTTCCATTACTACGAACAAAGCACAAATAGCGTCATAGTATCCTCCCATTACTTGAACTTTTGTACGTCATCAACTACAATAGAGGAAGCATTAGAACGAGTTTTGTCGTTCTCGTAAACTGATCCCGCTTTCCTTTACTATACGTATCGTGGCCAGGCATGAACCCTATGACACTCACAGTTATTCCCACGACACAACCTTGTAGTGGCGTCACCGTTACATTAGAATCGAATTGGAGGCGTCTAAAAATGACATTTATTAATTTTAGGTAGAAATATGCCATTACAATGATATTCTGTTAGAATTATAACAATTCTTAACATTTACAAGAAATTATCTCGATGAGACTTTACTTTTACGTCCTGCGAAACTTATTTTGTTTGGAAGATATCGACTAGTGCGGCCTTCGTTTAGAAGTATCGATAAACAAAATATGTCAACAATGGAAACGAGTGTACAAAATACATTAACATATTAGTAACATAGTAGTAACATAGTAACATAGTAGTCTGCGATAATAAAATAAAGGAGATGGAATTTTTATTCTTACATTCGTCGAGCGTGACGTAAAATGTTTATAGGTGCTGAACGTTAACAAAATTACATTAAATTGTTTTTATTTCACTCAAATTATGGATATTTCTCGGGACACCAGTTTTTGTTTTATTTAAGATTAGGTTTTATAAGTATCAGCCCTTGCAGCCATTTTCGGTCGCAGTATTTTTAAAGTAGTTACAAGTTGATTTAGTTTCGTAACTGTTACAATGCACTGCGACTGTGTTGGGATTGGTATCTATGTGTAGTAACAGTTTACACAATTTAGTAATAAGTGTAATCATTGTGTCCACATGTTACTTAAACATTTGCGTCGAAACATTTTATACATATTGTGTATATATTGTGACTAGTGTACAATTCAGTCAGTGTCATAGGACTCATGTCTGGCCGCGCCGGGTATAGTAACTGTGTTGACACTTTGTTACTTAACACTTATTTCCTGACACTTATTTAATTTTTTACCACTTTAATTGTAATCTCATTCATATCATTTATTTTACTAATACATAAGTAGAATTAGACGTATGTACACCTGAAAAGGTAGGGTATGGTGAGTCCACCAAATGTACTGCAACTAGAACTGCAAATTGTCACCCATTTCCAACATACATGAATAAATCATTTCATTTCATTTCATCATTTCATTTCATTTCATTTCATTTCATTTCATATCATTAAAAAAAAATTAAAAGTGTCTTAATGTTACGTAACTGTTCGTACACTAAACTAAAGTAAAGAAAAAAGTACATGCCACCATTTTGGAAATTTAGTAGATTTGTTACTACTTTAAGTTACATATCGACATGGTGTCGACATAATCTACTAATTTTGTAACAGAATAAGATGGGCGAAAAATAGAAGTATCGAAACTTGCACAACACTATCAGAAATATCACTGTCAGTGTCATATGGTTCATGTCTGGCCGCGATACGTATACAAACAAAATATAGCGTTATATTTACCTCCCAGTACTTGGACTTGTGTACACCCTCGGAGTAAGCTTTCGCAAACGTGGACTCGCTGTTGAGGGCGGTGACGGCCGCGGAGAACTGCGACATGGGGTGCAACTTGTTGGGCATGTTGTTCAGCATCGTCACAACGTGGGATGGGAGCTCGGCCCTGTCAATAACAGTCGGGTCTTCGTAACATTGTCATAAGATTTAGTTTTGCTTGGCATATATTAACTTCACCTGTACGATATGATGGATAAGGCTTAGATGATAGTCAGTGAACTGGCACATCGTTTCAGAAAACTCATTAATATGACTTTGAAGTAATAGCTTGGAGGTTCTAATTTATATTTCCGACTCTCATCTTTAAGTATGTATTTGATTGTTAATTTAGTTATGAAAATGGAATAAAATAAAATACTTAACTTATAGTTAATAATTAGCCATCATCATATAGCATAGACGAAAATAAGGTAGTGGGCCGTATATTAAAAAATACTTCAAAACGAACCAGTTATTTAATTTGTACACACTTCTCCTAATACCTAGGTCCTATTGTATATTTAGTATATTCATTACGTAGTGCTTACAATTTGGATATTTATCCCTACGTTAGTCGAAAATATACCAATTTGCATTCTAAGTATGTCAGCACCTAATTTGAAGGCTAACCACGTGGACTGGCATGCAAACAAATGCAGTGATCTTCACATACATATTACCTTATATTCTTAACTGAAGCTAAGCATCTTCAAAAATGTTGTAGTTGTAATAATTTGCATAAGATACAAGCTGATTTATAAAATAAAATAAACTGCCTTCAATTTACTTGTTTAATAGTCGATTACCTATCTTAATCGAAATATCCTATGGCTATCCATGAAAAACCAGTTTTGGCCATCATCTTCACTAAACCACATGGTGTAATTTCGAGAGCGAATGCACGTGTTACTTTAAAAATACTAAAATCGCCTATAAAAATTTAAAGAGTTCCCTCGATTTCTCCAGGATCCCGTCATCAGATCCTGACTTGATAACAATGGGATGTACGAGAAAGCATACCCTTTTGAAACAAAAAAAAAGTTGATGTGATACTGTTATTTAATACACTTTTTTTTAATACCACGTCGGTGGCAAACAAGCGTACGGCCCGCCTGATTTTTCCGAACCGTTGACCTACTATATTGCACACAATTACGGGTTATAACCAATGATCGGAAACAGGTACCAATTTTAGGACGAAAGTGTAAAATGGTTGTGACTTAATTTAAATTCCGTGTATAATTTATAGATTACAAATTAAAACATTCTTGTTATCTATTGATGACAATTAACTATCGCTTTACAACTTCGCATCGCAACTTATGTTGATGTGGATAGGTCATTCTTAGGCGCATAAAATTAGCAAAACCTGGTAGGCGCATAAAATTAGCAAAACCTGGATATAATTCGATAACTGTAATTTTCTTTTCTATGATTTAAAGTATTGTTAGTTATAGTTAAAATAAAAAGAATTAAAAATTTTAAGGCTCCGCGTCAATGTTAAAAAAACAAAAACTAAATTTTTAACACATTTTGATTTTGTAAGTAAGCCATAATAAATAACTTAGTAAAAATCGTGGATATTTTTTGTTTAATACGTTTCTTATAGTACTAACAAAATGTTGACGGCATCAATTAAACACTTTTGTCGTAGTTATGTATCTGGTTTTCCAATAATTACCCATATTTGTGACTTTAGAGATCTGCAATATGGTGATAAATTATTAAAAATTAAACGGCTTCTCTATGCACATAACTACATCAAAAGTGTTAACATTGACGCGGAGCCTTAAAATGTTTAATTCTTTTAATTTTAAGTATAACTAACAATACTTTAAATCATAGAAAAAGAAAATTACAGTTATAAATTATGTCCAGATTTTGCTAATTTTAAGCGCCTATCTCTTTACATAAGTGTACCATCAATTTTAAACAAAATCCATTGAAAATATCAAACAGGAAAAAATGTCGGTAATTTACTACAAAAATAAAATCCTGTAAGGTTTTTAACAGCATTGTGTATTGTTTTATTTTTAACGACCCAGGCCTATCCATGTTAGTTTTTACGCTCGACGTCAAAGTGACATAAATTGCTACCTGTCGCTGATCATCAGTTACGAGTATATGATACATGTCATAAAAGCTTAAAGTACAAACGCGAGCTTATCCTTATAAGGACATTCAACTTTGACTTTCAATTTGTGGGACAATGTCACAGCTATCTTATTCCAGAATTTCCTGCTCTCGAAGTAAAGTCATTATAAGGTTATCGTGAGCGTGACGCGATATCGCGACATTGGGTCGTTGATGGGACGATAGTTTCGCACACACGTGGTATTAAAGAGGACAAGCCCCGGCCCCGAATCACGCATTCATTTTCCTCTCTCGTTTCAAAGGTTTATTTTTCCGAACCGGTGGTAGTTTATTGACTTTCATAGGTGCATGTAATATGCCTAATTTAAAGAATAAATAACATGCATTTTTTTACTTTTATCTGTCACGTTTGCAATAGTTACAATCGCTTCAGAGGTAAGCGAACTTGGTTGAAACCAAGGCACATCACGAGGTATAAATAATGCGTTACCGCACTTTTTTGTCCTGTTGGAGCCTCCAGCTAAAGATATATTTAGGGACATAACCTCCCTGTGTACGGTCTTACTGACAGACAAAGTACCAAAAATATTATTTTTGTACTTCCTACGCAAAATGAAAAGTAAAGATATTAAAACCAGTCAAGAGCTTGACGTGCTACGGAAATCTTAAAAGAAAACTCAAGGCACTTAAGTACGTGTTTTTGTTCAGGTTTTTCAACTGTACGTCAAACAAAAACCTATATTGCGCAAAACAATTTTACTGACAAAAAATTAAAAACAAATAAGAACCATAATCTGCATAAATTATATCCTAGTTAAGTCGTCTATTAGTATGTAGGTCTTTTAATCTAATCTCAAACATTTTAAATAGGTCAAAGTAGATCCAAGATTATTTGTACATACATTCCGTCAAATAGGACAACTTTATGTCCTAAGATAACGCCCTCATTACAAAAATTCACGAATTCTGATTATTGCTAGGCTAACGTACGCATAGGTTATATTTCATCAAGAAGTTACTACGACGGGTAAGTAACCGCGGGTTTTTTTTTAAACTGTGCATTCCTGCGTAAATAGAACTCACCTCTGGGCCCATTCCTTAGAAATGGCCTTGACTTGCGCCTCGGTGGGAACGTCGCCAGTGATGAGCAACCAGAAGAGACCCTCGGGCAGGGGCTCGGAACCACCCTTGGCCTTGGGCAGGGCCTTCTGGCATTCCGGGATGGACATGCCGCGGAAGCGGATGCCCTCGTCCGCGTCCAGGACTGACGTCTCCCAGACCAGACCCTTGATGCCGCGCATGCCTCCGTACATCTAGGGGGAAATTAATTCATTTTTATTTATTGTTGCTTGAATCATATAAACTATTACGTATTTTGCGAACCAAGGGATTTGTTCGGATGACTGGAGGACTGTTTAGGTCAAATTGTACAAACTGCGGCGTTGTTCTATAGGAATACTCCTATAGACACACGTACATAACATACGACATACAACAACGACATACGTACATACACGATTTATCATATAAATATCGATTCGTATTGTAAAATTGCAGTAAGTAGGTATTTATTAACACATAATACCGTGGCATAGTTTCTCAAAAACATGCGGCGAAGCGAGAATTAGACCACATGTGAATTGATAAAATGTATTCAAATACAAGTAATAAATTTTAATAATAGGAGCTTGGTCGCAAGACTCGGTACCCGACGGATAAGGAACTTTAGAGGTCGTTGGTGATTCACACGTAATGGAAAGATGTCTTCACGCGGTCAGTTTCAGTTTAACCGCATTCCGCCCGATTTGACAATTTACCTAATGGATTTATGAGTCCATATATAATTTTTCACCAATTTGTTAAAACTCAGTAACGTTGTTTCTCACAGGGAAACTGAATTCATACCCGATTGATAGATTGTTTCAAGTTTTAGGGAATAAGTGCGGCGCATTATAAAATTTTACTTCGATTTTGTATTTTATATACCTCAATGCAACGAGTGTTTTGCTAATTTATACTGAGAGAGGTTTTAAAGAGGTATCTAAAACATATAAATCGATGTCAAATCGGTATACAAACAAATAATATATGTATAGTTCGATACACAAGAGCTGGCGCGGAAAATGTATGAAACTGTCCGTAATTTCATAGACATTCCGCGCCAGCTCTTGTGAATCGACCTATATTTATATATTTGTTTGTTATGTCATGTATATACATGTGATGATACATTTTTACAGAAAGGCTTCCATGACACCCTGTTAGGGCACACAAATGATCTTATAACTAACTATTAAGTGGAGTACTTTTTTCAACTAAGGATCTTTTTTTTCGATAAAAACATATATAACTGGGACTAACTTCAGAATAACTACAACTTAGAAAAGTTGCAAAACCCCCGACATTTTCATTTCAAAGCCCAATATCTCAAAAACGGCTGAATAGATTTTCATGAAACATGGCTAAGAACACTCTGGATAAAATTATCTATGACACAAAAAAACTAAACGAAAATCGGTTCATCCATTTGGGAGCTACGCTACGATACCACAGACAGATGCACAGACAGACACGTTAAACTTATAACACCTCTCTCTTTTTGCGTCAGGGGTTAAAAAGAGAAGGAAGCGAATGATTTTAGTTAATTAGAAGAAGAAGAATAAAGACATTTATTCACTACACAAAAGACACACAGATACAAAACTACAACTTTACTACTACAAAATTACAACTTTATCTTATAAAATCACAAATATACTTCAGACTTTGTTCTATTCAGTTAACTAGAAAAATATATTCGCAATAGTAGTAAATTTCACCAAAAACATTACTTAAACTTAACCTGAAACTAGCAATCAATTTTTCGACGCAAAAGAAGTCCCGAGTAAATACTAAAATATAATATATATTAGTATTTACTCTGTGTGTTTTTTTAAGAAAACATGTAAATAGTAATAATATACAGGGCGTCCCACGGCTATGCCACGTGGAGGGAAAGTACCTTGAAAATTGTAGATGGAACATTTTACTGAAAGAAAACATTATTTTATTTTAAAACCAATTTTAACTGCATTCATAGATTTTTAAATAATTAGATGGTTGAACCGGGAATCGAACCCGCTACACGAGAACAAAAATTGCCCTGTAGCTTTATCATGCCGATCGAAAGGCTTCATCATAAGGATTAACAGTGTCAGAAATAAAAGGAAAACCATAAATACACATACACATAACAACACAACACAACACATTAACATTTGATGTGAAATTTTGTTCAGAAAAATGAAAAGCTGACATTGCCGTAAGGACATACTGACATTATCATTTTAAAGTACCTATTACTAATGAATCAGTACCCACTTGAGAAGTATGTACGCATCATATCCCTATTATAATTTACTTTCCTGGATCGGGACTAATGGACAAATAAGATGGCCACCGAGATCCCCAGATCTAACCCCGTTAGATTTTTTATGGGGTTCCGTAAAAAAATAGTTTACAAGAACTAGTATGAAAGTATCCACGAGCTACAAGCAGAACTGAGACGTATTATTCTTAATATCCACCACAACATGATCAAAAACTCGACAGGGAGCGAAATTATCAAAAGAGTGCGACTTTGTATTCAACAGAATGGGACTCATTTTGAGCATTAGATAAATTAAATTGATTAATTTTTAATTAAAAATGTTACCATTCCTGGTTTTCCTTTTATTTCCGACACTATGTTATTAAGCCAAAATTAATCCTTATGATGAAGCCTTTCGATCGGCATGATAAAGCTATAGGGTGTTTTATTTTCTCGTGAAACGGGTTCGATTTCCGGTTCAACCATGTAATTATTTAAAAACCTATGAATGCAGTTAAAATTGCTTTTTAAATTAAAATAATGTCTTCTTTCAGTAAAATGTTCCATCTACAATATTCAAGAAACTTTCCCTCCGTGTAGCATAGCCGTGGGACGCCCTGAATATTGTTAAGATTATAAAGTGTAAATATTACCCAGAGCATTACCAAAAAATAGAATGCATATTTCAATAAAATAATGTGAAAGCACAGTTATACTCATTATATACTTAAAACCTGCACAACATAACAAAGTGCAGTCGGTCTTTATGAACCTATTATAAATCAAAAGTGATAGATTAACATTTTATATATTTATTAAATTGTAACAACATTAATACTTTGTAGCCTTTTGATTCAATAACTGCTTCACAGCGTCAAGACTATTGACGATCTTGTGGACTCTATGCCTAGGCATAGAGTCCACAAGATCGTTGATCGAGGGATTTTATGCCATTCCTCCTGTAGCTGAGAGAACTTTTGGCTCGCATTAGTGGCTCTTTTACCTTTCAAACATCTTTCTAGTTCATCCCATAGCGGCTCTATTATATTTAAGTCAGGGGATTGACTTGGCCAGTCCATTAGAGTAACGCATCGCCGCTTGAACCATTCTGTGACACGTTTTGCACGATGCTTTGGATCGTTGTCCTGCTGAAACACAAACCTGCGGCCCAGAAATCGTCGTGCATATGGTAACATCACATTGTCCAGAATATCTCAGTACACATTCTGGTCCATAATGCCTTCAATTTTATGAAGGGGGCCTATGCCTTTAGCGGAAAAGGCACCCCACACCATTACAGAGCCTCCTCCGTGTTTTACCGTGGGAAGTTGGTACTCGGGCTTATATCGGGTACCAGTAGGGCGACTTACCCACTTTATACCATCGCTTCCAAATAAACGAAAATTTCTCTCATCGCTCCAGAGTATATCAGACCATTGTCGCGGTGTCCAGTGTTCGCGTGCTTTACAACAAGCTACTCTTATCTTTCGGTTCTTCTCAGATATAAGCGGTTTCTTTACAGGGCGTCTTCCGTTTAATCCGGAGTTCTGCAAACGACGTCGGACAGTCCGTAAAGATGGAGTACGCTGTCCTGGGGTTGATATTTCTTTGACTATATCCGTCGCCGTTAACCGAGGATTCTCACGTGAGACTCGCAAAATGTTACGGTCGGTCACATGAGTAGTACAACGTGGTCTGCCACGTGTTTTATTGCCAATGGAACTTCTTGGTGACTTTAATGGCTTCAGGAACTTAGTAATCGTGGTTCTTGATACACTAAACTGCTGTGAAAGCTGTTTATGGGTACGCCCTTGCTTGTAGCCGGAAAAGATAGCTTGTTGTTGACAGGGATTCAAATTTTTCGCCCCACGAGTCTTCGTCATCTTATTAATAATATATTTCCAACGTATCTCATATCATATTAGCTTGACCCATACACTAAGGTGCTAGTAAGCCAGCTCTCTACAATCAATTGACAACATTTCATTTTTTAAGCAGGCTTTTTTCCGATGGAATCAAATAGGGGATAAAAAGTTAAGTAAAACCACATTTTTACCTTCTCGAAAATATCCCGATTTGATATAAAAAAAAAACAATATCAAAAGTTCCTCATTCTAAAAGAGTGTAAGTGACAAGTAAGGCGTCGCAGTCGCAGGGTAGTAAATCATACAGAAGCACTGTTACTAAGAAAGATTTACTGAAGGAAGTGAACTGCTGTGCTTTTTGTGCGCTTTGATTGTCACAATTTCATAGTAGTGACGTAATTACGACGATGGTAAGCTTTCACATTTACGTGAATATTTAGAAAACAAATAGCTATGAAAATAAATATTTTGGGGTTTCTTGTTAACAAATTAACGAAATGAGTTAAGATTTCATACTACTTAAAAATTTGAAAGGATGTAAATTCTTGTATACTTATCTATTTCGGGCCGAGATGCTCGGTTGGCACGCGCGGCTCAAACGATTTCAATGAGTTCTGGGTTTTTTCAGACGCGATCTAAGTCTCATCTTCGGGAAGACTAGTATTCGCCGGAAAAACACGAATGATGCCGAGCAATGCTCAGTCGCCCGTCTTTTAACTGAGACGGCGCGTATGAAAGGACAGGGCCGCCAGGGGCGCCAGGGGAGACGGCAAAGCAAAGGCCGCCGTTTCAGTTAAGCGGTGGATATATGTAAAGCACGTATAGTAGGCACGTACCATATCGACGGTAACCTCCCCGACTTTAGTGCTGC
The DNA here is from genome assembly GCA_905163555.1 of Notocelia uddmanniana. Taxonomy (NCBI): domain Eukaryota; kingdom Metazoa; phylum Arthropoda; class Insecta; order Lepidoptera; family Tortricidae; genus Notocelia; species Notocelia uddmanniana. Next base: position 57,177,822 of record LR991052.1, read on the forward strand.
CATGCTTCTTGCGGAACTCGCGGATCTTCTCCTGCTCCTTGGGGATCTTCTCCTGGAGCACGCTCTTCAGGTTGGTAGGCTCGGCGCTCAGGCCCCGCAGCAGGATCGATGCCGTCGGGCACGCTTTCTGTAACAATACAATTTGTTTATATAATACAATATTGAATAAACATTGTCGATAAACATATTACACGTATATTTTGATGATAAACTGTTTAGAAAATAAACAGCGTCTATCGACTGTCTACCTTCACTGTACCAGTACATATAGCCACATTATTACTGGCCACAACTCGCCGGGATGCCAAGAATCTGCTTATAATACGTAGAGTAGAGTCTTTGGCCTACAGCTGACTCTCAGCTTCCCAACAAGCACCAGGAGTGCCAAGAAAACTACATATGTATCAGATTGTTCTAATCGTACTTTACCACGTCGAGAGATGAACGATCCTTAACAACGAGATTGAAGAAGAGATTGACATAAAGATATAAATTGACACATATTTAACAGAACATCAGAAAGCTATATAGGGTATATGTCACCTGTATGAAAAATCGTGTAAAATCTCTGCTACCAAATCTTCTTACTAGTCTCACAGGTAGTCTAAATTCTTCGTACTAGCTAATGTTAAAACGAGAGAATCATTCTGAAAGTATTAAAAATACCAACACGATGGTGATAAATATATTATTGGCCGGTACTGTCATAGACAAAATAAGTAAGAATAGAGAGCCAACTCCATATGACTGAATACATCATTTTTTACTTATTATTTCGTAGTCGACATCTAGCGTCAAATAGCGAAGTTATCAGTACTGCTACTCGACAATAGATGCCGTGACGAACGAACAATCGAATGCTCAACCATTTTTAGCTAATATTATAACCGGAACTCTGTTTTGAACTCATTCTGCTTTAAATATTAGTAGTAAATTGTTGAGAAATACACTTTTCGTCAGTAGCGACATACGTGACATCTAGTATCTTGATAGTAGTACTGATAATTCCGCTATTTGACGCTAGATGTCGACTACGAAATAATAAGTACTAAATGATGTATGGAGTTAGCTCTCTATTCTTACTTATTTTCTCTATGGTACTGTAGAACATAACCTCATGAACCCTGAAGTGACCTTCACTTATATAACCTGGTAAATAAAAATAATCGTATGGCACATTCATTTTCGAACCGTGAGATCTTCGAGAAGACATGTACGGTTGCCAGTTTGTTGCACTTTTAGCACCACTCAGGGGTCACGTGTAGGGAGACGGTGGGTAGTTCCTACGGACGTGGTGCAACTACGACCCCCCTTTGTCAAGTGAGTGGGCAACTTGACTGTTAGAAGTTCTCAAGCCGCCCGAAGGCCTCTAACTTGGCTTAACGACTGCTGTCGTAGACAGCAGCCGGGATCAACGGCTTAACGCGCCTTCCAAAGCACGGGAGCGCTCAGTTAGTAACCACTCAAAGCGGTCACCCATCCAAGAACTGACCTAGCCCCACTTATTATATCGCATACCGCACGCGCCACGAGCGCACCGATCTAACCTGGTAATCTAATAACTAGATTGGATCGATATTACTATTGAGTGAATATCCCACCAACCGGTTATACAATACCAAAAACAATACATTCAACCTTTGGACTGACAGTAATTAAATCAAACCGCAGCGGTGATATTGACCCATTCAAGGTGATCACCTGTCAGCGTGATTGAATCAACTAACTAGATTCGTTAGCGTAACTCGATCGGAGCAATTGTGGGCCAGCGAATCAATCGGTGGCGCCGAGCAAGGGCCGCGAGGCGGCTAATCGAATTGAACCCTCGGGTAATAGAGCAGTTGAAAGAATTTGTGATTTTATTTTTGTAACAGTCCCATGCATATTACAGGTAATCAACATAAGGGAACGGCTGTTAAAGTTATACTAAAGCATGAGTAGTAGTAATTGAGGTCAGACGGTAAAGTCCCGTCCGCGCGTTAAACATTCAATGTAGATTTCCTTGAAATCGGAGATTTCTTAGAGGAAAACACGAACTAGTATGTGATACCTACTTGAATGTGGCAGTTTACATACAATTATACTAAATAGTAGAAGATGAGCTTGTTTTTGTATATGTAACATCTGTAGATTACGGTATAAATATAAGTACAAAAAAATATTTGGACACTATTTTATCCAAATCGACAGGACTATCGTTCGATCGTTTTTAATCAGTATCATCCTAGCTTTTACCCAGTACAGTTGCATTGTTATCCAAGCACAAGGCTTGGTTCGCATAAGGTTGCATTGAAGGATGCCCGGAGTCCTTAGAGCCGGATTTAATTAGTGATGCTGATGTGATACTCGTACATGGATTAAATAATTATTGTTACAAGACACATGTTATAATTAACAATTCCATCGATACTTAAACGAAATAAAACATTTCACGTGCGTAATAAGTATTAACTTATTAGCATTTAAAGTCAATTGATACATCGATGTATCCGTAAATAGCAGTAGCCACAAGCCACAATATTTAATTCGGTTCGGCTCGCTCGATCGATGCACTACGACGCCATGCCATTCTAATTCGAACATCTTATGTAACACATACACAAAACACATACGGTCACGAAGGCCACGGAAAACGTTCCGCTGAACGATACAAGGTATTAATGACCTGAAATATGAATCGCGAAAATGTGTTTGGATCAACCAACAAAGATGAAGCGGCCGGCAACAGTGTCTTTACCGTGTGAAAACTTGTGCATTGTGGTATTCATTAGTTTTAATGAAATCTAATTCATACTTCATCCGCATTCATCCGAACACGTTGTTGTTGACGTCATGGCCTCGCTAAGTTTCGGCGCCCGCGAGCCGCTACGCGGGTGTTTATCGTTTACGGAAAGCAAGTTTTACGTACTATTCGTATAAAATTGTTCCTAAGTACAGTCAACTGCAGAGAAGCGTGACCCCCCAGCAAAGAAGTTTGTTGCAGAGGGAGGGACCCGTTTCGCTTCAGCTGACAATAGATTCGTGTCCAAACGAATTCTTATTTAATTCCCAAATCTTTATATTATTATGAAATGAATGAAATATGAATATTAATAAATTATCATATTTCAAAAGATTATTATTATTATTATTTTTTACTCCGGATCGGTTTGCGCTTGACCACAAATCACCTGATGGTAAGCGATATTGTGGTCTAGGATGAAGCGCGCTTACCTAGTAAAAACCGGTACCGGTACCGGTATTTACCAATTCCCAAAATCTACGTAGCTGTGATAGTTTTCCTTTTTCGATTTATTATTATATACTACATGGCAGGCATTCTAAATTTAAATGACACGCATTAAGGGTGGTATTATATGGTACAATATCTTTGCCCATCTTTGATCAAAGTTCTTTGACAGAGGCCCATTCCACTCATCCAATATCTTTGTCCTAGTTTTTTTTTTCATGCGTAGCCATATTGATTTAACTGTCATCAGAATCTTTGACTTGGCACATGAGGTAACCGCCATGTGGGATGTTGATTCAACGATTATTGTCCCGATAGTCGTCTCTGCGAACGGTCTAATTGCGAAGAGTTCGATCAACATCTCAATAGACTCTCGCTAGATGGTTGGGTCAAGGGTCAGATACAGAAGGCGGTACTCCCGGACACGGCGCGGATAGTCCAGAGGTCCCTCTCTCTGTCGCCCTAACCACCGGTAGCTTAGGTCCCGCCTCGCTGCCGGCGGCACTCTAGGTTAGGTTTTTAATGCTTTTATATTTTGTAAGTGTATTTTACTTTTATAAATGTTTTGTAAAATACCTAACTTAAGTTATAAGAAAAATAAAGAGAATAATAATAATAAATTGTTGTTTATTTAGGTATGAACCCATTTGTTACAGTTTAACAATATTTCAGACTAAACATTATACATATATTAAACAAACAATTGATAATATAATATTAATTAAAAATGTTCATTGTAACAATGCCATTATTGGCGCCTTATTTTTACGGTAGCAGGTTGTGTACACCACGTTAACAATGTTGTTCGTCGATTCGCTCACTCTCCTGACAAAGGACCAGTGTCTCTTACGCATTGTTGCATAGAAGTCATCCACTCTGTTCGCGGCGAACATACCAGACGCACTGCACCGCCACGGTAGCCGTAACATTGCACGAAACGCGTTATTGTACTGTACTCTGAGTCTGTTGAACGTCCGCTTCGTCAAATGGTACCACAGGTGGCTAGTATAGAACGCCTGGCAATAAGCCCCAAACAGAGTTATTTTGACTTGGTCAGAGCAGTGAGCGAACCGGCGTGCCAACATGTTACTACGCATGGCAATGGCCCGTCGCTGTCTTTCGAGATCGTCGTCGTCTGTAAGTCTGTCTGTCAGAATATGTCATTCACCATTTTTAATTCGGTCCCGTTCAATCTAACGGGTGGAACTACATCAGGTCCCTTGCCGTACTTGAAGACCATTATCTCCGACTTTATAACATTATATTTTAGTCCATGTAATGCAGCATAACGCTCACATATCGAGATCAATATCCTTAGTCCCATAATAGAGGGGCTCAGCAGGACCATGTCGTCAGCATAGCTGAGATTGTTGGCACATACGCCTGCTACGTGACACCCGACTGCTGCCCTGCTGAGCTCCTCTATCAGTTCATTCATATAAAGGTTAAACAGTAATGGCGATGTCAGTCCACCCTGTCTAACCCCACAATTCAGTTTATATGGGTCAGAATTGCTACTTCCCCATTTAACACTATTTGTTTGATTCGCATACCAATACTCAAACAGACTGGCTATTCTTCTAGGCACCCCGGCCTTCAACCACGCCCACTTTAAACAATCTAGACACGCGGCAGCGTGTCCAGCCAAGTTCACCCCAGTAACTGGCGGACAGCAGCCGTGTTATATTACACGAACCGTTTGGAGCCACTTTTGACCCCCCCAATAACACCAAATCTATCTAACATAAAAAAAGAAATTTGGTACACCTTTACAACAACTAGAACCCCAAATTTCATAAATATGGGTTTAATCATTATTGAGATATTAAATTTCAAAAAACGGTATTTTTACCACTGACTGACTGACTGACTGACTAGTAATCAAAAACCTAACCCACTTCCAGGTGACCTAGAAAGCTGAAATTTGGCATTCAACTTGGTAATTGTGTGTACACTCGAAAAAAATCAGAAAACAGCGATTTTTTATTAGTTTTATTATTATTATTATTATTTATGCTAGTTACCTTAGAACTCAGTCATTTATTAACCGATCTGGAAAATTCTTTTTTTGTTTGAAACGATACACTTCAGGGGGGTAGTCCCATAGTTATCAGGTAAGAATCTGATCATAGGGTCCTGAAGAAATCGAGGGATCTCTTCAAATATTTGAGGTGCACATTTGGGTATTTTGTATAGTAACTCGTCGAGAAAGCACCATTTGATGAAGTTTGACAAAAAATAATGATATCCCATCAAAAACATAAATGTGAAAATGGCAGCCAAGTTCAATATGCGATGCGTGGTTGTCGTCTTCACCGACAAAAGAATTGAGATCTAAATGAGTGCCAAGTTCCGTGAATTACTTGTTGCACAGATTATTATCAGTCACTTGGCAACCGCAAGCGGCGTTTGACCTGAGTAAATAAGTAAAATAAATGTTTTTATTTGTAAAATGGCTTATTGTGCTGTGAAAAGCTGTAGAAACAACAGTAATATGAAAAATGTGACCCATGGAGGGATTTCCTATCATCCGTAAATAGTATTTTAGAGTATAAGAGAAATAATTACATTATTAATTTCGAAGACACAATTTGCGTCTATTCTATTCCTCTGAGATTAAACTTCATAATCATGTGTGTTATTTCGCTATCCAGAACGTCAAATTTTGCTCCCGAGTTGCTACTCAAATGCTGTAGCTATGTCGATAATTATAATCGATAAATTGATAACTCAAATTAAATATTATTTGAATATTGTGTCACGGGGAGAAAGGACTGGTTTTCGCAACAGTATAACACAATTTGCTCGGAACTTTTTGTTCCGAAACATAACTGGATATCGGAAAAAGGCAAACGATTCATGCATGAAAATTCAATTCCTACACAAAATATCGTATGTAGTGTAAGTACTAACAATTTCATAATATACGACCATAACATTGGTCTCTCCTTTTCTTCATGGCATTATACTTTATGTTTATGACGTTCTACAATTTAATGCATAGCCAGGTAGGTATATAAAACGTGCACCGCAGTGTTTGCCTCGGCATATATACTTACGCGAGATGCCGCTCAGAGTTTTGGCTGAGTCGTAGTCCTAGTCGTGGCGAAGTTTCCATTGCCAAGAGTATACATACATACTTCTTTTTAAATTCCATTTTCTTTTATTATTACATTTTCATACTTTAATCCACATCCGTAACCTGTCAACTATTGATTTTATAACTATTGGAAGTGATTTAAAATTAATGTTACCTTATTAATGTTCCTCGCCGAGAAAATAATACCAGCCTTGATATATAAATACAGAACTCTTAATTTAATAGAAAAGGAGCATTCTGATCATTCATTCACTGGAGCACTTACCCTAGGTTCAGTCACCTGCACGAGCGACCTAGTAAACTTATCTATTATGCGATTAACTGTTTGACGAAACGATTCAGATCGGTATTCGATAGTGATTAATGTGATTATGGACTCTATGAACCGAAGATAATACGGCAGAAGTCAATTAAGTCACTTGACACTTGAGTACATTTTATTCATGCATATTTATTTATCGTATGGCAATTATTTCGAAACGTAAAGATTTTCGAGAATACAGTACTGTAGTAATATTGCTACTTTACAGTATACTGGCAGCATAATAAAGACAAAGGTATTTTTGTTTGTTTGCAATCTTTTCATGCTTTTATAACCTCTGAACCGATTTAATCTTCTGAAATTTGGCATGGGAATAGTTACAATAATACTAAGGGCTACCTGCAGTAGATGCTGCTATTGTAATCGTAAAAACCAAGTTACGCCATTTCATTTTTTTAACCTGCTTCAATAGAAGAAATTAGGTTCTCAGTTCGTCTGCATGTTTGCTTTTTTATGTATATGGGAAACTTCTAACGGTAGGTGAAATGTAATGATAATTTGATGCAGTACGAATATCTATTACACCTTTGGACGCTGAACCTGACGTCACTTTCATTCTGAGAAGTGTCAGTACCCGTGAAGTAACTAATATACAGGCCACGCAGGCATTTGAATTAGAATACATTAAAACTAGGCACTTCCTTTCTAATAAAATTCTACCAGGCAATATCAAAAAAAAGATTTCGGAATAATCTGATCACATTGAATGTAATTAGATTAAACGGAAACGTGATTCGGAGAAGAGAGAAAGCCTTTATAAGTAAGAAATAAACTGAATGTGTTATTTCTCCAGAATTTACTGTATTTACTAATTTCGGACTGCATGGCGTGGAACAAGGATACAGTTCAGAGTATATACTTACATGGTTACACTAAAATGAAAGTCCAGTAGGTATAACAACTAACGGACGAATATTAAATGACTGCGTAAGAAGCCATAAACCCATAACCGACACGACCCTGACATTGAGAGCGTCATCGCCAAGCGGCGCTTGCCGCGATCAACGATCATGACCATTTTTTGTGTTTAAGGTTTTTACGCTAAGCTCGTCACTATCTGCGGAGGTTCTGCCCACAATGGAGTAATAATGAGAATAAAAGGATGGTAGTGTAGGTAATTTCAATGTTAATAAAATAATATTGATTTCAACTTTAACCATTACATAATCATCAATCATGATCTCGCATTGTGAAAGAGATTGCCAGGACTAATATCTTTAATACTGAACACGAAACTAAATCTATGATCATAACAAACTCAAATATTCATAATTGATATTTGCAATAGCCATCAAATAGCAAAAAATAATATTTGTTGTATCTTCACTGCCTGTAGAATTCATGGCGAGTTGCCAAAGTATAAAAGAAAACCGCTTGATACGCGAGTTAGTACAGGGCTTCGGTGCCTCTAGGGCAGTATGAACTCCACACTGGACGCAATATAGCAAATATTTATGCGGAAATAAAACAGTAAGTGCGTAAAAAGAAGACGTCATGTAATTAATTTCAACATTATTAGGTGTAGTATGTACCTACGAAATGCGTGGCTATGTTTAATTGATCAACCATTAGTACTTATTTATAGTCATCATCTTACGCAGTGTAAGGTTTTTAGTATTCGGTTAGCGTTTAGGTTTGGTAACTGGTCAACATTTGGGCGCGTGCCGAGCTCCGCAGACCAAGATGACCTGCGTTTATCTTTAGAGCAGGGGACGAAACAGAGGACACGCATTGCAAATGAATGTCATCGTCATCCGACATTTAGTCGAGATACCGAAATCGGAGAGTTCTCGACACCACTATCATGATAGATGCTACGATTATCTCCCTCTGTTATCACGCGACGTGCTCGCGAGAGCACGTGACGAATCCCCTGTTGCCATCTCAATAACTTTTGAAAGGCAAGCTGAGGAAGCGTCTCAAAAGCAACAAAGAAGCATTCTTCGATTGTCACGTTATGCACCAATCCACTTAGGCTGACATTGTAGCTACAAAAAGAGCAAAAATGGGATTGTAACTTGGAAAAACGAAATGAACAGCGAACAGTAACTCTATACCTGCCGAGTCGTTATTTTTCTCAGAACATGTATTTTCCCTTTGCAGTCCGCAGACGGAAAGTCACAAGCAAACCTAGACTTCACTCATATTAAATACATAACCCGTGTATGTTATCCTGTGTCTGCTCTGACGTATTTTTAAGAAGGTTGGTAGCGACGATTAAGATTATGATTTTTCAACTAATTTGGCATAAATTTGCTGTTCTAAATGTAAATGTTTTACAAGTGGAAACGTCCACTTAACGGAATTATAATTTCCAATTGAAAATGAAAAATTGAAAAATTGATCACCCCGGGCGGGATTTGAACCCGCGACCTCTGGAATCCGTCCATCGCTCTTACCAACTGAAACTTTCAATCACCAACTCAAATCAATTTATTATTTCAAAAAAAAAACAATTTTTTTTTTTTCAATCATCAACTTTTCTGAACTTTTCAATTTTTCATTTTCAATTGGAAATTTTAATTTGCTGTTCGTTTTATTGATTAGTAGTAACAGTTTTAGTTCTAAATAAGATAGTCTCAACTTAGGAACACAAATACTGGCTACTGGCCTAATAATACGATTAATGTTTCCCAATTATCAAGAAAGAATGAAAGATGTAACACAAGTAATAAAAATACAAAAATACGGAGAAGTTGGTAATGCTTTATATCTAATAGGCGGTGTGTAATGTATCCATATTGTTTTTTTGTTGAATATAGGTAAGAACGAACTATATATTTTTAGTTTATACCGTGTAACTGAAAACAAGAATAGATTTATTCCGTCTTGAGTGTACAAAGTATTTTTAAGTAAGTTATTTATACAGTAAGTATAGTCCCTGATTAATTATTCCCAATTTAAAAGTGAATGAAGATCACCAGATAAAAGAGAGAATTAAAACATTGTAGTTTTTAATTATTTCCGTTACGATGCAATCTTACACGGCGTTCAGCAAAGAAACGAATTCCAAAGCCTTTAAAGTAAAATACTAGTTAATAGTAGTGTCAAGCCAGATAACGTGATGGCACTCAGTAGGATAACGTGCCAGTTATCTGCAAAGCGCCACCGTGCGTGACACTGACACAGATCGCCACGCAAGGGCACCGGTTTTAAAACGTTGGGAATACCAGCCGGCGGTTTACGATTTATTGTTTAGCCACCAGCCACCAAACGTGGCATATGCCATAGACGACATGTACTCGGCCTTTTCTTTGCAACTACGGTGCTTATTATAGTGCTTCTGCTAGACGGGCTATATTTTTGCTCATATGTGTAGCCGGCAGCTATGTGCTTGCTCTAGCGTACAAGTCATACGACCAACCTATGATGAACTGTCAATGTCATTGCGTACCACAGATTCAAGCAGGTGTTTTTTTTTTATATTTGACGGACTTAGAAATGTCTTAGTAGTCCGATACGGGGCAGACGCGAGGTGATATAAAATGTTTGTATTTTTATAAAGTATATGGCGCAACCGAAAAATCTGAAACTTTTTTCTTTTAATGGCGACGGTTATTCCTACCATTAGAAAAATAATCAAAGACTTTTAAAAATTTCAGACATTCCCTATTGCTGTTACAAACTCAAATTTTAAAGAATCGCCTTGTTTTGTTCGTGCTTGATTAGCTTTTTATTGAATTTCAAAACTTATCACCACGGAATAAAAATAGTTATGTTTACACCTAAAAATAAAAAGTCTGGTATTACCTCGAGGTCGAAATTTACTTCATTTGGGACAATTTTGCAAGTGATTGCTTGTTATTGTCACGGGCTTTGATCATGATCAGTCAGCATCACGCTTTGTCAAGTCTAAGTTAATGAGTGAAAAATGTGTTAAGTTAACATACCTAGTATCGGGTATTTTGATATTTATAATAGAAATATTATGGTTTGATATAGATCCGATATTTTGATATTTATAATAAATATCGGATATTTTCGAACCCTGATTTTAAACTATAATAAATATTTCGATACCATATTTGTCTTGAATTATTTACTACAAAGCTATGCTATATATTTTATTGAGGAAATCTATTTTATGAAGGCAATCATTTTGGTTTTTTTTTTCATAAACAAATGATTTTTACTATAGAATGCTTTAATAAAACAGGCAGATTAAAAAAATTTTTTGGTAATCATAGGAACAAATACCTAATTGTTAAGGCTTTCCTAAATGTCCTAACTTTACAATGAATGATACATGATTATAATGAAAATACTATGCAATATGCAATATATAGAAGGTGCTTATTTACTTTGCACATTTAACATACCCAATAATTTGATAAAACCATAAAAATGCTAAATAGTGATTTAATTCAAACATTACTTTGTGAAAGATCATCATCTTTAAAGTTGACTAGGAAGAGTTTAACTAAAGTTATTGCATTTACTAGTGACTAATTTAAGAAATAGCAAGCACCTATTATCATGAAATAATGGTGTTACTTAGTAGATGAACAAAATTAAGGTATATTTATATATTTGGTAGTTCATTATTAGTAAGACCAGGGCATAATAATGGAATATTTACTTAATTTGCTACAGACCTGTTTAAATTTTTGTAGTTTTATTGTTTTATTAACACTGAATTAGTGTCATTTTATATAAATAAAGATGTTTTAAATAAAGGATATTTATCTCTCTTTAAATTAAGAAGTGTTCACATATTAATTTTAGTTTGTATTACATTAACTGATAGCAAAGGGTATTATATGAAGAACACTTCATTACAAATGTAATGAATAACACTCGGCACTATAATTGCATTATGACAAATTGGCATGACTTCTCAATCAACTCTCGTTATAAGGTATGATTGATTTCATACATACTCTCCAGCTAATGTCAAACATTTCTGCATTGAAAACCCTGGGGTATGGTTATTATGTACAGTAAATGCTTAATATATACATATAAATTCATGCCTACATTTCGAAACAGGGTAAGGAGCACAAACAATATTGAATTTTCACTGACTATTATTCTTAAGCTTATTTGGAATTATTGTGTATATACAATAAATTAGCCCAATTTTTTTCTGGTGTTTGTTAATGTTCATGAAGCAGCAATTGAAATTGACAAGAAACTAGTAAATATTATTTGTGCAGTTGTTGATCAAGATTTGGTGGCAGGATATCCTTTCTGTTCTGTATACCTGTGTCATTTTTCGCAATTAAGTACTCTTTAAAACAAGAAAATAAAAAATTATATGGTACATTAAGTCAGAAAGACCGGGAAGAAATATTAACAACACAAAAGGATAGGTTACCTACAAATTACTACGAACTAGGGATTTGGTACCTAAATCTGCGCTATCATCATATCTTAAATTAGCCATATTTAGAAATAATCGTTATAAAACTTGTAACTTTTTAGATATAAATTGTGCGGCAGCAGCACTTGATATGGGACGGGACACGCTACGAAATGCCTCGCCGGCAGCAGAATTGAGCTCGCTAGAGTGAGCCCGCGACGCGATATACTTGTTCTGAACCTTATTAATATTTAAGCATCACTAGTAAACCTAAAGTACCTGTGAAGATTCCTTATGAAAAAATCCAATTATTACATAACTACAAACTCAAAATGTGGCCAAGTAGGTTATATAAAGTAACAAGTTTATATTAACAACAATAGCACAATATATATGATAAACATATTTTAAATAAACTTAATTATATAAAATTACTTACCTGCACTTCAACTAACTTCGTAGATGTAATTCTGAACAGAGCCATTTTTGTTCCCGCCGAGCGCTAAGTCTCACGTACCAACCACGCACAACTACTAAAGAGCTGCAGAGCGCGCGGAACGAACGAAGTAACGAACCAACGAGTAATCGATCGCGTTCGGTTCGAATGAATGACCAGAGACAAGCGAAATCACACGACCCGATCTGTCAACTTAGACAGCTGCATATATTTTTATTCGTCATTTATCATTATTTTAAAGTGTAATGTGATTCATCTAACGATGAATTAAATAAGCAGTAAAATCGTCTCTTGCCCTTAAATCAGTTAATAATGAATTAGATTCAAACCATGTCCGTGACTTATCTTCAATTTTTTACGTCTAAAGTTTATTATGTTGTTCCAAATGATACTAAAGTATACATAAAAAAAAAAATTAAAAATCTTGTGTACTTCAGTCAAACAAATTGAAAACTGTAAATGAAGTTATTTAAAAGATTACTTAGAAACTTGCGTTTTTTGAGTATTATTATAACAGGCAAGATGCCATGTACTCAGAGTAACTCATTAACTAAGATATTCTTAACGCATTTCGGACCTGATAAAGTTGCCACCGGATCACAACCGGATTTATTTATTGTTGCCAGAATTAAGACATTTTCTACTTTTTCAGAAAAGAAAAGTGTTTTGACTTTGAGAGCATCCCGCGAACATAAACGAATTTCGTTCGTGTTCCCCTCCTATCGCACTTGCATATAAAAAGCGCATACAAAGACAACGGATAAAAAAACTGGTTTTAGAGAAAAGATTATTATGTGCATCAAAATTTTATGAAAAAATACGAGTACAAAAGGAAGAAGTCTTTGAAAATTATTAACGGATGAAAGATGCCTGCTACGATCAGTTAATGCAAATGGTAGGGCTTGCGACGCGTTTTTAGCCATTTTGACGGGAATGATGAATGACGCGAGACTGACAAAATCAGGATACACGATCAGGAATGCTACTGCGAACCGAAAACGAAATATATGCCTCTCTATCTCACGTGCGTATTCGAGCGACAGAGAGGGAAATACTTCGTTTTCAGTTCGCGGTAGGCCCTCAGTCTCTGTCATCAGTTTTTTGTCATTCAATACGGACTGACGAATATTATATAAAATATTTTACAGTACATATGGTGTTAAATTACCGCACGAGTGCGGTAATCAGCAGATTACATGCATATGTCGAAACTTTAAAGAGCCATATTTTTATTTAGTGAAATATTAATGTTGAAAAAACAACTTAAAACATTTATTTTATTATTTTGACAGACAATAGAATCAATCACGATGTTCATGTGACATAATTTATTATCGGCCAGTTTCAGCCGCGCAGTGGTATCTCGTGTAAAAGGTTCTTCAACACTCCGCCTCACGAGATTACGTTTATAATAGTCCTCAGTCTATTAAGCTTCAGGGCAGGTAAAGCTTTGGTCATAAGATCAGCTTCCATAATTTCAGTTGGACGGTATTTCACATCTACATGTCCAACTCTCATTGCATCTCTTATGAAATGTTCCCGTATGCTGATATGTTTTGACTTCGTGCTAATGATTGGGTTTTTTACCAACTTTTGAGCCGCTTGATTGTCATTATAGATATCTATTACTCCTGTTTCAACATTCAGCTCCTTTAACAGGTTCTTTTGGTATATGGCTTCTTTTGAAGCTTCCGTTAGAGCCATGTACTCCGCCTCAGCTGTACTCAGTGCCACGGTTCTTTGTTTTTTGGCCTCCCAGCTTATGGGCGTTCCACCATATGTAAATATATATCCTGTTACTGAGCGTCGATCAATATCACATGATGCCCAGTCTGCGTCAGCTGTTCCTTCCAGCTTCATATTTCCTTTTTTATATGCCAGTCCCAACTCCTTGGTTCCTTGTAAATATCGTAGAACTCTCTTTGCTGCTTTGTAATGTTCTGATGTATAGCAGTTGTTGAATTGACTTAGGTAGCTTACAGCAAACATAATGTCAGGGCGTGTAGCAACTGCTAAATACATAAGGGAGCCTATAAGGTTCTGATAAGGCACATCCTTTTCTTTGACGGGACTTGGTCCTTTTGCCAATTTCAATCCTATCTGCATAGGAGTGGATGCAGGTTTGCAGTCTTTACATCCAAACTTTTCCAATGTGGATTCAATATATTTTCTTTGTTTCATTATTATTCGGTTTTCATTTCTTTCGAAAGTTATTCCGAGGCAGTAATTCATTTCGCCTAAGTCTCGCATTTGGAATCTCTTTATCAGTAATTCCTTGACTTGGTCTATTTTCTTTTGTGATTTGCAGGCAATTATAATGTCATCAACATATATGCTAATAATGATGTTCTCTCCGCCTTTCGCATATATGTACATACATGGATCAACTTTTGTTGGAATAAATCCAATGGCTTTTAATTCTGAATCTAATTTTTTGTACCATTGTCTTCCTGATTGTTTTAGTCCATATATCGCTTTATTTAATTTGCAAACTGAGTTTACTTTGTCTTTGTTCAAGTCATTTAGCATTTTAATTGCTTTTTGTTTAATGTCTGAATCATTTGTAGTTTTTATAATATCTTGAAGATGATTTTCCAAACTCTTGGGCATTTTCATGAAGATTTCTTCTTCGATGTCGCCATTCAAGAATGCAGTGCAGATATCTATTTGATTTAAATGCATATCTTGCTGGACAGCTAAAGACACTAACAGTCTTATTGAACTTAGTCGAGTCACAGGTGCGAACACTTCTTGGTAGTCTACACCGGGTATCTGAGAAAAACCTCTGGCTACAAGACGAGCCTTTTTTCGCTCAACATTGCCATCTGGTCCTAATTTATCTTTGAGAATCATCTTGCTGTCAATGATATTCCTGCAAGGTGGTTTCTTGACTATGGACCAGGTTTCATTTTTTAAATGTGCTGTTATCTCAGAAAGTATTGCTTCATTCCATTCTGAATTGTCTGAATTGTCTTCCTTCCCCATGCATACCGTGCATACATAATCGTTTGTCCAAACTGGTGGTTTTCTGGATCTCTGGGGTCTTTCATTTTGGTTTATTTCAGTTTCTGTTACTTCACTGATATCAGAATTAGCAATTACATTTTCATTTTCATCATTATCTATTATATCTGCGTCTGACCTATTATCGAGAGGCAGTTCATGATTTTCGTTTTGATGCAAATCATTTTGCAGTTCATTTCCTTCAGGATCAGTCATAGTATCACAGAATGTTTCATCGTCTTGATTTTGTTCATTTAATTTGATCGAATTTTCCTTTTCATTGATACTCAATATTCCGATCAACTTCTTTTCATTCTGAGCTTGTTTATGAACTTTCTCTTTATTTTCGTAATATAATGTTTTCATTATTTTAATAATAATAATAATAATAATAATAATAATCTTTATTTGCTGTAAAATATGGTACAATATGGTGGTATGTCTTCATTTCTTCCTGTACTATCACATATTTTGCTAGGTACTAGCATGCAAATGTGCACTTATAACTATTACAGTTTATACTTTGGTATCAGGTTATCACAATTATTACCTTACAAATAAGTCGTCTAATGAGTAGAACATTTGCTCTTTGAGCCATCGATAAAGTTGTGTTTTACACTGGTTGAATGGTAGACATTTTAGACCTTCTGGAATGGCATTGAATATTTTCATACACATATAGTAACTGTTTTTCATAAAGAGGGCACTATTGGGAATGAAATCTAGTACAAGTTTGTTCGGATATCTTGTATTCCTAGAGTATACATCCTTGGCACTTTTAAATAGGCCCGGGTGTTTCTTTACAAATAAAGCGGCTTCAAGTATGTACAAACAGGGTAATGTTAAAATGCCATGCTTTATGAATGACGGTTTACATGATTCCCGCGGAGATAATCCACACATTGCCCTTAAGCATTTTTTTTGTGCTATAAACACCCTGTAGATGTCGCAGGAATTTCCCCATACAAGGAGGCCATATCTCAGTATTGGTGCAACATATCCGTGATATGCCATCAAGACCGTATTCCAATCAGAGATATTGCATAGTCGCCTTAAAACATACACGAATTTTGTGAGTTTTAACATCTCTGCTTATAATTACATGTTTTGTTTCAGGTATCAATATTCTGTAAGCTTTGCTGTTCTCTGCATATCCTAAAAATATTCCTTCAGTCACTTTTGATGCAAACTTTTTCTTTTGTTTCTTGTTTTTATTCAGTGCGAATGCTTTAGATCCAAAGATGTGTAAGTGTAGTACAGATGGTTTTCTTCCAACCCACATTTCAAATGGAGTTTTATTTTCGATGACTTTTGATGGTGTTCGGTTAAGTAGATAATTTGCCGTAGAGACAGCTTCTGCCCAATATTTTTCGGGCATGTTTCCATCTAGTAATAAGCATCTGGCCCTTTCTTGAAGGCTTTTATTTTTTCTTTCCGCAGTCCCATTTTGCTGTGGTGTGTAAGCACAGCTTAGTCTTCTACTAATTCCGCATTGTTTTAAATATTGATCAAATTCTCTATTTATATATTCTGTGCCGTTATCAGATTGTAACGTTTTTAGTTTATTTCCTGTAAATCTCTCCATTTCTTCCTTGTATTCTATAAATTTATCCAAGACTTCATTTTTCTTTTTTATGATGTAAACTCTGGAATATCTAGAGAACTCGTCAATGAACGTAACGAAGTATTTTCCTCTGCTAACTGATTCTACATTCATTGGGCCACAAACGTCTGAGTGTACTATTTCAAGACGTTGTGTTGTTCTTGGATCACCATTGTTTTTAGGAAAGGGTAGTCGTCTCATCTTTCCTTTGATGCAGACTTCGCATTCATTTAGTTTTTGGTTTATATCAAATTTGAGTCCATTCATTGCTTTATCTTTAAGAGCTTGCTTTAAACTTGTTTCATTGATGTGACCAAGTTTTCTATGCCATTCATCAATTTCAGCATTAAATGTAGTTTCTTCTTTATTGTAGAAGTCATTATTATTTTTATTGTTAGTCAAATAGTATAATCCATTTATCTTTTTTGCTTTAAGTTCAATTTTATTTGTTTTTAAATCTTTGACAGTAGCAATGTGTTCTTTGAATAATACGGTTTTTCCTTTCTCCGTTATTTTTGAAACTGACAATAAGTTTGTGGTTAGATTTTGCACATATAATGTGTCTTCCAGCTTTATTTCTGTATTGTCAACTTGTATTTGAGCATTTCCCCTTCCTTCAATTTTAGTAGTGCTATCATCTGCCGCCAATTTTAGTGTTCCATTGTATTTTTTAAGAGAGGTAAAATCATTTTGATTGTTGCACATATGCGATGTGCATCCGCTGTCAATACACCACCTATTTGTACTTTTATTTGGGTCTGTTGCTAAACATACGTTTTGTACTGCGTTTGACCGTTCTTGTTTATTGCGATTGTTGCGAAATCGACAATTTTGGGTGTTATGTCCTTGTTTTTTACATATTTGACAGAAGTTTGGTTTCTTTTTCGGGAAATATTGACTTTTTCTTGTATACATTGCGTTACTTTCGTTTGTTTTTTCTTCAGAATATTTGCGGGCTTCAGTTTCTTCCAAAATTTTTATCTTTAGCTCATCTGGTGAAGGTAAATTGTCACGCGATTCTATCGCTAAACGGAAGTTATCAAAATCTGACGATAATGAATACAGCATTATCACGGATAGAAGATCTTTGTTAATCTCAACGTCCATGTTTGCTAATTTGTCAACAGTATCTGTCAGGTTGTCTAAATGTTCTCTTAAATCATCACCTTCCTTGTATTTAGCTACTATTAATTGCTTAAGAAGCGAAGCCTTTTTAGTAGGTCGCTTACTTTCGTAAATATCTTCGAGTTTTTGCCAAATTTCCTTAGCGGTTTCACTATTTTTTACATTTTTTATTTCTTGTGCGGAAATAATTAGGAGTAATTCTGACCTTGCTAGTAGTTGATTTTCTTCATATTTAGAAATAGCCTCTGGATCGGATACGGTCGCGGGCGGTTTTGGATTTTGTAAATATTTCCACAAACCAGCTTTTATCAATACTGCTTGCGCCTGTACCTTCCATGTGTCGTAATTATTTTTGCCTAGCTGTTCGATTCGGTACGAAGTACCAGACATTTTTATAAAACACTAATATTCACTGTCCCCATAACCTTTTATTTAGTGAAATATTAATGTTGAAAAAACAACTTAAAACATTTATTTTATTATTTTGACAGACAATAGAATCAATGACGATGTTCATGTGACATAATTTATTATCGGCCAGTTTCATCCGCGCAGTGGTATCTCGTGTAAAAGGTTCTTCAACACATATGTACTGTAAAACGTTGTACGATACACGTGCCAACAGGTAATTCGCAACTCGTGTCGATTTAAAACATTCCCTTCGGCCGTGTTTTAATTTATCACCACTCGTTGCGAATTTCCTGTTTTCTGCACTTGTATCGTAATGTACTATAATATTCATCAGTCCATCAGTAGATGATTACACGGTAATTCTATCCACATTCTGACCAGAATAATGGACTGAAATGACGCCAGAATTAGCGTGAAACCGATGTCTATAGGGTCCCTTCTTAGTTTTCGAGGATATTATATTTATTAACCGGTAACCTTACGACTGTCAAACTATTTAAAAAAAGCGGTACATGTTTAACCGTGGAATATACTTATCATGTAACTCTTGGGAGCCGTGTCAACTGAAATACTCGTTATATTATCATCATGAATTATTTTTACTTTTTATGTTTACTTATTATTCACGAGGCGAGTAGCCTACGGTTCCGGCTCGGAAGGGACAAAGGCGGTAATTTAGGCGCGCCAAATATTGAAAATGTAAAATTACCAAAATCTCAATGGTTCAAGCAAAAGCTGGACCATTCAAATCCTACCGACCAGAGGGCTTGGAAACAGGTAAAATTATTTTATTTTTCTACTAAAAATATAATAGTATTTTTATGAATGGGGAAATTCACAGGGGTTGGTAATTTATGCCCACCCTGGGAATGTGTCTTTTTTTCGGAACAATACAAAGCCATTCGGTAAGTTTAGGAACCACTGAGTAGCGTTGCCCAGAGTGGCCGCTCTATGCTAGAGCTGACACCTGGTAATAATTTGTTTCAATCTTCCTTTAAAAGATGATAAAGTAAAACAATATACATCATGTGTGTGTAATATACATAATGTGATAATAGTAAAAGCAGACCGACAACATACCAAGAAATTCACAATTAACTTGTTTAATTTCAGCGCTACTTTGTGAATGATACTTTCTATGAGTACTCCAACCCTGGTCCCGTGTTCCTGATGATCGGAGGAGAAGGCCCTGCAGACCCCAAGTGGATGGTCCAGGGAGCTTGGATAGACTATGCAATGAAATTCAAAGCACTTTGCATCAATTTGGAACATAGATTTTATGGAGAAAGTCATCCTACAGAGTAAGAATATATGTAATCTTATTATTATAGTTCTGTACTTCACAACCACCATTTCTATTTTAGGGGCTACTTTTTATTATACAGGTCATTCCTCCACCCAGCTGTGAAATACATAAATCATGCGTCAATTATCATGTGATTTCAAGGAATATATTTTTTTCTCAAACATGCAATGACATATTGATGTTATGTTCCTTATAATAGGCTGCGAAGTGTGACGTTTCAGGTGCGGCTAGGGCAAGAGGTAGTTAATGGAATTTCATACTAATCTTGCAGGCCTAGGCCTGCAAAGTCTTCTTTTTTAATTTCCATTCCACATAAATTTGTGGCACAGGCATCATGACATTCTGCCACTATGCGTATTAAAAATAAAACTTTGATTTTTTTGTTGTTTGTTTCATTGCATGTTTGAGAAAAGCACTATACATACCTTGGCGGGAAATATGGGCTTGCCGGCCTTAGACCTATCCGGCCTCGCTTCGCTCAGCCGTCTATATGTCTTCGGCCGGCAACCCCTTTTGTCCCGGCCTCTGTAGTAATGTACTATTTCAAACATTAAATAAAGAATGAAAATATTATAAAATAATTAACATCAAAATAAGTAAGCCTGGTCTTAGCTCTTTAATATCCAAGATTAAGAAGGGAACATAGATGAAATTGACTGTTAAAATTCTACTGTTATGTGGAGTAAGCTGCAAGTTATGAGAATTTATAGTTATTGCCTCATTGTCATAAATTTTGGTATACATAAACTAGATATAGAGGCCAAACCACATCAAGTGATGGTCATCTTAAACTGCATGCATTGGTCCAGGGACCTCTTGCTTGGAGCCATGCAATCTTTAATTTTTATTAAATTAATGGCAGTAACAATCAGGCCCGGACTTAGGGACTCAATGCATCTAGGCACTTGTCATTTGGGGTCCCCTCCCTCATCTCGAAACCATTCCATTATGGAAATCTTCCATTACTGGGGCCCCAGTACCCTAAGCCAGGACCTTTTAGACCTAGGTGCTGGCCACATGGCCACATGACGATTGTAAAATCAGATCAGGCTTAGTTGAGTGAGTGGGCAAATTTTATATGTATTATCCTGCAAGTTTTATATGTATTGTATAACATATGAAATTCATCTTTTTTATTCGCTAAACTATATAAACACTTTCTGGCATCTGATTGTTGAATTTTTTTATTAATTACTATATATGTATACATGTTACCCCCCATGAAATTGGGGGAGGCCTATGTTCAGCAGTGGACGTCCTAGGGCTGATAATAATAGGCTGAGAAATACTATAATATTTTTTTTCCTGGGATTCAAAGTATTGCCACACGAAATTACTCCTTAATCAGTTCAGTGGTCGGGGCATGAAAAGGTTGATGGGGTACTTTTGAGTGATCAGGCGTTTTAGCATTAGCTTTTTTCCAGATATGCATGCCTGCGGAGATGATGGTTTGAATGAAAGAAATATAATTTAGGGTGAGGTGGGGTATGATGGGGTAAAATGAGGAGTTTTCGAGGGTACAATAAGTAACCAAGTCCAATTTCCTTTAGGTATTCGTCTGTCCCCTGTATTCAGCATACCCCACCTCACCCTATTGCAAAATTTTTGACACTTCACACTCTTCACATCAACACTAGACTGAGTTAATATAAAATTATATACCAGTTTATATAATATACAGGGTGTCCCAAAAAGTAGTGATATACTGAAGCTGGGAGGTAGAGGACCTAGAGGGCTATCTGAATCACCCCCATGTATGTTCCGCGATTTTTAGTATTTTCGGAGTTATGATTTTTTTTTAATTTTTCACCTATCGCCGCGTACGATGAGATTTTTATTTATGGTGACGTGAATTATTGCGGTAGATGCTTGATTTTTTTTTGTTTGCTAAGCTGATAGATAGGCCAATTGAGTATGGTAACATTTACTATCGTTATATCTTTGAATGGCATAAAAAAAAATTAAATGCCAAGAATGATAAAATTACCCAGTATGTTCACAACTTCAAGGGCCCTTAAAATAATAAAATCACATAAAAATACATACCGATTGGCTTTTAAAAACTTGCTCTATCTATCAGGTAGCTATCCTGAAAATTTTTGAGCGATAGGTGAAAAATTAAAAAAAAATTCATAACTCCGAAAATACTAAAAATCGCGGAACATACATGGGGGTGATTCAGGTAGCCCTCTAGGTCCTCTACCTCCCAGCTTCAGTATATCACTACTTCTTGGGACACCCTGTATACACGGTGGACAGACAAACTGGTCATAATCACGGGGAGCCGTTTGATGAGGGCAGCACGAGACCGGTAATTGTGAAGATCCTCGGAGGAGGCCTTTGTCCAGCAGTGGACATCATTCGGTTGAATTGAAATGATAATGACCATAGAACTCTCACGGGACTGGAAATCTTGTGCAGGTTGCCTGACTACGACAAAATAACCATCTGGTACAGTCAGCTGCAAAAATATGGGCGAATACAACTTGCTAAAAAAAATATGCTATAGCTCTTATGTCGGCCGATTAAGGTTGCGGTAGGTATTAATGAGAGGATTCAATCGATACTTAAGTTAATTTCGACTCAAGTTAATTTCGCAATAACATTAGTATGGATAGGCAACATTTGGAATTCTTGTAGGTATGCCAGCCATATGGTATGCGTCCTAGTTAATAATATGTAACAATAGAATCATTATAACACTTTATTATCATGTTTGCGTATGTATTGGCCATGTGTTACCTATAGGTAATTGTATTATATTGCATGTAGGTAATTTACCTACTTTTAATATTAAACGCTAGGCGTGATTGAATGCCTGTAAATGCTTAAGCGGGGAAGGGGTAAAATAACAAAAAAAGACAGTTATTTTGGCATTTAATCTTCCAGCTATCAGAAACGAGCGTTTTGCCTCCATCTTTATATTTCGAACCACCAAGTAGTAGAATGCCTTGCCTGAGTATGTTTTCCATTCTCGGATAGCCATGTATGTTGCATACAATGGTGTACAATATAGGGTTCTACAAGTTGAGCGTGAACACGCGTTCTATAAAACTATCTATAGGCTTATAATTATTGTCAAAAATCGCATCGTAGCTTACCATCAAGCGAGATAGTGGTCAAACACTTGCCTATTATTCCAATAAATAAATATTATTCTGTTACTTGGACTTTTAAAAGTATATCTGAAAAAACTTTATGTACCAGTTCATGTATAACGACTTAGGATGTATAGTCACTATTACTATGTAAAATTTTAGTAGATTGAACTTACTAGTCATGTAAGCATACCTATATTATACCTCATACTTACACAAAATTAAAAATATATATACTGTGCTAGTTTCAAGGGAGTTATTGTGTTATTTATATACTTACTTGTGGTCGGTGTATCATAAGGGTTATCGCAAATACCGCAGACACAGTAAATACGACTGTCAACCTGCGAATAATTATAAAACTTAGGTATTTAAGATAACAACAACAATTTACGAACATGTGTAGTGTTTCCTGTTAGAAATAAGTATGTTTATTGTGACTTAATTATACGAGGGCTGTTCCGAAAGTTTTTAACTGCTCTCACTCTATTCATGCGATATATGTTTTAATGATACCATTGTGCGGGTAATTTCGATACATATGTGTTGGGGTGAAACTGTTGATGAAAGTCGCTTGGGTTTTTTTTATTGTGTTTTAAGTACGACGTGTCAACAGCCCTATCGAATATGCGATGAACGGTTCACAATACCAATTTTGTGTTGCGGGCCAGTATTAATTAATACGTCACCACAACTAAACGAAATTTTATACACCACAAACTGAGTCTTCCCTGTCTCTACCCACGTAATCGGTTTAGATTGCATGAAAATCAGCGACAATGAGCAGGTGTGTCGAATATTAGTCTAGGTCGCGAGACTAGGTACTGGTCATCATCAAAATAAAACTTAAATGAAATAAAATCATTTAGTGATTTTACATTAAAATCAGCAAAACTAAGATAGGAAGTCATCCCGGGCATTTTCCACCACAGTTGTTAGGGATTTAGATTTCAAAACTATATAGGTATCAAAAATGGTACTATTTTCGCAAATTTTTAAAAGCCCATACAAAAAGCCTATAGGTAAAAAAAATGTTGTAAAAAAATACTTCCTGCTTACTAACGATTTTATCCCAGCTCATAACTATTGAAATTACCCACATAATGGTATAAATAAAAAATATATCGCATGAATAGAGTGAGAGCAGCTAAAAACTTTCGGAACAGCCCTCGTACCTTGTTGCCTATTTCATGTCATGTTACAGTACAAGTAATAAAAACCATTACTGTTAGTGTTTAGTTACATGAACATAAAGTAAAAGTAATGCTACATTAGTGGTCTCCTTACTCCTAACGGCCTGCGATCTGTGACTCCGTTTTCTCCTGTTTTTTATGGCCTATCGTATTAACCTCAACGAGGTTTGCCACAGACCATAAGGTCTGTTAGGTTTACCGAAATAGTATCCCACATTTACTTCAAAACGCACTGTCTTCGTGATATATGGCATTAAATTTTGGCAATTGTAGACCAAATAAAAAACCGGCCGAGAGCATGTCGGGCCATGCTCAGTGTAGGGTTCCGTAGTTGCCCAATGAACTTACTTTTACGATAACTCAAAAACGGCTTGACTGATCATGTTCGTTATAGTTTTCGTTGAAAGTCTTTATTAAGCTTTACTTTCATGATTATTTCATATTTTTTGGACACATGGTTTAAAAGTTAGGGGGGGGGGGGGGGGGATATTCTTTTTCTTTTGGAGTGAATATATCCATAAATATTCACTTTATCAAAAAATGTTTGATGACTACCTGTATTCATTTTGAAAGACCTATCCAACAACACCCCACACCATAGGATCGAAGCAAAAAAATCCCCACTTTACGTGCAGGGGAGGTATCGTTAATTTTTATTTCTTAGATTTTTTTCCGGGTGTCGCTTTTGATTGATTTATATATAAATATCAAATTTCAGCTTTCTAGCACTAACAATCACAGAGCAAAGCCTCGGACAGACAGGCGGACATGGCGAAACTTGGACTGCGGAACCCTGAAAACCAGTTTTTTTTTTATATTTTATTTATATTTATTTTATATTTTTTATATTATAAACATTGCCAATAAACGAGTTTAAGTACAACACATACCAATATCGAAAATAGCGCTTTACCGTTTCATGTTTGATTAAGAGTCCCCAGTAAGTTCGGATCTCTATACAAACGTCGTTTCGCTCTCATTTAAAAACGACATGCTGGAATAACATGAAACTTTGTATACATAATAAGATCCGGCATATCTAGGTCGGATATTAGATTCTGTTGCTCGACATAACAATAGAGAAAAAATACAGTGATTTTTAAGGTTTTCATACAAGATCTAAAAAACTCAAAAACACGCTGTATCTTTTTTCTATTACATTTTTTAGCAACAGAAACTAATTTCAGAATTAGATATGCGATCCCATTGTATATACAAAGTTTCATGTTATTTCAGGATGGCGTTTTAAAATGAGAACGTAACTACGTTTGTATGGAGAATCGAGTTCAGTCGAGCGTACGGCGGACCCTTAAGTCATAAAATAAAACGTAAATTATTATTATTCTTTAATTCGGCTCATGCAATAGTAGATAAAATATTGAAGAACAGATATAGATATAGAGAATATATCTGTAGTTTTGATTCAAGAATATCAACTTAATACTCATCAAAAATTCTATGATTAAGAGCTAAAGCTATATTTTTTTACCTGATTACAGTGATTACAAATGTAACAAAGCAGAAACATTCCAAGACCGCAATTATCTCCGCGAGTTCATAAATGAGATGAGGCCTTAACATTATTATCTAGTAGACAAACTGTAGTCATATAAAATCAGAGTTTCACTTATAGCGGAAGCGCTCGACTCCTTCTCATTGCTCACTTGCTCGAGTTTCATGTCCGTGTCAATAAAAGTACTTATCATCAGTGTGACAGTCTCAACCCCACAGCCCATCGTAAATGGACCAAACTGTTTTTCAGAGACCTCTCAGTAAAGAACCTCCAATACCTGTCATCATCGCAAGCGCTGGCCGACTTGGCGTACTTCATACCTGCCATGAACAACAAGTTCAAGTTACCCAAAGGAGTGAAGTGGATCGCGTTCGGGGGGTCGTACCCCGGGTCGCTAGCTGCGTGGCTTCGGCTCAAGTACCCGCACTTGGTGCACGCCGCTGTGTCTTCCAGCGGCCCTTTGCTGGCCAAAGTCGACTTTGTAGGTACGTATACTACACACTATGTAGCTTTTTTAACGCCATGAAGTTCAAGTTACCTAAGCGAGTGAAGTTGGGATGCCTGACTGCGGCACAAGTACCCGCACTTAGTTCATGCCGCGGTGGCTTCTCTTCCAGCTGCCCTTTGCTGGT
Organism: Notocelia uddmanniana; assembly: GCA_905163555.1. Lineage (NCBI taxonomy): Eukaryota > Metazoa > Arthropoda > Insecta > Lepidoptera > Tortricidae > Notocelia > Notocelia uddmanniana. The sequence continues at coordinate 57,204,116 of LR991052.1, forward strand.
CAAAGTTGTAGGCATAGCACGAGTATATGCACCAGTGGCGGCCACTGAGATTTGCTGGGCAACCCGAAGCAAAAATAAGTATCTATCAATAAGATAAGTTTTTTGTACAATTATTACAGACTGTACTTTTTGAACTACTCCTGAAGAGGATTCTAACTCCTCCAAACGAGATGGATTATTCCCAACATCAAATGAGCTTGAAATTCGCCTCGATCGCAACTAAACACGACACATACTTAATTGACATAATAATACACAAAACACTGGTATGTATTTCGTAAATCTAAATTTCACTAGGTACTATATAAAGCAATAGCATTCGTAAATATATTTGCGCAATCCGCCATGGATAATTAAAATAAGAGTAAACTACTAAATTTGAAAACTACACTAAACTTCCATATTTTTAATAAGTAAAATTTTTTGTGTTTTTTTTTAGGGTGTACACAATATTTGATAATATTAATTATATAATCGATATTTGATAATCTTTTGCTCATTCGCTCAAGACACGTTTTATTATAAATTTAATCTAAAAAAAATCTAATAAAAACCTTATTTTAATTCGTTTAAGGTTTAAATTCCAGTGAGTTAGCTCTCTATTCTTACTTATTTTCTCTATGGCTTTGAAGGAATGTAGGTCTACAACTTCTTTACACACTGACGCCCTTATTCATAAACGTCCATCAAGCCTCTATTAGATAACAAGCCGCTAAAGTTGGTTTGTCCTTATCTGTCACTTTGACATTTGAGAAAGGGACAAAACAACTTTTAGTTAACAGAGGTTTGTTAAGTTTTATGAATAAGGGGGTGAGAGTATAACGGGTGATGAGTGTGACCACACAGCTTCAGCGCGTAAGTAATATAAGATACTAACTACGAATACTAATACTACTAAGATACTTACAATATAATACAGGTATTAAATGCATGTATACAATATCCATATCCAGTGCCAATAGTACAAGCTTTGTTAAGGCGAAGGGGTAGGCAAGCTCTTTCCATACAAACTTTGTGCAAGTTTTTCTTCGTTTATGTTTGCGCTACAGTTATTATTTTTGGTCAATATGCTTATTTTTACGTTAGCTACGACTTGATGTTTTTTTTTCTTTTCTTTATTATTTTCTTTTTTTAGGTAAAGCAAAATTTTAGTTCTGCGTTTATCCAATATGTACAAGTAAAAAATAAAATAAAATTATTTAGTGCCGAAACTAACGAATAAAACTTGCACAACGTTTGTATGGAGAAGGCCTTGCCCTACCCTTCGCCTTAAGTTTGGGATATATAGGTCGATTAGTGGGTGAGCGGCCCAAATATTTATTTACTAGTTTACTACACCTACTTCGCCAGGTAAGATCTTACGAAACTTCAGTTCGAAAAAGCATTACAATAAAAAAACAACTCCAATTTAGGTTTGAAATAAAAAAAAGGAATTATTAAAAATCGGCCAACATGGTCAAGAGCTATCTGGAAACATACATACATAAAAAAACAGGCATGCAGACGAACTGAGAACGTGAGAACCTCCTTCCTCCTTGTGAAGTTGGTTAAAAAAAGCATATTGCCCAAAGCACACATGCAGACGAACTGAGAACCTCCTTCTTTTTATTGAAGTTGATTAAAAAAAAGCATATTTCCCACTTTTACTTTTATTTAGCTTTATTTGTTTTTAATGTCTATACTACAGAATACTTTGAAGTGGTGATCGATGCGCTGCGCGAAAAAACTGGAAAGGACGACTGCGCCAATGAAGTACAGCAAGGGCATGCTGAGATCGTCAAATTGATGGAAACAAACCCTACGCTTATACAACATGAATTCAGGTATATATCTTTTGCAACTATGTAACTGCCACGAGTGTCAAGTGCCGCCATACGAGTAAGAATAAGACTGAAAGGCAATTTCTGTATTTATGTGTAATGTTTTAATTATATATACATGTCGTTCCCAAGCTAAGATAAGTCTGTATATTAATTTCCTACAAAGTTGTATAAATGTTACTCAACTTTTACTATCCAATTTAGTTTAATGATCCATGATCCATGTTATAATAATAAGTAATACTCTATTTTGACGTTGAGGCTTTATTGACGAGCACTTGATTAAGTTATAGCGCTACTTATAGCGCTACAACAGTGAAAAAACGGATGCATTTTTTGCAGTCGACTGTACTACTCTTATTTTTATTTAGGGTATGCCAACCTTTCGACCGAGCGTCTGCTAACGACCTGAACAATTTCTATGATACACTCGCGAACAACTTCGCGGGCGTGGTCCAGTACAATGAGGACAACCGAATCGGCAGCAACCCGAAGTACAGAAACGTCACCATTAATACGGTAACAACTTATTTTGTAAGGCACTTAGGCTGCTAACGAAATTTCTAAATTTCAAATTAAAGGGAAAAGAAGTAGTGGCTAGTGATCGGCCGCTGATGGCGCAGGTTATAATCCTGTCCGGAGTACAAAATATTTAGATTTTTTTCCTTAAATTTGAAATTTACGGTAACTTGAGTTTATTTAATCATTAATTTGCTATTAAAGGTAAACTTTAAGGTCGAATATCGCTCGACATGTTTCAGACCGATTCGCGGTCCTTGATCATGGGTATCTCTCGCGGCGGCGGTTCTTTTAGCACTGTGTGCCCGTTCTCTGCCCGCTCGGCTGCTCGCTGCTCATTAATTTACTCTATGGCAGAAGCCTATTGCACATATCATGTGACAGTTACCTCAAGATCTTCTAGTTAAGGTGGATGCACACTTATCTAACGTGTGGCCGAAATGAAGAGGTTACAGTGGATGTCCGGCATTACCAGGCTCGACAAAATCCGCAATGAGTCCGTGCGAGGATGTCTGGGGGTGCGCGTCATCGCCGATAAAATGCTGTAGTCGCTGTAGAGTCGGCTGCGATGGTATAGCCATGTACATAAAGAGGACACCATCCTACTACGCTGAAAACTTGAGCACTACAACTTTCCATCCCCGACCGAAGATCCAGGTGAAATCCCAAAATACGGTGGAAAGATGTAGCGCTAAAAGACATGATAAGAGTGTCAGGCATCCGAAGACGATATCGAGCACAGAAACCGAATATGAATACGAGAAAAGAAATAAGTAAATCATTGCGCTTGTCATAATAAATAAATATTGGGGGACAATCTTACACAAATCTACCTAATCCCAAACGAAGGAAAGCTTGGACAATGAGTACTAGACGACGATACATAGGAAACATCCAAGACTCAGGAACAATATTTGCGATAAATGCACAAATACTGCGCTAACCGGGATTCGAACCTGGGCCCTCCGGCTTCATAGGCAGGGTCACTACCAACTAAGCCAAAGTGGTCCTCGTCATAGAGTAATAACTAGGGATTCCGAAGCAATTAGTGCCTAAACCATGACATTCGATTTCAGATATGCAATATGCTGACGGAACAAACAGCCCGGCCGTCCCATATGAAGCTGGCTGATTTCAACTCCATCATACTGGAAGTGGAAAATCAAACCTGCCTAGACTATAGCTACGACAATATGATAAATGAGCTTAGGAACATTACATGGAGCAACGAAGGAGGTAAGACTTAGCGCCTTTTTCATTGTTTCTTTCCCGAAAGGTGCCAACGGGATGTTCATACCGACAGAATGTCTTTGACGTATTATCAAAAGTTGCTGTCATCATCCCATATTATTGTAATTGTATTGTAATCCTTGACATGTAAATGAGCCCTTGAGGCCTACTTGCAGAATAAATGTTTGAATTTGTGTTCCTTCCAGCCCGCCAGTGGACTTATCAAACGTGCACGGAGTTCGGTTTCTACCAAACGTCTACCGGCACAACAGCGTTCTTCGGCGATAAGTTCCCTGTTGACTTCTACATTCAGCAGTGTCAGGATATATTCGGAAAGAAGTACGTTTACAGCAAAACTTATTACCTTTTCAATGCGATCAATGCACGTGTTTACTTTTTCTTGTAAGTTGGTCGAATTATATGAAAATGGACCTGGGTATGTCCTAAAACTACGACCAAGACCACCGGGGGATGGGCAGCAGCATCCCTGGAGTGCGGTGGAGATACTGCGATCGCCAAGCCAACCCGCATGCCAAGCGTGGCGATTATGGCATATACCCCCCGTGAATATGGGGCAGTCCTATGTCCAGCAGTGGACGTTCTTTGGCTGATGTGGTGGTGGTGGTGGATATAAAAATCGTTTATTGAGGTAAATAATTTCAATTATACAGTCCGTGAGCTCTTAGAACAGTATTCAGGTTCGGGTGAAATCATTTGTTTGGGCATAAGAACGTGTAAGAGTGAGTGAAGGATAAATATAAACCCGAATCCTATTCTAAATTCTTGACGATCTGTAGTGCTATTTTACAACTATAAAATTCCTTTGTCCATTCCTGTCACTGACTTTTTGTTTGATAAGGGCCGTGGGCTCTTTGAAATTTTAAAAGGGTTGTGGATTAGAGAAAGTTTAAGAAACCCGGCTCGAAGGACAATTTTTGTATTCGTATGTGCCCAAAAAACATAATACTTATTAGGAGCGAAAATATAAGTGTTCCATTTTTAGAGCATTAATCAACCGGAGACGACGCGAGAACTAATTTTAAGGCAAAAAAGTCTGCCACTTTCTGCGCGGGGGGCGAGGCAACGCACACAAATAGTTCTAACACTAATGCATTTTTCCTTTGTTCCACCCAGATAACCAAGTTTGATAACTGGTTAACTAGGTGGAACATTTCTTCCGCGAAGAAAACCAGTTATGTGAGTGGAATTCTAATTCCATATTGTTAACCGAGTTGGATTACTGGAATGTATCTTCTACCTACATATTCTACTTAAGGCAGGTCGGTGTAGGTACGACGACGAGCGAAGCGAGGAGGAGTGTTAGTTGAACCGCGACCCTACCGCGCGCGAGCCGAGCGAGCGAAGCGAGCATGCCGCGGCAGCGGCCGGCGAAGCGCCAGTACCTAACTAGGGTCGCGGTTCAACTAACACTCCTCCTCGCTTCGCTCGTTCCAGTAATCCAACTCGGTTAACAATATGGAATTAGAATTCCACTCACATAACTGGTTTTCTTCGCGGAAGAAATGTTCCACCTAGTTAACCAGTTATCAAACTTGGTTGTCTGGGTGGAACAAAGGGCATTTTTCGGTGACGTCGCTACGCACGCATACTACAAAATTGTGAAACACTAGCATCAACCATACGCACACGAGTAACATTCACACACAGAGTCAACCTGTCACGAAATGACGTCAACTTCAAGTAAACGAAGATAATGCGATCCACATTCGATAATAGATATCGATATGATATTTTACTGTCCATGAGTTCTGCCGTTTATGACAACAGTTGAATATTAAGTATTTTATAGGATTTCTTACCCTAAGGGTAATTAAAAGGAAAAATTGAAAAAAAAATTATGCCGTTAAAAGACACCTGATTCTTCTAAGGTGGATGTCGCTGTACGCCTCCATAAGGCGTTGTAAGAGCTGAGCTTGGTTACTTTGCTCCGACAGCTCAGTGGTTAGAGAGATTGGCCGTATATGCCAGATGTCGCAGGTTCAAATCCTGCTCAAAACACAGAATTTTTAAAATTTTCCCTTTCATTTGGAATTTAGAAAATTCCTTACTAGCGTTACTGCTTAGTACAAAATTAATCCTATTACTGTCGCTACATCGTCTGGCCGTTTGTCAGTCTGTCGAAATTTAACTGGCTTTTCCACAGACCGTAATAGGTGTTAGGTTGCCAATTCAAAATTTTCATATAATATACGGACGGTTCGGACGATTTCATATAATATAATAACGGACAAAATATATAATGGACAAATCGTTAAATGATAATAGAATAAAAATATAATTAAAAACTAGTGGCGCTGTGTTACAAAATTTCTAAAAACTGACTCGACAAAAAAATCGATATAATTATCGAACCGAAACGAAAGTGGGGGTCGAAGTTACACCACGTCCGTAGGGAGTACCCACCGTTACCCTACACGTGAACCCTGGGTGGTGCTAAAAGTGTAACAAAAACTGGTAACCGTACTGTCTTCTCGAAGATCTCACGGTTCGAAATGATTGCCATACCATAAATAATTATCGAACCTGTTCACAAAATTTCACGAGAATCGGTTAATAAATGCGACCTGTAGAGGAGAACATCCGGACAGACAGAAAGACATACGAAATAATTTTTGTCGAAAGCTGAAACGGAGACGCTTCGCACGGTCGGTCAATCATCGATATGAAATTTGTGCTGTCCCAACACTAACTTTTGTGTAGTGTGGCCAGTGTATTAAATTAAAAATGCCTTTATTCGGAATAAGTGACGTATAAATATACAATTTCATAAGCGTGATAATAGTGATTTGTTACGCAAGGCTGCAAAGTTGTTGTTTGGTGCAAGTGCTTGTATTGAGAGCTAGCGAAGGATTGCAAGATTATCCCACGAGCGAAGCGAATAGTCTAAAAGTACATCCTGAGCGTAGCGAGTCTTTCAAGGCACGAGACGTTTTCACAACTTTTAACCTCACCACCGCGAGGAAATTTGTTCATGTATAATGCAAGTCGTATGTAGGTTGTACTCATTTTCAGTAAAGTACTGTTTAAATCTCATCTAAAACAAAATATTTGATAAATTTCTAATATTTTAAATACATTAAATAGTTTCTATTCCTACATTAAACGAGTCATATTATTGTTCGGTACTCACAGGTAACACAAGGCTGAAATAAGCCTATTTCACCCTTTCCACTAACTTAATATTACTTTCCACGAATTAAAACTCAAATATGAAAATCTTCTGCATTGAAATCTATAAAAAGAAATCATTTAGATTTTTTAGAACAAAACAATAAAAAGCAAAATAAATCATATTTTATAAACGGTGCGTTCCAAATATGCACGAAGCGTAAAATTATTAAACAGAAAAATACATTTCAAAAATATTTATGCCCATCGTTTCCATATCCATGAATCTAAATTGTTAGGTGTTGAATACCTATTATAAGATTCAGCTAGAACGAGTCTACTCATCTAATATTATCAATAAATAATACCAAACTGTTCCATTATAATTATGATATATTTCTTTTATACGCTAAATATTTTTTGACCCTACCTTAATAAAAGTTGGGACTCATGATAGTGCATTAGCATCACGTTTGAATTTCAAAATCACTTCATCGGCTAGCGGATAAACTAGACCATAGGGCGCAGATTTTGATCGATAAAGTAAGACTTTACGAGCTGGTGCTGTAAAAACGTATTTAAAAAAAGGGATATATGATTTTGTAAACAGTTACCTACCATTATTTTAAAAAATCTACAATCATAAACAGTATTATATAATAAACATGAGATACAACTTTTAAATCAAAATAAACAATAAGATATAAGATTGTATCTTTAAAAAAATGCAAAATAGATTTAAGATTGTATCTTAAAAAATATGCAAAATTATACCTTGTACAATTTGCTGGCAACACTGTCTGACTGGTTTATATTTTAGTTTTTTTGTGAATTTCGTGCTTTATTTCAAAATATTTAAACAAAATAATAACTACAGATGGAAAGTAATATTATCCTTTTGTAGAGTAGATGTTTGGGATCTCTTTTTACAGGTACATACTCTGCAAATCGGCATTTTTCACTGACATCGTTCCGCGCTCACCGTGACATGTTGAATGACGGGGACGGATGTCAACTAGTTTTATATAATCTCAACGATCGGCGATCGTCGAGCTTTGGCAGAGGGGAACGCCTGTTACGCTCTACTCCGGTTGGTTTAATGCTCTAAGGTTCCATTGGAGCAATTTTGGTCATTATTATCAACCTTCGAGCGTTTGCCCGTTTAACATACTTGTCAATAGAATTTTTACCTTGGTTTTCCGATTTAGGGTTCAAATTTTTTGTAAAGTCTTCTAGGTTGGTGCGGCCTGGAAAATGGTTAAGAGTCTGACCACACTGCTACGTGCACACGCTTGCAGTTCCTACATTAACTGCGTAGTTAAGCAGCGAAAAAGTAAGAGCTGCACGCTGCCATAAATGAGCTCGGGGCCCGCCTTGGCACCTATTAAGAAGATTTGGCGTAATCACTACACCTAACCTCCACAAAACTAGACCTTATCGAAATTAGATCAGTCTCCTCACGATTTTCTTCACCGAAAAGCTACTTTAAATATCATATGGTATATAATACTTAAGGTCTTTGCTAGAAACGAATTATTGACGCGACTTTACTATAGAAGCTGATTCGATACAAAATGATTGTCCTCAAATATTAAATTGTATCTCTTTCCGCGCTCCGTCCAGATCTCCACGAAAGCCAATCACTCCTCTCTGCCCCTCGCTTGGACGAACCGCCCTAGGTAGCAACTCGCCTATTCCTATACTGTTTTTCACGTAAGAAGAGTCCGGTGACAGCTGTCAACCCAGTACAAATTATGTCATTATACGTCAAAAATGACATAATTTGTACTGGGTTGACAGCTGTCACCGGACTCTTCTTACGTGAAAAACAGTATAGGCTACGTACAATATTGATTACCTGCAGTAACGAAACGGATATACACTTTGACTCATTAAACATATTAAAAAAGTGCTACAAAATATTTTTAGCTTAAAACTGAAAAAAGAAATATTTGTAGGAATTTTTTCTTTTGAAATGTTTAATGCATACTGTGTTTACCTATAAGTAATTGTTAATCTTAACTTATAAACGTTGATGATTATAACTCTATGTATTTATAGTGTAAACAGTTATTGGTAAACTAAATGAATAAAAAAACATCGAAACTCACATCTCGCAGGTTCAACAAAGAGTTCATAAACGCCGCCGCGTCATGGACAAACACGTACTACGGTTCGCTGGACATAGCCACGAGCCGAGTGGTGTTCGTGCACGGCTCCGTGGACCCGTGGCACGCGCTCGGCGTCACCGCGTCGCGGGACAACGAGCCCGCCATCTATATACACGGTCAGTACCATCACGGCTGTATAGGTAAACAACTTATGAAAAGGACCATGTAGTGCAGCCGTGTTTGAACAGACGTTCGTTTTGTTTAAATACACTCGCGGTCAAAGATTCCTGGTCATCCTGAATTTAACCCTTAAATGCATGATTTTTTGTATAATTTCTTAATAAATTGAAATATGGGTAATGATGTATAGATTGTGGGAAAAAAAAGAAAAAAATCATAGTAATTAAAAAGTATATATTATTTTGAAACAAAGGTTTGATGCAGATATACATCACAATGCATAACAGCGTCTAAACGCTAATGTACGATTCTGCTCAAACGGCTGGAGTCCGCACGCACCTTACTATACTTAAATGAACTTGAACCTTCTATACAGAAGTTGAGAATGAAGTTAATCGTCGAATCCGACTGTTGAGCAGCATTCGGGAAGCTACGGCACATCTTTTCGTCCAATATTCGGCAGTGTCTCAAGACGAAAGTCTTTGACCAGTGTGTGTTGCCAGTGATGACATATGGTACTGAAACGTGGTCGCTTACTAAGGGCCTCATAAGAAGGCTCAAAGTCACCCAAAGAGCAACGGAGAGCGCTATGGTGGGAGTATCTCTGCGTGATCGCATCAGGAATGAAGTTATCCGCAGCAGAACCAAGGTGACCGATACAGCCCTTCGAATCGCTAAAGTTAAGTGGCAGTGGGCGGGACACTTAGCACGTAGAACCGATGGCCGTTGGAGCGGAAAGGTTCTCGAGTGGCGACCACGTACCGGAAGGCGTAGCGTGGGCAGGCCCCCCATACGGTGGACTGTCATCATGTCAGCCGAAAGATGTCCACTGCTGGACATAAGCCTCCCCCAAAGACTCACCAGGTCATCGGTCCACCGTGTGGAAGCCTGCCCACGCTAAGCCTGACCGGTCCTGCGCCACCCGCATCCAGCGGACACCCGCAACCTTCACCACCTGGTGATGACCTATCGGTCCACCGTGTGGGGGGCCTGCCCACGCTACGCCTTCCGGTACGCGGTCGACACTCGAGAACCTTTCCGCCCCAACGGCCATCGGTTCTACGTACTATGAGCCCCGCCCACTGCCACTTAAGTTTAGCGATTCGGAGAGCTATATCGGTCACTTTGGTTCTGCTGCGGATGGCCTCATTCCTGATGCGATCACGCAGAGAAACTCTCGACATAGCTCTGTCCATTGCTCTTTTATTTTAAAAGAATATTTTTTACATGATTTACTCACCCTTTTCGATAAGAATATTGATGAATACTGAAGAAAATCCATACAATTTTGAAAACCGCAATAATATTGTCATCCTAGTATTGTGATAATAATTTGCTTCAATATTCACGTATTGTTATATGCGTGTATCGTGTTATAATAATCACCGTGTAACAGGCCCCCCTAAATGTTTGACATCTACAATTTAGTCACTTCTGTCTCTTTTGCACTTATGATATCTTATGCAAATGCGAAAGAGATGGATTATCGGATCAGATTATCGCGATCCGTAAACGATATATCTGCTTCTCTGTCGCACTTGAGTATTCGAGCGACAGAGAGGGACATACTTCGTTTTCGGTTCGCGGTAGGCTCTCAGGCAGTGCGTAAACGCTTTTATGGCTTAGGCAGTCCGCCAAGAACGGTTTTGGTCGATCTGCGCGCGGTTTAAAAAAATACGCATGTAGTCTGTGGAACTACGGCTTTCTTTCCTTTCTGTCATTAATGCCCGCGACGGAACGTTTATTCATGTTTCATTTACGCGGGCGGAGCCGCGGGTACGTCTAGTCTATCAATAAAATTTTATAAAAAAGGTAAAAAGTTTGTGGATGCGTTCAGAATCTAACATGTAAATGTCACATTTATTAAAACAAGTAATAAATGTTACTGTTGATACCTGCATATTTAGCCACGGGCCATCAAAATATACGATGTAGATATTCATCAACATCATCATGCATTTAAGGGTTAATAACCGCAATAAGGTTTTTTTATAGTTACATGATATACTATTACCAACCACCACCCAACCCAACTATAAAAGTAATTTCCGGGATCCTATCATAAAAATATCAATATCCAAAACGTTAACATGGGTTTTAACGAACCCGATTTTCGAATTCCGGACAGAATTTTTTTTTGTGTGACGAGTACGAATAATTGTTCCCGACTCTTGGACGGTTTCTATGTAATTTAAGTATTTATCTATCTATATACGAGTAAGTATATCGCCCTCTAGGACCAAACAATATAGTACAAGCTTTGCTTAGTTTGGGACTACGTCGATTTGTGTGTTGTCATCAAATACGTTATTAAAAATCGTTATTGAGTTAAGTATCTTCTTAACATCTGTTTGGTACAAAATTACATATGTAGTCCTTGCAGTAAATAAGTATCAAATAGATTTTTCGAAGCGAAGCGATAAGCCAAACTACGCAGAGGTACGTAGGTCATAACCTACGCTGTCAACACTACTATGGCATATGCTTACCATTAGGAAGGCCGTATGCTTGTTTGCCACCGTCAAAAAATTTAAACTTGACTCCATTTACGGGGTCTCGTTTATATCATACCTCCATACAGCAAATGTCCACTCCCTCCGGAGATGAATTGCGGGATAAAAACTATACCATGTCCTTCCCAGCATCTTAAACTATGTATGTAAGCAGTTCAGCTGTTTAAACGTGATAAGGTGAGAACAGACAGCCAGAGATTGCGTTCGCAATATTAGTATGGAGATTTCAAGAAATATGTGGTAGATACTGCATAAGTGTTTTTAATTAATCCCGTTTATTGATGAGTTTACGCGGACGCGGTCGCGGCCAAAAGCTGACATATATACTCGTATTTAAGTCACACTGTAATAACGATTGGTTTCATTTGTTTGCAGGCACTGCGCACTGCGCGAATATGTACCCACCCGCCGACAACGATCTAAAGGAGCTAAAGGACGCTAGGATCAAGATAGAGCAATACCTCTCAGAGTGGATAGCCATGTGATTCACTACATACTCAGTTGTGTCTCGTGTACACACATAGCTTATAAGCATAAGTCTTAATGTCCATGAAAAAAAAAACGAGTTTATTAGAACGTATAACAGCAGCACTATACTTTATATCAGTGTATTTTCGAGTTTGTAAATCGACAGCATATTTTTCTTTTTAATGTTTTTTCAAGCTAGTATACCATTGTTCTGCTCCGCCCAGTATGTTAGAAATAACAAATACACTTTATTGCACACCAAAATACCTTATATGTTTACAATAAAATGTAGCATACTCTGGTGGTTTATGTTATAATTAAAGTTTATATTATAAATAAAAGTCATTTGAATACCGTACGGTCAAGCCATTTGATTTCTGGGCCGCTTCGTACCTTGTCACAGTGAAAATCAATATGAAAGCTGCTAGAAATCGTATATTATTTTCACTGTGACAAGATACAAAGTGACCCAGAAATCAAATTGGTTGACTGTACATAAATGTTTTTGTTTAGGACTACCCTAACTTGCTTCCAAGTAGCGCGGAATTCAGCGATTTCTCTCTCTAGTATTGTGCAAGTTAGAAAGAGAAGGGTAGATTGTAAATGTGATGTGAAAGTTGTATTAGTTAAAACCCATGTAACATTCATTTTACGTCGCAAATCCTGTTTTAAATAAAACTCAAATAAACATTAACAGTGGAGTTTATTAATACCATAACATTTCATTTGTATAATAATAATACCAAATATTCAAACATAAACTATGGAATATTTCAGAATGTTCAAGAAATAACATTCTGTAACATTCTGTCACGATCACCCAATGATGTTTATAAGAACTAACATTAAAAAGATTTCAGGGGACAAAGGATGACAGTTAATTTCATTTTTAAAACAAATTTATACCTTACGCATACTGTAAAAAGGTTAATTATTATTTATGATTGTTAACCTTTGAAGTGCGGCAAGCAGCTAAGTTGTAGTACGTGACGTGACTAACGTTGGCAACAAGAGGCAGGAATTCCCGATGACTGACGTCGCTTTTGGCGCTCGAAAGGTTAGAAACAAACAATACGCTTGCCGATTTTGCCCAGGATTTGTATATTTTCTACTACCTTCGTTACACCCGGTCAGTAAAATTAGGATACCTAAACTACTATTGCCAAAATACAATAAATGTCGAATATAGTTCTGTAGGTCTAAAGTTTGAAATACTGACCAATAATTGGCTGTTTAATCAGAGTTCGTTCACAACCTGATTATTAGAGGTATAGGAACGTTTTACTTAATCTATGGGTAGGTACTTAATATAATAATTAATCTTACTCTCAGATCATAGAAAGAAAGAGATATGCTATAGCTCGAAGTGGGCGCACATAGCAGACGTGTTGCAAATTATTAATATAAATTATTATTTTATGTTCATACGATCTTCAACTTTAAAACTACAGTGCTAAGTCCGAAACTCAAGTGAATTGGTGCCGGCCTCATACAACGTTTTATAGTATAGGCATGCTTGCATACGCGCAGCCGTGACCGCTCTTCCTCGTCTAGGGTAACAAGGACGGGCTCAATATTTTTTGTCACACTTGCACATCACTGCAGGCGCAACCGGCCGCGGCGCGTAAGTACCTATTGGACAAACATGAATCTAATGCGCTCGCCAACTGGAAGTGGCTGGGGTGTGGAACGAAGTGACTCCGTACCAGAGTTAACAAGCAAATCGGTTTTAGAATCTGCGGACAATTTACATGCAACGTTTAGGAACAAACGCAAGCAAACGGATGATAATGAAGGAATCCAATCGGAATTATCGGAAATGCGTAAACAGATGGGCGAAATTATGACTTACCTTAAAACTGTTAATGACACACAAATTCAAAATTTCGCGAAATTATCACAAGATGTTTCTGGTATGAAGGAGCAAATGAACAGTATCGAAAATATAACAAACAACCTAGTCATAGAACAAAATAAAATAAAAAATGATACAGCGATATTTGTCGACATTAACCGGAACATCGAGGAAAAAATTGAGAAACTAGACACAGAGGTCAATCAACTAAAAAGGGATTGTCAGATCACAACAGTTCCCAGAGAACCTACAAATTATGAAGATATTCTTGGTGAATTTCATGAACGTTGCTCCAGAGCGAAAAATATAATCATATCCGAATTACCTGAACCTAATTCGACTGGCTCTACAGCAAGAAGGCAGCAAGATAAACAGGAAGTCATTGAATTACTAAAAACTTTGTGTCAGGATTGCCCAGAACCACAGCAACTTTTCCGATTAGGAAAATACAAATCGAATACTCACCGTCAAATTAAAGTATGCTTCAAATCGCAGGCCGAAGCTATAAATATATTATAAAATAGAAAAAAAAACTGAACAATGAGAACATCAACATTTTTTGCGACCAGGCACCACATCAACAGGCCAAGTACAAGGCCACGAAAGAAGAACTTACACGGAGAATCAGTAATGGTGAGAAATTTTTAGCTATCAAATATGTCAGAGGGATTCCCAAAATCATCCAGAATTTGCCAAAAAACTCTAACTGATAGCACCTAGAGATGCCCATAACTTAACGACAATAACGACGGACAAAATAACATACCAAGTGGCGAACACCTACAATGATGTAATAACTAGCAAAGACTCTCTAAAATGTCTATATGCGAATACTCGGAGCATAGTAAAACCTGGAAAATTCGATGAACTGAAATGTGCAATAGCAGCTATACAAAACACTGTACATATCGTCGTGTTAACTGAGACTTGGCTAAAATCAGATGCAGAAGCTATGAACTACCAGATACCCGGCTATACACATTATGATAATACAAGGACAAACGAAAGAGGTGGTGGTGTATCCATATTCGCTCACAATCTACTAAAACACAATATGATAGAAGAACAGTGCATAAATGGAAACCATTACCTATGGGTTCATCTTCAAAAGTTTTCTGTTGATATTGGGGTGATATACAGATCAAATCAAGACAGCATCAAAAGCTTCTTCGAAGTATTTTCATCACAGTTGCGTAACCGGAAAAGTAGGATCAAAATTAGCAAATGAAATCCCCAAAAACATTAGCAACGATTTGATTTACACCTGTACCTCAACACCAAACCATACCAAATTATCTAAATTCAAGCCTGCAACTTCCGATGAGGTCTTTAAAATAATAGATAACTTAAAACTTAACACGAGCTGTGGCATAGATGGAATTAACACCAAGACAATTAAATGCGTGAAAAATCTTATACTTGAAGAACTTACTTTGTCTTTAAATAAATGTCTTGATCAGGGTGTTTTTCCTGATAGCTTAAAATTGCCGAAAGTATCTCCAATTTATAACTCGGGGAGCAAATGTGATCCAAGTAACTATCGTCCAATCTCAATCCTTCCCGTCATCTCGAAGATATTCGA
Source organism: Notocelia uddmanniana (assembly GCA_905163555.1). Lineage (NCBI taxonomy): Eukaryota > Metazoa > Arthropoda > Insecta > Lepidoptera > Tortricidae > Notocelia > Notocelia uddmanniana. Next base: position 57,219,523 of record LR991052.1, read on the forward strand.
GAAAATAATATATAGTCGACTTGAATCACATTTAAGCTCATGTAATTTCCTCTATGAAAAACAATACGGTTTCCGACCCAAATCTAATACGCTGTCAGCGACAATGGAACTTGTAACAAGAGTTAAAGTTAACATAGATAGTAAGAAAATAGCATTCGGTATATTCATAGACCTCAAAAATGCATTTGACACAGTCAGTCACAACATACTCTTACAAAAATTAGGTGAATTAGGTATAACCAACGAAGCGTTCGACGTCCTAAAATCGTATCTTACAAATCGCTATCAAATTGTCAAAATTCAAAATTATCAAAGCGAATCAAGAAATATCACCTGCGGTGTTCCACAGGGGTCAATACTGGGACCATTATTGTTTCTTATTTACATTAATAATATAATAATATAAAGGAACTCGACCTGAAGGGCGATATCACACTCTATGCAGACGACTCTAGTCTTTTTAGGGTTCCGTAGTCAACTAGGAACCCTTATAGTTTCGCCATGTCTGTCCGTCCGTCCGCGGATAATCTTAGTGACCGTTAGCACTAGAAAGCTGAAATTTGGTACTAATATGTATATCAATTACGCCGACAAAGTGGTAAAATAAAAAGTGGAAAAAAATATTTTATTAGGGTACCTCCCCTATACGTAAAGTGGGGAGTGATTTTTTTTTTCATTTTAACCCTAACGTGTGATATATTGTTAGATAGGTATTTAAAAATAAATAGGGGTTTACTAAAATCATTTTTTGATAATGTTAATGTTTTCGGAAATAATCGCTCCAGAAGTAAAAAAAAATGTGTCCCCCCCTCTAACTTTTGAACCATAAGTTTTAAAAATATGAAAAAAATCTCAAAAGTAGAACTTTATAAAAACTTTGTAGGAAAATTATTTTGAACTTGCTAGGTTGAATAGTTTTTGAAAAAATTACAAAAATAATTTCTGAACTAAGTTTGTAATTTAACCGTATAAACAGGTGTTTATTGTACCTGTCATTTCTACAAAATCACAATGAAATGACGTGCTTTTTAGGGTTTTGTGTTTCTGTACTTAATATGTCAACTTAATGTGACCGACAGAAAACTACGGAACCCTACACTGAGCGTGGCCCGACACGCTCTTGGCCGGTTTTTTATTTTGGTAACACTATAAACGAGGTTATACAAGATGCACAAAACAATCTTAACTGTTAACATGTGGTTTCAATGTAATCTACTGACCATCAACGTAACGAAAACAAATTATATAATATTTGCAGCAAAAAACAAAATAATACCGGATTTTGATCTTTTAACAATAAATAACGAAGCGATCAAAAGAGTAGATAGCGATAAATATCTAGGATTAATACTCGATAAGAGCTTAAGCTGGAAACCACACATTGGTAAGATAAAATCTAAACTGACATCCTTAACCAGAGCTCTGCGAAACTACGAGTATGCCAACATTCTCCCACCGCAGGTGCGCCTAACTATATATAACTCCCTAATAAAACCGCACATAGACTATCTTATCGAAGTGTGGACATCTGCTGCTAAAACCAATCTGGAATCTCTCCAAATAGCACAGAATAGACTAATCAAAGTACCTAGTTGGTTACTAAGTTATGTTACTGTAATAATCCTTATCTACATAATATATACTAACGAAAGTTAAATAAATTATATATTAAAATGAAGTACATTTGTCAATTTCATTCAAAATGGCCTCCTTGGGCCTGAACACAGGCCTTCAGACGACGAGGCCAGTCATCAATAGCGGCACGCACGGTTGTCATATCTAATTCCGTCACTGTCTTGACTATGGCCCGCTTGAGGGAGTCAAGATTTGTGTGGGGTTTAGCACAGGCTTTCTCCTCAATAACCTGCCATATAGCATAATCCAGGGGGTTGAGGTCCGGGCTGGAGGAGGGCCAGTCTTCGTGGGCAATGAAGTCAATTTTGTTGCTTCGAAACCAGGCTTGAGTTGTTTTTGCCTTATGTGCAGGGGCTGAGTCTTGTTGAAAGACCCAGGGCTGGTTTTGAAATAGAGAGTGGCTTAAAGGCTTCACTATTGGTTCCAGAACGGTTTCCTGGTAAACTTTAGCCCCAGTTTTGACACCTTTTTCACAGAAATGGACCTGTGTTAACCCTGAGTATGACACACCTAACCAAATCATGACATAAGAGAGATGATGGCCTCGTTGCACTCTCGGAACAGCTACACTCGCTTCTTGACTGTTTTTTGCATACACTCTGTCATTCTGGTGGTTACAACATTCTTCAATGGTAAAAATTTTTTCGTCTGTAAATAATATATTTCGGTGGCCATTTTGTGCGTACCGCTTCAGTAGCACGCGACTTCTATTCAGCCTCATAGTCTTCAATCGTCCATTAAGCAAATGACCTTTCCGTCTACGATAAGCGTGTAGTCTAAGGTCTTGATTGATAACTTTTTTAAGGGAGCTTCTCTTCACAGACATCTGAATTGCCAACAACTTTTGCTTCCGAACGGGGTTTCTTGCGATTCTCGCCTTCACTGCCTTTATTAGAGCTGGGGTCCGAACGGTGCGTGGTCTTCCAGACCTCTTGCCAAGGGGCTTGCAATGGGTGGAGCGCGCCGCTTTAATAACCTAACGCTCGAAAACCCTGACTCTAGCTGTCAGTCGCGGGCCGCCACCGTCCGAGCATGTACGTACGTGTCGTTTTGTGATCCGCTGCCGCGCGCCGCCGACTTGATCGCGACTAACCGCGCGTTACTACGTAATTTTTTGTGTGATTTAAAAAACCCACGATGAAACCGATAACCGGCCACACATGCTCTGTGTATATGGTTGTTTGAATACCCGAAGGAACGTTGGTGTATCTTTTTTTCAGTTGCCTATAAATTTTGAACGGTAAGTTTTTTTATTTTAGTTTGGTATATGTAATAATAAGTAGTTATTTAGTGTTGGTTGGTGTTTAAAATTATTGGTTGATGTTTAAAATTATCAAGTTGTAAGTTACAATACAAATAAATACGATACGAACCACCTGGCTACTTGTTAGGTACTTATAGCTTAAACTCACCATTTCCGACGATTTACTTATTAAGTAACTAACTGTAATTTTATTCAAAATGAAACGCGTTATTAATTTTATTTTACTTGATTAGCTACATAATAGTTGTCCTATTTAGGTAGTTGTACTTTATTGTGGCCATAGCATTTGAAACACGGACAAAGTGTAGGTATAAATAGCTGAAAAACATAAGAAGATGACCTGTCCTGTTGTATGCAGTTGTGACGTGTTTGTTGTTGATTTGTATGTCCGACAAAACCGGTTGGTTGATGATTTGAAATGTATTTTTTTATATTTTAGACTACTGGGTTTCGAGATGAGGGGGGGATTGGTAATTTTTTGGCTATTATCTTAAATAATTTCTAAAATAATTATTTTAAAATTACAAAAAATATCTTTAAGATGTACACAATGAGCTCTTTCATTTTAAATGTAACACGATATATGTAGTTTGAAGGTACTTCCCCTACACGTAAAATGAGGATGCATTTTCTTTCTTGCAAAACCCACCATGTCGTTAAAAAACATATGAGATTTATTATTCTTGTGAAGTAACATGTACTTAATTAATATCGGTTCACTGTACTTAAGCGACATCTCGTGAGGTAGAACATTTTTTTGCATCATTGAAGTATTTTTGGCGTGACAACCCTAGGGCTACACGTGCCACGCGTGAATGAATACAAGTTATGCGATAGACAGAGATGCAGAGAGTAGGCACGTTTCTTATGCCTAAACGCCGTTTTTGTTAGGAAGTGAAATTTCTGTACTTGTACTATTCCTTATTCTGTGCTCTTGCGGTCATCAAAGCTCAGGGTACTATTGTACCTATTAATGGTACGATAAACGAATTGTTTGTTGATTTTCAGATTTTGAAGCAACTTCAAAATCACGTTTGGCGGATGCCCGCATTTGTGCAACGTAATTACAGCGACACGATTTTCTTTTAGACCCCAATCCATTATAAATATGACGAGATAAGTGTTGTGTGTGCTATAAAATTATAACTGAAAACCCGCCATTATATGTCATTTTTTATTTTTTAGGTAGTATTTGTTTTAACGCAAGAAAAGAGTTTGCAAATCGAGTAACAGAACTTAGTAACCAACTAGATATTATTCCAATATGACTTTTTAACTCCCACCAAAACACTTTACCATGAAACAAAACTCTTAAATATAACTCAATCCTACGTATATTACAATTGTATTTTAATAAGATAAATAATCAAAATTGAAATCTTAACACAGCTAAAATTTACTAGAAAATACAACGTGCAAAGAATAAAACTACGAAATGCCAATGACTTAATTTTTCGACCGCCGCGAACAAGTTATGGAAAAAGAAGTATACTCTATGAAGGTGCTCAATTATTCAATAAACTTCCCAAAATAATTAGAGAAGCTAAATCAATGCCCATTTTTAAGGCCTTACTTAAAAACACATTTTTAATACATTTTAATTAAAAGTACATAATATGCGCAAAAACCTATTGCTATTACTTTCCTACGCTTACTGTACGCAACATAAAACCCTTTACCTACACGGAATATAAAATACGCAATCGTGTTCCGATAATAATAATATGCCTTTGTAAAAACAATATTAACCTATTTTACGTAATAATAAAAAAAATACATAAGTAAACAATTAAATATGTTATAGTAGTACGCACTCATTACCCATACCAAAAATACTATTGCAGTGTAAAATATTTTTCAGTAATAATCATAATTCACATATCTAAAATAACTGCATGATCTACCTCGTATGATCATTAGTTTTGAGACGAATATTGTTTTAAATAAATCAGTTACAGAAAATATTCCTGTCAAGATTATCATTTTCTTTGAATCACTGCACTGTAGCTGATAAAAGTAAATAGAGTTTATTTAAATTGGCTTTCAATGTTTTTGATTTAAGCCTTTAAATGCGGTGGTGTCTCTTAGGTGCCGGCACGAAACGAAAAACGCCTTTTTCACTGACAAGTTAATGTCTATGGTAGAAAGAAAGTTAACGCAGCGGAACTACAAATTGTACACCAAAATGTCGATAGGTGTTCCAACTACTGCACAGAACGTACTGCAACCTTATCACCCTGCGAGGTTCACGATACGGTCGATTATTACGTACGAGGTAGCCTTTTCCTTAAATTTTTAATACTAGATGCTCAAACTATGCCTTAAAATTATCCATTTACCAGATAGACTATTGGAATCACTTAGTTCAGTGACCGTTAGTCAATTTATTTTAAATATTTCATGGCAACCTCATTCGTAGTCGACCTGTAGACTTTTTAAAATTTTAATGTGTTATTCAGTTATGCAAATAAATATGTTTAAAAAGAAAATGTAATGAAAACCATTCGTAATAACGTCGATAAATTATCGATAATATTGCATGCATACAGATACTGCCACTGCTTTATCCCGCGCACTCGAAGCTGCGTAAGGTGCTTGCGCTGGCAGGTCGGAGCTTTTAGGGTGAATTGAGGAACTTTAAAAATAATAAATATTTTTAAAAGAAATACTAATCTAAATTAGCACTTAGCAGTGATGTTATTCCCCGTATTTTGTATTTTTGTTTAGTTTATCGATATTTACAAATAAACACGCTACAGACCGTTATTTCGATAAAAATCCGGCGCCATAGCGTGAACAACGATCGCCGCTCAAATGAGTCAGCGCTAAGAGCGGTGCGCGCCAATACGAGTATGGTTTACTGACCTTATCGAGGCGACACGCGCCACGCCCCCGTGCCATATCTCCTTCTTTCTATGATCTGAGATCTTACTTATACAGAACTTGGTCACGAATCTCATTATTATAACCTAAAATTAATATAAATTTCATTAAATACAAACATGCTCGTGGATCGTATGCATAAATACAATCGTGTATATACGACGCTTATTAATAAAATAAGAATGTAAACAAAAAGAAAAAGTATAAAAGAATGAAAAGAATCGCCAATTTTCGATTACGATGCCTTGCAACAAAATGGCGAACCCTAAGTTACTTCGGGCGGCTTGAGAACTTCTAACAGTCTGCCCACTCACTTGACAAAGGGGGGTCGAAGTTGCACCACGTCCGTAGGGAGTACCCACAATTACCCCACACGTGAGCCTTGGCTGGGCGGTGCTAAAAGTGCAACAAACTGGCAACCGTACTGTCTTCTCGGAGATCTCAAAATGATTGCCATACGACAAATAAATATAGCACATTAACACCGGGCGGCGATCACAAGCCGATTGAACATACTTACTTGTGCTTACTTTTGTACCGTCATCATCACTTTCATCTGTGCTAATTAGCAGTAAAAAATATCTGGACTGGGTTTTATTTACATAAAACAAATAGGATCCTACAAATTACGTGGAAAAAGAATTAAATGCAATAAACATGCGATTTCATGAGCATAAAATCCTGTAGGTACGTACAATTGTCTAATGAGTAATACCATGAATATTGTACATACTATACAGGATGTTTTAATTGACTTCAGTTAATTGCGAGGGCACATTCCTGAGATGAAATAAAGTAATCTTCTCTAAGACACTATCCTAATTCGTACCATTCCAAAGATATTCAAGAATTCATTTTCGTTAATAACACCCCTAGTATAGTATAAAAGATCCTAAAAAACAATGTTGATTTTTAAATCCTGTAATGGCATAAAGTTCTAATTTTCTAAGTGGCCAACTACATGAGCAAAGGTTCAGTGCTAGTTTTAATATCGCATTAATTATACACCTTCTTACACGAAACTTTTCTATAATAACACATTTGCTTGACATATCGTTCAAAACTTAAGTATGTCAAGGTGACAAATCTGAGGCGCTACCGCGCACCGAAAATAAAGAATCTCTTCTCCGTCGGCCGAATACGCTACTGCGACAGAGAGGCAGATATTTCGTTTACGATTCACGGTAGCGTCCCTGTTTAATGAAAATGAATAAAAAACTGTTTCCTTGATTTTTTTAAAACTTAATATGCTACGTAATTTCTATGAGTAAGTATATACGGCTATATGCCTGGAGGAACGGAAATCAATAAAAACACTATGTATTAGTACAGTCGCCACGCCATCACATACATCGGAACGGATGCTCGCAAATCTGAACGCGACTCTATTATCAAGGCGCTAGAGATATGTTCAGAAAGGGTCTAGCAGGCTAAGCTAACAAGAGTGGCCCCTGCAAGGGATTTGGTTGTAATTTGAGGTGCAGTAGTGGTAGGATCTAAGAATACTGTATGCGTAATATCAGCCTTCGATCTTCTTTTCCAACCAACCATATCAGGCCTAGGACGTCCACTGCTGGACATAGGCCTCCCCCAATTTCATGGGGGGTAAATGCCATAATCGCCACGCTTGGCATGCGGGTTGGCGATCGCAGTATCTCCACCGCACTCTAGGAATGCTGCTGCCCATTCCCCGGTGGTCTTGGTCGTAGTGTAAGGACATACCCGGGTCCGTTTTTATATTAATTATTTCATATTGAACGAAAGAGGATGTTATACCTACCACAGACTGATTTGCCACTACTACTCTATTGATATGATATGATATAGTAAACATACGTTCGTAAATGTTTTTTTTTGACAATACGCACCATGTTTTTTCAAAATGTTTTTAAATGTTTACGTAGTTGACAATTGTGGCTTATTAAGTATTTTTTTTGATAGTTGTGCCTCCGCGAGAAGTGGCAAAAAAATGAAGCGAAAGAAAAACTTATATTTTTTTCATCCTAGTTCAAGGATATGACGGTCTGTAAAAATATGCATTATGAACCCCATTTCATGCTCCTTATTTCTGAATTGATTTGGTTACTCTCGCTTGCTTGGTTTAGCTAAAATAACAGTTTAAAAATTACCTGACATTTTCGCGAATAAGTCTGAAACAAAATAAGATCGAAGGCTTATATTACGCATACAGTGTTCTTAGGTCCTGCCACTACTGCACCTCAAATTACAAACCAAATCCCTTGCGGGGGCCACTCTTGTTAGCTTAGCCTGCTAGACCCTTTATGAACATCCCGAAATGTATGAAGATGTAGCACGTACGTTTACCAGAAAACCTTTGTACCTTAGTCATAAAATAGTGCGTTTTTTGAGCTTCGATAGCAAATTCCCCTTAAGCTTGTAGCCTGCATCTCGGGAGTAGGTTGTGAGAGCTGGCTCAATTGGTCAAGACCGCAGCCTAGCTGGGGATCTGAGCCCCGATATCTCCCGTTCTTCTTCAGGCAACGTCGTCTCCAGACGACGCCCCCCTAACATTATCTCCATGGTCCTGAAAGTATGATGAATGGAAATTAAAACTTGCTATAAAATAGAGAGGTGTTTGTATGTTATTTTGTGTGTGTGTGTTACTACAAGATAGGTTATTAACTGATGTTTCAATAAGTTTTTAGGGTTCCGTAACCAAAATTACGCAAAACCGGAATCGAGGAGGCGTATGATGTGATGGTTGCAATTTTATCACTTATCGTTGTGGATAAGACATTCGTCACGTTATGACATGTATGTGAGTGCGAGAGTGACGGGCATCGTTACTCAAAACTGGGCACTGCACTCCATACATGTATAAGTGATATTTTTTTTTCTTTTCAATATATGTTTCATTTTCCTCCAAGAATACTGCTTGATGTCTTCAAACCACGTTATTACTTCACTCGTATCTTCGTTTGATGTGTTAAATTGAAAGTTGGGGTGGTGATTGTAGGCATCATATGCGAAGTTACGAGTTTCAACGGTACCGTATTTGTATTATACTTACAGTGCAAATAGAAAAACAATGGCCTGCGTGCAGATGGTGAGGTAAAATATGGCGTTTAGGAAGTTGGTTCCGAGCGTGGCGTTGTACACTTGCGAGTAAATGATGGAGGCAAACATCGCCACCGCGTTCTCCATTACCGACAGGAACGCGTAGGCCACTCCTGAAAGGAAGTCATGTTTGAAAATCGGCTATAGTTAAAACTATTTTAAACGGCCGAAATAAAAAAAAAATATTATACAGATTTTGAATCTTCCAGTTTAGCCCTTAAAATAAACTAGCTTTTTGAACTGGGCACTTTGATAAGACTCGGACATATGAAATAATTTTAAGTATACTATAAGATTACAAGGTATAACAATTAAACAATGTTGACGTGCGTGTCATTCGGATTCCGAATTTGTCATACTCATACATTAACGTTAACGTAGACATTAACGTTTGCTTAACTCCACGTTAACTCTTAAAGCCGTTTTGCATTCACCCGTGGTGATATAATTAATTATTTCGTATGAAAATGAAAAAAAAACCTAAAATTTGAAAATTATATATGCTACGTTGGCTATACACAGCTAAATGCTTGAAGTAACGGAAATCAATAAAATCACCCTTTCAGCCGTCTATGTCTCACCTCTTTCAGCCGTCGGCAGTATTTTCGAAGTCATGGATCTGACGAGCGGTGCGACGCACGGACCGAGCGCGGCCACCGCGGCGCCCACGTACATTGTCCTAAACGCAGTCGCTTGCGCGTACAGCAAGTGACCCATCATGTGGGATGTCGCTCCTAGCATCACTATAACCTGTGTAACAGATATAGTCATAGACATAGAAATATTATATTCAACATCACAAGGCATGTGTTAATAAAAAAAGTTACATGTTGTATCTTAAGATTAGCCTGAGGGTGGTATTCCACTCGTCCAATATCTTTGTCCAATTTCTTTGTCAAATCTTTGATCAAAGTTCTTTGATGTAGGTTGTAGGCCCATTCCACTCATCCAATATCTTTGTCCAAGTTTTATTTTTTTTCATGCGTAGCCATATTTATTTAACTGTCATCGGAATCTTTGATCAAATGTCGGGGTCCCATCCAAGTTTGATGAAATCATCCAATTTCTTTGATCAAAGATATTGGACGAGTTTAATATGGGGTGGTATACTACTCATCCAATATCTTTGTCCAATTTCTTTGTCAAATCATTGATCAAAGTTCTTTGACCGAGGCCCATTCCACTCATCCAATATCTTTGTTCAAGTTTTTTTTTCATGCGTAGCCATATTGCTTTAACTGTCATCGGAATCTTTGATCAAATGTCGGGGTCCCATCCAAGTTGGATGAGATTATCCAATATCTTTGATCAAATGTATATTGGATGAGTGGAATACCTCCCTTAACATATTAATTTAAAATAAACATGTTGTTCTGCTTGTGATGTTAAAAAGGCAAGCTCAGCATAATGTTGCAGCAACTTCAGCTTCACAACAACGCTGGTTTTCAGGCAGACCCTGACAACTACAATAATCATAAATCCATTGCTCGCTGTTGGTCGGGAACGAAGTGTTTCGTGTTATTAAAATACATAGAATGTATAGTGTAAATGTTATGATATGTTATATTATTCGTAACACTTAAGTAAGGCCACAGGGGACGCCACAGGGGACCCAAGAGCTGTCAGCTTTTTTCGCTCAACGCATTTGCATTGAGTTTCAGCGAGGAAATGCTGCCAGCATTTTAAGCACCATGCCTAAGGGGGCCCAATTATTTAAAATATATTTTAAGCTTAGATATACTTATATTTGTGTATAATTCATAATCTGTTAATATTTTTTAATATTATAAATAGATCTTCTAGCTTGGCATGAAAAGTTGTTTTTTGAACTGAATACTTTGATATGACCCGACCAAGTTAAATAATTTTGACTATACCATACATTCTCGTCCCGCTTGCGTCGCACACGATGTGGCCCAAGGTCGTCCATTTAAAACTAATGTTCAGCCTGCAATTGCCGCGATCCGAGCCTCGACAATAATGTACTATTAGATCAACCTTCGCTCCCAATAGATATACAGGTGTTTGGTTGCTAGGTGTAGTGCGTTCAGTAGTGAGATCTTGGAGTCCTCCGCATTAGAGCGCAGATGGCGGTCACCGTGGATTTTTTAGTGGATAGAAATAGCCCAGTCATTCCCCGATGGCTGGGAACGTGGATCGCAGGTATTCTCCAAGAAAAAAAGGTGCAAAGTTGAAGGTAATTTTAGATATTTTAGACACAACTTGCTTTGGTACAAACTCTTTTAGTTTCCAAGATATACGCAATTTTATTATGAAAATTGTACTTTTGCCATACTCCATACATTCGAAAAATGTAATGATGGTTTTTTCTGGGTTATCGTAATTATTCAGTAGATGTAGGTACTAAGGAAGTTTATGAAATCAATTGAATTGGGACTAACGACTTTAATTACGACAAACCAGAAATAAAATCATATCATATTCCGAGTGTATGGTAGTGTGGAAAACATACAATTTTCAAAATAATATGGCACATATCTTGGAAACTAGAAGACTGTACAAAGCAAGTTGTGTCTAAAATATCTAAAATGACCTCCTCTATCAACCCTGAAAGTCTTTGGCACCTAGAACGAAACACCCTGTATAGCCCAAGGCAGTATCTCAACTAGTCTCTTAAGACCTTTTTGGACCTGCGCTCCGTTGCAGCAAAAGGGTTGCCTCTCTCAATGCTTGTAAATTTAAATAAGATTTTATACATACTAAACATTGATTATGACCTACACGTCCGAATTTCTCATATGAAAGTCGGTTCCGATGGTCTGATCAGGGGTCCGATTGTCTCCATATCACTGTCACACTCACTATCACACCCCGCCCTCATTATTCAAACCTCACCTGTCCTCGCCTCACAAGAGTCTGTTTTTGAATAAGAGGGCTGCACTGCATATTTTAGCAGGGAGATACACGCCCGATATCGCCTTCCAACTTTGTCAATACCATATCTAATTGTGCGTGAAAGCTGCGGGATAGCGACTTGATCGTGGCTCTGCCGACGTAGCATAGCAATGTGGCTAAAATACTGGAGCATACGGTGAAGGCAGACAGACGACAGACATTATTGATATTAATAGATAGCTTTTCAGTGATGCACACATTCTCAAAGAAATTCAAAAGTGTATGTTAAGTTCCCAACAAGCACTGGGCGACAACAAGCATGGGTATTACGGCCCGTTCTCTCTTATCTGATGCCCAGCAATGGGGAGGCCTGTGCCCAGCAATGGGATGTATATGATGTATATTAGGCTGATGATGATGATTAATAATGATACTGACCGTGTCTTTCCAGCCGAAGACTTTAGTCATCAATGGAATGCCAACGAACATCGTGAGTACGTATGCTGTACTTTGGTACGTCCTGAAGTTGCTGTAGGCGGTGGAATCCCATTTGAACACGTTTTGTACGTACAGATACATGAAAGGCCGCTCATCTGTAAAAAAACAGTTTCTGTCAGAATTTCATTTTTGTTACAGGCTTTTATTGCCGACTATACTTTGCCACAATCATCAACTACTTTTTCAGACGGTTCGAATGTTTCCAAACATGATGGGTTTATCTTGTGTAGTCTAGGAGTAGTTATGGCCACCTTCTGTGTCCATCATCAGATCAGCTCCGTCTTTTCAAACAAGACAAAAAATAAGCAAATGAAATGTTATTCATATATCTCAAATAATACCGAAGCCACAATCGTTAATGTTGCTACTTAAGTATAGTGAGAGAAATCGCTAGGGACCAGTGACGTCATTAACCTTTAGCAGCATAGTAAATGACGATCGTTCCTTGTAAATGTGCGTTATGGGGAAATTAAAACTGACGATTCATAACTATGTAATTATGTATTATTTTCTGTTACTTTTTTACCATTTGATTATAATATTAATCTTGTTTTGAGATAATTCGAACTTATTGATTTTCTTATTTGGTGTCAATATATCTATTATCTGCAGGCGACTTACATATGGTATGGTAGCTAGTGCCAAACATACTCCGACCACTGTCAGTAAATTCGATCGTGACTCGGCAGATTTTTTAATAGCACGTATGATGCAACAGTTCCCCGGTCTAAATATATGAAAGCAATATATACACTGAGTACATCTCGTTATCACTATCGTCAAATACGTCTTAAGGTCACAATCATGTCACAATCTTATATTATCGATAAGTTAGCCTCATTGAGACTGGTTTTACTAAATCGAATAGGGTGAACATTAAAGTTCAAAGTAATTAAAGTGTAGACTGGCCATGAACAAATATAACACACTAGCTGTTGCCCGCGACTTCGTCCGCGTCTTCGCTCCTATTGGTCACAGCGTGATGTAATATAGCCTAAAGCCTTCCTCGATAAATGGACCATCCAACACAAAATTATTTTTCAATTTCAACCAGTAGTTCCTGAGATTAGCGCGTTCAAACAAACAAACAAACTCTTCAGTTTTGTAATAATAGTATAGATAACGTTGCAGCATTTATATGTATTTTATGATTTATATTTATACCAGCAATAATTCTCACCATATATTTTATTAATTAGATTATAACGAAAGGTAATTAAAATGCTTAGTAAGTTGAAACACTTTATACCCAAATAAACCCGGCTGGAATTAACTACAGAAAATACCGAAATCGCCATACGCGTGCCCATCAATTTGAGTAGTTCCCTCGATTCCTCCTGGAGCCCATCATCAGACCTTCACCAAATTTATATGGGACCGACTTGAAGTACCTGCTTTGAAACAAAAAAGAATTATTATAATCGGCCAACGTGGTCAAGAGTTATTGGGGAACATACATATGAACATAATAATAAACAACATACATACAGACGAACTGAGAACCTCCTTCCTTCTATTGAAGTCGGTTATAAATACAGACATTACATAAATGAACTATTTTGAATGTGATAGTAGTGATTCAACTTTTGCTGGGGCAATATGAGATTGTAGATAAGATATCTATGAATAGGAAACTCCTGTGAAATGTGAATGTCAGATGTAGTACGCAATTGCGTTATCCGACTGTAGTTAAAGTTGTCATTCATTTCATATTTAAAACCATAAATTCATAGAGAATAAATATGAATGGCTTTGATCATTCGATTCAGGTTCATTGTAACTTTAAATCATCAGTACCATTTATAATGGCTTCGTTATAGTCGCTCATCTATCTAGATCGAAATATCTTAGCGCCACTCATGAAACACTAGTTTTCGTTCACCACCCGTGGTCTTCTTCATCATCTCCTACGTACCAAATGCTGCTTTCAAAATTCAAATGCTTGGTTTGTTACCGAAATACTGAAATCGCTACATGTCCCCATTGAAGTTACGAGGAGTTCCCCCAATTCCCCATGGATTCCATCATCAGCACTGGACCTTGGTAACAACGGGACCAAACATATGCTTTCAAACAACGAATTATCAGAATCGGTTCATAAGTGACGAAGTAATCGCGTAACAAACATTCAAAAAAACGTACAATATTGAGAACCTCCTCTTTTTTGGAGCAATAGCACCATAAGAGTGATACTGTCAAACCGAAGTAAAACGAAGTGCTGATTACCTCTCTGGAAAGTATACAGCGCCATCGATATAAGTAAGAACCACAAAAACAATGTACGATGACTGGTCCTCTTTTTAACTAAAGTGAGCATCGTCTGCTTCACATTCTTTATGTCGAAGAAGTCGACGATAGGGTTCGTGACGCCGGCCTGCCGCAGAGACAGTTGTTCGGGTCGGGTCTGCCATTTGAGGAAGAGAAGACAGTGCATGGTAGCCAGCAACATCATACTGGAGTTGATCAGGAACATTATTGTGAACGACCGGTCCACAACGTACACGTATAAAAGGTTACCTGAAAAACAAATGGGCATGATTGAATAATCATCACTTGTTTTTTAAATGGTTGGTTGTTGGGCCTCTTTTTACCCGACTGCGCGACGCAAAGGAGGGTAATGTGTTTGTGGCGTCACTCGTGTCATCCGTCAAATCTGACATGTACTGCACCGCGCTATCGAAGTTTCTTAAATCAGTTGCATATATATAACTTCTAACCAACTCTCAATGGACTTCGGTCCCTGAGAGATCTCTCTATCGTCGTTTCTTCTTGTGACTCCTATCTATTGTATATTATGTATATAGTTTGTAGAAAACCCTTTCCTGTATATATTCCTCCTTGTACATTATCCTACCTAGGAGCAGCACATCTCATATCTACATTGGTGACCTCCGACAATGGACATAAGCGCAACTCTGAAGAATATAGAATATGACGCCCCGCAGCTAACCTCCTTTCCTCTCCCTCTTTCTCTCCTCACCCTGGCTCTGAGCACACGCTCGCCACACTGACTCTGAGCACTCTCTTCCTACGTCGTCGCGACTCCTCCGTCTCAAAGGGGGGCTGATGTAGCGTCACTCGTGTCATCCGTCAAATCTGACATGTTCTGCAACGCGCTATCGTAGTTTCTTAAATCAGTTGCATATATATAACTTCTAACCAACTCTCAATGGACTTCGGTCCCTGAGAGATCTTTCTATTGTCGTTTCTTCTTGTGACTCCTACCTATTGTATATTATGTATATAGTTTGTAGATAACCCTTTCCTGTATATATTCCTCCTTGTACATTATCCTAGCAGCACATCTCATATCTACATGTTTAACAGTTTATGTATGTATGTTTGTTCCTTAAAGACACTCTAGAGACCAAACGCTTCGACCGATTTTGATGATTCTTACGTCAATCGATTCGTTTTAATTGCCCAAATGTCACTAAAGATATTTTTTACGCAGTCGGGTTTTATTAATTTTGGTTGTTTATCCTAGTGGTCGTTCTTAATTAACAGACCAGGACTCTGGGAACCCTCGGTTAGTCGCTAGTAAATACGTACCCTATTTAAAAAAATCTTACTGACAATGACAACTATCATATATCAATCCAAGGTCAGTAGCCAGAAAGCATTGAAACTCTGGACCTGAGCTCTACGCGAGTATTTTTGACTTATCTTATAATAGTAACTGTGAGTCGAAACAAACAAAGGAAATCAAATAATTTTATAAAAACAGAAAAAAGGAGATGTATTGAAGATTAAATTTTGGTAGCTTTTGGCACAATTCATGATGGCAAAACCGTGTCCCTCACTGATTATCATACAAACAGAATAATTGTCTCTTTGTAGCCACTGAAACGAATGCTTTGTAAACAGTGACATGGTCAGTTCAAGTAATTCAAATAGTGTAAAATGTAAGCAGAAATACGAAAACAATTGCGGTTGTTTCATAATATGTATACGGTCGCAGAAATCGCAGGTCACAACACAACGGTCGAATCCGATAACATTAAATTATACTCGCCACAGCTGTTCACAATAAAAGTGTCGATATAGCGATCGCGTGTAAATAGGTTATCGTTGTCTAATGCGAAGCAAACTTAATTGCATAATAGAAATAATTTAATAAGCGCAGAATATCTCCAATTTGGTCGGAGCACGTTCGCCGAGGTCTTCCCCTTCCAACTTTTCCTACATACTCGTTTTGTCAATCTTCTTCCATCCATCCTGTCTACATGTCCAAACCATCTTAACATACCTTTGTCAATTTTTGTCATTGTGCCTTCATTCACTCCACACCTCCGTCTTATAATGGTCTTTCTCAGTCTATCTCTCAAAGATACAACACACATACTTCTCAGCGCATTCATTTTCGAAAGCTATATTTGTGAAATTAGGATTTAACTTGTTATTGAAGTGGGAATCAAACAGGGTATGTTAGACAAATGTATATACATGTAGGAAACCAATATAGTTCGTACATAAGGGGTAAATTGCAAATCTAATCAAATCATAGTTAAGGACTTAATTATGCCTACATTTTAATTGGTTCCTTTGTGTTACGAAAGTTACCCATATAAATCGTTTGACTAATTTTCGTTAATACTAAGGAAAATAAAAGTCCATAACTACGTTTTTTTTTAAAGCCATTTTCACCAGTTAATACATTTTTACTCTGGGGTACAAACAACATGCGGCAAATCCAACAAACATATTAAATTTAGAAACAATAACAAAAAAATAAGAATACAAAATAGAAAAGCGAATCACAATATAATGTTCTGTCATTTTTCAGTTTAAATATTTAACAAGCATTCAGTACATTTACTCAAAGGATTGAACAATAGCCTTATGGTCCAACCACACCGGTACTCAAAATACGGTGACAGTTACAGTAGGGACTCGCAGTGACGAGAGGGAGATATTTGTCACGTCACTGCGTTTACAGTGAGTCAGTGCGTTTTAAGCAGCGGTATGGCAGGACCTTTATTGTGTAATCGAGTAGTGTCCAGTTACTTGACAACACGCGTCAGGTGGCCTATACTCTGACATTCGAAATCCGAACTTCGAATTTGGATTTCGAATTTCGGAGTAAACCCCCAGTAACGAGGCCTAACTTATTAAATAGCGTTTCGCCAATAAAAACTTATTATATAAGATAAGCATATTTTGCTCTTCATTATAAGGACCACAAGTACTGATTATAAGAATGCGTGAAAGTTGCTACTCGTAAGTGGTCACATAAAACTGTTTGTTAATTTAATAGCGCCATTCCAAAAGGTTTTTTTTTTTTATTAAAATGGGATTGCTCTTGGCCATCAGATTCGTTTTGTTTATTTAAAACTAATGTTAATTTATTTAGTTATAAATAAATTAATATTGGGGGACACAACTAAGCAAAGCTTGTACTATGGGTACTAGACGAAGATATAAATACTTAATACACTACCGTCAGAAAGTTTAAGACCAAATACAATTTTTTTTAGTTTCATTTTCATAAATTATTTATTACGCAAACCAAACAAGGCAAAAAGATTGCAATGGGCTATTTCTCACAAGGATTGGACTTTTGCAAACTGGTTGAGAGTACTACGGACAGATGAATCAAAATTAAGAGGATAATCAGTCAATGTTGATTATTTGCATATTTTGTATTTGGTCTTAATCTTAAACTTTCTGACGGTAGTGTATATATAAATACAGACTTAAATACAAATACTTATATAAGTCAAACTTACCAATATAGACTCCGAGAGGCATGGTGCTTAAGTACACAGCGTCTAAGATACCAACTCTGAGGGTTCTGTTATCAGGGGACGTTACATCAGCTATGTATGAGAAGGCGCCGGCGAATATGGCCAAATCCGCACCAGTCAAGGCACTGGGAAATGTAGCGGTGTATATCACATATTTTAATGGCCAGGCTGAAAATGTGATTAGCATTATTGAGACGTGTTTACAGCCGACGTTATTCCGTGACTTCGAATTACTTATCAAAAAGTTTATTCCCACGTTTTAGATGACAGGACTAGTACCGATTTTAGACTGATCGATTATTATCAAATAATTTAATTTAATTACCACATATGCACATGTATATTTTTTGACTTTCCCATCCTTACATGCTTTAGATATGATGATCAGGACGGACAAACTTAATCCCAATAAAATCTTTTTTCAATTGGATGTAACTGTACTTGAATAACGCTAGGGTAATAATTTGACGATGATGATGATGATCAGGACGGAGAAAAACGCAACGGAGACGCACGACAATGTACGAATGGGAATTTACAGACCCGAGAATCTGGAGGTGGAAATGATATAATGCTAATCTGTTTAGTTGAGGATTTACAAGGGCACATTTTTTTGGATTTCCATGCAAGGGAATTAGGGTTGTAATAACAAGCGTGGTACTTACGTTGCATAGTATTAACAGTTGCCATTATAGAAAAATACAGTTTTCCTAAGAGACCGGCCACCAAAATGGACTTTCTTCCTCTCTTGTCACTATAGGCGCCTAAGAAAAAGGCCAGGCATAGTGGCACAATGTGCGAGGCCACCCCGTTCCACTGGTGGAAAGTCGACACTGTCACCTGCAATTATTCTGAAATCATTACTAGTGTCATAAAAGGGTGTCTAAAGGGCAATTCCACAGTAGCCCATATTATTTACGTTTTATTTAACATGCGTTAATATCTTATTTAATAATAGATAATAAGAATTAAATTGTTGAGTTAGCACTGAACATTCAAATATCATTCTGAAATAAGGAAAATATAGATATTCGTTATCCGTGCGAAAAGTACGTTTGGTTGTGATCAAATGTTAATTAAATATTATAATTGGTAACTCATGTTATATTCAGCGACGTAAAGTACTAGCTTACTAGCTTGTATACGTAACAGTAGTAACATGACATGGGTTACTGTGGAATCACCCTAAAAATTAAATCTCAAAAGAGTACCTTCGCTAACAATGGCGTACAGTTAAAGAGATTTGGACATGCTAAGCTGAACTAACATGAACTTCCTGTTAAGTCGCGACGCGCACGACCCATCGACACCTGTCTTATTCTGTTCTGCACTATGCAAATTAGAAAGAGTATATAATTTTATAGTTTCGCATCGCGTCATGGCCTCATGGCACCGAGAAATTGAACCGTGATTTCTGCACGCATCCCCAATCGGGATCAGAACGCGTTTTATGACCAAGTGAAACGAAATTATCCTCTAAAGGTCGCATTTCTCAACCGATTAACGGGAAGTTTTGTGAGCAGGTTTGGTATTTTAATTATATTATACAATATACAACTTATTTTGAGTCTGTTTTTGGAAATACTGGGTTTTTTTTTCGCGATGTTACACAAAGAGCCGCTAGGGATTAATGATTATACAGGATGTTTTTAGGGTTCCGTAGCCAAATGGCAAAAAACGGAACCTTTATAAATTCGTCATGTCTGTCTGTCCTTCCGTATATCACAGCCTATTTACTCGGAGAATATGACTACTACAATTATGAAATTTGGTACGAAGGTGTATGTTATGAACCGCTATAGAAATATGATGTGAAATTACGAAAAAAATATTAAACTGGGTTGGGCACCCCATTCATGTAACAGGAGGGTCAATTTTTTTTTCAATGATCTGCGTGTGGGAATAGGCCTTCAAAAATGACATAGAGATTTCTAAAAAACTTTTCCGTTTAAGTGAACTGTGTGTGTGAGATATTAGCTGTCAAAGGCGTAAAAAGTGTGTGTTTTTTCATGGCGAACCATTGAAGAAACTATGGAAGTGAGAAACATTACCTGTACTTCTTCATTAATTTGACTGTAACTCGTTATGTTGTAACAGATCTCTTCGCTGTACCCGTGGTCGACGGTACACGCTCGGAACACGTAGAACGTTTGTTCCACGACATTGGTGATCATGTACGCCATCATATACAGGAACATAGTCGGCTCGACCGTCACGTACTTGTACCATGGTGTTTTTCTTTGCTGTGGCAATGGAAATTCAAAAGATAACACAGAGGTATCCATGGCTCCGTATATAACTGCATACAACGTTAAGAATGTTATTTTAATTATAAATATGGGTTAGAATGGAACAATGGCGTAAAAAAACCAATTAGGTAAACTCCTATTATGTGGAAGTATCGCACGAGATTTTGTTCACTTTTAGGATTTCGTAGTAAACAAAAATCCCTTGTAGTTTCGCCATGCCCGTCCGTCTGTCTGTCTGTCCACGACTTAGCTCAGTAACCGTTACTACTAGGAAAACTATCACAGCTAAATAAGCAGGCAACAGCTGATCTTCAAGTTCTGTCAAATATATAGTAAATATCATTTTCCACTGTCCAGCTACGGAACCCTACCTTGCGCGTGGCCCAATACGCTCTTGGCCGCTTTTTTGTGTATGTACACCGATTACTCGCAGAATTTTAGAGCGATGAAAATTATTTTCTGTTTAAAAGGGTATGATTTCTAGTTGGTGGCATTGTCCAAGTCAGTATCTGATGTCGGAAACATGGAGAAATTCAGGGAAGTCCCTAATTTTTTTTGGCACACTCTTAGCGATTTCAGTATTCTTCAAAGTATTTTTTACCGACTTCAATAGAAGGAAGGAGGTACTCAGTTCGTTAGCATGTTTGCTTGTTTTTATTATGTATGTATGTATCCCGATAACTCTTGACCATGTTGGCCGATTTTGATAATTCTTCTTTTGTTTCAAAGCAGGTATCCCGACATTGGTCCCATATAAATTCGGTGAAGTTCGGATGATGGGATCTAGGAGGAATCGAGGGAACTCCTCGGAATTTGATAGGCACGCATTTGCCGATTTCGGTATTTTCTGTAGGTAACCAAGCATTGGCTCACGGAAACTACAAATTGTGACATAGCAAGTACAAAATTGGAGTCGTTTTTTTGGTATAAATTATTATTATGTTTATATTAAATATTGTATTTCACGATGGGTATCGCCAAAAAAATGCCTCTCCACTTTGCGTGTGAACCCTAGTTTTTTTAATTTTATTTTACCGTTTTGTCGGTGTGATTGATATTGCATACCCATACCAAATTACAGCCTTCTAAACTATAAGGGTTGTTTGTTTTCTACAGAACCCTAAAAAGATCCCGACGAATATAGAACAACCTTCTTTCATCGCAATCTATTCGCAAATCAGCGAATAAAAACAAACTAACCAATAACAACAAATTCTAAGCAAGTACCTCGACTACTACAATCCACCTCGTGATTACGTTAGCTGCGTTTCACATAATATTCAAATAATTATATTATATCATACACACTACAAAATTATTGACATACTTGTGATAACAAATAAAATACTTACCCATCTCTGTCTCACAGATATGAGGTATTTACTTGAAATGATGCTGGATTTTATGGAAGATATTATCTAACTTAAAGAATTTGTGTCATCATGTCTCATTTGAATCATATTTATTCTGAATGTAAGTTATGAATGATATTATTTATTTGAAAGCCTGGAATGTTTCACTGCTGGGCAAAGTCCTCTCTCTTGCTCTTCCACATTTTACACTAGCTTTTGCCTGTGACTCCGTCCGTGTGCAACACGTTATATTAGAGAAATAATTACTATTTTATTGTATTGTTGTAGGCGCAGGCTTAAATATCGCTCACCCATACAAACTTCTACCCCCCCCCCCCCCCCCCCCTTTCACCCTCTAAGGAATGATTTCCGGAATAAAAACTATCCTATGTCCATTCCCGGGACTCAAGCTATCTCTACACCACATCTTAATCAGATCTCATCTATAATATTAGTATGGATTAACTGACCTTTCAACCCAAAACATTGGAGGGTGGGACCAAGACTAGACCTTTTTGGTATTAGACCAGTTTTCTCATCATGTATTTGTTCACCAAAAAATATACATACATATTTTATTGTAAAACCACATGTCACATGCCTTATCACTTGGCTTCCCTATTTTATTCGACATACAGAGTGTCTATGAGCTGAAACTTTTTAATCCCTGCATCTATGTTGTTCCATTCACAATGACTGTCTGTAGTAGTACAACATACATACTTTATAATAATTATAACTCATACACAACACCTTTTTCTACAGAGGATCATAAATAAATCTAACTTGAAAGAAACATAACAGTCACTTATTTTTGGTTATTATGGTGTCTATCTACATACTTAAAAAGGTTGAAAAATAATTGGTCTTGAGATTTGAAATATATGTTTAATCATATTACTTATTTATTTCTTTTGATTTCAGCTAGCAATACAATGTTATAACATGCATATCAACAGCATTTTAATAAAGCTAAAGACTTAATTAGTATTAACAATGAATGATCAAGAGATATAATTTTATGATAATTTTTTTAGAACTAAAACAGTTCCATTTGTGGAGTATCAATCGTCTGAAGCCAAATTGCTACATCATTGTTTCCCATTGATGTTAAAATACATACAGTAGCCATGAACTTACATAGAAAGTCTTTAAACCTAATGTAAATCTTAAAGTCTAAGAAAAATATCATTTTATTTTAGACTGGACTTACATTACCATTGGTTGTGGTTGTCCATGACTAGCGATTTAATTATGACTAATTAAGGATGTTGAAAGATCTAAATAAATGACAAACTTTCTGTTGTCTTAAAGTTTGGTACAAGCTGTTATAGCAGACTGTACCCTTTTTCCACAGTTGGCAATGGCAAGTATTGCGAGTGCTTTAATGAGCATTAAGATAATTTTATCCTGTGTAGTTTAGGAGTTGCTGCCACATTCTGCATGATCAGATCAACTTGGGGGTGATATAACATTGTCACCGAATTCACTGAAGTATTATGCCAAAGTCCAGCTTAATCGGATAATTAAGTAACTTAAAACTGGTGGCTGAAAAATGATTTGAACTGAATAGATATTCCAATTTATGGTAGTGAATACTACTATTGTAATTTACATTCTCACATTTGACATTGGCTCATAGTTTCACATCAACAGACATGAACTTGTCAATCATTTAATATGATAAGTGATAGCCACGTTGGGGCTTGTTGTATTCTGAGTTTAGCCGATGGGAAAGTACATCCACTATGTAATGTTCTATTTACTGCTATATTTGTCACTGCCCGACACAAGTCTTCTTCCATGGGTGAGAGGCAGGGCCTGTGAAGTTTCCAACCCAGTACACACTAGAATTTGTTTGCAGAAGTAAACAGACTCCTTCATAATGTTTTAATTTCAGAACAGTGTAATCTTACAGTAGCTGTTTTATATAATAAGTAATAAGCATCAATTCATCATGCATTCAAAATTGAAGCTTATGAGCTGAGTGTTTGTGAATTATGAATTTATACTGAACATTATGTGACATTTTTGAGAAACTAAGCACTTGCACTCTTAAATCTTAAGAAATTTAGTGACATGTTTAAGGAATCGTTAGTCCCTTGTCCCTTCTATTGTTTAACCCTTTCATCGCCATCATATTTGGTTGAAGTGATCACGCAAAGGTATCAAGAATTGATGTAACGTTTAATCCAATAAAAACAATTCATAATAGATTTTTTTTTCATGATCAAAGTACACCTTCACTTCTACCGGTTGTTGGCGTGGTGCGCACGACGACACACGACCACTTTATAGGCTCTTGGCGTTCAAAGGATTAAAAAGTCCAGAAGAGTTGTGATTGTGATTTATTTATGACATAGGGAAGACTACTTATTCGATGAAATTTATGAGATCCATACTGCAAGAAGAACATTTAATAATTTAAATGAAATAGAAACAGTCGATACTTACAACCACAATTTCGCTCAAGTTCTCTTCTGTTTTCTCGTCCATTATGACTTAAAAAGATAAGTATTCTAAGTAATAACGAAAACAATTAAACTTATATCAATTGCACCATTGTTGAATTCAAAGTTTTCGAGATAAGTTTCATATCATGTCGCTTTCCAACTACACCTTTTGCTTTACCGCCGATACCGCCGAGTGGACTCGCCACCGTATCTTTGATCTTTGACAGAATGACAGTCACAGATGACATTGATATAATTGACAGCTGAAACGAGTGTTGCCAGTACCAGTTATTTCTAATCTATATTAATAATTTCGTGCAGGGGTACGGTAGACCCGAACGAGACGACTATTGGCTATGTGCACGTCAGAAACGTCAAACGTCACGGGTCCCGGGGCAATGTCAAACTCAGAGATGTCAAATAATGACACATGAATATTTTATTTATTTTAGTAAGCGAGAAAGACCCCTTACTGGAAATTTGACTGAAATAAATATGAAAATTAATAAATAAATACAAACGAAACGAATCGTAGGAAACCAATAGGAAACGTCGAAGTAAATTTGACATATAAGTCCCCGGAAATTGCACATTTCTGCCATGGTGTGCGCTGCGATCGCTTAGTTTACCCCCACCACCTACTTCGCACATAGCCAATATTTCTATACGAAGTTGCATCATAATCCGTTGTTGTAATGTTTTTATTTTATACATTTTTGTACACTATTTCTTTCGTCGTTTGCATAACTGTGACGAATAAATGTTTACTTTATATCTTTCTTATTTATTTCACCCGAGCGAAGCCGGGCTTTCATCTAGTATATAAATAAAGTAGTGTTCTAAAACCACTTTATTATTTCATGCATTCTTATCCACCTATTCCACCGTATCAGTAGCGAAAATGTAAATTCTTAGATCTGTTCCTAAAAGGAAAGGAGTGTACGGTAAAGACTTGGTGAATCACCTTTTATATCTGGATATATTCCAGAGTTGAAGACCTGGGAATGCAGCGTTACTTTAGAGAAAAAGTTCACAATACCTCCTTTAGCAGTGTTGTCTACAAAGTTTCGTCGAGTAATGTAGTGGGTTTTGGAACTGTCCCTGCTTTGTAGTGGCCACAAGTAGTGGCTAACCTCAGGGGCCTTTCAGCTCGAAGAACGAGCTTTTCCAAGGAGATGTAAGTTTTTACTTTATCCAGCAGATGACACTGTGTGTACTGTTTCACCTGCCTCTCTATCGCACTTGCACATTGAGTGACAAAGAGGCACATCTTTCGCGGTTGTACTTCTGTCATGTATACTTTACCTAAAATTCAGATGATGTGTTTACTACCTAAATTTATGGTTCAATATTTTTTTCATGTTTACATTTCGAGCGTTCCAACGTACGCAAAATAATTACATAATTAGGTAATGTACACAAAATGCTCCATAGGAAGAGAAGAATGTATGTTTTCAACTTCTGCTACCTTACAAATTTCGAGTGAAATTTTATCGATGAGCTTATAAAGCTTAAATATTTTACGTAAAACTAAACGTTTGCACGGTACGTTGACATCGCTGTCAATTTAAAAATTCAAATGTCTATTGGCTTTTTTAGGTTAATTGTATATTTATATAATTATGTGCAGTTAATAACTATATATTACGATTTGCTGTTAATAGTAATAGTCTCAGTAAATAATTTCGACCCTACAACGTGACGGTAAAAGCTATCGTGCGGCTAAGCAGAGTGTAATGGATTCATTGAAAACTGAATATCTTCGAATGACAAAGCCGCTCCCTACAAAATATAATATGCCACTTTTTACGTGTTAATTTTGTGTAATTGTTCATAATACTGATAAATTTTGGTGCGATTGCTAATATCGAATGTTTGTAAGTAAAATTGTGAAATAAACGATATTTACTAAGTTACCTATTTCGTTTTATTGTCAGAAGAATGTCATGCCCATATTTATTAAAAATGGTCTGAAATTCATGCAAAGATTGCCAAATAGGTAATGTAACTATTATTTCATTACTTATTTCCTTATTTTTGCATTAGTTTCAGAAAGGAACTTGAAATATATTTTAGTAGTTAGTACCTGCCGCCGAGCGGTCGTGCGGTTAGTTTTGTACTCATACCACTGTGGCGCTACAATCTACGTAGAGTATTTCACTGATATCTCTATCTCAGTATATATTGTACTTTGTGGCTAACCTGGCAACCTTGGCATTGACGCAGGCATTGCGCAAAATTCAAAAATTTAGAGTATCTTTCACTGGAAAATCATTTTATGTTACGTATTCCAAGGTAAATTGATAAATTAGAAGTATGTAGCAGACCGCATTCTTATCAGAGCACACCGTTGCCTGCCAGGAAAAATCAGGGAGTGTAGCGGCTATGATGCTTTGAGGTTGATCATATAAAAAATAAGAGTGCTGAATCTATCGCTCCTGTTGCCCAATCTTCTAAAGTGGAATTATTTTGTGAATCTATAGTTACGCCAGCTGTGGAATATAACAAGATCAAGTTTATTATTCGAGCTTATTTTACCAGCACAATGGGTCAAAGTATACTGGATAGATGTAGCGCCGCGAAGTCGTTTTGTTTCTGCTTTAGCCCTCGTATCGGTGCCCTAATTATTTCCATCCTAGGTATTCTTCCGAGTGTCTGTTACACGATATTTTATAAGAATGGAATAGGATATTTGACAATGTACGGTGTGCCGGAGCGAGCTGCTGTTTTCATTGTTTATATTTTCACTGTTCTCGGCATTTTATGTCTGGTAATGCATCTAATGCTTCTAGCTTCCTTTGGTTTGCCCGTTGAAGGACTAGTTTTAATGTATCAATGGTTTGTAATAGTCTATTTATTTTTTGATGTTGTACTTATGTGTGTAATTGGGCTAATGGCACTAAAGGGGGACTATTTCGTTTTTGCAATTTCGCTTATTATGTACGAAGGGATCACTTGGCTTATTGTAGGGTTGGTTATTTTACCAGTTGTGAACGGTTACAGGCGTAGCATGAAATGGGTTCATTTAAAGCGTTTGGTTAATAACAACTTAGATAAAACTGTAAATGTATAATAGTATTAAAATGTTCGGTTGACTCTAATTTTGTGTTTCATGTTATGTTATTAGAAGAAGTCCTGACTGACTCATCAACACACTGCCGAAACTATTAAAGCTAGAGAACTGATTTTTGGACAGGCGGTTACATTTATAGCGTAGGCTAGGGATAAGCAAGGATTTTTAGAACTTCACCCTTAAAGGAGAAAAACAAGGGATGGAAGTTTGTATGGGAAAAGTAAAATTTTTGGACTTAGAAACTTGAAATTTCGTGTATAGGCTCGCTGTTTAAATATATCAATAGCGTATATCAGCGTTTTTCGAAATTCTTTCTCAAAAGGGGTGAAAAAGGGGTTTCAAATTTTGAATGACGAGCAAATATTTTTTGAAGTGAGAGATTAGAAACTTCGTTTGTAGAGTCTCTGTTTGAATACAACAGATACGTATTTAAGCGTTTTCCTAATTCCCCCCTATAAAGGGGTGAAATGGGGGTTCAAAGTTTGTACAGTTAGATATTTGAAACTTCGTATATAGACTCTCCGTTTATATACAACAAATACGGAACGTCTGATGTAATTAATAACCAAAATATAAATTGTTTATGGTATTAATAAGTCATTAATTAACATGAGAATAAAGTTTCTATGTTTTAAGAATTTAATAGTAAAGTAATAGGTCAACAGGTGGCGTAGGTAGTACTAAATTTAATTATCTTTCAAGTCATGTTCTTAATTACTTCACGTTTTAAAATAATTGGGTGTAAATATAAGAAATGAATAACCAATGGCATTTGATGATAATGATTGTTGTTAATAAGAAATCTTAGACCGCCTAAATTATGTAATGGAACTAGATTACAAATAAAAGCTCTCCATAAAAACGTTATCGAAGCTGCAGTAATCACAGGTAGCTCTCGAGCTGAAATAGCATATATTCCTAGAATACCGATAATTCCATCAGACTACCCATTCGAGTTCAAAAGAACACAATTCCCTCTTAAGTGTCCACTGTGTGGACTTGCAAGTGCGTTTTACGCTTAAACAGAGGTCACTGACGTGATCAGGTCGATGAAGCGAGGCAAGTCACCAGGCCACGATGGACTCAGTATTGAGCACCTGCAGCATGCAGGACCTCACCTGCCTCGTGTTCTGAAGATGCTCTTTAATATCTGTCTGAGCCACGGTTTCTTGCCGGAGGACCTCATGAGAACAATAGTCGTGCCGGTTATAAAAAACAAGACAGCCGATACCTCCGACAAATCCAATTATAGGCCCATCTCACTAGCCACCATCGTGGCTAAGATACTGGACAGTTTGCTCGACCGCGTACTGTCTCAATTCGTGCCTTAACATGATGCTCAATTCGGTTTCAAGCCTGGGTTATCAACGGAAAGTGCGATCCTGTGTCTGAAGCAAACTGTTCAGTATTACACGGAAAGGAAAACCCCAGTGTATGCGTGTTTTTTGGATTTGTCGAAGGCATTTGACTTGGTGGCGTATGATGTCCTCTGGCAGAAATTAAAGAAGAACACGAGCACTCCCAGTGAAGTGGTAAACATATTTAAGTTTTGGTATGGCAACCAGGGCAACCAGGTGCGGTGGTCGGGAGCCTATTCTGACATGTATAGGTTGAAATGTGGGGTGAGGCAGGGGGGTTTGAGCTCACCAAGGCTTTTTAACCTATACATGAACAATCTTATTGTCGAGCTCAGTAATACCAAGGTCGGATGTTCGATTGTTGGTGTGTGTATGAACAACATCAGTGATGCGGATGACATGGTATTGCTGAGCCCGGCAGTAAGCGCTCTCGAAAAGTTGCTGTGATCTGTGAGAGCTACGTTGACACGCACGGTCTTAGGTACAATGCGACAAAGAGCGAGCTACTAGTTTTTAAAGCTGGTAATAAAACGCCCAAAATAGTCCCTCCAATTACGTTCTGCCAGTCGCAACTTAAAAGGGTGGCGAAATTTAAGTACCTGGGGCACTGGCTCAACGAGGCTCTCACAGATGACACAGACATGGAGAGGGAGCGCAGGGCGTTTGCTGTGAGGTGTAATATGCTGGTCCGTAGGTTTGCGAAATGTGAAAAACCCGTGAAGATCACGCTCTTTAAAACTTTCTGCCAAACTCTCTATACTTGCAGCCTATGGACCAAGTATACCCGAAAAACGTACGACTCCCTGCGTGTCCAATATAACAATGGCTTAAGGATGCTGCTGGGGCTCTTACGCTATTGTAGCGCGTCAGGTATGTTCTGTGAGGAGCGCACGGACGGTTTCTGCGCGATAATACGCAAGCGCGTGGCCTCCCTGATGCGCCGCATACGTGACAGTCCCAACAGATTGCGGAAAATGTCAATAGCCCACTATGGAGACACTGGAACTCCATTCATATGGAGTCCAGCCCGGCTAGTATGATAGCTTATACCGTCACGTTATATGGCCATAATGTACTGAAACGTCGCATAAAACGTGACGGTATAAGCTATCATACTAGCCGGGCAGACAGAATATTTTCCGGCTTATGAAATAAATATAATTAAATATAAAATTGTAGTGACTTGGATTTAATGTTGTTAATTAAGTATTATTTGTATCTTTAATTTTTTATGTTCTGTCTTTTCGTGATATGTGATATGATATGGGCTAAGCCTGAAATAAAGTATTATTATTATTCACCTTATTTATTTTTACGTCTTAAGTTAGATTTTTTACACTAAATTTATACAAGTACAATATAAAAATATACATACAAAATATAAAAGCATTATAAAAAACCTAACCTAGGGTGCCGCCGGCAGCGAGGCTAGCCTAAGCTACCGGTGGGTAGGGCGACAGAGAGAGGAACCTCCGGACTATCCGCGCCGTGTCCAGGAGTACCGCCTTCTGTATTTGACCCTTGACCCAGCCATCTAACGAGACTCTTGAGATGTTGGTCGAGACTCTTCGAATCAACATCCCACATGGCGGTTACCTCATGTGCCAAATGTGTTATTATTATCTCTTTATTCATTTTTTTCTTAGCTTAGGTTTTTACAATAATAAAAAGTAAAATATAAAACAATATTTACAAAACAAAAAATCATTATAAAAACCTAACCTAGGGTGCCGCCGGCAGCGAGGCAGGGCCTAAGCTACCGGTGGTTAGGGCGACAGAGAGAGGAACCTCCTGACTATTCGCGCCGTGTCCAGGAGTACCGCCTTCTGTATCTGACCCTTGACCCAGCCATCTAGCGAGAGTCTCTTAAGATGTTGGTCGAGACTCTTTGCAATAAGACCGTTCGCAGAGACGACTATCGGGACAATGATCGTCGAATCAACATCCCACATGGCGGTTATCTCGTGTGCCAGGTCTAGGTACTTGCTAGCCTTGTCCTTCTCGGCCTTCACGAGGTTCTCATCATGGGGGATGGTGATGTCGACGAGCACTGCCTGGCGCTTCAATCGATCTGTCAGCACGATATCAGGTTTGTTGGCTATAATAGTCCTGTCCGTGATGACAGATCGAACCCAATAGAGCGTGGCACGACCATTTTCGAGAACTGGCGCAGGTGTGTACTTATAGTACGGCACTTCGAAGTTCACAAGACCGTACAGAAGAGCAAGCTGCTGGTGAATAATCTTGGCTACCAAGTTATGTCTGTGCAAGTACTCGCCGTTAGCAAGATGACCACAACCGGAAATGATATGCCTGAGTGACTCTCCGGGACGGCGGCATGCCCGACAAATGTCGACCGTACCGTCCTTCAGGATATATTTCCGGTAGTTGTTTGTCATGATAACTTCGTCCGCAATTGCACAGACAAAACCTTCGGTTTCCGCAAAGAGATCCCCGAAACGTAGCCAGTTCACCGACGCGAGCAGGTCTACGTCGGGTCCCGTAAGAGCCTTGTAGAACCGCCCATGTAGCTCCTTGCTCTTCCATACCGCCTTGCGGTCCTCGGTGCTTAGTACTTTAAGTCTGCGCCAGTTCTCGTTTGCCATGGAGAGCGGGGTGAAAGATGCGTCCACTGCCACTACGTCACGATGCATCCCACACTCACTGTTTAGGAAGTAATCCCTGAGACTGCACACTTCGCGGTTGTGGAGGTCTTTGGCATTTAAGAAGCCGCGACCTCCAAACTTTCGCGGGATGTACAGTCTCATAACAGAAGATCGTGGGTGTAACATACGGTGCGCAGTGAGCAGTACACGCACTCTTCGATCCAGGAAATCGAGCTCAGTCTGAGTCCACCTTAATATGCCAAAGGAGTATGTGAGCAAGGGCATCACCCAGGCGTTGAAGGCGCGCACCCTATTGCCGCCCGACAAAAAACTGTTGAGTACTTTTGTCAGGCGACAGAAGAAGCGCTCCCTTACCGCCTGCTTGATGTCCCCACCCTCGATACCCAAAGACTGTGACATACCAAGATATTTATAGGTTTCTGCTTCGGAGAGAGATCTGAGAGCCATTGTCTCAGAAATCTGTAAATTTATTATTATTATTATTAAGTTATGCTTCGCAATGATTATTTATAAATCCCAAGGACAGTTACGGCAAATGGCAGGGATTGATTTAAGAGAAGACTGTTTCTCTCACGGTCAATTTACGTGCCATGTTCAAGGGTGCGTTCTGCCAGCAGTCTGGTCATCTTAGCCCCCAAAGGAAATGCCGCTAATGTTGTTTATAAAGAGGTGTTACGCTAAGGTGGCCAGCTTATGTTTTTATTTTTTTCCTGTTTTCTGCGCCTTGACTACGTCCACGTGAATTTTTCTCTTTTGTTAAACAGATTTGCATTCCCTGTTTCGCCCTATGGTTGACTGGCAACAATATTTTCTTAGTGTTTTTTATGTCACATAATAATTATGTGTGGCAAACTTTCTATAATAATTTAATCTTTCATCGCTCTCATATTAGCCTGTATACTAAAATAAGAATCGCATGAACTCGCATATATGCCTGTGCCTTAAGTTAGGATGTGTTTTTTTTGCTATGCCTTTTGAAATGCTGCGGTACCGAAAAATTCATTTTGGTTGGTGTCGGGAACTCCACATGTCTCTTCTTTTAATAGTCTAGCATCAGGCCTTAAAACTGACAGAAAAAAATTGACCTAATTTATAAAATTTGTTATTACCTAAAATCTTCGCGGACGGAGCGCGGCGGCCGCTAGTTGTAAAATAAATAAATATTGGGGGACAATCTTACACAAATCGACCTAGTCCCAAACTAAGCAAAGCTTATAACTATGGGTACTAGACGACGATATACATACTTATATGGATAAATATATACTTAAATACATAGAGAACATCCAAGAACCACGAATAAAATCCGTGCTAAATGCACAAATAATGCCCTGGCCGGGATTCGAACTCGGGACCTCTAGCTTCGGAGGCAGTGTCACTAGCAACTAGGCTAAACAGGCAGTCGATTGTAAGGAATGGTTTCTTTTTTCTCTTTATTTGTGCAATTAGATTGTCATTTTAGGGCACAATCAGGGTATACCGGGTAAGGACACTCCATATAAAAGGTACATCCGCGGCTCACGCACACATAGACGCGGCGATGTGTGCGCGGCCGCTTGTGCTACGCGCTAAATGATTGACGTGTCGGCCGGTCTCCGCCGCTCTAAGTCGGGGCCGCCTCGCCGTCGTGGCAACACGTTTAACGTAAAGTCAGGCCGGCAATTACTTCGCGCGACAAATTAAGTCAAGTTACGACCGTCATTGTTATGTTTATGCATGTTTCAATTCATAAATATTGCCGACCACTTGAGTCTATTTATAATAGTGTATAATATTAGGTATGAATTACATAGGAACGGATCAAGTAAGAGCACGTTGTACTTTGAATACCTAAAACACGTATAAGTAGTACTTATTTTAAAAAGAGAAATTAATGATAATAATATTTTTCATAATGAAAAATATATACTTAATAATGAAGTTCGTAATAAAGTAGTTCATTATTTTATGTCGTAATCATTTAAATACTATTTTATGGAATAGTATGATTTCTTAACTAGAAAATTAAACAACTCTTTCTTGAATAGAATATATGTACTTACTTGGATCATGAATGTTTGGGATGTGGAGGAATTGGAGCCCTATTGCTGTCACTTGCGTGTCCGTCTGTCAAACATTTTGTTCCGAAGATTTTTTTGAATTCCCGTTGACATATCAACTTGAAGTTTGGTGATTTGTTTATCATTACGTATATTTTACCAGAAAATACCAGTACATTAATAAATCAGATCATTTTTTACTTGTACGGAACACTCGGTGCGCGAGACCGACTCGCACTTGGCCGTTTTTTTTTCATTAATTTATTTAGACGCGCGTTTTTATCTATCTATTCAAACGAATAATAAAGGAATGATGCTAATCACATGTCAAAACAAAGAAAGACGTTTTGTACAACCCTGCGTCCGAACGACTACTTATTAGCGATGACGTCACAACTGCTCCTAACGGCCGCACTGTCCCTACCCTATTTACCCTGGCACAATGCTTTGTATAAGTAAGTAAATTATAGGTACAAAGATTCAAATGCGATTTAGTATAAATAGTAATTTAGAATTGAATATTACTAACCTTTTTGAGAATAACGATAAAACAGCACTGGGTAGTAAGTGCGCATGTGAGTTGAGAAGGTATAGTTAGGTACTCAGTAAAGAACCGGCCAAGGGGCCAAGCGTGTATCGAATAAAATAACACACTAAGAAGGGTTCCATACCGACACCTACTAGTCCACTTTTAAAACCACTGTACACAGTGGTGGTGGTGGCAGTGGTGTCGGTATAGATACGAACTTTTTTGATTCAATGTATTACAATATCTATATATGTATTCGTATCTTCATTGGGAACTCACGGCATTTACGTCCTATTATTTGGGCAAACAGTTTACCACAGATAATTCAAAAACCGTTAAACCTGTCTTGGTCAACCAAAAATCGTTGAAAGTATTTATTAATGTATAAAATAATTGAGGTGGTCTCAATTATTTTCAATATTACTTCACAGTTTGGAAATTAGAGCCCCATGGATACCCACGAATATGTGCATCGATTTTTTTCATTCCCTGGTATTATGTTTTGAGTTGCTTCCCCTAATTTAATATTTTTTTCTTAATTTCACATCACTTTTCTGTAGCAATTTATAGAATTCACACCTTCAAGCAAATTTCAATGCATAATATATACCACCACCATCATATCAGCCAAAGAACGTTCACTGCTGGACATAGGCCTCCCCCATATTCACGGGGGGTATATGCCATAATCGCCACGCTTGGCATGCGGGTTGGCGATCGCAGTATCTCCACCGCACTCCAGGGATGCTGCTGCCCATCCCCCGGTGGTCTTTCTTGGTCGTAGTTTTAGGACATACCCGGGTCCAGGGCATACCCATAGTCTCCAACTAAATAAGACAGACGTGACGAAACTATAAGGGTATCGTTATCGCCATATTGGCTGGGGAAATATAAAAATAGGTATTATGTTCTACGGAAAAAGTATTATTACTAAGACGGGACAGCAGAGAAACAGATCCCCATAATAATTGTGACTAGTTCGTTTTTTTGTAGTTTTTTTAAGATTATGAGCTTGCTTTACGTTATATTACTGTAAATAAATACAATGTTTATGTAGTTATTTTCTAGGAGAAAGCAGCAAACTAAATATAGGTACCTATCTATACATAAAACAACGAGTTACATACTCATAGATAGAGACTTATCTGCCGTGGCTGTGTGGAGCGGAAAATACTTAACTTATATATCTATCGAAAGGCTGGAAGGAATATTAAATAATTGAAATAAAAATAGCTTTAAAATAGCATGTAATTACTTAATAAGTTAACGGTACCACGTTACAGTCAGCGTCATAAATATGAGTAGCTTCGACCTGTTTATGACGCTCACTGTACAATCAACAACAACAGCTTATTGGAAATTGGAACACCGTTTATATAAATAAATCATATAATCACTAAAAGCGACATTCTGTTTCTTGATACCTAAGCAAATAACTTAGAACTGCTTGAATATAAAAATATTAAGTAGTAGACAGTATCTTTAAACGAGCAATTTTGTATCCTTTTTAACCGACTTCAAGATTTCAAAAGAGGAGGTTATCAATTCGGTTGTATGTTTTTTTTTTTTTTTTAATGTTTGTTACTCCATAATTCCGTCATTTCTTAACCGATTTGAAAAATTCTTTTTTTGATTGTATGTATATATATCCAAGTTGGTCCCGTTTTTGTCAAAAGGCAGTTCTGATGATGGGATCCATGAGGAATTGAGGGAACTCCTCAAATCTTTAAGGCAAACATATAGTGATTTTTGTGTTTTTATCAACAAGTCAAGCATTTGCATCCAAAAATGTGACATTGGATGATGTGGAACTGCTGATGATGATCAG
The DNA here is from genome assembly GCA_905163555.1 of Notocelia uddmanniana. Lineage (NCBI taxonomy): Eukaryota > Metazoa > Arthropoda > Insecta > Lepidoptera > Tortricidae > Notocelia > Notocelia uddmanniana. The sequence continues at coordinate 57,254,992 of LR991052.1, forward strand.
AACAGAACTCTTCAACGACGAAAAGTTCACGTTTGGTGATTTGTCCTTCTAGCTGTGTTTGTTAAGCAAGTTCTATTTTCACGATTGATTTTTGTCATGCTCGAGTTCTGATGATGGGATCCATTAGGAATCGAGGAAACTCCTCAAATGTGAAAGGCACACAAATAGTGATTTTAGTATTTTCATGAACTAATCAAGCATTTTCATTCATAAAAGTGACATTTGATGAAGTGGAACTGCTGATGATGATCAGAACGGAACTCTTCAACGACGCGTAGTTCACGTTTGGCGATTTGTTCTCTTTGTTTTGTTTGTCAAGCAAGCAAGGTTTTTCCATGATTCCATGAGGAATTGAGGGTACTTAGTCTTCTACCATTATAAACATACTTATAGCCATTTTTATTTTATTGCATGGAAACTAAGAGTGCACCATCTAAGTATAATAATCTTTCACCGGCCTCCCCCATTGAAGTCGGTTTTTTTTTCTTAAAAATTATCTTATTTCATGTTATTGGAAAATACGAAAGTACCGAGTGAAGCTCAGTCACCAAGGTTAGTACGTTAGTACCCTAAATTCTCCGTTTAACTCTAGTGAATTTAACGGACAAAAAAATGTTAAAAGTGGCTTAGTTGAACAGTTCGAGTAGTTAATCTTAATACCGATACGCGGTCTTATCACTTATATCTATATTGACTAGAACAGGGTTATACACTTGGACTAGAAAAATAACCAGGTAAGTAACAAATATATTTCGGATGGGCTTGTAAATGTATGTCAATACTTAAACCGCAAGGGCTTGGCAAGGGCTCTTGAGACATCAATATGGGACAACCCTACAGCGTAAACAACATGTAACCCAGATGTTCCACGGAGACTGGGCAAACGGCAAGCTTTCTTGAGACATTCCCGTCATGTACTAATAAATATATTAAATCGAAGTGTACATGAGTATGCGTGTGAGAGTAGAATTAATGGCTTCCGTCGACGTAGAAGGGAAGAGCAGGTCTTCAAGGAGACCGTGGTTGGACAAGCAGCAGATGCTTGGCAGCAGCAACATCAAGCGGCCGAATCGGGTGGATTCCTTTCTAGAACAGTGCCCTTGTAGCTGCAGTAGCGTCTGGTCTTGCAAGATCTCCAGTTGCGAGGACGCGTGCCCTTCGAAGCAATCTGAAAACGGTACGAGATTGGATATCATTGGCATTTTTACTTTCAATCCCGGTGACTGTTTCAGGATTTTAGTTTCGGGGGCGAGTGTGTTTAATTCGGGCTTACTTACTCACTGATTTTAGATTTAAGTTTAAGAGCGTCTGCTGGGTCTGTTGAGAACTCGGGTCGATCGCTCGTGAAACCAAAGCCGTTATCACGATCGATTGCTTGACGATACTAGACGATAGGGTAGGGTTGTCGCTTAGCACGGCTAGCACAAGACGGCGCGCGAGCTATATCGCGCGCGAGACAGACTATCCATATTTTTCCGTGTAGCCATTAGATAGAGACGGATAGTCGATCTGCCCGTCTTGTGCTAGCCGTGCAGGTAGACTTCCAAATCCTTCAAGGATCCATCAATAGATATGCAAAATGCCTTACACAGATTTTGGTACGCGTCATTCCTGTGGACACAACTAAACTTAATACCTAAGGGCTAAAAAGTCTTACATATTTTTGGTTGGAAATATCAGCGGCATAAACTACAATTCTACATGAGCCGTTCGTTAATTATTGACCACAGGACAGACTAATAGGGTTTTCAACTCTGTATCTTTGACCCATGAGAAACGTAACGTACCAACTCAGGTTATTCTACTGCAAAGATAAATTGTTCGAATCAGACTTAGGTACTTACCCACCAGAAATAACAAGAGATAAAATATTAGATCAATACTAGTAATCGAATATGTCACTCATATGAGTGATATTATGTCATTTAGGATTAGATATGACGAGTAGTACAGTGGAGACTATATCTGAAGTAGGTACCTACGTATATATTTACTAACGTAACTCTTGTTTTTATATATTTACACTAGCTATTGCCCGCTATTTTTTTTCACTTAAACCTAGAAGAAGAAGAAAGTTATTGGCTTAGGGAAGTAGTTGCTATTTAATTATTTCAGGCATAAAGAAACTTAATTAGAGCTTTCCTATACAACATTTAATCCCTCCCCCCTTACAAAGGGATGATATCCGGAATAAAAACTATCCTACTTATATTTTAATAATTAGTCTACTAAATTTCTGTAAACGAAAGTTCAGGTTTCTCGTTTAAAAAATACTTGCTCCTCAAACATACTTTCGACCCCATTTACACCCCTTCATAGTTTTTAAAAAGCTTTATTTGTAAGTACTTTATTGCCAGGTCTATAAATGCAGGGTAGAGTATTCGTTTAAGAAATATTTTTGTACCCCAAACAAACCTTCAACCTCTTTTCACCCTTCAGAAGGCGAAATTTCAGAAACGGTGAAAACTGTTTTCTTACTCTGCTTGGTCTATAGAAGAAAGTTAAAACTTTTTTTAATAATGATCTCCAAACAAATTTCAATCTCCTTTTCACCTCATCAGAGGGTGAATTTTCAAAAACGCTGAAAACAGTTTTCTTTTATGGTAGTGCTTAATCTATTACGTCAGTTACAAGTTACTTTCTTAAAAACATTAGGTATCCTATATAAAATTACCACCCTTTTCCCCTTTTGTGTCCCTAAGGGGATGAATTTTGAAATAAGCTTTACCGCCTCGTTATGATACGATTTTTGTAAAACTCTAAAACGATAGTCTACACGTCATAAAATACCGTCGTGATGCTCTCCTATAGTCGTGTGCCGTCACACGAGCACAATTCTAAAGAAAAAACTGCAAATCTATGTAAGTACAGTTAAGCTATTTGGCACACGCATACGTACTAGAGGTCAATACAATTTTTTTAAAGTGTCGGAAACTGGTGGGACCGATGAGGACATCGCTTCGAGAATCGCACAGCTCCGTCCTGTATGGCAATCGCGGAAACTGAGAGGAAAAAAAACCTCAAGATATAATCGGTCCAACGTAAAAACCGTGTTGCTGTACGGATGTGACCTTTGATGTGGAAGGTTACTAAGGACATCAAATCTCGCGTTGGCTTCAAGTTGTCATCAATCGCTGTCTTCGCCATATTCTCAGTGTTTACTGGCCCGAGAAAATCTCCAATATAGAACTGTGGGAACGTTGCGTTGAGAGTCCAATCAACCAGCAGATTAAACGCCGCAAGAGGAGCTGGATCGACCAAACGCTCCGAACCTCCGAAGGGACCCTGATCATATACCGAGGCAAACCCTAGACTGGAATCCCGAAGGAAAACGTAAGCGAGGCCGCCCTAAGCAAACCTGGCGGTGGACGATCATCGCAGAGGCGAAGAACATAGGGAAGGCTTGGAGCCCTTATAGTTTTGCCAGCGTAGTAACAGTTTCTACTAGAAAGCTGTAATTTGGCATACGTATTCATATCACTCACACCGATAAAACGCTATAATAAATAAATTCTTTTCCCCTCACTAGCTCGGAAAGCCGTCTTTTATCCTTTGAAACAAGCGGGTAAAAACGCATTTTATCCACAAGTGGGGAAAGTAATTTGACCTTGGAGCGTGTTTGAGTAGTTTTTGACAGATAACAAAACGTAAAACGCTCATATTAATCATTAAATAAATGGTTTGAGAATTTAATAAAAAATACCAAATTTAGCTTTATTTAATGATTTAAGTCGTTCTCTAAGTAACCTTTTTTTATAATGACTTTGAGTATAATTGTAAACGCACAAGTTGAGTCGATGCAATTTCAAAACGCATCGTCAGAAATGTCATCATTGTCAGTGTCAACTAAAATATACACAACTTGTCACCGACTCCGACTCGCGTAAATATTATACACAACTTTCAGAGTTTTCTGTTATACACAACTTTCAGAGTGCACTGTGTTTTTTTGCATGTTGCACTTTCCTCGCTATAGTGAGGAGAAAAGTTTTGTGTTACACACTGGTGCAAAGTTGAATTTTACTTCTCGTGTGTTGAAACACTCGCTACGCTCAGGATTCTATATTAGAACCACTCGCTTCGCTCGTGGTTCAACTATAGAATCCTTTCGCTGGCTCGTGTTTCAATTCCACACTCGCGGGTAAAATACAACTTTGCACCCTTGTATAACAAATAACTATTAAAATACATTTAAAGTGGAGACCTACACGTAAAGTGGAGATGTCACCATCATCATCATCCTCCTAGCGTTATTCCCAGTACAGTTGCATCCTGAAGGATGCCTGGGGTCCGCTACCTAATCCCAAGAGTTGGCGTAGGCACTAATTTTTACGAAAGCGACTGCCATCAGATCTGACCTTCCAACCCAAGGGGGAAACCAGACCTTATTGGGATTAGGCTTGTCAAGTGAGTGGGCAACTCGACTGTTAGAAGTTCTCAAGCCGCCCGGAGGCCTCTAACTTGGCTTAACGACTGCTATTATAGACAGCAACCGGGATCAACGGCGTAACGTGCCTTCCAAAGCACGGGAGCGCTCAGTTAGTAACCACTCAAAGCGGTCACCCATCCAAGGAGTGACCTCGCCCGACATTGCTTAACCTCGCATACCGCACGCGGTAGGTACGCGGGCGCCGCTGGGCCACGACCGCTCCGAAACGTAAAGTGGAGACGTATTTTTTTTTATTGCATAACCGTTTGTGTGGGGTATCGCTAGATAGTTCATTGCCTCATTAAGTCATTATAAAAGATAGTGACCTTTATTTAACCCTCTTTTGATTAAGCTATCCGGTTGGGGGACATTAGTTTTTAAAGTGCAAATTTTTGTTGAAGCAAAGAGTCTACTTAAAATCCACATTATGTAAGGGGTTCACCCAGCGGCTACGGAACCCTACATGGCAAGTGGCCCGACACGCAATTAGTCGTTTTTTTAAAACGCTCAACAGTGAGATCGAGTTGCGATGTCCATAATTAATTAGACGCAGAGTTTATTTGCAACTTACCATTCCTGTATAACAAAGCAGACTTCAACCAGTCGTATTCTGACTTGTCTAATCTGCACTGGACTATCCTTTTGATGAGGGACGTTAACTTTCTGAACTCTGCTTTGGGATTTATAGTTCTCGCGGCAGTTGGTAAATGCATATCATCTGAAAATGAAACCTGACGCGTACTACGATGCATAATATATAGTACATTTCGATGCTAGTGCGGAAAGTATGTCATTTCTTCACGAGTACCGAGGGATGCCACTCGGGACGAGTGAAGAATGACATTTCCGCACGTGTATTGAACGACGTTTTTTAATACAGTTGCGAAAAAATAAGAAAAACAACAAGTAATATTTATAAAAACAATATCGAATGTTGCCTTTAGAAACTTAAAACATGCTTGCAGTAAGTAAAAACGCCTCTTCTTTAACAGGCGTTTCGGCAGCTATTCCGTTCCACTCAGACAACTTATTAAGAACGGTTTTTCAATATTCAATATTAAAAAATTAACGTGTTATAATGATGAAGAGGTAAGTAATAAAATATGAAATGTGTATACTTTTCGTATTCTGATTAACAGTAGGTTTTTATGTTGATTACGACGTTTAAAGGAAACTAATATTTAACACCCAGCAATAAGGAGTCATGCATTGGAACAAGCATAAATTTAAAAAAATTGGTAAAGTGAAAAGCACTAGTGCGCGAAAACCAACTTTCCGCACGCTAAACAGCTACGTAAAGTAGCACTTTTTGAGCAACTGTATTAAAAAATAACATTCTTCTTCAAAATAATAACGTGCCTAATATGTCAGAATATATATAAAAAAAAACATTGACGAAAATTTACTACCAAAAATAGATTGGCAATAACGGACATACTAATATTTACCTCTGGAGTGGGTAAAAGTAAAAGTAAAAAGTAAAAGTAGTTTATTATTCAAATTAGGCATATTACATGCACCTATGAACGTCAATAAACTACCACCGGTTCGGAAAAATATACCTCTGCCACGAGAAGAACCGGCGTAAGAAACTCGGCGAGGTGTCATTTTTTCAAAACAATATACATTATATAGTTAAATATAAAATTACATTACTACAAAATAACTTAAATAACAATGCTACAGTAGAAAATATATTTAATCGTTATATGATGTAATCGTTTATCTTATAATATGCTCTTGAAATAAGTGTTTGTTTTACTACAGATTTGAATTTAGAATTGCTAATGAAATTAGAATTTCAGTAATGTGTTTAGGAATTTTATTGTAGAATTTGATACAATTTCCCAAGAACGACTTTTTCGCCTTTACTAGTCTATAGAAGGTTATTTTGAGTTTCCCAGTATTTCTCGTGGCTATTGGTTTATCAGCGTTCGTTGGAAAATTGCCCAAATTCTTCCTAACATACATTATTATTTCAAATATGTATAGGGACGGCAGGGTTAGAATATCTATTTCTTTGAAAAAATCTCTTAATGAATCACGTGACCCCAAGTTATAAATTGCTCGGATAGCCCTTTTTTGCAAAATAAAAACAGTTTCAATATCTGCAGCTGATCCCCATAAGATAAGACCATAAGTAATTATACTATTAAAATAAGCAAAGTAAACTAACCGTGCCGTTGCCACATTGGTAAGCTGCCTTATTCTCCTGACTGCAAATGCAGCAGAGCTCAACCTACTTCCTATCGCTGTTATATGGGAACCCCACTGCAATTTTGAGTCCAATGTAATACCTAAGAATACAGTAGAAGTAACAAATTCTAATGTTTGACCATTAAGTTTAATATTGTGGTGTCTTACCTTCATCAAAATAATACGAATATTGTGCTGCAGCTATAAGAAATAATTCTCGCCAACTGTGATGCAGCAGAGGAATTTGTTCCGAAGACTTTAAATGCGCAAACGATGGCACACCATGCAGCCATTTGATTGAAGCCACAAGAAGCTTCGCCGCTGGATCGTTAATCTGTTCGCCGGACAATGTTAAGCTACTGTCGAAATGGATCCTTGATCTGTTCATTCTTTCTTGACGAGCGCACTTCTCTCGTTCCTTCTTAATGTACTCTACTGCGACTTTGTCGACTCTAGTGGAATCCAGGTCCACGCGGCTTTCTCCCATTTTTGATACGATGTGAATCACGGGAGGCTCGCAGTTGCTGGGCGAAGAAGGGGGCGCAGTTCTAGTATCTATAAATAGATATATAGCAGTTTATCTTGTAGATATTTGTATCTCTAATACCTAGTTTGATTTATGTTGCGTAATGTACTATTTAGTAGACATCGTAAACGCACATTCGCTGAGCTGACATGGCGTATGTTGGTATTCGCAATCAATTCGCAATGCACAGAGAATAGGTAACAGGTAAATTATAAATGCACTTAAATAATAAATCTACTCCCTAGGAATCAGAAAATTTATACCTTCCTTGTTGACATTCGCCAAGAAGCGGTTTGATTTCAAAGCTTCTTCGGAACTCGAAACTTCATCTTCTTTTATTTTGTCGGGTAGCTGGGAGTCTGGCTTTTCGAAAGTATTATTCGTTATAGGTGTCTTCAATTTCGGAGAAGTCGTCGCAATATCCACTATGTCTGATAAGAAAAAACAACATAGGTATACGTAGGTTATACATGGCTGCTAGATAAATAACATGTTACACCTCAGGAGCAATTAAAACGGGTCAGTTACTTGGAAATTTAATACATAGTGTACCCATTTTATTTGCTTTTGACCATATTTAAAGATTTACGAATACCTACAAAATACTCCGCTAAATATTCCTACAAGCCTTTTTTAATTTAAAAGCTCTAAACTGCCATCTTTTTATTTAAATACTAGGTATTTATAGCAATAAAATTCACTCAACTTCTTTATTTAACATCACTTACTTTTAGGTTGCTCTGGAGGCGTTATTGATCTTTCCGTCGAAACTACTGGGGGATAGAAAATGTTTGCAGGGAAATAACCACTATGCGGCAAAGGGTAATGCAATTGAGTTGGGAATAGCGGAATTTTGAACGGATTTAAAGAGCTCAGCGAACTGGGTTGAGTGCTAAAGAAGGGGTTCAACTGCGGAAGTTCTGGCGGCATCGCTTCAGGAATTCTAGTGAAATCTTGAAAGGACGTATCTAGGAAGGAAGTGGGCATAGCGAGGTCGGGCGGCGCGGGCGCGACGCCGCCGTAAGTGTTTAACTGTGGCAAAGAGGCGAGAGTTAGAGGGGCGGAGGTAGGAAAGAAATTCGTCTGGCGACCGAAGTTGTAGCCTAGCTTCTGTAGGGTCAGCTGGTGGTGAGCGACGACTGGCCGCGGAGCGCGCTCGTGCTGTACGGCTATCAAAAATATACATGTGAGTATACAACGGTAAACTTACCGTATATTTAATCGGGCCTGTCACAATCATTTGGATCGGCTAAACTTCATCGACAGAACTTATGACATGACATGACCAATATGAGCATTATGCAGTATGTTACTGGCATGCGGGCTTTTCCTTAAGTAGGGTATGGAAACGTAGTTTAAATAAATAATAATATTGGGGGACAATGTTACACAAATCGACCTAGTCCCAAACTAAGCAAAGCTTGTACTATGGGTACTAGACGACGATATACATACTTATATAGATAAATACATACTTAAATATAGAGAACATCCAAGACCCAAGAACAAATATCGTAGAGTCGTTCCAAAACATAAAAAAAATTTTGGGGGACGATCTTACACAAATCGACCTAGTCCCAAACTAAGCAAAGCTTGTACTATGGGTACTAGACGACGATATAGGTACACTTATACTTAAATACATAGAAAACATCCAAGACCCAAAAACAAATATCCGTGCTAATTGCACAAATAATGCCCCGGCCGGGATACGAACCCGAGACCTCTAGCTTCGGAGGCAGTGTCACTACCTCCGAAGCCGTCTAAGCAGTCTAGCCGGCTAAACAGGCCGTCAAACATGACCATGAGCTTAAATTTATTATATATAGGTAACTAAAAATTAGACTTCATTTATTTTCTATCAAAATTTAAATTGCCAGGAATGTACAGGAAAGTAAATTGACAAGACAGTACAAATGACAGCACTTAATTTACATAATAATGTTTTTCTAATACAGACAATCAATTGCTAGTGAAATGAATCATATTATCATCTGTTTTGAACATGTTTTGAATAAAGCGCGTGCCGGTAACGCACTGTATACTTGCGCTGACAATCGTGCAAAAACTGAATGTATGATGGGAGATGAATTTCGGTGCCAATGCCAATCAATGGGTATTACTAACCAAAATAAATTAAATAATGTAACTAAAATTAAGCTGGCGGTTTCCTCGCTCAACGTTGCGATACAGCGAGGAAATGCCGCCAGCATCCTCGGTACAATGCCTCAAGGGCCCGTTTTAGATTTAAGTTAGTTTTAATTTTCTTTATATTATTTTGGTTAAGTATTCTTGTATATATTTTCGTTGTACATAAAAAAAAAATTAAGACTAACTTAAATCTAAAACAGGCCGAAAGTGACTAAGAAGTTCTCATAACGTGCGCAACTACAGAATCCTATATTAGCCAGGGTGACCTAATTTATTTAAATAATGACTGGCTTTTATGAATGATTACTAATTGTATCATAATTGTATGTCACTATTTACAGCCCTTAGAAGTGTCGGCAGCAATCTTATTAACGTCTGAATAAACGTATAACGTTACAAGTGGTTGGCAAACAACAGCACATTAGGGAAGAAATGTTAAAATGGCGGGACAGGAAACCGCGAGGGGTTCGTTGATATGTAAATAAATATGGGTGCGAATGCCGGCTGCCAGCGACGGATCGGTAAATATTTATGAACCCTCATAACAGCTCAAGATTTCTGTTGTTTGTTGGTTGGGACCTCAATCCTACATGCCCTGCCCAGGTAGGTCAGATCCTTCAAAGTGATACGCTGAAAAGAAGGAGGGATAAGTACCTATATAAAAAAATTAGATTTATTTTTAAATACTCAGAAGTGATGTACCATTATTCTTTATTTAAACCGACTTCAATAGAAAGAAGGAGGTTTTCAGTTCGTCTGCATGTATGTTTTTTTTATGTACGTATGTATGTTCCCCGACAACTCTCGACCACGTCGGCCGATTTTGACAATTCTTTTTTTGTTTCAAAGCAGGTACCCCAAGTTAATCTATATATACAAATGCGTATGTCCTGACTGACTCATTCACTCACTCATCAACGCACAGCCGAAACTACTGGGGCTAGAGAGTTGAAATTTTTACTGTCATTCATGTTAATAGCGTAGACAACCAATAAGAAGGGGTTTTCAGAAATTCAACTCTTAAGGGGGTGAAATGGGGGTTGTGGATGGAGTAAAATTTTAGGTGAGAGACTTGAAACTTTGTGTATGGACTCCTTATTACAATACAAGAAAATTAATTTTAGCGTTTTGGAAAAATCATCCCCTAAGTGGGTTAAATAGGGGTGCAAAGTTTGTATGGGGATGAAGTACAATTTTAGGTGAGAGATTTGAAACTTTGTGTATAGACTCCTTATTACAATACAAGAAAAGTAATTTTAGCGTTATGGAAAAATCTACTTCTAAGCGGATTAAATAGGGGTGCGAAGTTTGTATAGGTATGGAGTAAAATTTTAGGTGAGAGACTTGAAACTTCGTGCATAGACTCCTTATTACAATACAAGAAAAGTGATTTTAGCGTTTTGGATAAATCTGCCCCTAAGGGGGTTAAATAGGGGTGTAAAGTTTGTATCAAGTTGGAGTAAAATTTTAGGTAAGCGACTTGAAACTTCATGTATAGACTCCTTATTACAATACAAGAAAACGAATATTAAGGTTTTGGAAAAACCCACCCTTAAGCGGGTTAAATAGGGGTCCAAATTCCTGACTGACTCACTTAATCAACGCCCAGCCCTAACCGTTTGACCTGGAAAGCTGAATATTTTAGGCTGTTTATATGACGTAAGTAACCACTAAGAAGGGATTTTTAGAAATTAAACTCCTAAGGGGGTAAATTTGGAGTTGAAATTTTGTACATATATGGAGTTCGTGTGATTTTTAAGTAAAAGTGTGGTATTTTGTACAAAGACGCTTCATCTAAAGATATGGAAAGCACTTTCGCGGTATTTCGAAATTCACCCCCTAAATGCGTAAATTGGGGTTGGAAGTTTGCATGGAAAACGTGGAATTCTTTGAATAAGAAGTCTAATATTCATTATACACATTCCTCATCAAGAAGCTAGAATACTAATTTCAACGTTTTTGGAAATTTATCCTCTAAGGGGGTTAAATAGGGGTTGAAATTTTGTATGGAGGTCTAGAGATTTTTAAAGAAAAAACATCGGGTTTTCGTACCCTTTATCTAAAGGTATAAAAAGTACTTTCACGGAATTTCGAAATTCACCCCCTAAAGTCGTAAAACTTAGGATTAAAAGTTTGTATGCACTTTTCGCAAATAAACATCTTATACTCGGATAAGAAATAGTACATTACGATACAAGTGTAGAGAACAGGAAATTCGCAACGAGTGGTGATAAATTGAAACACGACCGAAGGGACATACACGAGTTGCGATTGCGAGTGTTATTAGACGAGTCCTTTATAGTGGTTAAAGGAGTGATGGTTAATATGTGGCTAAATCATGTACAGGTCCGTTCTTTTCATATTATACATAATAGGTAAAAATAAATAATCGTATGACACTTATTTTCGAACCGTGAGATCTTCGAGAAGACAAGTACGGTTGCCAGTTTGTTGTACTTTTAGCACCACCCAGGGGTCACGTGTAGGGAAACGGTGGGTAGTTCCTACGGACATGGTGCAACTTCAAACCCCCTTTGTCACTTGACATGAGCCCTTTTGGCACTTGAGTGCATGGGCAACTTGACTGTTAGAAGTCCTCAAGCCGCTCGAAGGCCTCTAACTTGGCTTAACGACTGCTGTCGTAGACAGCAGCCGAGATCAACGGCTTAGCGTGCCTTCCAAAGCACGGGAGCGCTCAGTTAGTAACCACTCAAAGCGGTCACCCATCCAAGAACTGACCTGGCCCCACTTTGCTTAACCTCGCATACCGCACGTGGTACGCGGGCGTTGCTGGGCCACGAGCGCATATAGGTTAGTTTTGTTTGAACGTTCCTTATTTCCAATTTAGATGTTTTTAATAACTCTGCACACACAAAAATTATATAAGAGGTACCCTCGACCACTTCTCCAAGACACTCAGACGGGTGACGATGAATATCTTCAATAAAGGAGATGTCCAACTGACGGTGATCACACAATAAAGATTAATGAATTAGAGTTGGACAATCGCTGGGTAATGCCTTACAATCCTGTGCTGTCACGTACTTTTATTGCTCATATTAATGTAGAGTTATGCAACTCTGTTCAAGGTATCAAATAAACCAAGTGTGTGAACTAGGGTTACCGGGCGGCTTTGACTCTCGAAAATGAGAATGATGAGATAAACATTTATGAAAGAAGCCAATACATAAGTAGCTCCGAAGCTGTTTTGAGGATCTTGAAGTTTCCCATCCATCACCTCCAACAAACATCTCTAGAAAAGATAAACATTAAAAATCCACCTTAGACTACGTTACTGGCTTTCTTTGAAATGCACCCGAAAGCATAACCGCTGCTAAATTGTATAAGGAAGTGCTACAATAAACATTAATTCTACCTTGCGTAGTTCATAATACTGTTTTACGTCAATTAGAAAATTTAGGAATACGAGGAAATGCTCTAAAACTCTTCAAAACTTATTTATGTGATAGGAAGCAGGCGACAGTTATAGAATCATTTAATAGTGTAACAAAATCCATAGAGCAGGAGCAATCAGACTTTCAAACTGTCAACGTAGGAGGTCCGCAAGGAAGTGTATTAGGTCCACTTATTTTTCTCATTTATATTAACGAATTACCAAAAACTGTAAACGAATTGTGACGCTACGCTTTTATTTTCAGGATCCCTAACACATGAACAATTTGAACACAGTATTAAATAACACACTAGGCACTGTAGTTGAATGGCTTAAAACATTAAACCTTAACGTAAATTTAAACAAAACAAAACTCGTTCAATATAGGAATTATAGAACTTCACCTATGTCTATTACCGTAACACAAGGAGCGGTGAGAATAGAACAAGTGGACAGCGCTAAATTCCTAGGAATTACAATAGACTCTCATTTAAGTTGGAAGTCTCACATTGCAGATTTAAACTGTAAAATAGCAAAAGCGGCCTATGCCTTATCTATACTATCTGAAACATGTTCAGAGAATGTCGTTAAGAGCGCATACTATGGAAATGTATATTCACAACTCACATATGGTATCATTTATTGGGGTGATTCTGTTGATGTTCTTACTACATTCAGATTACAAAAAAGATGCTTACGAAACATGTTTCACTTGCACCAGCGTCACACAGTTAGAAATATTTTCAAGGAGAAGCAGATTTTGACATTAACTGGAATTTACATACTCGCCTTTGCCTCTTTGTAAAGCGCAATGGAGAGTATTTCACAAAACTGTCCTCAATTAACGATAACTTGCGCATGCAATATAAATTTAACTATCGTATTCCAAAGGTTAATAATAAACTTATGGAGAAAAGTGCCTACATTGCAGCAATAAAAGTTATTAACGAGTTGCCTGTTGAAATAAAATCTGTCGAAGGTAAACAATTTAAAATCATTTTAAAAAAATGGCTTCTTAGTAAAGTCTTTTACACCATAAAGGAGTTTGCCGATTATAATAATACTTAGTGCATGTATTAATTTTGTTATTTAGTTATAGGTTACTCATACATAATATTATATTGTGCGTCCGTGATGGATAAACTGTTGATTCTGAATTGTATTATCAACATCTCTGTACACAGTTATTCAATAAATAAATCTTATCTTATCTTATCTTATCTTACCTATAGTTGTAAATTTCTACATAATATTTACGATTTCTTTCGCATTACCAGAATGGAAGTGTGTGCGTGGTAGGCTACCTATAGTTTATTGTTCTTCGCGCGCGAAGCCGCGGGCAAAAGCTAGTCCTATATGAATTTGGTGAAGGTCTGATGATGGGATCTAGGAGGAATGGAGGGAACTTTTGAATTTGATAGGCACGCATATATATGCCGATTGCGGTATTGTCTGCAGGTAACCAACCAAGCATTGGCTCACGGAAACCACAAATTGTGGCACACCGAAGTACAATATTGGAGTCGTTTTTTGTTGGTATAAATTATTGACAAAAGACTCCAGAGTTTTAATGGTTTATATTTATTTAGGTAAGGTAGGTATAGTTTTAAATTCTAGTTGTAGATCGTTTTAGAAAGCTGGTTGAAAGTTACTTATAAAAACGTTTTGTCGATAATGCAACACTAAATATAAACCCAACAGTTCCTTCATAATTATATAGTTACGAATACTTAATTATTTTATTGTAACTTATTTCAATTCATGTAATTTTTTTTATAACCCTTTAATATGAGTACTAGGCGACGATATACTACTTATATATTGATAAATACATACATTGAAAACATCCAAGACTAAGGAACAAATATTTGTGCTAATTACACATGTAATAATGCCCTGACCGGGATTAGAACCCGCCAGCCCCGGCTTCGTAGGCAGGGTCACTACCAATTAAGTCATCAATATTGGTTGTTATACCTATATACTTGTTATGAATTGATTCCATTGATAGAGTGCAGATTCGGAAAAGAGGGAACGAATGCCCCCCGTTTTTCTCACCACTTATCGCCTCTCGTGTACCGCAAATACTCGAATGTTTCCTAATGGAAAAGACATGCTCGGAGGAGCCCTGGATAAATACTTTATTGAGACAAGTGCTCGGCCATGTTCACTATTGATTACCACTCAATTTGCTATAGTGTTATGCGCGACCGAATATTCGCCGCGGATAAGAAGAAACTTTCGTCTACGTTTTACTTTAGCCGGAAAGTCAAGTACCAATTTAATTGTGTAGGCAGGTAGGTACATGTTCTAAAAAATTAGGTCACTGGATACTTCTCTAAGTAAATATATAACTCATAGATACGAGGACGAATTGTAAATACTTGCAATGACTAATGTTAATAATTATAGTTTTCTAGAAATAGTCGATAGGTAGGTATCTAAATAAGGATAATACTACTTCAAGAGAACGTTATACTTTGCCTAGACAATATACGAGTATAACACTTTTGTAAAGTCCACTAGCCAGGAACCAATTCGTCAGTCATTTACTCTCAGACGAAAACTTGTAAAATGCTTCATTGAGTTTTGCAAAATCATAAAGATCAGAGAATGTCAGTTGCGATACCGTGGATGGGTTGAGAATCAGAAGCCTTCCATGTGCTATTAACAAAGCAAAACTATCAACGGCTCTACCTTGTATTCAGACCTTCATTTTCATAATTATGATCATAGTGCTTATTAAATATCTTCACCGAACGTTTACTCGTAAATAAGTAGATAGAAAAGTGTTAGTTACCGTCTTTCTTCATGTTGACTCGTAGGCACTTAGAGAAGCGGCATGCCTGGCATTGGTTCCGCCGGGTCACATCCACGACGCAGCGGCCGCTCTCTTTGCATACGTAGTCTAAATTCCTGCATATGTGGAAATGCAATATGTATATTAGTGTCACATTAAATTCCTAATGTAATGGAGAAGGGTATAGTTTTAGTAGACACGTGATTCTTATTCTATGTGTCAACAAGTAATGTGCCTTTTCCGGAAACACAAGATTTATGTCCAGAGAATGGAAAATGGAACCCCTTAGATATGTCAGTAAAAATCATTACAATGTTTAAAAACATTACATTATTATGTTAATTATACCTAGATGTGACTTGGAAGCATATTATGTCGCATAAATAAATAAGGTGACATCATATTATCCGAGAACAGGAGAGAGATTTTAAACAAGCTTGTTAATAACTTGCTGTATTGTGCCTTACATAATATGCGACGGACAGAGAGGAAGACATATGTTTCCCCGTATGAGGAGATTTATTAGGATGCGATCGAAGTTGCACCGTTCTTTGGTCGATACCTACATCAATAAAACACGGGCGAGTGCATGTAATGTTAATTAGGCATACCGCCGAATACTCCGTTTGAAGAAGCCCCGGCATCCATCGCAGGATGGCACTCCGTAGTGCTTGCCAGACGCCTTGTCGCCACACACGCGGCACATTGCTTCTGGCTTGCTGCTGCCCTCCATCTTCCTGTATCCAATATACCCATCATAATCATCATCATCATCCTATTAGCGTTATCCCTGTACAGTTGCATCATGAAAGATGCCCGCGGTGTCCGCTACCAAATCCCAAGAATTGGTGTAGGAATTAGGCTCTAGTTTTTACGGAAGCGACTACCATCTGACCTTCTGACCTTCGAACCTTAGAGGGCCGGATCGGAAGGTACCGTCTCTATCACCAAACCACCATACTGCATTGTCACCAAACTTAGAAACTTATGGTGCTCCAACACAGGCTGTTAGAAATGTTTTATATCATAGAGTAACAAGGACAAGGCTATGTAACACTATGATGTTGAAGAAAGATAGTCGCTGTTATATACATAGTGATAGTTGGTGTGTTAATGTTGACATGTACATTGGCTTTACGAATATGAGTATTAGATTTATACAGCCAGTGTGGGAGCACCATTACATAAAAAGATAAATTCCAGCACAATATGTCTGAGTTGAAACCTGTAAAAGCATTTGATGCAACAATGTTTAATGTGCGAGTGTCTGTGTATTGCGCCTCATGAGCATATGCCAGATGTGGGCGAAATCGCAATAGAGGGGCGTTCAGTTTTAGATTAGTTATACTCTACCAGCGAGTGGGTATGAACATTTAAGGTATTAAGTACATATTTTGCGTGGACAACTTACATATCAATCTTACGCGCTTAGAGTGCCGACACCTGGCATTCCGTAGAACCTTGTCAAATTTTCCATACAATCTGATTTCAACAAGCAGCACTTACGTTACAGACGGTTTGGTGCAACCCACTCATAAAAACTTCAGTATCTCTAGTATATTTTTTCGAATTACACGAGAGCATGCATAAGCGGGAAGGTACGCGTTGCCTAGTGTTAACTCGAATAAAGCATAAAACTTGCAGTCTAATAACTATTGCATTAAAAACGTCCGAATATTATGCGCATACCTAACACCTCATTTTCAGCACAATAGCTCAATCAAATTATCCGCGGACGCGTCATGTGGCAAAGAAAGGATCATTTTCAAAAGATATTGCCATGTCACACGGGGTATTGATAGTCGATTGATTATTCAAATAAGTCGACAGTCGGGACATTAGGAGGTGAAATATTAAAAAATGCTTACGTGTCGCTGTGTCGTACACAAACGAGGGTTTAATATCTGCTCTACGTGCACGTGTTTTTGTTTTTGATAGATGCAAAAGGGATAGAATATATAGGTAAGTAAGTTAAAGAAGTAGATTTTTTTATACATGCACCAATCAATTTAAAACCGTATGATCTTTGAAGTAGGAATGGAGTGTCCATTACTGGCGCTTGTCAGCTTAAAGTGTCCAACACTGGTGATGTTACCCGAGCCTGGTGGAACCTGGTGGTGGTGTGTTGATATGATATAAATATATTTTGTTAAATAAAGGAGTAACTTAAATATAAACTTTCTGAATAAAAACTAAACGCGACCATACATGACGTAAATTGTACTTTTCCCATCCATAACCTAAACACGGTTGTTTTTAGGGTTCCGTGCCAAAAAGATGATAAAACACCCCTAATGGTTTGATGAAATGTTGAGATTATTTTGACGTCGTACCCATAGAAGTCTTTGGTCGTACCTAACTATTACGGGCGAATACAGCGGGAACCCGAAGGATTTTAACAGCGCATTCCTGAGGTCGTACGAAGTAAAAAATAATACATATATTACATAATATGACCCTATTTAGATTCAATTATGTGCTTTTTCGTCATACAATAACAAATATAGTAGATTATTAACCAAGGGTTGAAAACTTGAAAGCCACCTATATCAGACGAGATATTTTAGGGTTCGAACATAGTGAGTCTCCTATTATTTTGTCCGCTCTGAAGTGGTTTCCGCGTCAATGTACCGGCACGCGTGCTGACTTTCCCACGGTTTCCAGAGGGAACGTGCCTAAGCCATTATTTACCAATTACGGTTACGAGCCAAGTGTTCGCGTAGACATTTCCATTTCCACTTTGCTAGGTAAAGCGTAATCGTCTATTATTTTGTGCAATCACTTGTATCGAAACTTTTTAATTTACGGTAAAGTGTGGCATAGTCGGCGTTATACAGTAATATTTATCTTTGTTTCAATTAAAAAAATATATATAGGTAAGTCAAGCCGCCGTATGCCAAGCGTGGCGATTATGGCACTAAACCCCCCAGAGAGTGCCGCAATAACAGTACCTAATTGAGATTTGGGGGAGGCTATGTCCAGCAGCGGACGTCCATCAGCTGATGTGATGATGATGATAATGAGACGGACAGTGTCAGTTTGGTAGGACCAACTTCGAGAGAGAATGATCGTCAAATCCGACTTGGCAGGTTAGCGTTTGGAAAGTTATTGACACATCTTTAATGTTCCGCTGTGTACTCTCAAGACATGTCGTCTTCGACCTGAGTGTGTTTGCCAGTGATTACTTATGGCTTATGGGACTGAAACGTGGTGGCATACTATTGGCCTCATAAGAAAGCTGGGAGTTTTCCTGCGTGATCACAATAGAAATGAGGTCATTCGCAGCAAAAATAAAGTAACCGATATAGAAGTAACCGAATCGCTAAACTTAAGTGGCAGCGGGCGGGGCACATTGTATAGGTATGTAGAACCGATGGCGGGCGGATGGTTCCCGAGTAGCGACCACCTACCGTAGGGCGCAGCGTGCGTAGATCCCCTGCAAGGTGGACCGATGACCTGGTAAAGGTTGTGAGAGTCCGCAGGATGCGGGTGGCGCTCATAGTGCCACAATGTCATTGTGGCGCTATTTGGTGGAGGCCTAATATCTCGGACGTCTTACGACAACGTGATTTCAGGGATCAAAGTATCCTTTCTCGAGACTCGAACCACAGCATAGATGGTTCGCTTGGTGGTTCGATGGTTCGGTGATTTAGCAATGAGATACTAGAGCATCTAAATGCTCAATTGAAACGATCACATAACAGGCTGATGGACACTGTATCCTATTATTAGTAAGGATGTTGTGACATACACCCGAAACGTCGAATAAACTCAACGAGGTAAATAAATACTCGTAATGTTAATTAATTGACATGATTAAGTCCCGTTTACTAATAAATCTAACAATAATGTGTGCTCACCGTGCGTGCATGTTTAAACCAACACACTGTATCTCAGCCAAAGCTCGAATGTTGTCTTAACCGTAGACCAAATAGATAGAACCATCCTTAACCTTAATCCATCTTTACTTTATTCTGGTTTCACTATTCATTGTCCTACCCATAAGTTATCTATACAACGTTTATGTCACGGCATTTTAACAACGGAATCAAAAGTATCATGTTGCGTGCGCCTGTCACGCGCTAGTATTTAGTGTCATAATCGCATCGATATCGAAAATACCGTTCGTAACTAATTGTCGGCAAAATGCTAACATGTTTTCGTAAGCGTAGCGTGACTTCGGCCCTCAATTACACCGTATGTGGTAAAAACACAACCCCCATCTTATCAGTGACGTGTCAAAGTTCTAACCCCATTGACACAAGGTCCATTACTGCTTGATCTGCGTCACAGATAGGCAAGTTGTACGCGGTTAGATAATTATCTATTCATGTGGCGCGTGGCAGGCCGAAAATCAAGTGAATGAGGGAAAATAAAGGAAATGATAGATTGCGGGATTCCCGTAATATGGTGTACTAGTAGGACAAAATAGTCCTCCTTATTTAGGTATTCCAGGTAAACGAATATTTATAGATTTATATTAGCAAAAACATAAAATTTAATACACCTACGGTTAAAAACTTCTCAGTGGTCAGAGTGGCTGAGTGTAAGATGGTACTTCCACAGAGAAGATATGGATATAAATGCATCTCCGCAAATATACAAAGTGGGATTTATACTTTTCTGGTGTAGAAATCCGAATTTCGTATGGTGCCGTCCCTTCCACTCATACAATGTATGACAGGAGAGTGAAAAGGACGGCACCATACGAAGTTCGGATTTCGAAATTCGGAGTAGACCCCCTGATACCTGGCAACGATCTGTTTTTATTTAACTAAAGCAATTGTTTTTCAATTCATGCAGCGTACACTTGCTAACAAATTGAAACCTTTTTTTTTCTTTTAACCTCCGCAGTTAGACTGGCCAGCAAACATATTGTTGTACTTATTAAATCGCTGTCTGTTACTCGTATTATAGGAAGGGTCTGGTTGCGTGCGGGACAAAGTCAAAGGGCGAATGTGGCTGTGATATTAGAATTGAACCCCGACCCCAGTGCCGCAAGTCCGACCCGTCAAGAGGTAAACACAAACAGTAGCTTAGTGAAGTGATTTTTAACCCACTGCATATACCGAACCTACCCAACGTACAGATAAAAAAAAGAAGTTTCCCTAAGTATAGTTATGAGATCGATATACTTAATGAATTTCACCCAATCTGTGATAAAGGTTTTTTTAAATCCATAATAAGTATGCATACATTTTTTAAGTATACATTCATTTAAGTATAAGTATGCGATACGTGTGCTGTGTATGTGAATATGTTAATTCTTTCATAACTACTTAAACGTAGTTTGGTTTTAATTAAATCTTTTTATAAAGTTGATTGCTCAAAAAGTAGTAGTTTTCAAATAGTATTTTTCGCATTAATACTAGTGCCTTCTACTTTTCCATTTTTTTAATCTTCTATTGTTCCATGCAAGATTACATACGCCGCAGAAATATGGGGCGAAGCGACCAACAAATATAAAACTGTGCCGAAAACCCTGTTATCCATGCAGAGGGGCTTCACCAATAAAGCAATGTAGAGGATTCCGCCGATATCTACCACAGCTACAATTGCGTTAGCGGATTAAAGCCCTCTAAACCTAAAGGTTGTAGAAGGTATAGAGATTGAGAGGACCAACTCCAAGGGCACATCACCATATCTCCCGGGCGACCTCAGGTTGAAGCGGAAGGTCACCCTAAGTAAAATGTTACACCCAGCAGATCGTCCGATAATAGAATTCTCGAAAATCGAAGACAATAGGGATATAGAGCCGGCCTTTAATGCGGCCCGGGTGTATACTGATGCGAGCAAATACGACGAGAAAATTGGCGCTGCTACGTCATGCTGGGCCCGAATGGCAGCCAATTTTCAAAGCAGCTCAAACTACATGACAGTTGCACCGTATACCAAGCTGAATGCTTGGCTATTGAAATGGTGTGTCGGAAAATCTTGCAGGACGGATTACAAGACTTCGCTGTTTTCTCCGACTCCATGTCTGCCCTACAGAAATTAACTAATCGAAATAGCCCCATCCTATAATACACAATATTCACAGGCTTACTATTCAAGTAATAAATGCAGGATCAGTAGCATTTTGCTGGGTGAAAGCACACAATCAAATACGGAGAAACGAAATGGCGGACATGGAGGCGAACAGGGCAGCGAATCTTCAAAGAACACCAGACTATATCTATTTTCCGATTTAGCCCACAACCGAAATTACTCAAATTCAGTAACCGGAGCGCACCTAAAACAGCACTTGGCTACAATTAGTGACATAAGAAGCGTAAGAGGCGCTATTCCAATCTGCTTCCTATTAACACAAGTGCTCAGCGGACACGGATACCATAAAGTATACCTGCACAAGTTTAAAATTACCGCGGATGACCTGTGTCCGTGTGATACCACCAGTTCTGAAACAGTTGATCACCTACGTAGACAATGTCCCAAATTTAATATATACAGAATAGACCACAAAATCGTGTATAACAATATAAATATTGATAAATACGATATCAAAAGTATATATATAAAAGAATCCTCCATTCAGTCCTTCACAAAATTTATAAACAAAATTATCAACAGTTTTTAAATTTCACATAACAGTTTGATAATAGTTCAAAGAACCCAAGTTCGCCCGTATCAAATCTTCACTCCTCTTCACGGCGCTGTCATGGCCATCAGGAGAGCCCTATGTCGCTACGTAGTATTACTAGCCGTGGACCAGCTAGGGCTTTGGTCAGCAGGTCTGCTTGCGTATCTTCGGTTCGCAGATACTTGACTTCTATTGATCCTTCTTGGATACAATTTCTAATGAAGTGCATCTTCAAATCAATATGTTTCGACTTTGAAGTGACCATTGAGTTTTGACTCGGTTTGAGAGCCGCTTGGTTGTCATTTAAAATGACTATGCGTCCGAAGTCAGCTCCCAAATCTCTGAAAAGGTTTTTCTAATGGATGGCTTCTTTCGCGGCTTCGGTCAACGCGACATATTCCGCTTCAGCAGTAGATTTTGGCCATCCAGCTTATAGCTGTTTCAGTGTACTTGAAGCAGTAGCCCGAAAATGATTTACGATCAAGCTTACATGCGCCCCAGTCCGCATCTGCCAGGCCGCATAAATCATCTTCGGTCTTCTTAAATGTTAAGCCGACATTCTTTGTTGACTTCAAATAATGAAGTACTCTTTTCGCACACTTAAAGTGCTCTTCATTATAACAGTCATCGAACTGTGACAGGTAGCGTATGGCAAACAGTACGTCGGGTCGAGTTGCGACTGCCAGATAAATACATAAGCGTACCTATGAGGTTCTTATAAGGAAGCTGAGAGCGCTAGGTTTCGTCTCTTTCGCTTCTCCCTAGTTTGAGATCAGGCTCCATGGGCGTAGATGCTGGTTTACATTCCTCCATTCTAAATTTCTGGTGAGTATCTTCAATGAAATTTTGTTGACTGATTTTAATTTCATCCCTTTTGTAAACATCTACGCCGATAAGTCTTCTAGGTCTTCCTAAATCCTTGAGTTCAAATTTGGAATTTAGTAGGTTCTTGACTTCTTTAAGTTTTCTTGGACACGAGTAGGCAATTAGTAGATCTTCGATATATATTACTATTATAATTTATGCTCCTCTTTTCTCTAGTAGGTATACACATGGGTCTGCTTCTGATGCTTTGAAACCAATGTTTTTCAATTCAGTGTCGAGTTTCTTATACCACTGCCTCCCTTTTTTTTATCTAAAATAGGATTGCTCTTGGCCAGCATCTAGCCAGGGGGCAAAGATGAGGCCGACGATGAAGCGAGCTCACCCAGAAGATGCCTATTCACTCGTGTCTTAAAAAGGTCCAGGTTATATGAACTCGGAAATACAGACGCCGGCAGAGAATTCCAAACCTTAGAAGTGCGCATTATAAAAGAAGATGCAAAGCGCTTGGTTCGAATTAGAGGAATTTCGACCAGGTAAGGATGGTAGCCAGCCGTACGTCTGGATGTCCGATGGAAGAAGGGGGAAGGCGGTATGAGCTCATGGAGCTCATGAGCACACTCACCGAAGTACAGTTTGTAGAAGACGCACAGACATGCTACTTTGCGTCGATGTGCTAAGCTCTGCAGCTTATTTCCCACTACCGTACTGCCGCCAATGAGCCTCCTGGCTCTGCGGTCCACCGAGTCGAGTGCGGCAAGTTGGTACTTAGCCGAGCCATCCCAAAGGTGACTACAATACTCCATGCAAGACCGGACTTGGGCTTTATATAAAGATAGAAGCTGCCCAGGGGTGAAGTATCGCTTGACCTTATTTAGGATGCTCAGCTTTTTGGCCGCTGTTCCGGCTTTGGACTCGATGGTAGTGCCGAAGTTAAGGTTTGAGCTTAACGTCATGCCAAGCAGCTCGAGATCGTTGGCTACAGACACGGTTGTACCTCGGAAAGTAGGAGCCAGATTGAATGAGCTCCTTTTTGCGGTAAACAGACACGCTTGCGTTTTGATGGCGTTGAAACTAACCAGATTGTTATCACCCCATTGGGAGACAAGACTTAAGGTTGAGTTAATTCGCTCCACCATTGTCTCTCTCTCAGACTGAATTTCATCACGACCAGCCCCCGTGCTGGACAAATATCTCTCCATGACCGTACTGTCATCTGCGTATGCGACCACTCCTGGTAGAAGGAGGTCGTTAATATGAAGCAGGAAAAGGGTCGCGGAGAGAACAGATCCCTGAGGAACACCGGCATCAATGGCCATGAGGTCCGACGAGCAGCCATCAATGACTACTCGGATTGACCGCCCACTCAGGAAATCAGATATCCAGCTACAGAGGCCAGAAGGAATACCGAATGCAGGAAGCTTGCGAAGCAGACTAGCATGCCAAACCCTGTCAAAAGCCTTCCAGATGTCAAGAGACACGGCAAGAGCCTCACCGTGTTTCTCGATGGCCTCGCCCCAGTAGTGCGTAACATACACAAGAAGAGATCCCCAGTGGAACGGCCCCGGCGAAACCCATATTGCCGATCACTGAGAAGGTCGTTAGCTTCAAGGTAAGTCAGCAGCTTACTGTTCAGAACTCTCTCCATAACCTTACAGAGTATGGAGGTAATGGCGATAGGTCGATAATTGCAGGGATCGGCACGACTACCTTTCTTGGGCACTGGTTGCACATTGGCAAGCTTCCAGGATGCCGGTACGGTATTCGTCTTGAGAGAGAGACGATACAAACGTGTAAGAACAGGAGACAACTCGGGACCACAGTGCTTCAGAACCCTTGCAGGTATACCATCAGGCCCACTAGCTTTGTTTACGTCTAGACTCTGCAGTGCTCTACGGACCTCTTTGTTATGAATCGTGACCTCCGACATCGAGGAGCCACATTGAGGTATTGATGTTGGTAGATGAGAGCCAGTGTCCAGACGCGAGTTACTGGCAAACAGAGAGGCAAAGAGATTGGCCTTCTCTAATGCGGTGAAAGCCAGCGAGCCATCAGGCTTCTGCATGGGAGGAAGCAACGGACGACAGAAATTGGTTTCGGTCGATTTAGATAAGGACCAGAACTGCTTACTACCTGGGGGTTAGGTTGCTAGTCTGGCCCCTATTCTACGAATGTGATCGAACCGAGCCTTACGGATCACCCTTTTGCACCCCTGCCTGCTTGAGTCCATATAGTGCTTTAATAAGACAGCAAACTTTCTCCTTTGGTATGCTTTTTATGTCTCTTAGCATATCCATTGTCTTGTTATAGGTAGTCAAGTCCTCTTGTGTCCTTTCTTCAACCATAATTTCTGTCAAGTAGTCTTCCTAATAATCAGGGTTTCATAACAATCTTTTCTTCTAGTTCACCATTCAGGTACGCGGTTGTTACGTCCATCTGGTCCAATTGTAGCCCTTCTACAGCTATGCCGATGACAGATCTGATTGAGCTTAGTTTGGCTACGGGAGCATAGGTTTCGTTTAACATTGAGCATAGGGGTCGGCATAGGTTTGTCTATTTCTGGTCGTTGTGTGAACCCTCGCGCTACAAGTCTGGCTTTTCTTGTCACGCTGTTGTCAGGTCCCATTTTATTTCTTAATACCATCTTATAGTCTACAACTTTCATATCTTTGCTTTTCTTTTCAATTTTCCACGTTCCATTTTTAATGTGGGCTTTTATTTCAGCTTTTATGGCGTCGTGCCAGTATTCTTCATTTTCATTTTCGTCAGACATGTTGCAGATCTCGGAGAGTAAGTGACTTTCTTCAGTATCACCTAGTAAGAAATCCTTCGTCCAGGATGGTGGGTGCCTCGCTCTTTGTGGCCTCCCATTTTCTGGTATCTCTGCGATCTCTAAAGCTTCGTCAAACGTTTCCAACTCGTTTTCCACTTCGTCCAACTCCACCAGAGGACAGTTAGGAATTTTATAAGGATTTTCTTGTCTCTGCTCTGTGATTTCTATTGCTATTGGTCTGATATTGTTTTGTTCTTTTGCGACGCTCCTCTTCATCCTCTAGACTATCGTAGTTCGAATATTTGTCTTCGAAGTACATCTTTGATGTGACTTTGATATCTCGGCTTTTTTTTAAATCTGTTTATAAGGAGCTTTTTTGTTTAACGAAAATGTTGCTCCATACGTCCGCTGTTGGATATGCCATAATACAATTATCCTATACATATTTTATAATTCTTATATAATTGGATAGCTTCAGCTGACTCCGGCTGAGCCAGGACCGCATTGCACAATCCAGTGTGGTAGGTTGCGCGAAGAGGCTCCCCTCTTACACATTCCATCAGAATGTGGTACACGTCATCTATTACCCCACAGTCAGAACAGAGAGGATTGGTAGTTTTTCCCATAAGGAATTTAAATTTATTAGTGGGAACATGTCCAGAGCGGAGTCTCATCGCTATAATTATGTCTTGTTGAGACAGCGAACACTGAGATATCCAAGGAGACTGGAACAGCTCACGCTGGATAGTTCTGTACCAGATACCTTTTTCTTGGGAACGTTTATCGAAAAACTCTTTCCATAGATTAATACAAAGCCTCCTGACCTTTCCTAAAGCTTCTGTGTAAAATGGCACCGCTTGCAGAGATACCTTCAGACGAGGCCTCCCTAGCTAGTCTATCTGCGGCTTCGTTACCGGCAATACCTACGTGAGAAGGGATCCATTGTAGGGCAACGTGTTTATTTTTAGATTTATGTTTCCGAATGAGGTCCAAATTTAAATAAGCTGTCGGTGTTCCTCGATACATCGAGGTACATCGAGATATGTGCTGTAAGGCACTCTTGGAATCGGTAAATACTACCACGTTATTTGCCTGGATGGACTCCGCGTAAGCTAATGCTTCAACAATGGCCCGTAGTTCAACTGACATAATAGACACTTCGGCCTCAATCTTAAAACCTATTCCTATGTTTAACTGTACATCAAAAAAGCCGCTCCTGATCTTTTATCGTTCTTTGATCCATCGGTGTATATTTGGTAAAAGTCTTGCTTACGACGAATTGACAGACTTTTTGTTATTAGTTATGTCTATTGTATTGCCTTTTTGCCTCAGTAACACCGTCAATCATAGTACATATGTTTGAAGTGATGTTTTCATAGTTTACCCACCAATTGAGTGAAAACATTTCTAATTTGTCGCTGCAGTCTACTGAATCATTCCTGAATAATCTATGTACCGACCACAATAGTGGAAGCTTTTTCCTCTTCCAAGATTCGATGTTAGAAAGACACCCATCTACCAAAGCTATAACATAGCTGTTGAATTTGAGAGATTTGCACTTAAACCATTACTTCCCACCCAGATATTGTCTTCTTATAGAAAGGGGCTGCAGACACAGCTCGCTTTGCATGACATGAATTAGCGTAGTTTTTATGAAGCCACCGGTTACTCTCATGGCTTGATTTTGAATTTTGTCTAATTTATTTGTACAACTTCAAGGGCCCTTAAAAAAATAAAATCACATAAAAAATAATTACCGATTGGCTTTTAAAAACTTGCTCTATCTATCAGGTAGCTACCCTGATAGATAGAGCAATTTTTTGATTGAAGCCTTATTAATAATAAAATGAAATTGATTTTATTTTTTTAAGGGCCCTTGAAGTTGTGAACATACTGGGTAATTTTATCTTTCTTGGCATTTAATTTTTTTTATGCCATTTAAAGATCTAACGATAGTAAATGTTACCATACTGAATTGGCCTATCTATCAGCTTAGCACACAAAAAAAATCAAGCATCTACCGCAATAATTCACGTCACCATAAATAAAAATCTCATCGTACGCGGCGATAGGTGAAAAATTAAAAAAAAAATCATAACTCCGAAAATACTAAAAATCGCGGAACATACATGGGGGTGATTCAGATAGCCCTCTAGGTCCTCTACCTCCCAGCTTCAGTATATCACTACTTCTTGGGACACCCTGTATATACGTCTTAGATGTTTAGGGTGCACTCCCCAGCTCGAGCCCGCCATTACTTTTAATATATTGAGAAATTTATCAGTTTTATCGGAAATTTCATTAATGTGCTTCGACCATCTCAAGGACCTGTCCAACCAAAACCCTAAGTATTTGACATATCTCGGCTTATCACCACATTGTCGTCTTTTGGTTTGAGAAAAAAAACTCTGAAAGCTTTTAAGGTCAACGAGTAGCCCATAAATACTCCCTCTTTGGTTTTAGGTGTCAGCTTTCCTCGTCTGTTCTTTTTCAAGACAAAGGTTTTTCTGCCGAAAACGTGAAGATGATTACCCCACGGCGTTCGTCCTGTCCATTTTATGAACGGTACGTTGCCATTTGAAGCTTTCGCAGGACTACGATTTATAAGGTAGTTAGCGGTAGACACTGCTTCTGCCCAGAGCTTTTTAGGGGCATTAGCTTCGATCAACAGGCATCTCGCTTTGTCTAATAATGAACGATTCTTACTTTCGCTTATCCCATTTTCCTGTGGGGTATGCCATGTGGCGGTATTGAGTACCGTTGTCTGATTGCAGGTGTCTTATTTTCTTGTTCAGGAACGTCTCGACTTCATTCTTATACGTTTTGAAATTCGTGAGTGCGTCGCTTTTCCATTTGATGAAGTATACATAGCAGTATCTGGTAAAGTCATCAATAAAAGTGACGTAATATCTTGAGCCTGCCAGCGTTTCACACTCGAAAGGTCCACAAATGTCACTGTGTACTATTTCCAGTGGCTCGGTTGTGTAGAGGTCATCATGTCTTGGAAATGGTAATCTTGAAAGCTTGCCCTTGATGCAGGTTTCGCAGGTTTCTAATTTTTATCTACCAGGTCCAGCCCAGTACATAAGGTTGTCTGCAGCCATCTTCTTCAGATCCCTTTCATTAATATGGCCCAGTTTACGATGCTATTCCATGAAGTCATTGCCTTCATTTGGTGTAATTTGCAGTTTCATTTTTCTTAGATTCAAGGTAGTACAGTCCATCTTTTCTCTGTGCTGTCAGTGTTACTTATCCGCTCCTCTCTATGACATAAGCCTTGTCTTTATCAAAGACAACTTTGTTACCTCTGTCTGCTATTTTGCCGACAGACAGTAGATTTACTGATACGTCAGGAACAAATATGGTATCATTAAAGTTGTAACCTTCTTTGTCGATGTTAACTGTTACTCTTCCCTTTCCTTCTATCTTACTTGTATACTTGTTAGATGCCAACTTCAGACTGCCATTTTCAGGGGTCAGTGAGGAAAACATTGACTTGACGCCGCACAGATGAGAGGAGCACCCGCAGTCGAGGCATCAAACATCTTCTTCGATGCTTGAATGTGCAGTGCTTAGACAGATGTTGTAATTTTTGTTCGGGTATCCTTTGGTTTTCTCATTTGTGGTCTTCTATTTGCCCCAGCATGCCTCGGTAGTGTGTCCTTTCTTTTTACAGCTCTTGCAATATGGTCTGTGATTACCTTTCTTAAAGTGGTATGCTTCGGAGCTTTCGAGTTGTACACTACGATATTTAAAAAAATAAAAATTTAAATGTTTAAAAAAGTTTTTACTATTTAGCTGTTGATAAAATTGCAACTAGTTTCATCCCTATTTGTTTGTGCACTTTAACCAGGGAACTTAACAAAAAAACACTTTAAAGTTAAATATCACGCAAAAGGACTTCTGAATCAAAAAATGGTCAAAGAAAACATGATTATATATTATCAAGCTTTATTATATACTAGCTGTACCCGCGACTTTGTTCGCGTGAATATAAGTTTATACAGTAGCTGTCAATACAACTAATGCTCAAATCAATAAAGGCTCGGCAACACGTTAGTGATTCTCGTGTCAAACACCGGCTTCCGCTTGCCATCAGGCATACCGTAGGCACACTTATTGGCCAGTGTCGTAGTAGATCAACATCATCATGTCAGCCGAAGGACGTCCACTGCTGGATGTAGGCCGCCCCCCGAAGACTTCCACAAGGACTGGCCCTGCGCCACCCGCCGCCTTCCGGTACGTGGTCGCCACTCGAGAACCATCCGCTCCAATGGCCATCAGTTCTACGTGCTATGTGCCCCGCCCACTGCCACTTAAGTTTAGCGATTCGGAGGGCTATATCGGTTACTTTGGTTCTGCTGCGGATGGCCTTATTCATATTAATCTTATTGTAGATAAAGGGGCCAGTATAACCAATAAATCTTTGTATGAAACGAGACTTACATTTTTGTTGCGTCCTTCCAACATTATATGCCCTTCGTGACTTGTTTATGGCCTGTTTATTATAATTTAGAGAGGAATGAAACGTGAGAACTATAGATAAAAGAAAGAGCTGTCGAACTGTTAAAACTTTAGCAGTATTGTATAGGGATTCTGTGGAATAAGTGAAAGGGAGGAAGAGCATGACTTTCAAAAAAATCTGCACGCTGAGCTAACTTGAGGTTGAGCATAGTAGTTTTGGGAGCTTTGCAATAATTTAAAAGCGATTGGCATACTGCTAAATATACTCTCTTCAAAAGTTGGTTATCAGCAACGTGTCTTAAATTTTTAAATAAGTAAATAAGTTTACGCACTCTACCACTCAGCAATTCAATGTTAATTAAGTACACTCAACAGCCAATGTAGATGATATTTTTTGTACTTTGTCGCACTAACGTAACGATACTGCGACAGTTAGGATGCGTCAAAGTAGTGAAAAAGACAAGGTACTAAAATAATCATGCAATTCTGCTGTTGACTGTACCTATACTACCATTTGCCCGCAACTTCTGCGGCCCTACACTTCCAGCCTCGACTTTACTGTGACTTCAGCCCTCTAAGGGACGTATTTAGGTATAAAAAATATATTTTCTTTTAATTCAGGCTTTCAGGTTCTCCTGGAAGCCTGATTTTATTTATTTGGTTTCTACCAGCGAAGACATCTAATACTAACCACTACCGAGCGAGATGGTCAAGAGTGGTGAGTCATACAAGTTTAAATAATAAAGAGCGATAGGGACATACACTTATATCATTTGTTGTCCTTGTCGTAGCTCCACTTGTTTTTCATCAAACTATGCGATAAACTCTGAGGCAAACAAACGATTAAAAGTAAAAAAGTAAAACTAAAAGTAGTTTATTCTTTAAATAAGGCATATTACATGCACCAATGAACGTCAATAAACTACCACCGGTTCGGAAAAATATACCACTGCCACGAGAAGAACCGGCGTAAGAAACTCGGCGAAGTGTCATTTTTTCAAAACAATATACATTATATAGTTAAATATAAAATTACATTACTACAAAATAACTTAAATAACAATGCTACAGTAGAAAATATATTTTCGCGATAGATTACCCGTGCAGGACGCTATCACTGCCACACATCCCTATCCATGATGTAATCGTTTATCTTATAATATGCTCTTGAAATAAGTGTTTGTTTTACTACAGATTTGAATTTAGAATTGCTAAGTTCAGTAATGTGTTTAGGAATTTTATTGTAGAATTTTTAGAATTTCCCAAGAACGACTTTTTCGCCTTTACTAGTCTATAGAAGGTTATTTTGAGTTTCCCAGTATTTCTCGTGGCTATTGGTTTATCAGCGTTCGTTGGAAAATTGCCCAAATTCTTCCTAACATACATTATTATTTCAAATATGTATAGGGACGGCAGAGTTAGAATATCTATTTCTTTGAAAAATTCTCTTAATGAATCACACGACCCCAAGTTATAAATTGCTCGGATAGCCCTTTTTTGCAAAATAAAAACAGTTTCAATATCTGCAGCTGATCCCCATAAGATAAGACCATAAGTAATTATACTATTAAAATAAGCAAAGTAAACTAACCGTGCCGTTGCCACATTGGTAAGCTGCTTTATTCTCCTGACTGCAAATGCAGCAGAGCTCAACCTACTTCCTATCGCTGTTATATGGGAACCCCACTGCAATTTTGAGTCCAATGTAATACCTAAGAATACAGTAGAAGTAACAAATTCTAATGTTTGTCCATGTATGGAGATTGTTTATGGTAAGCTAGGCAGTTTTTAGCTTAGTAGTGCTATTATTATTTGATGTCTACTCTGGTTACTCTGAGATTCAATTCAAATCAATGTGTTAGACTATTTAAACCTGACTATAGCCTGACCAGTGCCTATTTGGACCTGGCCATGTTGCGGATTTTTAGTGGAACTAATTTATTTTAATGGCAACTTTTTTTTTGTCAACAGACATTGGAAGTCATTGAATGTCACCGATGTAAACAAAACGAAAATAATTCTACATATATCAGAATAATAATCGATTTTGCAATCAGGATTCCCAATAAAGTTCACCCCAATGCAAAACAAATCATTTTAAATATATTCGAACGGTTGCGGCAGAAAAAGGACGAAGGATTCAGCAGCATTCCAATAAACAATGTTTTGAAATTAGTTGTTGACATGACGGGTACTGATATTCATAGTTCGGTCATAATGAACTGGTTAGCTTGGTACTAAATTATGTATATTAATTATTTTAAAAAAATATCTCATTTAAGGCGTTTGTAGTGTTGCAATCAACAATATATCCAAAAATAATGAGCCGTTACCGCCTTTGCCACCATTGCCACCAACCAAAATCATAACTACCAAAAAAAAAGAGTACAAATACTTCGGCAAATGTGCCATAATCATAAGGCACAAAATTTATGAATTCAATGCTATGCGAAAGCAAGTACCAACTCTCGAAACTCTGCTTACCGAATTGAAAAATGATATTGGTTTTACCGTTAGTAGGGAGTACTTGCGATTGCTATTGCACAGTATGGGGTTCAAATATAAAAAGTGCAGAAACCAACAGTCCATATTAAAAAAGCGGTCAGATATTGCGGTTTGGCGGAAAAGTTAGTTTGACGAAATATAAGAAGCAAGGGACAAAAATATACCTCTTGTTTATTTTAAAATATTAATGCATATGCCAAATTTCAGCTTTCTAGTAGTAACGGCTACCGAGCTAACTTGGCGAAACTATAAGGGTCTCTTCCCAAACCCCAAAAAGTGCCCCCGTGGCATCATCCTACCATGACGCTGGCAGCATTCCCTCGATGTATCGCTATACTTGAGCGCTGTGTGAGAAAAGAAGCTGCCAGCTCTTTGTTCGCCTGTGGTGTCGATGTTCTTTTTGCAAGGTCTTTGAAAAGTTGCTGAGCGCTTGGACCCGACGGCCCAAGGGTGTCAACACCGAAAGCCATATAAAGTAGGTAAGTATTGGGAGCCGAGAGTGACAAGACCCAGAACTTTGTGGCCTTTTTTATTTCGGCCGCCGCCATTCGTATAAATTTGTCGAAGCTAATGTAGGGTAAGGGTATAGTTATTGATACACTGTACGTTCAGATCAATTGAAAAAAGAAAAAACTTGCAGAGTCGTAATATTGAGTAGCAAATAACATAACAAATAATATTAAGCAACTGAAGAACGTTATGCATGATGGAGCTGTAAGGTACTGTGATCTAATGAGCTTTTAAATCAATAGTGCCTACTTTCTTATATTAGCGAAACTTTATTTTCATTTTTAGGGTCCCGTACCGAAAAGGTAAAAAAGGAAACCTTATGGTGGCGCTCTGTCTGTCTGTCTGGCACATCGTTAAGCTAAATATCAAGAATTACTTATGCTAACGATTTCAAATTTGGAATACCTGTGATTACAACACAAAATTACCTAATTATATAACATTATAAAATGTTGGATAAAACTTTATTCCTGGTTAGTCGAAATTAAGGTTTTATCACGCCACCAAACATAAAAAATAAAAGAGAGCTGAATTAACACGTGTTAAATAGCAAAAATTCGCGTTCTGCGCTCAACTACTTATTTCCTTCATAATGTAAATAATTTATAGACTTACCGATTAGGTGTCTTCTGTGAAGGTGGGATCCCACTCGAATGTACCGAGAGCAGAATAGAGTGGGCGGCCGGTAGGGTAGTGGGCGGGGCCTAATCTCACCCCAAGTCGACAACTTCCATTGGCTCGCCAGTGTTTGTAGG
The DNA here is from genome assembly GCA_905163555.1 of Notocelia uddmanniana. Lineage (NCBI taxonomy): Eukaryota > Metazoa > Arthropoda > Insecta > Lepidoptera > Tortricidae > Notocelia > Notocelia uddmanniana. The sequence goes on from LR991052.1 coordinate 57,288,897, forward strand.
CGTGCCGCAACTGATTCCACTTTTGTGGGACACCAAGCTCATAGATTACTTGTTCGATAATTCTGTAGGGCTGTAGGTAATAACTGTGTTATTGAGTGTGCTGACAAGGTCCTACTTGAGGTAAATCGTCCCTGGTCGCTATAAAACCCTTACGTTAAAGTTGTTTCATCTAGTCATACGACAGACTTTTAAATAAGACATTTTTGTTATGCATCATTCGCGTAATTTTTTTTATATATACCTAAATGTTAAATCTATGTATATCGATATTAAAAAGAGGTAACGTAAGTTCCGATGTGAATGTGCAGCTTTGTGAGATTGTGTTTCAGCTTTCGACAAAAATTCTTTCGTATGTCTGTCTGTCCGGACGTTCTCCTCTACAGGTCGCATTTCTCAACCGAATCTCGTGAAATTTAGTGAGCAGGTGCGATAATTCTATATAATTTTATTGTCGTGTTAATATTTGGAAATTTCGCAATTTGAAAAAAAAAATGTTTTCTTGTGAGGACTACAGCTGACAGAGCCACTAGTTGTAGGTATATGCATGTGATTTATGTGACGTAACCTTTAGTAAAATCGGCCGGACCTAGATCGAAACGTCATAAACACTAGTGGCTCTGTGGGCGGTAGACCTGGCGGCCTTGTTTTTCATTCAATTTTCAAAATTACTAAATACTCGAAAAAAATGTTCTATATAATTATTAAATCTGCTCACAAAATTTCACGAGAATCGGTTGAGAAATGCAACGAATGGAATGTAATCTAGAATGGAGAAATCCGGGAAACAAAGCTGAAACGGTGACCTTCGTTACACTCGGCCACTAACTCAGTCACTATTAGAGGTTCCGAGTTTTTTTAACGTTCCATAAACTGAGTTAAACAGACTCGCCATAAACATTCTATATAGGTATTTAATTATTATCAAACCTGCTCACAAAATTTTACTAATAATGGTTAAAAACTGTAGAGGAGAACACCCAGAAATCCCGATCCGTCAGACGTAGAGCATTTTTGCCGACGCTGGAACAGAGACTTTCGTTTCGCTCGGTCGATGAAAAATGCAAAACATTCAAAATCTTTGGTAAGTTAATTAGTTAATTACGTTATGTTTAATGAGATCCGCTATAACTAAATTCGTCAATGAGCATAACCGACTAGGTTCTTACTGATATAAAGACCGGCCAAGTGCGAGTCGCATCACGCATAAAGAAGGGTTCCGTACGGATACCTGCCCAAAGGCAAGACAGTTTTTCAGCGATAACTCTATAATCGTTAGGGGGCTGGACACTTTGACTACTTTAACAGCTAATAGCTCACCAACGGTTGACTTCAATGGAAAAGTTTTTTAGAAACCTCTTGATCATTTTTAGGGTTCCGTAGTCAACTAGGAACCCTTATAGTTTCGCCATGTCTGTCCGTCCGTCTGTCCGTCCGTCTGTCCGTCCGTCCGCGGATAATCTCAGTGACCGTTAGCACTAGAAAGCTGAAATTTGGTACTAATATGTATATCAATTACGCCGACAGTGGTAAAATAAAAAGTGGGAAAAAATATTTTATTAGGGTACCTCCCCTATACGTAAAGTGGGGAGTGATTTTTTTTTTTCATTTTAAACCTAACGTGTGATATATTGTTAGATAGGTATTTAAAAATAAATAGGGGTTTACTAAAATCATTTTTTGATAATGTTAATATTTTCGGAAATAATCGCTCCAGAAGTAAAAAAAAAATGTGTCCCCCCCCCCCCCTCTAACTTTTGAACCATAAGTTTTAAAAATATGAAAAAAATCTCAAAAGTAGAACTTTATAAAAACTTTGTAGGAAAATTATTTTGAACTTGATAGGTTGAATAGTTTTTGAAAAAATTACAAAAATAATTTCTGAACTAAGTTTGTAATTTAACCGTATAAACAGGTGTTTATTGTACCTGTCATTTCTACAAAATCACAATGAAATGACGTGCTTTCAAAGGTTTTGTGTTTCTGTACTTGATATGTCAACTTAATGTGACGGACGGAAAACTACGGAACCCTACACTGAGCGTGGCCCGACACGCTCTTGGCCGGTTTTTTTTAAAGGTATATTTGTGGATACCCCACTCCGCACGCCTATGTGCATTGATTTTTTTTCAACCCCCGGTTACATGTATCCTTTACATGGTTGGCAGCAGGGGCCTTTCAGCTCGAAGTAGGAATTTTTCTATGGAAATTTTAGTTTAACTTGTTTGCACCAGATGTCACTGGGTGCTATCTCTATCGCACTTGAAGTGACACATATTGAAGTGACAGAGATGCAGCTTTCGTGCGGTTAGTTCTTACTTAATACACAGCGGCGCTACGATCTATGTGGAGTATTTCACTGGTATCTCTATCTCAGTATTTATATTGTACTTTGTGGTTGGCAGGTTACATGTTTCTCTTTACTGTAGCGGTCTGTCTCCTTTTTCTTTACTGTAGCGGTTCATAGAATACACCTTCCTACCCAAATTTCATAATTGTAGTGCTTATAGTCTCCGAATAAATCGACTGTGACATACGAAAAAATTTATACATAACATCTTTTTGTAGTCAACTGTACCTACAACTCGCTGCAGCCCAATTATCTTATTAAATATTCTAATAAGGTAACTATGCAATTGCATAGGTACTTAAACGAAAGGTGATAAGTTATTTAGAACGTAGTTACAGGCTTGCAGATAGATAATTTACCTTTTGCTTAGAAAGGCCAATGCGGAACTCTCTACACATGCCGCTTAAAGTTGTACAAGGTGCATTATTCGGGTTTTTATTAGGGTTCCGTGCGAAAAAGATAAAAAACAGCGAAGTGCTTCGCGGGCCACGCGCAAGTAAAGGTTCCGTAGTTGCCCACCCGTTATTTATGCGGACTTAATAATCCCCAATTTACATTTACCTACTGCGTTTGGCTCGACTAACAAAAAATTAATATAAGTAGGTACAGTCAGCAGCAAAGTAGTTGGGCAGATTGACATGCTGATAATGATCTACACATAGACTTATTCTCTTGACATTAGAGTCGGTGTGTTGAGCACTAGGCCCGCGTAGCTACTTCTGCTGCTGACTGTTCATATATGTGGAGAAATCCAGGGCCAGATAATAACTCTGTTTTTATTTACTTAATTTCTATTTTATGTAACTCAAACATATTTTAAGCTTTGTTTTTGTAATATTCGTGCAATTTCCACTAACTACAAGTATAAATAATAAAATAAATAAATAATTAGTAGGGAACATTTTTTAAACAAATCTAACCAGTCCCATAACAAGCTCAATAAGGCTTGTTATGGGTACTAGACGATATGGGTATTAGATACATAGAAAACATCCAAGTCTCAGAAACAAATGCTTCTGCTCACCACTGAAACAAATGCCCTTACCGGGATTCGAACCCGGGACCTCCGGCTTCGGAGGCAGAGTCACTACCAACCAAGCTAAACAGACCAACATAACTACTAAGATAGGTACCAACTTTCAGCTTTCTAGGCCTTCAGGAAGTACCCTTAGAATTTTGATGAAACATGATTAGCAGTGAGTGAGTTACTGACGAAATTTTAGATACCACCGGTTTTTTTAGATACCAATAAAATCTAAAGTATAAGAGCTATGCAATTGAAACTTTATGTTTAATCAATGATTTTGTTTATCTGGTATATCCAAACCCAAGTTCAATAAAACGACGAAGCGCTTTGAGAAATGGTAGGCGATAGGTAGTTCCCTTGCGCTTCAACTTAGCTCGTCTTAGTGGTGCACTATCATGTCCCCAGATATCGATAAAAAGTAGGTGTGTTTCGCAATGAAAGTTCAAACAAATTGTAACGTAAGTTACTATCCATCCTCCATCCTCCTAGCGTTATTCCCAGTACAGTTGCATCCTAAAGGATGCCTGGGGTCCGCTACCCAATCCCAAGAATTGGCGTAGGCACCAATTTTTACGGAAGCGACTGCCATCTGACCTTCCAACCCGAGGGGGAAACCAGACCTTATTGGGATTAGGCTTGTCAAGTGAGTGGGCAACGTAAGTTACCATGTAAGGTAATTTATTATCCTTGAGGTTGCTACGAAACTTCACAAATAAGTATTGTCGACCCACATAATTATAGCGATTTGGATTTGCTCTCGGAAAGAAGTTCATAGGAATAAGAATTTCTTTACGTATATTTACCACTAGCTTTTCCCCGCGGCTTCACACGCGCAGAACAAGAAATTGTAGCCTATGTTGTTGTTGTTTAAAAGGACATACCAAGTTCACAACTAAACACAACTCACAAACGCACACACATCCATTATGGTAATGCGAAAGAAATCGTAGTTATTATGTAGAAATTTACAACTATAGGTAGAATTATTTTTTATTGTAGCACTTCCTTATACAATTTAGTAGTGGTTACACTTTCGGGTGCATTTCAAAGAAAGCCAGTAACGTAGTCTAAGGTGGACTGTTTAATGTTTATCTTTTCTGAGATGTTTGTCGGGGGTGAAATATGTACGCTGACCATTTTCAAGTTGAACAGTGAGGTGTAAGACAGAAGGAAACATTTCATGAATGAGAAATTTCAAGATCCTCCAAACAGCTTCGAAGCTACTTATGTATTGGCCGCTTTCATAAATTTTTTGATACCTTGAACAGAGTTGCATAACTTTACATTATTATGAGGAGTGAAAGTACTTGACAGCACAGGATTGTAAGGCATTGGCATTTACCCAGCGATTATCCAACTCTAATTCATTAATCTTAATTGTGTGATCACCGTCAGTTCGACATCTCCTCCTTTATTGAGGATATTCATCGTCTCCCGTCTAAGTGTCTTGGACCAGTGCTAGAGGGTACATCTTACATAATTTTTGTCCGTATATAATAAGAAACGTTCAAACAAAACTATTAATACGGAAACATATTCTGTGACCTAAGTATAAATGTAACCTGTTATGTATAAAATGAAAAGAACTGACAAACCTGTACATGATTTTGCCACATTTCAACCATCACTCCTTTAACCACAATAAAAGGCTCGTTTGATAACACACTAATAGTACATTACTGCAGAGGCCGTGAAGTAAGGGATGGCTGGACGAGTTTGGGATAAAACGAGTCCTGCAATCCCTGTTCCGGCCGAGGATTGTATAGTACTTTTCTCAAACATGTTAGAAAAATAATAATTAAAAAAACTACAATGTAAAAAAAACTAAAAATACTAAACGTCCAAAAATAGCAAAGCATCACGACAAATAACGAAAATTAAATAAAAACACGAAAATGCTACTAAATACAAGCACCATTTAAAAAAACACGAAATAAACTAAAAAATACCAAAAAACACGTAAAAACTAAAAAAAAACAAAATCATGGAAAAACAAAAAAATATCGAGAAGTACAAAAAATACGAAAAAACTTTTAAAAAGTCCAATATATCAAAAAACAGAAAACGCTACAAAATAACACGAAAGAACTAAAAAAATACATAATACCTCGAAAAATTCGATAAAAAACAACAAAATACAATAAAAAACAAGAACGATAAAAAAAACCGGAAAACCTAAAAAAATACCAATTTACATAACAAATTAAAAATATATATATATACAAAATCGTGGCGGTTGGCTCTATGTAATATTTCCTTTATCAGTTGATTTTAGTAAGCAAATTTAAAAAGTTAGAGCAGCGGACAATAATCTTAGTTTCGTACATTCTCCATACATTACTTCTTGGCCGCCGGCCAAGAAGTAACGCCACGATTTTGTATATATATTTTTAATTTGTTATGTAAATTGGTATTTTTTTAGGTATTTCCGGATTTTTTATCGTTCATATATTTATGTATTTTGTTGTTTTTTTTTTCGAATTTAACGAGTATTTATGTATTTTTTTTAGTTTTTTCGTGTTATTTTGTAGCGTTTTTTGTGTTTTTTAATATTTTTGGACTTTTTAAAAGTTTTTTCGTATTTTTGTGTACTTTTCGATTTTTTTTTAGTTTTTAGGTTTTTTTGGTTTTTTTGTAGTTCTTTCTTGTTTTTTTTTAATGGTGCTTGTATTTTGTAGCATTTTTCGTGTTTTTATTTAATTTCCGTTATTTGTCGTGATACTTTGCTATTTTTGGACGTTTTATATTATTTATATTTTTTTTTACATTGTAGTTTTTTATTGTTTTTTTTTTCTAACATGTTTGAGAAAAGTACTATACAATCCTCGGCCGGAACAGGGATTGCAGGACTCGTTTTATCCCAAACTCGTCCAGCAATCCCTTACTTCACGGCCTCTGCAGTAATGTACTATTTCTTATCCGTGTATAAGATGTTTATGTGCGAAAAGTTTGAACATATTACTTTAAATCAACCCGAAATAATAAGTGAAATGAAAAAATTGCGTTTAAAGTGAATATTACATCCAAATTTAACCGGTTCGGGAGGTGAACTTCAAAATTTCATAAAATTATTTTTCATGTCTTTTGATACGGAATCCTTGTACGAATACTCGAACCTACGTACTTTAAAAATAATACATTCTCCATAGAAAAATTTAAGCTCTATTTAACCCCCTTAGAGGACGAATTTCCAAATACGATGAATTTATTTTTTTAACCTCTACATGGGAAATGTGTATGTGAGTACCTAATATACTTCTTATATAAAGAAGTATATGTTTTGCATACAAACTTTAAACGCAAAAAATTACCCCTTTACCCCCAAAGTGAATTTCGTAATCCCGTGAAAGTACTTTTCATATCTTTAGATAAAGGGTACGAAGACCCGATGTTATTACTTCAGAAATCTCACGACCTCCATACAAAATTTGAACCCCTACTTAACCCCCTTAGAGGATGAATTTCCAAAAACGCGGAATTAGTTTTTTAGCTTCTTCGTGAGGAATGTGTATAATGAATATTAGACTTCTTATTCGAAGAATTACATGTTTTCCATGCCAACTTTCAACCCCAATTTTACGCATTTAGGGGTTGAATTTCGAAATACCGCGAAAGTAATTTTCATATCTAAAGATGAAGCGTCTTTGTACAAAATCTTACACTATTACTTAAAAAATTACACGATCAGCATACAAAATTTCAACCGCAAATTTACCCCCTTAGGAGTTGAATTAATAAAAATCCCTTCTTAGTGGTTACTTACGTCATATAAACAGCCTACTGTGAAAAGTTCAGCTTTCCAGGTCAGACGGTTAGGGCTGGGCGTTGATTAAGTCAGTCAGTCAGGAATTTGCGCCCCTATTTAACCCGCTTAGGGGTGGGGTTTTCCAAAACCCTAAGATTACTTTTCTTGTATTCTAATAAGGAGTCTATACAGAAAGTTTCAAATCTCTCACCTAAAATTGTACTCCATCCCTATACAAACTTTGCACCCCTATTTAACCCACTTAGGGGTGGATTTTTCCAAAACGCTAAAATTACTTTTCTTGTATTGTAATAAGGAGTCCATGCACAAAGTTTCACTCGGGTTCGAATCCGGCACTTTTTGCAAGATGTTTTTAAATTTAAAATTAAAGGGAAAATGTTTGAAAAATTTTGTGGACCGCGTATGCTAGATGTCGCAGGTTCGAATCCTGCTCGGAGAACTATTTTTTACAATTTTTCCATTTATTTTGAAATTTGGAATTTTCGTTAGCTGCTTAATACAAAATTAATTTTGAAGTATTTAAATCTTAGTGATAACATTTTCATTGCGCGGAGTATAACTATTTTTATAAGCCTAGGAACTTGGAACCTTAACACTTAATTTAGTGAAAAAACTATTTAACGATGCAGAGTCCGGTGCGTATGCTCAGAAACTGCTCGAATTGGTAACGGTCGGTTAGAAACTAGCGAAAAAGGTATGATTGTATTAGGAGTCCTTTTTTAGGGAAAGGGCCGATTCACTCTCCGTGATGGTTCCAAACAATGATAGACAGCTGCTGGTAGAGTCGCGGAAGTGATGACACCACCACTTAGCCCGTTGAATTTTTGAAGTATTTGGAGCTTTCCGGGGTGCCACCCCACACGCCTGAAGGTAGGCGTACCAGTTTTGTAAATGCGCAACTTAGACTCATCCAACTTATGCAACGGCACTAGGTAGATTGAGAACGAATTAGGGTAGTACATTGTGAAGGGCTTTGTCAGTTTCAATGGGCCTCATAACAAGGCTCAAAGTCACACAAAGAGCAATGGAGAGGGCTATGCTGGAAGTGTTTCTGCGTTATCGCATAAAAAATGAGGCCATCCGCAGTAGAACCAAAGTAAAAGACATAGTAGCGACCACGTACCGGAAGGCACACCGTGGGTAGGCCCCCCACAAGGTGGACTTATGACCCCGTAAAGGTCTATGTCCAGCAGTGGACGTCCTTCGGCTGATATGATGATGATGATGATTGTGAAGGGCACAATTTTAACGGGAGAAGTCAAGGGAGAAAAGTGTCTGATACCTCGTATTCCAATTATATCGAATAACATATACCATTTAATTTTTAACGTCTACAGTTTACATTAAAAGCTGCATTTTCTATGACTAATAAATCACAGGAGCAAACGTTAAAACTAGCAGGAATACATTTGGGCACGCCCTGTTTTTTTCATGGATAGTTGTACGAGTATGTGGCTTGCTCACGTGTTTCAAAATCACACATTTGCATATTTTTGCTGACCGAAATACACCATTTAATATAGTTTATATGAGTACTTATTTTAATATACTTCAATAAAATAAGTTAATATGTAAAAACAATTTAAAAAAGTTGTAATTAGTTAATTTTATGTCCTGATTTCATTATATGACAAAATTGATGAATAGAACCATGCTTTCTTCGTCGGTTGATTATCGACCGTCACTATCTCGAGCCATTTCTGAGCATAACTTACTGAATCGAATTGGACGTAGCATCGGATAGCTCCAAAAAGATTAAATAATTAGTTCTCCCTCGGTGTTTTGCATTTAGTCCATCACTTTCACCATATACGAGGGTAAAACTGAAAGTTTCGGGAATAGAAGAAAATATGCAGTATAAGTGAGTTTATTTATTTTTATTGTTTTTCAAAATATTCTCCTTTGTATTTCATGCACTTATGCATGCGTTCAAACCAGTCCATAAAGCACTTTTTGAACTCTGAAGTAGGGGTCGACAAAATGGCTATTTTATAGGCCTCCACTGCTTCTTCTGGCGTCTGAAACCGCTGACCACGCAGTTTGTCCTTGATTCTGGGGAATGTAAAAAAGTCGTTGGGACTTAAGTCAGGGCTATATGGAGGGTGGTCCAATATTTCGACTTTTTCACCGTCCAGGTACTCAGTTGTTGTCCGAGCGGTGTGTGGGCTGGCGTTGTCGTGGTGAAGGATGATGCGACGACTAGGGTTTGTTTTTCGGAGTTCAGCAAAGACGTTCGGCAAACAAATAGTGGTGTACCAATCACAGCATTGACTGTTCTACGATCCTCAAGAGCCACAGTAGCTACGTGACCAGATTTAGAGATAAACGTAGCCACCATCTTCTTAGCCGTACTGCGAGAACGAACAACTTTTGTGGGTTTGAGCTCGTCTTCGAAGACCCATACTCGGGATTGGTTTTTAGTTTCAGGCTCATAAGCGTATATCCACGACTCGTCACCTGATACTATGCTAAAAACAGCATTTGAGCGTCCCTTGTTAAATCTTTTCAAAGTTTTGCGGCACCAATTGACACGGACTATTTTCTGCTCGTCAGACAATAGGTGAGGTATCCAACGGGAAAATAACTTTTTCACGCCTAATTCTTCTTTTAAAATAATTTGTATTTTACTCATTCCAATACCCAGGTGCTCTTGAATTTCCCGATATGTCACATGTCGGTCTTCATTTATCAGACGACGCACAACATCGACGTTTTCTTGCGTGACTGCCGATTTTGGTCGACCTTCACGCACTTCGTCGGTGAGGGATACACGGCCACGTTGAAATTCTGAATACCACCTGTATATTGTAGTCTTTGAAGGAGCTTCAATATTAAAAGCAGCAACCATCCGCTCTTCACATTGTTTTTGTGTTAGTCCACTTTTAAAGTCATAATAAATCATAGCTCTGAAATTTTCACGGCACAATTCCATTTTAAGCAGTGACTCGACGACTTCAATAAACAATTGAAACCGAACCATACTTTTTTTTTTCTAAGTGGCCAGTGTGTTGAGATAAGGAAACTTCAGAGATTATAAAAAGGTATAATACATGTTAAAAATAAATTAATAAGTATTCGATTCCCGCCACTTTCAGTGCAAGCCTCGTAGCCCGGAACATTTCGATTCTATACGATTATTGAAAACCTATGTGGAAGTCTAATTGGCAATTCACGAGTTCTGCGCGTACGAAGTTGCGGGCAAAAGCTAGTAAAATTAAATGTGAAAAAAATTTACTTAACTATTAGACTAGGTATTATACAAATATTGTGATGCAAGAAGTGCCAAATGGAAGGAATGGGTCCTAGTTTTAGCATGTGCCAAGCTTAGCAGCCCAACGCTGGTTTTCAAACTGGTCCCTGAGAGAGTGGTCGCTATTCTACTTTTACAAGATGAAGCAGTTTCCGAGCTAAAGAGATAATAGTTTTACTTCTATGGTCGATGTGTGTGCGAAATTGTGAGTTTGCGTGCGTGTGTGGTTCGTATATTGGTTGTTTAATGCGGCTTATTTTATTTATTTATTTTGTTGCGAAGTAGGTATTTTCCCTGCGTATCTAGGAGGTGTACTTGCGTTAATCGTTTAAATTTTAATGTGGAAAGGATAAGTGGATATATAGATGTTGTACTGCATTAGGCATGGCGAAGTATGTTACCTTATATATTGAGTCGGTTTTGCGATATAAGTTTTCCTATATAACAGTACCCCTAGATGGGCCATACACAGTTCATAAAACAAAAGTCTTCTCGTTAGGCTTAACTTTAGATATGTCCACCGAAAAACGTGAACCGAAATCTGTGTGTGATCCAGTTCTGTAAATAAATTAAGATTCTAGTGCTCTAACGACCTATTTGTGCTCAGTGGACGTAACTATAGTTTAACTTGACTGCAGCATAATTTTAGATAGATAATATCGATCCATCTGGCCGTATAATCAAAAAGAATTAAGTATTGTTAAAAATTTTGGTATAATAGGTGGGTCATTAAAACGCCAAATATAGTAAATCCATATAATAAAGTACACAGTATTACGATTACAGTTCCGTATTTATAGTGCAAGTCAGATAAATTCACATTTTACTTATTAATTGGTGATATGTTACGGTATTATTTGTATCTTATACATACACTAAGCGTCACTGTCGCTGTAACCGCCCGTTTACATCGGTCGATAGTACCTGGGGGTCTACTCCGAAATTCGAACTACGTATGGTGCCGTCCCTTTCACTCTCCTGTCATACACTATATGAGTGAAAGGGACGGCACCATACGAAGTTCGGAGTAGACCAGCTGTCTCTAGCATACGTGGCGCCGATCGAGCTATTTTGGACTCACCGCGAAAATCAAAGAGGATTTTTACATGCTTGTTTCTCGTGCCGTCAAAGCCGAATTTAACTGTCGACTTAACGTTTACAAGCTTATTAGAATATACATACATAAAATAACCCGTACGCAGTGCGGCCCACGGGTTCCATCGACTGACGTAAATTAGCCTTAAGGCATAAGCAAAGATCGAAATTGAAGCAAACAGAACAGAGACCGCGGCCGTGTCAGTCGTTTGGTCCTTATTCTATTGTCACGTTAGCGTCTGGTGTGGGTAAATACCTAGTCGAGGTATTTTGCATTCTGCGGAATGACTGGTCTTTCTCCATTCTTTTCAGTAACATATTTTAATGACTCAAACTACTAGTAATAAAATCGAGTACCTACAGGCACCGATTAAATAATAGCACTTCGTACAGAAGGTCCTCTCTAACAAAACCGAAGTGTGACATCTAGAAAATTCGCATCATAGTATCCCGCTCGTACGCGTCTGCCGCATAGCACGTGCTCTTTCGTTCGTAGCGCAGTCGTGCATATATCGAAAGTTTCGATTTGAAACCTCACAAATATACAGTCAAGGACCCACTTGAGGTTCACAGTCCTATCGTAGTGCATACAAATTTGAAGAAAAAGTTAGCCTAATCGGTCACATATAAAAGAACGCGACTATACGAGATGGGTTTGAAGATTGCATAAGTAATTGTTGGCTCAGCCGTCTGCAGTTGAATCAAGATTAGGTATAAGATAAACCTTTTATTTGATGGCGTTGTGGTAATGAGTCCCGCCACACCGGTGACGGTACAGAATCGCAGTGAACGAGAGGGAGAATCTTATGCAGTGGCGTAGCGTGCCTTGGAGAGGCCCTGTAGCAAAATTAGTTGGGTGGCCCAATAAAGGATTTTGCTTACACACGTTCTGGTTTAATTGGAAAATGTAGTCTATTTTAATGGTATTTGAATACTCTAGCTTATTTTAATTCTACATTCCACGGTTGTTGTACTTCACTATTCTCATTTCTAAAGGCATAAGAAGTGAATTCTGGAAAACAGGACCATCATAAAGCAATATTTTTTTCACCAATTGTAGCCCATTCAAGGTCTAACAAAATCTTACCATAAAGTTGTATTTGAAAAAAATTAAACTCATGTTGTTTTTGTAAACATCCTTTCATTTGAATAGTGTGTATAGCCTGACCAGTGTCTATTTGGACCTGGCCATGTTGCGGATTTTTAGTGGTACTAATTCATTTTAATGGCAAGACATACTCTTTGACAACAGACGTTTAGAAGTCATCGAATGTCTTCGATGTAAACAAACTTACATAAAGCCGAAATATTTCATGATTATAAAAATAAATATGCCGAAATTCAACCAAAACGTTATCAGAAACTTTATTGTGAATATTATTAATTATTTAAAACAATAAAAGGACGAAGGATTTACTAATATTCCAACACACTATGTTTTGCAATTGGTTGTTGACATTAACCGGTAGTTTCATTCTTACATTCTTCAACATTTCTTATTATAGGAAGGATTGATTGAATTGGGAAGATTGGTTGGATTTAACAAGTACACTTTTTTTCTTATTCAATATATAAGGTAAGTCTACAATAACAAACAACTTATAGTTATGTTGTGATGTATTGTGCAAAATTATTGAATTTTAGGAATAAATTGATTGATTGATTGAACAGATATATATAAAAAGAAAATAACGTTACTGTCGTTGCCGCCAATGAAAAAAGGTTGGCCAAGAGCATGTCGGGCCATGCTCAGTGTACGGGTTCCGTAGTTGCCCAATGGATTTAATTTAAAAAATTAATAACAAGCTAAAGGAAATACTTTCGCAACGTTTCATACGACTTTTACTAAGAAAAGAAGACTTTATAATAATTTAAAAACAGCTTAACTGATCATGTCGGCTATAGTTTTCATTGAAAGTTATTTAAGCTTTACTTTTTCATATTTTTTGGACCCGTAGTTCAAAAGTTAGAGGGGGGGAAGCACAAATTGTTTTTTCTTTTGGAGTTATTATTTTCGAAAATATTTACTTTATCAAAAAATGTTTGGTGGAGATCTTTATCATTCATTTTGAAAGACCTATCCAACAACACCCCACACCATAAAGCAAAAATATCATCCCCACTTTTCGTGTAGAGGAGGTAACCTTTAAAAAAATATTTTTAGATTTTATTTTACGACTTTGTCAGCTTTATTGCTTTATATATTTATACCAAATAGCAGCTTTTTAGCACTAACAATAACAGAGCAACGCCTCGGACAGACAGACAGACTGACATGGCGAAACTATAAGGGCTCCTAGTTGACTACGGAACCCAAAATATTTAAAAAAAGGTAGATGACTAAAAACTCCAATACATACTGGCCCGACTATACATGCCGTATAAAATATTGCCATATAACATGCTGTTTGCAGCGACATTAACTCAGGTCCAAATAGGCACTGGTCAAGCTATAAGTCCCAAAACCCTGGTCTTATGGACGCAATGACGCAAAGGTTCAAACTAGGTACACAACTATTGTCCAGGATTTCATCCCACCTGATTTATTTACCTGCATGTGAAATAGATAAATTTGTACGAACAATTTACCTTGACGCTGTTGTATATGTTACATCTTGTCAACGGGCATTGCCGAACGCCTTAATCGCTTCACTAATAATAAACGCATGTTAAGGTTATAAAGATATATAAAGATTTATTGCTTACGCCTTCAAATTTAAATAGCCAAGAATTAGGGCTTTTCACAACTCATTGCCACACACTGTCAGTACGTCATCAAGTGGTTTTGCAACAATCTGCAAGAACCTCCCATTCAAACAAGAATAATTAAATATGATTTTGGCACTTAGTACCCGTGCCAGTGTTTTAAAGTGTGGTATAATTTACGTTTTTTGTTTGTCAGTAAAGTTTTCGTTTTTATTTTCACTACCAAGTATGTAAGCGAGAGGTGCTGGATGGTTTAACAGTGTTTTCTAAAACCCCTAATAAAAAGGCAATAGGTTCTAAGCTAGGCCCGAACTATATATAACTTACCACCTAAACTCGAATTTATCGATTTTAATTGTAAACGCGTTAGAATATTACCTATTTATTGCATATGCATTGGATGTACGCTTCGTTAAATTATAATGGCATGAAATCTTACTCTACGTAAAAATAGTCAGTCAAAATTTTATTAAATTTTGAAGCGATTAAACTTAAACTTGTAAGTTTCAAATACAGTATTATACCGGTAGTTAAATCAGCAACTTTTTACGATACGTTCGGTCAGTATAAAGTTTGCAGGGAAATATGACTAATGGTGTCACAGTTTTCTGTGGTCAAACCGAGTCCTTTTCATCTTTATGTATTTGAAAATCATTAAAACAGCATAATTAAGTTGCAATTCAGCGAATGACAAAAACATAGAAGCACAACTAGCGTCGCAAAATGACACCATCAAATTTGTGTCCACTAAGGCGGGGCGTCAAAATTGTGTCCAACGGCTGTCTAGTTTGAACATGGCGGCGCAACGTAACAGTTGTATTAACAGAAATCTCAAAAATAAATAAATATGCCTTTTTGTGCAGTGAAGTGGTGCGTTAATCACTCTAGAAAACATAAAAAAAAAGATGGAATCACTTTTCATATGTAAGTAAAGCGGTAAACACATTCGTTTATTTTTTTTGTCGGAACCGATTTTGTATAGGGATGGTGTTTTGCCACCTTACATCATCAAAATGTTAAGAGGTGAATGAAAAGGTACGATACATGCTTTCATGCACATAACTAATTTGTGTATGAAAGCATGTATCTCAACAAATTAAAATGTACGAAAAAGGTAAACTAATTCCATAATAAATAAATATTAGGGGACATTTAGTACAATTGCAACTAGACTATTGATTCTAATTAGACTATATAACTATATGAGGGAAGCGAGAAATAAATATATTTTTAACAAGAAGTAAAACCGAAATAAAAATAAAAGAATAAGTGTGTAACTAGGCTATACATACAATATATTCAATTATTATCATCTACTCAAAGAGTGGATTTAAAGAGCCCAAACTCGGTATGATTGTGTTAACTTATTACAGAGTTCCTATGACCACTTTCCGGTTCCATCATCAGATCAGCTCGATAAAAATATGATCATAATATTGCATTGTCACTGAATTTACATATATGCAGTAAGCTTGGTCCTCCATACAAACGTAGTTTAGCTCTCATTTTAAAATGCCATTCTAGAATAACATGAAACTTTGTATACACAATGGAATCCGGAATATCTAGGTCGCAAATTGGTTTCTGTTGCTTGAAATTATAATGGAGATAAAATACAGCGATTATTAAGGTTTTCATAAAAGACGTAAAAAACTTAAAAACTCGCTGTATTTTTTTCTATTACAATTTCTTGCAACAGAAACAAATTTCCGACCTAGATATGGCGGCTCCCATTGTGTATACAACTTTTCATGTTATTTCAGCAAGGGGTTTAAAATGAGCACGAAACTACGTTTGTATGGAGAATCGAGTTCAGCCGAGCGTACTAACGTCAACTATTAGCTCAATCGGAAATCAAGAAGTGGGTCTAATTTAGCTTCTAAGATTTGACCCACACAAACAAAAAAGACATAAGTTACTGACA
Source organism: Notocelia uddmanniana (assembly GCA_905163555.1). Lineage (NCBI taxonomy): Eukaryota > Metazoa > Arthropoda > Insecta > Lepidoptera > Tortricidae > Notocelia > Notocelia uddmanniana. The sequence continues at coordinate 57,305,012 of LR991052.1, forward strand.
CGGCAAGTTAAATTAAAGCTTGTAAAAAATAAGTTAACGTACGTATGTTAAATATTTGCGTTGTCTGTAAAAGTTTCGATTACGAGTGGTTGCGGTTCTCTATGTCTAACAGTGTTTAGCAAGCTATAAATTATGTACATGGTCGTCCAATATGCATAGTATAAGTCTGGTACAGCTTAATTAGCGACTAGTTAGATTTTCGTAAGGGTATATAAGAAGGAATTAGAAAATCGGCTGACATTTTTAGCAATTCTTATTGGTACAACACCGCGCGTGCGTTTTACGAATAAATGCCCCGTTTCTAAGTGGACTTTTGTAGGAATCTGGCGTTCTATGCTTTTTTCGTTCACTGTTGCAATTAGATGTTTTCCGAGTATTCTCGCATGTTCTGTTTATTGATACCGTATTTTTTTACTTTTGTTAAATACTGTTTTACTTGAGGACGGGTTAGGTTATGTTTCTAATTAACGTAATTTTGATCTCAATGTCTTTCAACATACTTAAAATTACATTTAGTTCAACCTTCCGTACAATTGAAACGAAACGTTACCACTCTGCTAAACTATAGTTTAGCTAAAAAAGAGTTACAAATTGGACTGACTCATACCCACTGCAAATGGACTACGGCCTAATGCCCTTGTTCATAAACATCGAACAAACCTATTTTAGGTTTAACTGACAACTTCGAAAAGTTAAAAAACCCCCGACATTTTCATTTCGAAGTTAAATATCTCAAAAATGGCAGGGTGGAAAACCTGCTTTAAAAAAACCCGAATGCTTTTCGGTTCACCCATTTAAGAGGTACGATGCCACAGACAGACATACAGATACACACGTTCAACTTATAACACCCCTCTATTGTGCTGCGGGTAGGCATAGGCATTGATATTCGATTGTGCTTATCTTGTCATTATCTATCATCTTGCTAATTGTGTATGGAAGAAAGACACAAAAGCTATTCTACTAAAATAGACCCTATTACACATAATTATTTTAGAAGGTTGTTGCAAGTTCCTATTGTCATGTCATCTCAGTACGAAGCCTCGGTACCTGCGCACCGCACCTCCCCTGGATACGACAAGCGCAATAATGACGTCACGCGGCAAGGTGCACAGATATTGTGACCGGGTAGTGAATATGGGGGTATCTATATACTATTTAATCTACAGCGTTCGGCAACACTCGATAACCTCAACCCACACCCGACGCTATTCCGTGACTCATCTTTGACGCTCGTATTTTAATCGATCAACACTGCTTAAAGTATATACCTATAGTTTTTATTGTCTTTGGAATCGAAAGCCTTAGACAATCCATGAATTTTGAGGGCTAAGCGATAAAAATAGGGCGTATATATGTATGTATAAATGTAAACAGGACATTGAGAACTGTTATAGTACATTACTACAGAGGCCGGGACAAAAGGGGTTGCCGGCCGAAGACATATATAGACGGCCGAGCGAAGCGAGGTCGGATAGGTCTGAGGCGGGCAACCCCATATTTCCCGCCGAGGTATGTATAGTGCTTTTCTCAAACATGCAATGAAATAAACAACAATAAAATCAGTTTTATTTTTTAGTGGCAGAATGTCATGGTGCCTGTGCCACAGTTCATGTGGAATGGAAATTAAAAAAGAGGACTTTGCCGGCCTAGGCCTGCAAGATTTGTATGAAATTCCATTAACGACCTCTTGTCCTAGCCGCACCTGAAACGTCATACTTCGCAGCCTATTATAAGGAACATAACATCAATATTTCATTGCATGTTTGAGAAAAATAAGTTACTGCCATATAACCGTATATGATTGGTTGTCTTTGGTGAAAGGAATAACACTAATATTCGTCAATTAGTAAAAGATAAAACTAAAATACACTATGATACGGTGACAGATTATAATTACATTAGAATGTCTTGGATGAAAAAAATAGATATACATTTCACATTATTATTTCAAATTACATCATTATAATTATCATGAGATGAATTTTTCAACTGTGTTGCAAATGGTTATATTACAGCAAATCAGGCGATTTTAAGATGTGTGTTTATGCTTTTCATTAAATGAAATTAAATTACGCATGATATAGTAATATCAGTCCGGTTAGCACGTTCATTCAAGTAAATATTTGACTATGTAGCCGACGTAGGTATACCCGTCACTGTACGTGTGTAACAATATGCGGTAATGTTGCAACGTAAACTTACGTACGTAAAAATTACAAATAAAGTTGTTAACATACAAAAGTGTAATGATATAAAATATTTACAGTCATTCTTTATTTAGTTTTAGAGAATGAAATAGGTACACTAGTGTTTAGTAGGCCTTTAACGTGTCCACTAGCGGAGTGTCCACGAGTGCCACCGCTAATGGACAAGTTAAGGCCCTCTTAAACGCAGACATATGATGACCGCATCCCATCCCATTGTCGTTTTAAAGTATTTAAGTCGAGATCTCGCGAGACCTACTGAAATTTACAGCCCTGGTGATTAGTTCATTATGATATTTTGTTGCCATAACTTATATCTTACCTTGTAGGTAAGTGTGATAGTCTGTATTGTCAGATAAGACAACTTATGTAAAATTTTAATACCGGTAAGGCGGTAAGTGCCTCATGGGATGGAAATATAAAATAAGGTGCGGCTTGCATTGGGGATACAAACGTAAATTATATTAAGTGGATACTTCTTTTCGTTGCCTACCTATTTGTATTCTTCACTAAATAGAAATACCATCAATCTATACTAATATTATAAAGAGGAAAGATTTGATTGTTTGTTTGTTTGCATTGAATAGGCTCCGAAACTACTAAACCGATTTGAAAAATTCTTTCGCCGTTTTGGAAGCTACGCTATCACCGGGTGTCATAGGCTATACTATAATATATTTCCAAAAAAAAATTAGGGATCCTTACTAAACTCCCATAATGTAACCCAAGGTGAAAATAAATACCTTAAATATTCAATATATCGCGTGCGCTGCGAAAACTACTGATGATAGATTTTTTTTTTTAATTCTTTGTGTGTATTATAGTTATTTTTGTTAAATACCCGTGCGAAGCCGAGGCGGGCCGCTAGTATTAAATAAACCCGTATTTTGCTTTAGTATTTGGTTTTATTTTAGCGCCATCTAGTGTTAGTAACGGAACTAAAACTGAAAATGTTGAATTATGGCAGCTAACTCATACAAACTGCTAACGAAGAAGTATCAACTTCAAAACCTAGGACCGTGCTAACTGGGCAAACGGAAATGTAAACTTCTGATGAAATCCGTTTTTTGAAGTCGGTTAAAAATGGCAACCATCATACGCGTTCAGATATGATTCACTTGCCAATGCAGGACACGCGTTGATTTCCGTGTCCTGCATTGGCAAGTGAATCATATCTGAACGCGTATGATGGTTGCCATTTTTAACCGACTTCAAAAAACGGAGGAGGTACTCAATTCGTGGAAATATTTTTTTATGTATGTTCACCGATTACTCTGAGACTAGTGGACCGACCTCAAAAAATATTTTTCTGTTTGAAGGGCTAGTTGGTCCCATTGTCATCAAGTCTGGATATGATGACGGGATCTTGGAAAAATCGAAGGAACTCCTCAAATTATATACCAAGAGGATGGGGTCTGGCAAACTTTGGAGTCGGTGTTTTTTTTGTTAAAAATTTACTTGTATCACTTATCGTTGTAGATGAGATATTCGTCACGCTCTAACAAGTATGCTAGTGCGACGGTGACGGGTGTCCTATTCACGATGATAAGTGATAAAATGGCAACCATTACGCCCGCTGACATCAGATTTCTTCTATTATTGTTTTTAGGGCATCACTTGCAATTGATCTAGGTACTTAAACATATTACAGGAGCTGAGACCCTTATTATTTACCTTTTAGTTAGATGTTAATTTATATTTTATGACATACTCAGATAACAATGATTATAATTTATCATTATACATTATAATAATAGATTCATTGTAGTGAAGTAATCACATTTTAAGTAGGACACGGAAATTTGATCAATGTTCCACAAAACATATTTCTTGTTTTCCTCAACTGACGGGTGCGTACTGTGTTAATTCACAATTCCTACGTACGAAATTTCTAAGAACAACGTTTCGTAAATCATGAATGCTAATGTATGAAATCCTTAAAGACATTTGTTCTGTATTCATTTTTTGCGGAAGAGCGGTGTTCTGTTAGCACAAGTGTCTTAAACGCTTAAAAAGAGGCACCAGCACACTTTATGTAATTTGTTGTTGCTATCGAATAAGCTATTTTTATTATTATGTCTTTTCCGCTCTCGGGACAATGGTGTCCCGGACCTTTGGAAAGCGTGCGCGGAGCCGAAGTACCGAGGTACCGAAGTACCAAACAAGTACCACATAGCCAACACGTAGAGGCGCTTTTGACAATTTAATGAAATGCAAGGGGTACACCGAGCGGATGCTGTCCCTGCCCGTGTCATGGGACGCACACAGAGACAGCACCCGCCAGGGTGTACAGGAACTATTGATGGTTGATGGAATTATTATTATTATTTTTATATTCGGTCCCATTAACTTCAAAATTACTGTGTTCAAAATAGCGAATGTTCGAAAATCCTAATCGTTCCCTATGTTGTGTTCAAAAGGAAAGTTAATACATACATTACATGCCCCCTTATTCATAAACGTCCATCAAACATCAAAGGTTAGCTGGAAGAGATCCCTTAAAGGGATAAGTTCGCCTTTGTACAAAAGTCTAAAATTAAGTTTATTTTTCTTTTATGTACTTGTTTTGTGCAATAAAGAGTTTAAACAAACAAACAAACAAACAAACCTATTTTATTTAAAATACCGCTAAAATTAGGTTGTCCTTATTATCACTTTGAAATTTATGTTTGTGAGAAAGGGACAAAACACCACTGAACTAGCAGAGGTTTGCCAAGTTTCATTAATAAGTTGGATATAATACAAAAGTAATATTTAACACAACATCATATTTTAGTCGATAGTGATAGAATGGAGTTTAGACGCCATGATTTTCGAATTGTCGTTTTAGAAATTTAGTGTGCAGTAACTTTGAAATTTGAAAGTATACTACGTACCCTGACACTCACAGCACAGCTAGTTAATTTACAGTTAGAGTTTTCGATGTCAGTCCGGCGAACTCGAAGCGCCTGAGCAAAGCACACACTATCATCAAGTCAAATCAATTAATATTAAAAATTTAATAATACAATAACATTACATTGCTTGCTTTTTATATACAACCATTTAATAAATTGGAACATAAGATTATGCACTTCAAAGTTTCAATACCAAATACTTACAGTGCATAACCCGAAAATGTATAAATTTAATAACAACTATATCTATTATAGAAACCAGTAAGTTGACACATAAAACATTTAAATATGTATTGCATCGTAATTAATATTAAATTAGCTTAATAATACATTCTCAGGCGATAATTATTACATTAAAACAATTTATTATATTAAGGCAGTAACCCTAGTAACCGGAGGGGAAATATTTAAATGAAATTGCCTCACGTTTCCAGAAAAGGTATCAACCACGTAACCGCTCCTAACATTTCGGATACATACAACATTCCAATTGACACGTTTTCTAGACCTTTACGGTTAACAGTAAATACATCTACGATTTGTCATTCAATTATTAAACTTAACATTAAGTATTGCTGAAATATGATACGCGTCCCACGCCGCCGGGACATTTGGGCAGCTAACATACATCTATGGTTTATTGTATTAGGTACACCGCCGCACAAAATATAAGTCTTATCTACTCTGTATATAATATGTACTGAGTTTGTACTATGACAAACGCATTGCTTTATTATGCGAGACCTTAGTCGTAAGCCTAGTTTTACCGTCTTCGTCTAGTTTCCGTTAAAAATAACGTTAATGACGAGGACTGTTTGATAAGTACCCGAAGTAACGCTTGGGGAGGCTTTTGCCAGCAGTGGACGTCTTTCGGCTGATAGGATGACAATGAATTAGGGAGATTTTGAGGGCTGGTTTGTAAAATTCATGAGAATACTTAAATATGACCTTTACTAGTCTAGTTAATTTCTTGCCATTTTTGTCCAGTTAGCTATTTTTAATTTATGGCTTATTAAGACTATGGTTCTGGTTGTCATTTTTAAAAATGAGTCATCTGCGGCTTTTACCACCTGGACAGATGATTTAACTAAATACATATTTTGTTCCGATATTATAGGTATATTCGCGGAATGATGATGAGGTTCGTGACTTTTCGACCTAGCATTACAAGAGAGTTGAAAAGTGACGAACCGTTTCATTCCGCGACTGTACATCACATGCATTTATAATATTTGAAATTAATTATTCTTCCATATGTATACGGCAAAAAATTTAAAATATTCTTGCGGTAATATCATCAACATCATTGTACAATCACGAACACTTTATTTACTGAAATCTACATATTTTCTGCCTTCAAAAGCATTTATTCATTTGATCTTTGGTGTATATATCATTTTATTCCTGTGTATACTGATGGATTAAAAAGTGTAAATAACTGTAATATATAATTGTGTAAATAACTGTAATATTATGTTGTATGAGCCCAATAAATAAAGAAATCAATACATTTCGGGTACTTATCATTTATCAATCAGCCCTCGTGTCTACAACGTAGATTATACTCGTAATTGTAAATAAGCCGTAAGAGCCCCGTCAAGTACTTAAGTATATTACACACGTTTAAAATAACAATGTTACTGTACGGACGCAATATTGTCGACTATATAAACGGCACGGGCAAGACTTGACAGGCCATCATTTTTAACAGCTAAGTCTACGAAGCGGAACAACCTAACAATATGTACATAAAGAACCAAGTATTTAAAAAAAAAGGGTAAATATACCATTAAACAATTAATGCTAGCAATATTATCAGGTACATAAAGAGAATATGTTGAGTGTTTAAATTTTGCTTGGTAAATTATTTGAATTAGAAAGCTGAATAAATAGAATGCAGTGATTAAATATGTTTCGCGTGGCTATGGATGTGCGGATGTGATGATTCCAACTGAATTTAGTCTTTTGTACTCACATCCCATCATGATATAATATCAACGTGGCAGTCACTACAATAATCTTAAATCTAGATACAAAGTCAATGATCACATTTGTTTTTGTCGCTTGTCAATTGAAGTCGATGAGATCGCTAAGTGCCGATTCGATCAAATCAGAACACAGCTTGTTCCAACATTACTCCATATATATTAAGACTAACTTTGTATTAAAGTGCTTTAACGTGTCCACTAGCGCCACTCGTAAATAATTGTCATTATTTAAATATAACTATAGATATTGAAAAAACGACGCCACTATGTAATGTATTTTGTATTTAAGTACCTTTTTGGACACATCAAACTAGTTTTTACGTAGCACGGTTCGTCGATCTATGCGTCCAAAGTAAAAACGGCCGTTTTACGTTTGAACTCATGGATCGATGAATCCAGCAACGTAAAAACTAGTTTCATTTTAATTTATATTCAAAAGGTACGAATACAAAGTACATTACATAATGGCCTACCTTTTTTCAATATCTTTCGTTAAATTCAAATACTCACAATTACGAGTGGCGCTAGTGGACAAGTTAAAGCACCCTTAAGTCCTTACTCCAGTTTGGTCGAATCGGGTCTAAGTGTGTTCAAATACGACTAACCAACAACAGATCCTATATTTCGGCAAGGAGCTCTGAATAGTAGTGGGTGGCGTTCAAATAGTCTAGGAGACGTCTCGGCAGCGGCAGGTTGCTTATTAGGTCCCGTCGCACGTATTTTAGTATCACAAACCTGGAATAATAAAACAAATAATGTATATCGAAAGACAAATAGACATACATCATCATCATCATTCTAGCGTTATCCCAGTAGCTACTCCCCAGAATTGGCGTATGCACTAGTTTTAACGAAAGCGACTGCCATCTTAACCCTTCCAATTCAAGAGGGAAACTAGCCCTTGTTGGGATTAGGCTTGTCGAGTGGGCAATTTGACTGCTCTCAAGGCGCCCAAAGGCCTCTAACTTGGGTTAACGATCACAATCATAGACAGCAGCTGGGATCAACGGGTTAACGTGCCTTCCAAAGCACGGGTGCGCACAGTTAGTAACAACTCAAAAGAGTCACCCATCCGAGGGCTGATCCCGCCCGACATTGCTTAACCTCGCATACCGCACGTGGTACCCGGGCGTCGCTGGGCCACGAGCGCTCACAAAGAGAGACATACATGATAGTGTATTCGAGTTATAATAAGATAATTAGGAAGAAGTCAAATATAAAGGGACGGAGCGTACAACTTTGGCGACCTAGGTCTATCTACCTAGAGTTGCCGATTCCTCTCTATTTTTGACATGTTTGTAAAAGCCTGTCAGCAAAGTTGTTCGTATGTGCAGTCGAGTTCTAAAATCATAAATACATTTCCATAGATATAATGTACCTTCCCAAAGGTTGAAAGATAACTGTGAACCTTATGGCCTTAACAATAAAGTACTCATAGTGTTCACATTTCTTGATCACTTTGTCTTTGCACATACTTTCAAACTGAGTTGATTTTTTAGGGTTCCGTACCCAAAGGGTAAAAACAGGACCCTATTACTAAGACTTCGCTGTCCGTCCGTCCGTCCGTCTGTCACCAGGCTGTATCTCAAGAACCGTAATAGCTAGACAGTTGAAATTTTCACAGATTCTGTATTTCTGTTGCCGCTATAACAACAAAATAATAATAATAATTAAGCGGGGCTCCCATACAAAAAACGTGATATTTTAGCCCTTTTTCATGGCTACCACTCGCCGAGCTAGATCTCAAGAACCGTAATAGCTAGACAGTTGAAAGGGTCTAGCAGGCTAACCTAACAAGAGTGGCCCCCGCAACGGAATTTGGTTGTAATTTGAGGTGCAGTAGTGGCAGGACCTCTGTATGCCTAATATCAGCTTTCGATCTTCTTTTGTTTCAGACTTATTCACGAAAATGTCAAAAAATCAAGGTAATTTTTAAACTGTTATTTTACCTAAACTAAGCAAGCGAGAGTAACCAAATAAATTCAGAATTAAGGAGCATAAAATGGGGTTCATAATGCATATTTTTACAAACATGCATATCCTTGAACTTGGATCAAAAAAAAAATAGCTTTTTTTTTTCGCTTCATTTTTTTGTCACTTTTCACCCCAATGCCACCAAACATCCCAACTCTATATATGACACACGTCATTGATCAATATATAGTAAACATACGTTCGTAAATGTTTTTTTTCGACATGACGCACCATGATTTTTCAAAATGTTTTAAATGTATACGCAGTTGACAATTGTGGCTTATTAAGCAATTTTTTTGATAGTTGTGTCTCCGCGAGAAGTGGCAAAAAAATGAAGCGAAAATAGAAACTATTTTTTTTTCATCCAAGTTCAAGGATATGAATGTCTGTAAAAATATGCATTACGAACACCATTTTATGCTCCTTAATTCTAAATTTATTTGGTTACTCTCGCTTGCTTGGTTTAGCTAAAATAACAGTTTAAAAATTACCTTGGTTTTTTTGACATTTTCGTGAATAAGTCTGAAACAAAAGAAGATCGAAGGCTGATATAACGCATACAGTGTTCTTAGGTCCTGCCACTACTGTACCTCAAGTTACAACTAAATCCCTTGGGAGGGCCACTCTTGTTAGCTTAGCCTGCTAGACCCTTTGCACAGATTATAGGTATGTATTTGTATTGTGGCCACAACAACAAATACTAAAATCAAAATAATTATTATTATTAAGGGAGGCTCCCATACAACAGAGTAGTTGTTGGCGTTTTTTTTTCTGGTACGGAACCCTTCGTGCGCCAGGCCGATTCGCACTTGATTTTATTAAATACAACGGTGGCAAAGAAAATTATGTCCTGCCTGATAGCAAGCAGACACTGTGGCCTATGGAGGCTAACGACTGCCGAAAAATCACCTCCTCTTTTATTGATTTCAGGATTCATCATGCTGACATCTAGACACATATGCAGGTCGCCACACAACATCACATACCTAGAGAGCAAGTAGTAGAGGGATAAATTTTCTTTGTAGCTGACTGCTCCACACTCCATCATAGTCTGTGGCCCGTGTTACCTGCACATGTGTTGCAAGCTCTGCACGCGCTTGAACCGCGAGACGGGGTACAGCAGTTGCACTCGCACGGGCCCCAGCACTGGCCGCAGGTTCCGGAAGAACAGGTAGCGCCCGCTCCGCGATGTCTCCACCGCGTTCTCTACGACCTCCACTATAGTCTGCGGCCCGTGTTACCTGCACATGTGTTGCAAGCTCTGCACGCGCTTGAACCGCGAGACGGGGTACAGCAGTTGCACTCGCACGGGCCCCAGCACTGGCCGCAGGTTCAGGAAGAACAGGTAGCGCCCGCTCCGCGATGTCTCCACCGCGTTTTCTATGAACTCCACTATTGTCTGCGCTTTGAACATTGTACAGCCACCGAAACAGAAATTACCTAGAAAAAATCAGCTTAATCAGCATTCATGTTACTACGACTATTCTTGATAAGATAACACACAAAACTTGATTTAGATATTCATATTGCCGTAATTCATATTCATAATACCAATATTACATGCATATGCAAATATAGTATAAAATCAATTCTATTACATTAATTATTCTAAACAGTTGTATTTTGCATTTTTATGCCCATATTGATAAATTAAATAATTGTTATCGGTGACGACTAGACACGACGGACGACACGACACGCAAACATGACGACCCAGACTAGACGAAAGTGCACAATGATATGCGATCGACAGAACGCGAACAGGGTGTCATGGCAAGGGCCTTGCAATGAGTGGAACGCGCCGCGTTAATAACCTAACGCTCGGAAACCCCGAAACTAGCTGGCAGTCGCGGGCCGTCGCCGTCCGAGCATGTACGTGCGCGTCGTTTTGTGATCCGCTGCCGCGCGCCCCCCACTTGATCGCGACGAACCGCGCGTTACTACGTAATTTTTTGTGTGATTTAAAAAAAACCCACGATGAAACCGATAACCGGCCACACATGTTCTGTGTATATGGTTGTTTGAATACCCGAAGGAACGTTGGTGTATCGTTTTTTCAGTTACTAATTTAGAACGGTAAGTTTTTTTATTTTAGTTTGGTATATGTAATAATAAGTACTTATTTAGTGTTGGTTGGTGTTTAAAATTATTGGTCGCTGTTTAAAAATATCAACTTGTAAGTTACAATACAAATAAATACGATACGAACCACCTGGCTACTTGTTAGGTACTTATAGCTTAAACTCACCATTTCCGACGTTTTACTTATTAAGTAACTAACTGTAATTTTATTCAAAATGAAACACGCGTTATTAAATTTATTTAACTTCATTAGCTACATAATAGTTGTCCTATTTAGGTAGTTGTCCTTTATTGTGGCCATAGCATTTGAAACACGGACTAAGGTAGGTCATAAGTAGCTGAAAAACATAAGAAGATGACCTGTCCTGCCCGGCTAGTATGATAGCTTATACGAGGGGTGTTCAATAAATTCTCGGTATTGACATCTTTTAAACCTCTTTGGTAAACTTTTTAATACTGGCCGGTAAGTCATCCATTAATATTTAAAAAAAAAATTCAAACGGCGATGTTCTTTTGTTTTTTTGCCAGTACCGAACAAACGTGATCACTATAAACGTTTTTTTCAATGTTGTTTAAATTAGAGCACCGAGCGGTAATAAAATTCTTGACCAAACAGGTAAAAAATCAATAAGCTATAACAAAGAAATGGATTATGTTTACTGTGAGTCTGCTCCTTCTTTGTCAACAATTCAGAAGTGGTCAAATCAATTTAAGCATGGGGGAGAGAGTATCGAAGACGACCATAAGAGTTGGTCGGCCCGTCGAAGCTTCTTCATAAGAAAATTTAAAAAAGTGGAGAAAATTATATATGAAGATGTTTGAGTAAAGATGAAAGCAATAGCTCAAAGAACCAACCTTTCTATTGGTACTAGACACGATATAATTCGTGACCATCTTAATATGTCAAAAGTCAGTGCGAGATGGGTACCGCGAATCCTGACACCGCTTCCGAAGAATACGCGTGTTGCTCGTTGTTCCGAATTTCTTGAGGTGTGCGGTGAAATTCCTGATAAGATACTGTAAAATTTTGTTAGTAGAGATGAAACGTGGGTTCATCATTAAGACCCTGAGAGCAAACAAGAGTACATGCAGTGGCACATTAAAGGAACACCTCATCCCAAGAAGTTCAAGGTCGAACCTTCAGCTAGCAAGGTCATGGTCACAAATGTCACAATATTCTGGGATTGTCATGGAATATTGCTGATCGATTATAAAGAAAACGGTGTAAGTATTAAGGAGAGCACTACGCTAATATTATATGCCAAATAAGGGAAGCAATCAAACATAACAGAAGGGGAAAATTAGCCAAAGGTATTCTGCTTCTTCACGACAACGCCCCTGTGCATAGTGCTCATATTGCCAAGCTGCTGCTCTTGAATCTGGACTCGAAACTATTACATACCCACCGTATAGCCGAGACTTGACCCCGAGTGACCTATATTTGTTTCCCAATCTCAAAAAGAATCTACGTGGAAATTAATTTTCTAACGATGAAGTATTGAAGACAGTAGCGTAGGAGCATTTTGAACACCAAAGACAAAAAATATTTTTATGAGGGGTTAAAAAAACCATTTGACCGGTCTTATAAGTGCATAAACATAAGAGAGGAGTATATTGAAAAATAAAAATAAAACACCTATAATATTCTTTTGTTTTTATTCTAATACCGAGAATTTATTGAACACCCCTCGTACCGTCACGTTTCATGTGACGTTTCAGTACATTTTGGCCATATATCGTGACGGTATAAACTATCATACTAGCCGGGCTGTTGTATGCAGTTGTGACGTGTTTGTTGTTGATTTGTATTTCCGACAAAACCTGTTGGTTGACGATTTGAAATGTATTTTTTATTTATTTTAGACCCAGTAGTTTCGGAGACGAAGGGGTAATGACAATTTTTTGGCTATTTTCTTAAATAATTTCTAAAATGATTATTTTAAAATTACAATATATATATATGTGTAGTACTATATATGTAGTTTGAAGGTACTTCCCCTACACGTTAAATGGGGATGCATTTTTTCTTCTTGCAAAACCCACCGTGTAGGGTATCGTTAGATGGTTCGTTAAAAAAATATGAGATTTATTATTCTTGTGAAGTAACATCTACTTAATTAATATCGGTTCATGTACTTAAGCGACATCTGGTTAGGTACAACATTTTTTGCATCATTGAAGAATTTTTGGCGTGACAACCCTAGGGCTACACGTGCCGCGCGTGAATGAATACAAGTTATGCGATAGACAGAGATGCAGAGAGTAGGCACGTTTCTTATGCCTAAACGCCGTTTTTGTTAGGGAGTGAAATTTCTGTACTTGTACTATTCCTTATTCTGTGGTCATGGTTTTAGTTTTCTAGCCGTCAAACATCAGTTTTGTTAGGCAGAGGACCTGCCTGCCATATGTATGTAAGTACACTAAATACTATAATTTATCCTGAGGTATCGTTTATTGCAAGCTCGCACTTCTCAAATTGTTAGAAGTATGAACCAAACTAAGTCATTAATATACGGATGTTCGCAAATTGGCGAAAATATATGTACGCTCTTACGTCTTTAACCCAGATATATATTTTTTTGCCAAAATAATGTGTAACTTTATTGTAACTACGTAAATTTTACATTTCAAACAAGACTGGGAGCATTATAACGACTGATGGGTTAATGCGATGTTGTCACCGATTCTTGGGTGGTATTCCACTCGTCTAATATCTTTGTCAAATCTTTGATCAAAGTTCTTTGACGTAGGCCCATTCCACTCATCCAATATCTTTGTCCAAGTTTTTTTTTTCATGCGTAGCCATATTGATTTAACTGTCATCGGAATCTTTGATCAAATGTCGGGATCCCATCCAAGTTTGATGAAATCATCCAATTTCTTTGATCAAAGAAATTGACATAGAAATTGGATGAGTTTAATACGGGGTGGTATTCTACTCATCCAATATCTTTGTCCAATTTCTTTGTCAAATCTTTGATCAAAGTTCTTTGACGGAGGCCCATTCCACTCATCCAATATCTTTGTCCAAGTTTTATTCTTTTTCATGCGTAGCCATATTGATTTAACTGTCATCAGAATCTTTGATCAAATGTCGGGGTCCCGTCAAAGTTGGATGAAATAATCCAATTTCTTTGATCAAATGTATATTGGACAAAGATATTGGATGAGTGGAATACCTCCCTAATGGAGATTCTGATTTAATGGAGAAACTTGGACAAATATATTGGATAAGTGGAATGGGCCTCCGTTAAAGAACTTTGATCAAAGATTGGACAAAGAAATTGGATGATTTCATCAAACTTGGATAGGGCCCTGACATTTGATCAAAGATTCTGATGACAGTTAAATCAATATGGCTACGCATGAAAAAAAAAAAACTTGGACAAAGATATTGGATGAGTGGAATGGGCCTCTGTAAAAGAAATTTGATCAAAGATTGGACAAAGATATTGGACGAGTGAAATACCACCCTTAAACATATTTTCGATATTGACTATACATACGGATTAGGAGAAAATAGTAGGCAAATTCCACAAGTAAGACTCACCCTGATCATGTTCAATCCTCACGTGTCTCAGTCCATTTAGCTTAAAAGTTAAAGTAAATATGTAATGGTCGTCACTACTGTCGCGCACTATGAATGAGCCGTCCGGTTCGTTGGAGAGGATTTTCTCGGCGGCCTCCACCGATATAGGACCCCAATACCAGCCATACTGAAATACAAAATTAATTAATTAACACGCTCAGTGCCGCTGATACGAAGCTAGGGAACAATCATGGTGTGAGAAAATTATTACTATCTTTATTTTCGCTAGGACATCTCTGAGAATAAAGTGTATTTTTATAGATTTGACTTAGAAACCGTATACGCCCAGCTTAGGTATATGGGGCACAGGGCAACTCGCTCGTATTTGGAGCAGCCAAACTAGGACCTCATTTTACCTTCACCTTATCTTAACCACAGCGTTAATAATAGCTCTGTAAGTATGTGGTGTTCCGTTTCTGGTAGTGGTTAGAGGTCAGAGAGTAGGTCAGAGCTCCGGGGGATGCCCTGTATTGAGATTCCTCCACCTGTACCGAATACTACATACATGTGTATACAGGTAGCAAAGTCCCCCGCTCCTCAAACTCTGCTTCACCTACGTCTTTAACCCTCTGTATAGAGGTAGCGAAGTCCATGATAGTGTTCGGCGTCATCGTCACTCCACCCGCTCACACGTGTGTCGGCACAACCGAAACTAATTACAATAAAAATCGGCCAAGAGCATGTCGGGCCATGCTCAGTGTAGGGTTCCGTAGTTTTCCAATGAAATTACTTTAAAAAAATCAATAACAAACAAAAAATACTTTCGCAGCGTTTCATACGTCTTCTACTAAGAAGGGAAGACTTTTTACGATAACTCAAAAACGGCTTAAGGCCCTCTAGTTCTGCGAGAGTAGGTATTTAGCGCTGTCCTGGCGGTGCGTGAACAAGCCCGCGCGGACGAAGCAACTGTGAACTCGGATGACCCCGCTAGCTTCATACTGGTCACAGTATAGAAATATAAGTGTATTTTGACTTAAGAAATGCATTAATTATGATTAAACTTTAGTATGTAATTGATATATTTTTTTAATAAGGTAGTAAATAAATAATTGAAAGTCGAACTTACGGTAAGATCCATTATAATGAAAAAAAAAAACAGAATTCGTAGTACATACCTACAACCCTGAAATTCGTTATTTTAATCTATGAAACCTAAGAAATATGTCTTATACCCTTCTACTCGATTTGTTTAATAGGTCATGCAATTTTTTATCTAATTGTGTTATATTATACAGGGTGTTATATTTATTTGCTATTATATATAAGCTTGTATACACTATAACAACTATTCATGTAAATATATCATCATCATATCAGCTGATGGACATCCACTGCTGGACATAAGCCTCCCCTAAAGAGTGCCACAATGACCGGTCCTGCGCCACCCGCATCCAGCGGACTCTCGCGACCTTTACCCGGTCATCA
The DNA here is from genome assembly GCA_905163555.1 of Notocelia uddmanniana. Classification (NCBI taxonomy): domain Eukaryota; kingdom Metazoa; phylum Arthropoda; class Insecta; order Lepidoptera; family Tortricidae; genus Notocelia; species Notocelia uddmanniana. Next base: position 57,321,174 of record LR991052.1, read on the forward strand.
GTTCACTTTGTGGGGGCCTATCTACGCTGCACCTTCCTGTACGTGGTTACCACTCGAGAAACCTTCGTCTTCGCCCCAATGGCCATCGGTTTTACGTGCAATGTGCCCCGCCCACTGCCATTTAAGCGAATCGGAGGGCTAAATCGGTTACTTTGGTTTTTCTGTGGATGGCCTCATTTCTGATACGATCGCGCAGATATACTTCCAGCGTAGCCCTCTCCATTGCTCTTTCCTCTTGGTTACAGGTGTATAGTAGAGAAACACAGATAATTTAATAGGTTTATATTGTGATGTCGTAAATAAACATATTTTATTGCGCTTACATTGCAAACGCTGGCTGAACCCTACGAGATAAATCAAAATAATGTACTACAGTATTGTACAACTTAAAAAGGTCTACAAAAAAGTCGATTATGGTATATGTCTATCTCTTAGGGATAGCCCACAATAACCATTTTTTATCCTTTACTTTTTACGAAAAATAATGGCTTATTTACGAAGCAATTTTAAGCAATAAAGCAATAATCCTTCTCCAATAAAATACCTTAAATAGATTTTGCATCTTATATAGATCAATACGAGGCTTGCACTGAAAGTGGCGGGAATCGAATACTTATTAATTTATTTTTAACATGTATTATACCTTTTTATAATCTCTGAAGTTTCCTTATCTCAACACACTGGCCACTTAGAAAAAAAAAAGTATGGTTCGGTTTCAATTGTTTATTGAAGTCGTCGAGTCACTGCTTAAAATGGAATTGTGCCGTGAAAATTTCAGAGCTATGATTTATTATGACTTTAAAAGTGGACTAACACAAAAACAATGTGAAGAGCGGATGGTTGCTGCTTTTAATATTGAAGCTCCTTCAAAGACTACAATATACAGGTGGTATTCAGAATTTCAACGTGGCCGTGTATCCCTCACCGACGAAGTGCGTGAAGGTCGACCAAAATCGGCAGTCACGCAAGAAAACGTCGATGTTGTGCGTCGTCTGATAAATGAAGACCGACATGTGACATATCGGGAAATTCAAGAGCACCTGGGTATTGGAATGAGTAAAATACAAATTATTTTAAAAGAAGAATTAGGCGTGAAAAAGTTATTTTCCCGTTGGATACCTCACCTATTGTCTGACGAGCAGAAAATAGTCCGTGTCAATTGGTGCCGCAAAACTTTGAAAAGATTTAACAAGGGACGCTCAAATGCTGTTTTTAGCATAGTATCAGGTGACGAGTCGTGGATATACGCTTATGAGCCTGAAACTAAAAACCAATCCCGAGTATGGGTCTTCGAAGACGAGCTCAAACCCACAAAAGTTGTTCGTTCTCGCAGTACGGCTAAGAAGATGGTGGCTACGTTTATCTCTAAATCTGGTCACGTAGCTACTGTGGCTCTTGAGGATCGTAGAACAGTCAATGCTGATTGGTACACCACTATTTGTTTGCCGAACGTCTTTGCTGAACTCCGAAAAACAAACCCTAGTCGTCGCATCATCCTTCACCACGACAACGCCAGCCCACACACCGCTCGGACAACAACTGAGTACTTGGACGGTGAAAAAGTCGAAATATTGGACCACCCTCCATATAGCCCTGACTTAAGTCCCAACGACTTTTTTACATTCCCCAGAATCAAGGACAAACTGCGTGGTCAGCGGTTTCAGACGCCAGAAGAAGCAGTGGAGGCCTATAAAATAGCCATTTTGTCGACCCCTACTTCAGAGTTCAAAAAGTGCTTTATGGACTGGTTTGAACGCATGCATAAGTGCATGAAATACAAAGGAGAATATTTTGAAAAACAATAAAAATAAATAAACTCACTTATACTGCATATTTTCTTCTATTCCCGAAACTTTCAGTTTTACCCTCGTATGCCGCTTGACAGCATGTAATTTAAATGAATATTTTTGAAGATATTACTGATTTAAAATGCAGGAACATAGCGGTTGCGGCGGTATCGGCCGGGTTGTATATAAATACATTCTGTAGTATATAATTATAATTAGTATCAGCATTGCACCCGTACGAAGCCGGGGCGGGTCGCTAGTATACCATAATCAACTTCAAGTTCGAGTATAAAGTGTCCGATAGTAATGACAGTTGGTGCTACATGGGCATTTGACATGACCTTCATCTTGTACATATTCAGCTTAAGACCAACTCTCACGGAGGTTTTACCAAGGTCATTGAGCATGGTACTTAAATCCGGTATGGTCTCAGCCAAGACTACTGTATCGTCAGCAAACCAAAGGTGAGTGATGTACTCGCCGTTTATTTTGATGCCTATTGCCTAGGCTTCTCCAGTCCAAAGTCTTGAAAACATCCTCCAGTGCAGCGGAGAACAGTTTGGGAGAAATAGCATCTCTCTACCTGACTCGCGGCTACAACGGAATAGGTATCGAGTTCTGGTCCTGGAGTCGGACTCACATAGTGGCGTTGTCGTACAAACACTTCAGTACTTCGAAAATAGCGGTAGTCTACTTGGCACCGCTGGAGAGATTGTAGTACAGCCCAGGTTTCAACCGAATCGAATGCCTTCTCGTAGTCCACAAACGGCAAACAGAAGGCACAGGCAACAGGGTATACTCCTCAGTCTACTGTAAAACCGGACGAAGCGTATGGATATAAGTTGATAATGTTCGACTCTTCATATACACAGGCCCAGTAGTAGTGAACCGCGACTGTCATAAAATTATACTAACATAGTTTTTTGACCGAGAGAGCGAAGCGTCTCCGTTTCAGCTCTCGACAAAAATTCTTTCGTATGTCTGTCTGTTCAAATGTTCTCCTCTACAGGTCGCATTTCTCAACCGATTCTCGTGACATTTTGTGAGCAGGTTCGATAATTATATAGGATTAATTATATTTTTGTCGAGACGGTTTTTGTAAATTTTGAAATTTGAAAGAATATTTTTTTTGCGTGGTCTACAGCTCACAGAGCCACTAGTTTTAAGCTTTATTGTAACCGCTAACACTTTAGGAGCCACGAGCTTGGAAAAAACGTTAATTTAATTTAATAAAATACAGATATTTTTTGGTGGTTTAATTTATTCGTCTAAAGTTATTAGCTCTCAAAGCATAATAAACAATGCGAAGTTTTTACTATTTTACTATTTATGCGAAAGATTACTGTATTCTTTTAAAATAAATACCAGAAATGATTTTTACATAAAGATGATAAAAGAATCAATATGGTATATGAAATGATACCAAATTTGCCACGTAGCTACCTGGAAATGGGTAGATTTATTAAAAGAAGATTAGCTAGATAGATAGATAGTGTATAAATTTTTAAAGGATCGGCAACGCGAATTTGACACCTCTGGAGTTGCAGGCGTCCATAGGCTGCGGTGACCGCTTACCATCAGGCAGGCCGTTAGTTTGCCACTGACTGAGGTATTAAAAAAAAGACGGTCGGAATTAATGTGGTGAAGCTCGTAGCTTAATAAAAATATTCATGTGCAAAGCAGTAGATCTCTTACTATATCTATAATTTCTGGTAATAAACATTTCATTTATAATTTTTTTTTTTTTTTGGTTCCATTTCTGCAGGGGTTCAGTTTAGTTGTTATACTGTCATTACTATACTGTGGCACTATGACCATAATTTATTTGTTAATAAATACGACGTTTTTCGTTTGGGTTTTTATTGCACTTCTTAAATAACTTGCAACAATTATATAAAATCGTCAAAAACTGCTTGTTTGGTGCACGAAACTGTCGCGGATAAAACTGACACAGGTCCGTTGTCCGTAAGCGCCAGCGCGCGACTGTCGGGCCTGCCGAGCCTCCGCGCTCGGCATTTTGTAGGTATTTAAACATATTAATTAATACAATCATTTTATCTTTTTAAATTCTGCAAAAATGTCTAGTAATACTGAATGGCTTCAGTTTAGTTCAAAAACTTTATTTAAAACATCAATAGTTTAGTCGTCAGATTGTAAATGCTTTACAAAAAGGAGTAACTTTGGGGTCTCTTTCTATCGAGCGAAGTTCATTAGATCGTGTAACTGAGTGCAACTTTGACTAGACTAGATCCTTAAGTAAAACATATATTTTTTTCAAATTTTTAATTTTTATTCTACGTTTCAGATTGTTTTTAGAAATCTCGAAAACGCTAACTCGCTTGACGACCTAGCCTTAACTGATCATGTCCGCTATAGTTTTCGTTGAAAGTCTTTATTAAGCTTTACTTTCTTTTTATTTTTCAATTTTTTTGGACCCATAGTTTAAAACTAAAGAGAGGAAACAATTTATTTTTTTATTTGATGTGAATATTTACGAAAATATTCACTGTATCGATAAATGTTTGATTAAGACCTCTATTCATTTTGAAAGACCTATCCAAAAACACTCCTAACAATAGGGTTAAAGAAAAAAAAAACATCCCCACTTTACGCGTAGGGGAGGTACCATTAACTTCTTTTTAATTTCTTTTTCCGACTTTCTCAGATTTATATATCCATACCAAATTGCAGCTTTCTAGCACTAAGAATCACAGAGCAAAGCCTCGGACAGACAGACGGGCGGACAGACGGACACTTACGTTGTATAGAGGCAACGTGATGACATGACAACATGCAGCGTCCCCCCCCCCCCCTCCCCCCGACCCCCCCAACGAATGCCGGTTCTCCAAAACTAATAATAAATACTCCGCTTCACTTACGTCTTTAAGCCTCTGTATAGAAGTAGCGAAGTCCATGACAGCGTGCAGCGTCATCGTCCCTCCACTCGCTCCAACGCATGCCGGCGCCTCCGAAAGTAATTAAAAATAATGTGCTTCACTTACGTCTTTAACCCTCTGTATAGAGGTAGCAAAGTCCATGGGCGCGTCATCGTCGCGACGCGAAGACTGCGGTGCAGGTGGTAATGGCGGCAGCGCGCGACGTACCGCCGCCGGCGGGCCCCGCCCCTCCACCCGCTCCACTTCTTCCCCTTCCCGCTCCATCCCGTGCCGGCGCCAACGAAACAAATTACAAAAACTTTGCTTCAAATTCAACGACAAAATCCTCACTGGCGACATCTTCTTCTGACTCTTCTTCATCTTATCAATCTCTATAACGTCTTTAGGAACCTCTTTATGCTTTTTATTTTTAATGTTCATACCGAATGAGTTTTTATGATGTTTCTTGTGATTGTTATTAGTTTCTAGCGCACTACATATTTCATTGTCCTTTAACACATTTGTTTTGGCATTGGGGCGCACGTGAATTTCTACGTTCGGTATTACGTTCTTCTTATTCAAAGTGTTCCGACACTCAGAGTCGCTCGAGCTAGAGTACAAAGTGTGCAAATATTTTCTCATTTCGCGCAACGTCAGGTGGAGCGAGTCCGTCTCTGAATCAGATATGTTCTTCCTACAAGACGAACTTGGCAAGCTGTGCCTTTTATTTTTGGAATCTTTATGTCTGTTTGTTGTTTCCTTTGGCTTGAGATTTCTGTCGGGCACGTGATTCGTCGCGGTGTTCTGAGGAACTTTGCCGCGTTTCTTATTGGTTCTTGGGGTTTTTTTTCCTTTTCTCATATTACCATGACTAGGGTGAACCATGTCGACGGGTACAGCGTATATGTCGCTGTCGAACGGGACATTGTACATGTCAGTTATGTCGGAGGTGTTGGCGGAAAGCGTGTCGTGGGAGATGGCCTGGGTGATGAAGCTGGAGTCGTCTTGAAACTGGGTGACTAGTGAGTTGTGGCTGCTTGAGAGCCGCGAAGTGAGGGAGCTACGCGAGGAGGGTCGCGTGGCACGACACGGACTTAAATGCAGGAGTCGCGGGCTCGCGAACCGGTGGTTCAAGCACTGCCGCCGGTCGTACAATGACTCGGGTTTCAATTTCTTCCCATATAATGGAGACAAATGTCTAGTGGTAACGGGAATCTCCAGGCTCGATGACTTCGACTTTACGGAGTCATTATTGTAAACAACGGGGGGTATAAACAATGTCGTACATTCGACGATGTTAACTGGGACTGGATTATCCTGCAAAATATTTCAAATAAACATTTAGTTTAAAAAAGATAAACTCGAGCATTTATGTACATGTATGATTGGCTGAATAGACAAGAAAGTGGTCTACGACTACCTTAATGAACAAATAATAGAGTAGAAAAGTAGAAGACCAATTTCTTGGCTTACTGCTCTGCAGAATGAACTTTGTACCTGAAATTCAGGTGGTGGGTCAATAGTAGTTAGCAATACTTTTCCAGGTCCTTTCTTCACTGTATTAAAAAAATCGCCACACATGCGTTCTGAAGTCTCCGTTGATTCGCATAGTGACAGAGATTTCTCATCAAAGTCACTTTCTTGTAGCTGCACATATATCACATCTATATTAAGGATTGTATGAATTATCCACACTATCTACAGTACTGGTTTATAATGTATCACTATCAAGTTGTTTATACATATCTAACATTCTAGTGTTCCGTGTCATAATAGTCCAACGGAACCACTATGCGATCACTCAGTGTCTGACACGTGCAGTTTTGTTAAAATTTATTATTAGTCGGCACAAAAACTTTCGATACCGTTTTTGACTGTAAATTTCGCATTATGTCAGTATCAAGGTGATATATTATTAGCCAGTACTCTGCAAAATATTAAGTATACGAGGGTTGTTTGATAAGTACCCGATATGACCAGTATGTGCCTAAATTATATTAAAAGTAAGTGTGCCATGTCATTTATTGACTATGTACCGCTAATTTAAATGGATAATATGTGACTATGTACATTATATAATTTTACATAAAATGGATTTTAAGTAAGACTCTTTATCATTGACGTGAAAATGGTGGAAATTTCATATCGTACCGCCACGAACCGCTGAGTATTTGATACGAAACCTGCAACTAAAGCTGAAACCCACTTGGATATTATTTTGGTGGACTTTTATCTTGCAACAAAGAATGGTTTCACTTGGGTAATATTTCTAATAATCGATATTTTTTACTGTAAAGGCACCCCTATCAAAGAGTATTAAAAAAATACGTTTTATAGAATTGGTATAAAAATTAAATTAAAAATATGAATCCCTTGGTTTTTTCCACTGTATAAGGTAAGAGTTAGCTTAATAAACATATTGAAAAAATAAAATTAGATTATTTTGGTTAAGTATTTTTTTTATGAAAATGATTTTGTATTTTGTTTGCCGCATTTTCATACAATTGAGCAAAAAATCGAAGAATAAATTAATCAGTAGCGTGTTTGAATGATTTAAAGCTAAAACTTGGAAATAATTTAGTTTAATTTCTTAGTATTAGAGACTCTTTAACCGATCAGTAGACACAGAAATACAATAATGGTTTATACACCAAAGATGAAATGAGTAAATGCCCATGAAGGTAGAAAATATGTAGTTTTTGGTAAATAAAGTGTCCGCTGCTATACTATGATATTACCGCAATATTTTTTTAATATTTTTTGGCGTATAATGAAGAATAATAAATTTCAAATATTATAGATGAATATGATGTGTCAAGAACCTCTTACTTATGGTAAAATCACCTATAATAATGGAACAAAATATTTTCTGAATACAGACGATATCATCTATCCGTACGATAAAAGTTATAGATGACTTGTTTTTTTAAATAACAGCTGTATTACCAATTCAGTAGCCTTAATCGCTTGCGTTAATCTTAATGACATTAATTATGCCCAAAATAAAAAAAGCAGCAATAATGGCAATCCTTAACTAGACTAATAAAGTTCGTAATAGAGGATTTTCATGAGTTTTACAAACGAGCCCTCATTTTTTTTCCAATGCTATTAATAAATATTAGATTCGCTATATCCAGCTAAAATGAAATTGTGTAATATAATAATTATGTTTTATACAGATTTGTTACCATTTTCGGCGTTACTTCGGATACTTATCAAACGGCCCTCGTATTTACATAGGGTACATATTAATAGGCAAAGAAAATATACATTAGCTTGTTTTCAGAAATTGGTGCCACTATATATAACTATAGCATTAGGAGGAATGGGAATGTATCAATAATTCTACCGGATCGACAATAGGCAGGTTTAATCTACCAATAAAAATAAGATTTTATATGTGACAGTGCTATCAATATACATATAATAATAAAATATAATGAGCAGAGCACTGAACAGCTTATGTATTATATCAATTGCTTTGTTACACTCAACCTTTTATAGATAAACTAGTATGACATTTGCGCTTGTATTTTTTTGCTTTGCGGTATCAGAGGCTATAGCTATGGTAATTTTAAAGTTTGCTTTGACTTGCGGTTGTCAAACAGTGGTCATGTTTGCCTCCTGGCTCTTACCAGTGAGTTTATCGGAACATAATCATACGTAGTATCATTTCATATTTAGCTTTTCAGTGAAGGAAAACATTCAGAGGAAACCTGCACATACTTATGTCTGTGAAGAAATTTGGTTTATGTGAATGTACTCCAAGTCCCCAACCCGCACATGGCCAACACAAACCTTATATCACATTTATTGTACCTGATACAACACAATACAAAATGTGAAGCAAAGGTCTGTCATACAAAGTTGATAGTACTATCAGCATCCCGGTTAACTAACCATTGGTAGACCTTATCTCATTGCAATAAGGTTCACGAAAGGTCAGCTAATTGTGACACTATCAGTAACGAGGCCTGTCTAGTGACACAAAGTACAGCAGTCATTTTACTTTGGACTTTGTGCAGAAATTAGTGTTCCTCTTTGGTTTTATTTGTCCATGATTAATTTAGATTAGAAAGTCTTCTCATTAGATATTAATTCGCTGGTACCAACTAATTAAAAAATATTAAGCATACATCATTTAAAACACATTACATGAATTAAAAAAGTACTGATTGAGACAGGGCATAATAATTTTGGAATTAGAACAAGAATAGGTTATAATATGTTCACAAAATTTGGAAATGTTCATCATCATATCAGCGAAAGGACATCCACTGCTGGACATAGGCCTCCTTCAAAGAGTGCCTATGACTGGCCTTGCACCACTCACATTCAGCAACCTTTACCAGGTCATCAGTCCATCGTGTATGGGGTTTACCCACGCTGCTCCTTTCGCCCTAACAGCCATTGGTTCTACGTGCAATGTGGCTCGAAGGGCTACATCGGTTACATCATCACATCTACAGCTGATTCAGAAAATCTTATAAAGAAAATAAGGGTAATTTTACTTCAGGAATCCATATATAATATCCATTAACATGATGCCTGCATTCCTAAGAGGAGTTGGACTAGTCATGCTATATGAAATTTAAGAACCTATATGTATCCTTTAATTTAAGTAATAACAATTATTTACGAGCAGCCATAGTGGACACGTTAAAGAACTCTCCAATTAAATTTTCAGTGCACCTTCTAGAAATCATTGGTGTTTACATATATTATTTACATGTTTATATCTAACTCCGATATACATATAGTTTTGTCTTGTACTTCTTTCGTGCATTTTTGTAGACATTGTGTACCTTGTTGTACCTGTATTCCAATCAATGGCTCAAAGGTTGGCTGGAACATATCCCTTATAGGGATAAGTTCGCTTTTGTACTTTGATCTTGTGTGACGTGTACATGTCATAACCTGTTATTGTGTACAATAAATTGCTTACATATGTACATACATACATAAAGATGATAGCTATGGCACTGATTGGTTACTAGTTTATCAACCACATCATACTTTACCATAGTCAACTCTTAGGGTGTAGGATATACACCAGGAGAACCAGAGATGTGCAAAGCTGTACTTTCACAATTTGACACAGCTTGCATGCTTTGTGTGCTAGGTATTAAATGTATGAAAAATAACTTCTCACATCTCTTGTGGATATTCACCCTGAAGGATCTAAGTGTCATATTCTTTTTGACATTATAACATTTCTGTTTGTATTGTTCTTGTCATTGATAAGATGGCAAACCAATAATTTTGTCCCCCAATATTTTTTTTTCTAATTGTGTTTTTGTCTTTAAACTTTTGGACATATGGCCATACAACTTATATTCCTGTGTCCCCTAGTAGGAGCAAAGGGCTACCGCAGTGCACCACCATACCATTTGGTGTTGAGTTTTGCGCTTCAATTGGTCCATTTAAATATGATATGAACATTTTCAAATGACAAATACAAATAACTTGGTTGGTATCACCTTACTTTAAGATTATCAAAGGAAACTTACTTATTGTGATAGTAGTATAAATATAATAGCAAAACAGTCACTACTAGCAAATAAAGGATAGGAGTCTATACTTTCATAAAAGTTTGCAGCTTAGTAGTGAATTTGTTGCATACAATTTACTGTTTTGCACTAGTAAGTAACTAATTATTTACAGAAGTTAATGACAGCATACATATACATACATATGGAGAAAGCAGAGCAATGGTAGCAGAGGAATGAATGTGACAAATTATATGCAGCAGCAAAGCCAAACTAACAAAAAAATTCGCATTGCAAAAAAAGTGGTATGGAAAACAAAAAAAACATCGCCTAGAAGAGATGTAGTATTACTTGGCTGCAATTAGAATACAATTAGAGGTGACCGTTTTTCCATATAATTACATTAAGTGTATATGAAATGACACCTATTCTGATCGTAAACTAATCTCGGTCTTTTTGCATTCACCAGGAAAACCATTCATGAACCTTGTAGGAAGTAATTGATATTTTCCTTAAATTATGCAGCCTGCCATGCTTAGTTATTATCAAATAAAACTAACACAAAATGTCAACTAGGGAGATGTTGTTTTTTAATAGTTTAATGATATAAGGCTACATACTAAGCAGAGGACAGAATAGTTAAATATAAAACATAATTGAAATATCGCCGAGGATCAAAACACAGGAACAAGCGAAACTTTCAATGCGGTATTACTATAATTGTATCAAGATTCAGCTAATGATGTACGGGAAATGAAGTGCCATGTTTCGAAACAACTGACCTCGGATGTAACGTGATGCCAGCCGCTGGCGGAATCGCTCGAGAACGACCCGCTGGTGATTAGTAAACCACTATCTTCACTTAAAGGAGGCGCCTCAGAATGTGTTGAAAACGAAGGCGGTGACTCCATCACCCAAACATTACTCTGCTACACCTCTCGCGGACATATATTGGACGAGTTTATAACTTTGAATAAAATAACAGCAAATTATGCCATTACTATTTATATTAAATAACACAGTAAGTTTGATATTGCCTTCCTTCTCGCTTCTTGTTCATTGCCAAATTCAGCTAGAAGTCTGTACTCGTTACATTTTCCCAATTTCTTTGCTTTGCTTTTTGCTCACAGCTCTCTGCTTATACTTTTTTTTTTTTAATTTATTAAGCTTTGGCTACCAGGGCCATCAGCTAATCTCTCTGCTTATACTCATTCATACCACAGACAAAATTTTTTTTTTTGTGCTCTGAAACTCCGTTTCAATTACGGTTTTTTTATTAATGTGTACTTTCTAACCTTACTGTGTTTCTAAGTAAAGGAAGTTTTACATGATCTGGCATGGTTGGCGTGAATGTAGGTGACAAAAGAATGTAAATACATACATAAAAATGCAACGATCTACTTGACTTCCCAGCCAGCGTATCAAATATTAGGGCTCATAATGTCCCACTCGCAAAATGTCCCTTTCGCAAAAGGTCCCTTTTATAAATGTCCCAATCTCAAAACGACCTCTCTGCAAAATGTCCCGTCACATAAATTACGTCCCGATCGCAAAATGTCCCGTTCGCAATACGTCCCTTTCGCAAAATGTCCCGTTCGGGTCATTCCATGTGATTTCAACAAATTTGAATTAAAAAGTGTGCGCCGTGCGGCATGATTTCTGATTTGAAAAATAAAAATTTAGGATATACTTCATGGTGGCAGAAGTGCTGAACCACCACCAGTTTTTTTTTTAATGTTTTAATTTCCAAGTTTTGCTCGTTCGAAGTTAACAGTGGGTTCAAATTTCTGCTTGTACAAAATCAGACCTAACTTTTTTTCTATAAAGGGTAACAAAATAATTATTACTTTGTTTAATTAGGTAAGAAATGTGGGTATTATACTGTTTGACAAAATTTATCTGAATTAACTAAAAAAATGGTGACCACCCGAATTGTACACCTAATTGGTCAATTTTTGCTACTTTAAATTGAATCTTGTGCCAACCCTGGTGCATATCGAATATTTCTTTTTTCTGAAAAATAAAGTACTTGCCGTGTTCTTCTTGTTAAATAAATATAATTGTGTTAGAGCAATTACTTCTAATAAAAAAATATAAGTGAAAATTGAAAATTCGAAAAATGTTCATGTTTGACTCTAAAAAATCCATGTGGAAGATAAGATAAAATTTTGATTTTAATCAGAAAAAATAGCTAATATCTTCGTTAATTAAATTAACAAAAAAAAGTTTTGTTACTTTGCCTATTATTTGAAATATGATTTTATTAAACTGCTCATCTCATACATTTTCGCTCTTGTTGTATTTATGCAGATTAAAATACATATGACCTTATATAACAAAGAAGCAATCTGGATATTTGAAGAATTTATAAGAAAACTTGCAAAATGACACTGAGTGCATAGTTTTAGGAGATTTCTCGGAAAATTATCTTTCTTGGTACAAGACGAAGTGCAATCATTTCACTGTTTTTTACATTTAAAAAGATAACGTTATCCAATGTAGAACATTTTGTATTATCAGCGATTGTTTAACTCACAACACCGTATCATTTTTCGCTTTCCAAAAGGTTTTGCTTGAATGCCTAGAACAAGAATATGACAAATTGGAAATGATACATTATTTTAGTGATGGTGCAGCTGCACAATATAGGAACAAGAATAGTTTTGTAAACTTGTATCATCATTACGATGACTTCGGACTAAAAGCAGGGTGGAACTTTTTTGCCACCTCTCACGGCAAATCCCCCTGTGATGATGCTGGCGGCACGATTAAGCGGTTGGTTAGGAAAGTTAGTCTGCAACGCATCACAGGTAGTGATAACATTTTATCACCTGAAGCTATGTACGAGTTTTGTGTGAATAATATTCATGGAATCAAGTTTTTTTTCGTCTCAAAATCAGATGTCGAAGTAGCTAAGGTATATCTATCAGAGTGTTTTAAAAATATAAGGACCATAACAAATACACGTTGTTATCATAGCTTCGTTCCCATTTCTCAAAATCAATTAAAAGTGCTACGTTATTCAACTTCAGAAAATTTTGCAATAGCAAAGGTTTGCAAATAACGTTTTCTTTTTTTATAAATATATGAAGTAAATTTCAATCGTCTGGATGTTATTTTATATTTTTCCTTTGAAGTCATACATATTTAAAAGTTTAAGGTCATATGTATTTTAATCTGCATAAATTCAACAAGAGCAAAAGTGTATGAAATGAGCAGTTTAAAAAAATCATATTTCGAAAAATAGGCAATATAACAAAACTTTTTTTTCTTAATCTTATTAACAAAGATAGAGTCTAGCTAATGAAAGTAGAGACAAGAAAGTAGCGGCAAATTTAAAAAATCGACGTCTTACAACACCGTGTATAGTGCGAAAAACGATAGTGATACTTGACCAAAAAATATAATTTTCTTACCTACTAGTATAGCCACATATCTACATACAAAATTGTCCCTATAAGTTTCAAAAGTGCCAAAATTGTTGGTAAGAGCATATAATGTATGACCTAAAAACTTGATGCCATACAAGTTGTGGCAACCATCTGACAGTAAAAAAACACCTTTAAACAGATAATAGATTAATTACATTCTCATCCGTAATTAATCTATGATGTAATGCCATTGCACATTGTTGTGAGGTTAAAGCGGAAAAAGTACAGTTTATATGAAATAAAACTCTTCTAATTTCGTTGTATATATAAGAAGAATAATTAAAATCACTCTCCAAAATCTCAACTTCCATCGAATCTTCCGAACTTGTCGAGCTGCTACTTCCTACAGTTATAATAAATGTATCTATCATGTCTTCTTTGATGTTGTCCCTGATTTTATATTGGTTTTCAACATTAATGACGTGATTGTTTTGTTTTTCAATCATCTGCTGTTGTGCTTGCAAAAGAAGCATGGATCAGTTTTTCTGTGTCTTGCGCAGATAACCCTATGTTCTTCTTGGCAATTTTCCTCTTTGCTTGGCTCCATATTAACTCGATAGGATTCAAATCGCAGTGGTATGGAGGCAGGCGTAAAACTTCATGGCCATGTTGCTGAAGTATGTGATCGGCTTCATACACTGGCTCTGGTTTGTATTTATCAACAATTACTAACAATTCATCTTTTTTGTGATATTCTTCATAGTGAATATTATTAGCTGTAAGCCACTCTGATTTCGGGTTTATTTGTTTGAGTAGTTGGTGCTTTATTCTTTAAAACACTGTGGTAATTGGCTTTATCCATAACGACCACACTAGGTTTGTCTAAATTTGGTATGAGTTTTTCTTCTAACCATTTATTGAAGTTGCTGGCGTTCATGTCATGGTGGTAATCAGCCAGTTTGGATTTCTTGCTGTAAACTAGAAGAGCATTTGGGACAAAACCATTTTCATGCCCAGCGTGCACCACAATGTGTCCTTTCCTAGATGAAATGCTTTCAACTGCACCACTTGTTCTCGGCCCTCACCATGATTTTTTAGGTTTGTAGTTTTTGTGCACATAGGTTTCATCTAAATACACAATTTGTTTCCCTGCAACTTTTGCACGTTTCTCTGCAACCTCCCTAAGAAATCTATGCCTCCATGCAGCAATGTCATAGCGTTCCATTAGAACATACCGTTCATTTTGGTTTTTATGAAACTCATACCCATTTGCTATTAAAATCCGCCTTAGTGTATCTTTGCAGCCAAGGAAATTTATGTTAGTCCGCAACTCTGCCAGGAGGCACCGCTGTGTTGGTACTTCCTTTTTGACAGTTTAAAATTCAGTAATCTTATTTTTAATAGCATCTATGTCAAAGCTATCTAAATTTGACACTGTAGGTTTATGGGGCCGCTTTTTGCCTGGAGTATTCCGCACATTATTGTTGATTCCACCTTCATATTTTATTCTCTTGAGGGTAGAGACACTAACTTCTGCATAACAAAAAAAGGAATGTGATTACATTACATGGTCTCATTTCATAGATATTAGATGATTGTTTAGACTAGCAGGCGGTGCCCCTGGCTATAAAAAACTGGAAGTCCTAGGTTTAAATCCCCATAAGGGTATTTATTTATGCAATGAGCACAAGCATTTGTTAAATGTTTTATATGTAATTAAATATGCACTTGTGTATATTTTTGTTTAATAGTCATAGTGAATGCTTTGCTTAGATTGAGATTAAGTCGAATTGTCTAAAATTGATCCTAAACATTTATTATTTAGGTATTCGTTCACGGCAATAATTACCGGTAAGAGACGACAATTCTTCAAGGATTTTATTTCTTATTCGCGACTCTTGCTCCAGGTCTTTCAAGCTCTGAACGGCATTTTGAATTTCCTCCACGGCTTTTTACAAGCTCTATATTAGCCTCTGAAAGAAAAACAATAACAATTCAGAAGTATTTTGGAAACAGTTACTTCTTTCTTAGATATGTCGCAAATAAAGTATCAAAAATTACCATTACATACTAACCTAAGAAATCCGATATCGTACGTAAGAACGCTGCTTTCATATCCAAAATCTCTTCCCGCTCGTCTCGTTTTTCTTTGTATTTACCAATCGTGGTAAAAAGTAACAGACGCGTATTGGCTATGTGCGAAGTAGGCGGTGGGGGTAAGCTAGGCGATCGTAGCGCACATCATGGCAGAAATGTGTACCTACCGGGGACAACTGTCAAATTTACTTTCACGTTTTCTATTGGTTTCTTAACGGTTTCCTACGATTCATTTCGTTTGTATGTATTTATTTATTCTCTTATTTATTTCAGTAAAATTTCGAATACGGGGTCTTTCTCGTTTACTAAAGTAAATAAAATATTCATGTGTCATTATTTGACATCTCTGAGTTTTGACATTGTCTCGGGACCTTTGACGTTTGACGTTTCAGACGTGCACATAGCCAATTACTTTTAATAGTATTGTTCATAATTAACACCAAAAACGTTAAACAAAACCGCATTCTTTTTCCCAACTGACACGACAGTAAAGTGACGTTTGACACAATTGACATTTAAACAGTTGTTGCCATTTAATTTGTTTAAAATTAATCTTAAGTCTCAACTTTCATTAGCCAGACTCTATTAGCTATATTTTCTGACTAAAATCAATTTTTATTTTATTTCCACATGTATTTTTTTAGCGTTAATCATGAGCATTTATCGAATTTCTCAATTTTACTTATATTTTTCTATTAAACGTAATTGCTCTAAGACAATTATATTTATTTTACAAGATGAACACGGCAAGTACTTTATATTTCAGAAAAAAGTAATATTTGATATGCACCAGGGTTGGCACAAGAACCAATTTAAAATTGCAAAAATTGAGCAATTAGGTGTAAATTTCGGGTGGTCGCCATTTTTTTGCAGTTAATTCAGATAAATTTTGTCATACAGAATAATATCCACATTTCTTACCTAATCAAACAAAGTAATAATTATTTCGTTACCTTTTATAAAAAAAAAGTTAGGTCTGATTTTGTACAAGCAGAAATTTGACCCCACTGTTGTCTTCGAATGGGCAAAACTTGGAAATTAAAAGATTAAAAAAAACTGGTGGTGGTTTAGCACTTTTGCCACCATGAAGTATATCCTCAATTTTTTTGTATTCAAATCAAAAATTATGCGGCGCACTCGTTCGCAAATGAATTTTTTCACAGAGACTTGTTTCTTTGTTTAAACAAGAATTTTGCAGGCGGGACATTTTGCGAAAGGGACGTTTTGCGAACGGGACACTGTGCTAATGTGACATTTTGCGAAAGGGGCTTTTTCAGATGTGCCATTTAGCGAAAACAATGGGACTCAGAAAGGGACGTTTAGAGAAAGGGACGTAATGGGAATGGGGTATTTTGCATAAGGGACCATTTGCGAAAGGGACGTAGTTTTGGTGGTGGGACATTATGAGCCCTAACCCTAAAATCTTCTTCTAAATATATAAAAGAAGAAACTGACTGACTGACTGACTGACTGACTGACTGACATATCAACGCACAGCCCAAACCGCTGGTCCTAGAGATTCTAAATTTGGCACGTAGGTTCCTTATAAGGTCTAGGGGTGCACTAAGAAAGGATTTTTCAAAATTCAACCCCTAAGGGGGTGAAATAGGGGTCCGAAGTTTGTATGGGGAAACAAGATTGGCTGGACTATTTTATTCGAAACTTCACAGAAGTATTTCTAACGATAAATGAGTAAACACGTGTTTCAGGTTTTCTGAAAAATCAACCCCTAAAAGGGGGAAATGTGGTGACAAATTCTGAAAATCGACATGGGTATTGTTTTTATGGTTTATCGGGTCGCTGATAACGAAAACAACAATGATTTTGAAATGCCACGTGGAGGACGTGAAATACCATCCCCCCTGTTGGGGTGCGAGGGGGATGAAATTTCTAAATATTATTATGGGTGTCGTTTTTATGGTTTTTTGGAACGTTCATTACGAAATAGGCATAGATTTTGAAATTTAATGTAGTGGACATGAAAACTTTTGAAAGTTTGTGCCAAATTGCAAGAAATAACTGACTGACTGAGCGAGTGACATATCATCGCACAGCCCAAACTGCTGGTTCTAGAGATTCTAAATTTAGTATGTAGGTTCCATATAAGGTCTAGAGGTGCATTAAGAAAGTACTTTTCAAAATTCAACCCCTAAGGGGGTTAAATGTGGGTCCGAAGTGTGTGTGGAGAATCAAGATTAGTTGGACTATTTTATTCGAAAGTTCACAGAAGTATTTCTAACGATAAATGAGTAAACACATGTTGCAGGTTTTTTGAGAAATCAACCCCTAAAAGGGGGAGAGGTGGTGCCAAATTCTGAAAATCGACATGAGTATTGTTTTTATGATATACCGGGTTGCTGATAACGAAAACAACAATGATTTTAAAATCCCACGTGGAGGACGTGAAATACCATCCTCCCTGTTGGGGTGCCAGGGGGATGAAATGTCTAAATATTAATATGGGTGTCGTTTTTATGGTTTTTTGGGACGTTTATTACGAAAATGGCATCGATTTTGAAATTTAATGTTGTGGACATGAAAACTTTTGAATGTTTGTGCCAAATTGCAAGAAATAACTGACTGACTAAGTGAGTGAAATATCATCGCACAGCCCAAACTGCTGGTTCTAGAGATTCTAAATTTAGTACATAGGTTCCATATAAGATCTAGGGGTGCAATAAGAAAGGATTTTTCAAAATTCAACGCCTAAGGGGGTAGAATGGGGGTTCGAGGTGTGTGTGGGGAATCAAGATTAGTTGGACTATTTTATTAGAAACTTCACAGGAGTATTTCTAACGTTAAATTAGTAAACATGTGTTTCAGGTTTTATGAGAAATCAACCCCTAAAAGGGGGAAATGTGGTGACAAATTCTGAAAATCGATATGGGTAGGTATTGTTTCAATGGTTTATCGGGTCGCTGATTACGAAAACAACAATGATTTAAATTCCCACGTGGGGGACGTGAAATACCATTCCCTCAGTTGGGTTCCAAGGGGGTTGTAATGTCTAAATATTAATATGGGCGTCGTTTTTATGGTTTTTTGGGTCGTTAATTTTGAAAATGGCATTGATTTCGAAATTTTATATTGCGGACATGAAAACTTTTAAAAGTTTTTGCCAAATTGCAAGAAGAAACTGACTGACTGAGTAAGTGACATATCAACGCACAGCGCTACTGGTTCGAGAGATACCAAATTTGGCATGTAGGTTCCATATGAGATCTTAAGGTGCATGAAATGCCGTGAATTCCCTATGAAGAGACGACCATTTTTGATTCAATGTATTCTAAGTAAGTGATCAATGAGCAAGTGAGTGATTAATCAGTGCCGTCCGATACGATTTCGATAAAAATCGATATTTGATCGTCCGAGAGGACTCTTAATGGGAATCCGAGGTAAACTTTGAATAAAGTAACGGCCATATTAATTTTCTTCATTTCCGTTGCGATTTCGTTCAAAATTGATATCTGAGCGTCCGAGAGGTCCCCTGATATGACTCCGAGGTAAAATTTGGAAAATTGGCGGCCATATTGATTTTCTCCTTTTCTTTAACGATTTCGTTAAAAATCGATATCTAAGCATCCGAGAGGTTTCTAATTATACGACTCCGAGGTAAAATTTTGAAAAAGTCCCAGCCATATTGGTTTTCTTCATTTCCTTCCCAATTTCGTTCATAATCGATATCTGAGCGTCCGAGAGGTCTCGTAATACGAATCCGAAGTAAAATTTAGAAAAAGTGGCAGCCATATTCATTTTTATCATTCCCGTCACGATTTCGTTCAAAATCGATATCGGAGCGTCCGAGAGAATTCTTAATACTAATCCGAGGTAAAATTTGGAAAAAGTGGCAGCCATATTGATTTCCTTTATTTCCAACCCGATTTCGTTGAAAATCAATATCAGAGCGTTCGAGAGGTTCCCTAATACGAATCCGAGGTAAAATTTAGAAAAAGTGGCAGCCATATTGATTTTCTTCATTTCCAACCCGATTTCGTTCAAAATTGATATCTGGGCGTCCGACAGGTCTCGTAATACGAATTTGAGGTAAAATTTGGAAAAAGTGGCGGCCATATTGATTTTCTTCATTTCCGTCCTGATTTCGTTCAAAATCGATATCTGATTGTCCGAGAGGTCTCTTAATACGAATCCCAGGTAAAATTTGTGTAAGTGGTGGCCATATTATTATTTTTTTCGACCCAATTTCGATCAAAATCGAGATCTGAGCGTCCGAGAGGTCTCTTAATACGAATCTGAGGTAAAATTTAGCACTCTATGCATGCCAGGGATTGTAAAAAAAAGTTTTGTTACTATATAGGCATGTGAGGTATTTATGGATTGGCTTTTAAAAACGACATAGAGGTTTCGATATTGTATCCATTTAAATCAACCTTTAAATTATTTTTGAATCGTATGGCATTTATTAACGAACCGTGAAATCTTCGGGAAGACAAGTACGGTTTCCAGTTTTTGTTGCACTTTTAGCACCACCCAGGGGTCACGTGTAGGGTAACTAGGGTAACGGTGGGTACTCCCTACGGACGTAGTGCAACTTCGACCCCCCTTTGTCAATTGAGTGGGCAACTTGACTGTTAGAAGTTCTCAAGCCGCCCGAAGGCCTCCAACTTGGCTTAACGACTGCTGTCGTAAACGGCAGCCGGGATCAACGACTTAACGTGCCTTTCAAAGCACGAGAGCGCTCAGTTAGTAATTACTCAAAGCGGTCACCCATCCAAGACCTGACTTGCACCCACATTGCTTAACATCGCATACCGCACGCGGTAGGCGGGTGCCGCTGGGCCACGAGCGCTCTGAATTCTTGATAGTTTGTGCCAAATTTCAATTCAATCGGTCCAGTAAAAGTAACTCGGTTGGAACACACGGACTAACAGTAAGGAGTGCGAATGAAAGTGAAGCCAAATTTTCTTTTTGGATGCTCCTTTTAATAAATCACAATCACCAAATTTCGTATACCGATACCCCCAGAATGTAACAACTACTATTCTGGAAACCGCATCTAAATCGGTTTAGCCAAACGCAAGATAATCGTGGACAAACATACATATATACCTACATACATATATACGGGTCAAACAGTGAACCTATTTTTTGTAGACGGTTAAAATTACGCTTAGTACGCGGGCGAAGCCGCGGGCAAATGCTAGTCTTTGATAAAGTGGCAGTAAGTATAAGCTATTGTGCTGGTTAGGCAGTTAGCAGGCTAGTTGATAACTACAAGCCGTCAGAAATATCTGCGTACCTGGCTTCATGACGTCACGCAAACGGGAGAGACAGCAAAAATTCGAGGTGCAAAAAAATAAAAGAAATTTGGTTGGGGATCATAATGTCCCACTCGCAAACTGTCCCTTTGTCCCTTTCGCAAAAGTTCCCTTTTGTAAATGTCCCATTCTCAAAACGACCTTTTTGCAAAAGTTCCCGTTCTCAAAATGTTTCGTCACATAAATTACGTCCTGTTCGCAAAACGTCCCTTTTGCAAAATGTATCGTTCGCAAAACGTCCCATTCGAAAAATGTCTCGTTCGCAATACGTCCCTTCCGCAAAATCTCCCGTTCGAAGACGTTCCTTAATCAAATCTTGCAAGTTGAATTTGTTCCACTTTCCGGTTTCCTATTGAGCTGAAAATTTGCATGCATGTATAAATCGGATGACAATGCAATGTTATTATGACATAGAACTGCTGATGTTGGAGCTGGAAAGTGACTATAGCAACTCCGTAAATAAACGACACAACCCCATCGAGTTTCGGCTGATTTGATCCGTCTTGACGAGTACTTTGATACTATATGGTAACCAGGGTCTGATGATGGAGCTGGAAGGTGGCCATAGGAACTCCGTAATTAAACGACGCAACCCCATCGAGTTTGGGCTCATTTGATTCGTCTCAATGAGTAGTTGATGGTGATAAACAGAAAAGTACAGTCGGAAATAAAAGATTGTACGAAAAATTACATTTTTAATAATAATAATAATAATACATTTATTTCGGAGTAAGGGTACATCCATATCTGTTAGTAGCATAATTAACTTAAAGGCTATGTTAGTGTTGGTAATTTAGTATAAGTACATACAAGCAAAACAATCACTTTTCGCAGCTTATTTGTGGCCTATGGTACTGCATCCAGTGACAGAATATTGGACTGTCATAAGCTTCCGCAACTGCGCTCAGGAGGCCATTGGTGCTGCCGCGAACACGTCGCATCAGGGACGCGACTCGCTTACGCATAATAGCATGAAAGTCGTCCGTGCGAGCCTCCGCGAACATCCCCGACGCACTACAGTAGCGCGGCAACCCCATCAGCCTCCTAAATGCATTGTTATAGAGGACGCGCAGGGCGCTATAAGCTGTCTTCGTATAGTTGACCCACAGGCTACATGTATAAAAAGACTGGCAGTAAGCTCTAAACAATGTTAGTTTAACATTTGCTGTGCATTTTGCAAACCTGCGGATCAACATATTGCTTCTCACTGACAGCGCCCTGCGCCCCCTTTCCAAGTCCGAATCGTCCTTTAGTGACGCGGTGACCCAATGACCTAGGTACTTAAATTTGGATACTATTTTTAGCGAAACCCCACCCAGCTCGACTGGTGGTACAACACTGTAGGTTTTTGTGCCTGCTTTAAAAATGAGTAGTTCGCTCTTACTAGCATTGTACCTGAGGCCGTGAGCCGCCGCATACCGCTCACAAATAGCAAGCAGCTTCCGAAGCGCGCAGACCGATGGGCTCAGCAACACCATATCATCAGCGTAGCTGATGTTATTAAAACACTGACCGCCAACTGAACAACCGGCCCGGGTGCTGCTGAGCTCGTCGATCAGCTCATCAATATAAAAACAAAATAGTCTAGGTGAGGTCCGTCCTCCCTGTCTAACCCCACACTGCATCCTAAATGAGTCTGACAAGGAGCCCGCCCATCTAATCCTGTTATTCTGGTTGCCATACCAATATTTAAATAGCTCCACCAGTTCTCCAGGTACAGCAGCATCATATAGTTTCCTCCATAGGACATCGTAAGACACCAGGTCGAATGCCTTGGACAAGTCCAAGAAACACGCGTGCACTGGTGTCCTGCGTTTCGTGTAGTGTTGGACAGTATGCTTGAGGCACAGGACTGCTGCCTCTGTCGACAGACCGGGCCTAAAACCAAATTGCGCGTCGTGAAGCGGCACAAACTTGTCAAGTTGCTTGTCAAGCACACCATCCATCACTTTACATACTATGTTAGCCAGTGAGATTGGCCTATAGTTATTTATATCAGACGAATCGCCCGTATGATTTTTAGGAACAGGGACTACAATTGTCTTTATCATTTCGTCTGGCAAATAACTATGACCCATGCATAAAGTGAAGAGCATGGCAAGTACTCTGGGCAGATGGACCCCAGCATGCTGAAGATGTTCTATGCTAAGTGAATCATGCCCAGGTGACTTTCCTCGTGTCATGCCCTTCACTACCGCTTTTATGTCACTGGCTGTGAACCTCATCATCGAGTTAGTGCCCAGGTCAACGGGTTTGGGTAGATCTCTTGACGGCCCGAGTGGTGATTCTACTTTAAAATGAGCTTTGAACAATTCAGCTATTTTTAAGGGATCATTTACACCCATTATATTTACTGGGAGGCTCGACTTAGGGCACATCTTACTCGTCTGCTTCCAAAAACCGATAAATTTTTTATTTAAGTGATAGTTTACCATAATCTCTAGCTTAATCTTATGTGCATTGTCTTGACACCATTTTAATTTTAATTTGAATGCATTTTTTGATTTTACCATGACATTATAGCAAGGACCTGTCCTTTTCACAGACACTTTTTTCTCTATTTAAACAAGAATTTTGCAAGCGGGACATTGTGCTAAAGGGACGTTTAGCGAACGGGACATTTTGCTAATGTGACATTTTGCAGACGGGACGTTTTGCGAAAGGGACTTTTTCAGAAGGGCCATTTTGCGAAAGGAACGGGATGTTTTGAGAAAGGGACATTTAGAGAAAGGGCCGTAATGGGAATGGGGTATTTTGCATAAGGGATCATTTGCGAAAGGGACGTAATTTTGGGGGTGGGACATTTTGCGAGTGGGACATTATGAGCCCTAACCATATATATATATATATATATATATATATATATATATTTTTCGAATCTTTAATTTGTAATAATTTGAAAATTACATAGTTATTACATAATTCCTTACAGACTAAAGATAATAAAATAACCTATACTTATCAAAAACTTACAAAATAAATAATTTAAAATAAGGGGTCACCCCGCGGCATTGTGCCAAAGATGCTGGCAGCATTTCCTCGCTGTATAGCAACGCTGATGCGTTGTGCGAGGAAGCTGCAAGCCCTTTGGTCACCAGTGGTGTCCACTAGCCTCTTTGCCACTTCTTTAAAGAGGTCATGGGCCCTGGGACCCCACGGACCGACGGTCTCAACGCCGAACGGAACGAAGTTATATTCGGCGCCCTATATTTGCTTTGCCTAGCCTTTTCGGCCGCCTCTGCCGCCGCACCCGCTCTGACTGAAGTTCCGTGGAGATGGGAAGGAGCTAACGTGTCCACACACGTGGCGTCCCACACTAGCACACGTCCCATCTTCCACGGAATCAAAGACATACCATCCGGCCTCTTGCCATCGTCTCTAAGAATGCCGGGTGGCTCTAGTAGCGCCGGCGCGTTGACGGTGGCGGAGAATGTCATTGAGTGCGGCGTGTCTAGAGAAAGAGCCTGCGCTTTTTTGGCAAGAAAGTCCGTGATGTCCCAGGGTATCGACCTCGCTGCCGCAGGGGCACCTGTGTGGAGCACAAACCCGGACACCGAGTCGCAGGCAGGTCGTCACACGCAGAGTATGGGCTTCGAGGAAGGTGCCGGTATGCACTGATGGATAGGAGTGCAACCAAGCACCTGCTTCTCTGGTACCCACTGCTAAAATTCTGGCCCGATTGGAACCTGCGCTGCGACTTAATATACTTAATAACCATATATTTATTTGTGTGTATCCAGTTTTTTACACTTTTATACAACTTTTACATCAATATGTACTTTATAGGTTAAAAAAACATACAATACACAGAACAAGTTGAGAGCAAGAGAAAATGGCGAAACTAAAAGTTTGTAATTTTTTCACGTTTTATTGTCATTATTGTCGTTCTAGATAAACCACACGATCTCTTTCTTGCTTGTTCAACCTGTTCAACCAGTATTGGCTATGTGCACGTCAGAAACGTCAAACGTCAAAGGTCCCGAGACAACTTCAAAACTCAGAGATGTCAAATAATGACACATGAATATTATATTTACTTTAGTAAACGAGAAAGACCCCGTATTGGAAATTTTACTGAAATAAATAAGAGTATAAATAAATACATACAAACGAAACGAATCGTAGG
This sequence comes from Notocelia uddmanniana, assembly GCA_905163555.1. Lineage (NCBI taxonomy): Eukaryota > Metazoa > Arthropoda > Insecta > Lepidoptera > Tortricidae > Notocelia > Notocelia uddmanniana. The sequence goes on from LR991052.1 coordinate 57,346,196, forward strand.
AAACCGTTAAGGAACCAATAGAAAACGTGAAAGTAAATTTGACAGTGGTCCCCGGTAAGTACACATTTCTGCCATGGTGTGCGCTACGATCGCCTAGCTTACCCCCACCACCTACTTCGCACATAGCCAATAGTGAAAGAGTCGTGTTTTTTAGTGTCAAAGAATTGTATTACTTTGAGCATTAAATCCCGCTCTGCGCTACGTATAGACCCTACCCATCTCATTACACTAAATAGGCAGTTTACAACGTTTATATTTTTATTTCACCAAACAGAGAAACAATAAACAATAATGCTAATACGAAAGCAAGAATAATACACATGCGTCGGCGCTTGCGTTGGCAACGGTACTGAATGAATAGGCAAAAACGCGGCGAGGTGCGGGGAAGCGCATTCCAGCGAGGTTCGCAGATATTTCCGACGGGTAGTACATTTCTTTTTCCGCAGAAAGTTATCTATATGTACACTAAGCTTTAAAAACATGGTGTCTATGGTCGACGGTATTTACGTATTTATTTCATTGTACCACAGATATCAGAGCATAGCATAGTACAATAATGTCAAAGTGTGTCAAAGCTAAATACAATACTTGTCAGTCAAGTCAAGTACATACCATAGAATTCAATACTTACATTTTAAGTACATCACTCTTTCATATCATTTGGAATAAAGGAAAATTTAATTTTGACCGTGTGACTAAATAAAATGTCTTAATGAAAGCCGCCACTAGCTTGTATTTCACGATGGCGGAATCGCAGGTTGCTAACATAGTTAATGAAATATTGGTAAGGACTATTATTATTAATGTTATACTAAAAATAAAACTTAACATAAACAAATATTAACAAATTTGAAAATGCCATAATTAAATTAACAAAAAAACGTGTTAATTGTCTGATAATACGCAGGTATTTTTTATAGAGTACACTACTTTCCAACTTTTGGAGATGGCAAATTAGTGATTAAATTTCGATCTTATGCTAACACTATTATACGGAATTTAGGGTTATATGTTTTGAACTTGCCCCTAACTAACATGGAACAGTTGTTTTTAACCTAGGGGAGGCTCGGTTTACTTCATGGACCGCCAAGAGCTTAGAGGGTATCATGGATTCTCCAGCATTCGCAAGGCCCCGAGCACATGTGCTACTCTATAGATGGTGGGCTCTATAACTGATGGGGTCATTAACCCCCTGGGCTTGCTTAAAGTGGCTAATGGCTGCAGCAGCCTTGCTGATTGGCTGATAAACAATATTAGATTATGTCTCTAGGGAGTAAAGTGATATAATTTGGTTAAAGTGGTGCATTGAACCCTGACTGAAGCGCAAGATTCTGCATTAGAATCTCAAGTATATTCTAGTATTTACACTAAAGACAGAAATAATTTTGCTAATGTAGCTCATAGTGTTTTTCACACTTGGGGCCTGTGCCCAAAAGCACAGGCAGCACAGGCCAGGTGGCATGTGGCATAGGTGGTATAGACCACAAAACACTACAAGCATGCAATTTCATACACTGATTGAACTGACTACAATTTTACAGGTTTCCATAGAAAAAGTTGAAAATAAATGTTATGTTTTAGGGGCCTTCTATTCAGAAAAGAGTTATTATTGCTGTCAGATATAAGAAAAGGACAACTTTGATATCTCATTTGAGAGCAACAGTGACTTTTTTCGAATAGCGGGTGTAAAAAAGAGATTATCTTCTTTTAGAGAGTGGAGACAGTTGAAGAGGCGTTCAGCTGCTTCCTAGTCTACAAGCCGGAACAGGAAAACGAAAGGTTAGCAACCTACCAGAAGAAACTATGTGCAGTAATGACTACTATAAGTGCAGATGTGCAGGAATCTGCCATCAGGCAATATCTTACCCTGACCGCAGTACTGACCAACAGATACAAAATGAAACAACTTCTGACACTCATGGAAAATTTAGTCAACACAAATATTATTCAAGCTCGGTAAGTTTTCTACAAAAAATTGCTTAGAATGGTTATTTTTATAAGTTATAAGGTACTAGCTGTATATATGTACAGTAGCGGAAAAAAAATCTATCATATTGTGATTTTTCTGTAAAATATTTCAAATTAGATGAAACCAAGAACTTAATTTGTTAATAACTAACCATAAAGGATTATATTGATTTATTCTCAAACAATTATATGCTAACAGGCTGGTACATATTTCGAAATTTAATTTGAATTCATTTTTCTGGAATTTAGTGTCCATCACTTGTAGTATTTAAGTCGATAAAAAACGGAATATCGTGCTAATTCATAATCATATTTGTAAGAAATATCAGTTCCGTCATGGGGAGAGCTTGTGGAAATAAAAACTTAACAGTAGCTATACAAGAAGCAATTATAAATGGCTTCACACAATCGACGCTGGCTAAGCAATCTCAAGTTCATCTGTCTACTATATCGAAGGTTTTGAAACGGGAAAAAGGTCACGGACGTGTCAAAAGGCCCAACAGACCTGGTCGCCCATGCTGCACATCAAGTTTAGTAGACCGCAATTATTTTTTTTGTTAATATCAAGACACAATCCACGACTCACGGCGAGCGACATTATGCGGGAAATATCGTGTGGAAATTCAGTTTCTGTGTCCGTACGTACTGTAAGAAATCGCCTGATGGATGCTGGACTTCGTGCTCGTCGTCCTACAAAGAAACCACTGATTTCCAAGAAAAATCGAGCAGCTAGAAAAAATATGCGAACGAACATCTTTCTTGGACTGCAGAAATGTGGGAAAAGGTAATCTGGAGCGATGAATCCAAGTTTTTACTGTTCGGAACAGATGGAATTACCTACGTACGACCATACCCTACCTACGTTACCCGAGTCCCGACAATGCTCACTATGACCCCAACTACCCCAAGTATCAGCTCCCTACAGTCAAACACGGCGGCGGCTCCCTTATGGTGTGGGGCTGTTTCAGTGCAAGTGGAGTTGGTCCATTACATCGAATAAACGGCATTATGACGAAGGAAGTTTATGAAGGAATATTACAAGATGTGTTTCTTCCCTGGGCACGCCAAAATTTCGGCAGAGCGTTTATGTTTCAGCAAGATAATGAACCGAAACATTTGTTTAATCTTGTTAAACAATGGTTCATAAAACGTAGAGTGAGGGTTTCGGAATGGCCCAGCCAAAGTCCGGACTTCAATCCTATAGAAAACTTATGGAAGGAGCTAGGTCAACGTGTGAGTGCAAGAAATGTCAAAGAAAGATTTGAACAATTAAAGGAAGAATGGGAACGCATTCCAAGTTCTTTCCTCGCGAAGTTGATTGCATCGCTGCCCCGAAGATGCCAAGCTCTTCTTGATGCAAAGGGTTTCAGTACCAAGTAATATTTTGATTTTCAGTGCAGAATCCGTAATTTTTGTTGTTTTCTTCATTAATAAATCACTTATACCTATATTTCGAATACTAGTTATTTTACGCACTTTTTAATAAACTCGTACAAAACGAGTTTCTTATATGGCGTAATACCAATGTAGTATATGATTTTACTCTCCATCTAAAGGACTTTCACATGATAATCGTTTAGGCAGCCTTAGTCGTTAAAAAAATACTTAAAAAAACGCATAAAAAAATACTTAAAGAAACACAAATATGATAGATTATTTTCCGCTACTGTACATATACTAAGTATACTAACCTGTAGCTTTGCACATGCACTGCCAACATGCTGTTAGGGTTTGCATTCATTTGCAAATTTAGATTAATATTAATTCCTGTGACTGTAACCAACTTGCATCTGAATTATGGCATATAAGGGTCCATGGAAAGAACATGTCTAGTCCTTTGAAATTTCAAAGGCAAATTGCATCTTATGTCTTTATCAGTTAGGCTGCTTTTTGTTATGAAATTTAAGTGGTCTGGACATGTTTTTTCCGTGGACCCTTCATATGTATGGGGAAAGAAAAAAGAGGTTGTTCTCCTATTGACAGCCTGTTTAGCCTAGTTGATAGTGACACTGCCTCTGAAGTTAGAGGTCCTGGGTTCGGATCTCGGCTAGGGCATTATTTGTGAATTTAGCACGGATTTTGTTCTTCGGTCTTGGATGTTCTCTATGTATTTAAGTATGTATTTATCTATATAAGTATGTATATCGTCGTCTAGTACCCATAGTACAAGCTTTGCTTTTGGGACTAGGTTGATTTGAGTAAGATTGTCCCCCAACATTTATTTATTTATTTACTTCTTCTTTTTTTCACATCTACCGCTTAGACTACAATAATGATTTGATTGCTGTGTGAATATTAATTCACAATAAAATAAAATTAAAATTTTTGAAAAACCCACGACGGGTTTACCTAATTGCAAAATAATAAAATAAAACAATTAAAAGCCCCCAACCATATACTACCGTCCCTTTCCGTCATATACTGTATAAAACGAGAGTGAAAGGAACGGCACGACACGAAGTTCGATTTTCAAAGTTTGGAGTAGGCCCTCTGAGCCTCGGATTATGATGAAACTTCGAATCGTATAGAAATATAGTCTGTAGTCTGGATTGGGAATAAAAGTATGGAATGGAATTATATGGAATTGGGAGTAATAGATTACGCAAACGACGTCACGGGCAAAGGCTAGTATCTTTACAAGTTAATCCTAAGCATTTTTATAAGGGTAGTATTTAAAGGCACATAAAAAATTTGACACCGTAATCAGTACTGATTTGTATAGCTAAAATACTAATCGTTCATTAAAATTCAATTCAGATGTGCATTGTTAAATATTGATGTGCCAATCAGTATTTTTGGTGCGAAGTCAGAGCTGCTAACGCGAACGAAAACAAATGAAGTTCGTGTATCTCCCTCTCTGTCGCACTTGCAAATTCGAGCGACACAGAGGGAAATACACGATGTTCGTTCGTTTTCGTTTCGCGATAGCAGCTCTCTATTCTCTGCCAAATTCTATTAAGTGGGGCCCTTTACACTCAATATTATCGCGATTTTTAAAATTGTATGGGGTCTGTTAAATGCTTAATACTATCACAATACTGGTGTGTCAATATTATCGTGGTTTTCAAAATCGTATGGATTTTTCTTCAATATTAATTGCACGTGATACGGATCGTGATATGAGTATATCGCGTGATAATAATAACCATGTAACAGGCCCCTATGGATGTTGCTTCAATATTCAGTGTTTCACGTGATAATAATAACAGTTGGTAATATTTTCTCCAATTAATGGAAGCTATTTAACAACTTGTTCCGTTTTGCCAAAGGTATTTCACATTCCGATACGCGCACCATCCAGGAATAGGAGCCGTCATACCAGAGGGCCTACCACGATCTGCTGTGCTACCGCGAACTTCGAAAATCGAACTTCGTGTCGTGCCGTCCCTTTCACTCTCGTGTTATACAGTATATGACGGAAAGGGACGGTACGATACGAAGTTCGCGGTAGGACCCCTGAAAACGAAGTATTTCCCTCTCCGCGCTTGAATATGCAAGTGCGACAGAGAGGCATATATATTTAGTTTTCGGTTGGTAGCACCTTAGTCTGAGCGTGGCGGACGGTCGAAGAAAGTCAAAGAACATTCCGTGTGTTGTCTGTCACACATATAATTTTTTAGCTTCCCATCGACCTATGAACTTGAAATTAAGTGATAATGTTTATTATGAAGTATATTTTACCAAAAATATCAATATATTGATAAATCACATTTGTTTTTTAGTTGTACGGAACCCTCAGTTTGCGACTCCGACGCACTTGGCTGGTTTTTATTACATTTTGAATTTTATTTCTCTTATAGTAAAATACCCTATTCGTTTTAAAGTTGACGCCTGAGGGCCTACCGCGAACCAAAAACGAACTATCTTCCTCTCTGTCGTTCAAATATACATGTGCGAGAGAGGCAGATACTTCGTTTTCGGTTCGCAGTAGCGCCTCTAACGTCCGAGCGCGGCGAACGGCATGAGCTGAGGGTCTACTCCGAAATTCAAAATCCTAACTTCGTATGGTGCCGTCCCTTTCACTCTGCTGTCATAGACTATATGAGTGAAGGGACGGCACCATACGAAGTTCGGATTTCGAATTTCGGAGTAGTCCCCCAGTACCACTAAGTTATAAGATAGAGCGAGATAGGGATAGAATTTTGCTAGACGTTTAAAAGCCATAAGTCACCTAGTAGTTTGTCACAAACAAAATAGAGGCGCAGCTTTAAGATGGCGGACAGACTCAGCAAACATTCAAGTGGTGTCCTTTACACGATTAATATTATCACAATACTGGGGTGTCAATATTATCGCAGTTTTCAAATTTGTATGGATTCTGCTTTAATATTCACGTGATACTTATCGTGATATGAATCCATGTAACAGGCCCCATACATTCGCTTTGAAGGCGGTTGTTGTGACAATCAGTCTAGCTAGCACGATAAATTATACCGTTGCGTTTTATGTGACGTTTAAATACATTTCGCCCATATAACGTGACGGTATAAGTTATCGTGCTAGCTAGGCTGATAGGTGTATAGAACGCTAGAAAACTACAAAAACAAAACGCTGCAGACGCGGCTAGCCGAATCCACACAATAGGCGATGATGGCCCATCACCCAGAACGCAGCCCAGCAACCTGGCAAACACACCGGACGCAAAAATAGTTCACGATTTTCGAACGTAGCCGACACTGTCAACCAACAAATTTAATATAGCAATATAGTCTGTGGGCAATATGGCCGACGTTTTGTCATCAAATTAACACTTTTAAATGCAAAATACGCGACAATCCGAATTTTGCGGATACATATGTTCAACTCAAAAATCGTTGTTTTTATACGTTCTTCAATTTGAGACAGGTCTCGTTCGGGTCTACCGTACCCCTGCACGAAATTATTAATATAGTTTATATATTTAAATCGGCAGATGTGTTTGGGGGATATACAGCTTACATGTGACCTTCCGTTACGGGTATAAAGAGCAAAAATTCTACTTTTAGCAGTCCTTGTCTCTACAAGCTACTCACTAAACACCTTTAAAAGAGCCGTATTACGGTATTCTATCTATGAGCCTTCACAAAGTTCCTTACTACATTATTCTGTTTCATCATACCTGAAGCCCTCAGCAGTTCGTGCACAGAAGCTACGGAGAAAACACTATCAAAATAATCACAACACGGTAATACACATGTGTATTCGCAAAGTTCCCTAGGGTGATGTTCTGCTCCATCATCAGGCCTTCAGCATTTCAGGAGAAGAGGCTTCTCAATAAATACCATCAAAAGAGTCAAAACACGGTTTACTGATTAATTACCTGATCAAGATTCCCAGCTATATTGTTCTGATCCATCATCAGACGCTCAGCAGATCATGTACAGAAGCTACTCAGCAAACACGATGAAATGAGCCCAAACACGGTCAAGTAGCTATATGCCTTCGAAAGGTTCTGTGTGATGTTGTTCTACTCCATCATCAAACCCTCAGAAGTTTGTTTACAACGGCTGCTAATCAAACATAAACAAAAGCGCCCAAAAACAGACATAAAGATATCTAACCCCTTAACAGTTCCTCATGTTTTTCTGCTCCACATGATCCTCAGAGATCAATTACATGTACTCCTCACCAAGCGCTATCGAAATCTTCTATGCTGGTCAAGCAGAGTTCCGGAGAAAATTCGTTCAAACGCACACCACCACCACCATATCAGCCCTAGGACGTCCACTGCTGGACATAGGCCTCCCCCAATTTCATGGGGGGTAAATGCCATAATCGCCACGCTTGGCATGCGGGTTGGCGATCGCAGTATCTCCACCGCACTCTAGGAATGCTGCTGCCCATTCCCCGGTGGTCTTGGTCGTAGTTTAAGGACATACCCGGGTCCGGGTGTGGTCAAACGCACAACCAAGAGGAAAATGTTAACTGCAACGCCCCCTGGCGAGTTATGGTCGTAAAATTTTTTGGGGGTTCGTCCCAAATAAACCAAAAATCCATTGCAGAAAACCGTATTCAAATCGGTCAAGCCGTTTTGGAGATATTGAGGTTCACACACAAACAAACAAACAAACAACCTCTCACCCTAAACGCATGTACCTTCTCCGTTCCATCGTGGGTAAAAAAGTTTATTTGCAGACAGAATATCAGTATAAAAGTAGCAAGTCCTCTTCTGTCAGATTTTCCGAGAAATCTGAATGCTAGTTGGAATGGGTTATAGTTACAGGAATAATCTGAATAGATCAGAGAGTGTTGGGATAATATCGGTGTATTTAGAGGGTATGTGCTGCCTATAAAAAACCCCAAATAGGTGGCCCTTATACTGGCTTATAGGTCCATTCCATAAAAGGTTAAGCAGGGGTATTCCATTCCTCAGGGGTTATTAAACTGTTATATCTCCTATTTAAAAATTCTTATATGAAGCATTGGACAGTGAAAAATAACATTATAATTCAGTCGTTTTTTTTAAATAGGTAGTGTACCACAGGCATTTTTTTAGGATGTCTTTTTCTTTTTTATGGATTTATGTCAGGAAACCATGCTACGATATAACCATGATTGGTAAAACATATAGCTAGATTTGATTCGTCACTTCTCAACTTTATTTTAATGATGTTAAGGTTGAAAATTTTCAAGTATTTCATTCCCCAAGTACCTACATAGACAGAATAACGAAAGTTTGAGGCTGTAGGTCCTTAATATTTCCTCCGATAATTGATTAAAATTCGTTCATAAGTAATGCTACAGGAAACTTCCCCCCTTTTCCCCTAAAACGAAAAAAGCTCTCGACAAAACAAAACATTAAATCGATGATTAAATGATTATGTATGCAAGTTTCGTGAGGAGCAGTCCAAAAATGTCAAAGTCAAAATATTCTTTATTCAAATAGGCCTAGCAAAAAGCACTTTCTAATCGTCAGTTATTATAAGTTTAGAGCGTTCGTGGCACAGCGGCGCCCGCGTACCGCGTGCCGTATGCGAGTTTAAGCAAAGTGGGCGCAGGTCAGTTCTTGGATGGGTGACCGCTTTGAGTGGGTTACTAACTGAGCGCTCTCGTGCTTTGGAAGGCACGTTAAGCCGTTGATCCCGGCTGCTGTCTACAACAGCAGTCGTTAAGCCAAGTTAGAGGCCTTCGGGCGGCTTAGAACTTCTAACAGTCAAGTTGCCCACTCACTTGACAAAGGGGGGTTGAAGTTGCACCACGTCCGTAGGGAGTACCCACCGTTAGTTACCCTACACGTGACCCCTGGGTGGTGCTAAAAGTGCAACAAAAACTGGCAACCGTACTTGTCTTCTCGAAGATCTCACGGTTCGTAAATTAATGCCATACGATAAAATAAAAAAGTGTTATAACATGTAGTAACATATATATTAATTAATTATTTAGAGCAATTTATTGATGCTATTATTATTCTTTAAAATAAATATTGTATTGTTGTAGTCATGTCAAAATAAGAAATTATTATGTAGTAAAATTCACAATAGGATCATCAAAACATAAATAATAATAAAAAATGTATGTTTGATAATTAGGTTACAATAAGACCTATTTAATTAATGTTACGATTCGACTTTTACTTAACTAAATATTATTTAAGTGAAACATTATGATATGGTAAACGATTTTCAAGCTAAACTCAATTCATAAATATGTCTACACATTTTAACTTTTCTGATCTAATGTACCCACTGAATGTTACAGGATGCTCTGCGACTGCATATTAACCAGTGAAAAACTTTCTTATCAAAATGCAGACTTTTGGATCGAATGTTTCAACTTGATCCGGAGAATAATAGGTGGCGTGGATTACAAAGGTGTCAGAGAAATCATGAAGGTAACTTGTTATTAAATAGTTGTGATGAGTCATATTGCATACATCCCTTTACTTTTAGGCGAACTTGTGGATTGGATTGTATTGGTTAGTGCGCGCTTCAGCTATACGCTTGCTAAAGCGAGAGCTACTGTGGGACGAAAACCGACTCTCCATAAAATTAGGGATTTATTTTTCTACATTGATTTTACGGAATAATTCATCAGTCATAAAAACACTTAACGTGAATTTCGTCGACGATTAGTCCACCGTCCGGCACCGGTTGGTCACACAATTGGGATGTTGACACCAATAAAAATAAATTGCTCTTACATTACCAATAAATAAATCCGCCCCTGAGATCTTTTTTAAAAGTCTGAACAGGAAATAGTCACAAGGGGCTAAATCTGGGCTGTAAGAGGGGTGGTCGATGGCGTCGAAGTCATTTCTGGCCATGGCCAACTGTGTAGTGCGAGCCGTATGCACTGGTGCGTTGTCGTGTAAAATGAAGTTAAGTTTGCGCATCCTTTTTTCTTTTATGGCGTCTCTCAGCTGGCAAATTAAATTTGCGTAATAGTCAGCATTCATTGTCGTTTTCTTAGGTAAATAATCTATTAGTAAAATCTTTTCAGCATCCCAAAAAATTATTGCCATATATTTACTAGCCGATGGGCGAACCTTGTACTTCCGAGGAGACATTTCGGCCTTCCTTGTAGTGACTCCTGCTTTCTTTCTGGGTCCCATTGTCTAATCCAAGTCTCAACACATGTCACAATCCTGGAAATAATTTCTTCCTCTTTCCCTCGACTCATGTTTAAAAACTCTTGACAACATTTGACACGTCTGTCCTTGTCTAACGCGGTCAGCATTTTGGGACCCAACGGGCACTAACCTTAGACATGTTCAAATAGCCATGAATTATATATTGGGGGAGGGACAATCTTACACAAATCGACCTAGTCCCAAACTAAGCAAAACTTGTACTATGGGTACTAGACGACGATATAAATACTTATATAGATAAATACATACTTAAATACATAGAAAACATCCAAGACCCAAGAACAAATATCCGTGAAAAATGCACAAATAAATGCCCTGGCCGGGATTCGAACCCGGAACCTCTATCTTCGGAGGCAGAGTCACTACCAACTAGGCTAAACAGGTCGTCAAAATTATTTCATTTACCCGTTCCTTACTTATGTCCACATCTCAGGATATCTCCCATTGTTTCACTCGTCGATCTTCAAGTATTATATTTTTCACCTTAGTCACATTTTCTTCAGTGATGGCAGAAATTGGTCGACCACTACGACGATCGTTTTCTAGGCTTTCGCGGCCCGATTTAAATTGCCTAGACCAGAGCTTAACTGTGAAATCGGAAGGACTCAAATCACCGAACACGGGCAACATACGTTTTTTTTAAATGCGAAGGCGTATTTCCTTCTTTAGTGAGAAAAATCACTGAACGTTGCTCAATTTTGAGCAAATTGTTTTTCTCTAGCGACATGTTGCAATCATTCGAGCACCGAAAACAAATGAAGAGCTACTGACAAATAAAAGTTTGAAGTTTTGAAAAGAGAATAGTTAAACTAGTTAATAAACACGAATTCATAGCGGCCAGTATTTTTTTATTATTATTTATAGGCTAGGTAGATTACTTTTCAGCCACCCTTCGTAATTTACTAAAACGTGTGTGATACGAGTATAAATTTAATATTTAAATGTATGTTATTTGGGTATAATGTTCCCATGCTTGCTAATTTGACAAAATATCTGTCAATGTTTCAGGGGTGCAGAGAAAAGGCACACACATTGCCCGTGCGATTGAACTCGAGCACAATGCCCCAGATGAAAGCCCTGTACAATGTCATTGAGTACATTTTTGATCGCAACGCCTCCTTGCTACCTGCGTACTTTATTGTCACGGAAATACAAAAAGACTACCCTGACAATAATCACTGGCCGCATTGGGTATGTATTGAGAAAACTGTGAAACATATTATATTTTCTGTTCTCACAAACCATTGGGCATTTTCGCGACTAGAGATCCATTATCTGTTTTGCTACTGTAGGTAAGTATATATATTTACTAATCATCCCCTTGAAATAAACGAACTAAATATTTTTATTGGGTTTTAAGATCTTAATAAGAAGAAGAATTATAGAGATCTAAACTTATTTACTATGTTTTTATTGTTTTCAGCAACTAGCAAAACTGCTGACGAGTTTTGTTCAGAGCTTCAAGCCTTGTGCTCAAATGGTGTCGATAATTGGACACTCACATATGCTGCCAGTGGTGGAATACTCAGGCTATGCTGATCACTTAGTCAATCCGTGGCGATTAGATCCATCAACACTGAAATTCTCACTCAAAGGCAGTTTACCATATGATGACAAGTTATTGAAGCCACAAATAGGCCTGCTAAGGCATGTGTTGCAACAGCCATACTCCAGAGACATGGTGTGTTCTATGCTGGGATTACAAAAGCAACATAAGCAGCGATGTATAGCCCTGGAAGACCAGCTAGTGGAACTAATGATACTAGCCATGGAGAAAAGCGAACAAGAAAGTGAGGACGACGAAATGTCCTCAACTCATTGGTGCTGGCTGCATCTATCATCACAAGTTATTTATTTAATACTATTTCAATTCGCCTCGTTCCCTAATATAGTGATGGGTCTTCACAACAAGTTGATTGGGCATGATATGAGGAAGGGCAGGGATCACTTGATGTGGGTACTGCTTCAGTTCATCTCGGGGAGTATACAAAGGAATCCATTATCAAACTTTTTGCCAATAATAAAACTGCACGAGCTGTTGTATCCGGAGAAGGAGCCACTGCCAGTGCCCGACTGCACTAGGGCGCACTGTACGCATCAAATGGCCGTCGTGTGCATTTGGATGCACTTGTTGAAGAAGGCGGAGTCTGAACACAAGACGATGCCTATGCCTCAAAACCTGAAAGTGCAATATGAGTAAGTGTACAGTGTACTTTTATATTTCAATATTATTTTAAAACCAGTATCAAACTATGTACGTAAAATTCTGAATGTTATATTTTCGAATATTGGTAGTGGACAGTTGGTTATACAACAAACTGCCGCCTTTTTTTACGAGTATAGGCTAACTGTAGGTATTCAATTCACAACTAAATAACTGCTACATTTACCCTTTTTAAACTAAATAAATTCACAATTACAACTTTTCCTGAAATGCAACCCGATGCAATTCCATGTCCTTCTAAGTGACTCTTTTTTTCTTGTTTGGGAATAAAAATGTCTTTAAACCGATAGGCTATAAAACATCGACACCTAAATCCAGAAAAAAACTTGACAAACCTCGTCATTGTCACCATGATTAACTTTATTAAATAAAAACTTAACTTCCAGCTTCCTACAGCACTTCATGACATCCAACAACACTCCAAGCCTCATGGGCTCCGACTATCGCATAGCATTGCTCTGCAACGCGTATTCAACCAATCAGGAATACTATGCGCGCCCTATGGGCATCATTATAGAGACACTCTTCGGAAGTCAGAAGCCTTTGTCCAACGGGAACCCTGGAACACCTTTACCAACAGTCCCGCTATCAATGTGCATACTCGACAGTTTAACACTGCATTGCAAGATGTCCCTGATACATTCTATAGTGACTCATGTCGCGAAGTTAGCGCAGAACAAGACAAGTATACCGGGGAGTAGCATGATGGCTCCGGCACTCGTCGAGACTTACAGCCGTCTGTTGGTGTATACTGAAATAGAGTCGCTGGGAATAAAAGGTTTTGTTAGTGAGTATATATTGTTTATTATTTTATTATAGAACGCTAAAAATTGATTTCTCATCTCAGCGTTAATATTCCGGTTGCGTCCATTTCCAACATCTATTCCTCCTTTTAACACGTTATTCCTCATCTTGTGTTCTAAGTCCAGCGGTCATTCTAATTATACTTATTTTTCTTTAGCGTTCTATTATCTCTCTCTCTACTATTTGTAACATTGTGGTATTCATCATGCCCCCGAATGGTTTTCTTAGGTTATAAGCGATTAAACAAGAGTATGCATTTAATCTGAAGTTGAAAATCATAATTCGATGGAGTAATCTTAAAATATTAGTACTTAGTCGGCTCATAAGTTCTGTCATATACATAGAATCAAATAAAAACAAAAGTTTAAGTTTATTCCGTATAATTTGTACAGCGTTTGAAAGCTTATAAACTAGAGAATCTAAATGTATAACATTTATTCAAAATGACCGCCATAATTATCTACACAGGCTTGAAGTCTGCGTGGCCAGTCGTCAATGGATTCACGCACCACTTTCATGTCGATATTGGCCACTGCCGTAGCAAGGGATTTTTTCAGCTAGTCTAGATTTGCATGAGGTTTTAAGCACACCTTTTCCTCTAAATACTGCCATATTTTATAGTCTAACGGATTAAGATCTGGGCTAGAGGAGGGCCAATCTTCATGCCATATAAAGTCGATTTTATTGGAGGCGAGCCAGGCTTGTGTAGACTTTGCCTTATGGGCTGGAGCAGAGTCCTGCTGGAAAACCCAATGCTGGTTTAGAAATATCGTATGGGATAGTGGTTTCACAATATTAGTCAACACCGTGTCTTGGTACACTTTGGCACTAGTTTTTACTCCTTTCTCACAAAAATGCATACTAGTGACGCCCGCATAAGAAACTCCCAGCCAAACCATCACAGATGAAGGGTGATGACCTCTTTGAATACGGAGAATGCTATTAGACGCTTCTTTACTATTGCGAGCGTACACTCTATCATTTTGTTTATTACAGTTTTCTTTTATGTCAAAAATTTTCTCGTCCGAAAACAGTATACAACGATGCTTATTTTTAGCGTACTTCTTCAATAAAGCTTTAGATCTTTTAAGCCTTAAAGCTTTAAGCCGACCATTGAGAAGATGGCCAGCTTTTCGTTTATAAGCACGAAGTCTCAGGTCTTGATTAAGCACTCTTTTCACCGTGTTTCTGCTCAAACCCATCTGGAGGGCCATAACTTTTTGTTTCCTAGCGGGATTTCTGGCAATGCGTGCCCTAATTGCTTGTACAACCGCTGGAGTCCTAGCTGTACGCGGACGACCGCTTCTTTTCTTGTCATTTAAACTAGAGACCTCACTGTATCTTTCTATGGTACGATACACAAATCTTAGAGAGAATTTTAAATTTTCAAGTAGCTTAAAAATTTTAGTCGGCGAGTGTCCACAACGATATAGTGCAATTATTGCGGTACGGCTATCTTTAAGCGTCCACTCCATGTTAAAGAAAACAGAAAATTGCAAAATTATACTACTCAAATATTTAAAAAAGATTCGAAATTCAAATGCACAACGGTTTTTGCTTTAAGAGTTCCAAATTTAAATTTTAAAGGCCAGTGACAGAACTTATGAGCCGACTAAGTACATTACTACAGAGGCCGGGACGGAAGGGGTTACCGGCCGAAGATATATAGACTAGGATAGGTCTGAGGCGGGCAACCCCATAATTCCCGCCGAGGTATGTATAGTGCTTTTCTCAAACATGCAATGAAATAAACAACAAAAAGAACAAAGTTTTATTTTTAATACGCATAGTGGCAGAATGTCATGATGCCTGTGCCACAAATTTATGTGGAATGGATATTAAAAACGAGGTTTTTGCCGGCCTAGGCCTGCAAGATTTGTATGAAATTCCATTAACGACCTCTTGTCCTAGCCGCACCTAAAACGTCATACTTCGCAGGAACATAACATCAAGGCTGTGTTCCGAATCACTTGCTTACAACGCTCACAACGCTTACAGTGCTGGCGGCCGGTCCGAATCAGTAAGCGCGCTCAAGGCCGCGTAAGTGGTGTTTTGTTTCGGACCAGTCATGAGCGTGTTTTCTGTCATGTTTATGTCAACGTCAACTGAATTTGAATTTTGAGTTCGTCAATTAATCGTAGTAGAAAATTCAGGGCTGGGTTTTTGATTTGTAGAAAATTGAAATTAATCGCAATCTGCAACTAACTAATATAAAACTAACTAACTAGGCTGACACAACGACCCAAAATTAGTATTGGCTTCCGAGACAAGAGCACGCCACTTTTCTCGGTCCTGCGCTATTTTTTGCCAGCTTGCACCGGCTCCAAGCTCACACAGGTCCTCGTCCTCCAAATCCTTGCAGCGATACTTGGGGCGATCCACATGACGCCGTCCGGTCGGTTGGCCCAAGTTTGCTCTCTTCACCTGTCGATCTTCTCCTATCCTCTCGAAGTGACCAAGCCAGCGAAGACGATGCGCTTTGGTTTCACCTATAATATTTGGTTCGGCCACCAGCTCTTCTATTTCGGCATTTTTACGTATCATTCAACTCCCATCGTCTCTTTTCACTGGTCCCAGGATTTTTCGGAACACCTTACGTTCTCCTCCTAACAGGCTGTGCTCCTCCCTAACTGTTAGCGTCCAGAGTGCCTACCGCGAACTTCGAAAATCGAACTTCGTATCGTACCGTCCCTTTCCGTCATATAGTGTATAACACGAGAGTGAAAGGGACGGCACGAGACGAAGTTCGATTTTCGAAGTTCGCGATAGGCACTCGGCCTCACACCCATATACATTAAGATAGGATTGCGGTCTTATATATCCGAAGTTTAGATCGTTTACTGAGGAGCTTAGACGCCAACAATTAATATTTCTGTTATTTTATTTTGTTTGTTTCGCTTGTATGTAGTTTGTTTGTTTTTTTTTGCGCTAGTAAACTTTTTTCTTCTTCTTCTTCTTCTAATTTGGACACTCCCTTGTAAGAGATTTCTTTCTCCTACAATTGGACTTCTCGTTTGGCACGACTGTTTCTGAAACGCATGTGGAGGTATTCCGTCTTCGATGATTAATCCTGTGCCCCACTTTTGCTGCTTCTTGTTCCAGCATTCTCGCCGAAATTTCCACCCCTTCTCGGTTTTCACCTTGCAAACCAAAGTCGTCTGCGTAGACGCGTAGAAAGCATAGGCTGATAGAGTTAACACTATCAGCCTATGTTTTCCGTTTAGTTCAATTCCGGAATCCTGTGAAAGCAGTTTCCGAACGACATGTTCCAGGACCAAATCGAAGAGCATGGGAGATAGTGAAATAATTGATTATTATTATTGTAGTAATAAATAAACGAATATCTTGTAAAGTTTTAATTTCTCGCGCTATAATGAGATGTCATAACGTGTCAAACGTCAACTTGACGTTTGCGCTCAAGGTGCTTACGGCTGGGAGTGTGAGCACCGTGAGCGCCGTCCATGACGTCATCAATGACGTCACGAAAACTCGTGTAAGCGCTGTGAGCGTGAATCGGTCCGACCGTGAGCGCGCTCTGAGCGCTGTGAGCGTGATTTGGAACACAGCCCAATATTTCATTGCATGTTTGAGAAAATTCCTTTATTGTTCGTTGTAACACTTGTAACCAATTGCCAATAAGTGATAAAATTTCCATCTTTAGATATTCATCAGCGATGCTTAAAGAAAGTAAATCCCCTTTTTTGGTGCTATAAGTATGTCAAGTATCTGATGCACTTAACACTTTCAGATTTTAACGTACGCACTACGTTACTTAAGGGCGAGTTGCACCAACTTACGATCACAGATCGATCAACGTTAAACATGGCGGCGGCAGCTGTCATCCCATAGCAAATTGACAAACTTTCCATACAATCAGTTTTAACGAACACCGCTTACGGTTATAGACCATTTTGTGCAACCCAGCCTAAGACTGCCGTCGGTTTTAAACGACCGCCCTTTTTAGACAAACATAAAAGGCTTCTGGCGTATAATATAACATATGTTTACAGTCCAACTGCTGCCGAATGTATTCAAGTCGCAAGCGTGGGGAATACTACACAATCTACTGGACATGTTCTCGTACCGCATCCACCACATCCAGCCGCACTACCGGGTCACGCTGCTCTCCAACATACACTCGCTGGCCGCGTACCCGCAGGCGAACCAGACGCAACTGCAGCTCTGGTGAGTTGCCAGTGTTATGTACAGTTGGCATCAAATACATCTATACTCTTTAGGGTGCCCAAAAATACTTGAACGTATAATGCCTAGAACATAGAGTCGTGTTCCACTATGTATTAAATATTAATATTATTAACTCAAGACATTATTCTGCAACTACTTAAATACATGTGTCGTAAGAAACAGGTGACTCAAATCTGGTTTGGTGGTTGGTAAAGCGGCCCGTATGTAAACCAGATTTGAGTCACCTTTTTCTTATGAGACATGTATTTACCCGTACATGTACATGTACATTATTATTGTTATTATGTTATCTTAGTGACCTATAAAAACTATTTTTACCAATAAAGAATCTGAATCTGAATATACGTAAGTACATACATCAGAGGCCCGAGGCCCGAAGGCGTCCCTGAAGACAGAAAGGCGTGGCGCCAACGCCTGCCTTTTGCACCCAGGGGGTGCGTCAGGACAATAAAACAACAGCATACTTAGAACACGTACATACACCCCACCTCAGCACCCTACCTTAAGAAGGATTTCCGATTTCAGTTTCGAAAGCACCGCGCTCCGACTGATTACAAGCCTGGGCAGCTCGGGGGTGCAGCTGCAGATGTCGCGAGTGGTGTCCGAGCCGAAGTCACTCGTGTCCTCTGAGAATGAGGAGCTGAATCGTGTGTTAGTACTCACATTGGCTAGGGGCATCTACATGACTGGCGCAGGTAAAAGGCTATCTAGTTGGTCACCACCAACCGTAGTACCGATACCGTTCGCAGGCAGGATTACTACTCTGGCTACGAATTTGATCGTCCCGCGTTCAAAATCACGGTCAGGTCATTTGTATGTGTGATAAACACGAATATTTGGTTACATGTGCGATCACGCACTGGTGCCGACCGCTCGCACTTCATACGGGTTACGGGTAGAGTCAGACCAGTATATCTCTTCCAAGCAAATGAACTGTCAACCATTTAAAAATTACGTATGGCAATGCTTTATATTTGATGCAAACCGTATAAAAGTGGCGAGCGAGAATTATTATTCCGAATGCTCAATAATTACGACACCGTGAGAGAACAACGAGAGGTGATTATCGCAGAAAAGCGGCAATGTTTACATCTCATCATGTCTTTGACCGGTGAGTTTATCAAACAATATTGGTAGTTTTTCAATGTTTGTATGAAATTCCATTAAAAACCTCTCGTTGGTAGACCCGCAACGAGAATTATGTTGCAGCTAAGCTAACAGTTATACAGGGTGTAATCCCTTTTTTGTAAAAGGTACTTACATTTACGATTTTTCAACATATACAGGGTGTTTGGTAACTAGGTGCAAATACGTTCAGGGATGATAGAGGAGGTAATTTGAAATATTTTAGACACAGCATGCGTTGGTACAAAGTCGCTTAATTTCGAAGATATGCACCTTTTATTTTGAAAATTGTATGTTTTCCATACTACCATACATTTGGAAAATGCTTAGATTTTTTTTTACTATCTATGTTGAACTAACTTACTCAAAGTAAACACTAAGTATTATTTTTGTTCTAATTTCCAGTGTTTTACTGCTTGTACGTGAATTGACACATAAGGTCTCGAAGATATTAAGCAAGTATTTATTCAAACTATCTTCACCCCCTAGAGAAAAAAAATCTCAATATGTTTGGTCACCGAAAGACAATTTTCTTCTGGGAAAATCTGGTGTGTATAAGTATTAAAAGTAGTGGTGAATACTAATACTCACTACTACTACTATTATTTTCACTTGTTTAAATATTAAAGATCATACACAAGTATCAAGACTAATTAGTGCCCTATCTTCAGTGTTATCATATACCGATTTACAGACAATAAATTAAAATTGCTGGTGCAGACTTATGCTAGTCAGACTCTATGTATGTTTGTGTGTACTATAGCTGGACATCTCGCGCCCCACAAACTGCGTGATTTATTTACTGGCTTAGTGATGTAATTTTGTATGAAAATTCTTTACACTCCTCGTGCTAGGTGTGCCCCGGAATAGAGTCCCTACTGGCCTATAATTACGAACGTAACAGGAACATTTCCAAGCACGCTTGAGAAAATGAATTTTAGGTTATTTAAATTTTCTCATTTAAGGTGAGAGTCTTGTAATTGCAACTATCTGGTTATTGCAACTAACTATCCAACTATCATATTGCTTTCCCTCAGCTGAGACTAGATTTAGTCGCTGGTCAGTCAATCATTAAAAAACTTAAATAGCTCCGTCTAAGATCATTGTATACCTTGAACCAGTAACGTCAAAATAACCGTTGCGCAGTCCCGTTTTGTTTGGAATAAAAGAGTACATAAGTTTCCGAAAGATAAAACTGTCACAAAACAGTGGCATAAATTGACACGTAACTCATATTTGCCATAATTGATGTCAGGTATCGCAAAATATTCACCACATAATTAAGTACCTAATTAGAAATAAACCCGCGTAGCCCACCCACAGATATTTGACATACAAGGGGACCTCGGTTTGCACTAGCGCCTCTGGCGGCGAGTCCATACGTGATAGACCTCAATGACCCATTTTCTGTTTTCAGCGAACGACGGCGCGGCAGTGAAGGAGTTGCTCTCCACTATAATGACGAACACGCCGCACATGTGGTCGCAACACACATTGCAGTGCTTCCCACCAGTGCTCGTCGACTTCTTCACACAGGTATACATCACTTAGCAAAACTTACAAGTGGTTGAGAATCGAGAGTAAAACCACACATTACTTTGCTTAGCTTGCGGTAAGTTATAGTACATCATTGCTGAGGTGCGGAAGTAAAAGGCTGGCTGACGCGGTGGATGGCAGAGCGAGGCCTGCAAAGAGCCAAGTCGGGCAACCCCAGTTTCCACAAAGGTAAATATTGTGCTATTCTCAAACAATGTAAGGAAACAACTAAACCACCAACTAAAATATTGCAAAACACATTTGTTGGCGTATTTAATAACGTGTTTTTTTTAATCGTATGGCATTTATTTACGAATCGTGAGATCTTTGTGAAGACAAGTACGGTTGCCAGTTTTTGTTACACTTTTAGCACCACCCAGGGGTCACGTGTAGGGTAACGGTGGGTACTCCGTACGGACGTGGTGCAACTTCGACCCCCCTTTGTCAAGTGAGTGGGCAACTTGACTGCGTTTAGAAGTTCTCAAGCCGCCTGAAGGCCTGTAACTTGGCTTAACGACTGCTGTCGTAGACAGCAACCGGGATCTAAGGTTTAACGTGCCTTCCAAAGCACGGGAGCGCTCAGTTAGTAACCACTCAAAGCGGTCACCCATCCAAGAACTGACCTGCGCCCACTTTGCTAAATCTCGCATACCGCACGCGGTACGCGGCCACCGCTGGGCCACGAACGCTCCAATAACGTGGTGATATTTTAATTTAGCTGTAAGCACTCTTTATACGACTTATTTCAAAGGCGGTATTAAGATTTGGCATTGTCTTCTTCACACAAATTCGGTTTTTAAAGTAATTATAAAATAACACACGATTGTAACGACAAAGGAATAAATTCCAACGCAATTCTTTTTCCTAAAAAATACTAGTTATACGAGTAACAACTATCGCAGTGATGACAAATTATTGCTGGCCCTTCGATGTCGATATAAAGTTATAAACGATTTTGACACTACTTATAAAGCCGCGTAGCAAAAAATTAAAATAATAAATCAATAGTAAAAGCAAGTCACATACGACCGTATGTGTCAGATTGTTTTGTTTGTATATATAATATTTGCAATATTATTTTTGTTACAGAATCCAGCTCCTAAGGAAAACAAGCAAGTGCTAAAGAAATCCGTGGAGGAGGAGTACCGTAAATGGACCTCGATGGCTAACGACAACGACATCATATCGCACTTTTCCGTGCCGGGCACACCCCTCTTTCTCTGCCTGCTGTGGAAGATGATCTTTGACACGAATAGAATCAATCCTATCGCTTTCAAGTAAGTCATTATATTATGCAACATCATAATATTTTAAAGTATTCAAGGCGGCATAGAATAGAAGAGAAATCATTTATATTTGGTGTGGACAACATTATTGGATTGATCAGCTGCTTTAATTTATCATTGATAGTACATACATGGATGCTCGTGTTTTCCCGGGGAATATAAAATAAGAGAGTTTTCCCTTTCGAACAAACAAATAAACATACAAATGATGCTCTTTTAATAGTATAGGATTCTGTTAAATTGTTTATTGATTCCAATAAGCAGGAATTATGATATGATCTCGTTTTCTAGTGTGATAAAATTGTAAGGGCCTTAACCGGTGCGTTAAGACCACAAAGATAACAATCCCAGTGAATCTAGTAACTGATAACTTTTTATCGACGTAAGCTTGAAACGCCCAGAACGCGGTGCAGCGTCGTTTTTCGGAGAAGCGAACGCCGTCCGGGGGACAACGCACAAAAAAACCGCGCATCATAGGGGAGCGGAGGCAGCGTGTGTGACATATCGTCACTACTTAAAAAAAAACTCGTATCTGAAAATCATCAAGTTTCTAGGAGGAACAATAAACATTCTGTAAATTATTGCAAATGATCAAAAAAGTTCTTGTTAGTTTCATGAGATACTTTGATAGCCAGTCATTAATTTCACAAACATTCGAATAACTCACACAAAAATTTTTTTTATAAAATTTAATGTTATTCGTAAGATACAAGATTTTTGTTTTAGTATTGACTGAAAGTTGTTAAGTTACGATAATTTTGCTTTGAATTTTATGCTACAAAATGAAATGAAATGTATGTTTTTATGTTTATTAAATGAACTAAGTAAACTCTCTTCGGGTAACAATAGACGAACTTAAATAACAACGTGCCTACGTAAAAAAAGATCGGGTCGAATTATTTTTTCTCTACTATACATTATTCCAATCACTAAAAGTGTAATCAGTAAATTAGAATCAGATCACTTAGGTCAATTAATGGTATTTGAGACATTAAGAAGAAATACCCTGAGGAAACAAATAACTATTGTACCAGTAACCACGGGCCGTATGGAACGAATGAAGCAAAGTCTAGTCCAGGCGCTACCCTTTCTGTCTTCCGATATGAGTCCAAACGAAATGTACAATTCATTTTTTCACACTTTTATGAAACATTATAATGCGATTTTTACATCCAAATCGGTCGTGGTTGGTGGGACATCAGTTTTTAGTGAGTGGGCTACTGAGGACTTACATAAACGTAGACAAGCACTGTATGCTTTATATGAGGAACGCCGGTTTAATATGAGTGATGAATTTAAGGAACATGTCAAACAATATTCTAAGAAATTTAAAATAGATTGTCATATAGCTAAACGTAATTTTATAAGCCAGAAAATTACAAATAGTTCGGACATTATCAAAACAACATGGAAATTAATTAATGTGGAAACTGGTAGATCAAAGCACAAAATGAATGATCTTAAACTAAAAATTGATGGCAAAATTATAGATTCAAGTTTAGAAGTAGCAACAGAATTTGAAAAATTTTTCACTGAGATACCAGTATCCACAACAAAGACATTAAATTCTTCACCTTCGTCTGCCGTTACATTGTTAAAAGATAACGCCTCAGAATGTAGTGGAAATCTTCATTTTGAATATGTTAGTACCCCAGATGTAATAAAGGCGTTTAAATCAATTAATGTCAAAAAAACTGGTGATCTCTGGGGAGTCTCTGTCCATGCTGTCAAATCTCTAATAGAAGTCATAGCGCCTGACTTGGTAGTTGTATTTAATAACAGTATTGACTGCGGTGAGTTTCCTGATCTAATGAAACATAGTAAAATAACTCCTTTATTTAAATCAGGTAGCACTTCTGACCCTACTAATTTTAGACCAATATCTGTGCTACCAACATTTAGTAAAATTTTTGAAAAATTAGTTTTGTCCCAATTAATAAGACATTTTAATACAAACAATTTAATGCATAATAAGCAATTTGGTTTTACGCGGGGTCGCTCGACAACCGACGCGGCTGTTGAGCTAACTAAACATATATTCGATGCCTGGGAAGAGTCACAGGATGCCTTAGGTATTTTTTGCGATTTGTCCAAGGCCTTCGACTGCGTATGTCATGAAACATTAATCAGGAAACTGCACTACTATGGAGTTAGAGGATCGGCACTGAATTTGCTAAAATCTTATCTATATGGTAGAATACAAAGGGTCGATGTGAATGGACAGCGATCACCGGGATCAGTGGTCTCGATGGGTGTACCGCAGGGATCAATATTGGGACCTTTCCTATTCCTTATCTACATAAATGACTTGCCATACCTCGTAAAGACCCACCATGATATAGTATTGTTTGCAGACGATACCTCTCTTATATTCAAAGTCAAACGACAGCAACAAGCTAATAATGATATAAACAATGCTATTGCTAAAGTAGTTAATTGGTTCAATGTCAACAATTTATTGTTAAATGAGAAAAAGACCAAATGTATCAAGTTTGTCACGACTAACGTTAAGCACAATCAAACAAGTGTCATTGTGAAAGATGAGGAATTGGAACTAGTGGATAGTACAGTTTTTCTTGGATTAACATTAGATTCCAAACTCCAATGGGGTCCCCATATTGCTAATCTCTCGAATAGACTGAGTTCTGCAGCTTTTGCCGTGAGCAAGATCCGCCAACTGACAGACGTGAAGACAGCTCGATTAGTATATTTTAGTTACTTCCACAGTATTATGTCGTATGGTATTTTACTGTGGGGCAGTGCTTCAGATATTAATACCATTTTTGTTCTGCAGAAGAGGGCTATTCGAGCAATATATAAAATGAACCATAGAGACTCACTTAGAGATAAGTTCAAGAACATTAATGTAATGACATTGCATTGTCAATACATCTATGATAATATTGTGTATGTACATAAAAACATTGTAAATTTCAGGAAGAACTGTGACATACATAATATTAATACTCGAAATAAACACAAACTCGCGGTGCCCACCACTCGCCTCCAGAAAATTAGAAAATCATTCATGGGTAATGGTGTGAAGTTTTATAATAAGCTTCCAAGAAACGTAACTGAATTATCTATTAATAAATTTAAAAATTATGTAAAGCGTCAACTCATATCGAAAGCATATTATAGCACACATGACTACATGAATGATAAAACACCGTGGGATTAATTGTGACTGAAATATTAATGAATTAATCATTATGGCATTAAATATTAATATGATCTTTTTTTTTATTTTGATTTTATTCTAGAAACTGTCTAGATTTCTATTTTTTATATATTTTTTATTATTATTATTATTTATGTTTTGACGATCCTATTGTGAATTTTACTACAAAATAATTTTAAAGAATAATAATAGCATCAATAAATTGCTCTAAATAATTAATTAATATATATGTTAATACATGTTATAACTGACGATTCGAAAGTGCTTGTTGCTAGGCCTATTTGAATAAAGAATATTTTGACTTTGACTTGACATGCAATAAACTATCGTAAAATGCATGAAAGTCTTTTGGCAAAATCGGCTTTAGAGGTTGCAAATCATCATACTTTTGTTTTTTAATGGGGACGGGTCCAGAATATAGCTGAGGAATCGCTTGATCTTCGGAAATATCATGGAATCTTTAAGGTAGAACAGTCCAGATGTCATCAAAGCGAAGTTTAAACTCAATAGAACTGTCAGGTGTATATTTTAAAGCCCTGAAATTTAGCACACATGGGTCACCTGATCTCTTTCCAGGTCTTATAGACATAGGTGGAAATTAACTCGTTAATCGTTAATTAACGAAGTTAACAAAATGCTTAACGGATTAACTTTTAAGTTAACTCCAAAAATTGTTAACGGACTCATTAACTTCCGTTAACTGTCCATAAGTCCGTTAATCGTTAACAAAGTACCTATTATTCGCCAAAAGAATAGGTAGTATGCCGCCAAACACTTTTTGACTAGGACGTCTATCGGGTGATGAACCTCCGTGGCCGATTTGTGTGATTATGTTAATTTTGTGTCCGAATCAGGGGACTATAATACTGTATGCATTTATACGGTGCTTACCTGAGCCTATACAGTAGTTGTGTGGTTCATTACTTTCATTAGTATACTGTACGAGTCTCGAATATGAAGTCATGGATTTTAGCCCTGGCTTGAGCCAAAGATTTATCCGAAACTTCTGTACGGAATATCATTTGACGTTTACAGGTAGCTTTTCAGTGAAGCGCTCATAGCCAGGTGGTACCTGAACGACAGTATTGATTATGTGGGTTTAGTAATTTTGCGGCTTTGAGTGGATATGATCTGAGCGTTTCCATGCATTTGAGGGCACGCTAAGTCGTTGATCCCGCTTTTTTTCTATGACTAAGGTTCTAACAGTCAAGTTGCCTACTTTTTTATTTAGCTTGGAAGGTTAAATCGCAGATAGGTACTTTTTAAAACGCCTAGTGGGAATTAAGTGGCATGTGGCGGTCTTCTGTATGATGAAATTGGGATATCGTTAGGATGACGAAGTTATAGCCGAATATGACATTATGGTTTTAGACATTCCTTCCATAACCTATATTAATATTTATTATAAGTAAATTAGTAACACAAAGTCGTATAAGATGAGATTTTAATAACGAGTTAACGGCATAACGATTAACGTTAACTTCCGTTAAATCTTTCAAAAAGTAACGCTTTAACGATTAACGAAGTTAACTTTTTATTTAACGGATTAGCGATTAACGAAGTTAACCATTTGATTAACGGTGGCCAGCTATGCTTATAGATGTGTAGTGCTTAAGTGCAGCACAGTTTTTTGCGGCAAAGAAAGGAAAAAAGAAAAAAAAAATCAGATACGAGTTTTTTCAAAGTAGTGACTATAATTTGTTTAGATACGATTTTTTTAACTAACGAATAGTTACTATAATGACGATTTATCGTCGTTGGAGTTTGTGCATCATACGAGGTGTATTTTTATTAGTTTAAAGCAAAAATAAACGAAAAAAAGGAAAAAAATCTGAAACGAGATTTTTTTAAAGTAGTGACAATATAAAGCAGTAATTGACACTATCGACAGTCGACAGTTTCGGAAAGATCAAAAATTTAAAACCGCCTCCGCCCCGCACCGCATCGCGCCCGCTCTGTGTGTTTCGAGCTTAAAGTCAAAGTCAAAATATTCTTTATTTAAATAGGCCTAGCAACAAGCACTTTCGAATCGTCAGTTATAACATGTATTAACATATATATTAACATATACATTATATTAACTCACTGTAACTTAATTTAGAATGTATTAGTTGTATAAATAACATTTAAAACGAAAGTTGCGTTTTGCGTTTGCAGAATCTTGGAACGCATCGGCGCTCGAGCACTCTCCGCTCACCTACGCAAGTTCTGCGACTACCTCGTGTACGAGGTGACTAACCCGGCGGGCGGACCGCACATTAACAAGTGCGTCGACGCCATCAACGATATCATCTGGAAGTACAACATCGTCACCATTGACAGGCTGGTCTTGTGTTTGGTGAGTCACTGTCAGTGAAGTAAATTAACCGGGCGAATATTTGCTGAGATTTGCAGCGGTCCTCTCCCCGGAACTGCTGATGTTATTTTTGTCATCGGTGCTTGGGTTTTATCTGATCACCTCCGCAAGTTCTGCCGCCACCAACGACATGATCTGGGATTTCAAGATCGTTACTATAAGTATAGGTGGGTCATTATTCGAGACACGTTTTGACAAATTGGCTGTAAATTTTGGTGGTATATCTAAGTTACTTGATAGTACTCCCTTAAGTAGATAGATAGCCTTTATTTTCTGATATTTAATTTTTAAATAAAAAAATAGCCCTCCCTTACTTCTACCAAATAATCGAAAACTTCAGTCACCGCCATTACACCTAACTGGTCCGCTGCCCTAAGATTGTCTGAAAATGTATCCAACGGAGCACTCATGGGATCACTCGGTGTCGTGTCATGTCTCAAGGACCGCTTGACATAGAAAGCTGAAGCCATAACAGAAACCAAAAAGGCGTATGCTCTATTTATGGGGGCAGTTTAAGGGCTACTAGACGGTCTTCATTTTTTAGGTGCTGAGGCCTAACCCCGACGGCAATGAGAGCCAGGTGTGTCTGTACATAATTCAGCTGTTGCTGCTGAAGGGCTCCGAGTTGAGGAATCGCGCGCAGGACTTTGTGAAGGAAAACTCGCCGGAACACTGGAAGCAGAACAATTGGTTAGTATGTGCACGATATTAGGCTTGAGAACATAACTCTCTCAAAAATATAATGCGTTATATTGGCGCTCAGCTCATAGACGATTCCCCCAAATTTTTTAGTTACTGGTTTTCATCAAATAATGTTGCTTATGTCATCTGAAGTTACTTTTGTCACTCGCAAATCGTCGATCGGCGCGAATTGCCTTTATAACCTTAAAAGCTGTTAATTATTGTAAATAGCCATGTGAAATGTGGAGCAAGTTATCGGGGAACTGACAATGGATCTGAAACCTATGAAAATGTGAGTGAGACCCTCTTTCTTTAGCCCAATAGTTATGCGTGTTCAAACACTAAGTGCCGTACCCAAGAGCTGCCAACGGGACACTTTTTCTAAGCTTCCGCTGTCCGCTTGTCTGTTAGCTGGCTGTATCTCACGAACCGTAATAGGCAAACAGTTGTATTTTTTTTAAATGTATTACGTTTGCCGCTGTATCGAGAAATAATTATCTTATATTGTAAAATTCTTAAATAAAGGGTCGTAAAAGAAATGGACCTAGCGAAAGACAATATCAATGTAATGTCATAGCAGAAGCACAACGAATTTTAAGTAAAACAGGTTTGACGGACGTTTATGAATAAGGGTAATTTACAGTAACGGTGCGAGAAACTTGTAGTAGAGTTTGTGGCATCCGAAAATGTTTTTATTGTGGGATGAAATGAACACTATTTTAGGGTATATTTCACAAAGATGCTTCTGATCAGATATAGTAGAGTCTTTGACGTTTCAATTATAACGGAGAAATCTTGCCAGGTACGACAAGCACCTGGCCTTTCACAGAAAATATCCAGAGAAATTCGCCCCCGAGGAAGCAACCAGCGCCTACGGCGGCCCCATACCCGTGTACCTCAGCAACGTCTGTCTGCGGTTCATACCCGTGCTTGACATAGTCGTGCATCGCCATTTAGAGACGCCACAAGTTAGCAAGAACCTGGAACAACTGCTCGAGCATTTGGGATACCTTTATAAATTCCACGGTGAGTGTATTTGATAATATACGTGTACAAAACACACCAGATATGGTTTTCTATAGGAAATACTCGGAAAAATCGTCGCTGAAGCTAGCAGTGTCAGTATTCTCATTGAGTTTATATTGTACCGTCATGTTTTTGCCACCGCCAACTAATTTTCCAAATTCGATTGGAAATATTAGATTTTGTTCACTATGAATATAAATTTTATATTATTTCTAAAGCTGAACTAGGAGACAGTATCTGGTGACTATTGTTGTTTGCCAGTAGCCAAATACCATTGTTTAAAGCATTCTAGATAGAAAGAAATTCTGAATTTGTTTTTTTTGTTTACTTCAAAGTTTGTTTATTTGTTTACTTCAAAGTTCAAAGTTTGTTTATTTAACACCACCAAAGAGTCGAAATGATTTTATCTCATCTTAAATTACAAAAATATGAATAGAACTTTACAAATAATATGTATTTATAACCCGAAGAGTGTTGCATCTCATTTTCTCGCACGCAAAAGACAAACGTGTCTCTTACTTACACGAATTGATAATATTTCATTTTTTTAAGCAGGATTTTTTCCGATGAAATCAAATAGAGGATAAAAAGTTAAAAGTAAAGTCACATTATTAAATTCACGAAAATATCCCAAATTCATATAAGTAAATAAATCAATTTCAAAAGTTCCTCATTCTATAAGAGATTAAGGCTGGGTTGCACCAAACCGTCTGTAATTCTAAGCTGTGTTCGTTAAAATTTCGATGTATGAAAAGTTTGACAAGTTTCTATGGGATGACAGATGGCGGCGCCATATTT
Organism: Notocelia uddmanniana; assembly: GCA_905163555.1. Taxonomy (NCBI): domain Eukaryota; kingdom Metazoa; phylum Arthropoda; class Insecta; order Lepidoptera; family Tortricidae; genus Notocelia; species Notocelia uddmanniana. The sequence goes on from LR991052.1 coordinate 57,375,956, forward strand.
AACGTTGATCAGTCTGTGATCGTAAGTCGGTGCAACTCAGCCTAAGTGACAAGTAAGGCGTCACAGCGTAACAAATCACACAGAAACACTGTTACTAAGACAAATTTACTAAAGACAGTGAACTGCTGTTCTTTTTGTGCGTTTTGACTGTCATAATTTCATATTAGTGACGTCATTACTACGATGTAGGCTTTCTTCACGGTTTTGTGAATATTTAGAAAACTAATAGCTATAAAAATATATAAAAAATATATTGGGGTTTCTTGTTTACAAATTAACGAAATGAGTTAAGATTTCATACTACTTAAAAATTTGAAATGTCGTCAATTGAGGCATCCCCTATTGCCATTTGACCTTACAGATCGTCCAGTAACATTCCTGTACAACACGCTCCACTACTATGAAACGAAGCTGCGAGACAAGCCGGCTCTAAAACGGAAGCTCGTTAACGCCGTGCTCGGCTCACTTAAGGACGTGCGCCCAGCCGGCTGGGCTACCACAGAGGCGTTCCAAGCATACTTGGTGAAGACGGAAGATACAAACACGTGGACGCCGGACCTTAACTACTTCCTCAGCCTTGTTAACAGGATGGTGGACAGTATCCTTTACAAGCGACCCGTTCGGCACTCGGACGAAACACATTTCCAGAGCTCGGAATTTACGCGGCAAAACATAAAACTAAGGCTGGGTTGCACCCAACCGTCTGTAATCGTAAGAGGTGTTCGTTAAAATCTGAATGTATGGAAAGTTTGACAAGTTTCTATGGGATGACAGCTGACGGCGCCATACTTAACGTTGTTCGTTCTGTGATCGTAATTTGGTGCAAGTCAGCCTTACAATGTTATAGAAACATTGTTTTATCGATATCGATAGTTGTGAAATAGAAAAACAACACCAAGTGAATATATATCGTAATCTTACGTGAGGGATACAAACAAATGAAATTTCTGCTTCGAACTCCACGTCAGTGTGCCACAGCACAAGAAATTTTATTCGTTTTGTGATAGTGGTCATCCTCATCATCCTTTGAACTAGCAATCAATCCTATAAATATACATTATAAAGTCGACCTGATGACATCGTACCAAAGCTAACGCTCCTCAAATATGACACCCCACCACACACATGTAGCGATTTAGGTATTTTGTGTACCCATTCGGTTCTCGGAAAGCATTTTATGTAATCTAAGAACGACAGCTACGATGATTTTAGGCGTCTTTCGTGCTCAAATTGTTAATAATAATATCTACATTAGTCATTATCATCTTAATCATCAGGCACAGGCCTCTACTCATAAATGAGAAGGAACGGCATTCCCCACGCTGACCCAGTGCGGATTAGGGACTTCACATGCAGCTTTGAATTACTTCGCAGATTTTCTCACGATGTTTTCCTACACCAAAAAACTAACAGTAAAAAATGTTATTCCGTAATAAAATCTCATATACTCATTGGTACGAACCCACCAAAGCCGCATGTTTGAACCAATAGGCTATCGTAGCTTGAAATTGGTACCAGCATTTAATTTAAGACTCGTAATTTCCTAAACAATCCAACAGCAATGACGGGCGTATCCCACTTCCCGAACACCGACTGGCGTTTCAACGAGTTCCCCAATCCGTCGGCCCACTCACTCTACGTGACCTGCGTCGAACTAATGTCGCTACCAATGGCACCAGACGTTGTCGGAAACAGTCTTCTAGACGTGGTCACGAAAGGCTTTGTCGTGATCCCTGCAACGAAAATTCAAACATGGATTAACGCGGTAGGACTCACTATGGCGGCGTTACCGGACGCGTATTGGACAGTTATACACGACAGGATATTCGAAGCGATGACGCATAGTGATATGAACGAGTGGCCGTACTTGCATACGCCGTTCCAGCTGTTTAATTTGGCGACGACGAACGACGCTATGCTGGAGAATAAGTATAGTTTGACGCTGGCTTTGGCGCACGCTGTCTGGTACCATGCCGGGGCGGGGCAGATTATGCAGGTTCCTCTGTAAGTATCCACACTTTTCATATTTTGACGACCAGTTTAGACTAGTGGTTAACGACGCTGCCCTCGAAGCCGACGGTCGTGGGTTCGAATCCCGGTCAGGGCAAATATTTGTGTGATTCTACAGTGACATATTGTCATGGCTATATATCAAAGAATAAAATGTTCGTAAATAAATGAGTTTTTATAATGGGTGGGCGGGTGTGCTGTCGCCTCGAAAGGACCCTTTAACAATTCAATTAATCAATCAACGTGACACCCACGACATGACAAGGCTCTGTCACTGTTAAACCTCTTTAAGGGGCTCTTATGTTATGTCCCAATGGCCTTTGATCTCTTATTTCCTTCAAAACTCACTTTTTTGAGATATACGGTAGCAAACATTGGCAATTTTAGGCCCAAAAACCAGTTTTTTGGACGTAACTTATGTGAAAATAAGTTAAAAATAAAAATCGCTCTTACGTTTTGAGAGACGTCAATAAGGAAGTTATGTGTACATTCCATATATAAAAGTGCATAAACAACATACTTACATATATCGAAAATAGAGCTTTTTTTTACCATGTTTGAACCCCACAACAGCCATTAGGCCATCACGAACCGACCGAGAATTACTGTTATCAATTCGTTGCTCAGCGCAGTTGCAGCAGCGTCAGTCAACTTTAAATCCAAAATGGTCATTACATTAATCATTAAATTGACTCGGCCAACGCGATCTAATAGTTCAGGCCATCTACCGTGTACAAATATACCGGAGGGCGCACAAAGGCTAATAGTTGGTGACATCCAAGCCCATATTTATTTATTTACGTATTTACTAACCAATTTACATTGACAGATAAACCAAACATGCAAGTTGTAGGGTACAATTAGGTATAGGTGAAAACCTTACGTAAGTCACCTGTTGTATCTATAAGTAGTTGTAGCGTGTTCTAAATAATCTCGAAAAGACATTACATATTTAAAATGTGCAACACAAACAAAACAAACGCCTATTCGAACACGTCACAACTACATACAACAGGTGACTTACTTAAGTTTTTCACCTACACTTTTTAGTAACACAATGCTACATATATTATTGAATACTAGTGGGAGTGGAGTTTGATTCTAGATAGTGTGCGGCTGCAGCCAGGAATATCGGTTCCGTCTGCAAGAATAGATCCAAAGTGGGGTCGTATAGAAGAATGTTATTTATAGTATTCAGTGCCATGTATAAGGGACTAGTAACTAGGGTCACCGTACTCATGCTGGGGATTTGTACCGTAACACCTACACCAAATGTTTCTCGTATTTGCCTAGATGGCGTTAGTAGTCCAATAGTTATACTGCACGTGCGTCATCTACTATTTAAATTGTTTGGCACCGACTGCGGAAGGTGATAATACTTTAAGAAATTGTATATTTGTAAGGTAGCTAATTGATTGGATTGGAAATTACAGTTTATTTTTTGCTTTTTAGTTTTTACTTTCGGTTCTTTTATTACTTAAAAATGATTTATTTCGAACTTTTTAGTGATTCATTGCCAGAGTTTATACCCTATGACCATTCCAATTACCTCAAACATGGCTAAGCTACGCTGGTTTATTACGGAGTTACGGTGCCTACCTTCTGGCTTTAATTATCAGGTCAAATTGATGGTAACATTACGTCAGGACCATTTAAATCGACTTCGTCAAAGTCGCTTCATTGTTATGATCGATATTGAAGTTTTGGATGACCATCCGTGGTCTTCTTCATCAGTCCTAGGTCACCAAATGCTACTTTCTGAATTTAAATGTTAAAATACCATCTTCAAAATCGAATTGTGGTCTCTGGGTATCCATTTATTGTATACTTTTCTAAAAACGGCATCAAAATTGATGGAATCAATCGCAGACATATATACATACATACATACACACAAACATACGGGTCAAACTGAGAACATTTTTTTGAAGTCGGTTAAAAAGCTTTGGCAGCAAACTTGTGGCAGACTTCGGTATCTGCTTACCATTAGGTAGACTGTATGCTTGTTTGTCACTTTTGTAGTAAAAAAACCCTTGCTGTTTACAGGTTCGTAAAGGAGAAGCTGTCACCCGAAATCCACACGGAGACCCAGCTAGTTTTCCTCTGCCACCTGGTAGGCCCGTTCCTACAGCGGTTCAACGCGGACGTATCTCGGGCCGTCATGGACATCACGATAGCGTTGTACGAGCTACTGGCCCATATAGACAAGTCACAGCCTCATCTGCAGTATATTGATCCAATATGCGATCTGCTGTATCCTTTTTATAAACGTTACACGAAGAAAAGTCGGTTTATTACTTTAAGGGGTGAGCATCCACCACCACCAGATTTATGCCATTAGCCGTTAAGCATGCGAGGTGTCAAATACATAAAGGACAGCTTAGCACATCGCTGGTGGATTTACATCCTAAAGTTAAGTTTTTTTGAGGAAATAAATTTATAAAAACTAGTGTCTACGCCATCAATTCTTGGGATAAGGTAGCGGACCCCGGGCAACCTTCAGGATGCAACTGTACTGGGATAACGCTAGGATGATGATGAGAGGAAATGCGTTTACGCCTGCCCCCGGGCCCAAGGAAGGCCCATAGTGGGGGTATCTGGAACTCACCTTTTAATAAGAGAAGGGAATACACACTTAAGCCGTCTGCCGTTTAGGGGGGCACCATAGGATCACTGGTATATCTCGTATCGTTGGATGTGATTTATCTTTATCAACTGATAATCTCAGGTAAGACTGTTTACATCGTGAGGTTAAGCAAATTTGACAGAAAACAAGTTTTACTTTACGCAGCGACGCACCTATCTCTCATAATAAAGTGAAATATTTGTTGTCATCTGTTTGTAGTGGATTGTAAATAACGCCCCAATTCATTCTTAATTGTTTTTTTAGCCAAACAAAATTTCACATGAATTTCCTTGACCAAGCAACCAGCTACCACATAAAATACATGTTCGTCGGCGACACACTCAAGAGCGAGGTCGAGACCGTGATCCGCAAGCTCCGGCCAGCGCTACAGATGCGTTTGCGCTTCATCACGCACCTCAACGTGGAGCAAATCAACACCGCCTAGCAAAGCGACTACTACAGCTACACGCCTTCTAGCTCGAGCTCAAGCTCTGAGTAGACTGCGAAGCTGTAGGACATTCTTTGATCGAGGGTTTATAGGCCTGGCGGATTCTCATCTGTTATCGCTGGTAACAGCTAGGATAAGTATCAGTCAACGTTGCTGAATACAATCGTAACACAATCTTTTAAAGTGACAAGGATTATTGCGATATATTTATATTTATGCGGATCATTTCTATCTTGGCTGCCATTACTGATACTGAGTGTACCAGTGGTGGTACTGGGGGAAACACGCAGCCGTTACTATTGGTAACAATATGGTGGTAACAGGCGGTAATAACCGGCATCGCGCTTTACCTGATCCTGATCAAAACAGAAGATCATCAACTACTAATGGCCTCTTAGTAGTGTGTGTTGTGTACTACGAGTATTGATCAGCGTGTGCAAACCAAATGGACCATTACAACTTAAGTATTGGGAGAGAATTGAATTGCGAACTTTCCTGATATGTGTTCTTAAGGGTGAATATCCTCTAGAAATCAGCGAAGTTGTGTTATCATATATTTGTGATCTCTAGCTAAGCGTTAAATATTTGAAAACACACCCTATATCCTGTGTAACAATCTGCTATATGAACGCAGTTTACTGTGAAATAATATGCGAGAAATTGTAGAATTGTGACATAAATATATTTATCGGTTGCGTCCTGATAAAATGCGGGAGGTATCATCCAACTGAGTCATTTTTTAGTGTTGATACTTGCTCTCAGACATGGGCCGTTATTGTGGAAGATTGATTAATTACCTTTTTAAAAAGATGCAATAACTTGCTTTGAGACAGTGTTATGAATTTATGATATTTTATCATACATAAGTAAACTGTTTCCGTGCTTATCGGTCAATCCTAATATCGCTGAATGCTCATGGTAGCAATAACCGGACGTTTCTTACGATTTCAAGTTTTCACAGTGAGTAGGAATGAATTCTTTAGTCTGTTTGCCGGTTTTACTGCATCAACTGCACGTGTTGCGAGGTTCACGAGGGACATAATTTAGGTCCAGACTGAACATAGCTTTTTACAATGGTTGTATTTTGACTGGTCAAAGTAGATACGTACGTATAAGTTGTTGGTATGTGCTGTGCGTGAATTTATTTATGGTAAACTTTATTACAATGCGGTGTCTAAACTTGTTTTGATTCTGACCTAACATCCAGTGAAATTTGTTCTATTGACACTGGGTCGACCGCGAAGGGATCGAACGCCGGTATATTTTCCATGTAGATTAATTTAGGTTTCTATCTTATTTTACTTTTTGCGGGGCATTTTTATACTAATCCATAAATCAAACATTCTGTAATTATCTAAATATAATCCTTAAATGTCAAAGGAACGTCTGGCATGTTAAGGAACATATTAGGATTTTTTTATGAATATTAATGGTCACTAATCTTGACTTTTAATTTCGTACACAAAATTGTCCTCTCAGTTTTTCTAGAACTGATAGGCTTGAGCCCAATGATGGACACAATCTTCAGGGACTTGTATTTTTAGGGACTAGCGAAAATTGTATAGAATGAAGCGATATGAAAGATTATGCTCACGTCGTACATTTCTGTCCACTCTACCTTTTTGTATATTAAAGCTACTGGAATGTTTTCATCAGGGTCACATTGATTCGTAGCTTGGCCGATTTGTGAAAACGTAACTTAGCTGTCGGGGCAAACCGGCAAAATCCTTCATTTCTTAGTTAATCAGTTTGTAATGGAGTTTGCGTTATTAAATGATTCTTAGTTAGGTAGCGTGGGTACTCCTTAAGGATAAGTAATAAGAAAATCTTAATCTAATATTTAATATTCTCTATTTTCTCATCACACAATATTTAAGTATATAGGTATAAGTATAGTAACACACTTGAAATAAATTAATGTCTACTCAGCAATACATGTTATGTATATACATGTTTTAAACTATACACGTAAACCTCAAGCCAATGTAAATATGTTACGCCAATTCTAAACTTGGCTAGTGATTATATTAAACTGTATTACGTGTGTAAGTATAATTCTCATCGATAAGGACAAAAGTTTGGTTTAAATGGTGGGGGCGTAATATCGTAGAGTTATTTTTGTGATTATTAACGTAACATTTATTTATGATTATGACTAGCATAGGTACTTTAAATGAAAACGTATATGGCTTTGCTCAATAGTATCATCACAGTATGTAATTTCCTATCACAATTATATTATGAGACATATTCGACATAAGTCGCTGTTTTAACTATTAATGTAATAAGTATTACTTTATGCGTTGTTATACGGCCACTTAAGTATAAGCAAAAAAAAAAATGTTGCAGCGGGCAGGTAGGTCATTTGATGGCGTTGTTCGCTAAGATAAGTAGGGCCAGTCATAATCGTATAAGCAATGGTCGTAGTTACAGGTCTAGGAAAAGTTAATGTCAAGTATGACAATTCGAAATTCGAATGACATGCACGTCAACATTGTTTAATTGTTAAGGATCTTTTATACTATACTGGGGGTGTTAATTAACGAAAATGAAATCATTAATATCTTCGAAATGGTACGAATTGGGATACTAGTGTCTTTAGAGGAGATTGCTTTATTTCATCTCAGGATTGTACCCTCTCAATTAACGGAATTCAATCAAAACACCCCGTATAGATAAATAAATACTTAAATGCATACAAAACATGCCAGACCCGGGAAGCATTCGTGTTCATCACACAAATAAATTCCCTGACTAGGATTCGAATCCGGGACTTTCGGCTTCATAGGCAGCCACCAACTAAGCTGAAGCGGCTGCTAATGACTGTACAGTTAACAGCATTAATATCTGCGAAAGTAAAGCGTGCGGCTATATGTCGAGATCAGTTAGAACATGTCGAATATTTTACCGTTTTATTATGTCGGGTATTAATTCTAGCAACTGTACCATACGATGTTCTGGGCAGTAGTTATACTGTTTCTCCTGCAACGATGTTTTGTAAGTGTCCGGCTTGAGTGTACGCTCCGCTGCGAGTAGATCGTGCAGCATCCATATAAATTACATTTGTTTTATATACGCTCATTATCTATGTATATGCTCCTTGCTCATCTGGCAGCGGGATGTTTGAAGATATAATGTTTGAAGAGAACAATTGACAACATTTAATTTTTTAAGCAGGCTTTTTTCCGATGAAATCAAATAAAGGATAAAAAGTTAAGTAAAACCACATTTTTAAATTCTGGAAAATATCCCAATTTGATATAAATAAATCAATTTCAAAAGTTCCTCATTCTAAAAGAGAGTAAGTGACAAGTAAGGCGTCACAGCGTAACAAATAATACAGAAGCACTGTTACTAAGACAAATTTACTAAAGAAAGTGATCTGCTGTTCTTTTTGTGCGCTGTGACTGTCACAATTTCATAGTAGTGACGTCATTACTACGATATGGGCTTTCTTCACATTTCCGTGAATATTTAGAAAATTAATAGCTATATAAATACTAAAAAAAATATTTTGTGGTTTCTTGTTACCAAATTAACGAAATGAGTTAAGATTTCAAACTACTTAAAAATTTGAAATGTTGTCAATTGAATGTTTGACAACTCTTTCCATAACATTTTGTTTTGATACTGACAGTTTTAGCTTACTGTATTGATAGAACAGTTACAACTGATCATTGGTAACCTTTAGGTATGTATATGTAGGTTACTATTTACAACTGGTGTTTTGAAATCCAGTTTAGCAATTTATCCTAGTACGTCGATAGTAAATAATTGAAATGGTTGTTACAAAATCTCATGTCAGTGTATCACTTGTCATTAAATAATCCTTAATGTTATGCTTCTATATAGTAGTTATATAATCAAAGCCTATTTACAATTTAGTTAAGACAGGTTTCATTAATATTAATTAAATGCAACAATATATCTTATTTTTTTACAAGATGTATTTATCAACATGCAACGCAACAAGACATCACAATGTTATTATATAATGATAAATACTTACAACTAGAATAAGATTAATAATAACAATGGTCGTAAACGTCGTAATTTAATAATAACAATGGTCGTAAATGTCGTAATGGTCGCCTGATACAGCCGAGTTCGAAAATATGTGCACGGGCCAAGTGATTAGTTATGATTACTCAGATATTTTGAAATTTAGGAACCGTACATTATATTTATGAACACGAATGTACCTACCTACTCACTGAATAGTCATTCGTCTTCTCGGAGTAGATTCATAACAAACTGTAATTTCGTAATGTGTATTTGATTATGGGTTTTCTTTTGGGATATTTCAAGTCTACCTGTGTAATATACCATATGTCGATACCCTAGTTCACAATCGTACTAATTGTGGGTAAAAAGGTAGCGAAATCAAGACTTAATGATTTGTGCACTATAGTTCTGTACATGTACATAATGATAATGAATCATACTATCCAATTATATATTATTTAATTTTATTATCACTTATTTTATTACAAACTAGGTAAGAAGGTTTTTCCACATGCCATAAAATAAACTCCTATGCTAAATTTATGGCATAGGTAACATTAACGCATTACGGAAACGTTTGATTGACTTTCAATGAGTATGCGAGTTGTTCAATAAAAAATAAATCAGTATTTTGTTGAAAAGAAGGTGGATAAAAATTAAGTTCTCCCGATATAGTATTGGCTGGTACCAAACCTTGGTTAGTTACTTGTATCACTAAAACACGATTTGGGTACTCGATGACATAAGTATGTAAATAATTAGACCGGGTGCCACAGCTTCATGAAGAAAACTAAATTTAAATATTTCATATAAATTATTTTCATTGAAAATATTATTTTATTATGGGCATAAGTAAAAAATGCCCTGTAAACATAAATAAATTGGTATACATAACACCCAAGACACACATTAGAAACATTTGTAATCATCGCTTGCTCCGCAGGGAATCATTTGAATTGACCGAGTGGTATCAAATAAGCCCGTTCAAAAAGCGACTTTTCTGTCCAAGCAAGACGGTTCAAAATGTATGGTAGTTTTTTTTAAGACAGACACTAAACAATTTCTACTATATGTCTACTGATAAATATGTACATTGTATCAAGACAACTTCCCACAAGTGTCAAATTCAACGATATCCTTTGGTACACTTAATTTTATTGTAACATTCATCTTCCGATATACAATCTGAATTGCTAATACCTACCTATATCGTGTGATAACTATTTTAATAATTATTACCACTACAGTAAACATGGCGTTACATATATTATTTTTATGCTATTATTGACGATGAAGTTGGTGAACGAATAAAGTGTAATATTTTCGAATATCATGTGTTGTTGTTTTATTTTATGTTGGAAATATGGAAGCAAATGCAACAAAACATAACTTCATTGCGCAGATCTCTATCTATAGACCTTATAGTGTGGGTTGCACCAAACCATCACCGTCAGTGATGAACCGCCATATTTAACGATCCGTCCGTGTTTTACTTACACGCCTTTTCTTTTACTTTTTAACCGACTTCAAAATTTCAAAAGAGGAGGTTATCAATTCGATTGTATGTTTTTTTTTTAATGTTTGTTAGTCCATAACTCCGTTATTTCTTAACCGATTTGGAAAATTCTTTTGACGTGATAACGTCTTTAAAATCGTTTTAGTCGGGTGACATTTTCAGAAACTTGTGTCACACCAAAACCTCACGAGCGCGATCGCAGGTATAAGTGAAGTGCAAGTGAAGTAAGACGTCATCTCGATCGTAAACCTACTTTACAAACAACCAATTTTTTTTTGATTGTAAGTATATATATCCAAGTTGGTCCCGTTTTTGTCAAAACACAGTTCTGATGATGGGATCCATGAGAAATTGAGGGAACTCCTCAAATCTTCAAGGCAAACATATAGTAATTTTTGTGTTTTTATCAACAAGTCAAGCATTTTCATCCAAAAATGTGACATTGGATGAAGTGGAACTGCTGATGATGATCAGAACAGAACTCTTCAACGACAAAAAGTTCAAGATTTTTCCTCCTAGCTGTGTTTGTTAAGCAAGTTCTATTTTCACGATTAATTTTTGTCATGCTTGATTTCTGATGATGGGATCCATGAGGAATTGAGGGAAATCCTCAAATCTTAAAGGCAAAATATAGTGATTTTTGTGTTTTTATCAACAAATCGAGCATTTTCATGCAAAAATGTGACATTTGATGAAGTGGAACTGCTGATGATGATCAGAACAGAACTCTTCAACGACGAAAAGTTCACGTTTGGCGATTTGTCCTCCTAGCTGCGTTTGTTAAGCAAGTTCTATTTTCACGATTAATTTTTGTCATGCTCGATTTTTGATGATGGGATCCATGAGGAATTGAGGGAACTCCTCAAATCTTAAAGGCAAACATCTAGTGATTTTTGTGTTTTTATCAACAAATCGAGCATTATCATACAAAAATGTGACATTTGATGAAGTGGAACTGCTGATGATGATCAGAACAGAACTCTTCAACGACGAAAAGTTCACGTTTGGCGATTTGTCCTTCTAGCTGTGTTTGTTAAACAAGTTCTATTTTCACGATTGATTTTTGTCATGCTCGAGTTCTGATGATGGGATCCATTAGGAATCGAGGGAACTACTCAAATGTGAAAGGCACACAAATAGTGATTTTAGTATTTTCATGAACTAATCAAGCATTTTCATTCATAAAAGTGACATTTGATGAAGTGGAACTGCTGATGATGATCAGAACGGAACTCTTCAACGACGCGTAGTTCACGTTTGGCGATTTGTTCTCTTCGTTTTATTTGTCAAGCAAGCAAGGTTTTTTCATGATTCCATGAGGAATTGAGGGTACTTAGTCTTCTACCATTATAAACATACATTATAGCCATTTTTATTTTATTGTATATCTATCTAAGAGTGCACCATCTAAGTATAATAATCTTTTTCCGGCCTCCCCCATTGAAGTCGGTTTTTTTTTCTTAAAAATTATTCGACGCCAGTGGGGCTAGTATGATCGCTTATATGTCGGACATATAGCATTCGTCCCTCTCGCACTTACATACTTGACAGTACGGGACGAATGCTATATGTCCGACATATAAGCAATCATACTAGCCCCTCAGATGTCATTTTTATCCCATTAGTTTTACTCTGTTAAAATGTATAAATCATAGACCTCATACTTTATAGACAGTAGTTTTATTAAATCTAAGAAAAAAAATAAAAAAAGGCATTTTTCCTAATAACAAACAATAACAAACTCAAAGACAAGTACAGTCGAGTTCATAAAATATTTAAATATAAATATAATTTATTAGATAAATTTTCCTTTTTAAATAATAAATGCATGCAATTTCCTGCAATCATATATGAAAGGTGACAAAATGTACACGTATTTATGAACTCGACTGTACTGGGTAAGTAACTACTTAATTGCCCTATTTCATGTAATCAGTAATCAGTCAGTCAGTAATCATGAATCAATAAATATGATTTATATATTTTAACAAAGTAAAACTAATGGAATAAAAATGACATCTGCGAAGTCTTACGACCAGTAAGTCTATTGGGAAGGAAATTCCCAGTAGTCCTATCGGTTCGACTGCAACTGCGCATACACCTGCCATGGCGTCCAATGCGATATCAACATACATCCATTTCTATAGGGTTCAACTTCGCGTTTGACATTCCCGTGTCACAGCATGTGACTGAGAGCGTTTGTATTTGATAAAGCGGTGAAAAGGCATTCCTACCCACACTTCCCACAAAGTACAATATACATATATTATTAACTGATATAGAAATATCGGTGAAATACTCCACATATATCGTAGCGCGGCTGGCTGTGGTGGTACTAAATAGGAAGAACTAACCGTCACTCCAATATGCTAGTGCGATAGAGATAGCACCCAGTGACATCTGTTACAAACAAGTTAAACCACAGAATAAATAGGTAAAGTACTACGTACAGAAGGCCCACCCCGTTTAGGTATGCCAAACGTGCCTAAGCGCGGCCATCTCTTTCTATCGCACTTATTCATTAGGGGCGGGCCTTAGCGCTAGGCCCGGCTATAAGCCCGCAATGCGGGCGGCGGACATGTACTTGCAGCGGTGCGATGACTACGGCTGAGTTGCACCAACTTACGATCACAGACCGATCAACGTTAAATATGGCGCCCCGGCAACTATCATCCCTTAGAAACTCCTCAAACTTTCCATATATATATTCAGATTTTAACGAACACAGCTGACTACGTATATACAGACGGTTTGGTGCAACTCAACCTTTTAGTGTTGGGTTGCACCAAACCGTCAGTGATGATTTGATGAACCGCTGACAATTTCACGATGTAATGGTAAGTGGGCCAAGTGACGTTTTGCTGTATGAACCCCTAGCGAGCAATTTAGAACCCGATGTCGCCGGGCGCTGTCCTTGTCGCATGCATGAAATTTTGTGGTGTACGTCTATATTCTACAATTTAATTGATTTCGTTTTGAAACGATAATTTGTCGTACAGTTTATATGGCTAGCTTTCGTGTCACAACGGAATCTATTAAATTGTAGTAAATATATACATAATCTGTTGAAATAGTACCTACTTGAAACTTGAATATGATTTTGTAATTATCGTTTGAATTGAACTACCCGCGAAAATTATAACAAACAATGGTTTCCGATTCACAAGTTGCAGAATGATGTTCATAGTAAAAAAGTACAATACAAATACAAATCCTCTTTATTGCACACCTCACACAAATGAATTATTTACAAACAGAAGAAAAAAAAAAAAAGAACAGCAACATGTAAGTAGGTAGAGGTAGACAACAGGCGGTCTTATCGCTAACGAGCGATCTCTTCCAGACAACCTTTGGGTAGCGGGAAAAGAGAAAAATAATATATGCAGTAGGTGGTGCAGAGATTTATATGAATCATGTAAATTAATTTGTAAAATTCATACTTATATACTTTTATATATAAACATACATACACAATCTTACATATATATAATAATATTACATAACAAATAAGAAAAAGAAAGTATATATACATATTTGTAAAGTCAGCCGAACTTTATAGGTAGTTGATATTAAGGGAGAGACAAATAATGTTTTTTAAGTAAGGTTTTGAAAATATCAATAGATTTTGCCCGTCTTATGTCAAGCGGTAGAGAGTTCCACAGTAGAATGGCTTTAAAAGTGAACGAACAGTTGTAAAATTTGGAAGAGGACGATGGCACTGCTAAAAGAAAATTATTTGAAGATCTGAGCGAATTTAAATAGCTGAAACGCTCCTTGAGATAGCGGGGAGTCGCAGGGTTGAAAAGAACATTATACAGAAGAGAGAGAATGTGAGAGTTACGGCGATAACGGATTGGGAGCCACTTGAGTTTAGAACGGAAACTAGAAACATGGTCATATTTGCGTAACCCAAATATGAACCGAATGCAGACATTTTGGAGACGCTCAAGCTTATTAAGTTGCTCCTCTGAAAGGTCAAGGTAGGAGATATCAGCATAATCAAGAAGAGGAAGAAGTAACGTTTGAGCAAGCGCAATCTTAGTGGCGATAGGTAGAAAATTACGAAGCCGCCTTAGAGACCCCACTGCAGCAAACACCTTCCTGCTCACTTCACTCACTTGAGGCACCCAAGACAAAGTACAGTCCATAATGATCCCAAGATTTTTTACTGTTTTAGAGTACGCAATTTGAATCCCATCAAAAAATATAGGTGAGAGATTAACAAAATTTATTCTGGAAATCAGTTTGCTGCTGCCAATTATAATGACTTGGGTCTTTGCTGGGTTCACGTTCAGACCGAATCTTTGACTCCACTTCAGAATGCAAGCCAAGTCATCATTTGTTCTCTGAATGGCAGAAGGAAGATCGCCAAGCATGGAATGTGAATAAATCTGAAGATCGTCGGCATAAAGATGATAACGAGAAGAAATGTTGTGCGTAATGGAATTAATGAAAATGGAAAACAAGAGGGGAGATAGCACACCGCCTTGGGGAACGCCGGCCAGCGTATTGCACCAAGAAGAGCGAGGAGTATCCACCTTTATTCTTTGCCGGCGACCAATTAAATAGCTATGAAACCAGTCGATTACTGCAGGAGATATGTTAAGAGAGCGTAAAACAGCGAGCAAAATGTCAAAGTCGACAGTATTGAAGGCATTACTGAAATCAAGTAGAGTTAACACAGTAAGCTTTCTATCATTCATGCCCAACCGAATGTCATCTGTGATCTTGACCAGAGCTGTAGTAGTACTGTGTCCAGAACGGAAACCCGACTGGAACTGGTTTAAAAGCTCGTTTTTGTTCAGGAAGGAAGTTAGTTGTTGATGCACCAGTCGTTCCAACACTTTGGATAGGAAAGGAAGAATGGATATGGGACGATAGTCGGAAAAGGAACCGGGATTGGACTTTTTAGGTAAAGGGATAATATCAGCGTCCTTCCACTGAGCAGGATACACACCAGTCGAAATTGAGGAATTTAGTATGCCGGTAATGACAGGGAGTAATAGATCAAGGAGAGGAACTATCATTTTACGACTGATGCAATCAACACCCACAGCATTTGAAGTGATGCTCAGTACGCTGTAAAGTATTTATTTTACTTTATTTATTAAAACTAGTTTCAAATATTATAATTACTAATTAAAATATATAAATTCATATTAGCCACCAATATCATTTATTAAATTAAAAGGACCGAAAATGTATTCAAGAATAGTGTATGTCGCGCGTTGATTGGACAGAGCTTAACCGCCATTTTGAAGCGTTGCCTGGCAACCAGTCGCTCGGTTGATTAATCAAATGCGGCAGAACGGCATTCGGCAGCGGCAAGCGGGCAGGAGGATACTTTGTTAACTTAACGCTGCGTTAGTAACGCGCCCTGGCATAGCGGCAGTGAACTAAATTTATTTAAGCGGCGCTGTCTCTCAGGTCGGGCTAGTCGTGTGATTTTAGTGAGTGAACATAAGTTTTCGAGAAAGACTTAGTTTTTTGTCAAAATGGCCACAGAAGCAACGAATAATGCCCCGGTCATAACGGAAAAGGAGAAAGACTTGAAAGAGGATACCGCCGTAGATAATGGTCAAACTAAAGAAGAGGCGCCGGCTGTAGCAGAGAAAGCCGAAGAAAAGACGGAAGAGAAAAAACCTGAACCGGCACCGCCGAAGCCTACTGTGCATAAAGCTAACTTCGAGAAGGACATCGTTTACTTGTACCAGTTTTCGCGAACGCCGCTGTTGCCGTCGACATCTCCGTACTGCTTGAAGGTAGAAACATGGCTGCGTCTGGCTGGTGTCAAGTACGAGGTAAGTTCTAAATAAAAGTAAATGACATTTTCTCTTTTTTGTTTTTATTAACAACTTATACAAGTAGCATGCATGGAATTCCTAAATTGTCACGTCTTCTGTTGTTATGTACACATTTTACGACCGGTTTAGTGAGAGTTGTTGCTGATAAATTGATAATCGACAATTGGCGACCCATCGGCATTGTTACAAAAAGAAACACTGTTTTTTCTAGTAAATTGTGAATTATTAAAACATGCATGGCTTAATTGAAATGTTGATCTTGATCAACATGAGTAAAACGACGATATAGCCACTGCGAATTCTGCGTTTTCTGCGAATGTTACAATCTTTATGAACCGAATTTTGATTGACTAATTTTTGTACTAGTACCATATAATAATCGCTAAATTACTTGAGTGCTAAATTGCAAGTAATTAACTGAACCTACAACATTTAAAGAAGCTGTGTTACTTTAAAAAGAAAAACTAAAATAACAGGGCTCGGTAAATATTCATTGTTCAGTAGATAAAAAAATATGAGTACCAGTAAATAATAATAAAAAATGGTTCTTTTTCTTATCTATAACGTTTTTTACTATCACGACAAAATAGCTAGCAAGTGTCCGGTGTATTGAGTGAAATAATTATGGTAGTTATATGGTATTTGTACCATATTTTGTTGTGATAAAGTTTTTTACTCAAACTTAAAGGTAAAGCTCTGGGTGATTCATTGGTATAGAATGAGGAGCAGCTACATTTCAACAAAAAAATCTAAGCATAGGGGATAGGTATTTATACAGGGTGTTTTTATTGATTTCCGTTCCTTCAAGCATATAACCATATATAGCCATAGAAACGACGTAGCATATTTATTATAGTATTTCAAAATTCTAGTTTTTCTTTAAATATTTTCGTGCTAATAGTTAATTATATTGGCAAGGGTGAAAGAAAAACGGCCTTAAGGGTTAACGTGGAGTTAAGCAAAAGTTAATGTCAAGTATGACAATTCGGAATTCGAATGACACACACCAACATTGTTTAATTGTTAAGGATCTTTTATACTATACTAGTGGTGTCAACAAAAATGAACTCTTGAATATCTTCGAAATGGTATGAGCTAAGGTACTAGTGTCTTAGCTTAGAGAAGATTACTTTATTTCATCTCTAGATTGTACCCTCACATTTAACAGAGTTCAATAATAACACCCTGTTGTTTGAATATTGATCAAAATATGTGACCAAAACTTTATTGTCAAGGCCATATAAGGTTGCTTAGATATTTTGAAACTTTGGGTACACATAATATTAGTGAACTCGACTGTACCACCATGGAGGGTCACAAACCCTGTAATGTCAAATAGAGAAGTGTCTGATAAATTGGCACTATATGTCAACTACATAGGAATGATAAGATTTTGGCTACTATTGTACTGAGCTGTATGATATACTTATTTTTTGCATATTAACTTAATAGTATTTTATGCAACATTACACAATAAGTGTTCTTAAAATTCAGGATCTGCTGTATTGCTACATTCTTTTTGTTATTAAAGAATTTTAAGACCTAATTGGGGAACAATCTTACACAAATCAACTTAGTCCCAAACTAAGCAAAGCTTGTACTATGGGTACTAGATGACAAGATGCATACTTATATAGATAAATACAATTATGTAACATTGCATACAATATTTTTTATGTGACTGCAAATAATTTGATTTAAATAAAAAATCAATATTGTGGCAGAGTATGATCATAGATGTGTGCCTCTTTTAAAAATTCCATTATATTTGAAATGTCACTGACTCATTGCTAACAAGTTGATTTAATATTTTCGCGTATCTTCAAGCTGGTTGAATACTCATGAACTGTTTTAGATTTAAGATATATATTTACTACATAACATTGGCCTACAAATATTTGTGAGAGTCACTGTTCTTGTCATAAGGCATACAAACAGTCATCCTCATTAACCCAATGCCAACAGCATATTTACATTAAGTTATTGTTATCAATGTCGTGATAGGTTAATAAACATTGTTAAGTAAAATTTATATTAATTCGAAACATGTGACCTGTAATATGTGTACATAATAAAAGGTTAACTTGGACTCATTAAATTCTAACAATATCATAGTGTGTTGGTTTTGCGCAGTGCATTGTATGATATTGTAGTTATCTGGATTCGAATATACCATATATTATTAAATGGCTCTAAGTATAACACAACTCTTGTTTTTGAGTAGGTAACCGAAATTTCGGCAGAATTATGTAAACCAAATACAAAAGGCTTGTAACCTGTAATACAATTTCAAGCCTCTTATTAAGTTACAAGCCTTATACTACGTGAAATCCCCAGCATTTGTAGAAACGCGCGCAAAATTAAACACTAGACAACAATAAAACCCGTCATAGCCTACCTAGCACGATAGCTAATACCGTCACGTCACGTTATATGACCGAAATGTACTAAAACATCACGTAAAACGAGGCGGTATAAGCTATCGTGCTAGCCAGGCTGATAGGGCTATAATATACCGTAAGATACCGAAATACATTATAGCTTAGCACTAAACACGACAAAGATATCAATAATATTGGTTGACCTGGATTTGAACCCAGGGCCACCAGTTTCGTAGGCATGGTCTCCGACTAAGCTAAATCGGTCGTAAATATGGATAATGATCGAAAAAATATTGAAAAACTGGCCATGTGCGCGTCGGGCCAAGTGCAATGTAGGGTTCCGTAGTTGTTACATTATGCAGATTTAAAAGTTCGCTAACTCATATTTACCTTGTGTTTGATATTGTTTAAGTAATCAATAGAAATCGTACGAAACTGTCGCTATTATTCACACGTAGATTCGGGAATATTGCTATTAATTCTCTTGTGTAGTTATTGCATCTACACTATTGCCATTATAATCTGAACACTAAAGCTAAAACCTAAGAAATTATCGCTATTACCGTCACACCATTGTGCGCGTGAAATGTCTTGTGAATTTAGGCTCATCTCATAGGTCATCCACTCAGATAGAGTTCGTGGTATAACATTTTGTAGGGTAGGCTATCACGGCTATGCGATTGTTAATTAATTTCGGCAGAGTTAATGTAAACCAAAAGGAAAGGGTTGTGACGTGTAGTACAAATTTGAAGAGTCTTTTTATTAAGTTACAAGCCTTAGTGAAGTGGGCCCCAAGAGGTCCTAAGTTTGTATAATTCTATTTAATTTAGTTTTTGTCTTAAACAATGCGAGTACTTGCGTTGTGTTGGAAATGAGGGTAAAATAAGAGTATGAAACTATAATGATGCATGTTTCATTACATGGCATAAAATAATTCATTTACACTATAGCAGCACCTAGTCAATAAGAAAACTCAGTTTATAATTTAAAATTGGCCATTTAGTAATGTCCATTATTTCGTTTGAAACAGTATGAAGTTCGACTAATTTTTTTACACCACACCTTGCCACAATGCGCGTTTTTCCGCACGCTGCGCGTCCGGAAAACCCCACTTTTTCGCCAAGTGGTGACGTAAAATTGTGTACAAAACACGGGTCGTAAAACAGAAAGCCCTCTCTCGCATATTTATGACACTCGCCTGCGGCTTGGGCCTCAAACATCTGCGATATCGGCCTTTCTTTGTTTTAAAACCCTTGTATCGTAAATATCTATTTTAGTGCGAGCGTATCGACTGATAGCAAATGTAGTTTATATTAATAACACATGAGTAGTGAATCTGGGACTCCCGGGCTAATAATCGATTTTTGAAAAATTTAGTCGGTATTCCTGCGCCAAGACTACGTATATGTAGATATTTATGACACAAACGGTTATCGGTTCATAAATCCTTCCTACATTTGCAAAAGCATATTTTGTAAAAAATGTATACCTATTTTTTATGATTTATTCAAACATTCGGTTTTTCGGTATTGATAAGTAATTTATTCTTCAAATTAGGCATAATTACATGCACCTATGAACGTCAATAAACTACCACCGGTTCGGAAAAATAAACCTCTGCCACGAGAAGAACCGGCGTAAGAACCTCGGCGAGGTCTCATTTTTTTCAATACAATATATATTGTATAGTTAAATATAAAATTACAGTGTCAGCTACCACAAAACTACAATGCTACAGTAGAAGACCTATTTTCGCGATAGATTATCTGTGCAGGACGTTATCCATGATGTAATCTTTAACCTTATAATATGCTTTAGAAATAAGTGTTTGTTTTACTACAGATTTAAATTTTGAATTGCTAAGTATAACTTTGTGTACACCTTTAAGACAGGTAAGTATTGCATTGTTCTTGGAAGGTGCTTACTACAAACAACCTTGGGATGCCGTTCGAACATTCGTACCAAGTACCAATAACAGTATATTTAACGGCAGTAAGTAGACCTTATTGCAAAGAGATAACTTCTACTAGCGGTCACTTAAGTGTGTTGTTGTTTCTATAAATAAACAATCAGAACCAATACTCTGTTAAATGAATTCGAGGCATTGAGTATGCGGTGTGACGCACTACGGACTTATTTGTATCTATGGCCTTATTTGTTATTTCCTTTAACAAACCCATTTTGACTAAAATGCGGTTAAAATTAGTTAACAGAGGTTGGGTAATGTTGTAGCACCAGAGTGGCCTGTTGGCCAACGACTGACCAGCACGAGTGTTGAAATTAAATATGTATTGTATTCTGATCTTCGAGGCTGATGGCTGGCATAGACTGCATCATGCATCAGCAAAACCTTGCTCACGAATATATGCGCGTCACGTCTTATCTACTTGCTGCAAATAGACTTGACATGAAGCAATAGTCAATATTTGTATACCTGCCCGTTTTCTCTCCACTGATAAGGCCTGTGTCAAAGACCGAAGGAAATGGAATGCAAAGTACACATCATATGCAAACAATTCCACCATCATAACCGACGTCTGGGTTGCCGATCCTATACCGAAGTTTAGAAATTATTGCGTGAAAGTACAGCGGTAATAAGCAAGTGATTTCCCGGACGAGCACGTATTAGGCAGGTAGCGCTAGGTGGGTGTATTAGATAGGAATGCGCGTTACGAATAATGATAACTTAGCTGTAACGAGGCGCGAGTAATTAGGTACCTACATTGATGTACTATTATATCTTAAGTCAATGGGTACCTACAATACTTTCTTAATTTAAATCCGGTAAGGTAGCATAACTGATTATGCGACCGTTACACTTTTAAATCTTTTAATACTACATAAGATTTCAAGCTGACATGGTCACTGACATTAGAATTAATTAAGGTTTATTATAGAAAACTCCCGTTAGTTTGAGACATATTAAATTATATACGACCAGCGATATTCGACCTTAAAGACGTGAGTGACCCGTTTCATAATATTTCCTATATTTCTTTATTTTTTGTATTAGTTTTTTTTTTTTATATATTTATTTTATTTGAAAATGGTGCTTGCAACAACGCCGAAATATAGGAAACTCAATAATCATAAATCATAATATACATGGTTAATATCCCGTTTCTAAAATTAATTTTAATACTATCTAGACACGCGGCAGCGTGTCCAGCCAAGTTCATCCCAGGAACTGGTGGACAGCAGCCGTGTGTTATATTACACGAACCGTTTGGAGCCACTTTTGACCCCCCAATAACTCCAAATCTATCTAACATAAAAACATGAAATTTGGTACATATATTAAGATCCTTTAGAACAACTAGAACCCCAAATTTCATAAATATAGGTTTAATAGTTATTGAGATATTAAATTCCAAAAAACGGCATTTTTACCATTGACTGACTGACTGACTAGTAATCAAAAACCTAACCCACTTCCAGATGACCTAGATACCTGAAATTTGGCATGCAGCTTAATAATTATGTGTATACACCAGAAAAAATCAGAAAACAGTGATTTTATTATTAGTGTTATTATTATTATTATTTATACTAGTTAACTGAGAACTCCGTCATTTATTAACCGTTTTGGAAAATTCTTTTTTTGTTTGAAACGGTATACTTCCGAGGTAGTCCCATTGTCATCGGGTCAGAATCTGATCATAGGGTCCTGGAGAAATAGAGGGAACTCTTCAAATATTTAAGGTGCACCTATAGCGTAGCGATTTGGGTATTTTGTATAGTAAGTAACTCGTGCATTCGCTCTGGGAAAGCACCATTGGATTAAGTTTGACAAAAAATAATGATATCCCATCAAAAACATAAATGTGAAAATGGCAGCCAAGTTCACCGACAAAAGAATTGAGATCTAAAAGGGCGCCAAGTTCCGTAGATTGTCTGAAAAGTTGCCAAGTTTGGCACTAGATTGTTTACAGTAAAATTAATTTACTGCGGCTTAATGCGTTTTGAGCTTTTAACTTGGCAGTTTTCTTAAATATCCAACAGCTTTTATCGTATTATAACATACTGCATAGAAAACTGCCAAGTTAAGGCTCAAAATGCATTAAGCCACAGTAAATTAGTTTTACTGTAAACAATCTAGTGCCAAAGTTGGCAACTTTTCAGATAATCTACGGAATGTGCGCCCTTTTAGATTTCAATTATTTTGTCGGTGAACTTGGCTGCCATTTTCACATTTATGTTTTTGATGGGATATTTTTCTACTCCATCATTATAATCTGACTATTAAATGACTAACATCAGTATTCAAACAATAAACGTTATAACGTTACAAGTCAGGCACGTGTCGATGGATATAATCTGCCACCATTTTCTATTTTTAATTTATTGCAAATTACATATTTTGCTCTCATAGAAATAATATTGTATGCAACGTTTTGTATGCAAAAATTAGGTCTTAAATTCTCGAGTCTAATAACAAAACTTGCTACGTCGTAATGTATACCCATACGAAATTACAGTTTTCTAGTAGTAACGATTACTGAGTTAAACCGCGGACAGACGGACGGACGGACATGCCGAAACTATTAGGGAACCCTAAAAACCGGGAAAACCGTGTTTACCACCAATTGTCAAAACCGAGTGACTTTAAAAACCGACGTTTACGGTTTTCTTTAATTATTTTCTTCGTGCTTTGTAATTTGCCAATATTTACAAAAGCCTAAGTCTAAGATTCAACGGAGGTTCCTTAATCCGGAAACCGAAATATCTTTTGGAAGTAACTGTCTTAATCCACTCTTTCGCCCTCTTTTACTTATAGAAACAGGTCGAAATCGTTATTTGAAAAGGAGACAAACTTACATAAATCGACCTAGTCCCAAACTAAGCTAAGCTCATACTATGGGTAATAGAGGACGATAAATATACTTATATAGATAAATAAATAGAAAACATCCAAGACCCAGGAAAACAGATCCGTACTAAATACACAAATAATGCCCACACCGGGATTCGAACCCGAGGCCTCCGGCTTCGTAGGCGGGGTCACTAGGGTCACTATCAACTAAGCCAAAGTAGTCAAATAAGTAACTTAATAATTAACTCCCATTTCACATAATTTTACACGTATTTACTTCTAGCAGAATGGTAACGTTAGTTAGAGAAAAGGTAAGGTCCATTTGGTTTGAATCATGGCCGAGCAAGTGCCTGCGAACAAGTTTAAAGTACCTCAAAATTAAATAAAATTTTACACCGTTGATAGTCCAAATGACACCGCCTGCCATTAAAAATGCTTCCTAGAAATAAAACACACGTAACCTGTGTGAAAGTGTAAGTAAGTTTCACATACCGGCACGTGCTTGTGATAGCATTTTGAGGTTTTAAGGACCATTTTCTTTTGAATTATTTTTAAAGAATTCTTTAAAATCTTTAAAATAATTAAGATTCTTTAAAAATAATTAAGATGACTTTTTTTCATCTCAGAATTGTACTCTCTCAATTAACGGAATTCAATAAAAACACTCTGTATATACCATCTAAGAGTACCTATACCGTATTGCATTCCAATTACTGTTGTTTTTTTAATAAAGACCGTCAAATAATAATTCTGATCCTTGGTAGTAAGGTAAATGTCCTAACGCTTGACACTGACCCAATGCACTTTCAATCGAATGTCATTAAGACAGGTGATCAATAGCTGTCAACTAGCATTGGGACGTTTACGTTATTGTGATTTTATTAGTACTTATTTTTGGATACATTCGCAATAACTTTCGGAAACTACACTCACGCACGACCAATTAAAACGGGTCAGTCTGTATTCGTTACAAAGTGTACCCATTTTATTTGCTTTCACTACAGATGTACCCGATCAAAGAGGGCACAACTGAGTTAATTGATAAAAACAATAGAACAGCGTTTGCGCAAACGGTGTAGGTAGCTAGGCTATCTTACCTGTGAGTCAGAACACGGCAATTGCACGTCTGAGGATATAGAATTCCTATCATGTTTGTTATAAGTACGTCGTGGCTACCAGAAGGACTAATGAATGCGTGCGTGCATTGATAATGCTGGCAGTGCCGGTACGAGGTCATATAATTATATTGTTTAAAGCCGGTTTAATAGCTTTCATGGTTATTTTATTCTAATTACGATTAAACCAATAACTTAATACATAATGTACATAGGTATAGTACAGACCTGATGTACATTGCGCATCGGCATTCGTATATGCTGACACAGTTATTGTTCATATAATGTGGACAGTGTATATGGCTCATGCTTAGTACCTATAGCTGTAGATACATACATAAATATGTTTATTTAGCTCGCTCCAGAGGGAGGGTGTAGGCCGAACGGTATCCGGGCCATTGCCCTTTTGAATTAACCTTGTGCATCGCGATCAACATTGCTCCAATAAAATTAATGATACGAATGCGGTACCCCCTATCAAAGCCCCGCTCTTTCCGACCGTTCCTCGCTCCTTTAATAATTGTCAACTTAGAAAAGAACAGAGACACATTTTTAATAGTAGTGGATGGATTACTGAGGTAATTTTGAATGTAGGCATTACAAATTCTCTGAAAATTCAGGACATATATATATAAATTAGATAATGAATAATCATTTAAGTTACTAGCTTATCCGGAGGTTGATTAATCAGTGTAGAGTTCTTATGATTCATGGTACCTATCGGTATGTTCGCCAAAAGTTAATAGTACATTATTGCAGCAGAGGCCGGGAAAAAGCAGCTCGTGGAAAGTTGGTTCTGACGGACGACGCGAAGCGGAGTCCGTGAATTTGTTTTGAATTCGATTTCGTATTTTTTATTAGAAGTAATTTCAGACACTTAAAAAAAAAACAACTAAAGTAAAGCTTAGTTAATGGCAAATATAAAAATTAAGAAAACTAGGGAAAACTTAAAACGTGTTGGCTGTTGGCAGTGACGCTTCTTAGTCTAAAAATGTTTTTAACGGGTTAAAAACAATACAATAATGGAATTTCATATCGTTTCCTGGCCGCTACGGTAAGACAATAATGAAATTTAACATTTTAAATTTGTGTTACTCAATCAATAACGAGAAACTTCACGGACTATTTTCGCTACAGTTAGGCGAAAATTTCCGACCATATTGGAGAAAAAATATATAACTGCAATATCTACCTAGTTAACCTTGTTTCTGACGAATACGGACAAACCTGTCTTTGACATATCTGCCTTCTTATCCACAAACTGACTTCTTACCTGTCATTTCACACCTCACCTGTTTTTATATGGAAACTGTCAAATGTCATTTATCAAAGTTTGACAGTTTCCATGTAAAAACGGGTGAGAAATGAGGATGAGTCAGTTTTTGAATAACACCCCTGTGTGGGTATTATGAGTATACATAGGCGGCTTGTGGCATTTAAGCGTAACACACACAGAGGGCGGGCGCGGGTCGGGTCGGGAGTACGGCGGGCCTATTAACCTAGCTCTATATGGACGCTTTCACACTGCCGGCGGGCGCGGGACGGGCGCGGGCGGCTCGTGTGCGGGCGCCGCGCCGCCCGCCCGTCGTCACAGACTGAGAGCGGGTTTCGAGCGGTCGCGGCGTCGTTACTCAAATCGTAATAGCTACGTTTTGCGCAAACATCCACAGAGCGAGCGTGCGTGGGTCGTGAGCGGCGAGTTTTGTGGTGCCGTTGTATTAATTTACAAAAATGGAAGTCAATTGTGGTGTTTTCTATTCATGTGTTGATGGTTGTTGATCTTAAGTTACACCTAAATTTATTGTTGATCTCAATAAATAACTACCTTAAACAAACTGCAAGTTTTTCCTTTGTAGAGATTACTGGCCTGCAATTTGTATCGAGTTTGGATATTTTTGTATTGAGTTTTTCATGTAACTCTTCAAAGCTTGCCTTTGACATGTGAAAAGTACGTATAAAACCGATCTTCGTATATTTCTAGTTCTCTACACAGTCGATGATACTCTCCAAATTCTATTAATATTGAATACATTTCTTTTTCGAACTCTATTTCTCAAATAAGCATATACAAATTCCTCGTCCGTGTCTGTATCGCCCGATATCTTCATACACACTTCCTCACGATAGCCGCCGCGGGCCCGCTGCAGAGCATTCACACTGCATCTCGACAACCGCCGTGGGCCCGTCGCCGAGCCGACCCGCGCTGTATGAGAAAGCGTCGAACAGCGCGGGTCACGCATCAAAACCGACCCGACCCGCGTCCGTCCTCTGTGTGTGGTACGCTTTAGGTAGCATTTGACGTTTCTGACAGACTAGTGATGTAACCGTGTAACAAGTAAGTACGGGTAAGGTACAAGTAGATCAAAGGAAACCAATTAGGAAACCAATTTTTATTAATGTTTGTTACTCCATAACTCCGTCATTTCTTAACCGATTTGGAAAATTCTTTTTTTGATTGTAAGTATATACATCTAAGTTGGTCCCGTTTATGTCAAAACGCAGTTCTGATGATGGGATCCACGAGGAATTGAGGGAACTCCTCAAAGCTTTAAGGCAAACATATAGTGATTTTTGTGTTTTTATCAACAAGTCAAGCATTTGTATCCAAAAATGTGACATTGGATGAAGTGGAACTGCTGATGATGATCAGAACAGAACTCTTCAACGACGAAAAGTTCACGTTTGGCGATTTGTCCTCCTAGCTGTGTTTGTTAAGCAAGTTCTATTTTCACGATTGATTTTTGTCATGCTTGATTTCTGATGATGGGATCCATGAGCAATTGAGGGAACTCCTCAAATTTTAAAGGCAAACATATAGTGATGTTTGTGTTTTTATCAACAAATCGAGCATTATCATACAAAAATGTGACATTTGATGAAGTGGAACTGCTGATGATGATCAGAACAGAACTCTTCAATGACGAAAAGTTCACGTTTGGCAATTTGTCCTTCTAGCTGTGTTTGTTAAGCAAGTTCTATTTTCACGATTGATTTTTGTCATGCTCGAGTTCTGATGATGGGATCCATTAGGAATAGAGGGAACTCCTCAAATGTGAAAGGCACACAAATAGTGATTTTAGTAATTTCATGAACTAATCAAGCACTTTCATTCATAAAAGTGACATTTGATGAAGTGGA
Source organism: Notocelia uddmanniana (assembly GCA_905163555.1). NCBI lineage: Eukaryota > Metazoa > Arthropoda > Insecta > Lepidoptera > Tortricidae > Notocelia > Notocelia uddmanniana. Next base: position 57,403,812 of record LR991052.1, read on the forward strand.
ACTGCTGATGATGATCAGAACGGAACTCTTCAACGACGCGTAGTTCACGTTTGGCGATTTGTTCTCTTCGTTTTGTTTGTCAAGCAAGCAAGGTTTTTCCATGAGGAATTGGGGGTACTTAGTCTTCTACCATTATAAACATACTTATAGCCATTTTTATTTTATTGTATGGAATCTAAGAGTGCACCATCTAAGTATAATAATCTTTCACTGGCCCCCATTAAAGTCGGTTTTTTTTTCTTAAAAAATATTTTGTAATAAGTTATTGATTATTTTTGTTAGATATCCTGGATTTTTTGTTAATACTATTTTCAGCTTTTGATAAACCAGTTTACTTTTTGGATGTAGTCTCAGTAACGAAAATGACTTTTCAATTTTAAAAATCTTCTAATTCCTTAATTGATTTGGCCAAAATACCAAAATTTTGATTGATAAAACTTATATCTTTTTATTTTAATAACTCACTGTAAACAATCTCTTTGCTTTTGCTATTGCAGTGGCTTCTCTGGAGTTTGAGCTTGAAATGGTCTCCTTCACTTTTTCAAAATTATTATCATAGTACTTGACTGCCTCAAGCCAGCCATCTGGTTATAACAGGCTTAAAAGGCAAATGTGTGTTGGGAACTTTTCTCTAAATATTTTTATTCGACGTGGAGCCTTGAGAAAAACTTTTTTTACTGTGTTTATTAAATCGTTTATTTTTGGATATATCAAGCGAAGCGTTTCGGCAACTCTGTTTAATCCATGGGTTTAACAAGTTAAATGGGTCAAATTCAGATAAATTTATCTTATTTGAAAAGGCACTTGAAAAACGTGTCTCATCACTAGTGCTACCTAAATGCCACAAGCCGTCGATGTATAATTATTATTATGACAATAAAGACAACTGCATCCGCGCCACACTTAGGAATGTGCTATTTACAAGATTTTGTTTCAAAATCTTACATAGGTAGTACGTACGTAGTAGTATAGTAAGTATCAAGTATCATTCTGTTAGTCCATCATTGTTAGGGTTCTGTACCCAAAGGGTAAAAACGGGACCCTATTACTAAGACTTCGCTGTCTGTCCGTCCGTCTGTCACCAGGCTGTATCTCAAGAACCGAGATAGACAGTTGAAATTTCCACAGATGATGTATTTATGTTACCGCTATAACAACAAATATTAAAAACCGGCCAAGTGCCAGTTGGACTCTGCCGTTTTTATAGATAATGGTCCGGAACCCTTCGTTCATTTCTGTTCGAATGTATGAACTGTCGGATTTTAGTATGTAATATTTCAAAAGACATTTTTGGTAAGAAAATGTTTAATACTTATGAATTGAAAATATGATATCATACAACATTGTTGGTATAATATACATAAAATCACATGTATCACTTTACGTACCATATACATTTTGTACCTAACTATTTGGCTGCTACGTAGCTCGTAGGTACTATACAGGGCGTCGTACGGCTATGCCACATGGAGGGAAAGTACCTTGAATATTGTAGATGGAACATTTTACTGAAAGAATACATTATTTTTATTTAAAAAACAATTTAAACTGCATTCATAGATTTTTAAATAATTACATGGTTGAACCGGGAATCGAACCCGCTACACGAGAAAAAAAGTTACCCTGTAGCTTTATCATGCCGATCGAAAGGCTTCATCATAAGGATTATTTTTTGCTACATAACATAGTGTCGGATATAAAAGGAAGACCTATTAACATTTTTAATTCAAAATTAATCAATTTAATTTATCAAATGCTCAAAAGGAGTCCCATTCTGTTGAATACAAAGTCGCACTCTTGATTATTTCACTCCCTGACGATTTTTTGATCATGTTGTGGTGGATATTTAGAATTATTACGTCTAAGTTCTGCTTGTAGCTCGTGGACTGGACACTTTCATGCTAGTTCTTGTAAACTATTTTTTTTTTACATAACCCCATTAAAAAAATCTAACGGGGTTAGATCTGGGGATCTTGGTGGCCATCTTATTTGTTCATTTGTCCTGATCCAGGAAAGCAATTATAATAGGGATATGATGCGTACTTGAAGTAGCAGTAATAGGTACTTTAAAAATGATAGTGTCAGTTCTATGTCCTTACGGCAATGTCAGCTTTTCATTTTTCAGAACAAAATTTCACATCAAATGTTAAAAATTCATGGTCTTCCTTTTATTTCTGACATTATGTTATTTAGCAAAAAATAATCCTCAGATGAATGAAGCCTTTCGATCGGCATGATAAAGCTTCCAGGGTAATTTTATTCTCGTGTAGCGGGTTCGATTCTCGGTTCAACTATGTAACTTTTTAAAAATATACGAATGCAGTTTAAATTGTTTTTTAAATTAAAATAATGTCTTCTTTCAGTAAAATGTTCCATCTACAATGTTCAAGTACTTTCCCGCCATGTGGCATAGCCGTAGGACGCCCTGTATGACGTTGCCTGTACATCTCAATGCTATCAGTCATGTATACATTTTACAGTACTTTGTAAGTCATAATATAATATGTACATACAATTGTGTGTACTGTTAAGGGGCTCCACGCGCTAATCATCGATTTTTGACGTGTTGATATTTTTCTTGTCAAAACTATAGATATATAATAGGTAGATTTATGGCACAAACCGTTATCGGTTCTTCAATCCTTTATCTACATTTGCAAGAGCCGAACTTTGTAAAAAATATGTATTATTTTTTATGATTTATTCAAACATGGTCCATAAAAGCTCTATTTTTGATATTAGTATGTTGTATATGCACATATATACGGAATCTAGGTACATGTAACCGTTCCTTGCTGAGGCCACTAACAACGTAAAATTTTCTTATTTTTGACTCATTTCCATTAAAGTTACGGTTTTTTGACCTAAAGTTGCTAAAGTTTGATGTCATATATCTCGAAGGCAACCCTCGTTGTTAACACGATAAGCCATTATTAACACGATAAGCCATTATTAACACAAGAACCCGGAGAGTTACAGATCAAAGATCATTGGGAGCTAGGAGCCCCTTAATTTTCAAGTGAGTAAGAGGTGTACATGTGAAATAGGTGATGAAGTATTTGAGAGATAAAATGTCCCCTCGCTGGTGTAATGTCCAGAGCAACGGTCGACGACCCAGTTCCAGTGGGCGACGGCTTAATAGAGGCACGCAATCATTAATCTCTAAGATAGCTGTTAAAGAGTAATTTTACTTGCCTCAGTGGATTCGTATGTAATTTGAGCCGTTTCTATTGCTAACTGCGCACTTGAGATTTTATGTACTTATTTCCTCTTTATGACCACATGCTGCAGAGGTCGGGATAATGTTTATTGTCGTGTGGTCAACATCTGAGTCAAACACGCAGGTATGACTAAATTTTTGGAAAATATATTATGGACAATACGAGGAAGTTGTACTTACTATCTACGTAGTTACCTGTATGAGTTCTTCTTAACATACGTACTTCCCGATTTTTTTTCTTTATTATTCAAAAAAGTTATCTAACCTCTGTTGGCTAAAACGTGGTTTTCTTTATCACAAACGCAAATGTTAATGTGACAGACATAGACAATAAATTTTAATAAAAATAGTTGATAGACTTTACTCGTTAACCAGGATATGAGTACTTATTCTAACATACGCACTTCCCGATTTCTAAGAACTAACCCCATTATTCATAAATCTTATCAAACCTCTGTTGACTAAAATGTGGTTTATATATCTTTCTCACAAACGCTTATGTTTACGTGACAGACCAAAGACGAATAAATTTTAATTAAACTAGATATTTATAAGGTCATAAACGTTCTGAGCTAGCAATAACCTCTAGTTACGATTTTCAAAGTTTCCTTACATTCAAAAACTGATAAGTGTGTTAGAGATAAATATGAAAAAGCCCGCCTGTTTAGCTTCGACACACTTTCGTACACTTAGTGCTCTTGCACAAGTCAGTAGAACGCGAAGAAAGTCCATTTGCGACGAGAGCGGCAAATAGAAAACTGGTAAGTATTTCCAATCCGCAATCAAGTAATTAACGATAGCAATAAATTACATCTAAGTCTAGGTATGTTATTTTCATTTACCCTGAGGGCTTATCCATAGGTTAGTAGTTATGGTTATTAAAAGTTAATATGTGATCTGCTTGTAATGCCATCTTTATATTAACATTCTTTAATTGACTATATCTCGGGCTCCCTTGGTGGATTTAGCAGTTTGAGTAGTTTGACCTTCCCAAACACTTAAAAAAATTGTTTATTGTCATTTCCTCTCGATTGATAGTATAATCAAATGACAGCTAACAATATATTGAAGAAAATGAAACCACAGCTGACTACGAGTATAAAATGTTGGCTTCTTAAATATCCAGCAGCTTTCATGGTACTTATTATAAGTATTATTTTATTATTGATTAAGCATCTCACATGTTATCGCGCGAGTAATGACTAACGATATTGGCCCCTGGCCCGGAGACTATACATACTTGTTTACTTAGGTACTTACCAATAGTGGCTCCGTGAGCTGTAGACCTCGCAAAGAAAATAATTATATGAAATTTGTTAATCGATTCAGATTTTGTATTTTTTTCTAAAGTACACAAAAAAAAATACATAATTATCGAACCTTCTCAAAGCAAACTTCCCTCCTTTAATGGCCCCACTAAAAAACGATTATTATAATAGAACGTATTTCACATTTTTATAATGTATATTTGACAAAAACGCGATTTAGGGGGCCAGAAATATGACACAATCGGTACGAACGCAGGTTAAGAAGAATTTGAACCTTAACACCTGAATTTGAACATTCTATATACGTATAGGAAATACATTTCATATATAAAATGGCCACGGCATCTGCTGCTGCCGTCTAAGGTCTGCGCTACGAATTTATACAAAGGTAAAGAAAAAAGAAAGGTAAGGTAAAGAATCTCAGGATATTTATCTTATAAAGATAAGATAAATATTTTTGTCCTGAGATTATTTCATCCACATTATGATTATAAATGCGAAAGTAATTTTCCGCCCGACTGTCTTTTCATGTTTAAACTGGTAAATCGATTTTGATTCTGCGGAATCAGTATGGATGTAAAGTTTTACAGCTGAAAGAATTGAGAAAGAACTCGTGGACACAAGTTAGTTGTAAAATAAGTATCAAAGTTTGCTGTTGAGATAACGTAATAGCTAACGGGTTTTATTTTATTTATTTATTAGTACTTAGGACGACAACAGCCGTAGATATAACTTACATAATTAGTAATTACGTAAAATAAGGCCAATAATAGTCATCCATTAAATTATATAACTAAGTGGACAAGTAACCGGACACCTTGGGACCCCGTCGCTCTGACCCGTTATTAAATTTGCCTTTGATTGGGCTGTAAAACGAACGGATTATGTATTTTCAAACCTAATAAATAGCATTGATTTATCGGTACGAGTACTCGTATGTAGACGAAGACGTTATAGAATGTCATGACATGATATCGTTCTCGCTTATTAGTTTATTCGCACGTAGGTCCTCACGTGCAATTGATATTTGTTTCACAATGTTAATGATGATGTATGATAATATGTATGTTTGAATGGCAGTCAGTAGCAGTAGAATGTAATCGATTTCGCTGACTTGAATGGGTATCGCACTTATTATTCTATTAGGGTGCTGCGTTTTGTGCGACGTATTTGGTGGTGGAATGCGGCAAGAGATCGCGTCACTCGTAATTTAAACCAGAGACCAGTGAGTGACTGACATATATAATATTAAAATTAGATTCATCTAAAAAAAATATTGTAACTTTGTAGATCCCGGCATCCCGGCTCAATTAACCAGATTTTCTCGAATACATCTTACGTTAGCAGTATTAAACATTAAAATTCGCTGATTTGTTCACAATTATTTAATACCAACTAGCTCGCATAAAAACTTACAATAGCATGATTAATATCATCGTTAAATGCTGTTATCAAACTTAACTACTACTTTGATTAAATAAATTATGAACTAAATAAATAGGTGAATACTTTAGACCTCTTATTTCAGTAAAACCGGAAGCAAGTAACAGTTGCATTATGCAACTATCACTTCGCAAACCTACCTAATTCATATTCTATGCAGAGTCCGTCCTATAATGTAGCCGCATGCGCCGTTAAAGCCTCCTAAATAAAATGCATTGCTAGTCTAATTTGTTTTGAAACGCCCACTTGTGAGCTGCCTATACTACATTGTATATCATTAGCCCATTACTATGTACAAATTAATTGATAAAGATTTGGAACGCATGCTTTGTAAGGATGGTTATTGTGATCCCAACCCACATTCCACACAACCGGGATACTAAGTGGGCTAACAGAAGGCTATTTTTATATTCTTAATGTCCTTTGGCGGCTAACAAACGGCAAGTGTTGAACACATTTTGTAAATAATGTCTGTTGAAGGCGGTATATGGTCATGTCCGCTATTACATTTTGCTGATGCATAGATAATTAAGTTAAGTATTGAATTACAGACATACCTTGTAAACAATTCGATACCTATGGCTAAAGACATATGATTCGGAAGAAACGCTAATTGTGGGTGACTTTAAGGAGCCACTTGGAAGAAATTCATGGAAATCCCATGCTGATTTTGAGATCCGAGATGACGATTATTATTATGATGGATAATATGAAATTAGGGTATACCCCGTTTATTAAGATAATTATTAACGGCCAGTTTCGCCCACGTTTCTTCGTTTCCCTAGGATATCAGAGGATAATATTGTACTAATTTCACTTATTTCAGTAACTTACGAGTATTACGTTTCAAAGATAACACACCGCATAGGTATGTTCCTGTTTCAAGATTGTTTTCCTTGAAATCGTATGACGGATAACGCACGATTTTACTCATCTGAAAAAAAAACTAGGTATAGTTCGGTAAGTGTGCTGTCATTTTTTAAGATAAATTTAAGGATCAGACGTAAAACTAATTTCTGTGTGCCAAATGCGTTACGTAAACTTGTTGGTATGTCTCCTAGAAAGATGTTCACTATTGCAGTTGCGTGAAGAATTTTACTACCCCATCATTAAAAAAAATGCTTCATCTTTTAGAAGACCTAATAAGATTTTCTAATTACCTGTATGTACAAAATAGTACATTGATAACTCTGATATATTAATTTGTTAACGGGATATAATATGTAGCGATTGACGTCCTCCTTAAGTGTAACACACACAGAGGGCGGGCGCGGGTCGGATCGGGAGCACGGCGGGCCTATTAACCTAGCTCTATATGGACGCTTTCACACTGCCGGCGGGCGCGGGACGTCACAGACAGAGCGTTTCATTCAAAATAGCCTCCTTGGGCCTGAACACAGGCCTTCAGACGACGAGGCCAGTCATCAATAGCGGCACGCACGGTTGTCATATCTAATTCCGTCACTGTCTTGACTATGGCTCGCTTGAGGGAGTCAAGATTTGTGTGGGGTTTAGCACAGGCTTTCTCCTCAATAATCTGCCATATAGCATAATCCAGGGGGTTGAGGTCCGGGCTGGAGGAGGGCCAGTCTTCGTGGGCAATGAAGTCAATTTTGTTGCTTCGAAACCAGGCTTGAGTTGTTTTTGCCTTATGTGCAGGGGCTGAGTCTTGTTGAAAGACCCAGGGCTGGTTTTGAAATAGAGAGTGGCTTAAAGGCTTCACTATTGGTTCCAGAACGGTTTCCTGGTAAACTTTAGCCCCAGTTTTGACACCTTTTTCACAGAAATGGACCTGTGTTAACTCTGAGTATGACACACCTAACCAAATAATGACATAAGAGGGATGATGGCCTCGTTGCACTCTCGGAACAGCTACACTCGCTTCTTGACTGTTTTTTGCATACACTCTGTCATTCTGGCGGTTACAACATTCTTCAAATGTAAAAATTTTTTCGTCTGTAAATAATATATTTCGGTGGCCATTTTGTGCGTACCGCTTCAGTAGCACGCGACTTCTATTCAGCCTCATAGTCTTCAATCGTCCATTAAGCAAATGACCTTTCCGTCTACGATAAGCGTGTAGTCTAAGGTCTTGATTGATAACTTTCTTAAGGGAGCTTCTTTTCACAGACATCTGAATTGCCAACAACTTTTGCTTCCGAACGGGGTTTCTTGCGATTCTCGCCTTCACTGCCTTTATTAGAGCTGGGGTCCGAACGGTGCGTGGTCTTCCAGACCTCTTGCGGTCATCAAAGCTCAGGGTACTATTGTACCTATTAATGGTACGATAAACGAATTGTTTGTTGATTTTCAGATTTTGAAGCAACTTCATAATCACGTTTGGCGGATGCATTTGTGCAAATTCACGCATTTCGAATACACGGTCACGCATCAAAACCGACCCGACGCGCGCCCGTCCTCTGTGTGCGGTAGGCTTTATGGACGATTCACTCCAAACGGCCGGAGTCTGCGCGTACGCCATCGCCACCAGAGTCAAAGGAATTCGAATCCTAAATACAAAAGTTAGACTTCGTATCAATACGGCAGCGGCAGCACCGGCGGCAGCCGACGGTTTCCACCCACCCATTCAAATATGAAATCTAACTTCTGTATGGAGGGTTCAAATTCCTTTGACTCTATAGTGGGGTGCACGCCGACTCCAGTCGTTCCGTGTGAATCATCGGACAAGTGTCCTTGTAGAATTAATGTCAGCCAGGCTATACTCAAGCATCTGTTTGTAAATAAAATTGTTATAAGTGTAATATAATGCGAGCACTGCGAGCAATGATTGCTGACGTAAAGGTAACGCACGCCTCGGTACAGTCGCGCATGTTGCAATGAGATCGAGAAACCGCAGCTCGCGAGTAAGCCAGTGAGCTATGAAATCATGACACGGTATGCCGATTGCACTTTCCCAACCCACTGCACCACGTCGCTGCTCAGAGTTATGTAGCCCATAATAAAAATCAATTCTTGTAAACTACATAATTTCAATTTACAAAATTTCACGGTGGCGGGAAGTACTAGTAAAGTATAACATTACTCGTATTAACCTACATATTTTAAAATTAATTTTACATGCAAATCCGCCGTATTTTGACCGGGCTAAACATTGAAGATATCAAAACTTGTTTTCTTCAAGAATTTTTATATAAGTAGATCACTGCAGACGCCGAAAAAAGAAGTAGGTATAGGGCGAGGCCCGATAGGTATATGAGGCCGACAAGTCCTTTCACGCCGAGGCTTTTGTATAGTGTTTTTCTCAAACATCAGTCTTAGTTTTGGTGTCTCGTAGTTTGAATATCACTATGTTATCATTGAATTCTGGGTCATTGGTAGATATCTAAATATTTAAAAGAAGAAACTGAATGACTGACTGACATATCAACGCACAGTTCAAGCCGCTGGACCTAGAGATTCCAAAGGCCGTAGCGGATAAGGGAAGAAAAAAAGCCCTTTTGTGATTAAGAGCTGTTTTTTTACTACAGTTACTTACATTTAGTAGTACTATTGTGCCAAGTTTTGTTGAAAAATTCCCAGTGGTTCAGCCGGGAAAAAATAAAATCCGAATTCATGAAATATGATTTTTCTCTAAAACTATTAAACTTTACGAGTATTATACCATCTTTTTTCATTTTGGTTAGTTAAATAGTATATATGTCCTGTAAGAAAATTGGCTATCTATCTTTAAGATTTCTGTAAAAAAAACGTAAATAAAAATTTCAAAAAATATTCTTTACATTTCTGAAGCAGTGACCACTCTAAATGTCATGTCTAAAAAAGCCTTATTTAACGTTCTATCAGTCATATTAGTTTGATATTTAAAAACGAAAAGCAACAGTGTCAAATTTAAAAAAAATATTTTGGTTGTGCTTTGTTACATTTTTTTTCGTCAGCCGAAAAATTTAGTACCTGCCTATACGTAAATTAAAATTTAAAATGACCGTAGGTACTTAGGTACCTAAGGCACTTTTTGTGATTATACCTATGTATATAACTTAAACTTGCTTATAATATCAGATATGAGTCCCATGGAGTTGCACACATTTATAGGCTGCAGTGACTGCTTACCATCAGGACGGCCGCATCCTTGTTTACCACCGCCATAGTATACAAATTAATAAGCAAAAATTGCAAATAAATACGTGTAAACAATTTTATCCGTTGAGCTTTGTCATTTTTGTTGTATGCGATTTCCCATAAGGACCCTTTGCTACTAAACTTTGAACTCAATTTTAATAAAGAAAGAATTAACGCACACAACTGACACCAAGGTACAAATATACCTCTATTTGTATATTTTACTATATTGCATAAAACAAAAAAAAATAATTTTGAGGGATTTTACAAAAACGCCAATATCTCCGTAACTAGAAAATGCCATAAGGGCCTTTTTCTTATGGACGGTCACATTTATTCTAAACTACTGTCAAAAAATATATCAGAGCAGTGTTTTAAAAGTAGATTCATACCATTCTAAAATTATATTTTTGTAGTGGCAACCAACATTGGTCTTGATTAGAGTTCGCAGTATAGTAGTTTGAATAATAGTTATTTATGATACAAGTGCGGAAAGTTTGTGATTTTCGAAGAGTGTCATTCTTATACACGAGCGAGTGAAGTGAGCGAGTGTATAAACGACACGTGTCAAAAATCATCTTTACGGGCGCGTATCATACAACGTTTTACTGTGCATTGTGCGAGGAAATAAAATATTACAATCGAAAAGTTACTTCATAATATATCCCACTAATATTATAAATGCGAAAGTTTAGATGTTTGGATGTTTGTTCCTCAATCACGCAAAAATGGCTGAACAGATCAAAATGATTTTTTGTATACTAACAGTATGTAATCTGGATTCACTTATAGTATACTTTTTGTCCCGATAATCACCCTCAAAGGGATGAAATCGGGGGTGCAAATATGGTCTATGAAACGGGGTGATTTAAATCCTCATACGCCATTCTAAGCTTTAAGTTTCAGCCAATTGGGAGTATAACGGCGTGTCAATAATTTTTAGCAGAATTTGACGTATTGTAAACAAGCTGACTTTTCGATATGTCAAAGCCGAAATATCATAATTCCTTCTGATTGATGACGTTGTTTTTGAGCATAACCTTTTAGCAATTAGGTCTATTATTGCGTGTAAATCAAAATAAATTTGCGATACTTTGGAGTTGTTTGTCTTCATATGCTTAAATACAAAAACAGCTGCTTCAATGCAGTCTTTGTATCGTCAGTGTACAATTTAATTTTGTCGTGTATTATTGTTTACGTAATTGGTGAACCTTCACACTATAATAACTGTTTAATATAAGAGATCACAAGTGATCTTCAAGGGTGGTCAAGGGCTGGGCAGCCCAATCGTCAACATTGACGGTTGAAGCACCTTAGATCTATGCACAAATTACAATCTATATACTGAGATAGAGATACCAGTGAAATACTCCACATAGATTGTAGCGCCGTTGTGTAATTAGTAAGAACTGGTTGTGAATGATCTGCCTTTGGACTCGCATGCCTTGCCCCTCTGCATCAGTCCTTCGGCCCTACATAAGGAGCCCGCTCTGTTGGGATTCTCGGCCTTCGGCCTTGCGTGAATTGCCACTCTGCTTCAGGCCTTCGGCCCTACATGCGTGCCACACGGCTCCGAGCCTTCAGCCCTCATCCTTATATAAGGAGCCCGCTCTATTTGAATGCTCGGCCTTCGGCCTCGCATGCATTGCCACTCTGTTTCGGCCCGTTAGTCATCAACTTTACATGAAGAATCCAGTCTGTTGAGAAGCACGGCCTTCGGCCTCGCGTTTCTCGCCTCCTTGCTTCAGGCCTTGGGCCCTCAACCTTACATAAGAACACCGTTTTGTGTGAATACTCGTCCTTTCGCCTTGCATGTTTTGCCACTCTGCTTACGGCCTTCGGCCATCATACTTACATGAAGAACCCGCTCTGTTGGGACGTTTTACGGAAGAACTGCGTAGCGAGACTTTTATCATTGTACATGCAATATTTTACAGGCTTCATTCGTCTAGAATCGGTACATTTGATATAAATAAGCTTAATCATTCGTTTTGAAAGCACGAGCACGTAGCACCAACTCCCGTTACAATCGGACACTTTTACTTGAAGTTGTCAGACGATTATATATACCTAGGACAGACTGTCCAGTTAGGTCCAAGGTACCCAGTTAGTGAAGGGCCAACTTCGAGAAAGGGGTAAATCGTCGAATCCGACTCGGCTGGGCAGCGTTCGAGAAGCGAGAAGACGGCACATCTTTTCGTCCAATATTCCGCAGTGTCTCAAGACGAAAGTCTTTGACCAATGTGTGTTGCCAGTGATGACATATGGTACTGAAACGTGGTCGCTTACTATGGGCCTCATAAGAAGGTTCAAAGTCACCCAAAGAACAATGGAGAGGGCTATGCTGGGATATGCGTGATCGCATCAGAAGTGAGGCCATCCGCAGTAGAACCAAAGTACCGAACCGCTAAACTTAAGTGGCAGTGGGCGGGGTATATAGCACATAGAACCGTTGGCCGTTGGGGAGGAAAGGTTTTCGAGTGGCGACTAGGTACCAGAAGGCGCAGCGTGGGTAGGCCCCCCACAAGGTAGACTAATGAATGACCTGGTGAAGGTCGCAGGTGTCCGCTGGATGGGAATGGCAAAGGAACGGTCATTGTGTCACTCTTTGGGGGAGGCTTATATCCAGCAGTGGACGTCTTTCGGCTAATATGATGATGATGATGATTCGTTTTGAAAAAAGGATTACTATTAAAATTTTCCGTGCGCGGTAAAGAGCATTTCATATTGAATGTAATCATTTCTTAAGGGATGTAAAGAAGGGTGAAAGATGTATGGGAAAACAAATAATTCTAAAGCAAGAATGAGTTCTACGCAGACGAAGTCGCGGGCAAAAGCTAGTAGGTTATAAATTACTTTGATCGATGCGTACATACTGTCTGGAGCTTCACTTATAAACTGCTTGACATAGATTGCTATACAATTTTACTCAAAACCAGCGTTACTGTTTTAGAAATGCAAATAGATTACGCAAACCTTAGATTTCACCGTAAAAAATATTGTTAAGGTTTTTAATTTTGATTTAGACAGATAGGGACCTTTGTTGGCATTTTGTGCCTCTTGAATTACATTTTCTGGAGTTAAATTAATCCGATTCGTCACTTTTAAGTGATATTTAACAAAATTAACACATATTGACTTCGAACTAAACAAGAAATTAGTAAAATGAAAAATGGCGGCCGTTTGTTTTAAATACATGCGCGCTCCACATGTCTACTACTGCGCATGTGCAAAATCTAAAGCGGGGAGGCACAGCCTATGTATTCAAACTGCCAAGGATGTTTTAGTCAATATTTATAATGTCTTTATAGGTAAAAACATAAATGTAAAATGATTAATAATACGTTTAACCAACTACTAAAATGTATGTACCATTATTAAGATTTAAGAATGTCAATCTATAATTGACTAATTTGTAAAACTTTGCTCAAATAATAAAAACTCTTTGCGTCGGGCTGACGACGGAGTAAAAAATAAAAATAAAAAATCAGGCAGGCCGTAAGCTTGTTTGCCACCGTCGTAGTATAAAAAAAATAAAAATAAAGACATGAAATGAATAAAGAGATAATAATAAAACTTCAAATATCACTTATCTGATTTTTTTATGTGTGCAAACACAATTACCAAGCAGCACGCCAAATTTATATTTTAGGGTTCCGTAGCCAACTTTTTTTTTCTATGCACATGGGTGTGTGGGGTATATAAAAAAACTTTTCCATTTAAGTCAACTGTTGGTGAGATATTAGGCGTCAAAGTCGTAAAAAGTGTGTCCCCCCCCCCTGTAGTTTCCAAAATATGAAGTTTTCAATTCTGAAAAAAATCAAGATGATGTACATTAATAAATCCTTTCAACGATTTTTGGTTTGAACAAGATAGGTTCAACGGTTTTTAAGTTATTGCTGAAAAACTGTCTTGCCAAAACAGGGGCGTGTAAGTGCCTTAAGTTTCCTACGACGATACGACCTTTTTTGATTAAATGTATTGAATAGTGGTTTTAAATGTAAAATAGGTGTCTGTACGGAACCCTTCTTTGTGCGTAGGCCGACGCGCACTTGGCCGGTTTTTTGTATTAACGTACATGCCTACTTTAAGGATAATGTATAGTAACTTCGTATGTTCTAGATAGGTTTTTGCATTCCCATAATTTATAATCGAAGGCAACTATGCAATCCGTCTGCTACGTGCCATTATGGCATTTTGAAGGTGAAAATAATGACGAGTCTAACAGGCGGGAAAATTAAAGAACATTTTTTGATGTTTGAGATGGTTCGTTCGTACGTACAATTTGAAATTTTCGATAAAGCGCGTGCCCCGAGCACAAACCGACTCGTCCTCACCCGTGTTTATATGGAATCTGTCGAGTGTCATTTGTCAAAAAGAGGGCGAACCCCAATGAAGAGGTGTATGGTAGCTGGTAGGCACTCGAGTAACCTGCTGAACTTGCAGCGGTTCAGCCTTGCTAATGTGCATTTACACCTAAAAATATTCACACAATGCTGAGCGATTCTACGAATGCTTCTGTTTAAATAACGGCATTACATTGTGTTCTTGCTTTGTTTACATTTAGCACTCCACTACTGTAACATACATTGTTAGAAGTGACTTTGATTTGATCGTTGTTATTTCTTCCACCTAGCAGAGCGCCGCGCCGGCTTATTTAGATGATGTATGTTAAAAGCTGGATCTTTGTGTGCGTTCTTCAGTAGTTTACATATTATTTATTTATGAGAATACGATTATATGTATTGTACTTCTAACATCTATTGCACTTAATAAATGGTTCATTGACAGACTTCTGACATAAGTGCAACTATGGAAAATTTAACGTTATAGAATTTGTTAAAATGTCTTATTGATATAAGTTATTGTAAGATGAAAGACCATAGACGCGCAGTGCCTGGATTATTTGAAGCTCTATTCGGTTGCAATATTTAACGGAATAGCTTTATTGGGTCTACCGATATGTATCGTGAGGGATTTAGCAGAGGGCCAATATAGGTGGTGTATTATGTTATGAGTGGGTGCCTAGACGCGCGGGTCGGCGGCCGAGAGGGCTTCGACCCGCGGCGTGGCAGCGCCTGCGCGCCCCGCCCGGCGGCCCGGCCATCGACCAACCCCGCGCCTCGCCGCGGCCGGGCTTCCGCCGCTCCCGGTCCCGGCGAGCTCCCGTCCGTACCGCAACTCCGCGCTCTGCGCCCTTCACGCCTAAAATTGCGTTAGCTTCCAATTTAGTTCCGATTCGAAGCCCGCACACATGCTGACTTTGCCTGCTCTGCCGTTCTAACTATATTATTACGATAGCAATATTGAAAAAGAAACAATTTCATTCAGGTGTGAGAGCATGAGCTCTCACGCCTTTTGTTATGAAACAAAATAAGGAAGTACTTATTAAAAACCGGCCAAGTGCGTGTCACGCGCAATGTAGGGTTCCGTAGTTGTCCACCCGTTACATAATGCGTACTCGTAGAAAGAGGATAATACATATAGAAGAAGCCTTAGCGAATCGCTGAATGGGATGGAGTCAATTTGACAGTTTTCGTTGGGATACCACATGAAGAATAATGTCCCCCTATTTTACTGAGTCACAGCCGATTTACTCGGAGACCATGAGCACTACAAGTATGAAATTTGGTACGAAGGTGTATGTTATGAACCGCTATAGAAATATGATGTGAAATCACGATAAAAATATTAAACTGGGGGGGGGGGGGGGGCACTGGATACATGTAACAGGGGGTCATTTTATTTTAAATGCACGTAGGCGTTTGGGGTATCTCTGGATAGGTCTTCAGAAATGACATGCATGTTTCTATAACACTTTTCCATTTATGTCAACCGTTGGCGAGATATTAGCTGCCAAAGTCGTAAAAAGTGTATCTCCCATTATGTAGTTCGCATGATTATAAACAGAACACTAAGGCTGGGTTGCACCAAACCGTCTGTAATCGTAAGCTGGGTTCGTTAAAATTTAAATACATTCAAATTTCAACGAACATAGCTTACGATTACAGACGGTTTGGTGCAACCCAGCCTAAAACCCTGAGGTCGATACGGCTTATAGTTTTTTTTATTAATATCAAAGTTTGCTCATACCATTGTCACATTTCATTTTAAATAATAATACATTTATTAATATAGAACCTTATTGATAGCATTACTATTGTTCTAGCTTATTAATACATAAGTTCACACATTACAATTGCCTGAACTAGGATGATCCTGTATCTCAGGCAAAGATAAAATATGAGTATCAATGAACGCATTTGTGTACATGAAATGCACCTGATAAATACGAATATTAAGTTATCTAAAGTAATAATTTGGTAAAACATGTTGTACGTCAATAATATGAATAACCACTAGGATAGGAGTTAACTATTACAGGATAATAAATAATATGTGCCTGAACTAGAAAACCCTGTGTTTTAGGCAAAAAAGGATTTGAGAGTTAAACACACACATACATGCAAAAATATAAATATAATACAATTTTATTCTCAAGAACGTGTATGTTTGATAATATTGCTTGCTGGGCTTTTTGAATCAGGTGACATGCTACTAGTATCTGCATCAGCATAATTATAAACTGGGTCAAATTCAATATTACATAAATCACGTTCAAGTTTACATTTAAGAAATTAAACTATGACTCATTGGATCTAGGTTAATGTATTAAACAAAAAGTACTGTACAGATTTTTAAGAAGACACTCTCAGGCGTCTTCAAAATCTAAAGACTTGAGATACCTTTTAGGGTTCCGTAGTCAACTATAAACCCTTGTAGTTTCGCCAAGTAAGTCTGTCTGTCCGAGGCTTTGCTTTGTGATTGTTAGTGCTATAAAGCTGCAATTTGGCATGGATATATTAATCAATAAATCTGAAAAAGTGGTAAAATAAAACCCAAAGAATTTTTTAAGGGTACCTCGGCTTCAAGTAAAGCGGGGATGTTTTTTTTTTTGCTTCAACCTTATGGGGTGGGGTGTTGTTGGTTCAAAATGAATAGAGGTCTTGATCAAATATTTTTTTAGAAAATGATTATTTTCGGAAATCCGAAAGAAAACAAAATGTCCCCTCCCCTCTAACTTTTGGACGGCTCCAAAAAATATGAAAAAAGACTTTCAACGAAAACTACGAGTATAGCGGACATGTTTAGTTAAGCTGTTTTTGAGTTATTGTAAAAAGTCTTCCCTTAGCAAAAGACGTATGAAACGCTGCGAAGGTTTTTGCTTCTTATTGTTTTTTTTTTAATTAAGTTCATTGGGCAATTTCGGAATCCTACACTTAGCATGGCCCGACATGCTCTTGGTAAATTTTTTTGGCTAGTTTTCAAGCTGATCATTCGGCATCGCCAGTCTTGTGGTCACATGGCTTTTTTAATTGCAAACATGTTGCATATTTTTGTAAGAGAAAATATAAAAACCTGAATTCTGTTCGGCCTCATATGTGCTTGTTGTGCCTAGTTGACCGTAACCTTCCTGGCTAAGGTGATCGATGCGGGAGCGGAAATAAACCGGGGTTAAAGTTTAATAACTTTATTCGGAGTGTGCTCAGTACCGGACGGGGCGAAGGACTGTCGGCGTGGCCGCGTTACCTACTGTACTAGCCAGGCGCTATCGCAACTATTATATTAATCTGTGCTATCGCGAAATGCCTAGTAATCATTTATGTCCCCACAGTAGTCCTCCCGTTTTTCTCAATAAAAAAATGAAATTTAGGAGTACAAGTTTAACATTTCTTATCATACGTAACTATCGATACATACAGGGTGATTAATCAAAATGGTTCAGTATGGAGAAATCAGAAACTTTGAGAGATAGCGAAATCTGTTCTTAGAGACTATGGCGTCTATTTTAGAGATAAGAAAAACTGTATTCATAGATTTCAAAAAATAACTTACAGTTCAGGAATCAAACTTGGTCTCATTGGGGAGCGTTCAAGTATTACGTAACGCAATTTTTGGAGATTTTTGACCTCCCCACCCCTCCCTTGTAACGTGCCGTAATGTTTTTCTGTACCCCCCCCTCCCCCCTAGTAAAACGTTACGTAACCACCAAGTGACCATTTTTACCTAGAGTCATTCCATTTGAAATTTTTGAAAAAAAGAATGTTTAATAAAATGCGTGAGAGAATCTCTCTAGGCAACCGTTCTGAAGGGTTAAAAAAAACCCAATGTCTAGTTCAAAATACCCCCTCCCGCCTCTGTAACGCATCGTAACGTTTTACAAGACACCCCCCTCCCCCCAAATTCGTTACGTAATACTTGAACGCTCCGTTGAAGAAATAGAACTTAAAGTATTTCCATTTAATTATGCATTGTATTCATTTTAGATATGTTTCATATTAACATTATGGCTTATGACTTACACAATCGATATCGAAACAGACAATGTACCTTTTTGTTTTCTTCAATATTACTGGGTTCGTTTCCTGAAATACAAGTTTTTTTTCAAATCTATGAATGCAGATTTATTTGTCACTAAAATCGACGCCATGGTTCTTAACAACAATTTCTCTATCTCTTATAGTATCCGACTTCTCCATACTGACCCATTTGAATTGATCACACAGTATAATAAAGCTGAAGAGGGTTGAAAGTCTACATGGAAGATATTCGAAAATAACTTGGCTGGGGATACTTTAATAGAATCGATAACAGAACAGTTTTTAGAATTTTAGGCGGTTTACTTGACCGCGCATCACAAGTATCATAATTCCTTCTGATTGTTGACGCTATTTTTGAGCATAACCTTTTAGCATTGATCGTGCCAAACGATTATATCCCTGCAGTGAACTTAAATCTATTTGTACCTACTTTATAGAACAGGAATACGGGTCTTGGTACAAAATCTTTACTGATGGTTCGAAAGATAAACTACAGGGAGGTGCAGCCTTCTTTAATCCATATGTTAATTGTTTTACTAAGCTTCAAATTGACTTTGATATATCTATTATGCACATAGAATTAATTGCCATAGAAGAAGCTTTATCATACGTCAACTCCTTGAATGCTGATATTGTAGTCATTCTGACTGACTCCAAAAGCGCTTTGCAACACCTTATTCGTTCTACTTCACATCCAATCCTAGGGTCGTCAATTCCTTTAAATTCTGTGAAGTCCTTGCATCGTGGTATACTTGTTCTGTCAGATGCTTGTTTTGTCTGATTCTAGTTACGTTGAAACCTAGCTTCAACGGATCCTTGTTTCGTCTAATGCTTATTGAGTCAAATCCAGGTTATACGTCGATCATGTTTTGCTATTTTTTCATGTACGTATAAGGACAAAAAAAGTTTATATATATTATATTATTTTGTCGAGGATAGCTTCATTAAACATGTTTCTATGCTTATTTTTTCTTTTTGTAAATCCCAATTTCTTTTTAATTTTACTGTTTTTCAATTTATCTCCTGATCTTCTTTTAGGTGTTGCTAAACCGACTTCTTCTTTTTTGTAATTTTTATTGTATTAAAAATAAATAAATTACCTTGCCCCGATGAACTTGCTGCCATAATTACTTAAAGAAACTTATAGTACGTATTTTGCTTATTCCGTTATGTCTTTACAATTACTTTCGAGACGTTTTTGCATGTGTAGTAGTATTTGTATATTTACAGGGACACACGTACACGTTGACGTATACAGACGTATACGTCAACGTGTGTGTGAGGCTGGCTACAAGCTGGCTACAGAGATCACAACTACAAATGCAAAAACGTCTCGAAAGTAATTTACCTGTACTTAGTAAAATACATAAATGACATGACCGCAATGACATTTCTTCTAATATAATAAGGACGTTAGGTATCAGGTGTAAAAATCCTTATTATATAATTTATTACAGGTGTAGTTCCCGACACCGGCCAAAATGAAATTTTCTAGATGGTGTACCTCAGTATTTCAAAAGGATAGTGTTTTAATGGATAGCAAAAAAACAACCTAAAATGTGCTGAATTGCGGACCAGCCAAAACTTAAGTTCATGCGATTCTTATTTTAGTCTAAAGGCTAATATGAGAGCGATGAAAGATTAAATTATTATAGAAAGTTTGGCACACAGAATTATTATGTGACAAAAAAAAACATAAAGAAAATATTGTTGCCAGTCAACCATAGGGCGAAACAGGGAATGCAAATCTGTTTAACAAAAGGGAAATATTCACGTGGACGTAGTCACGGCGCAGAAAATAGGAAAAGAAATGAAAACATAAGCTGGTCACCTTAGCGGAACTTATAAACAACATTAGCGGCATTTCCTTTGGGGGCTAAGATGACCAGACTGCTGGCAGAACTCACCCTAGAACATGCCACGTAAAATTGACCGTGAGAGAAACAGTCTTCTCTTAAATCAATCCCTGCCATTTTCAGTGACTGTCCTTGGGATTTTATAATAGTCATTGCGAAGCATAACTTGACAATGAAATATTGATCTTATGTTCCTTATAATAGGCTGCGAAGTATGACGTTTCAGGTGCGGCTAAGACAAGAGGTCGTTAATGGAATTTCATACAAATCATGCAGGCCTAGGCCGGCAAAGTCCTCTTTTTTAATTTCCATTCCACATACATTTGTGGCCCAGGCATCATGACATTCTGCCACTATGCGTATTAAAAATAAAACTTCGATTTTTTTTGTTGTTTATTTCATTGCATGTTTGAGAAAAGCACTATACATACCTCGGCGGGAAATATGGGGTTGCCCGCCTTAGACCTAACCGGCCTCGCTTTGCTCGGCCGTCTATATTTCTTCGGCCGGCAGCCCCTTTCGTCCCGGCCTCTGTAGTAATGTACTATTATTGGATACGCGTAGACGCTGACGTTGTCAACAACAATGTTTGAAGTGGTAGATAGGATAGGTCTAAGGCTGGCAACCCCAAATTTCCCGCCGAGGTATGTATAGTGCTTTTATCAAACATGAAGTGAAATAAACAACAAAAAAAAAACAAAATTTTATTTTTAATACGCATAGTGGCAGAATGTCATGATGCCTGTGCCACAAATTTATGTGGAATGGAATTAAAAAAGAGGACTTTGCCGGCCTAAGCCTGCAAGATTTGTATGAAATTCCATTAACGACCTCTTGTCCTAGCCGCGCCTGAAACGTCATACTTCGCAGCCTATTATAAGGAACATAACATCAATATTTCATTGCATGTTTGAGAAAATATCATTACGTCGCCGCGCCGCAGCGCTTCCCGCGCAGTTCGGGCGTTTGTGTGAAATCGGCATATCCGCCTCGAGTCGCTTAATTCTTCGAACCCATGCGCTATCAAATGACTGTAAGCCTGTAAGGCTGTGAGCGTTACCTAAATAGCGTATTGAGTGCTTATTTTATTTAAAACAAGGGTTTGGTGGAACCATTTTAAACAAAGAAAAATAACTATATATACCAGTAATACTTAACAGATTTGTATTCAACAGGTTAGCACAATACCCTGAGGGCCTACTGCGAACCAAAAACGAAGTATGTCCTTCTCTGCCACTCGAATATGTAAGTGCGACAGAGGCCAATATTTCGTTTTCGGTTCGCAGTAGCACTTCTGGAGCGTAATGCAACTGCGTTGACCGCGATCTATTTCGTTCGTATATAGGGGTCATATTCGCACTTCATTTAATTTTGCACGATGTTACACGTACCTAAAGGGTGCTCCGCGCGCTTGACTGAACTCGATTCACCGTGCAAACGTAGTTTCGTCCTCATTTTAAAACGCCGCCGTGCTAAAATACACACAGGTACGTTATACATAATAGGAGAACTCAACCCTAATGTATTTGACTAAGATTTTATATAACAAATAATAATAAATTTTATTAAAATAACATGAAACTTTGTACCCATGCATGATGGGATCCGCTCTATCTAGGCCGTCAATTAGATTCAGATTCTTTATTGGTAAAAATAGTTTTTACAGGTCGCTAAGATTACAAAATAACTATAATAATAACAAATAAATTTAAATGATCAAGTAAAATCCCACTAATATTATAAATGCGAAAGTTTAGATGTTTGGATGTTTGTTACTCAATCACGCAAAAACGGCTGAACAGATCAAGATGTTTTTTGTATACTAACAGTATGTAATCTGGATTCACTTATAGTATACTTTTTGTCCCATAATCACCCTCAAAGGGATGAAATCGGGGGTGCAAATATGGTCTATGAAACGGGGTGATTTAAATCCTCATACGCCATTCTAAGCTTTAAGTTTCAGCCAATTGGGAGTATAACGGCGTGTCAATAAATTTAACGTAAGCCATAGCAGAATTTGACGTATTGTAAACAAGCTGACGTTTCGATATGTCAAAGCCGAAATATCATAATTCCTTCTGATTAATGACGCTATTTTTAAGCATAACCTTCTAGAAATTAGGTTTTTTGCGATTAAATCAAAATAAATTTGCGATACTTTGGAATTGTTTGTCTTCATATGCTTAAATACAAAAACAGCTGCTTCAATGCAGTCTTTGTATCGTCGGTGTACAATTTAATTTTGTCGTGTATTATTGTTTACGTCATTGGTGACCCTTCACACTTTAATAACTGTTTGATATAAGAGATCACTTGGGCTGGGCAGCCCAATCGTCAATATTGACGGTTGAAGCACCTTAGATCTATGCACAAAGTACAATATATATACTTAGATAGAGATACCAGTGAAATACTCCACATAGATTGTAGCGCCGTTGTGTAATTAGTAAGAACTAACCGCACGACCGCTGCATCCCTGTCACTTCAATATGCAAGTGCGATAGAGATAGCACCCAGGGACATCTGGTACAAACAAGTTAAACTAACATTTCCATAGAAAAATTGATTCGTACTTCAAGCTGAAAGGCCCCTGGATCTATGCTTATCCGTATACAAATAATACAGCTGTAGAGGGTCGAAAATCTGTACATTGAAGATATTGGATAAATCAATGGCGCGATTGGAGGGCCTTTGGCATCGAAACAGAACACATTTCAACAGTTTTAAGAATTCGTGTCTGTTTGTCTATCGGTTTATATGTCTATTGTCTAGGCACTCTGCCTTCAGCCTCACGTGCATTGCCGCTCTGCTTCGGGCCTTTGGCCCTCAGCCTTACACTTCACTCTGTGTGAATTATCGGCATGAGGAGCCCACTCTGTGTGAATGATCTGCCTTTGGACTCGCATGCCTTGCCCCTCTGCATCAGGCCTTCGGCCCTACATAAGGAACCCGCTCTGTTGGGACTCTCGGCCTTTGGCCTCGCGTGAATTGCCACTCTGCTGCAGGCCTTTGGCCCTACATAAGGAGCCCGCTCTGTTGGGACGCTCTGCCTTCGGCCACGCGTGCGTGCCACACGGCTCCGGGCCTTCAGCCCTCAGCCTTATATAAGGATCCCGCTCTATTTGAATGCTCGGCTTTCGGCCTCGCATGCCTTGTCAATCCGTTTCGGCCCGTTAGTCATCAACTTAACATGAAGAATCCACTCTGTTGGGAAGCTCGGCCGTCGGCCTCGCGTGTCTCGCCTCCCTGCTTCAGGCCTTCGGCCCTCAACCTTACATAAGAAGCCCGCTCTGTGTGAATACTCGGCCTTCCGCCTTGCATGTTTTGTCACTCTGCTTCCGGCCTTTGGCCATCATACTTACATGAAGAACCCGCTCATTTGGGTCGTTTTACGGAAGAACTGCGTAGCGAGACTTTTATCATTGTACATGTAATATTTTATGGGCTTCATTCGTCTAGAATCGGTACATTTGATATTCTGAAATAAGCTTAATCATTCGTTTTGAAAGCACAAGCACGTAGCACCAACTCCCGTTACAATCGGACACTAACTTGAAGTTGTAGACGACTGTCCAGTTAGGTAGGTCCAACTTCGAGAAAGAGGTTAATCGTCGAATCCGACTCGGCTGGGCAGCGTTCGGGAAGCTACGGCACATCTTTTCGTCCAATATTC